>OX467709.1:20888487-23288487 GCA_950111635.1 Agelastica alni | reverse complement strand
TTCTTCGGCCAAATGTAGCCAATGGTGGTACAAGAGTTCTTATTTCTCTGGAGCATCTGCCATGGAAATATCTGTAAAGCAATGACTGGTCTGCAACTCTTCTTCTATGTTCTAGAGGGTGAAGGGTATCTGTGAGAGTTGAGCTGTTTATCAAGCTGGCTATTCGCGCTTTATTGACTGCAGCTCGGAATAGCTGAGTTGTTGTCTGGTTGAACCAAGCTCTCAAGTTTTTCAGCCACGATATTCGTCGTCTGCCTGGTCCTCTAGTTCCATACACTTTGCCTTGTAGAATATTTTGCAAAAGTTTGTATCGGCTCTCATTACGCATTACATGTCCTAGATATTGTAACTTTCGTGCCTTAACCGTATCGACGACTTCTTTTTCCTATTACATAAAACCTACCTACCTACCTACCAATTACACTATAAAAATAACGTCTAGTATAAGTGTAAAAATCATTTATAACTTCGTCAAAGTTAATTTCGTCCGTCACATTTTGTTCTATTGACAAAATGGCCAATTCACTCAATCTTATGTAGCTCATTGTAGACCTCCAGTAATTTTTTATTAATTTCAGCTTTGAGAAGCTACGCTCGCATGAAGCATGAAGCTATAGTTACTGGCATATTTAGTTATTTATTTTGGGCCCGCCGCGTTCGTTTTGTTCATATTTTCCTTAAGACTTATAATAAAAAACAAATACAAACTAACTTACATACTATTAAAACGGCAGCGTGGCGGAAAACAAAAATGCGAAATACTATTACACTTGAAGAGTACACAAAGGGGCAATTTTGCTTAATGGTGGCGCCCGGTGCTTTGAGTTACTAAACACATTTAAGTGTATCTAGCGCACTCTATTAGCATTGCTAAATTAGAGTCCAAATTGACAATCCTCATACCAAAAAACGTAAAATTATCAATTCTTAGAATCTGCAATTTAGAGATTGAACATTCTTAATGAATCACCCTGTATATACAACATATTATTACAGTGTAAAGTCGGGTTACCGAGTAGTGTGTGTTTTAAGGTTTACCGATCGTTAATGCGACTGATTCTTCAAATAATGAAAGCTGTGAATTTTATTTACATTCTACTGATCTTTTTGATCTCATAATTGGATAAAAAGTGTTTATTCGCAATTAAAAAAAGTTTGTAAAAAATAATATTTACATTAAAATTTTGTCTTTTTGCCATAATTTTTTATTCTTATTATGAAATTAAAAATATCAATAAATAAAATATACCATCCACTGCTTTCATTATTTTATTGTTTTTTTTTTAAACCAAGTAATCTCATTTAAACTGGTGCATGTCTGACGGTCACTCAAATCCTCAAAGATCCCACAACTGCAGTCTTTGCTCCGTGAAATTATTTTTTTAAATGTCAAGAACATGTGCTGGTGGTACGAGTATCAAACTAAAATCGGAAACTTAAATTTTTTTTAGTTGTGCGCTTCACGTAAAATGCCCTATATATTGTGTCAAAATGGTGACATTTTGAGAGTAAAAAATTATGGTTAAAAAATTTAATACCCCGCCCAAAAAAGCTGCCAATGACTAAAAAATTGTAAATAAACAATTTGATAGGGCTTATTTCAAAAAATATAGGTACAAGATGATATTGGGCGGGATGCAATATAATGTATTAAATGTGAATGGCTAACCTATAACGGTGCATACAATAAAATCTGAGACCCACCTCGAATTAGCTGGAGTTCTGGTTTAATCCTTGTTCTTACACTGATAAACGGGGATGAAATACAGAGATAGAGGTATATCAGCATTTCACCGTTACCTTGCGAGAGTTATTACTTAATTATTTTCTTGGTCTTACTTAGACCTGCCATTGGTCGCGCGAAAATTCGCAAATTTATCAAATAACAATTAAACGAGAACTGAAAAAATATTTTTCACAAATAAGTTTTAAAGTTGGTTGATAAACTAATTTTAGAGCGTCATCTTTAAAAAGCTGTAGCTTTCCTAGTACAAGCATTTTTGGATAAAATTATTTAGATACATCAAATCGACACAAAATGGAGCTCTATATTTTTCAGTTTTTATTTAAGAGTGGCTCTAAATAACCTGTATACAATTATTTTGATTTTAACAGATTAAAGATAATTTGTTATTTTTATAAAATAAATTTCCTTAGGATTTTGACATTCATAAAAAAATAGTTACCTACCTTTAAATTACGGTTTGAATAATAAAAAAATTTAAAAACCAATCAATTTTTTTTGTTTTATGTATTATGTGTTTTATTTATAGAGTAGATTTATTTAGTAAACCAATAACTATAAAATTTTACGAAAAATAATTAATTATACATGTCGATCTATATTAAAAAATATTAATGTATACAGGGTGATTAACTTAACAAATAGAAAAAAAATTTGCTGTTAATCTTTAAAAAATATAAATTTTTAAACACAAGTTTACAGTCGAGTTACTTCAACTTCAACTTCAACATTTAAATGATATATTTTTAAAAAAATTTACCAGTGGCATTTCAATTGATTATAGCAGAATATTTTGCCCTTGATTAATAAAAAATTTTATACGAATATATATCTAAAGCCTTTGACCGCGTTTGGCACCAGGCATTGTTAAGCAAATTATCTGCCTACGGTCTCCCACACCAAATTGCGCCAATGGCTCATCAGCTTCATGCAAGATCGCTCCTTACACGTGGCAGTTAACGGTATCTTTTCTGATGTTTAAAAACCAAAGCTGGGGTCCCCCAGGGTTCCATCCTGTCCTGTCCAGCACACTTGTCTTAACTTTCACATCCTATCGATCCCTTTCGGCAAATGATACAAATAGACTAATGCAGGAACAGGTTGACTCCATCATTAGAGTTCTTAAAGCAATCGTCGAGTAAGGAACCAACAATCTTGTTCAGTTCAACGCCCAAAACACAAAGCACCACGTTTTCCAAGAAAGTAAATTCCTCAAATCATTCCATTACATTGTCCGGAAATACACTTGAATCAAGTCCCTCCATTTCGATTTTGGGAGTCACGGTGTCTAATAATATGTCTTGGCATGACCATGTTGCTAACATCGCAAAGTCAGCAAGACACAGGCTAGGTTTTCTGTGGAAAACTAAAAAGTTTTTTACTTCTGATCAACTGTTGACGACGTACAAGGCTCAAATCCGACCTCTACTGAAGTATTGCTCGCACATTTGGGATTCAGCACCAAGGCATTCTCTTCGTTTTCTAGATTCCATTCAGAAAGGAGCCATTCGGCTAATAAACAGCTTAACTCTTACTGATACTTTTCACCCTCTAGAAAATAGAAGAAGAATTGCAGAGAAATAAAAACTCTGTTACCATCACTGGTCACATTTGGCCGAAAAACTCGGCACGCTGATCAGTCTCACTTATTTACTCTCAAGATTGACACTACAGGAACCATTCTTCATCAATAATCCTTCTTTTACAGGGCTGCTACAGAACGGAACAAGCTTCCAAAATTAGTTTTTCCAGAGAACTATGACCTGCAACTTTTCAAAGAGCGGGTTCACAATTATCTCCTTTCTATGATCCCTTCCCCTTCTAATAGTCTACCCTTTTTGCGACTATTATGAACCATGCGCTAAAAAATATGAACCTAGTTACCCAATGGTGCTTTTAAATATATTTTTTCGGCAATTGTCCAGGAAGTACCCACTTGTCACTATAAATATGAAAATATGTGGTCTCTGCCTTCCCCTACTGGAAAAAGGCGTGACTATATGTATGTATGTAAAAATAGAGATTTAAGCTGGCGTGGACGGTTTTTGAGTATACCGGTCGAAAACTCATCCGATTTCCAGTTTTTTATTTTGTTGCTCACTCTAGGAACGTTAACAATTTTTGCTGCGGTAAGCAACAAAATTAAATAGTTTATTGATCAGGTAGAAATCGAGATTTAAGTTAGCATGTCCGGTGTAAATTTTGAAGAAAAAAAAATCTCTATATTTTAGTATGGTTTTTCAGCAACAAATTAGCAACAAATTTTGGTCCATTTCGATTTTTCAGATCGTTTAATATTTGTTGTATTCGCTTGCTTAACATGAAGCTAGCATTGTTGGTGGTTTTTCGGGATCGTTTTGAGCAACAAAATCTTTTCTTTGGCAACTAATTAGCAACAAATTTAGCAACTTTTTTTAATTCCCGCCCATTTTGAACTGCCAGTTTTATGGAGCTCACAAAATGGATAGATATAAAGAAATGCAAAACTATTACAGAGGATATAATTTTGGCTTATTTGGCGCAAAAATCTAAAACTGTCGAATCCTCTAACCTGTTGAGTATGTACTCTATGTTGAAAAATACCATTTTATTGAAGAAAAATGTAAACATAGCCACTTTCCCCAAGGGTTATCGCATTTTTTAAAAGAAAGAATTTTGTTAAAACAAATTCATTTTAAAAATTAATCTGGTGGTCTCAAAAATATTCAGCCATACTAAATAAACGCTAGTGGCAAAAAGCTTCTGAAAAAAATATACCATTAAAATAAGTCTTAATAGTCTAGTAACATAGCTGCAATGCTTCGTTAAGTTATATTTATTTGACACATAGTACTATTATTATTGACATATAGTAACTACAACAAAACTTTAACAGAATTTTTCTCAAAAACTAAGGATTTATGTGTTCGTCGAATTACGAAACACTATGTAATAAATATTAATAACATATTTTTACAACAACTTTCTTTCACCAAGTAATAAAGTTGGGCACCATTAGAAATACCCATATTTTCTAATGTAATAAACATTTTCTAGTTTAAATTTTTGTTTGTTCCCCTCGTATCCAATTTAAACAAAAACCGGTAGTAAAATAAACTTAACAAATATATTACATTCACAAAAAAAAAACAAATCAGTTTTACCAAAGGATATTTTTTAACATTTATTGCAGGTTTCAAAATGCCTTTTGACGTGATATTTTCTCTTAAACACTTTTCTACATTTGGGGCAATCATAAGTGTCGGTGCTAAGGTGTTGTTCTCTGTAGTGGTTTTGAAACTGCTTCCAATTTTTATAGATTCTGAGGCATTTGTTGCAACTATACTTTCCGAAATTTTCCGCTGTGAATACTAAAAATAAAATAACATGAAGACAATAGTAATTATTTACAATACAAAACGCTTACCTTAAATTAGTTACACAATGTAAGGTTGAGCCCAAGGCTGGAAATAGACGGGCCGCAAGATGCTTATGTTAAGGACAGCTCTTTGTAGTCGCGTTTGGACGATAAACATTTTCTTAATTGGGGTAAATAGGCGAGCGTCAACATGTGTAGCTGTGGTCAGGTTGCTTTACACCCCTACCATGCAGCGAAAGTGCAGTTGTATTCTGAACGTACATACATATAGTCACGCCTTTTTCCCGTAAGGGTAGGCAGAGACTACTTCCTTCCACTTCCTATGGTTCTTTCACACATCTTTTGCTTTATCTACTTTCATCAAAAAAAAAATCGAAGGCAAACGCGGCCTCGGAAGAAAGAAAATATCATGGCTGAGAAACATACGTCAATGGACTGGCCTGGACTTAGAAGAACTTATAAGAGCAGCCGAAGACCGAGAAGAATTTGCGACTGTAATATCGAACCTCCAATGATGGAGATGGCACATTAAGAAGATTAAGAACATTCATCAATGCTCTCATACATGCTTATCGATTGTTGGTACTCTTGACCTGGCCTTTTTTCAAAACATTGTTGATCTGATCGAGATTAGTTCGCCAAGGTCGATCTCTACCGACTTGTCCATTCACACTCGCCTTATAAATTTGTATTGTCAATCTTCCTTAATATATCCTTTCTACGTATCTAAACCTTCTAAGCATTCCTTTATCTATCTTTGTAACCACATCTTCTTTTACACCACAGCGTTCCCTCATCTCACTATTCTCTACTTTATTCAACCGAGTCACTTCGGCTAGGTTAAGTGAGATATCATGTGAGTGGGGCGTAGGTTGGCCCCCAACACTGCGACCTGTAGTAGGTCTATTGTGGCTCACCCCTAGAGGTAACAGTTCACCGCACAATCCAGCCCTTCTTACGAAGTTTATGGTTGTATGGAGTGAGATTTTTAAAATCAGTAAGTTCTAGGTTGGTGTGACCAATTACGTTGAACCTTATTCTTCCCAGGCCGGAGCAAGGACATAGTATATGTTGAGCAGTTTTATCCTCCACGCAGCAAAACCGACAGTCCATTTGTTGATTCAGACCCATTCTTCCGAGGTGGTATCTTATTCGTCAGTGTCCTGTAAGCAGTCCCGTTAACATTTTCAGGTCATTCCTACTCCATTCTAGGATCTGCTTAGTTGTTTTTCTCAAGGGTTTAGGTAGGAACGCCTTCGAGTGGGTTAACACTGATATATCAGACCAGTACGTGAGTATTTTTCTCTTTTTGCAATTGCAAAAAAGGTTGTAGTGCCAAAGTGGGCTGCAAAAAAGTCGGGTTATTGTGTTCTCCAGCGTGTACCAATTGCCAAAGTCAATCATGCTCAAATGTCCAGTTGAGTACAATAGAGGAAGATTCCTGTGATTTTAATGAAGTGACCAATGACTTAGACACATTTAAACAATTTATGAACATCCAGAAGTGGAAGAGGAAGAAGAAGAAATCGAACAAGACATGACTGTTGAAGTAGACTTTCAAGAGTATGAATCTGATTAAAATATCTAAAGAAATTAAAATAATAGTTAGCCCAATAATTAATAGCAATATCAATAATCGATATCAATAATAAGGTAATATCTAGAACTTGACGGGTATTGTTCCCTTAAATTATCCTAAAATTGTCAATACAGTTAGTGGAGCAGGCCTACAGGGGAAACCACGGTAATGAACGCGCTGAGTATACTACCTCAAAGGTGGCGTGGAAATGTGTGCAGATCATGTATAATGTGGCTCTTAGAATCGCGATATCTCAGGAATGGTAACTCTTAGGAAAAAAAAATTATAAAAACCATTTTTGTAGAGAATTTTAAGGTATACAATTTTGGTTTGAGGTTTTTTTTGATAAAACCTACCGTTTTCGAGAAAAATCCAAAAAACCTCAAATTTTGTCCTTTGACCCCGAATAACTTTTGTTAGCACACATAGGATCGATGGGGATTTTTAAAACTTTATTTGTAATGGTAAACCCCAGCTCTCCACCAATATTTGGCTCTTCGGGAATTTTTGTTATTTTAAATTTTAAATAATTGCGACGACACTCTTGTCAATGACTTTTTTTTGAATAAAATCCTCTGCTGTCATAAATTTAACTTTTATTCTTAAAAGTACAAAAAATACATATTATCCACTTAAATCTAAAGGCACAATATTAGCACATTTGTAAATTTAATAGTCAGTCGATATTGTTTTGATAAAATTTTTGTAAAATGTTAATATTTCCGTAACACGTAAAAAATTTAAGAAAAATATTTATACAAAAAAATGGTAATTAAACAATACAAATACAATTAAAACTTTTGTAGCGCTTGGAAAATTGAAAGTTTAAATGATCAAGAATTAGATATTTTTTCTCAAAAATAAAGTCATCTTGCTGCATGATAATAATTATTTGAGTATTCAATAGGTTGGGGGCTCAGACAGTTTTCAAAGAAGTGTTATAGTTGACAGACAGTTCAAAAGTCGTTACAACAAAGAAGAATAATAGTAATTATTAAGTCTGGAAATATAAAATAGAGTTGTTATACTTTATACGAACTCAGTTGGACAACGCAAAAATCGGGGTATGGTCAATAATGCCACGTCGAGCATTAAGCTAAACTGAACCGTTTGTAATCGATTACTCCCGGTATTGTCCACATGAACTGTCGGAAAAACTTTTGTGATTCTATGCATCTTATTGGATAGTACTTGACCATAATTGGCCAAATTTTATCGGCAGTTTTCCCACCGCAAAAGTCGATGCCGGCAAAAAACAAATCAGTGTTTACACAACTATTTATCAGTGCCGTGTTGTTATTAATACATATTTGTCCGTTTTATACATACCTATTACCTTGTTTTTTGTTTTATTGGAGTATTTGTTATATAGTTAGTAACTTGGCAATACCTTTTAAAAACTGCACACAAAAAAAAATTGTTGGAACTAGTGAAACAACAAAATTTTAAGAAAGAATACGTCATAGACAAACTTTTTGAATCTTACGGTCATACAGTTTTGCGTTTGCTTCCATATTTTTGTGTATTAAACCCTATTGAACTGATCTGGGCTGCTTTAAAGAACAAATTACGAAAGTGTAATCAAGCTTCTCAATTAAGCGATTCTGTTCTAACAAATATAAGAAAAGTAAGTGATGAACTGACTTATGAACAAATTGTGTTTACCACGTCAAAGAAAAAGAAAAACAATATTGTGTTTTGCCACAAATCGAACCGATAGTGATAAATACCCAAGAAGACTCAAGTACTGATGAGTGTTTCGATAGTGACTAATGTATAATAGTATTTCGTTTAGGGTGGTCACCTTATCACGTAATTCAAATCAAAAGTTTTTGAAAAAATTTTAAAATGAGTTTAAAAATACATGCCAATCTACGAACACAATTAAATAAGTTTTGAATTTAAATAGGTATACTCCAAAACCTCTTATATAAAAATACATTTTAAAATATATACTTTATTGAGAACATTGTTAACCCAATAATTATTTAATGCAGTAAAACCTACTATTAAAATATCTGATGTGACGCTTATGCAACAACAAAGTTCGGCAAGCTACCGGATAAAATATTGTTTTTATACAACTGATTTCGTAAGAACTATACTGCTGTGAAATCTGATTTCCACAGAACCCCCAGGTTCATTCATACCATTTCTATAGACGAGGATCATCGTATTGATATTAGTAAAACGAACATTCTAGACGTCGGCATCTTTTTAGAACCGTCCAATGTTTCTCTTTTTTTTTGTTAGTAAGTATATTTAATAGCGATTGTTGTAATATTGATCAAAAAATATTTTTCTAGCGATTTTTGTAATATTGATCAAAAAATATTTTTCCAGTGTACATAAATATTTGTAAAATTATCGATTTCGCATAAAAGATAATTTTGTCACATGATCTGTCTCTCTCAACTTCGCGCAACTCGCGGTTTCAGATATTCCTAACGGGGTATACTACTACTAAAAAAGCATGGAAGTCTTTGACAGAATGTTAAAGTATTTTAAGGTATTTTTTTAAAAGACTCTGCAGCATCACTCGAAGGATGGTAATATGGAGGAACATATGTCTCATTATGGATTTAGTGTACCAACTGACACG
The DNA here is from genome assembly GCA_950111635.1 of Agelastica alni. Lineage (NCBI taxonomy): Eukaryota > Metazoa > Arthropoda > Insecta > Coleoptera > Chrysomelidae > Agelastica > Agelastica alni. The sequence goes on along the minus strand of OX467709.1, from coordinate 23,279,204 downwards.
ATAATTTAAATGAGCATCTTATTGTATCATTTTTACCAAATATTTTACCTGATAAATATGATTTACTTAAGATAGCTCTGAAAGAAAGATCATAGAAGTATTTAACATTGGGATAAAGTCATAGAAAAATCAATTTAAGAATAAAAAAAAAGAAAGGAAAATAATCGTAGAATGAGAGGTGTTAAAAATGTTTTGAACAAAAATGTCAATCCAAACTCAAGAAATGTTATAATTGCAATAAAATTGGTCACATCAGCAGTGAACGTTACTTTAATAAAAGATCAAAAAAGATTCCCTGTAAGTCCAATGTTACATTTGGTAGTCAATAATTTTACCAATTATAACACAACACGGTGCAATATCTACTGGGAAGTTTATCTTACACTCCCGAAAAATAACTGTGTAACAGTCGTTTAGTTCATTTTAAACAAATGTTATATAAAAATGAAAAGTAAAATTAAATGTAATAAAATTATGTAAACGTTGCGGTTAATAAATGAAAAGATTGCGGATTATTGACACTAAAAGTTAATAACACAGGTTCTGTTGTTCGGCAGCAGAGGGTGGGTCATTTTCAAAGTATTTTGCTGCGTAGAATTCCAATTCGAGGCCCTCACGTCATGACTTTAAAATGTTCGAGATTATGTACACGAAAAATTAGTTTTTTTGGGTACCTTTAGGGTTATGTAAATTTTGTTGGTCTTTTTTTTGTAGTTGCATCATTTAATACTACTTTTACCCTATAAAATAAGCTATTGAGCGGTCACCTATGTTTTTTTTATGCAAACTTGCGACCATTTTAATTAAAAAATGTATCCCACCAATGTAATGTGCATTCACATTAATCCCCAAAACCATTTTTCTGCAATCTGGAATCTTGACAAAATATTCGTAATTAGTGACCGCGAAACCACCAAATGAAAATTTTCAGGTACCAATATTATTTTTTGTATATATGGAAACGAAATTTCAATTTAAAGTTTCTCAAGATCCCAAAGTAATGGCTTTCGGATTCAGATTAACGCAGCAGATTATGTTGCTGCTTATTAACAAATAAGACATCAATCTTTGTAGATCTGTGTAATCAATTCGCAAAACATGATCATGTTAAAGATCACTGTGTTAAAAATTTTAACGTTCGACTTGCAATGAAATGCTTGCGAGGGATTTCGTTTTTAAAAAAAGATATAAACAATTGAACCTATTAATAATTACTATCACTAGATAAATTAAAATCCTAAATTAATTCAGTTTAGTGATGAACAATCTCCTAAAACTGTTCCAACAAATGAATCTGATGAATTTTCTTCATATGCGTTAGCAATCGTTCTTTGGTACTGTACACAGTTTTGCAACTCCAGCATTGATGGAAGAGCAATCCATCGCAATTCTTTTCGTGGTTGTCCATCAAGTACCTCCTTTTGAACTTTCTCTTGCATTTCGAACACTGAAAATCTGTGTGTTGCATATGAAGCTCGAGGAAATGTCTCTGTACGTGGTCCTTTCGATTGAAAGCTTTAAAACAAATGGGACAAGTGTTACTCGGAAAGGACACTTTTTTTAAAATCGATGATGGATTCGAACCTAAAAAAAAACATCTAAAAATGTGTCGAAGAAAGGGGGGAGATGGGAGATCTAGTTACCAAGTGAATCTAAATATCATGCATTATTACTAATCTATTTATCAATAAAATAATTTGAAATACTAGGTAAATTTTATTATAAAACTAAATAAAATACAATGGGTGATGTGCAGCACGTAGTCATTTTTTGACATCGGTAGAAAGGATAACGTACACGTCATAACATTAATAATTAAAAAGTGGGGTTTATGTTACCTGTAGCCAATGCCACTTTTCGACACATTTAAAGCTGTGACGTCACTTGTATGTCACTCTTTCTACCGTTGTCAAACTGAAAAGTCAAGTGTACGTTTCCCATACATTTTTTAAAAAGATCTGTGAAGTTATTGTACCCACGATATAAATGTTTTAGAAACGTGCTGAAAATAAAATAAAATATTTAACATATTTATCTATTTTTTTCTCTGCTTATTCGAAAACCTATTTCAGGTTTATTTCCACAAAGATAGTCCGCGATAATCCGAATTGTGCATTACATTCCAAACCGTTCCTTCACTGGGCATTTAGTTCAGTTTATCCTCAAACCGAACATTTATAATTACCTTGTGGGACCTAACCTAAACTAACCCCTGGTGTGTTTGGGAACCTCCTAGGATGACACTCACAAAATTCTCACGACCTCCCGACTGGGGCAGCGAAATTATATACGGAAACCTGGAATTTACCCGGAGCGAGTCTGTTCTTTTACCAATGAAGCTGGAGCTAAATAGTACATTGTGTATCTAGTAATAAAAGTAATACATTCTCGGACGACAATGTAAATTGTTGGCCGAAGCGTTAAGCCGAGGTCAACAAGCATTGAAGTACGAAAATTTGTTTTTATTACGAGGTACACTTACTATTTTTTCTGAAATCTCAATCAACATTATCATAAATTTAGGAATTTTTATAAATGCATAACAATTTTTTAATATCATCATATTCCAGTTATTGTTATTGATAAAATATGATAAAAATAAAGATGTACCTTCACAAAATAATATAAACGTCTCTTATAGTTAAAGACGGGTCCATATTTATAAATATTTACGTGGTGCATTGAATTTTGAAATACAACAAAAATTTTAGCAAAAATTTAATTTTGCCGGTGGAATTTTTTCCGCAAATGTTTTAGTTTTATTTGCAAAATAAAGGTAATGATGGAATGGAACAACCATAGACACAAAGTCTAGATTATTATTGTTGTTCGCCACAAATCTTTTTGAGGTCGAACCAAAAACCGAACTATGACGGATAGCGTGCGTTGTATGCCACGAAAATATTTGCGCGAATTCGCATGCGGCGAATACAACGCACAACGTGAATATTTATAGATGTGGACCCTCCATAACATTCTGTGCGCGTCTATAAAAACTGTAAAAAAAAATATTAAAAATTATATTTTAAGATCCTAATTGTTGATTTACTGTAAATATATATAATGTTAATTGTTGAAAGAGGATGGTGACCGTTTATTATGATTTTGTTTGTTAAATCGGTAAATTGGGATCTTAAAAAAAATCAAGAGTTAAAAAATTTACGTTTTAAAACATTTATTTTCAGGACTGTTTAAACTGGCTCTCCAGTAAAATACAAGTTGGTATACAATTCAAATAATAAAATACGTAGACAAAGACACAAAAAACAGTTCAACGTATTTCATAAAATTTTCTGACATATTTAAATTTTTGTTGAGATTAATTTTTACCTCTTGCATACTTAAAGACTTAAGTAGTCCTGAAGATGGGACCATAGTTTTTAAACGTGGACTTAACACTTAGTTTTCTTTAATATTCCGACTAAAGTTCCACCAAAATAAATCAATTTTAATAGTATTACTTTATTACATTTTAAAACTTTTATTTGTGTATGTTTCAGCATAACTCTGGAACATCTGGAAAAATTAAACCAAACTTACGTACTAGCTTACTACCTACCCCCGCTAAAGTGGTAAAAAGGGGGTGAAATATAAACACTATAAAAACTGCTGATATAATTGGCGAATTCATAATCTTCGTGGTCGCTAAATTTAATAATGAAACACCGGTTAACGCCGAGGTGAACTTAAATAAAATATGCGATTTTAGTCTCTCTGCTAGCATTAAATATCTATACAAGATGTTTCAAAATGTATGTCAATTTTATTATTAAATCCAATATAAATCATTTTTCTTCCCGTATGTTCTTGTTGCTTTCAACATTGAAACGGTGAGTTTAAAAGTAATATTTGGTGATGGTTGTTAACCATTGTTAACCAAAAATAGCATACGAATAAGTCTTCCGTTAAATTTGGCCCATTGCTAAGTAGTCCAGTCACCTTAATTTTGGACCTATTCAAGAGGCGCACTATCTGGCCAATTTTTTTATAGGTTGTTTGGACATACAAGATTATAGTCCTGAGTTTTCGGCCATTGCCGGGGTATATTTAAGCAATAAAAAATTATTGAAAATTAAAAAATGGATATTTTTGAGATAATTTTTTTGGAACGCGTGCTATCGAAAAAGGTTTCCAATAAAATGTGTTCATCATAACGTCCTCTGTAAAAAAGGTCCGGAAAAAAAAATGGTAACAATTTTAATTAAGCGGTTAATGGCAAATGAAAATGAAAATTTTACGTTTGGTTTTTGCAACCGCAATCGGGTGTTTATTAACATATCGGTATGAAACTCATACATTATGTACAGAAGCCAAACCCCAAGAGAATCGTGCAAGATTTATCGATCTGCAAAGATTATTCGATGTTCGCAGATTGTTGCTCAACTATATCTTACAGATCGATAAATTTTGCACGATTCTCTTGGGGTTTGGCTCCTGTACATAATGTACGAGTTTCAAACTGATATGTTTATAAACACCCGATTGCGGTTGCAAAAACGAAATATAAAAAAATTGGCCATATGGTGCGCCTCTCGAACAGAACCTCGTAAAATATAGCCGAAGGTAACTGGGCTAAAGGTTTGGGAACCACGTACAATGAACTACTATTCTAAATGTAACGTGCAAAATAAATTATTTTTTTATACACTCGTTATCCAAAGTTACAGCTTCATAAATTTATTTTGTTAGAGTTTATTTTGAAACCGTGTATAAAAAATATATTCAGTAATGGAAACAGATTTAAAATACTCCTTAGCTTTAATGATACGTCTGAGGATGGGTTTAAAGACGAAGCAAGTCAACTGGCAGTACCATTTTAATTACAACTAGTTTTTTTTTACAATATCTTTCAAATATACAATCATTTCTAATTTGACCTACAATTTAAATTTATGTATTATCACACACAGTTTCACAAGAAAAAAGGTGCTAAATTTAGAGCTCATTTCATGTTGATTTGACGTAAACAGCTCATCGAGAAATGGTAGCTAAAAAGCTCTAGCATCGGTTTAATTCAAATAACTTTAAAATGGATTCCTTTTAATCACCCCTGTAACGGCAGCGGGCGAAATTATCCGATTTGGATTCCGAAAGTACCTTATTTAGGTGCTAATTTGGTGCTGAGTTCATTATTTTTTTGCTCGTTTTTTAGAGGTAGGGGACGATTTTAAAAATTGGTCTGCTATCGTAACGTGCCGGTAGCAGAACTTTTACAAAATCAATAAAAATTAAAAACTGTAAGTACCCAAATTAAGTGCTTATTAGGTGCTTTCGATATATATAAGAATTAAACCGGAAGTCCGACCGGAAATCGCAAAATCAAAATTTTATTAAAATTTCAAATTTTGAATTATTATTTAGACATGATTGGATTGTCGTGCTTAACCCCTTAGTCGAGGGCATCATCTCTTACAATACGAAAAATCCCAAATAGCAAAATAAATTTCACAAGGTAGCAAGGTAGTATAAGAGTTCCATTTAAAGTTTATACAACTCTTTTATGACTGTTTTATACACATTTAGACAACTCTGATACGATTGTTTTATACTGATTTATACAGCTACTATAAAGTGAAGAATATGAAAACCAAATTATATTTTAATTTTAAAGTGCATCATGCATTTTATTGTAAAAATGGAGACTTATTAAAACTTCTTGGGGGACATCGTTGCTAAAAATTAAAAAATCATATAGGTTTGTATAGCACAAATTTTGATGCGCCGCAAATTTTACTGATAGATTGTAGGTATTTGTTGGCAAAAAAATAAAGCGCTTTAATTTTGGTTGAGTGTCAAGAAGACAAAAAAAATAATAAAATAAGAAATCGTAAAATTACCTTTTTTTTTAATGGTTTTAATAGTTTATTACTTCATATGACAATTCTTTCACAATATAATTCTCTAAATAATAATTAGGTCCCATTTTTTATTTAGTTTCATGTTTTCAACTCAATTGCTCATATTGGCGGCAATAGCCGGTACAAGAATTTCTTATTTAAACATGGCGATTTATAACACAACAATTTTATCCCAAAGAAATGCCTTAATCAATATTTCATTATAAAATGAAACGGTATACAATAAAACTGTTTAATAACGAAGAATATTTAGGCACTATACAACTTTTTTTGACAAGTGATAATTATATTGAGATTCGCGAAAAGTAGAGGTTGCCAGATCTTATAATATGGTAATAAGAATGTTTCCTACGATCACGTATGAAAACGCCATAGAGCACACTGTTTTGTTATTTGAATAAAATATTTAAATGCAAAAGTCACATTAGTCTTATAACGCAGACTTTGGAACGAATTTATTCTGTCACACACTGTTTTAAATTTTAAAGCATTTATAAAGGAGAAAGGATTACAGTATTTAAAGTTCACATATAAAAGTGTTTTTAAATGCAACGCAATTGAATGCTGTAAAATATTTATTACACAACATTTTTTTTTTATATTTTTAGTTACACTAAATCACTGGGCACTTTTCGTTTTAACCTACGCACTGCAAATAACTTCTGCATTAACTTCCTGGCAAAATGATTTGGGTGCACTCTCAGTCTATTCTTGTATTTTTTTATACGTTTTATACGTTATTTCTTCTTTGATGGTAATTATTTCACAGTCTTGATGTATGGCTTTATTGGTGATGTACCACGGTACATTGAGAATCATCCTTGGCACTTTTGACTGAAACCTTTGTATGATTTCTATATTGGAATTGGCAGCTGTTCCCCATAGCTCTATCCCGTATGTCCATATAGGTTTTAATACGGAAAATGTTGAATAATATGTGTTTCTTTTTTTTTGTATTGTATTTTTAACCCATATTAGCAAAAATTCTACCATTAAATGATAGCATAATACGAGGGCAGTTTGATAAGTCAGTGACTTTTTGAATTTCCCGCGCAGTTACTCAAAATTCAACAGTGTTGCCGTCAACTATAATCTATCAGTGAGCAACTTTCTAATTTTGAGCAAGCTACGTCGTGCAGTTGGTGTTTGATAGCCGTTCAAAGCAGACAACCTCGTGAATTTGTACGAAAATGGTGAATTTCGTGTGCTGATTAAGCATTACTTGTTACGTAAAAAATCCATCACTAAAACTAAGGAAAGACTTGATAAATACTACGGGGACTCGGCACCATCAATTTCAATGGTTAAGAAGTGGTTTACAGAGTTCCGTTGTGGTCGTACCAGCACTAGTGACGCCGAACGTCCAGGTCGCCCAAAAGAAATGATTACGCCGGAAATCGTCGATAAAATCCATGAAATGATATTAGATGATCGGAGAATGAAAGTGCGTGAGTTGGCTCATGCTGTAGGTGTATCTCAACTGAACGGGTACATCATATTTTACACGAATATTTGGACATGAAAACACTCTCTGCGAGATGGGTGCCGCGATTGCTCACACTCGACCATAAGCGCAATCGTGTGACCACTTCAAAAGAGTGTTTAGCGATGTTCAGCCGTAATCCGGACGAATTTTTGCGCCGTTTTGTTACTGTGGATGAAACATGGATCCATCACAACACGCCAAAGACCAAGGAACAATTTTTTGGGATGTACGCGGTGTCATTCACATCGATTACCTCAAGAAAGGTAAAACGATCACCGGCGAATATTATTCAAAGCTTTTGAACAGATTCGACGTTGATTTAAAGCAAAAACGGCCGCATTTGGAGAAGAAGAAAGTGCTGTTTCATCAAGACAATGCACGTGTGCACACTTGTCTAGTCACGATGGCCAAAATCCACGTATTGGGATACGAACTGCTACCCCATCCAGCATATTCTCCAGATTTAGCCCCCTGTGACTATTTTCTGTTTCCAAACCCAAAGAAATGGCTGGGCGGTAAGAGATTTGAGTCGAATGAAGAAGTCATTACCGAAACAAACGCGTATTTTGAGAGCTTTGAAAAAACCTATTATTTGGAGGAAATAAAAAAATTAGAAAAACGCTGGACTAAATGCATCGAGCTAAAAGGTAATTATGTAGAAAAATAAAATGTTTATTTGCGGAAAAAAATTTGTTTTATTCAAAAAGTCACTGACTTATCAAACCGCCCTCGTGTCAGTAGTTTATTTTGTACTGTTAATTGGGACCTCCTGCCTATTAGCCAATATAGATTTCGTAACTTATGTCCTAATTTGTTCTTTTGGAAAATATATGTTTTTTCCAGGTCAGTATTTTATCTAAGTGAATTCCGAGATATTTTACATCCTCTTTTTGTGGTACATGTTTGTTATTAAGACATACGGGTGGACAAGTTCCTCTACGAGTCGTAAATGTTATATGCACCGATTTTGTCTCATTTGGTTTTATTCTCCTCTTTTAACCATTTTTCAACTCGATGTATGTTATTTTGCAAAAGTTCTGATGCAGTGGTTGTATTTGTGTTTGAACATGAAATTGCAGTGTCATCAGCAAATGTAGCAGTTGCTGTGCCAGGTGTTGTTGGTATAAAGCAAGTAGAGGAACTCCTGCTTGAATAGGTAGAATGTCTGTCAATTTACTTTCATATTTTACTCTTAAGTTTCTGTTTACAAGGTACGATTTCAGTAGTACATAATAGTTTATTGGCAAGTCACTCTTCAGTTTATATAACAGCCCTTGATGTCATACCTCATTAAATGCTTGTCCTATGTCTAGGAAGATTGCAGAACAATACTTATAAAATGATATTTTTGATATTGTATAAACTTGCTTATAAAGTATCATTTTAAAAGAAATGATCGAATAATGCCTTATAGCATATATTGTAAAAGTCACTATAAAATCATTTAATACAACAACTTTTTTAAAAAAAACAAAATAATCGCAACAAAAGGCTTAATAAAATCAAAACAGTCTTTAAAACAACGCTATTCGACTGTTATACAATAATTCAGTCCTTTTAGAATTTCATTTTGCCAGTTGGGAGGGGTTCTGTTAATCTATATCATTTGGTACAGCTATTTCTTGGAATATCCCATATCAAACTGCGTGATCACGACTTTTTAATTTTTGCCACAAGCGGCACGTTTGAGTGGGGTACTGGATATATTTATTCGCGACTTTTTTTGTCCCTCAAATACGCCACGTTTAACGAATTTTGACCTATTCACACAAAAATTATGCTTCCATCTACAAACTTCTGACAAAACAGTTTTTGAGAAATATAATTTCAACTTTTTATATGTTCTATGCGTAAGTTTCTATTAAACAACGATAGTAAAAATAAACAAAATAATAATCGTAATTAGAATATCAGCTGACATTTTTAAGTTAATTAGGAGATATTAAAGTGCGATCTTTCAAGAGCTCTAACTTCTTTAGCAAGCATTTTTCGATAAGTTGATTTACCTACGACAAATTATCATGGGGTGAGCTCTAGATTTTTTCTTTGAAGAGCATTTCTGGATACTCTGTATATATTTTACACAGCGGACAAGTCTACATCTGTTATACCATATCCTTTAGGCCCAATGGTTTTAGCAAAGAATTTGTGGAACGTTTTTAAGTGATTTTCCAAATTGCTTTTTCGCGTGTATGCCTTGTTACAGAAGAAACAAGTAAATTGAGGAGTTTTTCCACATTCGTACCTCAAATGTCGATTAAGAGTTATTTGACGTTTGTAGGTTTTATTACATTGATGACATCGTACCACACCTAAAACATAAAAAGTCAGTTTGAGGGAACAATATCAAAGTAAATATTTTACTTACCCCAACAAAAGAGAAACAAAATATTCTGTTTTTATCCAAAATATATTTTGGTCTCTCTATTTATGCGTTGTTTTTTAACTATGACAAATATATGGTAGAAATATTGTTAAAATACTTACAATACAAATACAATTTTCGTGTTTTACAACAAAGTCCTACCATAATGAGTACCAACAGAAAAGTTCATTGAACTCAGTTTAGACTGAACTAAATGCACACACTGCAGACGATACAGAAAAGGTATTCTTCTCGGTGCGACCAGTTTAACTGAATGTTCCAGTTTTTTTAAATTCAATTGCGACATGCTACACAATTTTAACATTATAACACACAAGACGGGAACCATGTAACTTGTAGTAAATCGTTTTAATTCTTTGAACCAAACTAAAAAACACAAAACACATAGCACGAACCTAATCCAACAAGCAATTTTAGGTCCCTCACATAACATCGGTTCTGGGTAAATGGTTGGTATAAGTCAGTATCCATAACGCTGCACTGCCTCTCGCCACGCACCTAGCCTGTTATTAGAACATCAAACTCCTAAATCGAGATTAGTATTTTCGACCTTCGTACATGGCATAATGGATTAAGAAAAATTAATAACCAGTGTCATTGTCTTTGTTGTACGAGGCAGGATCTTTATTGTACAACGCTAAGTGCGGCGCAGGGTGCGGTGTGCCGTTATGGACATACCCTAAGACACCTATTAATTAAAAATTAACAAACAGGAACGGTCAAATTGCTCTAGTAAATTTTAAAATGTTTATTATAACAAAGCAGCGAACATTATACATGTAAATACATAAAATTAGAAACAAAATCAAACGTTGTGAAGTAAGTATTTTTGTCTTTGGCGTTAATACAGTACATTCAATATTATTATTCTCATTAATATTATTATTATTATATTATTCATGATTCTGGTTCACTTCAAATATAATATTTCCCATTTTGTTAAAAAAATTAAGGCTTAAAAAAAAATTTAGTCTAGTTTTTTTATCAAAAAAATGATTGTCAGTTTAAGGCTGACACAGTATTTGAAACAAAATAAGCGTAGAATCATAATAAATTAATATTTTATATTTTTAACGAAATATTTTTTTCGTTGTTATTGTTATTCAAAAAGAAACTTTTCATTTAAAAAAGTGATAAAAAATTTACGTAAATATATACGGCAGCTACAAGTTTACAAAATCCTTTGCCTCCTTTACATATGCAAGTTGTATTTTTTTACCGTTCTAGAAGTTTGGATAAAAATGAATTATTTTACAAAAGAAATCAGAAAAACGTTTTGTTAATAACAAATATTCTTTTCTATACCCTATTTCGAAATGATTATAAATGCAAAAAACGCTAACAGACTCTTCAAACAAACTTTTATGATTTCTATATGGTCCGCAACAGCTGTTATAGTGTGGATTATTATATTTTACTTAAGCCACCCTGTGTGACTGTATCGACCACGGGAAACTTATCAACATCTTCCAGAATATAAACTTAGATGGCAGAGACGTCCGCATTATAAAATATCTGTATTACAATCAAATCGCTGATGTCAAAGTGTGAGGTGTGAGGCAAAGGTGTATCCTTTCTCCACTACTTTTTAACATATATTCTGAGCAAATTTTTGCCGACGCATTGGACGAAGCACGGGAAGTAATAAATAACTTGCGTTAAGCGGACGACACAGTTCTACTGGCAAAAAGTGCTGATGATTTGCAGGCGTTACTGGATAGGGTTGTGGCTAAAAGCGAAGAAAGAGGGCCCAAATTAAATATCAGCAAAACCAAAGCTATGGTTATTAGCAAAAATGGTGAGCTTCCAGCAAACCTGAGTACAGGCAACCAACAGATTCAGCAAGTCTCCAGCTTCAGATATTTGGGATGTTTATTGAACAGTGAGTGGGATAGCACGCAGGAAATAAGGTCCCGCATCGAGCAGGCTTGCGCAGCAATTAGCAACATAAAGAAGGTTCTTACATCTCGAGACTTGTCAATACCCGTACGTATTCGTTTACTACGGTGCTACGTATTTCCAATTCTGTACTATGGAATGGAAGGGTGGACTTTAACAAAGGCAATGTGTAACCGAATAGAAGCGTTTGCCCGTCTCCAGAAGCAACTGGAAATCATTTTACCATCAAAAAACGTAAGTTAGTTTTGGACATGTTATGAGAGGAGAAAAGTACTGATCTTACAGAATATCAAGCAAGGCAAAATCCAAGGAAGAAGATGTTCAGGAAGAAGACGCACGTCCTGGCTGAAAAACCTGAGAGAGTGGTAAGGTGTTAATTCCACAAGCCTGTTTCGTGCCGCTGCTAATAAAATAAAATATCATAACGATGATCGCCTACGTCCTAGGAGCACTTGGCACGTGAAGAAGAAGACACCCTGTTTTTATTTGGAAGCCTGCCGCAAACAAAAGGTTTTATTAGCAAAATGGTCATTTCCTATCTGCAGTGGTGTAACTATGGGTATAATAATAAAAAGAGCCCCGCACAAATCAAATGGGAAATAGATCCCAGTCGAATTGGCTAAAATTTGAATATGTTGTAGTTTATACTTGTCGGATCAAAAGTGGGCCCGAGACCTAAAAATGGACAGGTTTTTCGATATCGAAGGTCAGCTTCTTGGAAAGACCTGACAAGACAATAGCCCAAAAATTTATGGGACTAAACAGGGGACAACTAGGGATGGTAGTGGGTCTGATTACAGGGCACTGGCGGCTTAGGGGTCACTTGAAAACATTGGGCCTCGTATGTGTGATGAGGGGGCCACAGAAACGTCAAAACATGTACTGTGCTATTGCACGGGACTGGCGTGGCTGAGATATAAATTCTTAAGAGTGAAATTTTGCGAACCGGAGGAGGTTATGAAGATCCCCATAAACGCGTTAGCTCTCTACATAGAGAGCACGAAGCTCGTGGAGAGGGAATAAAGGGAGAGACGGCAAAATGGACTCAAAGTCTAATTGCCTATTCGGGAAAAATTTTCACGACCGCACCCTCAACTATCTAAAATAAATAAATAAATGACATTTTTCGTAGCGAAAGACGTTTCATTTCCTAACTACGTTAAAAATGGAATCAATATTTTAACCAGTTAGAAAAAGACATCTTTCCTCACCCATAGCACTTACAAAAAATGTTACTTTATGTTCCAAAATAAGAAAAATACATTTTTCACTTTTCATACATACATAAAGTCACCTCTTTTTCCCATAGGGGTAGGCAGAGACCAATTCCTTTCACTTGCTACGGTTCTTACACACATCTTTTGTACCCAATTACGTACCCTCAGAAAATGATTTATCAGTCCGTACCACTCTCTCTGTATGAGGCCACAGAACTAGCCCAGAACAGAGAGAGGAGTGGAAAATTGCTATAAAAATGGTAGAAGCATAGTGCCACCAAACCCTTGTAAGGGTAATAGATGTGTTATTTTTTGAGCTACTTTACCCTGGTTATTCTCTTAATACCGTACCAAAAATTCATAAATCTCTTCCTACACGTTGGAAACATGAGAACTACCTTTGGAAATACTTATCTGTCGAAATATCCAACTGTACTTCTTGAAAGCCGCTCATGAATTTTTTGTTGACACTGCGTATAATTATTAACTAACAATTAAAAACAAAATTACCATTTTGCAGAACCGTCCCAAATGTTAACAAGTTTGGAGAGAACCAGAATGTAATAAAAAAAACACGAGATAGCGCGAAGCTTACGCGCCAAAGAAACTTTGCTAGTTAGTTTGTTTAAATTAGTTTGTTTTTTATTAAAAAATTTCTAACAGTAATATTTTTTTTTCGTCATAATTAAACAAAAATAAATAATGGAATCATAATACCGAAAAGTTTTAAAACATAAAAATTGAGTGGAATAAAATAATTTTTTATAACTATTAATTAAAAACAATTGTAATTATAATTTTAATTAATAAATCATCCACTTACGGAGCAACTCTTGGTTTATTTTTTAACTATATCATAGTACAATAATATTATTTTTCTGCTAAAATGAGTTGCAATCAAATTGTTTCGCCGCGTATAAAATACACCAATGACTTATTTTTAAATTTTTTTTACATTTTTACATATATTATTAGTAATGCTGCAACATTCTAATATGTGTATTAAAATTACTTCTTTGTTTGAATTTTTTCCCGCACTTGCATACAAATTTTGGCTCGATGCCGCATTCAAAGTTCAAATGTCTTATGAGGTGAGTCTTTTGTTTGTACGATTTACCGCACTTTTGACAAGGATACCTTCCATTTTGATCCATTATATACTTGCTGTATCTTCTTTGGTCGGTGAAGATCGACCACATGCCTACAATATTTAAATACGATATAGTTTATTCTAGACCGTTTAAAAGTATCTGGTAATAGGGGGTTTGTAAGAAATACCGGTTTTGAGTCGTGTATGTTTATTAAGAGATTTTAATTTTGTAACACAGGCACAGTTCGTTATTTTTGGCTAGATTTGCCTTAAACAAATGCTATCACACAATTTCTCTCTAACTTATTTGTTGAAAGAATTTAATTTACCACTTTCTGTAACGTTCCAAGCTACATATTTTATTTTCAAAGCAAATAAAATAAAGGAAGCTTTATTTGGCTTTTACTCACGTTAATAAACGTCGTATTTATCTGCTGCACAAGCTGGATTTAGAGCCGGTCGGTCCACAGTAGACCATCTATACTGTGTTACACAACTGATTGAGAAAAAAACCGCAATCAAGCAAGAAATTTATCTGTTGTACGTGGACCTGTAGAAAGCATATGACAGTGTACCTCTCACAAAATTGTGGAAAACTCTAGAACAAACGAACATCGCAAATGGATTGATAAAAGCCGTCCAAAAAATCTATGACAAGAACGAAACATAAATTAATATAGGACGAAATATCTCCAATGGGTTCACTGTTAAAAAAGGTTTAAAAAAGGGATGCTGTCTTTCGCCGACACCTTTTAAAATTTATTTAGAACAGGCCCTCAAAGTATGGAAACCGAAATGCAATGGTATGGGAATACCTCTCAATAATAATAATACCCTATACACCCTATGTTTCGCCGACGACCAAATCGTAATAGCACAGGATCATGTTGATTTAAGCTATATAATTCGAAAACTTATATAAGAGTACAAGAAATGGGGCCTCGAAGTCAACATAAAAAAAACAGAGTGCATGTGCATTGGTGGTCTAGCACAAGACATTAACTTGGATGATGGAACAAAGATTAAACACTGCGAGGAATATAAATACTTGGGAATGAAGATAACACACGATGGGCTACTCGACACAGCAATCAAAGAACGAAACACACAAGGCAGAAAAGTTATCTCTATGATGAACGGAATCTTATGGGATCAAACTATATCTAAAACTAATAAACAAAATACCATCCTTAAAAGCATTATAACCTACGGTAGTGAAACATGGCAAATAAAACAGTCTACAGAAAAAATGCTAATAACAACTGAGATGGACTTCTGGAGGAGATCTGCGGGTAAATCAAGAAGAGACAGGATACACAACGACAGAATAAGAGATATAATCGGTGCCAGACACACGATTGTTGATGTTATAAGAACAAAACAGTTAATATAGTATGGTCACGTACAAAGAATGTCAGACGATAGGTTACCAAAACAAATTTTGACATGGACACCCCAAGGGAAGAGAGGGCAAGGAAGAGATGAAAGAAAGAGACTTGCCGAAGAACTTATGGCAAGATAGAGATGAATAGCGGTTAGGAGTCGGAAGGCGTCGTAGAACGCTATAAGCCGATATATATATATATATATATATATATATATATATATATATATATATATATATATATATATATATATATACTTACTTCCTCTCCACTTCCTTTCCACACTCATGATATTCTCAGAGTTCTGAATGTTTACCAGCCTAAAACAACCAATACTATTTACTTCCAAGTCTTGTTTGCCAAAGTCAAGTGATAAAGTTCATTTAAAACCCAAAAAATTAATATAATGATAAAATAACCAAATGAAACAGGTGAAACCATGAAACCGATACAAATATGATAAACAAGCAAAATGTTACAAGCTTTATATAAAGCTCCTGCATCCCCACTGTTGGACCAAGCTTACCATTTACATCCTTGAGTAGCTTCAAACTCTTTTATTAATTTAAAGTAAAATAATGTCCTTGTTATCGAGAGTAAAACCTAATGTGTGATAGCATTTGTTTAAAATCTATAATATCTAGAGCATCTAATATATATATATATATATATATATTTGGCTTAATCCTAAACATTAAGCCCTAATAAGTATAACCTATTTGGATTTAAATATACCAAATCACAAACATTTTTGGCTAAAAAGACATACATTTTTACATAATATAATTTACCATAATGAGGTATTACAGACGATGTTCTATATTCGTTTGTAAATCTTAAATTAATAAAAAATTGTCTAATTAATATCTCAAACAATATGAAATGAAAATCGCAAAATCACGAAAATCTGTCCCATCAAAGGATAAAAGAATAAGAAATAAAAATAAAGGACGACTCTCACTTTCGTGCAAAGCACCAGCTCGGCAAAATATCTTCTCTCTCTCTCGGCCTTCTCGGTCTCGGCCTTTGCACGCGTTGTTCTTCCCAAACAATATTTGCTGGGCATGTGCCGTACTGTTGCATCTTCTTTGCACGTCTACTGATAATGTACCCTATACAGGGTGATTCATTAAGAATGTCCAATCTCTGAATTGTAGAATCTGGACCTCAAAATATGATTCTGCTCAACATGCCATATACAAATATTGCTAGTTTCCAAAATACCATGTTTAAACATGGATTTTAATTTTCGCATTGATAATAGAGAGAGCTAGTTACACTTGGTTGTGTTTAGCAAATCAAAGCAAATATTTTTTTCGGCTGAAATGTTTAAAATGCCCACCATTTACTTCAATACACTTGTCTATTATTTTTAATTACATTTGCGTATTTATCCGGGGGTTGGTATGGTGTATTATGTGATTATTTTGAACTACCAACCTCTTTATGGACCTCTTTATTTAGATTTATTTTAAGAACATTTACACTAATTACTAGAGGAAAACCTCTCGCTTTAAGACAAAACATGTGGTTTTTGCACGACGGGGCACCTTATTATTTGTCAATACTTAACGAACAGTTTCCGAATCAATGGATTGGTCGAAGAAGTGAGTTGGCCACCGAGAGATCCTGATTTTAATCCTTTGGATTTTGCAATTATTTGGTCGCAAATGAAGGCATTAGTGTACAAAGAAAAAATGATTCTTTTTCAGAATTGCGACGGAAAATAGAAGAAGCCACGAATGTAATCAAAAATAATAGACCAGGATTATAGATAATCATAAAGTGTATTGAAGTAAATGGTGGGCATTTTGAACATTAAGTTTAAAGTTGGAAGCTCCTCTCTCATTATGTGTCTAAAATATGCGATTTTCCTGTTTTTGATTGTCTCGAACAGTTCTCTGTCTTCTAGTTTTGCTGTTCTAATGACTTCTTCGTTTCTGACTCCTACAACCCATGATATTTTGAGCATTCAAATGCTTTGAGCTTGTATATTGACGAAGCTTTAAGAGTCCACGCTTCCATGCCATATAGAAGAACAGGCCACACATAACATTTGGTCTTGAGTCCCAATTTAATGTCTAGTCGGTGGTCAACTAAAAACTTACGTAGACTTAAGAATGCGGCTCTCGCTTGTTCTATACGGCACCTAATCTCCACCTCCGGGTCCCACTTATCATTTAAGTAGCAGTCTAGGTCTGATCTGTAACGGTGGAGAAAGAATTTTGTTTTATTTTCTTTGTTAAAACTAAAATAACTGCGCATCAATTAGGTGTATGTAATTTGAACCAAAAAAGTGTAGAACAAGCTTGAAATGGTAGGTTCAGTTTTTATCCCACGAGTTGCTTACAGGGTAAAAATTATTTGGTTGTTTCACTGTTTCGATACCAATATAATAAGCCTGTTTCCTACAAAGATTTAAAAAATATCCACTAGAGGCAGCCCCAGCGGGGGGTACATATATTATTATTTCCTTTTTCACAATAACGTTGAACATACTTAATTAAAATGGAATTAACGGAAGATGATGTACCTGGACTACCAGAACTATAAATGCAGAAGTTCTAACTAAAATGAATAACCTCTCCCAGTTAACGAATACAATGAAGGTAAGAAAAACAGTCTACCTGGGACACCTAATGCGACACGAGGAATATGACAAACTACAGCTGATACTGGAGGGAAAAATACAAGGTAAACGAGGTATAGAAAGAAAAAAAAAGTCCCGGCTCAGAAACATAAGAGATTGGACAAACATGAATGGTAATGCCCTAATCCATCGAGCTCAGAACAGAGAAGAATTTGTCACGGTGGTCGATAACTTTAGAAACAGCACCTAATAGAAGGAGGATGTACCTGTAGCAAAATTGAAATTTGTTAAAGTTCACGAACACCTTGTCCGAGATTTATAACGTGGTTTACCTGTTTCAGGTAATAAGAATGTACTCGTAGTAAGGTTAGTTGGCGTTAAAAAACGTAAAACACTTTAATTTTTTGGAACTTGCGTGTTTCCTACATTATGTGAGCATTTTCTTTCAGTCGGCTGTTCTTTAATCTTTCATCAGTTTTTGCATATAACTGTTCTATCAACATGCCATCATCCATTATAATATTTTTAAGAGGAAATGGATAATAAAATTTAAATTTTTTTAAATTGAAATAAAATAAATCAATTCGGGGGTTATGTACTATTATGCATAAAATACAAAAGTTGTCAAAAAAGCTGCAATTTAATTGGTTCATTCTTACTTCTTATTTCATTCTAGTCATTTGTATAAAGCAAATATTTTTTTGCACTTATTCCTTATTTTATTACATGTTACTTCTAATTTTTTTGCTGTATAAACTCGCCTACTGTCAATATAGTCCAGTCAGTAGCGGTATTTAGGTCCGAATTCTTTTAAACAGCACCGATTTTGATAAAAATTTGTAAACTAGCTTATTTTACCCTTCTAATCAACAGTTAAATTGTGCCCTTGGGGGTGAATGCCACCTCTTCTCGGGGGGTGAAAATTTTAAGATTAAAATTAACCCAATGGGTCGATTAAGGGATCAATTTAAAGCATAAAATGTCCTATGGCGTTTTTTTGGTGAGTTTTTGAGTTATTCATGATTAAAGATGCTGATTTTCGACCTAAAAAATGCATGTTTTTAAACAATTTTTGACAAAAAACTCGAAAACCTTACGTTTTATAAAAAAAACATTCCAAACAAAAAGGAAAGTTATAAATTAATAAAACGATCGGTTTTTTAAAATTTTCTGTGGCTATATTACGAACCGGGTTATGACTCGTTAAAGATGACTCTTGGTTCGACGGCAACTGAATTGCAACATTTCAACGTCGAATAACGGGAAAACGGACGATTTTCCAAAGAAAACTCAAAGTACTTAAAAATAGCTTCAAATAAATTTTTAAAAGCTCCAAAACTAACGGAGTTATAATGAAAATAAATTCGAAACATCGGTTTTCAGACAAAAAAATCGACAATAAAACCAAATGCTTTACCATCAGAGTCAAAATTAAACCCTTTAAACTAAAAAATGTCAAAAGCAAACAGTTCAAAGTTCTATCATACCGGAGCTTATAGTTCATGAAATTACCTGCAATTCCTTTTTTGCTCGTCCCAATACCTTCAAAAATAAGGAAGTAAGGTAGGAAGTAAGTAAGGAAGTTAAGGGTTGAAACATTCGAATAATACATAAATTATATTACAGAAGGTAGCAAGATTTCAATTCATTGCAAATGCACCATGACAACATTTAAAGCCGTTCAAAATGGATTTTTACTTAAATTATGTCGTAATGGGGGTGGTTTTTAAGGGTTGAAACATTCGAATATTACATAAATTATATAACAAAGAATAGCAGGATTTCAATTCATTATAAATGCACCATGACAACATTTAAAGCCGTTCAAAATGGTTTTTTACTTAAATTACTCTATAGGGGGGTGGTTTGGGTTGAAACCTTCCAATAATTCATAAATGGCAAAATTTTAATTCATTATAAATTTATCATCGCAACATTTAAAGCTGATGAAAACAAATATTTTCTTAAATTGTGTCGTAAATGTTTTTAAGGGTTGAAACATTCGAATAATAAATAAATTATATTACAGAGGATAGCAGGATTTCAATTCATTATAAATGCACCATGACAACATTTAAAGCCGTTCAAAATGGTTTTTTACTTAAATTACTCTATAGGGGGGTGGTTTGGGTTGAAACCTTCCAATAATTCATAAATGGCAAAATTTTAATTCATTATAAATTCATCATTGCAACATTTAAAGCTGATGAAAACAAATATTTTCTTAAATTGTGTCGTAAATGTTTTTAAGGGTTGAAACATTCGAATAATAAATAAATTATATTACAGAGGATAGCAGGATTTCAATTCATTATAAATGCACCATGACAACATTTAAAGCCGTTGAAAATGGATTTATACTTAAATTACTTTGGAGGGTTGAATTATTGTAAAAGATTATAAATTATACTTCAAAACATAAAAGAATGTTTATTTTACACATTTTAACATGATTTTGATCAATGCAACACTTAAATCAATTACTTTTTCCTTTTTAACACAAGAGATAGTTTTCCCCCCTAAAAAACAAAAAGCACAACACACAATATAACTTTTGATTAGGAGGGAAAAATGAGTTTGTTTACAAATTTTTATCAAAAAATTTTTACCGCTACTGACCAATGGGGAAATCAACACGCATGTACAATTCCAAAGGTTAAAAACAATACTAAGTGTTACAGGACTCTGGTAAAAATAAAAAATCCCATAATTAATTGTTCTTTTTGTAATGAGCACAATATACTAGGACACAAAATTCCAAAGGTTAAAAAAGTAAATGGCTATTACTGAAGTCCTTACTGAGGCTTATAAATCCATAGTAATATCCTTCAAAGTCTGGATTAGTTGCCAATAATAAAAAGCATACAAAAGTTTAAAATTGTGTGTTCTGATGACGATGATGTATCAGTTATTTTTCTTGTAAAAAAATCTTTCGATTAATCACTAATAGAAGACAAAATCCGAAAGAACAAAAAAATTACATAATGTGAAAAGTCTTCGCGGTCATCGTTTATTGGTGAATGGTGTTTCCGGGTATTTTGGCCGTCGTCATAGTTCTGAGTTTATACTCGACGTTTCGCCATTTCTAATGGATGGCATCTTCTGGAGATATAATTGTCTGCTTTTTTAAGGCTGACGACAGTCTATGACATTTTTATGTCACGATCGCAGGTTGCATACGTTTTGGTGGACGGGGCATATTTGATCGCTGTTCAGAAATTTTTCACGTTCCGGAGGCTTATTAAAAATGGAAAGCACAAGTCAATAAAATTTTAAACCTATTTGAGTACCGTTGGAAAATTTCGGGAAATATTTTGATCTAATAAAGCATACCCTTCTCACAAAACATGAAGCGAACGTTTAAAAAAAGTTTTGGGTATTCACACTTTGAAGCAACAGATTTTCGATGAATACACATTAAAATTTCTACTTTTCGACACAATGTATCTTATGCGTGTACTTGTAGTGGCTCTTTAAATGGTGTTTTCTTTTTCCCACGTAATTGCAAAGGCTGCACGTGAATTGAGGGGCCACCCCACACTCGTAATTGATGTGGTGGTACAATGACGCTTGATGCTTGTAACTTTTGTTGCAGTTTTTGCAACCGAAACGTCGTAGTACGGCAACTAAAAACAAACTTATTAAAGATACCACATTTTTTTATTTAGCATTAATAAACAATTATCATATTCAATTTAAACAATGAGCTACAAACCTTTTTGGAAACACATTATTTTAATTTTGTTTTTATTCTATAATAAAAGATACTCGGTAAATGTCTAAAAGCAGGGTCCACTATATTTTTAAAAAAAAAACATCGAAAAATTGACTTTTTCAAATTGGTCCATTTCACGGCGGATTTATGAATGTTACACTTTTGAAAGTAAAAAGAAAAATCGACATGTTTTTCGTGACCTTTTAATGTTAGTTTTTTTAAATTTTTTGATGTATTTTATTTAAAAAAAATTATTTTAATTTATAAAACTTTTATGAAAATTGAAGATGTCGCGGCGGTGCGAGAAAAGATCAGGAGAAGTGAAGATGCTTGGCTTACTTGGACCTGATGCCGTCGGCCTCTCTGGAGATCTCGCCGTTCGCCTCGATGGTGATGGTGATGTACTTCGATAGTAGATAGGACGCTGATTTAGTTTTTCTACCTACTGCAAGCTGCCAGGGTTGTGTGGGTCATCGCCTTGATAATCTTGATTTATTACACGTGTATTCGTTTTCATTGAAATAAAACACTATATAATTGCCATTTCTAGTACATTGATACTTGATGCATGGAGACGCCATTTTGTCTCCCACCGAAACATGATTAATTGCACAATTTCAGGTCTCGTGTATCATTGGAATTTTTGCACTTGTTGTCGACTTGAATTGAATATAACTCACAACCGGATTCACATTTTACTGTTAAACTGCAGTTATAAAAAATTTGAGTAAAACTAAAATAATGTGCTACATTTCAACAGATAGGGTTAAAACGCGATATTCTTTGCTCGGTGGTTTGGAGGCGAGAGCTTTCGGAAACCGGTCAAACGTGGCTTCGTTTTTCTGGCGCTAAAGTCAGCGTTCTCACTAGTCCACGCTTAACCGTTGTTTTGCACACAGTTCAAAATTGCTCGCTACTGGCACGTGCCTAGCGGCTAATAGCTTGTCGGCGTCTATGCCGTAATAATGGGGTTAAAATCAAGTAATTGCGTGGAGAAAAATTCTATTGTTAAAATTACGAATTTTCAACTAAAGAAATAATAAAAGTTTCGGATTAAAATTAAAGTACATAATTAATATTTATTATTATTATGATACAGACAGAGTCAGCGGAGGCATGGTTTTTTACTTCAGTATATCCCACACCATAGCGGATAGAAATGGTTTCAGCACTATTGCCAACTCTTTTTCCGTTTAGTAATTTCCCCTGATTTTGAACTATTTAACCACAGAAATAACAAATAAAACCTCGTTGTATTTAAAAAAAACTAACTAGTACAATGCAAATTATTCTAACATGTATTTATTTCAGAGAAAAGTAAATGTAATGATTTATTTTAATGCATTGTAAACAGTAATCATGTCAGGATTAGTTTCATTAATTGAGAGCAAATACTTTAACCGGCAACATTGTTAGACTGGACAAATATCGTCGCTGTTTGGTGATTATTGTCTATTGTTTTGCGTTTTATAAATATATTTTACAAATATAAATAGAGAAATAGAGGAAGTCTAAATTCGAAAATATCTACTTACTTCCAGAGAAATTACAACTATTTAAATGAAACTATCAAGGCAAGAGATTTCGTCACTTAAAGACTCAAGAATTGATTCCCGGTGACGAACTTCGACAAATGCAATTTTGCGAAACTGTACTGGAAATGGCTATTCGTAATCAGAATTTTATAAAAAATATTCTGTTTACTGATGAGTCTTCGTTTTCAATACAAGGCTATCACAATTCTTCCCAAACTTGATACTGGTCACGGGATAATAAGAACAAAGGTGTCAACGCCCTCAAAAGCTCAACCTTGCAAAACAGGGGGCCGAATCTGCATTCACAGTGCTGCCAAGTGCAGAGAGGAAAATACGTACTGGTCTTACTCGAAGGCGTTTTTACTAAACCCTCGAGAAACACAACTAAGCAGATCCTGGAATGGATAAGAAATGACCTGCAAACTCTAATGGGACTGCTTACAGGACACTGTCGTCCAAGATACCACCTCGGAAGGATAGGTCTGAACCAACAAACAGACTGTCGGTTTTGCTGCGTGGAAGACGAAACTGCTGAACATATACTATGTTCATGCCCTGGCCTGGAAAGAATAAGGTTCAACATATTTGGTTACACGAACCTAGAACCTACCGATTTCAAAAAAATCTCACCCTACACAACCATGAACTTCGTAAGAAGGACTGTATTGTGCGGTGAACTGTAGCCTCTACGGGTGAACCACAATAGACCTACTAAAGGTCGCAATGGAGGGGCGACTACGCCCCACTGACATGATACCCAACCTAACCATGGTACTTTAATATTGAAAAATCAACTAAATATTTTAATTCGATTAACTAATTATCATATCATTATTTTCGATAACTAAAATAAGAAATAAAAATTTAAAAATGTATCAAGTTATGACAGTGATTTTTTTTATTATCCTTGCTTTTTTTTGTTTAAAAGAAATGCGTCATAATAAAAGCACACAAAAAACAATTTAAAAATGGTGTTTTTCTACTTAAACTAAAAAAATGCTATTGATACAGTCATCAGTCAATTTTTTTTAAATCCGACGTGAAATAAACCAAATTAAAAAAAATTAAGCATGTTACTTGTCGATGCTTTATGGCCAAAAATAAGGTTAACACCACTTTCAAAAAATTACCAAAAATTAAAACTGGAAAGAGAAATAATCACTCAAAATATTATGTCATTATGTGCTTTACCCTCCTTTTTTAACACCATCATTGCGACTGACCGCCTAAAAATTTCAAATGTAATATATTTTTAGTGCGGACAATATTATTTGACTAGCGTACAAATTTTAAAAATTTATAGAGGAACGCTTAAAAAGAACCTATCAAGAGCTATATTTTATATTTATTTTAAAATTTATGCTTTTTGCCATCTCATTTTAAACCCCCTCCCTTTTAAATTACCAATAAAAAATGATTACATTTTTTAAAATTTTAGAAATGTCAGGCTGAAAAAAATAATTTAAATAAATAATTATAACACTCGGTATAATCATCATTACGTTTATTACCAAACTTAATGCATACAAAAATTATTGATCTATCTAAACAGAATATATAACATTTATTTATTTGTGCCTGCCATACAGTACTTTTTTTATAAAAAAAGCTCTACCAAGCCAGTAGTGGACAGTCAGCAATTATAAAAAAAAAGGACACCAGTTATTTATTGCTAATTGGTTGCCAAAAATCGGTTTGGCTGCTAAAACCGTTTTTTGAAAATCGCAATACTGCTAGCTGTATAAGGAGTGGGTCATAAAAATTTAAAGAAATGCAACACGTCGATTTTCGTAACAAGTGGGACACATTTTTACGATAAAGATATTTGTCATTTTCCCAACCCCTTAATTTAACTAGAGAATGTAGCATGTGTTGCACACCATTAGAAAGAAAAATTAGTAATTTGATACTAAGATAGTATTTTCATCGATGTTAGTAAATCAGTTTAGGTATTTTTTGATCATATACCTAAATTCTCCAACTACATGCTTTTCAAAAAATGTGGCACATGGTTCATTGCCTATTATAAATTAAGGAGTTGGGGAAGTGAAAGGGAGGGGATTGACAAACAACAGATATATGTATCGTAAAAATGGGTCCCACTTGGAACAAAAATCGACGTATTTTTACCCCATACAATTAAGCAAAATTATTATTATTTCAACTTAAATGGAATCCTTATAAAACGAAATTAAATTTCAAGTCTGCCAGTTAATTATTTGCATTACTTATCAATAAATACAGTCCACTAAATTTGCATCTCGCCCACATTTATATTTTATTATTATTGATAGTCTCAAACTAGCATGGTCAGTTTACATACATACATATAGTCACACCTTTTTCCCGTAGGGGTAGGCAAAGACCACTTCCTTTCACTTGCTACGGTTCTTACACACATCTTTTGCTTGCTCTACTTTCATCAGTGCTCTCATACACGATCGTCGGTTTTTGGTACTCTTGACCTGGCCTTTCTTCAAAACAATGTTGATCTGATCGAGATATGCTCGCCGAGGTCGACCTCTACCGACTTTCGTCCATTCACACTCGCCTTATAAATTTGTTTCGTCAATCTTCCTTCATCCATCCTTACTTCGTGTCCAAACCATCTAAGCATTGCTTTATCTATCTTTTACACCACAGCGTTCCCTCATTTTACTACCATACATGAGAGTAGGAACCAACACTGACTTTCTGGCTGTTCATAAAGCTATGCAGTGCCCCATTATCAGACAGTATCTATCCAATTAAATTAAAATGAGAATTAAAGCAGTAACAAATTCCTGTATAATCATCGACTTAATTTTATCTTTAAATTTGCCTGCTACCTTTACATGAGTAAATGAGATTTTTAAGCAGCAAAATCGATTTCTTGGCAAGTAATTCTTGTGTTATTTCTTTCATTTTTACCATTTCAGCTTCATTTTTACTATTTCAGCTTAATAGAGCTAACATAATATTTAATAATAAAGTCCTTTAAATAATTAAGAAGAATAATGTTCTTCATTGTCTAAAGCTTTATTGCGCAAGTTTATTTAGTTTTGACGAACAAAGCTGGATGGTTTTAAAATGATTGGCTTTGCAGAATGTATATGACAAGCAGAAACATCGCTTCCACACATAAAAAACAACAACAATTAATAGGGTCCCAAATCTTTGAAGATGTGTCGTCCCATGTGTTGTTTGAGATTCGATTTTATTTTTGTGGTGAATTTACAGCCCCTTACTTCGCACTGGAACAAAGGAAGTTTACCGCATTCGAACTTTTTATGTCTATGCAGAGATTGTTTGTGTCTGTAGCATTTGTAACATATGCTGCAACTGTAAAGGATGTTCCCTGAAAATAAAACAACGTCACTAATGAACACAAAAAGTACCACGAAGTTCATCTTTCGCTCAATTTTTTTATCTTACGTTGTGGTTATTGTTATGGAGGATTTAAACAAATTTTTATTTTAGAACGAACAATTAAAAATACCGTAAACTAAGGTATAGTTATATGTATTGACTTTTAATATTATTTTTACACTAAAAAAAAGTGAGTAATGTCATGTACGTTAGTTTCAGCTTGTTGATGTGGATTTTAAGAAGTTGAAGAGTAAAGGGGGTGAAAAGATACTTCTTGAAGTAAATTTCATGATTTAATCATAAAGGACCACCATTATTATAAATAAAAAGTCCTAGTTGTCTGTAAGGTGTAAGGTTACCATGAAGAGTTTTTCATAAAAATGTCACCATTCTAGGCCAATTCAGGGAAACATTGGCTGATAACTTAAAATTAATATGTAGTACTGTAGTTGGTAGTTTTAAAAAAAAACTGGAAGCTATGGCAAACTTGGAAAGAAGGCAAATTTTCCCTCTTTGCAATACCTCCAGCTGGGATCAAGTCGTGAGTAAGAGGGTGTGGTGGGTAACTTCTGAAAAATCCTTTGGTTTGAAGATTTAATAGTTAGTTTAAGGTATGGTGTGAAAATAGTCAAACAATTTAAGAAAACAACTATGTAAACATGCAAAATTAAAATATATTTACACAAACACTAATTGAGTAAGGTAAACGATTGAAATAAATAAAAAATTCAATGAGCACTAAAAAATGTTGAAACACATAATTAATAACAGTAAACTTTATTAACAAATGTTTATAAAATATTTAATACAATTAATTTTACAGTCGGTTTATTAATTTTATTTTCGAATGAAGATAAAATTTAGTGCAATTTAAAAGATAACCAAGTATTCCCTTTTTAAAGTAAAAATACTCAGGAAGAAGTTATGCTGCAAAATAGTGTACGAGTATTATAACAAAATAATCAAAAAAATAAAAAAAAATGTAAGTATATATGTCACAGGAAAAAGTAGATTGTTAGGGAGAGTTGACTCTGCCCAGGAAGAGTAAACTCATTAACGGATCAACTTTTTCTAGGAAAAGTTAACCTGCTGTGATTGAGTAAATCTTGATTTAGAGATGTTGCTCTTTAAATATAACTGCGCGCGCATATATTTGTTTTAATTACCCCCGCCAGGCAGTCGCCGTTAATCGTCTATTTGTAGTAGTGCAATAGGGAGCAAGGATCAAGGATTTGGTGTGATATAAAGATTTTTATCTCTGTTTATATCATAAAGGCTTTTGTTTATTTAATTGTTTTTTATCAGGCAGTAGAAAGTTCCCGTGCAAAAAGTCAACTTTTAGTAAATCAAGGCAGTGAGAGTATACTTTTACTGAAAAGACCAGTAAGAGTCGATTTTACCTAGGCAAAGTCAACTCTAACTGGAGAATCTAATTTTCCTGTAACATAACTCACAGTCATTTTTAAACAGGTTGTTACAATAAAAAATATGAATAATGTAATGTACATTTACAAGTACCTACATTTTCTTAAAAATAAGTCTTCAAACCTGTCAAAAATAAAAAAATCGAGTAAAAAAATTCGAAAATCCTGCAGATAATGGATCGATTATATATCAAAAAACAACTACACTTCTGGCTATATGCTCACGACAAGCAAGGAATTAAATCTGATACATAATCATGCATAATTCCATTTCGGGTGATATGCAGATGCTTTTTAAGTGCATATCACCCAAAATGGGATTGTGCACGATTATCTAGCAGATTTAATAATTTAATTTAAAAGAATAGTTATTTTCTGATAGATAATCGACCTATTTATACCTATAGTATAGGTTAACATGCAGCGAAATTAGCTGGTTCTTTAAAACACAGTTTTATACATTTTTATATGTTCATTTATTTCTAAAATTTCTTTAAAACCTATTAAAATATTAAACCAGGGGATAGAGCAGAAAACTAAAAATTGTTACTTAAAAAGTTATAATTGCTTAAGATAAGGTAAGTTCATTCAAGCATGCACAAAACCGGAATCTTTCCAACTGATTTGATAATCAGGATTTAATTGGAAAATGGAAAATAACCCAGTTCTTTGCCCATACAAGCATAGTTAACAAAGAAAAAATATTACTCAAAAATGGTTACCCAAATAGCGACAAGAATTTAAGGACAATTTAATACAACTACTACTTTTCATGTACAACAATTTCGGTCACTAAGAACCGGCAACTTAACTATAACTTGTAAACCTTTGAAATAGCTTTTTATTTTCCACATTCTTCGATTTTAACATTTTTAAATATAATTTCGTTTTTCGTTTTTCCCTACATTCGTTAGTAACGTAGGAAAATAAAAAAAACATTGTAATTTCAAAACTAGGTACACAAAATTTTAATACAGTAGAATAGTTACAAGTGTCTACTCATATGCTGCTTTAAATGGCCTTTTCTTCTCGCCCTGTATGGACAAATCGAACATTTGAAAATCGGTTCTTTGCCGCACTCAAATTTCCTGTGGTTATACAAAGACTGGCTATGCTTGTAAGTTTTGAAACACACTTGGCATGCAAATAAACCTAAAAGTAACAAAATTTAAAATGTGTAAAAAAATTTTTGGAACAGTTTTTTTTTCTCCAAAGGAACCGTAATTCAAAAGTCGCGAAAGTCTTGAAATTCTAATCGTTATAAGGCGTTTAATAATATCATTAAGACCCGACTTTTCGGGCTCGAAACAACCCCGATTTTTTAACAATTTGCAGCACAATATTTTTTTCATAATTCGTATTTTATTGCTTGTTGAGCCAGTCGAAACAAGACGATTTCACAACGAAGCGGCAGAAATCGACCAGTTTTTGCCAGCTAAAATAAGTTGAGCTCATGTTTTGTGCTGTCAGAACAGCTTTTGTTTCTTGCTAACCTTCAAATAATTCTCATTATAACCTAATCTAATATGTAATAAATTTTCAAGATTATTATTATCTCGTTTCGACTGGCTCCGGACAAAATCCCAATTTTCTTATTACTGAAATTCTATACGATTTTTTTTAATTTTTTGTAGTAATACCACAAATTTGCAGTAGAATATTGAATCTAGAAAACAATATATTTAAAAAAATTGGTACAATGAGAGTTGTTTACATAGGATAGTTCACGAATTGTTGTCCCTAATATAGAAGCAAACCCAAGAATGAAACTAATTTATTTTTCAGCATAGTCACCTACGACGTTATACACTTGGTATATCGGTATTGAAGTGTTTCAAACCCTTTTGAAAAAAATTCAAAACGGATTCCACGAAGATGTTCTTTTAATTTTGGGAATAGATAGTAGTCGCTGGAGGCAACATCTGGAGAATAAGGAAGTTGTTCAAAAATTTCAAATATCGCATTGTGAATGGCAGCCATTGCAACGCAACATTCGCGTACCGGAGCGTTGTCCTGGTGGGAGAGCACGTCTAGACTCAATTTTCCTTTCCTCATTCCTCTGATCGCTTCGCGTACTTTTGGTATTAAATTCGCATAATATTCACCTGTTATGGTGCACCCACGTGATATATAGTCCACGAAAAACACCTAAAAAATCCCAAAAAACTGTAGCCATGATCTTACCGGCTGATGAAACAACACGAAATTTTCGAGCGGGAGGGGAACCCCTATACCGCCAATCCACGTTTTGTTTTTTAGATTCCAGATCAAAGTGATGAACCCATGTTTCGTCGACCGGAAGAAATTTTCGCTTAAATTCATCGGGATTACTGTTAATGATCTCCAAATTTGTCCCTGCTGCAACCTGGTGAACACACTTCTGGTCTGCCGTCAGCATTCGCGGAACCCAACGTGCAGAGAGTTTTTTGAGACCCAATTCCTGATGTAAAATTTTTTCAACGCTTCCAACAGAAAACTTACATGTCTTTGCTATAGACTTGACTGTAATTCTTCTGTCATTTAATACCATGTCAAGGACTAAATTCAAATTTTCTTTGATCACCAGAGTTTTGGGGGCTCCTGCACCTGGTGCATGTTGACAGGACTCTCTTCCCAGTTTGAAATCTCGTGACCAGTTCTTGATTACCTGGTACGAAGGGGCAGAGTCACCCAATACTTCTACAATGTAGTTATTGCGGTGATAACCCCTTTTTACAGAGGTACACTTTATCGCACCTCTTCTCCCTATTTTGTCCATTTTTATAAAATCACGCAAACCTCAATGGAAAAAAATTTATATTCAACATACACGAACTGATGCGCTGATGCTAATTGGCACAAAATATTGTCATACAATAAATTTTTGCCTGACACTTTATTTGCATTTGTCATTCAACGCCGACTATATTGGCGACAATTCGTGAACAATCCTCGTATATCATTAAAGAATTTAACAAAAATATCATACATATACCATACACGAAGAAGTCAGAATATTTCAAGGCAAACGTCACATAAAAAAATTAAAAATTTCCGACGTTTCGACTGGTAATTGTCGTCTTCAGAACAGAGAAAACACCGGTAACTGCCGAAGAAGCACTACGAACGACAACGTCAAGGATGTTCTTTATTTCGACGGTTTAGTTTCGAAAGACGTAATGTGTTTAGAGATAAATTACTAATGAAAGGGACATGTCAAAGGTACCCACTTTATTCCCAAAGAACCGAATTGTTCATCACACAACCACACCTTTACTTCTTCGAAATGATAACATATTTCCGCTTAAAAATATTCGCGCGAACTTCTTTGTTATCGTTCAGCAGGGTTATTCGCCAACCGTCATGATTTATTAACGTTTCAACACACTCTGACCAATTTGGTCAGTTCCGATCCCTTTTAATAGTAATTCATTTCTAATACAGAAATGTACAAAAGTTGTTACAAAGAACTAGAAAGCAGGATGAACATAATCCAGAGTTCTATAAAGCATGAAATTTTTTCTAAAAAAATAAGAAAAAAATGAAGAGAATTTTTTTTTTATTTATTTGCTTGCAAACTAAGATGATCTTTTTGTAAGTGAGTTATAAATTTTTTATTTTAGTTCGTAATTATCAAAGGTGTCTGCAATAATGATCGAATAATTGGATAACTTAAAAAGGCGTTTTATAGTGGGTAAGTAGATGGCGCTGTAAATGAAATTTTCGTTTTCCCTTATAGCTACAAATGTGACAATGAAAACACGGCTCTTTTCCGCATTCATATTTTTCGTGCGTATTCAAGGATTGGTAATGTTTATAACTTTTCCCGCATCTGCTACATTTGATGGCACCTAAAAACAAAATTATTTTTAATATTAATATATAATTGATTATTTCATTCACACATGGCTCCAACAATAAAAAGTCATGAATTTAGTCACCTGATATGCAATATAATCGACTATTCATTTAATTTTTTTTTTACTGAAAATAGTCGCAAAAATTATAGACATATCGTGTGGGCCGCACTGCGACTATTTGAAGGGGAGGGATTATAGAAAGGAGAAGATTGTGAACCCGCTTTTTGAAAAGTTGCAGGTTATAGTTCTCTGAAAAAACTGATTTTGGAAGCTTGTTTCATTCTGTAGCAGCACTGTAAAAGAAGGATTCTTGATGGAGATTGGTCCTTGTAGTGTCAATCTTGAGAGTAAATGGGTGAGACTGATCAACGTGCCGAGTTCTTGGCCGAATGTGGCCAGTGGTGGTATAAGAGTTTTTATTTCTCTGGAGCATCTGACGTGGAAATATCTGAAGTGAAATGTCTGGTCTGCAACTTTTCTTTTATGTTCTAGTGGGTGAAGGGTATCTGTAAAAGTTGAGCTGTTTATCAACCTATTGATCCTTTTCTGAATGGAATCTAGAAGACGAAGGGAATGCCTTGGTGCTGAACCCCAAATGTGCGAGCAATACTCAAGTAGATCAGGAGTAAACAACTTTCTAGCTTCACAGAAAACATAGCCTCTGGCTGGCTGACTTTGCGATGTTAGCAACATGGTCATGCCAAGACATATTATTAGACACCGTGACTCCCAAAATCGAGATGAAGGGACTTGATTCAAGGGTATTTCCGGACATTGTGATGGAGTGATTTACGGAATTTACTTTCTTGGAAAAAATGGCGCTTTGTACCCACCCTGTCGGCATGTTTTTGCGCCGTTACGAATCAGTATGAAAATGTTGGCTTATTTTTACCATAACGGCTTCGAAAATAAAATAAATATTTTACGATTTAAAAAATATCATTATTTATTTCTGATAAATATACTAAACGTTTAAATACTAAAAAAAACCACCCTGTGCCAAACAATAGAAAAAACTCTGTGCACAAAAATGGTGTTTATGTGATCCTTTATTACATTAGATTTGTAGTGTTTTTTTCTTAGCATAAATTTTTAGTTTTTTTTTCAGAAATTAATGTTATGTTTTCAATTCCGTTTTCAAAGTCTTTATGGTAAAAATAAACACATTTTTAGAGGAGAAATTATTTGATCTCATGCAAAAGTCGTAGTCTCTTTCCCGATAAGTTAGACGTACACACCGTCGCTATCATTTTTATACTGATTCCTATCGGAGCAAACACATGTCACCGGAGTAAGGACAAATCAACGGCGACGTCGCTACGCAACAGGGCGACGCACGTCATCGTTAGAATCATTATTTCCATCACTACTGTCCGTAGTCGCACCCTCCCCCCGCATCGTCACTACTACGTCGATCCGTTAAAACGTCCCGTGCAAAGTGTGGCCGTCCTGGACATATCACTTAAAACATATGTAAAACGACGCTGCGGTGACGCTGCTGCGACGCTGCGGTAACGCTGCGGCGACGCAACGCGACGCACCAGTGAGGCCTCAGGCTTAGAGTAGTGTAGTTAATTACTTGATAGACACTTAGATTTTTAGCAACAATTATTTACAATTGTTTATTACCAAGAAATCCATTTCTTACAAATATATAAACAGAAACATAACCTCTTTTTTAATCAGAAAAAAGGTTATTGTTTTAAACATTTTTATTTGCTGGGGTGGGGAAAATCCTTTATGGAGAGGTTATAAAACTGAAATCTCAAAGTCTAATTTAAGACTCCACTGACTGTTTTAGGGCTATTCACTAAAAACTCCATCCCTATGTAGGATGTCGGGCTGTTGCCTACGGTGCCTTAGGTCTATCATTTGTTCTAATCATTTGTTAGTTTTACCCAGAAATTTGTTCGGGAGTTTTAAAAATTGGTGATTTCGTAGATTTCAACGTGCTCTTTTCGGATTTTTACTTTGCCACCTCGTATCTTTATCGCTCGCGCCGCCATATTGGAAAAATGACGCCCAAAAATAGTTTTTTGACAATATCTTCTAACGCACTTATTTTACTATGAAAATAGTAATGTAATAAAATAAACTAGAGAAAATGTTGAATAATTTGTGTTTATTATTTTTGTATTGTATTTTTAACCCATATTAGCAAAAATTCTACTATTAAATGATAGCATAATACGAGGGCAGTTTGATAAGTCAGTGACTTTTTGAATTTCTCGCGCAGTTACTCCAAATGCAACAGTGCTGCCGTCAACTATAATCTATCAGTGGTCAATATTCTAATTTTGAGCAAGCTACGTCGTGCAGTTGGTGTTTGATAGCCGTTCAAAGCAGACAACCTCGTGAATTTTTACGAAAATGGAAAAAAGTGAATTTCGTGTGCTGATTAAGCATTACTTTTTACGTAAAAAATCCATCACTGAAACTAAGGAAACACTTGATAAATACTACGGGGACTCGGCACCATCAATTTCAATGGTTAAGAAGTGGTTTACAGAGTTCCGTTGTGGTCGTACCAGCACTAGTGACGCCGAACGTCTAGGTCGCCCAAAAGAAGTGATCACGCCGGAAATCGTCGATAAAATCCATGAAATGATATTGGATGATCGGAGAATGAAAGTGCGTGAGTTGGCTCATGCTGTAGGTGTATCTCAACTGAACGGGTACATCATATTTTACACGAATATTTGGACATGAAAAAACTCTCTGCGAGATGGGTGCCGCGATTGCTCATACTCGACCATAAGCGCAATCGTGTGACCACTTCAAAAGAGTGTTTAGCGATGTTCAGCCGTAATCCGGACGAATTTTTGCGCCGTTTTGTTACTGTGGATGAAACATGGATCCATCACAACACGCCAGAGACCAAGGAACAATCGCAACAGTGGGTTGCTCGGGGTGAACGTGGACCAAAGAAGGCGAAACAGAGTCCGTCAGCCAACAAGGTCATGGCCACAGTTTTTTGGGATGTACGCGGTGTCATTCACATCGATTATCTCAAGAAAGGTAAAACGATCACCGGCGAATATTATTCAAATCTTTTGAACAGATTCGACGTTGATTTGAAGCAAAAACGGCCGCATTTGGCTAAGAAGAAGAAAGTGCTGTTTCATCAAGACAATGCACGTGTGCATACTTGTCTAGTCACGATGGCCAAAATCCACGAATTCTGATACCACATCCAGCATATTCTCCAGATTTAGCCCCCTGCGACTATTTTCTGTTTCCAAACCTAAAGAAATGGCTGGGCGGTAAGAGATTTGAGTCGAATGAAGAAGTCATTACCGAAACAAACGCGTATTTTGAGAGCTTTGAAAAAACCTATTATTTGGAGGAAATAAAAAAATTATAAAAACGCTGGACTAAATGTATCGAGCTAAAAGGTGATTATGTAAAAAAATAAAATGTTTATTTGCGCAAAAAAATTTGTTTTATTCAAAAAGTCACTGACTTATGAAACCGCCCTCGTATTTACTACTATTTTACTATTTAGTTTTCTAGATACATTAACTGCATAAATAACTTTGTAATCCCATAAAAGGGGCCACGGCAGTGCCACTGCCAAGTTGAGTAAATATATAGGATTACAAAGTTGCATTTGCAGTGAATGAATCAGAGTGTACCTGTATATGTATAACCGGAAAGGATAAAAAGTGGGACTATCTTCAAAAAGAAATGAGATGCCATCAAAAACCTAACTTTTAAAAACACCATGAAAACCTAATGTATCTCACACGTAATACAGATTATATTAAATTAGATTGTTTAGTGCGATTGCCAAGTCAAAGTATTCATTAAAAACGTACAAGATTTTTAACATTGATATGGTCACTATAAGATGTTGTTAGGTTAGCTAATTACATAATAACTTAAGACAGAAGGCCCCTAAAGAAGGGACTGAATAAATTAACTGACTTGATATTACATGGATCTCACATCTCACAACTTTTTACGGTAGAAGAAATGAGTTGCGAGACTTGGTGTTTTTTGTTATGGTTTTGATGGCAGTTATTGTATACAAAGATTAGAATAAATTGCTTAGTTTTTGTACTGAGTGTTTAAAATTATCGAACCAAAATAAATATTACAAATAATAGAACATTTTCTTTAGTTTAATTTATTATAGAACTATTTTTATCGTAAAATGAGTCGGAAAAAAGATATTAAAAAAAAACTTTTTTCGGGCACCTATTTTAGAATATGGCGGCGCGAGCGGCGAAGATACGAGGTGGCAAAGTGGAAATTCGGAAAGAGCACATCGAAATATATGAAATCACCAATTATTATTACTACTTTCTTTTTGAGCACCACACATGACTGTACTAAATATGTTGTTTTGTCATAAATTTCATTGTATCTACACATTTAAACGACGAGACATTTCTCACCAATTTTATGTAGCAAACAAACCGCAAGTGCAATTATATGTTTTTAACACAAAGAAAATCACATTATAGATAATAATATTTATTTTATACATCAACATGATGTCATTATTGTCAGATCACATTTAGTAACAATAATCAAAATTACAATTGCTGTCTAAAAGATCCCGAAAGAGATTCGGGAAGATATAGAGGTGCTTCTAAAAGTCCGTTATTATTATAAAAATTATTATTACTATAAAAATATTATAACGTACGAAAAGTATAATAGTATAAAATATATCCTTTTTAAAACAACTACTAACTTATTTATTTTTAAAATTATTTTTGATAAGAGCCCGCTGTGATATATATAATGTCCCAAAGCAAAGATGCATCTTATTAAACTTTTATTTAAAATCAAATTATCGGGTAACATTACCTCATCAATATTTCAAATATAACAATAGTGACTCCTTTCGTTATTTTATTAAAATAGATTTAACATCAAAATAACAAATTGAAAATGCCACAATTCCAACTGTATATTTATATTTTCCATATTTAATAATTAAAATTTGATACTTCAAATATCAAATTTATGATGTTATGGTCCATCGCTAGCCTGAAAATAGTCGTTATTTAAAGTAATGAATAGGAAACTAAAGACGAAATTATCGTTTATCAGGCAAGCACCTACAGGGTGTCTTTTATACAGTGTGTCTCACTAGTGCGGTAAGGTTCTTTTTCAAGCATCCCAAGATGCATAATTTAAAATTATTTATAAATGAGTGGTAATATTTCCTTGAGTGGGCAACAAGTATCGTCCTACAAATATCTTGGTAATGAAATTCGTGTGGGTCGAGACAACCAAACTGTTAAGTTTTAAAGAATAAGAGGACAAACATTATAATATAGAAGTATGGAATGAAGCACTAAAGAGAAAACAGATGAAAATAAATAAAGGTAAAACCAAAGTAATGACTATAGGAAACGAAAAAATAAATATTATGATAGATAATATAAAAATAGAACCAGTTTAAAAGTAACAATAGACGAAAAGGGAAGACAAGAAGCGGAAATCAACGACAGAATCGAGAAACCATAAAACTGTATTATGCAATGAACAGGAAATTTATCAACAAAAAAGAAATTTCAACGCATACAAAACTAAAAATATTCAAGACAATATATAGACCTGTATTAACATATGGTTGTGAATCTTGGATATTAACAAAAAAACCAAAAGTAGAATACAAGCAACAGAAATAAAATATCTGAGAAGAATTAAAGGAGTGACAAGGAGAGATAAAATAAGAAATACACAAATAAGAGAAGAACTAGACATAGAAGACATTATTTAATTCATAGAACAAAAACAATTGGGATGGTGGGGACATATATATATATATATATATATATATATATATATATATCAATACATATATATATATATATATATATATATATATATCAATACATATATATATATATATATATATATATATGTATTAAAGAAAACGTCAGGAGGATCAAGAATAAAAAGAAAACCTACACACATAAAAAGGATTTCTTAATCCAAGAAAAAATATTTATTCACTCAGGATTACTAAAAATAAATAAATATTTTTTTATTTCACAGTAATCTTGTAGGAAATAAATGTTGTATTTGTTAAACAATCTGATTTATTCGGCACGTTTTCTTCGTTCAAAAATATATTATTGACATGATAAAAGTATCATATTCATGTGAAAAAAATATATTCTTACTTGAATCAAACATAAAAATCATTGATTCAATTTTTGAATTAAGTAAATCTTTCAACGTTTTATTTGGAAATCCCCACCTTGCTTCCCTTATTGTGACATGACGACACTACACCACAGACCACGTACCCCCTACGGTTACAGGCCAATGTAAAACTGCGCGGTTTTAGTTGTCAGCATTTGGAGAAACTGGATGGTGTATTCACGTGAAGTGTAGGTGTTATTCCTAATGGAAGAAAAACTTCGTAAATGGGGTATGTCCGATATAACATAAAACGACATAAAAACCACGT
This sequence comes from Agelastica alni, assembly GCA_950111635.1. Lineage (NCBI taxonomy): Eukaryota > Metazoa > Arthropoda > Insecta > Coleoptera > Chrysomelidae > Agelastica > Agelastica alni. Next base: position 23,240,996 of record OX467709.1, on the reverse strand, counting down.
TCACAAGTAAGTGCAAATAAATTTTTTGTAACAGGTTGTGGGTTTGCTCTATTTTAGTGAACATTGAAAGCAAAGAAAATATGCATGACGATTGAGATTTATGAACAATAAAGACATTATATACCTACTATACATCAAAAAGAATACTATAAACGTAATTTTTTACAAATTTTATTAAATCGTGATGATTTTCACGCAAATATTCACATGAATAAATACTATTATATGTTTGATAATACGAGATATATTTCTATTCATGAAGATTTATTATGTAGGTACTAGGATCGTGCATTCAGTGAAACACATGTTGTTTATTGAAGAAAATGAATGTTTATAGCATTTTTTTAATATAGACATTAAAATAAGTAAATTTAAACAACTTAACGATAACAGGGTTGGCCTGTTTGAAAATATGTTTATCGAATAGGAAACATTTACTTTGACGTTGTAAATTTCTTTATTTTTTGTCAGCAGAGTAATGGTTCAACTGCTTCAACTGTTTCCACTAAAACAATTTTAGGTTCTGCGTCTGCTTAGGAGGATAATACTCTAACAGATGAAACAAATCTTGAATCGGTTAACATTGGCATTGGCAGTCATGTTTGTAATTAATATTTTTTTTTACATTCAAAGTATTTTACCTTTTAATAGCATACATATTCTATGAACATAATTTTTTTTGTTTTAGTCGATTGCGAATGGACGACTACAATTTTCTAGCAGCAAACATTTTTATGTTTTCCCAATAAACCAACATTAGACTATTTAAAAAAAATCGATTTTTTTTTTCTTAATTATATCGAAAATTTTAATGAAAATGGTGAAAAAAAATACAGTGAAAGTTAGAGCCCTTAATATTAATGTTAAGAAGTGCCGCATGGTAAATTTCAATTTTCCATTTAAATAACATGGTTATAACGTTCTCTTGGATTTTGGAATTTTGTAACACACGTTAGAGGTAACATTTTAAAATAAATAAAACAGATTCTTATAGAAAATTTAACGCTCTACAAAAAAGGTCTCCTACAGTTTTTTAATAAATTTAAATTTTTCAAAAGTTATTTAACGTTAAAGTTGGATTGATTTAAAAATTTTACATTTTTCTTATTTTTCGAAGCAATCATTAAGTTTATGAGAAATTTTTTTAAAGAAAATTCAATTTCCTATAACTTATCTTTTAAAAAGTTTTTGATGTCTTTAATTGTTGTCTTTATTTGCTTTTTAGAATTGGTCTTCATGACCTCGAAATAATTTCCAAGAAACAAATAATATAAATCGGCATTATTGTTTAAAAAAAAACTTGTTTAATTATTGTTTGAATTGTTATAAACAATCAATTTTTAGGTTGAAAATCTGATTATTTGAATATAATGATTAATTTTAAGCAGTAAAATAACACTTCTTTCAAAAGAAGTTTAGTTTTTTGCTGGTGGTAACTTGGGCGTTATATTGGCTCAAACTGAACGCAAGGAAAACAAAGTTTATGGTCATTAGTAAACAAGCAGTCGTATATTAATCACTATAACGTTACAATTGGTAACGATTCAATTGAACGCGTAAGTCAGCTGGTATATCTGGGTACTAATATTAACGAAAACTGAAACCCTAGTACAGAAATCAAAAGTAGACGGTTTAACGACGTAAATTGGAATACTTCGGTCATATAATGCGTCACTCAGAAAAGTACAACATACTACACCTTGTTATACAAGGCAAAATCATGGGAAAAAGAAGTGTGGGCCGCCGTACTACTTCCTAGCCAGTGGTTTGGAAAAACTACCAGTGAATTATTCCGCGCAGCTGTAAATAAGACTATGATTGTTAATATGCTGTGCAATATGAGAGCCTACGATCGACAAGCGATCACGGCACTTTAAAAAGAAAAAGAAGTGATGGTCTGCGATGGTCGTAGAAAAAGTATAGTCTTCTATGCGCGTATAATGGCTATTATTCTCTCGGATGATTCCAAAACTCGTCTGCGACTCGTTTCGAAATTATTATTATTTTTTATAAGTGAGCAAAGTTTACCAGGCCAATTATGTTTTCAAATTATAGTATTTTGTATACAGGGTAAGTCAAATTTCTAGTTTTTTCTCTTAAACTATATAGAACATAATATGTAAGAAGCCTCTTAATAACTATTTCATTTTAAGAGTATTTTGTAAATATTTATAAATAATTTTGGTTTATGTATCTAGAGATGGTTTACAATTTCGCTTTTATAATGTTTTCGTATCTATTATAATAACATAAAACAATAGCTTTAGCGCACTACTGGGACACCCGGTATAAGAGTGCTAAACACTGTTCCATTCAGCAAGGGATCTTTTTACCATTCACGTAACTGTGGGTTTTATAATAACTACAATTTTCCGTAGCTTTGACCTATTGCTTCGGTTTTTCTGGAAAAAATTTTTACAGAATATCCACACCTAGTCCAGATGCGTGGGATATTTTAAGCGATTGATTCCGAATAAAACATTACAGAGTCGTCAGGTAGGGCAATATTTTGGAAAAGATAAACCGACGTTAACGAATCCAGTCCATCGATTCCAAACCTCTTTAATTATTTAACAGTAATATTATTAGAATATAATAAATGTGCAAATTTGACAGTTAAAAGTTGAACGTGTCGGTTAGTCAAAAATAACACTATTATTAACTTTCATTAGAAGTTCGCTGGAAACGTCGATTTTGTGTTTCGTGGCATAATGCATTCTCATGTTGAATCTTCTTTTGGATGTGAATGGACATGCCTCGCAGGTAAACACGTTCTTTTTCATACAGTCCAACGACATGTGGGCTCTGAGACTGTTCACATTTTTGAAGGTTTTGCCGCAAGTTTGACAAGCCGCCGTGGTATCTACAAAAAAGGTCGATAAGTAACACTAATAATGCGACAAAATCAATCCAACAGATTTTTTTATTTTTTCGTCTTAAGAATCCCAAATAATTTTTATTTGTATTTTATTACTAATGTTCCCACGCCAAGTTTTTATTTTTACAACTTGCTTTAATTGTTAAGTACTGCGTTTACATTAAATAAAGTTGTAAAAAAAAACTTAAAAATTTATTATTTAAATTTAATGAAAATTTAAGTGTGGGAAAAAGGTTTCTCCTACGCATAATAAATAAATAAATAAATTTTTATACGTTTTTAAAATTATTGTTTCGAATATAAAATAAGATACAAAATTATTATGAAATGAAATGGAAGGTACAATACTTATACCACATTTTTAAAGAAAGAACATCCAAAAATTAATAATTTCCAATGTTTTTTTTAAATTGGTCTATTTCACGGCAAATCTATAAAAAAAAATTTTGTATATTTTTTTTGTTTAAAAGACCAACATTTTTAACATGTTTTCGTGACATTTTGATGTTAACTTTTTAAAATGTTATGGTGTAATTTTTTTTATGAAAATTACAGCTACAATTTAAAAAAAATTGTATTGTAATAAAAACTTTTAATGAATTTTTAAATAAATTAAACAATATATTTTTTAAGAATTTGTATAATAATAATAACTATTATTATTTTAATTTATGGTTTTTTAGGAATGGTTTTTTGTGTAGTTTTAAACAAAATGAATTAAATTAATAAGTATATTAATAATAATAAAATTTCCTTGAATTGCAAAGTTCGCTACAGACTAAGCATGTATTCGCTGTTCGTTATGCGTGATTCGCGGTCAATTCGCGAGTAGTTTGTAGGGAAATTGATTCGTAAACAACACAACTCGTGTGTTGAGGTAAGTTGACGAATATTAAAGACTGCGCATCAACACGAACCGCTCATTCGCCGAAATTGGGACAGATAAATAACATGAATAAATTATGCATGAGTCGTGAAAAACGCATAGTCTCTATGATCTGTTTGCCAATTGCTACGAACTACAACGAACTGGTTCAATCAGGCACTGCGCGAATCGCGAATACATGCATAGTATTTAGCGAGCTTAACGATACAGACAAGATTAGCATGGTTCCTGCGTAATATCGAGAAGCGTCCCACATTTTTTTCAAACAAAAACACATATTAAAAAAACACAATATATTTTAATGTTAATAAGATTTATCCTTACGCAGGCGTCTTTGTAATATTATCTGTATCGTTTCAATTTTAGTATAAAAAGAAAACAACCCCAAAAATCCATGATTCATAATAATTTTAAGTTAAACTTAATTTTATTTAAAAAAAAAATTCAATAAGTCTCTTTTGTTAATAAATAAAAATTAAAATTAAAAAATCGTCAATTTTTTTTATTTTTCTTGTTTCTTAGGTGGTTTAAAAAAATACATCATGACATTTACAAAATAAAAAACATGTCAAATTGGTTTTTTTTTTGTAATTTCAAACTAAAAACAAATAATTTATTCAGTCATCTTTTTTGTATTGTCTTTTTTCAAAAATCCACGGTGAAATAAACCAAATAAAAAACATGTCAAATTGGTTTTTATGTAATTTCAAACTAAAAAAAAACAATTTATTCAGTCATCTTTTTTGTATCGTCTTTTTTCAAAAATCCACGGTGAAATAAACCAAATAAAAAACATGTCAAATTGGTTTTTTTGTAATTTCAAACTAAAAAAAACAATTTATTCAGTCATCTTTTTTGTATCGTCTTTTTTCAAAAATCCACGGTGAAATAAACCAAATAAAAAACATGTCAAATTGGTTTTTTTGTAATTTCAAACTAAAAAAAACAATTTATTCAGTCATCTTTTTTGTATTGTCTTTTTTCAAAAATCCACGGTGAAATAAATCAAATAAAAAACATGTCAATTTGGTTTTTTTGTAATTTCAAACTAAAAAAAAACAATTTATTCAGTCATCTTTATGTATTGTCTTTTTTTAAAAATCCACGGTGAAATAGACCAGTTTAAGTTTAAAAAAGAAAAAAAACATTCGAAAATGTTAATTTTTGGATGTTTTATGTTGGACCCCGTTTCTAAATAATTTTTCAAAATCTGTTGGATTTACAGGCTTCACTTACCGGAACAATTGTTTTAAAATGTCTAAAAAACTTTTAAACCGGTCACAGACCTACCGATTCTGTTCTGTTTTACCAGAATAAAACAGAAAAGAATTGAAATCGGAAGGCTAGAATGCAATATAAAATGTACCACTCGTCACATACCTACCGACCCGGGTTGGCAAAAATGCCCGGTCATTAAGCAATCGGTCAGCATTGCCGATCAGAACGTTAGAAGACGCATAGCTTACTTATTTTTCTCTGCAAGCGCTAGGTTGCGACTGAGCGAGAATCAAGCAAGACCTTCTTGTAGAACAGAAAAGATTTGTGTAACTACTTTAATTTTTTGACTTCTTCTTCTTCTTATAGTGCATCTCCTATCGGAGGTTTGCTATCATCACAGGTATCCAGACCTTATTGAGTTCAACATTGCTACAATTAAACCAGTCCCTTAGGTTTTTAAACCAAGACACACGGCGTCTTCCAATATTCCTCCTTCCACCAATCTTTCCCTGAACTATCAGCTGGAGAAGTGCGAATTCGGGTCCTCTTAGTACATGAACATTTATCTTATGATGCTCTTAATTAAAGAAGTTATAACAGAAAGGGGCGACAACCACCACCAAAGACTGGAAGAACATCCCAACCAACTTTTGCAGCCCTTGCCGCAACAACCAGAAAAATGTTGACGCTGGGCGACAAATATGTGTTACGAAAAATAGTTTAAAGTTACTTTTAATTAACTAATACTCAACAAACTAATAAAATTGTATGTATCTAAAAATAATTCAATTATTACTTAATTCAAATTGTGTAACTGAAAAATAATAGACAAAGTTATTGTAAAAAAAAACTAACTAATAATGTTTACTTCTTACTCAGGGTTTCGTGACTTCTTGATTTCGATTAAATTAATTATAAGGGGATGGATAGATAGATCAGTTCACGGACCTATCCACCCTTTTTTTTAAACTTTAAAAAACTTCAACCGTACCTAGTGTTTAATTTATTACTTCAAAACGAGCAACGTATTTTGGCTTCAAGGCCAGAAACAATTAAAAACGAGAAGTATAAATACAGGTTTTTTACGAAAAACATTTTTTACAATTCCTGAAAATAGAAAAAAGACATTAAACTTAAAAAAAATCGAATCCAGTTTGAAAGGCGAAAAAAATCCAACGGTGAAAATCCAAAACTGAGTAAACTGAATGGCGGAAATTATTCCCCACGGGGGAAAATCCAACATTCTGAGTATCTTACATTTCTGCGTCTGGTCAGCTAAAATCCAACTTCGAACAGCAACGGCTGCTTGATTATTGAAAATATTATGTCAAAATAAGATTTGTGTAAAATCGGCGACGATTCACAACATCCGTGAAACTAAAGTGAACAGCCAACCAGGGAAAAATCCAAGGTTAAAGTCCAAGGAGAAGGAAGAGAAACGAAAAAGGTCGATAACAATTATATCACACAAACATTTCTCGACTTTTCTGTTGTCTCAACTAAACTAAAACTATTTGATGACTACGCGCTGTTTTAAGTAAATTTTTTATCGAGAGCGAACGACAAAACACTTGCAGGAACAGCATATAGTAATGTAAAAATACGAAGGCTGGCTCTAATGATTTTCTATTACAACTGCAAGGAAAAATTCTCGTTACGATTGGTAGGTATGTTAAAAGATAAAGAATCGCGAAAAAATCGTATAAAAGTGCGCGTAAAGTAACGATAACAGTAGCAGCGTACGTATGCTTTTTTAAATCACTTTTACAACTATTTTGTACCGGAGATTTGCAGTAAATTAGTATTTAAAACGATATGTAATAATTAAAATTGTTTATTCAACTAAAATATAGATATTTTTGAAAATTGGAACATGAAATTTCAAAAACTTCAACAATAAACTAAAGACTAAATCTTAACTCTAAGGTATACATAAAAAAATATCGCAATGATAATGGAAAAACGCAGAAAGCCGGTCAATTTTCTTCCACATAATACGATAAATATTAATAATATAAGCGCTTGTTCAGATGAAGCGAACCAGCCCGCATATTGCGTGTTAAGCACGAGAAAATCAGAATTGGCGCACTCAGTGTTCAGCGTGGACCTTAAAAAAGTGGTCGTGTTTTGGTTTGCGTATCGTCGATGGAAACGCTGCATCTGAGGCACCACGTTCGCTAAATATTTTCATAATTTCTTCCCATTATTTACGTTTTATATTCCTCGATACCTCGACTCGCGCGCAGCTCGCTTTCACCACGCGCCACTCGAGATTCCAAACGCGCATATAACCTCACAGAAACATTCGTTAACATGTATCCAGCAATCGCGCGACAAAACGCTTCATCTGTACACGCTCTAAATTCTCATTTAACGAATGTTTTGTATTTTTACCAAGTTTACTAAAAACATATCGTATTATTTAGGTGCGAAAAAGGTCCAGGCGCTACAATATATAAAAATTATTTCCGATATAAAAAAATTGATCCAAAAGGCACTTCATTGGTGTATTTAATTATAAAACAGTCAAATATGGTAAATAGGTTTTATCTCTACATCATCTCAAAAAATTATTAAATATTTATATTTGTAAATGGAAAACAACGATTATTATGAAAATAGCAACAATAAGACCGAGTAGAAATATAAAAAAAAAATTCTACAATAGTAGAATTGAATTTTAACACAAATATTATTAAAAAATTTATTTTTATTGTCACATCAATATAAATTTTATTTGTAAAAACACCTATTATCTACGAATCCTATCTATTACCCATAAATTCGTCTCGTTTGTTTTTGTGTTCCAGATTTTTTTGAGTAAAATAAATGTAAATACGGTAAACAATTAAAACTATTTCTTTTAATTATTCTGAGAGTGTCTTTCAATCTACCATTTTGCTATGCAAGCAAAGAAGGAACTAAAGTAATAATAAACAAGGAATTACCCTTAATACTTATAATGTAAAACAACTGGTATAGAATGATGTAAAAAGGCACTTCTGGTATTTGTGTTATATGAAACTTACATTAATAGGAATTTATTAAAACGGCAGCTGTTGGGCAGTAAGAAAAGTCGTATCACAAACATGTTTTTATTATTAAAAATTCATCAGTTATGTCTAGATTTTCAAGAACTTAATTTTACAAATGAATATTTAGATTGGGATTCGAATAAATATGAATCCAAAAATTTAAAGGTTATTACACGAAAATATTTTTTATTATTATTTTAATATTTTCGTGGATATGAAATAACCATTAATTTAAATTATGCATATCTTGTTTTAATTTACTACTGATAAAAAAAATATATAACAAAAAATTTATAAAAAAAATTAAAATGAAAAATTAACGTTACAAATTTTCATGAGTAATAAATATTTAATTTAAAAAAAAACTATAAATTTCACAAATTTTCTAGCATTATAGATCCGCATTGACGTACCGATTTAGTACTCGCAGAATAAATTAAAATTTGTATTGAAAAGTTATGATTTCGATTAGACATAACTGATAAGTTAATAATACTCTAAATTTGTATCTATCACAATAATATATGTATATTTTTCATTCACCTGCATACTTACTAATCTAAGAGTAATTTTTACGAAAATTTATTATATCACTGAGGTCTAGCTCGCCACGACAGTTTTATTTTCACTAAAATTCCTTTTTTAATTGTTAATAACGCTCATCGTCGTATAAACAATGTCGATATATGAATGTTAATATTTACACGACTGCAAATGTATTTGGACCTCAGTTTTATTAACTTATTTCTAAAAAATATCAATAAACTCGTTTTGAGTTATAAAAATAATTAAAAAATCGTAACAAACTAACAGAATAATTGGATATGCAATTAAAACGGAAGCACGAGCGTAGTGTAAATAAAAAATAGAGGGGAAGTTTAATTTTTGTTATCTATTTTGTTAGAAAAAAATCACATTAACTAACTTTCGATCGGAATAAACATTTGAAGATTTTGGAAAATATTTTCCTAGAATCCATGTCTAAGCCGACAGATATTATGCCAGTTAGGTACGACTTCAAAATGCAGTTTGAAGTGGTTATAAACAACCACCAAGTTTGCACAGAAAACGGACCTCAACTAGGAAGGGATGCTTTAGTGTGGTACACTGATGGATCCAAGATGGATGAAAGGGTTGAAGTGGTGGTTATAGGGCCGAAATTTAGGCTCTCAAAACTCATTGGTAACACCCCAACCATATTTCAAGCAGAATTACATGCCATAGAGACATGTGCCCAGGAGTGCATCGAAAGAAACACCCGAAGGGCAGAAATCTATATTTTATCAGATAGCCAAGCAGCACTAAAAGCTCCGAAGTCATACACTTGTGAGTCTAAGCTGACTTGAGACTGTAAACAGTCCCTGAGACAACTGGCAGCAAACAATCAGGCTACTCTGATGTGGGTTACAGGTCACAAGGGAGTTAAAGGCAACAAAGAAGCAGATTGCCTTGCCAAAGAAGGAGCAAATACAAAATTTCCGGCCCAGAACCCTTCTGTGGACTTTCCAAAGCCCACTTGAAAGAAGAGGTTCGACGTTGGTAAACAGATGAAATGAAATCTCACTGGCATAAAGTGCCAGGACAAAGGCAAGCGAAAAGGCTAGTAAGTCTTTCGCCAAGAAAAGCTAAACAGCTTCTCGAGTTGGACAAGAAAGACTTGAAACTGGTGACGGAACTCCTCTAAGGTACCACCTGAAAAAGATGGGCAAAACAGAGATTAATAGTTGCCGCTACTGCGAGAACTTTGCTGAAACTGCAGAACATTTGCTTTGCGAATGCCCAGCGCTTTTCTGCTAGAGGCTCAAGTTTCTGTAAGGGGCCTTCCTAAAGCCCTTGGATGTCAGAAACTTAGCCCCCAGGAAACTGATAAACTTTACTCGAAGTCTCGGAATCCCGGGCCTCGAATAGATTAAGGGTCATGCACAAAAGATTTGATAGGTCTCACCCATTTGCTCTCAAGATTGACACTACTAGGACCAATCTTCATCAAGAATCCTTCTTTTACAGGGCTGCTACGGAATGGAATAAGCTTCCAAAATCAGTTTTTCTATAGAACTATGACCTACAACTTTTTAAAAAGCGTGTCCACAATCATTTCCATTCTATAATCCCTTCCCCTTCTAATAGTCGCAGTGCGGGCCGTCCGCGGCCCACACGATAGGTCTACCCTTTTTGCGACTATTTTCATAAAAAAAAAAAAGGTCGAAGTGTTTGAGAGGCAGCATGGCCTTCACGACCCAACCTACAATCTACAATCTACATTTGTCGATTTAGTCAAATTTTGGTTCAACCTTCACCGAGTTCAAACGTATTTATAAGTTTTAAAAATCAATTTTATTGTATTTTTACTTATCATAAAAGTATTAATTTATAACTAAGCATGATTCTTCAGTGCCGGTTAAAACAAGAAATATCACGTTTAAAATATTAAAAAATGTTTTAAAGATATTATTTAAATATTATGAGAAAGAATGGGTCTTTTCTAATACGTCTTCGCTTTTTTAATATCTTTTCTATAGCCAATCTTTAGATTAGCCCGACGAATGATCGTGTAAAGTTTGGTAGTATCTCCTACATTTTTGAACTATTTCTTCCCTTGTTCTTTTAAATAGTAATTCAATTCATAAACTTTCTAATATTTTAGCGTTTTTAGATATTTGCTAAACATAAGGTATGGTCGTATACCTACATTTTTTTAGTTGCATTTATTTAAAAAAGTTAGTTGATGTGGCTTTTTTCAATGGATAAAAAATGAATAGGCAAATAGTACAGTTACTATGTAGAAATTCTCACGAAAGGGGGACGCATTTTTTCCAAATATTACTAACAAAGAAATCAAAACCTAATTTTCACAGCTTTAAAAAATATATTAACCCTAGGCATGTTTTTGGCAATATTATGAACTATGTTATACTACGAGAGGCAACAACCAACTTGATAAGTTTTACGTTTGGAAAAAATATCATTTTGGAACTAGCAAATATTAAAGTTGTCTACCTTTTTATCTTAAACGTGTGAATTTTATTTCGTTGACTACACAAATACATAAACTGCAAAGTTTTTGTAAAAATGTAATAGAGCTAATTTATACGGTGCGCTAACCTAAATGTTTTCCCTCTTAACTTTACCAGAGATGTTGCAAATGGTTAGAGAGAAAACGAAAAATAGGGCCAAAAAGTGAATTTTGAACACTTATAAGATTATGCAATTTATCTCGAAGCAGTTCAGGCCATTTTCGTCCCCCTGTAATTTCGTTGTGAATTAAACTAGAAGCCCAAATTTTCAGTAACCAATCAGGCATTATATAAACAGGTATATTTCAAATTTCATACAATTTGAACCAGTAGTTTAAGAATTACAACTAGTCAAAGTTTCTTAATTAATTTTGTCACTCACTGAATTACCGATCATCAAAACTCTAACGCATTTTTAGCTTCAAATTTAGAATACAATTAGTGTTTAGTTTATAAATCAAGAAAAAACTAAAATATTTTGCGATTTCGGTCCAGTTTTCTAGATACACCAACTGCATAAATAATCAATCTATTTATTTAAGACATGGAAGATTATTAATATTGATATGGTCACTATAAGATGTTGTTAGGTTAGCTAATTACGTAATACCTTAAGACAGAAAGACCCTTAAGTAGGGACTGAATAAATTAACCGACTAGGTATTACATGGATCTCACAACTTTTTACGGTAGAAGAACTGAATTGTTTTTTACAAGTTATGTTTTTTATGGCATTTAGTTTTCAGTACACCATCAGTAGCTGTTACTTGTAATTTATTATTTTCTTACAATAAATTAATAATTTAATAAAATACAAACAAAAGATTGTCAACTATTAAAAATATTTCAGTCAAGCCAATAAATTCCATTGAATTATAACTAAGTAAATATTAAGAATCTTTTACGCATAACTCAAATATGTAAATTTTTATACAAGTGTTGTACAGTTTTGAGATCAGTGTTTTAAGAGCTTTTAAACGAGGTGTCGCATGATGAACTTTTACAATTAAAAAAATCGAAGAAATGATTGTCCCATGAAGAGGGATCAAGTACGGTTCGAAACTGGTGTATCGTAGCATGCTATAATTATTATAAAAATCGACCTATCCGAGCTATTTTCTTAATATATAAAAATAGAGAAGTTAAGAGGAGAAGGGTAACACTTATTCCAGCGCATCGTATATATCCATTACTGGATCACACATTAATCATTCTGATTAGGTGCTGTTACACTTTCTACTGTACAGGGTGAGTCCAACAATGACTTAAAGGTAGTTCTTGTCTTGGAGACAAAAATTTTCCAAAACTGTGAGTAATTTATAAATATTTAGAACTATAAAACAGCAAAACAGCATTATGTTGTATTGTTTTAAATGGAATACCCTGTAATTTTGTGGGTTTTTTTTATTTTACACTAAATTTTTTTTTTTCTTCCCCGTGGAAGTTATAGTAATAGGTCCGATTTTTCGAATCCCGAATTTTGACATATCTCCACATTTCAAGGTCCCCAGAGTCGAATACAATAGTTTTTAAGTGGACGTCTTTGTGTGTGTATGTACGTATGTTTGCATGTGCGTTCGGAACTATTTTTCGTCTCGATTATCTCGAAAACAAAAAATGATATCGACGTGGGACCAGTTGCATTCAACGCATAATTACGCAACATAGAACTGATTTTTATCAACATTGGTTAAACTATTTTTAATACAGAATTTTAAGATTTTAAATAATATGATTATTGCATGGTAGGAATATTTGTATGAAAAATATGATGACAATATTTCATAAAAAGAGAGTTTTAAAAAACAAAAATAGGAATTAGAGAATTTTAAACTCGTGTCAGTATTGAGAGAATAGCATTGAAGACGCTATAACAGTAAAAAATTATTGTTAGTAATAATCAAGCATTGTTTATAACAATTGAATATTGTTACTAACAAATGATTATTGATCATAAAAAAATCAATTGTTATAAACAATTAATAATAGCTCCTCCCGCTTATGAAATGATGAGAAAAAGTTTGAAAGAATTATGTATTATTTATACTGGACGGAAAATCTGTGGTGAAAAGTATACTTTCTATTCTACATGGGAATACAAAACGCATTTATGTTTGGTCTTATAGGCGTAGCTCCTGTCGTTTTTAAGATATCAAGGATATTGTGTATAAAACAAATTCAGACATGTTATTACAGGCAGATTACACATGCAATTTAGCAAATAAACAATCATATTCGTAAAAATAGAAGCATAAATAAAAGCATCTCTTATTGGACACATAAAATACATGGTGAGCAATATCTACAACTAAACACAACAAAGTTATAACAATAAAATCTCACTTGTTTTAAATAAAACACCCTTTGTATTTTTTCACATAGGATCCAGAGAATCAATCATATAAAATAGATTTGAGTATCTAATTTAATAATAAAACAGGAGATTTTTATGATTAATAACGGTATCGAAATTAAAGAAATACCAGAAATAAGGTCAGGCGGAACGTCTATCAACCACAACTTTGAAGTTGTAAAGGAATTCAAGTACCCGGGATCGATAATAACTCAGGATAACCGAGTTAAGAAAGGAGTGGCAGCCGGAATAGTTGCGGCGACAGGGCTTTTTACTCCATTCAACACTCATTAAAATCTAAGCTTCTCTCCAAGAAAACTAAGATTCGAATTAACAAAACCATAATCCGACCTGTGGTGACGAATGGAAGCGAGACGTGGACTCTGAACCAAAGAAAAATAAACAAACTGCTGGTACGGGAACGTAAGATTCTGCGAACCATTTATGGTCCCTGTAATGATGCTGACACGCAAGAATAGAGACGTCGACATAATCATGATCTCTAACAAGTATTTGGCTTACTAGGCATATAAAGGCCAAGAGGCTTTGATGGGCAGGTCATGTAATAAGGAGCGACGATCAGCGCCTTATAAACACAGCTTTTTGGGGGAGACCAGCTGGCAGAAGACCAGTAGGATGCCCCAGAAACCGATGGAAGGGCGCTGTAACGGCAGACCTTAGGAAGATGGGCATCAGACAATTATAGGCACAAGACCGCCAAAGATGGAGGGCAATAGTGAATGCGGCCAAGACTCACGACGAGTTGTAGAGCCAAACAACAAGAAGAATATCAAAATAATTTAAAGGTTTGTAACGTTAAAGAGATAGTTTTTTTTAGCAAATGTTTAAATAAACGCCCTTCTTATTTACTCTTTTGAATTATATCTTTTGTGACACGCGATAACATACATGAATTTATCTTCGTTTATTCATTAAAATCATCCATTTTATAATTAAATTTGTTGTTTTATTACTTAAATAAATTCTTTATTATTGATTATATTTTTAAAAACGTTAATTTTTTATCTATTATGTTTGAAATGTTACTGTCACACGATAAAAGGGAGGGGTTGATCAACAAATTGTAACATCGTGAGGAAACGGGGGAGGGGGACGAATCATGTATAAATCTAAATTATTAAAACTCTAAAGAAAAACTTCTTTGTTTGATTTATTGTTAATTTTATCAAAAAAAAACTTTAAAACACAAAAATTCAATAATTTTTTAATTTAAAATTGCAAAATATGTGACCAACTGTGACAGGGACTTTAAAAATCATAAAATTTGTGCGATATAATTTATGGATGCCCCCTAAGAGATGCTTTTATTTCGATGTTTCTCGAAATCGCCTTACACATAGCCACAGCTTACAGGGGTACCTGGACACCCATAGCGGAGAATCGCCGCGGGCATTCATGGAAATTAGGTATTATCATTGTATTTTGACACCTACCAAGAGCTAATTTTGATAATCAGATCACTGTTCTGGAAATTAGAGTAAAAAACGCAAAAATGAAACCGAACACATTTTACAGATCTACGTATGTATTAAAAATATTTATTTAAAAGTAAATAAAACGGGTCTTTTTTATTACGTGCCCGCATTTTCAAATTTCTTTACTGTTGGTGTTAGGTTAGGTTAGACCAGTGGTTGACAAACTGCGGCTCTGGTACAAATGTCCACGAGCAAAACTAACAGACGATCAGTGGATACAAAAATTTTATTTCATGGTAGACGTTACGTCTCATCTAAACCAGCTTAATCATAAAAAACAAGGCAAAGGAAACACAGTTTTTTTTATTTTAGAAGAGGTCATTTCATTCAAAATTAAATTATTCCTTTTTGCTCAAGATTTTGAAACGGAAGCACTGTTTCACTTTTCGAGCCTGCTGAATTATCATCAAGAAAATAATTTCTTTATCGACAAACACTATTTCAAAACAACCATTTTAAATATAAAGGAAGCGGTATTCCTGACTCTTATGATCAGCTGAATAAACTCGGTTTTGTTGTTTTTTGTTCAATCTTGCTTCCATATTATTTTTTATCAATAAATACAATCTTTATTAATTATGAAATCGAGTTTTATTCAGTGTAGGTACCCGTAATAATGAAGGTCTAAAATTATAATACATAAAGGTTTACTTTATTAATAAACAGATAAGGCTCTGAGAAAAAAATTATCGTTGTAATATATAAATCTGGCTTTTTGGCGAATAAGTTTGCCGATCACCGGATTAGACTAATAATAATCGGTATTATTTAAGGCAGTAAAAGTAAAGAGTAGTGGCGATTTTAGGATATACCCTCTTTAGGTCAAAAATTTAACCGAAATCTTACAAGGGATGCAATTTTTGTCTACCGCCTTTTATTTATGGTTCTACTCTTACGAAACCGAATGTGACTATTTGTTTTGTTAAATTGGAGCAATTTTCTGCAAGTAATGATATGCCTCAAAAACGACAAGAACTACGCATTTTTTGGGACACACTTAATATTTTTAAATTAAGCACAGTTTATGACCATAAAGTTTTTTGGCTCAATCTCTGACTCACCCTGTAAAAATATGCTTGGTCGTTGGAGAATTATAACTACTTAAACTATGCTTAGACCATTTTTTTAATGTCGTTTGTTTTGATTGTGTTTTGTTTAGTGAGCAAATGTTTGTTCGTAAAAGGTTTCGTTTGGGGAGAGGAAATATCTCATATTAAAAGATAGCAGCAAAATAATCAACATTTTTATTCGATGCTTACCGAATAAAAGTAAAGCTTGGCACAAACAAACTGCATTTGTATAGCCGGTTGTGGCTGACATTATAGGGCGTTGTTAAATAAATAAATTCTGAATAATCAATGTCTCTAAAATTACTAAGTCAGTATAAGTATATATATAGTATAAATATAAGTATACTTATTCCATGCAGCTGATAGTTTAGGCAGTCGATAATATTTTCGAATATGGTTGGGTAACTGGGAAAATCATTTATTACTTAAAATAATAAGCAACTAAAGAGTATTTTATCTTAAAACTATCAAAAACCAATGCAAAACCAAGCGGAATATAGAAGACAGATCCGATTCGACTATTAACATATTTTTATAATGCGGTAAGCAGATAAAATAATTCCTAAAAGTGAAAAATTAATTATCACAAGTACAAATTGGAAAATTTTACTATTAGTTTGAAAGTTTCCACATATTTTTTTTATAAATTTATTAACCCACCACGTTTTATGAATTATGTAAATTATAAAAAAAATGTTGAGCAAAGAATCTGCAAACATATTAATAGAGGATCCGAAGTAAAATCGATCTTCATCCATCTGTTTAATGGATAAAAATTATTTTATAAGTAATTTAGTACTTATGTTAAAAATTTTAAACAAAATGGGTTGCCTGAAAAAATCTTGGTCAGGCTATAATTAATTAAAAATTCACAAATCACTTTTTTTTAATTTCTACCGATCAGTTTAACGGAAAATTTTTACACCAACCGTAAGTACAAAGCCTATAGATTATATAAACGTAGGGTTGGCTATATTTTTCCTGGTCTAGTTATTGGGTTGCCAGGTTTAAACAGGTATTTTGGTCCCAGTTATTTTCACCCACTTGTTTAATCTATAAATTAAACATAAAAATAAGCTTTGGTTTATTGCGAACACAATGATATAGGGTTGCCCGCAAAAAATCTGTCCTGAATGATAAATTCTAAAATTTTAATGCGACTGTAAACGTACGACAACGAGGTCCGAGACAAATATCTCGTGCTTCGGATACTGATGTTTTGGTAATTTTGCTGGGAAATATGCACAAAATTTTACAATCTGCAATTTGGCTAGCTTCACAGCCACCCTGATTTCATCCACTACGTCGATTTGGCTTTAAAGTTGGGATCAAAATTATGCCAAAATTTACCTGCTTTTCACGCCCATACAGGTTGTGATTACACAGAAGCATTTTACAATAAAGTAAAAATTATACCGTTCAAAATTCTTCTCAGAATGAAGTATCAAACCATTTTTACATCGTTAACTGACGAAGCCGATGTTTTCAATCATGAAAAAATAGATGTTGTTCAAGAGTTTACAGCGAAAATGTATGACATAAATAACTGCAACAAAGTTAATTTTTTTAAAAAATTTTGCTGCAAAAGAAAACAACGAACAGTTTTTAAAATAAATAATAAGTTTTGACTCTAACACTATACCGCCATGCTGCATATCCCTACAACAAAAAATTTTGAGAAAAACTTTTGTTACTTCTATGTGGCTTAATACAACTGAGTCCGAAAACCGAAAACAATAATCAAAATTGTACTTCAGATAAATTAGACATAGAATAATAGTTATGTATTGTAATTTTTTATTAATGTAATATTTTTATTTATGGTGTAAAACAATAAAAATTTTGTGCTTAACAAAATATCCTAAGTGTTGGTTTTTTATATTTTTAAATTTGAAATTTTCATTTTGTTCATCTTTATTTACTTTTTTGAAAGTAGATAAATATTCCAAGCAAGTATACATCGCTTTCTGATTTTTATTTATGACAACATTTGTGCAGCATTTATAATTAAATATATATTTATAATATTTTCAAATTATTTTATTAATCTAACATATATCAACTTTCAAATTATTATATATTTCATATTACTTTCATGCGTATACTACCAGTTGCTCCAAAATATTGTTATTTACTAGTCTATCGCTATCATTCTCTATTGCATGAACTACTAACATACGCACTCTCTTACATCCTGCGGTCGTGCCGCGCGCAGCTACAACTCTGTGTCTTCGTTTATCGCACGAGATATTTGTCTCGGACCTCTTTGTCGCACGTTTACAGTCGCATCAAAATTTTATTTTTTAAAATTCGACAACCATCATTCAGGACAGACTTTTTGCGGGCAACCCTATATCATTGTGTTCTCAATAAAACAGCGCTTATTTTTATGTTTAATTTATAGCTTAAACAAGCAGGTGAAAATGACTAGGACCAAAATACCTGTTTATACCTGGTAACCTAATAGTTGGACCGGGAAAATATAGGCAACCCTACGTTTGCATATTCTATAGGCTTTGTACTTACGGTAGGTTTAAATTTTTTTGTTAAACTCATAGGTAAAAATTAAAAAAAAGTGATATTTGAATTTTTAATTAATTATAGCCTGACCAGGATTTTTTTAGACAACCCAATTTTTTATAATTTTTAACATACTAGATTACTTATAAAATAATTTTTATTCACTAAACAGATGGGTGAAGGACGATTTTATTTCGGATCTAACGACTATATACTATATGTTGTATATTTAGGAAAAATCTAATGTCAAAATTTTTTAAAATATAATATCAATCATAATTAAAACGTTTCGCCATCAAAATCTGTCAAAAAAACGCAGAAAAGTTGACTAAAAATATAAAGGCAACAATATTTACAATCGCTAGCAACATAATAAGATGATTTTTTTTAGATAGGATATATCGATCTCTGACTAGAAAAATATCATAAATTCATTTAAAATGTAGAAGCAAAAATTCGACAACAACTACATACATAAATTATTTTTATTAATGACGTTATTATTATTTAAATCAACAAACATTAATTTAATATTAATTTGATTAATACATTCTACTTATTGTCCTGATCTTGCTCCAAGCGATAATCACGTTTATGGTGATAAGTTAAAAAATCTAACGGAAATGAAAATATGATTTAAATCGTGCAAAACTGAGCACACGACAACAAGTTTGTAATTCATTTAGGCAGTTACAAAATATTTGTTTCTGAAAATCATTATAAATACACAAAACGGTGTTGTTATTTTTAGTATGAATTCTATAATTTTTATTTTAATAATTTTAATTAATTAATAAAAGGATAATAATTGCGCTTTATAATAAATAATAATTTAATTTTTCATTAATGGAAACATTTCAAATAAAAGTTGTTTGGGTGACCCCTTTTACAAAAATAAAATAAAAAATTAACGAATTTATAAGATTTTAATTTTTAGGAAAAAAGAAATCTGTACATATGGATATTTTAAAAATAAAGGGGCAATATTTTTATTTAAAATTATATTATATTTATCTGATTTTTCTAGTCACCTATCAATACACCCACATTTTTGTTTAAACAAAATATATTTAATTTCACAAGTTACCAAATAATCACAATATTGTTCTTAAAGAAAATTGTTTTATAAATTTCTTTAACCAAAATGATGAATTAAAATATGTTCGTACGTTGATGTAAAAAATAAACAGAAATTTTAAAAAAATTATAATAACGTCCATGATGAATAAAGCGACAAAAGTAAACCACCAGGTACATTAATTTCTAAATACAGGGTGCGCAAAAGTCAGTTAACGCTATCAAAAAATGCGCGCGCACGACCTTCGTCTTAATCATGCTCAGTGGGGCAGAGCAGATGTGGCAAAGTGTACAAGAGACGTGTTTCCGCCATGGCAGGGTTGCGATGCTCTCTTAAATAAACTAAACTTTTTTTAAAAATCAGCATGACTAAGCGTGTGCGGTTAGGTATTTTTGATAAATATTACTTATTTTTTCTCGAAAACTAATGAAATAATCGTGTTTAAACAGGACTACCGATAAGATAAGAGAAGCAAAAGAGAAATGGCTTTCCGAGCAATGCCAAGAAATAGAAGCAATGGAAGCAAAACACGATACCTTAAACATGCACAAGAAGATAAAAGAGGCAGCAGGTATCTGCAGAAACAGAAGCGCGACGACTTTACAGAACGCACAGGGCAGGCTGATACTGGATACTTCAGAAAAACTGACGGAATGGTGCGACTACATCGAGCACCTATTTCACGATACCCGGCCAGAACTTCAGGAAGAATTCTTTGATCAAGGCCAAGGCTTGGACATAACGAAGGCAGAAGTTCAATATGCACTGTCAATTTCAAAAAATGGGAAAGCTAGTGGCCCTGATGACGTCTATACGTCTATACTTCAACGCATAATTACGCAACTTAGAACTGATTAGATTTTCAGCAAAATCGGTAGAGCTGTTTTTTATGGGGAATCAAAAAATTGCAAAAAATGGTAAACTTTCGGAATTATTTTTGGTCTTGATTATCTCAAAAACAAAACATGATATTGAGGTGGAAACAATTGCATTCAACGCATAATTACGCAACTTGGAACTGATTAGATTTTCAGCAAAATCGGTCGTACTGTTTTTATGGAGAATAAAAAAACTGAAAAAAATTGTAAACTTTCGGAATTACTTTTGGTCTCGATTATCTCAAAAACAAAACATGATATTGACGTAGAAACAATTGAATTCAACGCATAATTACGCAACTTAGAACTGATTAGATTTTCAGCAAAATCGGTAGAGCTGTTTTTTATGGGGAATCAAAAAATTGCAAAAAATGGTAAACTTTCGGAATTATTTTTGATCTCGATTGTCTCAAAAACAAAATATGTTATTGACGTGGGAACAATTGCATTCAACGCATAATTACGCAACTTGGAACTGATTAGGTTTTCAGCAAAATTGGTTAAGCTGTTTTTTATGGAGAATCAAAAAATTGCAAAAAGTGGTAAACTTTCGGAATTATTTTTGGTCTTAATTATCTCAAAAACAAAACATGATATTGACGTGGGACCAATTGCTTTCGACGCATAATTACGCAACTTAGAACTGATTAGATTTTCAGCAAAATCGGTAGAGCTGTTTTTTATGGAGAATCAAAAAATTGCAAAAAATGGTAAACTTTCGGAATTATTTTTGGTCTCGATTATCTCAAAAACAAAACATGATATTGACGTGGAAACAATTGAATTCAACGCATAATTACGCAACTCAGAACTGATTAGATTTTTAGCAAAATCGATAGAGCTGTTTTTTATGGAGAATCAAAAAATTGCAAAAAATGGTTAACTACCTGAATTTGCAATTTATAAATTATACTATTTTTAATACAGAATTTTAAGATCTTTTGAATAATATGATTATTGCATTTTAGGAATATTTGCATGAACAATATGATGACAATATTTTATAAAAAGAGATAGTTTTAGAAAACAAAAATAGGAATTGGAGTTTTTTAAATTTGTGTCAGTATTGAGAGAATAGCATTGAAGACGCTATAACAGTGAAAAATTATTGTTAGTAATAATCAAGCATTGTTTATAACAATTAAATATTGTTACTAACAAATGATTTTTTTTTTAATCAAAAATGTTTAATTGTTGTAAACAAATTGTTGAAAATAGCTCCCGCTAATGAAACGATTAAAAAAACGTTTGAAGGAATATGGTTGACATAAATAGAATATTGTTAATGACAATGATAATTTGTTATAAACAATTTGAAATCGTTTTTTATAATAATTTTAATAATGAGAACAAAACATATGGTATTTTTTCAATCTTTCCACTGGGAAGTTAATCGTGTGGACCTCTCGGGTCGCACCAGAATTTTAATTAATAGCTGACTTTTGCCGCACCCAGGTAGAAACAACGTAGAAAGCTGTAGGGCAGATTTAAAGTTTAATTTATATTTGTCGTAATCATTTTCTATTTTTCTCGAAGAAACTCTTAACGCATTTTTTCCAAAGAACAAAAAAAGTGTATAATTAATCATAGAAAAAATATCTAGTAAAAGAATGGAATGATTTGAAACCAAAAGAAAAATGTCGAAGAAATTAAATCGTGGCATTAGCATCGCACGCGTTCGTTTCTTCTTTTTTAACAGCTGAATAATCAATAA
Organism: Agelastica alni; assembly: GCA_950111635.1. NCBI lineage: Eukaryota > Metazoa > Arthropoda > Insecta > Coleoptera > Chrysomelidae > Agelastica > Agelastica alni. The sequence goes on along the minus strand of OX467709.1, from coordinate 23,218,856 downwards.
CTTTGTGCATTCTTTCAATGTGTCTCGTGATGTGCATCTTCTGCTTGGCCTTGTAAGTGCAATAGGCGCACTTAAACTGCGGTTCTTTGCCGCATTCCCATTTCATGTGATTTCTCAAAGAGCTTTTTAATTTGTATCCTCTACCGCAGACCGGACAAAACACTTTGGGCTTATCTGAACTTTCCGATTTAACTCTCGTAATGGTAAGCATGGAATTTTTCATGTTCTGCTTCATCAGCAACATCGGTAGCACCAAATGGGCCGGTAAACCGCCAAATTTTTCGGCGTTATCACCTAAAAATAAAAATAGGTTAGTACAAAATAAAAAATGCACAATGATTATAAATAAAAGCGTACGTTAAGTCTACAAATTATTAGTTTCTTACTAGTTTATTCCTTTCGTTCAAATATCACGACCAGGTACCAGGTACTACCTAAAAAATCACTTTTTAACCTTTAAGAAAATTGCTTTGAAGAAAAATATCTGAAGGAAAATATCTGAAGGAAAATATTCGAAGGAAAATATCCGAAGGAATATATCCAAAGAAAAATATCCGAAGAAAAATATCCGAAGGAAAATATCCGAACGAAAATATCCGAAGGAATATATCCGAAGGAAAATATCCGAAGGAAAATATCCGAAGGAAAATATCCGAAGGAAAATATCCGAAGGAAAATATCCGAAGGAAAATATCCGAAGGAAAATATCCGAAGGAAAATATCCGAAGGAAAATATCCGAGGGAAAATATCCGAAGGAAATATCCGAAGGAAAATATCCGAAGGAATATATCCAAAGAAAAATATCCGAAGAAAAATATCCGAAGGAAAATATCCGAACGAAAATATCCGAAGGAATATATCCGAAGGAAAATATCCGAAGGAAAATATCCGAAGGAAAATATCCGAAGGAAAATATCCGAAGGAAAATATCCGAGGGAAAATATCCGAAGGAAATATCTGAAGGAAAATATCCGAGGGAAAATATCCGAAGGAAATATCCGAAGGAAAATATCCGAAGGAAAATATCCGAAGGAAAATATCCGAGGGATATGGGACATATGGGATGCAAAAATAAAACAAGATTGAATACAATTTTTAAATTATATTTTTCCACTAAACATTTATTAACTTAAATTTGACCAAATTGCACGCAAACAATTTTTTCGAATACATAAAAAAATCAAATATCTAAAAAATTAATTGAGGATCAATTCATATAAAGTGATTCAAAATAATGTTAAGGTTGCTTGATGATTTATAATTTGTTTAATTTTTTTTTAAACTGTTATTCCCTAATAAATGGGCAGATTAATTTTTTTTTACCTCAATCTTATTTGAGAGCGGCCATTTTCGATTAAATTAAATATCTAAGTATTGCTACAACAATGAAACACACATCATATTTTTATTTAGAAAAGTTACTACCATAATTTTACTTTACAAGTAACAGATTTAAGCTAATCTACCAAAATTTATTGCTTAAATTTTCACTAGTAATACCACTAGAGGTCAAATTATTTCCGGAAATAAATTTGACCTCGCGTGGTTTTCGGTAAGAAAATTCCACACCGAATTGTGGTGGAAAATCAAATATTTTTAAAATTTATTTTTTGATTATCAACAATGCAAATTATTTTCTTTATCAAGTCACCGGCGAAACATAAAATGTGTGGTCGACTTTATTGTTGAGTTGCTATGGTAACCAAGTGAGAACCTAACCTCGAAATTATTATGTTACTTTTGAAGCTGACGTAAGAAAATGTTTCGCTTTGGAGAGAAAATAGTCGCCAAAAGATTGAGCAGTTGACACACGCGAATACCAGGAAATCGAAGTCAAGCGTATGAAGGCAGTTTACAAACTTTTGCGCAGGAAAATCGTATAATTTCAATAGAGCGGATATACCTGTGGAAGAATTGGCGCTTATTATCGAAGACTATGGGTTTGCCATTAAGAAGAGATGAGGTGTCCGAAGAATATAGAAAACATCTTAGCTTTGTAATTAAAACGTATCAAAACCAAAATATGTGAACAAATAAAAACCAGTCTGTCAAAAATGATATGATATTGTAAATGTCAAAAAATTTCCGGTATAATTCGCTGTTGGGTATCACACGAGAAAAAAATGTCCACTAAAATACCTCCGTTGCCGTGGTGATCTGTCAAAATAACGTATTTTAATTGGTTCAAAATTGCAGGTGTACAATTTTCAATGAAAGAAAACTTACCACTCTTAAGGTAATAAAATTAATCATCTGCATATTTTTCTAAATTTTTAAAAACTAATTTTTATAAAAAATTTTATACTTTGCCCCACCAGAGGTACTAAAATATTCAAAAAAATTTAAAATTGTTTTTTAAAATTCTAGAAAATTGAGGGAAACCCACACTTGGCTTACTACTTTAAAATTTTCTATCATATCTAATCGTAATAAAAACATTAGCTTGGGTATTTTACTCCTCGATTAAAAATTTAAGCACTAAAAAGTGTATTACGTTTAAATTTAAATTCATATGTTAATGGCCATTTTTTTTATAAGAATTAAATTTAGTGTTAATGTGTAGTACTAGCAATTAAAATTTTACAATTTCTAAGTTAAAATCATTAAATAAAAAATTATCTAATAAAAATGGTGTGTCAGCTCCGGGCAACTTTTTGACAGACAGATAAAAGAAGAAGAAGCTATGACGTCACAGTTGCTTCCGAAACCTTTGATTACGTGAAAGGGTTAATGTGTGTATACTATGCATTTTTTGAATTGATTAATTATTACTTTAATTGTAGGATCACTATGCAGTACAAAAAGGAGTAGAGACTAAATATGTTAATATTTTCATACAGAAATATTAATAACAAAAACAAAGCATTTATTTTTATTAAGCCACTGTCATCTTTTACATCGGAAACGTTGACGTTCTTTAAGCTGCCGTCACCGAAATTGCTCAACGCGCTTAAAGAAGTTTTCACAAAAATAACCAAATTAAAAATTACCAAACAACCGTCAATGGATCACTTCTTATGGATTGATCCCGATTGCAATCAGATGAATCATAAATTCCAACCCAACTTAACGAAAAAAAAATATTTTTAAAATTACTTAGTTTTAATAAAAATTAGAATATATCATGATCGAAATAAAATATTTACAAATACAATACCATTGTATTGGGACAATTTAATAATTTGTCAAATAAATACAATAATGGCAAATAATTTCAAAAAGTAAAATTGCATTTTGGTATTTTTAAAAAAACAAACATTATCATTAGTTACAGGTACTCGTATTAGAAAACCATTTCCAAAACTACTGATTTTTGGAATTTTCTGCCACCGTTTTAAAAAATGTCTTTTTGTTAATCGGCCCTAGTTGAAATATCCCTAACTATAACAATAGATAAACGTTTAAGTGTCGTACAATAAATGTCAACACCGAAAATTCTAGATACATAATTTGTAAACTACCCCACCACAACAAATAACAAAAGATTCAAACTCTTAAAATTACTAAAATTATATATTATTAAAATAATGTTTAAAAATATAGTTATTAAATATTAACAATATTTGGTATATATTTATGAGAGAAATTGGGTGTTAACTCCCAACTTTGTAATAAGAACAAATGTATACATAATGTTTGCTATAATATAATAGCATGTACCAGTATTATACATGATTCTTCGAAAGTTCCAATTAGACGTTTTATAGAAACTTGACTATAAATTGCTTATTTTAAATAGAACACCCTGTATATTATTACGTATTTTGAAAAAATTAGCATTGGAGATTCTCCCAATACAGGGTTTTGCTACCTTACACTGAGTGTTTTACGAGATATGACCATTTTATCACGATTTGACACCCTGTATTCTAGTTTTGTGTATTTTTACTAAACTTGATCATTTTGTTATTAAAGTTAATATTATTGTACAGGGTGATTCAAAACGCATATTTAAACATTTCTCAACTTTCTTAAATGAATCACCCTGTATTGTATAACGTTGATAGAAACAAGTTTCGTTAACACCTCCCTATACCTAAATCAAACCATTATTGAGATATTCATCTTTTAAATTATAAATTGTAAGTTAGTATTTTCTTTAAGGTTATTAAAAAAAAACAAAATGAAAAATATTTGATTAAATTTAATAATTAAAAAAAAATGTTCAAAAACGTCTCCCTGTTGATGCAACTAAAATTATAGCAATATTTTTGTTTTTCATGGCACCGTACAATAAACATAATACAAACTCGTAATCAAAAGATTAAAAATTAAATATGTCAATAACGGTTTGATTTTGGTATAGGAAGTTGTTAACGAAACTTAGAGAGCAGTAAAAGTTCTGTCTAACAACGTTATAAAATGCCCATAAATATCCATTTAAGAAAGTTGAGAAATCTTTAAATATGCGTTTGGAATCACCCTGTTCAATAATAATCATTTTAATAACAAAATGACCAAGTTGAGTAAAAATACACAATGCTAGAAAAACATAATGCAAAAAAAATGTTTAAATTCACATTAATTATAATGATACAGGATGTCAAATCGAACACTTTTTCGTGATAAAAATGGTCATAGCTCGTAAAACACTCGGTGTAAGGTAGCAAAACACTATATTGGAAGAATCCCCAAGAGTAGCCTTATCGAAATACGTAATAATATACAGTGTGATTTATTCAAAATAAGCAAGTTATAGTCAACTTCCGGTATAACCGGAAGTAGTTAGAGGCTCTAAATATTTTAGATCAATTTGGCATATTCGAAAACCTTACACGTTCTCTAAAATGTCTAATTGGAACTCCCAAATAATCATTCTGTATATGTATAATATAAATCGTTAGAAAAAGTACAAATCCTGTCTCACCATCGATATTTTTAATAAAAATTATTTAATTTACTGGTAGGAAATTAACCCGACATATTAGTTTCTTTTTACAACCCAAACCTTTTGCTTTCTGGAAACAGTTAAATTAAACATTAAATTCAAATCATAACTGCAAAATTATCTAGAATATTTTTGGAATCACACGCTGACGAAGAAATGGAACAAACTAACCTTTTCATGAGTCAGCTCTGGGCAAATGGTTTATTTAATAAGAACTTTTTCTAACGATTTGATGCTACATTAATATGCTTTTAATATAAAAAATTATTCTTGATGACCTAACAAGTTAAAATTAATTTATAATTCCAGGACGAAATTAAATGAAAGTTTAGAAGAAATGATCCAAGATGTTAAAAAAAACTAGGTAGTAAAGTGATATTTTTACTATTCTAGATTTATTTATTTACACACAATGAACCAGGAAATATTTAATGTGTATTGTTAAACACAAACAAGTAAAAAAAATGCCACCGACCCATTTTCTCCAAATTAAATGTATAATAATGCACTCGTTACCCATTTGAAGCTCCAACCCAAGACACTTAAACTACATTAATATTTTGTCTAAGTACGCCTCTGATACTAAGTCACTCGTACAAAGTACAGTCTTCGATAAAAGCTGGAAATTGAAAGGGTCCTCTACACCAACGGCCATGATGGACGAATACAAGAGATCACGAAGTGCGGAGGGCATAATCGAGCGTCGGTATTCAGACAATCATCAAAGGAAATTGGATGCACAAATATTGGCAAGGTGCGCGACAAAAGCGACATCTGACGACTGCATTTAATCATACTCTTCAATCGTAAGACACGAAAGATATATGTAAAGAATAATAAATAAACAAAATATAACTTTGTAGCAGTTTAAATAAAAAAGTGCAATTCTGAAAAAACTTAGTAAATAAAGTTTATAATAATTATGGATACAGTAACAATACAAATACAATTGTTTTTAGAAAAATTTGAGGTTAACCGACTGAAACAGGTGATAACATTACATTAAATGAAAATGAAGGCGAGTTTATACAGCAAATAAAATAAAATAAGGAATAAGTGCAAAAAACATTGGTTTATATAGATGACTAAAATAAAATAAGAAAGAACCAATGCTTTTTTGTCAATGACTTTTGTGTTTTGTGCAAAACAGTACATAATCTCCAAACTGATTTGTTATTTTATTTTAAATAAGGATATTTTAAATATTTTCATTATTTAAAACTATATATCTACCATCCATTTCCTATAAAAAAATATTATAATGTATGATGGCATGTTGATAGAGCAGGTATCGACCTTTCCTCAGTTATATGTAAAATCTGATGTAAAATACAAGAACAGTCAACTGAAAGAAAATGCTTGGCTCACAATTGCTCACATAATGGAGGAAGCACGTAGGTGCCAAAAAATCAGAGAGTTTAACGTCTTTTTAATCACTTTTTCTGTAGCTAAAGCTTTTGAACACTGATGGAAGCTTTTAAGAAATAAATATACAGGCCATAGAAGAAAAATCAAAAATACTCGGAACATTTAGAACAGAAAAGATTTGGGTCACGCGCATTATCAGTTTTTAAACAAAATAAAATAAGACAAAGACAAATTTGGCCATCTTTTGTTCTTATTCTTATATCTTATTTTATCTTATTTCTTGTATAAATGCTTTCATAGTTTTGGGCATGTTTATATATCTTATTTTGATTTATTTTGTTCCTTATTTTATTTTATTTGCTGTATAAACTCGCCTTTATTAAACATAAAAATGTATAAAATGAATCGGTGTTTAAAAAAATTGTGTTGATATTTTGAAATAAGAAATGTTTTGTATAAACTTAAGGAAAAAAATTGTTGATCTTCAATACCGGTTTTTGATCTTTTTTAGCCTAATAATAATATCATAATTCAAACAGGATTTGAAGCAATATCACCTAAAATATTATTTTAACCTGAAAAAAGGTTAATTGCTAGTCAGAGAAGTGAAAGAATTTAGAAAATTTGTTAAAAGTTTTCTCATACAATTTAAAGTTTTTAAAAGAACGTAATATCAATGGTAATGTAGAAATATTGAGTCAACGAAGTATTACTGTAGTAAAATGTTATTAATAACATTTAAAATTACGGTTAATGTAGCAACAAATTGTTAAGATAAAAATCACAAAGATTATATAAAAAAAAAGGATTTTAATAAATTATCTATTGTCTATAAGTATTTACTCTTTTCACTCGTAAATTCTATACGCGAGCATGATTTTATAAAATTTTGTTCGCATCGAGAGACCCATCATATGGTCCGCTCCCTGCCAATAGGACGCACGGTCGTGTGGATGATGTAGGGTTGTCATATTGGGGTATTTTTGAGCGGTTGGGAATCTTTAGGGTATACTTTTATCTGGGAAATCTTTTGGAGGAACAATTCATAATTATAAATTACTCTAATTCATGGTTGTTGCCTTTATGTAACCAGTTTATTTTTATTTATTTAACAACTTATATTTATTTGGGCAATAGTAAAATAGCTTCGAACTAATAGTATGTTCCTCTATTTTTTTAGTTTTTCGTTTGTTTTCAAAAAGTGTGTTGGTAAATATGAAGTTTATTTTTCATGATTATTTTTGAGAATAATAATGAAATGTCAATAAATTTTTTTTATATAAATTAGTGTAATTTTTTAAAAAATATTTAGTTTGAGAAATAAATGTGGCCAAAAATATAATTTGGAAATATTTGGGGTATTTTTGTTGGAAAAGGTACACATTTGGAGGTTTTTTCATGTCAATTGGAGGATTTTTGGTTAGCCGACCTCGCAACCCTGTGATGATGGTGGCATTCATGGCCTATATTGTATTCGCTAATCATGACGGATGGTGTAGAGGATTCTTATTATCAGTAGTTTGTTCCTAGATGTATTCTAGTTTGACTGTATACCATGAAATATTACTTCTTTAAGAGTCATTGAAGATAGCTGGTACCAATGACTCTCTTTGTTAGGCTATTGTTACTAGTAAAATATTACAAAAGGTACATCTATGAAAAAACTATTACAAGATATAAAAAAAAAAATTAATTTTTAGAAAAAAATGTGGAAAAAATGTTGTCTTCACCAAAATAACTGTGAACGTTTTTTATTATAAGTATACAGGGCGTCCCAATAGATAGTATAATAAATTCTAAGTAAACTTTAAACCTAATCTTTTTTTAAAAGGCATCACCTATTTTTTATTCTATATTTAAACTTGAGTCCCTTTACGAGTCTCCTGATGTGATGCTTGCTTGTATTATACCGGGGATTTTAAAAGTCACTTAAAATTATTATTACTTTAGCATCCTTTAACTTTTCCAATGTAATCAGTATCCTTTATCTTACAGTAAATATTATTTTAAGTCAGTTATGTTTCGTAATTATTGAACTCTGTATAACAGAGAATTTTGAATCAGAATTTTCTCCTGTAACCAAAATATAACACCCTATATTTTGAAAGCATCTTAATAACCATTTTATTTTTATTAACAATTCCCTATACCACAAATCAATATATAATGAAAACAAATGCCGAAATTAGGAAATTGTATAAGGATGGAGATGTGGTACAAAAAATCAAGCGCCAGAGACTAAGATGCGTAGGTCATGGGCATATACTACAGGAAGAGACGTCTGGTGAAGTTGATATGGGAGGAGGTTCCTACGAAAAGAAGGTCACCTGGACGTCCCAGAATGCGTTCTAGATACAACATTGTGTCAGATATACAAAAAATAAAATCCCCTTCGAACATAGAATGATGGAGGATCGAAATACCTGGAAAAAAGCTGTACTGTCAGCCAAGACCCACCCAGGTTTCTAGTGCTACTTGATAATGATAAACCCAACTTCGACGGTTTATAAGATATTTTCCTTTTACAAAGAAAATCCAGTTTTTTGTTTGACTTTGGATTTTTTTAATTTGGCTATAATTAAACCGAAATTTTTTACTGTTTGACTGTTTTGGTACCTTACAAAAAATTATGTGGGACTACATATCTTTCATGGTCAAGTAAAGGTGGGGGTTATTTGATTTGTTTTTTTAAAATCACTTGCCCCAATTTTGTCACATATTTCCTGTTATATAAGCAATCGAATTTGGTTTAAACATGATGAATAAATTCACATCAACTACCAGGATAACGTGTTATGGGTGAGAAGAGGCAGATAAATTAATTGCTTTTTTTATTTGGAGTAAATTCCACCAGTAACCGATTTTTTCTTTTCGGCTAGTTCCGGTTTTATTAAATTTAATTTAATTATGTGTTCATTATTTGTTAATACCAAGAAACTAAAGCCACACAAAAACAAAGAATAAAAAAAACGATTTTGTTTATAAAAGGAAAATATTTCGGAAACCGTCAAGTTGGGTAAGGAGAGCTGTAACTGTAAAAAAGGAATAATTATAAAAAAACCTCTTCCGGTGTAAGTTGGCACTTGGACTGCGAGAATCGCTGAAATGGAGAACCCCAGTCTCTTTTTGGACTGCTAGTGGTTAATATCTTAGTTATTCCAGTGGCGTATTATAGTAGTTTTTAGTTACGGTAATAATTATCAGCAGTTAGTTTATAGTGCGTGTGGTTTTAGTTCATAGTTTAGTTATAATTATCAGTATTAATGGAAAATATTTTCTGAAATATCATTAAATAAAATAATATTTAACTTTATTTATGCAAATCACGTATCAACCTAAACAAAAATTATTAATGAAACAATAAAACTATTATAATACTTATTTACCTAGTATGAATTCATAATTTATTTCTCATTAGTTGAAAATAGATTTCTTTGGAAATTTAATCCTGTTTATGTTATCGATATTTTCATATGGTTCCGAATCCTGGACAATAAAGTCGAGCGATAGGCAACTAATAGATGCATTTAAAATGTGGTGCTGGCGGAGGATGCTTCGCATACCCTGGACTGCACACCGGACCAATGTATCAGTATTAAGCGAATTGGGAATCAACGATCTATTATCCACCAGTTGCCGACGTCGCACTCTGGGACACATCACCAGACGAGATCAAGGCAATCTAGAAAGACTTATCGTGCAGGGCAAAGTGGAAGGTAAAAGGTCAAGAGGAAGATCTCCATCACGATGGATAGACCAAATTAAAGAGATTACAGGGCAAACCTTGCAGACAAATTTAAGAGTAGCGGAAGACCGACAGCAGTGGAGACAATCAACACATCAATGCTCATAGACATGATGTCACAACTCTTCAGCAATGAAAATATGACTAAGAAGAAGAACTAATAAATTTATAAATTAAAAGTAATAAATATATAAATTTTGCGTCTCAGTGAATGTTTACCCCATATATACTTAGGTGATTATTAAAATTATATAAATAATCTTGCGAAAAACATTAATTCTTAGCATATTTCAAATAACCAATATCTATACTCCCTTGAAGCTAATAAGTAAGGATATTGTAAATGCGAAACAATAATTAGTTTTTCTATTTTATTATGCCGGTGCACAATATTCTTGCAGTAACGGTATAAACACTCTTCAGTAATAAAATTAAAAAGTATTTTTTGAGACCCAGGCAGCCTGCATGTGCCTACGACTACGATGACTATCGCAAAGTCAAACAGTGTCTGTTACTTTTTGTTCGCGGATATCCCAAATGCCAACTTATACTGTGGGACTTATTCGAGAGGCTTCCAACAGAGCACAAAAAATCCAGGATGTTCTATTTATGTTAAGTGAGAATGCTACAGGTTCGCGTTTTGACACACCCTGTATACAGAGTACAATAATTGCGAAACATAATTAGTTTAGTAACCTTAAAAAATATATACATACATAATAAATATATATATATATATATATATATATATATATATATATAATAAATATATATTTATCAGAAAATACAACAAAATTATTATATTTAAGATACACAGGGTCATGAAATTATGACGATTTAATTCGTAAATTGACCATAACTTTTAAAATCCTTGGTATACTCCGAGCAAACATCACGTCAGGAGACTCGAAAAAACAAGCCAAGTTCAAATATAAAATAAAAAATAGGTGGTGATGCCATTTAAAAAGAGGTATGTTTGGTTAGCTTTGAAGTTATAAAGAATATTTATAAATAATGTTGGATTATGTGAATAAATTATACCATTATACTTCTATAATTCTTTTGTATTTATTATAATTAAAATACAAGAACTTTACCGCACTATTGGGACAACCTGTATATTTAATGGCATTGAAACAAAAAATGTAACCATTATTAAAATCAATCTAACAATAAAATAGTAGAAATATTATCTAATTTTTATCTTTCTCTAAAAACACAGGGTGATCCTTGATTAAAGGTAGAAGGATAAAAACGGTCAAACTCTACAGGTCTCAAAAAAACTGTTGATAAAAAGAACGTAGAAGAAATAATTTTAAAAAATAAATTATTATTTTTGATATGTAACGGTAGGAAATATTTTTACAAGTTTAACCATTGAAAGTTACTGCTGAAAACTGCCTATACTGTATTTCGAAATGGTACGGAGTAATAAATGAGCATGAGCATGAGCAACACGCAGTTTGGATTCCGCGAAGAACAAGAAAGGCGCTCTTTGGGATAAACGTTCTCTTCCAGCGCTGTCTCGATATGAACCAAGATGTGTTTGCATGTTCATCGATTTTGAGAAAGCTTTTGACAAAGTGAAACATGATAAGTTACATTAGCTACCCGTCAGTAAAAACATTGACTTGGACGATGTAAGAATAATTAGCAACCTATACTGGGGCCAAAGAGCGAATACAAAGGTAGAAAACCAACCAACAGAGGAAATAAAAATCCGTTGTGGTGTAAGACAAGGATGCATCTTATCGCCAATACTATTCAACCTTTATAGCGAAGCCATTTTAAAAGAAACCTTGCAAGAAAAATCGGTAGGGATAGTTATTAACGAAGAGGTTATAAATAATATGCGATATGCTGAAGACACCGTCTTGTTAACGAGCAATCAAAGAGACACACTACATCTTCTAGAGAAATTAAATGATCTATGTAACGGATACGGTCCAAAAAAAATCTTAAGGAAACCAAGTTAATGGTAGTTACAAAGTTCCCCAAAATCACAACCATATAACCGTGTTTTTCGCGCTTTTGTATGGAGTAGAGGCATGGACTCTCAAGAATAATCACACGGACAAACTACAAGCCTTCGAGATGTGGACAGAATGTGGAAGTCCTAAATCGGATGAATAAGGAATGTGAAATCATTAACACCATAAAAAAGAGAAAGCTTCAATATTTAGGTCATATACTGAGAGGACCCAAATACGCACTTCTCCAGTTGATAGTTCAGGGAAAGATTGGTGGAAGGAGGAATATTGAAAGACGCCGTGTGTCTTGGCTTAAAAACCTAAAGGGCTGGTTTAATTGTAGCAATGTTGAACTCTTCCGAGTTGCAGTCAATAAGGTCCGGATAGCTGTGATGATAGCAAACCTCCGATAGGAGATGCACTATAAGAAGAAGAAGAATAAATCATTTCCTGGGCGCTGTTACATAGGCACCATTTCGACGAAACTTTTCACAGCTGTTCTAGAATACGCAATGAAATTATTGCTTTGGGAGAATAGAGACGTCAATATCGATGTTGGAAAGCTAACACACCTTAGAGTAGCAGATGATATCGTTCTCGTCACAGATAACATAGGAGATGCAAAACAGATGCTCGTAGAAATAGTACAGGCCACATCAAAAGTCAGTATCCGAATAAATGCAAGTAAAACCGAAATAATGACTAATCTAGTGCTTGCACAGAACATCAGAGACTCAGAACTCTGAGATAAAAGAGACGCATATGTACAAATACCTCGCGCACGAAATACAAATTGGAAAGAACAATCAACCGTACGAGTTACAGCGTAGAGTAGGTTTGGGTTGAGCGGCTTTTGGAAAATTTAGGAGTAAAATACCCATATGTGTATAAAAACAATGCGTGTTACCGGTAATAACATATGGATCAGAAACTGTGACATTAATAAAAAAGTCAGCAGAGAAGCTGAGAGTAGGCCAAAGAGCTATGGAGAGAGCCATGCTTGCAATCACAAAAAGAGACAGAATAGCCGATCGCTCTTAATAAAAAAAAAATATTTGCTGGAGGAGGCATCAATTAAGACAGGTAAAACAGATTTAAATCGGACGAAACTTGGCTCAATAAAGGATATACTGTTGGAAAGACGTATATTTCACGTTCTCGTCTTAGAAGGTTGGTTAACCGGACTAAAGCCGCCATCTGAAAAAGGAAAGCGGCTGATTACTACCCACAAAGGTAAAGTGTTGACGGTTTTGTTGAAGACGGTTTGTTAATGTTTGATACTGGCGATTACCATGAAGATATGAACGGCGATGTGTTCGTAGAATATTTTGAACAAATTTTAGACCTCATTCCACCTAATTCTGTGACAGTGATAAACAATGCGAACTATCTTGCGAGAAAAGTTGACCGACCAGTTCATGGAATGGACATTATTCAGCGGCTTGGACAGAAAAGCGTAATATTTGACGAAAGTATGGTAAAAAAGGAACTAGTGTCTTTAAATAAAGCTTGCTTTACGGTAAATGTACGTTTGGGCCCAAGTAAAAAGTTTTGTATCAAAGAAAAACACGACGTATATAAAATGAAAGATACTAAAATTATCTTTGAGGAATCTTTAAAAAATATCGATTCCAAAAAATGACGTAAGTGTGTAGATCCTTTAGTCATATCACTGGAACACGAGGAGAGCTCCACGGATTTTACTGACAACGGTAAGTTTAAAGCATATTAAATTAAATAATATTGTTAAATTTATATGGTAAAACCCATAGTTACAACACTGCAGGTAGAAAATGATCCTCTTGCTGATAAAACCTTTAATTCGCGGCAGGCTTCCAAATAAAAATAGGGTGGCTCAACTAAAATATAATAAAACTCTGTTAGCGTTTTGCATTTATAAGTAGGATTTATTACCCCTTTACCATTTCCAAATAGTGTATAATCTGAATTACTGAAGAAGTTGCAAACCACATAATATTAATTTAGTTATAATGCTTCCCAAAAGGACTCATCAAAGAAAAATTCAAAAAAAGAACCGGGCGCTTTAAAACCATCTAAAAATTTTTTTTGAAAAATTATTTTAAGATCATCCTGTAAACCTGAAATATGTAACAAAACTAAAAGTTTCGTTTCCATTTACGTAATCTAATTAGTAGATCTTTCATTTCCGCGCAAAAATCTGTTCCTACATGATTCCAAATAAAAGTAAAGAATAACTCTTTTTCCACACAATAGTTTTTCCGCATCAATTTAATCAAATAACATTCAATGAATGATTGTATACTCCTCGAACTGAATGACACATTTCAGCTTTTGATGTCGCATCAAGTTCTTTTTTTCATAATAAGTTCTTCCGCAAATACAACGATAATTTCCTCTTCCTTTCGGTCTTCTCATCGGCGGATTAGTGCCTGTAATGTTCGAAAACAAAAAAAAATGAAAAAAAAAAAAATAAATTAAACGACACCCCCATGGCACCAGTGAAAAGCACAATATTTGTTAGCAGCGAAGTTAGTAACTTTTTTCTAAAGCTGTTAGTTGTTAGAGCATTTGCACTGCACTAGGTTTACTTGCAATGTGGCTGACCATCACCGAAAATTATAGAAATATCAAATTCTGAAAAAAAAATCAAAAAGTATATAGGTTGCGTTAGTTATTGGGAGAAGAAGGGTGGTTTAACCCATAGACTTTATTTTATAATGTAATATATCAATTTATATATTTATATAGCGAAAATTATAGAAAACTGCATTATTGCAATAAACTATAAAAATATAATGAAGCCCGATAGCTGTATGTACCTACATATTTTTAATATATAGGTATAGGTGGGTCGATTATATATCAGAAAACAAAATACCCCTCTGGCTATATGCCTACGACAGGCATTGAATTACATCTGATATATAACCGTGTATATTACCCCATCACAGAAAACAAGGTATACAGATGCTTGTTAAATAAGAGAAAGGGCTATTGAATTTATTTGTTCGAAGAAACCACCTGTATACTAGTTTCGGAGTGATTGCTCCTCATCAGTACAGGGCAGGTTTTCTCGAACAACTACATTCAATCCTAGACTCCTATTAAGTACACATGAAGGACCACGCAAAAGCGTTAGTGGCGACATCTATACTTTTTAACAAGCACCACCCGGTAAAAATCTGTGGGACAAAAAATCCGCTTTCACAAAAGAGGGAGAAAGGACAAAAGAAATAGGCTTGGAGCAGAGACATAATAACAATCGGAAGGAAATTTCTATTGTACAGTTTATATTCCGTTTTATTTTTTCACGGGTATAATTTTTAGTAAAAAAAGAATGTCCAACACTTACTGTTGTATATACAAACCACATTCTTGTACTAAAGGTGATTAAACATTTTATTATATTATAAATATTGTTAAAACTAATACAAAATAAATATGGCGTAACCTATGGTAGCAAAAATAAATTAACTAATGAACTTAATACATCTGGAAATGCAACCCAGAGCCATGACAATAAACGTGGAGACCAAATCTATGGTGATACCTAAAGCACCAGTAAATCACAAAATAACCCTCAACAACAAGGGAATCAAGTAAGTCTCCACCTTTAAATACCTGTGAGCAATTATAGCTAAATATTAAATATTTGACGCTTAAGTAAATGGACGACAAGAAAAAAGTGAACTTGATTTTAAATTAAAATCAATTGAACTTTTTAAAACATGAAAACATTAAAATTAAAATCAATTAAAATGTAGTAAACTTGATTTTTAATTAAAATCAAGTGAACTTGATTTTAATTTTAATGTTTCCATGTTTTAATTAGTTTTAAAATGTACGTGTCTTTTAAATGATGTAGTTTAGTTACAATTTTATAATTTTTGTTCATCTTAAAATGTTTATTGTTGAGCTATAGTCATGTCCTCTTCATGTTTAGTCTTTAGTAAACAAATTTGTGACAAAAGTTTCTCCTGATGATGCCTTGACGCCGAAAACGTTTGAGAATTGGCTTGTTAATAATTAAAAATTTTTGGTGTACTATAGCATTTTTTTTAACTATTGATATCTTGTATTAATTCAATTGTTTAACTTTGAAAAAGTCATGAAAAGCATGGCAGTATGATGCTAGTATTCAGAGAGAAAAAGTTGCAGAAAGTGTTGCTGTGAGAGACAGAAAACCATTACAAAAGTACATTACTTGTACTTGTCCTAGTGAGTACCAGTTTTAATAAAAAAAATTTAACATAAAGAAGAAAATAAAATTAGAACAAGACTAAATTAAAAATGATTATAAATTACAATTTCATTTTAAAATTTTATATTATATTATATATATATATATTATATATATATATATATATATATATATATATTATATATATATATATATATATATAGTATTTATATCAACTATCTAAACTTGGAGCAGATAATATCTATTTCTGACAATGAATTACTATGGTATTTTGTCATTAAAGCTGTAAAGCTACTGTAATATTGTCTGTGATATCTATCTGTAGTATTTATTTCTGTAGGCAACTCGGTATCTTTGTATTTTAATTCATATTTTACTCGTACACTTAAAACTTCCTGGCATTTTTTTAGTTTATCGTCCACGAAAAGTATTATTTTATCATTCTTCCTTTGACAAAAAAAAAACACAAATATAAGTTGTATTGCCATTTGTTGATTGAAAGCATCCCCGGTGATTCCAGTATATGTTGCGGATTATCATTATGTCGTTGCTGTCTAGTCCTATGTTCTGCAACATATGCATTAACTTCTCGTGTTGAATGCGGTCGAAGGCCTTTTTGTAGTCCACAAAGCAGACGAATAGCTTTCTCTTTACTTCTAAGAATCTTTCCGCCATAAGGGTTTGCTGCGTGGCTCTTAAGGCAGATGGTCCTGTCGTCCTCGCACCGTCTCGCTTTGTTTTTTTTTTGGAAGCGGGTTGTACGTAGAATTCACCCAGTCATCTGACAGCTTCCCGCTCTCGTAAATACATACATACATAAAGTCACGCCTTTTTCTCATAGGGGTACTCAGAGACCACTTCCTTCCACTTGCTACGGTTCTTACACACATCTTTTGCTTCCTCTACATTCATCAGTGCTCTCATACTTGCTCGTCGTTGAACAAATGAGTTAGCTTGGCAATTGCATTCTCACTCAGATTCTTAAACTGTACTGCCACAAGAGCGTCCTCCCCTGGTGCTTTATTGCTTTTAGTTTCTGCGATCGCCCGGGTCATTTCTGTGGTGAGAATTGTAATGTTACTCTCTTTTTTAAGAAAAATGAAAAAATGTTTGTATGTCCTTCAAAAACGGCTGGACCGGCTGGGATGAAATTTTCAGAAGTTGTTTTATATATACCAGAGGTGGTTTTAGTAAAAAATTTGCTGTGTAGGAAGTGGTAAGGGTACTTCCCATACAAAGCAAATGAAATATTCGTAGCCAAAAACCTGTCATTCAAATTTAGTTAGTTATTTTGATTTGAGCAAAAACATGATTACAGTTTCCAGTGCGCCTGGCTTTCGCTATAACCATTAACAAGGCTCGAGGCCAATCTCTAAGTGTTACTGGTTTGATCTTAAAAAGTTCCTGTTTTTCGCACGGTCAATTATATGTTGCCTGCTCCAGAGTTGGAACACCAACAAAATCTTTACCTACCGAAAAAACTGTAAATATTGTTTATCAGCCGGGATTAAAATAATACATTTGTTAAATAAATAAAATTTCAATAGGGGTTGGGCATTCCAGAAAAAATAATGGAGTGTAGCAACGTACACCGGGTTCTGTAGCATTTTATATTTATGATCATCCTATCTGCTTTGGATGCAAAATTTTATTTTCATAAATTATTTTAAATAATAAAAACATCGTCAGAACTAAATAAAAGATATAATCATTAATCGTTTTTTTTTTAATTTTAAAACTTATAATTTTTGTTTCTGAAATAAAAAATAACGACAACTTTATTGTTTATAATTATATTTATTTTACTACATTTGTAATTTTCTATTCACAAATAAATAAGTTAAATAATTTTTAAATATACATGAACGTATTATGAGTTATTATTTTCTAGAGTATATCAGTACGAGAAATAATACGTCCATACACCCATGTAAAAAATAATAAGATATTAATTTTAACGGTTAACGAGATTCTTGTAGAACCGGCCAATTAACTGTACCTAAGTATAAAGTTTACTTAAGTTCTCTGTCTAGGACTAGAATATTTAATAACTAATAATTTAGTGATGATTAACGAACAAGTATAACTTTGCCCGAAAAAGTTTGCTTTTGCATTCTGGGTAATAATTTTTTAAAATGTAATCAAATCCTGCGTCTATAAATTAAACAAAAGTAGAAAAGTTAGTTTAAAATGAAGCATTTTGAGCTATCCCTTATGATTTATTAACTTCCCAGTGGAAGTTATAGTAATGGGTCCGATTTTGCGAATCCCAAATTTCAAGGTCCCCAGATTCGAGGACGTCTGTGTGTGTGTATGTACGTAAGTTTGTATGTGCGTTCGGAATTATTTTTCGTCTCGATTATCTCGAAAACAAAAAATGATACCTACGTGGGACCATTTGCATTCGACGCTTAATTAAGCAACTTGGAACTGATTAGATTTGCAGCAAAATCGGCTGAGCCGTTTTTTATAGAGAATCAAAAGACTGAAAAAAAATGGTAAACTTTCGGAATTATTTTTCGTCTAGATTATCTCGAGAACAAAAAATGATATCGACGTGGCACCAATTGCATTCGACGCATAATTACGCAACATTAGTCAAGCTGTTTTTTTATGGAGAATCAAAAAACTGAAAAAAATGGTAAACTACCAGAATTTTGCAATTTATAAATTATACTATTTTTAATACAGAATCTTTTGAATAATATGATTATTGCATGTTAGGAGTATTTGTATGAGAAATATGATGACAATATTTCATGAAAAGAGCATTGAAGACGCTATAACAATGAAAAAATTATTGTTAGTAATAATCAAGCATTGTTTTTAACAATTGAATATTGATCATAATAATAAAAAAAATTGCAATTGGTATAAACAATTGAAAATAGCTCCCGTTTATGAAATGATACTAAAAAAGTCTAAAAGAATACGGTTGAAATAAACAGAATGTTTTTAATGACAATTAAAATTTTTTATAAACAATTTGAAATCGTTTTTTATAATAATTTTAATAATAATAATTATAACAACAAAACATGATATTTTTTCATTCTTTCCACTGGGAAGTTAGTCGTGTGGACCTCTCGTGTCGCACCTAGACCACTAATATTTTAAAATGTAATCAAATCTGCATCTATAAATTAAACAAAAGAAAAAAAATTACCCTAAAATGAAGCATTTTGAGCTTTCCCTTATGATTTATTGAATACTTGTTTTTAATAAACCACTAACAATTAATGTTCCCTTTTAAAGCGAGAAAGACAAGCCACAGTTAAGTCGAACAAGAAAATTACTTTGGCATACTAGATTGGCCATCACAGTTGCCAGATGCTAATCATATTGAAAATGTTTGGGCACTCACGAAGTTAAAGCTTTGAGAAAAATATGTCTGAAATTCCAAGCAATCATTCCAACAATTTCAACTCACATAGATCTTATCACCAGATTGTGCCATGAAATCAGTGGAAATTTAACCAGACGATTAGTCATAGTAGTGTGCACTCTGGCACTGTAAGATATTTAAGTAAATGGATTGGAAACAGAAGGGTATAAAAATCGACGGATCGTACCCAAGTCACTTACGCTTCGCGGACGATATTTTTCTCATCTCCGAAGATCCAGATGAGTTAAAGGAAATGATGGAACATTCAATCAATCAATAAAACCGAAATCATGTCACCCAACCACATTAAATTGTCACTATCTAACGACAACATTGTAAACGTTGACGAATACGTATACCTGGGTCACCTCATAAAAATCCCAGAGACTCCGTTGGTTTGGACACGTTCAAAGAATGGAAGACGCCAGGATGCCAAAGAACTTTTCTAAACATTAAAATCTATGCTACCAGGAAAAGAGGAAGACCAAGGTTCAGATGGATGTACCAAGTACTGGCTGACCTGAGGGTAAATGCGGATATCCGGCTGGGGAACCAAAGTCAATGACCGCATTGCTTGGAGGCGAAATATATGGCAGCTATCTATTGAAAAGTATGAAGAAACTTTAGCTGTGGCATTAGATATCTCCAAGGCGTTTGATCGAGTTTGGCACCAGGGACTCCTCGCCAAGCTTCCATCTTATGGCTTGCCCCCTCAGCTGTGTTCTCTGCTTGCTAGTTTTCTCTTAAACAGGTCTCTCCATGTAGTGGTCGATGGAGTTTCATCTGACACTCTACTCATAAATGCTGGTCTTCCGCAAGGATCCATTCTAGCACCAACACTATTTTTACTTCACATCAACGACCTGTTGAAAGCAACTTCATGTCCCGTACACAGCTTAGCCGATGATAGTACCCTCCATACCGCTTTCTCTTCCAGGGCCCCTATATCAGCCCGTGAAACCAGAAATGAACGAGGAAGAAATGTTAACAATATAAATATGGACTTGGCAACAATTCTCGAATGGGGATCCAATAACTTGGTAGAATTCAATGCAAACAAAACACAAGCATGTCTTTTCTCTAGAAAAGCCGATCTCACTGTGCCTAACATAACTTTGTCAGGAGTAACCATACCACTGAAGTCATCCATATCGATGCTTGGTATTACTATTAGCAATAACCTTTCCTGGGAAAATCACGTGAGGTCCATTGCCAAAAGTGCATTCCAAAAACTTGGTTTTTTGTTTCGTGCCAAGAGCTATTTTACCTCCAGTCAGCTGCTTATGATCTATAAGGCACAGATCCGACCTGTACTGGAATACTGTTCCCATATTTGGAGTGCGGCACCTAAACATATCCTGATTCTGTCCAAAAAAGGGCAACTCGTCTCGTCGGTGATGCCTCGCTTACAAACTCGCTCACTTGTCTGGAACACCGTAGAAAAGTTGGCGATTTGTCTCTATTTTATAGATATTTTCATGGACGATGCTCTTCTGAAATATCAACAATCGTTCCTCCTTTGGCAGTCTCTTCGAGATTAACCCGTCAAGTTCAGTATTCACACCCCTTCGAGGTCACTTTGGAGACCTGCAGAATATCACTTTCCAAAGACTCATTCATCCAACGAATTGCGAGGCTTTGGAACTCATTGCCTAGGGAGGTGTTCCCCGAGGCATACAACCTCCAGAAATTTAAGAAGAACACCAACTCCTACCTTCTTTCCCTTGGTTCCCACGATGTTCTCTGAACATTACAGGATATCCCTTTTCGTGGGAACCAGAACATATAAAAAAAAAAATTGTGGAGGAGGCCAAGGCCTACATCGGACTGTAGCGCCTATTGGTAAGGTAAGGGTCACCTCATAAAACAAGGAAATACCGCGAAGAGTGAAATTAACCTGGGCTGCTTTTGGAAAACTAAAGTACATTTTACAAAATCCAGGCATTCCAATGCATTTAAAACGCCAAGTTTATGACACGCGCATTTTGCCGGTAACAACATATGGCCTCGAAACAATGGCAATCACAAAAGGCAGTGCAGACCGTTTGAAAACAACACAAAGGCCAATGAAACGAGCAATGCTTGAAGTTTTAATAAGAAACCGAATCAGAAACGAGGAAATAAGAAGACGAACAAAGGTGACCGGCGTAATCTGCTACATGGCCGAGATGATATGGAGGTGGGCAGGACATGTTGCAAGACAAGATGGCAGTAGATGGACCAACAAAGTGATTCACTGGCGCCCAAGAGAAACAAAGAAAATTAAAGGAAGACCGCAGAAGCGCTGGCTGGATGATATCAGTGAGGTCGCCGGTAGAAACTGGAAAAAGACTCGGAGAGGCCTACGTCCAGAAGTGGACCTTATAAGGCTGATGAAGAAGAAGTCATAATAGAAGCGAATGAATTACTTTAATAATGAAGCATTTAATGCTTTCAATGTCTTTTAGCCAAACAGACTGATTAGTGTTCGAAGTTTATTAAGACTTTATGATAAAATTCTGTAAATTTTCTTTAACGTGCTACCATGTTGATTTGTTATTTACGCAAGCTTTAAGCTCATCACTTTCAAATACACACTTCAACCCTTAGCTATAAATATATTATAAAAACTAAAAATATATCCCAAAATTTCAACAACAAACTTTTAACGGAATGTGAGTATTTTTAATGTTATAACACAACAAATAATAAAATAACTACAAGCATTTTTTTTACTTGTGTAATAAATACAGAAAAAAAAAATTAGCCCGACAGTCTCTGGTAGTCTACGTTTCGGTTTCCAGAAATCGCACCCGCTGGCTTCAACTACCATCTTAAGGATAAGGCTTAATTTTTATCTATTAAATAACACTTATATTTTTAATTCACACGAAAAAAAGTTTCTTGGCCTTAAGTTTCATACCGTTTAGGTCCTTATTAAGTTACTTATCTCATTTTTTATTGATTTTTTCGTATAAAAAATGACAAACGAACTTGAAGTTGTTCTTTTTGGGTCCAATCAAAAGAATATCAGTCCCAGGAAAAAAAATGGTAGCAAATTTAATTCCTTAGTTTCTTTATCATCGTTTATACGAAAAAAATAAATAATAAATGAGATAAAACAATAATTATATCCACCCCATCTCTTTTCGGGTATAAGTAAAAAATTATTAATCACAGTAAAAAAATAAGTTCCAAAGTTGTAGCAAATTTGATTTCCAACAAGTTCATTTCTCATTTTTTATATGAAAAAATAATAAACAATACGACTTAAATTTCACCCCTACCTCTATTCGGGTTTTAAACAAAAAAGATTGATCCATGGGAAAAATGGTAGGGACTAAAATTGTGGGAAAATGAATTCCAAACAACTTTGATTATTTACAATTTTCGTGTAAAATTTAAAATAAAGGTGTTATTCAATAAATAAGAATTCGACTTTAAATTCAAGAGGCCTGCGATTTCTGAAAACTGAAACGTAAACTGCTAGTGATCCCCTTCGAATCGAATCGCTACTGACTTTTTTTCCGTGCCAAAGCCTAATTTTACTGGGCTAAATCGAAGATTTCGATGTTAACAAGTCAAACGGGCTCGTGAGTGTATGGACGGCAAAATTTAATTTTTAATCGGTAACGCTTTCGGTGGAGACGAAATGCTGCTGTCGAAAATGACGTTTCAAATGATGACTGTAGAAATACGCGGCGCTACACAGGCTGCAAAAAAACGATCTTTTGTTTTCGCAAGAAAATCTGAAATGCGTGTACATAGCTTTTCTAGATCTGTACGGTTTGCCGCATCTGGTGCAGGGAAATACTCTGTTTCCTAAAAAATTAATAAATAATAATTTAAAACAACTAAATATATTTGTTTCGCTACGTCTTTGGGGAGATATTGTTTAAATTTACTTATCGAAGGGATTTTTAATGCTAACGCTATTATATAATATAAAATCAACGCTTGTGTTTTAATGTTGGAAAATAATCCTCGTGTACAAAAATTCAGCTTCCGTATTTTTACGATAAATACGCCCCTGATCTTTTATCTGGCCGAGGCGGTCACACAAAGACGAATATTTTCTTTGCGGCAAAAAAAAACGATTCACATTTTGGTGAATGATTTATAGCCGCGGGCGTAATAGCAGACATCGTATAAATCTCGAAAGGTCGAATAATTTTAGAAAATGTCCAGAAAGGAATCTTTTTATCGAAAACATTGGTTTGCAGGTATATAAATAAAATCGCAGATCGTAGTTATTAGTCAAGTTTTGAAGTAATTATAAAGTGATTGTAGAGGTTGAAATTATCCAAGTGATTTATAAAATAAGAAATTATTGTTAAGATGTATTAGAAAAATCAGCTGGAAAATACAATGAACAAAGCCAGGTTTTCTCTCTGGAATTTTAGAAAAGTAAGCGGCAAATCTTGGAGAATATCTATGGTCACGTATGGTTCAGTAGTCTGGTGGACCAAAGGGTTACAACAGACAGCTAGAGCAAACCTTGCTGGCCTTCAGCGGCCGGCATGCCTAACCATAACTGGAGCTATGTCCAGCACACCAACGGCAGCGATGGAATACCTCCTAAATCTTCCTCCTCTAGATATTCTCTTGGAGAGGGAAGCCAGAATAGTCTCCTACAGATTTCTGTCTTTGGAAAGGCAAATTAATGAAGAGCAACTCGGGGACCACTCCGAGATACTGAGTGAAACAAAAAACCACAAAATTCTCGGGATGGTTCCTGACATGCTACCCACAAAAATACACACAGAAAAGTCTTTCCGAAAAGAGATGGATGGGTGGAGGGATAAATCCTCTTCGCAGAGACTGAATACGTAATGTACACAGATGGCTCAAAACCCCAGATGGACTCACCCCATACAACCATGAACTTCGTGAGAAGGGCTGGATTGTGCGGTGAACTGTAACCTCTAGGGGTGAGCCACAATAGACCTACTAAAGGTCGCAGTGGAGGGGCGACCTCCGCCCCATTCACATGATACCTAACCTAACCTACTAGAATAAATTGTTTAGGTTCTGTACTGAGTTTTTAAAATATTTAAACCCAAGAGTAAATTTCGCTACAGTATGTTTGTGTCCTCAAAACTGGAAAAGTAGTCGATGGATTGACTTGAAATTTTTATACAACGTGGGCATCTTAATATAAAAGTGTTTTTTATACTTTATTTTCCGAAATTTCAACGGAAACGAGAAATTCCAAACGTTTTGTGATGTTAAGTAAAAACAATTTGAAAAAACAAAAGGATTAATAATGATTTCTCGTGCTTAACACCCATAAAAGGTAGTATATAAAAGGATTCAAAGAATTAAAAAAAAAGAAATCAAATTAATTCTTTTGTTTTATCAGGGATATGTGTCCCATATGCACGAAATGTTTTCACTTACACACATTACCATTTTCGCTCATTTGTTTTCAAATATATCAAAGGCTAGGTTTTCTGTGGAAAGCCAGAAAGTTTTTTACTCCTGATCAACTGTTGACGACGTACAAGGCTCAAATCCGACCTCTACTGGAGTATTGCTCGCACATTTGGGGTTCAGCACCAAGGCATTCTCTTCGTCTTCTAGATTCCATTCAGAAAAAATCCATTCGCTTGATAAACAGCTCAACTCTCACAGATACCCTTCACCCTCTAGAACATAGAAGAAGAGTTGCAGACCAGTCATTGTTTTACAGATATTTCCATGGCAGATGCTCCAGAGAAATAAAAACTCTTGTACCACCATTGGCCACATTCATCCGAAAAACTCGGCACGCTGATCAGTCTCACCCATTTACTCTCAAGATTGACACTACTAGGACCAATCTTCATCAAGAATCCTTCTTTTACAGGGCTGCTACGGAATGGAATAAGCTTCCAAAATCAGTTTTTCCAGAGAACTATGACCTACAACTTTTTAAAAAGCGTGTCCACAATCATTTCCTTTCTATAATCCCTTCCCCTTCTAATAGTCGCAGTGCGGGCCGTCCGCGGCCCACACGATAGGTCTACCCTTTTTGCGACTATTTTTATAAAAAAAAAAAATACCTTTTTAACAATATACGTCAATGTTGATCAACATCATTAATGTAGATAGTGAAAATAAAGTTCGGTGCGGAAAAAAGGTCACTGTGACTAGCTGATTTATGTGCATAGTTAGGATAATTATTTAATCAAAGGTTTAAATTTATTTTACTTCATCTAAGAACTGATTATATTATCTGTTGGTGAAAAAATAAAGGTAATTTTCAAATCAAAATATCCCGAAAACGGTACACAGTATCGAGTTTTACCGAGAGTACCTTTTTGGTGTAAAAAAAATTGAATGATGTTTGAGTTCACTTGGACCACCCGAAAAAGATGGGCAAAACAGAAAGTGGTAGTTGCCGCTACTGCGAGAACTTCGCTAAAACTGCAGAACATTTGCTTTGCGAATGCCCAGCGCTTTTTTGCAAGAGGCTCAAGTTTCTGGGAGGAGCCTTCCTAAAGCCATTCGATGTCAGACTCTTAGCCCCCAGGAAACTGATAAACTCTACTCGAAGTCTCGGAATCCCGGGCCTCGAATAGATTAAGGGTCATGCACAAAAGATCTGATAGGTCGAAGTGCTTGGGAGGCAGCATGGCCTTCACGACCCACCCTACAATCTACAAGTTTACTTGAAATTTTGATTAATAAATCTAACCTTAAAAAAGTTATGTTCAATATTACTCGATACGAACCGTGTAACTAGCGCCCTCTATGAGAGTCAGATATTAAAACAGATTCATGGGATTGTATCAGCTTTTAAAACATATTCGTATAAAATTTTATTAACAAGTGTTCAGTAGTTTCGGCAAAATCGTAGTATATGTGTATAAATTTTTTTCTTCAACGCCCTTTATCTCGAATACGGTTGGCGTTACGAAATTTTTTTACAAGGAAAACCCCAATTATTTTTCATTTTTCTACCTATCTTAGAGACGGGGTCACCTTTTTTTAATCACCCTGTATATTATAACTTCGGTGCCCCTGAATATGTCGAAAAAATCATTAGTTAATAGTGTTTATTTATTGCAAACCGTCAAATTTTGCAACAAAAAGAGGAATTATATTAATATGTCCTTAAAAAACCTTGCTAGACAACGTAGCGAAACAAAAAATAATCATACCTACTTTAACAAATATCTCAAGAAACACAAACACATCTAATGTACACTAATTTAAAAAAAAACACACTAAAACATTCGACTACGTGCTAAAATAATATAAAATAGGTATATAACAAAAGTCACTTTATATAAATAAACTTTATTTGTTAAAATAACTTTCTAAAATCAATTCACAACGCCTTATTTGGTACGAAATATTTTTGTAGGTTCACAAGAAGTAAAAGCTGATGCAACAATTGAAGAAAAAACATCACTCCGTATTTTTAAAACTGTTATGTCACAAGAAAATTGATAATAAATTTTTTTTTAAAATATTTCCAACCTCAGTACATTTATTATTATTGTGATTCGTTTACTTTTAAATGCGATTCAAAAAAACCGATCTACCTCATACCATAATAACGTCATACCCTTATGACAAATATTTTAAATCGTTAGATTGTTTTAAACCAACGACTATAAAAGAACATTTGAAAACATAAAATTGTAAGATCTTGTACACTTCAAACCGACAAAAAATGACTCCTCGATTTAAACACTCGAACCATTATCCACAACTCATAGAACCATGTTTTAATTTGTAATGTTTTTCCAGGGTAAATTTTCTATGCGTTTTGAAATTACAATGTTCAAAGGTGCAAACAAACGACGGAATTTGGCCACATTCGTATTTCATGTGTCTATTTCTTGTGCCGATTTGTTTATACATTCTATTACATCTTGGACAACGCAGTAAACCTAAAATCAATCGAGTAAATATATGTTTTGCTACGAGTGCAGTACTTACCGTACGTGTACACCATGTGCAGGCACTAAACCGTAAATAGGAAAAACATTGTATAATATGTCTTCTAGTTTAGCGAAATAGTTTTGACATAGGCAACACTGCAAACAAGTTCAAGTTCACGTAAACAATACATCGGAGAGAGTGGAGTAGAAGTAAATCTAAACCTGCATTCTACAGATGTTTCTACGGTTATGAATGATATCGTTTTATTTTTTAGTAAGAATGCAGGTATACAGCTAATAATTTTTATTTAAAACGTCGTTTAATATTGTTTTTTGTTAATATATTTAACTTTAGTTCACATTTTTATCAACATGTCACTTATCAATACCTACATATTAAAAAATTTGATATTTTGTTAAAAACAGTTATTTACACTATTTTTTAACTGTTTATAATTTGACAACTATAAATTTATTGGCTTTTTTATTTTTTAAACCGAAATAAAACAATATCAAATATTTTTCTCTCTGTTCTTATTATTACTTTTATCAGATATGGAACTACAGTTAATCCAACCAAAATCCGATGCACAAGCTATATTAAAAATTATTAACTAACTTGTTAATACAAGAATCATCGTTTACAAAATGTTATTATTATAGTATATAAAAATTATACAAAATGTAAGTTTATGTTTTCACCTGAAAATTTTACCATTTTAAATATTAACCTACTTTCTTTTTGAAAAGAAATGTTTTTTAATTACCATACTCTTTAAACCAATTTTAAACTAAAATAGTTATTGATTCTCTGTATAATTATAATTAATTGTTTAAACTATACTGATATTTGTCAATCAAACAATATTGATTTAATTACAAAAAATGTGTATTGTTTTATCAAATAAAGGTTGCATAGACTCTGATTTGTTTTTTCACTGCTATTACCAGCATAGTATGGTAGTTATAATTAAATAACATAGCATAATACGTAACTTATGAAGATAATGAATTAAACTTACCCCAATCACCCCTACGCAAATAAATCCAACACTGACCGTTC
This sequence comes from Agelastica alni, assembly GCA_950111635.1. Taxonomy (NCBI): domain Eukaryota; kingdom Metazoa; phylum Arthropoda; class Insecta; order Coleoptera; family Chrysomelidae; genus Agelastica; species Agelastica alni. The sequence continues at coordinate 23,190,400 of OX467709.1, read as the reverse complement.
TTTCATGATCTAGGTTAGGAATAACTTAAATAAGTATAACACTGTCAACAAACCACTTCACAAACACTAAAAACACCTTTATTATCCTTGCATTTCCAGCACTAATCACAAAAAACACTACATTTTCCACTAAACTGTCACGCAAAAATAATAGAGCCGAGCTGTAAGCCTCTAAATGCGTTGAATCAACTCAACTAACCTCACTAAGTCTTACTAGTTTCCCGCCAGGCATAAATAGCTCTGTGACGTCAAACACAACGTCACGGCCTACTTGTCGGTTTAGCGGTTCGGAGTGCCATTTTCATGGGCGCCTCGTTGCCGATAATCAACTTAAATCCGCGTAGTTCGGATTTAGTACTTTTTTGCTACGAAAAAAGGTATAATTTTGATGACTATTTTATTTTTACGAGTAAAAACATCTAACTGTAATTGTAACTTGTAATTGTTATCATTCTATAGATAATTCTTGATTGTTTAAAATGTTTATATTTATTTGAAATAGAGATAACGTAAAGCATTCATAATTTAGCAATATATTTTAAAACAAAAAACCTTGATATTTTTATCATTTAATTAAAATGAATTTAAATGAATAAAAATTTGCAAATTTTAAAAATATTTTAGGTACATGATTAATTTTTTGTAAACATTCCAATCATAATTAATTTACCATCCAATTGTAATAAATAATATAATAATGAATTATTATTGCACTTAAATAAAAGTTGAAATACGAATAATATAATCAGGTTTAGCAATTAAAAATGTTTAATTGGCACCGTACGACATTTATACTATAAAGATTGTCAATTTCAATGGTGTGATTTTTTATAAACAAACAGTTTATTGTGTTTTGACCAGAAAGAAATAAAAAATGTTTCCCAATATTATTGTACAAATTTCTAGTTCATACGATTTTTTTTACAGTTTATTGCATTCATTCGGTAGATTTATTTACATAAACAACGAATAATAAAAAGAAAACGTACAAAAACTAATGTAGGCCATATTGTTGCAGTAAAGTAGAAAACCTTTCATTTTAAACGAACACACCGAAATTTCTAAACTTCACCTTCTATCTCGTATTTTTAACTTTCTTAAACACCTTTATAATTCATATAAGATACCGTTACAAAAAACTAAATTTAATGAGCTATTTTGAATATCATTATTGGAAATTTCGGTGCTGGGGTCCGGCAACGCTGTAGTTTATGTCTTACACGTGCTTTCATAGAGCGTTGGTCCCTAATCAGACAAGCGGGACATAAAGCGATGTTGCCGGATGCAAAAAGGATTTTATTTTTAGCAAGGAAAATATATAATGTCCACCATTATCACAACGTTTCATTCGAGGTTTAAAAATAGAATTAAGTATGTTTTTAAAAAAGGCGATATTATTTATCCAGAATCATTGACGATATTCAATTATTTATTTACAAATGAACAATTTCATGGACCCGATATTTATTTACGATAAACAAATAGACGGTTTGATAAACATTTGGGACACAAAAAAATGACTATTACTACGAAACATAGCGTTTATTCACGGAAATTAAAATAAACATTCGAAATTTTATCCCTGAATTTTTAAATATAAATAATTTAACAACACAACACAATTTAGACAAAATACACACAACAAATTGTATATACAGGGTGTTTCATTACTAATTGGAAATATTTCAACTATAAAATCCTGAACTGAAAATATGAAGATTCAACTTAAATCACCCAGATAAAATGTGTCGTCTCCTGTCTGAGTCACAGGGTGTTTTATTTGAAAATTTATAAATTATTTGTGCCCAGTACTTCAAAACTGAAGTATTATTGCCATATTTGGTGGGGAGTGTAAGTACTATACACCCCACTAAATTAGGGTAAATGAACGTTTCTGGCTACTACCAGAGGCGTACGACAGGGGCAAGTGACTGGTTGATCCCTCCCAAATTCTACACCGCTGGCGGAATGGCAATTTGATCGCAATTTTTTTATTCTCCAATAATTTCTACGTGATTATTGTACTCTCTCTCCATGGCGAAAAAGTTTATATTTTTCGAGATATTTCGGATTAAACATGAAGCTGTACAATTATTTTAATTTCAATTTGTATTATTTATGTCGGTGTTTTGGGTCATTTAATTGTATTTATTACGCGAATTAAACTTCAATTTTATTAAAAATAAACATAATTTTATTTAACGAAATTTTTTCAAAAAATAGGATGCATTTATAATATTAAAATCAGACAAATAAATGCGATTTTAATCATTTCTCCATTTTCTCTAGATAAATTGGTAAATTCTGCTAATTTTATTGTTAATCAGCCAAACATATTTTCTAAACCTAGAGGATCTTTTAGCGAAAAAATAATTAGTTCTTAAGGTAAACGGCGGTCACACTGAACATTTGTTATAAAAGGTTTCTAAATTTTGTTTATGTTATTTTTAATATTTTCTTCTTAATAAAATTCTTTTATTTAGATTATGACATATTCAAAACTACAATTTGTTTTTAATTGTTTAATGCATCTATTCACTGAAAAAATTTTTGTTAATAGGCATAGTCGGCAAACTGTATGCAAAAATATTAAATAAAAGAGTGACGAATGAAACTGAGAAGATAATATTGGATGTGCAAGCAGGAAGGAGATGTATGGATCAGGTCTTTTCATTACGAGGTGTAGTCGAAATTTTTTTGGCTAGAAGTCAGAAGGTCTATTGCGCTTTTATAAACTTGGAAAAGGCATATGACAGAGTGGTAAGGAGTGAGTTGTGGTCGACATTATCTAAGTATTGGGTAAGCAGTAGTTTAATACGAGCACTGGAATCACTATACGAAGATTTCACTGCTTGTGTCAGGATAAACGGAGCTTACACGGACTGGTTTAACATTGAAAAAGGTGTGAGACAGGGATATGTGGCTTCGCCATGGCTGTTTAACTTTACATAGACAATTGTTTGAAAGATTTAGAAGAGAGTGCGTATGGATTAAAAATGAATGATTTGATCGTCAAATGCCTTCTTTACGACGATGATTAAGTCATACTAGTGTCATCTGAAGAGGAGTTGCAGGCGATGGTTAATGTTAAGCATGATGCCCTGAAAATCAAAGGGATGAAAATAAATATAAGCAAAACAAAAGTAATGGTTTTTGAAAGAGAAGAAAGCAGGACAAACTGTGAAGTTCTGATTAAGGGCGAAAGAGTGGAACAAGTAAATGAGTTTTTATACCTGGGTTTAAAATTTACAAGAGGTGGAAAGTATGACAGTGACATTATAGCTTTATGAACAGCCAGGAAATGTCAAAAAGGGCACGTCTGGTTGTGCATAGAGAAGTGTCGGTTCCTACATTTATGTATAGTAGTAAATGTTATGTTTGGCAGAAGAAGCATGAAAATAGGATTAATGCTGTGAAGATGAGTTGTCTGAGAAGTATAGCTGAAGTGACTTTGATGTATAAAGTGAAGAATAGTGAGATGTGGTGTAAAAGAAGATGTGGTTATAAATAATAATAAAGGAATGCTTGGATGGTTTGGACTTTAATTCGCGTAAAAAATGCATGTAAATGACCCAAAAAACCGACATAATTAATAAACGTTGAAATCCAAATAATTGTGCAGCTTCATGTTTAACCCGAAATATCTCGAAAAATATTAACCTTATCGCCATGGAGAAAAAGTACAATATTTACGTAGAAAGTATTGGAGATTTGAAAAATTGTAATAAAATTGCAATTCCGCCAGTGGCGTAGAATTAAGGAGGGATCAACCAGTCACTTGCTCCTGTCGTACGCCTTTGGTAGTAGCCAGAAACGTTCACCAAACATAATTTAGTATGATGTATAGTACTTACACTCCCCACTAAATATGACAATAATACTTCGAACAGTTTTAAAGTACTGGACATGAGTAATTTTTAAATTTTCAAATAAGACACCCTGTAACTCAGACAGGAGACACATTTTGTGATGAATCTTTATATTTTGAGTTCAGGATTCTATAGTTGAAATATCTCCAATTAGTAATGAAACACCCTGTATAAAGAGTAGGTAAATCGATCAGTCTATGCGGAAGAGATCAAATTTTTTAATAACTAAATATGCCTAATGCTAAATTTTGGACCACGTAGATCTACAAAAATATATTGCCAGATTAGCGCAATATTGCCGAAATTAAATTTTATGAGTTAAATGTTTTAGCCTCCACCGCGAAATATAAGGTCGGGATTTAAGGTGTATATTAATTTTTTTTTTAAAGTTTCATCTTTGGTGTTTTTTTGTTTTAATGAAATCGATAAGTGGGCTTTCGCAAAAATAGATCCACAATAGAGCGATTGTTACCATCAGACATCAGTCCCTAGAATACAACACCCCAGCATTCCTCTGCTTCGTGGACCTAACCAAGGCGTTTGATAGAGTAAGATTGGAGGATGTAATCAACACATTGAAGCAGAAAAATGTACCAAATCAACTACAACAATTAACATTGAAACCGAACACTCACAACACCACCCAAATAAGAATCAACTCTGAATTAACTAGAGAAATAAACAATACAGTTGGTATACGTCAAGGGGACGGCCTAAGCCCGCTGATATTTAACACCATAATGAAAAACATAATAGACAGAGTCAAAGAGACCGCTTTCGGATACAGAATGGGCAATACGAAAATAAAAATTCTCTGCTATGCAGATGACGCTGTTCTAATAGCCGAAAACGAAGATAATCTGCAAAAAATACTATATGCCTTTCACAGGGAAGCCAGGAAATGAAACATTGAAATCTCGAAATCAAAAACAAAACCGATGACCATCGCAAAAAACCCACTAAGATGTTAACTAGGAATTGATGACGTACCGATGGAGCAGGTCATGGATTTCGAGTACCTTTGTAACGACACCAGTACGTTACTATTTATTTCCACCCGAGAAACCAGTTGTCCCCATTGCCGCGATGACGATATTCACCACCAGACCCGTTGAACTCTCACTCCGGATGGATTGATGGTAGAAGAAGACCACCACGACGGATATAAAAGACCGTGCGTAGACCAGGGGTATTTACTCTGGTCTTGAACGCTTTACGCGGGTGTTGGACGAGGTTGGAGTATTGATCTAACCTTGCACACACCCACCAGGACCACCGTCAACTTTCGGTGTCAACGAAAGTTTGTGAACGACCGGGTAAGGCTGTCAGGATAATTTTAGGCGCGGTACTGACGCCCTGAAATATACCTACAGTTCCACGACACGGAATCACCGTTAGGCCGGGTATTGACCGGCCATAAACGATATTCGCGTCGTATGGGTCAAACCGACGGAGTATTGATCTGTGTCGGTAACTCAGTCCTTACTTGAACCGTACTACACAAACGATAAGCCGTACATACCGTTCCCGTCGAAGTCGAGCCACCCACGTCGTGTGAAGTACATCCTGTTTACAGAATTCCAAAAGAATCTTGTTTTCATTTTATTTTAATTTAATAGAACTTTGTCTCCTTGGGCTATCTGGGTAACAAGGATTACACCTTGGTTACAAGATCTCCAGCCGGGGAAATTTGGAGAAAGAATTCAAGAAGAAGTCAATCAATCAAGAAGTCAAGTCAAGAATCTATAAAACAGGCGTACGGCCAGTAATGACCTACGGAGCAGAGACAAGAGCCAAGAACCAAAAGAATGCTCAGAACAACAGAGATGAAAACAATATGCGCAATAGCGAAGACCTAAGAAGACAAACTGACACCAGTAAGATGGTGCAGAGCCCGACGAAGATACTGGAACGCACACGTCAGCAGGATGAATGAAGATTACCACGAATCGTCAGGAAAAACATACCAACAGGAATAAGACCTATGGGCAGACCATCAAAAAGATGGAGAGACAGTTGGCAGTCCACTTCACAGAAAAAAAATCAGCGAGCTACAGGCGGTACGCCTTCTACAAGTGAAAGAAGAAGAAGAAGATAATTATTTTTTGTGTTAATTGATAATACGTATTTCTCACTAAATTTTTGAAATGGAAAAAATTAAGTAGTTAGTAAGCAACTAAAATAGTTGGAATTTTAAGTTGTAATTTTTTTTTAAAAAGTATTGGGAGGAAATGTAAAATTTGAAGAAAGAGAAGAAAGAGAATTGTCAGAGCTTTCAAAAGACATCTTATTCGACCCCTGACGCAATTTAAAAAATTTGGAGTAATTCTTACCCTCGCTTGGGGTTAAAATACCGGAAAAGAGTGTCCCCCTTACATTAAAAATCTGCTGGTCTGAGCGTTTTTCTAAAACGTTGACGGGGATCGTGCAAATGGCTCTGTTTAGTTTTTGGTAGGCCACCCCGTATGTTGTTAATACAACACACTAAAAAAAATAATAAATAATCTTTAGTTGACTTCGTGTGACATTTAAAGTACTTATAAATTTTATTTTAAAGATTGTTTTTAATTTATTCGAGTCTTATGTTACATTGATAATTAAAGGTAAATTAATAAATACTCTGAAGTTACCAAACTTCTTGGTTTCAGTGGTTCTATAATCTTTAAAAATGCTAATTACCTTGAAAGCAGGTCATTGGTTCATACCAAAGAATTCAGACTCATAAATCTTTGTTACTTCTGGCAAAAATTATCGCCCTCTACAATTCAATTTCCTTGACAAACCGACAACACGCAGAGCTCGCTAAATCGATTTAGCGTATTTTAAACGTCGTCCCCACAGATGGCGCAACACGTTCGTATTTTTGTTTTAATAGTACGGTCAATATACAATGTGTACATAAAGTAACGTAACTTACTAATATATCAATATCTGTCGGGTTTACAAAAAAAAAAAAATGTTAGATAAAATTTTTTTGAGTCTTTTCTAACACGTCCCCGCTGTTTCAATTTCTTCTCCATAGCCAACGCAACGGTTGGAACGAATTTGATGACATTCCGGCAAATGATTAATAATTTTTATGATTTATGGTTTTTTGTAGTGTTTTTTTAATACTATAATTGGAACGATACAGAATATAAGACTCTAACTTTATAGTGCCCTGCACTGCGTTAGGTACTTGTGCGCTGACTTCATCGGCCACCTTTAGACCTCAGGGTTTCGGTTCGAGAGTAAGCCTGGTACAATGAGTACTGGGGGTGGTGGCAGGTTCAACTCTTCAAGTTGCTCCTGGGGCTTTGGCAGCTTGGCAGGCGAACAAAGTGCTCACTTGCCAAGTGATCCAAGCTTAACACCTGCGCAAGAGTGACACGTTAACATTAAAATATAACGGCTGGACCGAATTTGATAAAATTTTCAGCCAATCTTTAGATTAGCCCGGCGGGTGATTGTGTGAAGTTTGGTTGCAATCCCGCATTTTTAATTTTTTTGTTTGTGCAGATGCCTTGCTAATACATTAAAAATTTTTTTTTATAAAAACACCTAATAAAATAGTACAATATATTTTAATGTTAACATGTGTTATTATTGCGCAGGGACCTTCAGTGACGGATTTAGAAGTATGGAAGCCTCGGGGCAGCATAAAAGTGGAGGCCCCCTGGCCCCAAACTATTTCCCAAATAAAATGAACAATTTTTTTCAAGTTGAGTATTTCAATAAATAATTTATCGTAAAAGTTGTTTAATAGTGTTTACCAGTCGGTGTTTGGAAGATTTTTTTCCGAAGTTTCTATTGTGGAGGCCCCGGGGCTGTAGCCCCGGATGCCCTCCCTTAAATCCGACCCTGGGGACCTTGTTAATCTATTATGTACTTATCGTTAAATTAAAATGCGGTGTTGCTACCGAACTTCACATGATTATTTACTTACTTATTTCATAGCGCTACAGCCCCTGATGGGACTTGACTAAAGCAACAATTTTCCTCCATCTATCTTGGTCTTCTATAACTTCTAGACCATTCCCGATGCCCATTTTCCGGAGGCCTGATGTTATATTATCACGCCACCTTAATCTCGGTCTTCCAAATGGTCATCTTCCTTCTGGTGCTCTGTCCCATATTAAGCGGACCATTCTATCCTCTGGATGTCTTCGTACGTGCCCTGCCCATCTCAACCTTTGTGCCTTTATGAGGTTAATCAGTTCTGGCTGATTGTATATTTGGTTTAGTTCTGCATTTGTTTTGATTCGGTAGCTCTGCGTATCCTGGTTTTTGGGGGGTCCGAAAATTTTCCTCAGCACGTTTCTCTCGAATCTTCGAATGAGTTCCTCACTTCGCACCGTAAGAGTCCAGGTTTCGCAGCCGTACATTTACCACGGGTCTTATCATCGTCTGGTACGTTTTGATTTTCGTTCTTCTACTCACGTATTTGGACTCTAGTATAGCAATAAATCTCGCAAAAAATTGGAAAGCAACTGGGCCGGATCAAGTGAGCACCGAAATCTTGAAACTATTAGGCGGTAAAGGAATAACAGCACACACAAAACTTTTTAACTCCATCTACGAGACCGGAATAATACCGACAGATTGGCTAAAATAAACATTTGTCATGATCCCTAAGAAGAAAAAAGCAACTAAATGCAATGACCATCGAACAATTAGTCTAATGAGCCATGTTTTAAAAATATTTTTGCGATTAATGCATGGCAGGATATATAATAAGCTCGAGTAAAAAATTGGAAATAGTTCGGTTTTCAAAGCGGCCTAGGAACTAGGGAGGCGTTGCTCGGTGTTAATGTACTGATCCAAAGATGTCGCGATTTTAACCATAATGTTTTCCTTTGTTCAATCGACTTTAAAAAAGCTTTTGACAAAGTTCGCCATGACAAAATGCTACAAATTCGAAAAACGACAGGGATAGATGGCAAAGATATTCGCATAATTGCCAATTTGTACTGGAATCAGACAGCTGCAGTACGAGTGGAACACCAACTACCGGATGAAATTAACATTAAGCGAGGAGTACGACAAGGCTGCATTCTATCACCCCTGCTTTTCAACCTCTATTCAGAAGAAATATTCAATAAGGCTCTTACTGATGCCACTAAAGGAATTAACATTAACGGGGTCAACGTTAATATCAGATACGTCGATGATACACTAATTATCACTAGTAATGAAGACGATCTACAAAACCTCATGAATAAGATAACCGACACTTGTACACAATTTGGCCTAAGACTCAATGCCAACAAAACAAAATATATGATTATTAGCAAAGAACTTAATATTACGGATAATGGTATCACGGTCAATGGCACAAGGCTAGAAAGAGTTCATAAGTTGGTGTATCTCGGGAGCAACATTAACGATCAGTGGGATCCAACTGTGGAGATCAAATCGCGAATAGAGAAAGCTCGAGCCGCTTTCATGAAAATGAAAAAATTGTTAACCAGTCACGACCTAACATTGAAATTACGAATGAAAATGGTGCGCTGCTATGTTTTTCCAGTTCTCTTGTACGGTATGGAAGTATGGACACTTACGGAAGTAATGCTTAAACGCCTGGAATCTTTCGAAATGAGGGTGTACCGGCGATTACTAAAGATCTGTTGGATGGACAGAGTTAGTAGCAATATAGTTCTCAATCGCATGGCAAGAGATCTAGAAATAGTTAAAACTATCAAACGACGCAAACTAGAATATTTTGGTCATATTATAATACATCCGGAGAAATATAAGATCCTCCATCTTATCATGGAGGAAAAAATCCTACGCAAGCGTGGTCCAGGGAGAAGGAGAACATCGTGGTTGAAGAATTTGAGGGTAGTGGTACGAAAAATCTACAGTTCAACTTTTCCGAGCAGCTGTCAAAAAAACAATAATTATTAACGTGGAAGCCAACATGATAACCAACGATCGTTGAACGGTCATGGTACCAGAAGAAGAAGATATCCTTTGGGACGTATAAACACCTGTTGGCTGACTGACACGATTATTCGCCGGGCTAATCTGAAGATTGGCTGAAAATTTCATCAAAATCGGTCCGGAAAAGAAATTTAAAATGCGGGGACGTCTTAGAAAAGACCCATTTTCTCACATAATTCAGGCACAGGGTGCACCGTTACTACAAAATAACCTATTAACATAATTTTTTAAATCAGGCAATCCGGCGACCAGTCAAATCGAATCCAATATGGCGGCTGCGGGTACACATTATATATTGCCATATGCGACCATATGAAACAATTGTTTCTTTTAGTGCGTTTTTAGTTTGTTTTTCTTATTATACACGATTATTTGTGCTTTGTTTAAATAAATATTCCTATTACATGCATTGTTGTGGGCTGTGGATCTCGTAGTAACAGGGATAAAGTCGCCCTATGGCTAGCTGCAATTCTTAAAAAATCTATCATATTTTATATTTATAATTATTAGATAAATATTTCTACATGACTTCAATCATGTATTAACTTAGTCTTCATTAATGTTACATGATAATCCTATATGTTTATAGGTCTATCTGCAGTTCCAGCATCAAAAAATTATAAATGGGATTATAACTTGTTTATTTGATCTGTAGTTAAATTGCAATAAATGAGTATTTATGTACTTATTATAAGAACCCTAGATTTATACAGGGTGCTTACTATTTGGAAATATTTCAACTATAGAATACTGAACTCAAAATATGAAGATTCAACTCAAATCACCCAGATAAAATGTGTCTCCTGTCTGCATAACAGGGTGCTTTATTTGCCATATTTGGTGGGAAGTGTAAGTACTATACACTCTACTAAATTATGTTAAAAAACGTTTCTGGCTACTACCAGAGGCGTACGACTGGTTGATCCATCCCAAATTCTACGCCACTGGCGGAATTGCAATTTTATCACAATTTTTCGATGCTCCAATGCTTTCTACGTGACTATTGTACAACTCCATGGCAATAAACTTAATATTTTTTGAGATATTTCGGGTTAAACATGAAGCTGCACAATTATTTTGATTTCAATGTGTATTAATTATGTCTGTGTTTTGGGTCATTTGATTGCATTTTTTACGCGAATGAAACTTTAATCTTTATAAACAAAAACACATAATTTTATTTATCGAAATTTTTTCAAAGAATAGATGCATTTACAATATTTAAATCAGATAAATAAATGCAATTTGAATCATTTTTTCATTTTATTTAGATAAATTGTAAATTCCGCTAATTTTATTGTCAATCAGCCACATATTTTTTAAAACTAGAGCATTAATTAGCGGAAGAATAATTAATTTTATTAGTGTAAATGGTGGTCACATTAATCATTTGTTATTAAAGGTTTCTAAATTTTGTTTATGTGCTTTTTCATATTTTTTTCATAATAAAATTGTTCTTTTATTTAGATTATAACATTTTCAAAACCATAATTTGTTTTTAATTGTTTGATGCATCTATTCTTTGAAAAAAATTTGATATATAAAATTATGTTTTTTTGTTAATAAAGATTAGAGTTTAATTCGCGTAAAAAATGCAATCAAATGACCCAAAAGACATAATTAATACGCATTGAAATCAAAATAATTGTGCAGCTTCATGTTTAACCCAAAATATCTCGAAAAGTAATATTTTTATCGCCATGGAGTTGTACAATAGTTACAATAGTCACTTGCCCCTGTGGTACGCCTCTGGTAGTAGCTAGAAACGTTCATTTAACATAATTTAGTACTTAGTACTTACACTCCCCACTAAATATGACAATAATATTTTGAATAGTTTTAAAGTACTGGGCACAAATTTTTTTTAAATTGTCCAATAAAACACCATGTAACTCGAGCAGGAAACATATTTTATTTAGGTGATTTGGGTTAAATCTTTATATTTTGAGTTCAGGATTCTATAGTTGAAATATTTCCAATTAGTTATGAAACATCCTGTATAAAGTACCTATGCTTGTGAAAAATGATTTTATATTCGAAATTTAAATGACGTTGTATGATTTTACATATTTGAATTATTGCTATTATTGAGATATCTTATCTAATATTATCTTTGTATAATTTTTTTGATGGCCTTTATTAATTCAAAATTTGAAATGTCGATAAATAAAAAAATATTTGAAATACTGTTTTTAATATGAACTTATTATTTATACAAATTTGATAAGACTATCTATAACCTTCATAAAGGTGATGAGGAAGTAATATTGAAACTTTTTCAAAATCTTGACAAAATTTATTCACATTTATTTCCTGACAGTTTTAATAAGCAAAAAAAAGTGAAGATGAATTTAGCTCGACATAGGACTTTTTCATCCCAAAGAACATAAAATGTACATAGTAATAGTTGAAGAAAAATAATTTTGCCCTTTTTGAGTACCCACAATCAATTAAATTCATTAAAATTTTCAAATCATCATGTTAAAACTTATGTAAAATCCAAGATAAAAATACAGCATTGCTCTTGTTTAAATTTATAACAGTATTTTTATTTTGAGGTACAACATATCTAGGAATCAAAAATAAAGGTAATGTTTTAAGTACCAAGTATGAAAATAAGAAGGTAAAAAATTAAAAATTAATATAAAAGTTGAAAATTCCAACTTTCACAGTTATTACAATACCAAGCACAATCTGGATTCTGTGTATCAGCCAAAGACTAAAACGTAAATGATGTTTAAATGGAGACCATCAGATTGTTTGCCCTCAGCCGCCATATTAGGTCACGTGGTATGGATTGCCTAATAGTACACCCTGTATCTATTCCAACTAAATAAACGGGATAATGCAATAGTTTTATTTCGCCGCTTTCTTCAAGTTTAATTCGAAAAATATTGATTCCAGAAGAAAAATTTCAAAGATCAAAGTTGTAGGAAATAGAATTTCCTACAACATTTGTTATTACAATTATACGTCAAAATTATATAATTTAAATTTGATTTAACAGTTGCATTCGGTTTTCAAATGGATCGCGGAATAAAACGTTGACGGTTTTTTTTTTATTGGCGTATGACCTTAAATATTAACTGTAGAAAAAAAAGGTGAACATCAAAATTATGTAAAATTAAATTCTCTACAAGTTTATTTAAGTTCATAAACGCCATAAAGTTAAAAATAAACGAGTTAATGCAATAGTTTTACTTCGCCGCATTTTTCAGGTTTATGAGCAACTTTTTGAATGAAGACTACCAGTGACCCCCTCCCCCCTACCCGCCCAACGGTTAAAACTAGAGCGACAACGGAATAATTGTTTAGGGGTATTATTTGGACATAATTACTGTACTATGAAGTATAAATCACACTTAAAACTATTAAATAAAAATGGTAACTAATATCTTTCTCTTTAGGTACTTTATAGGTTACATACTAAATTCGGAATCGAATATATTTCCAGGGACATTTTTGTCAGAGCGTTACAATAAAAACTATCCACTATTTTAGTTTTTTAGAAAACCCTATTAAACTATTAGTGTGATGCAAGTCCCATCCTTTTTTCATATTATACACTCGATTAGGTTTTACCATCAGATCTGCTAATAAATTTCCTCTACCTTAAAAATCATTTATTGGTCAATTTATGTTAGGTCAATATTAAAATGCCACTCCCCAATTCGGTGCCCATCACATAATGATCTGCTTGAAAGTGTCCAAAAGAAGCTTTTGAGGTATTCTCCGGACAAACGTGGCCATATCACAATGGTGATATCTTCTTTATGTAGCTTTTCCATTATCGGAGGTTTGCTAATATCATGGCAAAGCTGACCTTGGAAACTGCTGCTCTGAATAGATCTGCAGAAGACATGTTGAACCATTCTCACAGATTCCGCAGCCAAGATATTCTTCTTCTTCCAATTGTCCTTTTGTCCAAAATCTTCCCCTGGATTATCAAGTTGTGTATCTCATATTTTTAACCCCGCATTATGTGACTCAGATAGGTGATCTTTCTTCTCTTTACTTCTTTCAACACCTTTAACTCTTTATTCATTCTGGTAAGCACTTCTGCGTTGGTCGTGTGCTCCACCTACGATATTCTGAGCATTTTTCTTTATTTTGACAAAAGCTGCACGTGCTTTCTCTGTACGGATCTTGATTTCGGAGCAATAATCAGCGGTGCAGGTGATGTCTGTACCCAGATAGCTATATCTTGAAACCTTCTCTAATTGTTTTTCGTCTACATATAGGTGTTCTTGCGGAGCGTTGTTCTTTGTTACAATCATGTATTTGGACTTTTTTGTGTTAAGTGTCAAGCCAAAATGTCGACTGGCAGTGACGACCCTGTTCAGCAGTTCTTGTAGGTCCCGCATATATATATATATATATATATATATATATATATATATATATATATATATATATATATATATATATATATATACACCTATAAACTTATATTGGATATTTTCGATTTAAAAATTGGTTAAACGAGTTTCAACGTGGTCGCACGGTGGTTTTTAATGAGCCACGCCCAGGTGCCCCGAAAACGGCTACCACGATGGATAACGTCACAAAAATCCACGATATCGTATTGGCAGACCGCCGATTGATGGTGCGTGAGATAGCTGAGACAGTAGTCATCTCAAAAGACCGCGTGGGTCATATCCTGCATTCAATTTTGGGCATGAGAAAGCTGTCGGCGCGGTGGGTTTTGCTCGTTTTTCGACGAAACATGGATCCACTGATACATACCAGAGACCAAGGAACAGTCAAAACAGTGGACTTCACCCGGCGAACGTGCTCCGAAGAAGGCGAAGACTGTCCTATCGGCCGGAAAGGTTATGGCCACCGTTTTCTGGTATTTACAAGGTGTGATCTACATCGACTACCTGGAGAAGGGCAAAACGGTCACAGTGCTGTACTATGCCGAATTATTGGGCCGATTCGACGCCGAATTGCAGAAAAAACGGCCTCATTTGGCGAAGAAAAAGTGCTCGTAAATACTTTAGCTCATAAAAGATTAGATTTCGATCTTACTCTTATCCACAAAATAATCAATAGCAATATGTATCCTCCGGGAATTATTAAACTTATAACTTTAAATGCTAATTCAAGAGAAACAAGCAGGAAAGAAATCTTTAAAAAAAATTATCATACTAACTATGGTCAAAATGAATCCAAAGGTAAAATTTGAACATTGGAAAATGCATATTTTGTTTATCTGGAACCTTTTGCTTCATATTAGGAATCATTTAAAAAGTGTGTTTAAAAATTGTATTTCCTAATACTTTTCTTTTTGTTTTTTTAGACAAGGAGCACAATAAAGTGGTCAACAAGCAGCGACGTGGTAGTGGCTAGATGACCAAGTGGCTGGTGGAATCGTTAAAGCCAATGCAAAAAAATGAAAAAGTGCGCATCAAAGCGCAGTAGCGATAGCGTGGTATTATGTGGATGGCGTGGTGCCAGTCTGGTGCCACTAATCTCGAACAAGTTTAATTTTCGAGTGGAAAGACGACGTGGTTTTGCATTAAAACTGAGAATTTTTGTTTACCCGAATGAGTAGTGAATTGATTTGCAAACATGAGAGACGACCAAGAATTTAATATAAAATTTTTAATCCTTGTTAAGGCATATCCTGTCTGTATGAAAATACGCGGGCCGAAATTGCAAAAGAAATTGACGAAGGTGGTAATAGTAATAAAAAAAATTGGGTTTTTTGAACAAAAAAAAAATTATTAGCAATATGTAGTTCATCTTCATCCTCTGAAGACGACCTTTTAACTGAAGAATCGGTGACACCATACGTTGTTGCCACTGCAGTGCACTTTCACCACTTTGCCGCCATTCCATCGCCACGCCAAATGTTCACCATCCTTATGCCTTATGTATATGTTAAATATTTTGTAATAAAATAGAAATGCTGTTAAATAAATAAATTTTGATCTACCTATTTTTAAGATTTTCCTGAAAAGCAGCAACTAAGTCATTAATTTGCATACTAGAGATCGAGACCCCGGCGAACATATCTCGTTCAGATCGACATTGTTTTGAAAAAAACCAGGTCAAGAGTACCAACAACCGACGAGCATGTATAAAAGCACCGATGAAGGTAGAAGAAGCGAAAGATGTGAGTAAGAACCGTAGCAAGTGGAAGTGGTCTCTGCCTACCCTTACGGGAAAAAGGCGTGACGATATGTAAGTAGAGATATTTATTTTCAGATCCCGTAAAACGTAATACTTTCAAATTAAATTAATGAGCTACTATCAGAGTTTTGGTAAATTTTTATTACGATGGATGCATTGAAAAAGAATAATGATCCATCTAGCTTACCGGATTTAACCCCATTAGATTTTAAAGAAATTAAAAGACGATATGTCTCAAGCAATTGTTGACAAACATCTTTTATGATTAAAATGCTTGACTAAATTATTGGTAGCGGAAAGACGTACGGCTATTTGTTGTAATAGTTGTAGAAATATTTAAATTTATTAATAGTAAATTGATAGTTTTTATTGTAACTGAAATTATGTACAGTAGATATTATTTTAAAATATCAGAACGTAAATAAAAAAATGGATATTTTTTATATTGGAATCCCTGACTTTTTAAATAATTTTCACCAAAATAACTTATTTTCACAAACAAACGTGCACACGAACATCATAAACGAACATAATAAAATAGCTTTTTCCTTTCTTGTAGTGTTTGTCAAATTAGCTGTGCTAATATAAAAAAAAAAATATTCGTTAAGTGTTAAGACTGAGCGACCAGTATTTTATGTTTATTAAAATCAGACAGCTATTTTCGGTACCCATATTACTAATGATAGCTTTACTTTTTATAGGAGGTGCCGAAAATAAAGATGAACCTTTTACCAAACCAAAATTAGGCTTAATATTATTAATAATATTATAAATAAATATTATTATGTTACTATTGGCAAGCATAATGCATTTTAACAAAAATACGGAATTAAACATAAAATATTAAAGGGAGATAAAATATTTCCTTTCCTGTATGCTATATTATTTAAACTACAGTTTATACGGTTATATACAGTGGCGTAGCAAAGAGGTGGCGTCAGTGGTGGCCCGCACCGGAATTTACCAGTTAATGGGTTACACCAGACCGTGAAAAAAAATTTACGTCACAATGTTTTTCAACAATAAATAAATTAAGTTTGAAGTCATTTTAAAAAAGTTATTCATTTAAACTTATTAATGAAATTTAATCTGCTAAATATTTTGGAATTATGCTTGATAGCACACCTGACATTTCACACAGTAAAAGTGAAGTGAAAATTAATAATAGATAAGTGGAAGTATTTCTTGGATTTTTTCCTTTACATGAAAAAAAAAGTCCTCTGATTTATGTGATGAAATTTTCAAGAAGCTCAAAGATGACTGTTAAGATATTATGGTGTGTCATTCGCAGGGTTATAATAATGCAGCTGTTATGAGCGGCGTTCAAGAAGGAGTGTAAGCTATTTTTAGAGAAAAAAATAACAATGCAATTTTTGTTGGATGTACAGATAACTCAAGCAATTTATGTGGCCAACACAAAATACATTATGTGTAAGATACTTCGAAACAGTAGAGTCTTCTTCTTCCGCTGCTATCCATTAATGGATGTTTGCGATCATTTCTGACCATTTTTCCCTATCTCTGGTGGTGTGAATGAATTCTCCTGTTCCTGTCCAATGTTTGATATTTCGTAGCCATGACATCCTCTTTCTGCCTACACCCCTTCTTCCCTCTATTTTTCCTTCTAATAATAGTTGGAGTAAATGGTATCTTTCGTTGCGTTACACATGTACCAGGTACGCTGTTTTCCTGCGTTTTATGGTTCCCAGCAATTCGCTTTCTCTTCCTATCGTCCTCAAAATTTCCTCGTTGGTTTTCCTTGCTGTCCATGGGACTTTTAAGATTCTTCGATAGATCCACATTTCAAATGCGTCCAGCGTATTTATTGTGCTAACCTTCAATGTCCAGCCTTCCATAACATACAACAGTACGGACCATACGTAACATTTTGTGAATCTTATTCTGAGATTGAGGTCAAAGTCAGAGTTCGTGAAGACGTTTTTGAATTTTAGAAATGAGCTCCTCGCTTTTTCTATCCGGTTGGATAAAGTAAAAAATAGTGAGATAACAGAACGCTGTGGTGTAAAGAAGATGTGGTTACAAAGATAGATAAAGGAATGCTTGGATGGTTTGGCCACGTAGAAAGGATGGATAAAGGAAGATTGACGAAACAAATTTATAAGGCGAGTGTAAATGGACAAGTCGGTAGAGGTCGACCTCGGAGAAAATATCTCGATCAGATCAACATTGTTTTGAAGAAAGGCCAGGTCAAGAGTACCAACAACCAACGAGCATGCATGAGAGCACTGATGAAAGTAAAGGAAGCAAAAGATGTGTATAAGAACGGTAGCAAGTGGAAGAAAGTGGTCTCTACTTACCACTACGGGAAAAAGGCGTAACTATATAGTTATGTATGTATATTTTACAGACTGGCTGCTTCAATTTCCAATCTTTACTATTATGACTAGTAGCATAGGCACAGCTAACGAAAGCTTGGAAACGAATTTATCTTCTATAAAAAGACCTAATAAATCTCATTTTGATGTCAAAACGAAGGAGATAATTTTAAATATACACTGTGTCCAAATAAGTGGGTACCATATGAGAAACTTTTTTATTATTGGTTTTCATATGGTGCCGAGTTAGTTAGATACACTATATAAAAACATGATACCCAAGATAATCCGGTGATGCTTATCAGAGAGATTGTAAAGAAAGTGGCAATTAAAAGTGGAGTTGGCAAGAATACTGCAATAATATAAAACAAAACAGGAATTTTCAGAACCAAGGACAAATCAAAATCACAAAAACGCTATTGATTCAGTGGATGATTTCGACAGGAATGTCATTAGGAAAAAAGTGAATCAATATTTTTTCGAAAACGAGTTACCCTCTATTGATAAAGTGCTTAGAGATTTAAACGATGAGCCAGAATTGCCAAATTTTAATATTGTTTATTTTGTTTTTAAAAATTCTCCAATTCCAAAAAGTCTTTAATAATAAACATAAATACGTATTTTATTTATTTCTTAATTATTTTGCATTATGGTTTTGTATCTAAACTCGTATTTATGAGGGTAGGTTCTAAATACTGTATGTACGTAAGAGTAAAACCATGTAAAACGCCCCAACAGCAAAAACGACCCACTTAACGTGTAATGTGACCCAACGCTCGGTTGGACTCATCGACAGATGGCAGTACGAGTACTATTGTAGAAAGGATATGCCGCATTCAAAAAAATAAATAAAATTGATGAAAAATTGCTTTGGAGTGATTTGCTGCTTTAGTTGGTGAGTTTTATTATGTTTTTAATTTAAGTGTTAGGCTGTAAGTATGCACGTGTTAATAATATTTGGAAAAAAATGATTCGTGGATAAAAAATATTTATTTGAAATTATATATTAGTGCTTTCGACCATCAAATCATCATCAGTGCAACTCGTCAGATATACAAGATCGATAAACATTTTTTTATTACATCTGCGTCGAAAGTTCCAATTTTTTTCCTGTTTTCAGGGAAGAAAATGCCTTATTTTTGTATACACCTGACGAGTTGTACTGATGATGGTCGAGAGCGCTCTGCAATCATTTTAAATTAAAAATTTTATGCACGAAATACAATAAAACAAAACAAAAAAAATTCTTATCAGTTTTATGACCATGTTGCTAACATCGCAAAGTCGGCAAGCCAGAGGCTAGGTTTTCTGTGGAAAGCCAGAAAGTTTTTTACTCCTGATCAACTGTTGACGACGTACAAGGCTCAAATCCGACCTCTACTGGAGTATTGCTCGCACATTTGGGGTTCAGCACCAAGGCATTCTCCTCGTCTTCTAGATTCCATTCAGAAAAGAGCCATTCGCTTGATAAACAGCTCAACTCTCACAGATACCCTTCACCCTCTAGAACATAGAAGAAGAGTTGCAGACCAGTCATTGCTCTACGGATATTTCCATGGCAGATGCTCCAGAGAAATAAAAACTCTTGTACCACCATTGGCCACATTCGGCCGAAGAACTCGGCAAGCTGATCAGTCTCTCCCATTTACTCTCAAGATTGACACTACTAGGACCAATCTTCATCAATAATCCTTCTTTTACAGGGCTGCTACGGAATGGAATAAGCTTCCAAAATCAGTTTTTCCAGAGAACTATGACCTGCAACTTTTTAAAAAGCGTATCCACAATCATTTCCTTTCTATAATTCCTTCCCCTTTTAATAGTCGCAGTGCGGGCCGTCCGCGGCCCACACGATAGGTCTACCCTTTTTGCGACTATTTTCATAAAAAAAAAAAAAACTTTTAGTTTGATGGATTAGATTCAGTCCAAACAGTGTTTTTGACAAATATATTTGTCTCGGCAAGCTCTTGCTGAGGAAATGAATAAGGTAAAAAAATAAAGAATTAGGTGCCAACAGAACCAGCCGAGAATACGGTATTCCCAGTCGGACTCATCGTACATACCTCTTATCTGGTCAAGAAAAAGGACTTCTAGGAAGAGGCTCTGAATTGACGTGAAGATATAGAGTTAGCTGTATCAGATGAAGAAGCAGAAACGGGAGAAAATCACTGCGTAGAATGCTTCAAAGATTTTAATAATATTACAAAAAATTTTAATTGGATTCAGTGCATTAACTGTAAGAATTGGTTACATGAAGATTGCACTATGTACGACAATGTATGTACTTAATATGTGTGACCGCTTCCGTATCCGACAACAGAAACAGCACATTTAAGCGATTTTAATTTTTTTAAGTGATTTTTACGTTTTACACAGAACCTCCCGGAAAAACGCCCCTTTCGGGTGTTTTTTAAAAAGCACCTATCTCTTAAAATATGTTAAGTTCTTGAGAAAATTATTAGAGAGCTATAAGACTATTTTAACAATTATTCCTAATGAATAAAAGAGTGTGTTTTATTTAACAAACTCAAAACGTGGGGCATTTTTCACGGTTTTACCCTACTTGATTAAAATGGTAAAAAAAAATTTAATTGGTAAATACAATTTAAGGTGTTGACAAAACTACAAGAAACGAAAATGTCTTCGTACTCGAATACCGCTAGTGCTGATACAAATGCTTTATCAGTTCACCTCTATCGTTGCACACGAATTCACAATTATCCGACATACATTTAAATTTCTCCGTTTGTTTGCCCTCTATTATTTTGGAATCAATGTCACATTTGACATTTTCAGTCTTAAAGCTCTCAGATTGTTCTTTTTCCGAATCGTCAGTCTCTTCGTTAATTTTTTTCATGTCTTTTAGATATTTTATGCATCTTCTGGTGCTGCTAAAAAAACGCCTTTGTCTTGGGGGTTTGCTTCCTAAAAATAAGTTATGTTAGTTCGGCACGTACAAAATAAGAGAATTAGTGACCGTTATGTAATCGAGCTTGTTTACAACAATATTTCAATACTTTTTGTCATTATTTATGGTGAACAATCCATGAAGTAGGTACACAAAAGTACTGTGGAAGTTTTTAAATGGTTTAGGGTACAAGTTCATAAGCACAACTGAAGATTGGGAGAGGTAAACAGCGAGTTCCCCTTTTACAAGTTAATTCCAGCCAGTACTTGCAACTTTAAAAATAGTCGGATGCACCCTAACAAGCACCAAAGACATATATGCCGAAATCCAAGCAAGAATAAAAGCTGCTTATAAAAGCAATAAGGATCGATATATTTTTAAAATTAAATAAAATACTAACTATTTGAGACGAAATCAAAACTTTTTTCATTTTAAAGTACAAATTGCAACAACAACAACAACAACACTATAGCACTACAACTCTGGGTGAGTCTTGGCTGCTTGAACCACCTCCATCCATCATGTGCGGTCTAAGGTAACATTTTTCCAGTTATCAATTCCCATTATTTGCAAGTATTTGAGAATTTTGTCCCCAAATCTCAGCTTGGGTCTTCCCAGGGGTCTCTACCCTGTTGGGGCTTCCTCCCATATATTCTTTATAAGCCTTTTGTTGTTACCACGCTGAACGTGGCCGATCTATCTTAGTCGGTTGAATTTTATTTCTTGTACTATGTCTGACGATGGAGTGGTTATAGTGGCAATCAAGCAATCATCCAGACTTTGGCCAGACTTTTCACCGAGTGTATTTACCAAGGAACCACCCCACCGCATTGAAACAATGCAGTAATTGTTTTGTTACACAAGAAGGGAGATATAACAGACCTGACAAACTACCGCCCTATTAGTTTACTGTCACAGATATATAAGCTCTCCACAAAAATTATTACAAAGAGACTGAAGGCTAGGTTCGACTTTTATCAGCCCAGAGAACAAGCTGGATTTAGATCGGGGTATGGTACCAACGACCATCTACTAGTGATAAAGAATTTGATAGAGAAATCTACAGAGTAGTGCTAAACCGTAATGTTTCTATCGCTGGAAAGGATATTAAGCAGACTGTGCCATATAAATATTTGGGACACGAAATTAGACTAGGCAGTGATAACCAAACATGTGAGCTCCCCCGTCGAATAGGATTAACCTGGGCAGCCTTTGGAAAATTAAATTACATATTTAAATCGCACTTGCCAGTATGCCTCAAAAGAAAAACCTTTAATCAATGTGTGCTGCTCGTTCTTACTTATGGCGCGGAAACATTGACACTTACAAGAAAGGTCGTAAACAAAATCCGAGTGCCGGATGTTGGGCGTCCCTCTTAGAGACCGGATCCCAAACGAAGAAATACGTCAGGGAAAATCGACGCTACGGAAAGAATTGCTACTTTAAAATGGAACTGGGCAGGACACGTTGCCAGATTATCTGACAACCGATGAACAAGACGTATCGTCGAGTGGAGGCCAAGGCAAGAAGCGTTCCGCAGTAGAGGCCGCTCACCTACCAGATGGACTGACGACCTGAAACGTGTTAGTAGCAATTGGATGCAGGACGCACAGAATAGGGACAGATGGAAAAGACTGAGGGAGACCTATGTTCAGTAATGGACGCGTATGGGTTGACGATGATGATGATGACTATGTCTGGGGAGTCACATAGTTGATAAAGTTCGGTATTGGTCCGTATTCTATATTAGCTAGTTTGCTTAGTCAATAACCGATACAAAAATTCTCCTTAATATTTTTCTTTCGAACCTTCCAAGCAACTGTTTATCGAAAATTGCCATTGTCCATGTCTCGCTTCCATACATGATGACAGGCCTTATTACCGTCTTGTATATGTTGATTTTTTTTGACCTTGTAATATATTTGGACTTCAGCATCTCCTGCACAGAGAAGAAACATTTTCCTGGGTTATTCGGTGTTTTACCTCCTCCTTTATATTATTGTCCGCTGTTATTAGGAACCTAAATATTTGAAAGACTGGACATTCTTAAAATTGTGGTTGTTCATAGTTACATTTTGTCCCACTTGGTCTCTATTTTTCTTTCGCGTTAAATGCATATACAACGGGGTGTTAGACAAGGGTGTATTCTTTTCCCTCTACTGTTCAATAAATACTCCGAACAAATCTTCAAAGAAGCACTGGAGGAGATCGAAGCAGGAATACTCGTTAATGGGGAGAGAGTAAATAACATTAAATATGCCGACGGCACTGTAGTTCTCGCAGATAATCTAGAGCACCTTCAATATCTCATGACGCGAATAACTGAAACTAGCCACCAATATGGGCTCGATCTTTACATCAATAAAGCTAAATATATGGTCACTAGCAAATCCCCTATCAACTGATAGGTAATAATGAATACATCAAAAGAACGCAACAATATGAATACCTAGGGACTTGATAAATGAGCAGTGGGATCACTCACAAGAAATTCGCTGCCAAATAGAGAAAGCGAGAACAATATTTCTAAAAATGGCATCACTCTTCAAAAACAAAAATTTGCAAATAAACACCAAAATAAGGCTTCTTCGATGCTACGTCTTCTCTGTGTTGCTGTATGGAGTAGAAACATGTACGTTGACGGAGGCTACAAAAAAAAACTACAATTCTTTGAAATGTGGCGGTACCGCAGAATTCTGAAGATTCCATGGACAGACCATGTGACCAACCAATCAGTGCTAACAAAAATAAACAAGATAAAGACCAGAAAACTAGAATATCTTGGTCACATTATGCGCAACGAACGTGGATACGAAATTCTACAACGGATTCTCCAATGCGCAACGAACGTGGATACGAAATTCTACAACGGATTCTCCAAGACAAGATATTGGGAAATAGAGGACCGGGAAGAAGACGTATCTTGTGGCTGAAGAACCTGAGAACGTGGTTCCGTACTACCGGGATATTCCGTGCCGCAGATAATGATAGCCAGAATAATTGCCAACATTCGGACCAAATAGGCACTTTAAGAAGTCATGCCTATTTGGGAAACTGGGTAAATGAAAATCCTTTATAAGTGATAAAAAAATCTAGGTCCCTTTAGATCCCATTTAACCAGGTTTCACTGTACTGCTAAAATTGATAAATTCATGTAAAGAAGATATTTATGTGTATGTCAACAAATAAAAGATAAGTTTATGATTGATAGTTAGCAGACTTAAATTTTGGTATGAAGCAGAAAAAAATATTTTATGCTAAACCAATCGCATTTAGAAAATAATGCCGTTAACATAAAAATTTCAAACATATTTTATACATTTTTGAGTGGATATTTAATTACAAGAATAATTAAAAAAATACTGTTGATAACTTTTCGACAACAAACGATGATTTATGCTCGATACACTTGACTAATTCTCTTTAAATATTTTTTATGGACGCTTTCACGGCAAATAATAATTCAAAAAACACAAACTCGATTACCCAATTTACATGCAAAAATACCTATAAACTTCACGTTTTTTTACCAAACATTTGCCTTGGGCAGTTGTGACAACACATGTTTTTGTCAAATATTATTAGAACAAACAAACGCTTCTGCCAGTTATAATCACAAACGTATGCTTTTAAAAGTGATGATAACCAAAAACTTATGCATCTGCCAGTTGGAATAACCAGAAACATTTACTTCTTCAAATTGTGACATTTACAAACATAATATGTTTCTGGTGGTTGTAATAATCAAATCATATTATACTTCTAATAGTGATGATAACAAAAATTACATGCGTCTGTCAGTTATAAACACTTCAAATAAACGCTTCTGTAGTTATAACTAGAAACTTATACTTTTGCAAGTCGTGACCGTTACAGACACATATTATTGGCAGTTATAATAATCAAAAACATTTGTTTCTGCCAGTTACATTAACCACAAACCTATGCTTCTAATAGTCATGATAGCCACAAACGTGTGCTCCAGTAACTTGCGAACAATTTAAACACATGCTTTGGCCTATTATAATAATCAGAAACATTTGCTTTTATTTGCTAGTTGTAACCAGGCGCAGATTTAGCCCTCAAAAAATGTTGCAGTTATATCATTTGCACAGAAGAGACGTTTTTAAAATGAATGAGCCTTCGGACAAGACCTTATACATTATATAGGCAAATATATCGTAAATTAAAACAAAAAAGCTGGGCAGTCATAAGGGGACTGTCCAAAGAAGTAAAAACTTTAAACTAAAATATAATTCATTAGTTAAATTTATTTCCATATGGTTTATGCGCGCACGGGTGTGTGTGTGTGTGTGTGTGTGTGTGTGTGTGTGTGTGTGTGTGTGTGTGTGTGTGTGTGTGTGTGTGTGTGTGTGTGTGTGTGTGTGTGTGTGTGTGTGTGTGTGTGTGTGTGTGTGTGTGTGTGTGTGTGTGTGTGTGTGTGTGTGTGTGTGTGTGTGTGTGTGTGTGTGTGTGTGTGTGTGTGTGTGTGTGTGTGTGTGTGTGTGTGTGTGTGTGTGTGTGTGTGTGTGTGTGTGTGTGTGTGTGTGTGTGTGTGTGTGTGTGTGTGTGTGTGTGTGTGTGTGTGTGTGTGTGTGTGTGTGTGTGTGTGTGTGTGTGTGTGTGTGTGTGTGTGTGTGTGTGTGTGTGTGTGTGTGTGTGTGTGTGTGTGTGTGTGTGTGTGTGTGTGTGTGTGTGTGTGTGTGTGTGTGTGTGTGTGTGTGTGTGTGTGTGTGTGTGTGTGTGTGTGTGTGTGTGTGTGTGTGTGTGTGTGTGTGTGTGTGTGTGTGTGTGTGTGTGTGTGTGTGTGTGTGTGTGTGTGTGTGTGTGTGTGTGTGTGTGTGTGTGTGTGTGTGTGTGTGTGTGTGTGTGTGTGTGTGTGTGTGTGTGTGTGTGTGTGTGTGTGTGTGTGTGTGTGTGTGTGTGTGTGTGTGTGTGTGTGTGTGTGTGTGTGTGTGTGTGTGTGTGTGTGTGTGTGTGTGTGTGTGTGTGTGTGTGTGTGTGTGTGTGTGTGTGTGTGTGTGTGTGTGTGTGTGTGTGTGTGTGTGTGTGTGTGTGTGTGTGTGTGTGTGTGTGTGTGTGTGTGTGTGTGTGTGTGTGTGTGTGTGTGTGTGTGTGTGTGTGTGTGTGTGTGTGTGTGTGTGTGTGTGTGTGTGTGTGTGTGTGTGTGTGTGTGTGTGTGTGTGTGTGTGTGTGTGTGTGTGTGTGTGTGTGTGTGTGTGTGTGTGTGTGTGTGTGTGTGTGTGTGTGTGTGTGTGTGTGTGTGTGTGTGTGTGTGTGTGTGTGTGTGTGTGTGTGTGTGTGTGTGTGTGTGTGTGTGTGTGTGTGTGTGTGTGTGTGTGTGTGTGTGTGTGTGTGTGTGTTTGTGTGTGTGTGTGTGTGCTGCGCTATGTTTTAAATCAGGCACGGTTTATTGTTTTTTTTTATTTTATTAAGGCATTTGATATAACATTAATATATCGACTTTAATCAGGGTTGTGGCCATGCCCACAGTGCTCACAACAATGATCCCATGCTTGATTGTAATAGCCAAAAAATATTACTTTTGCTAATACTCTCAAGTCGTGAAAATCATAGAAGCATGCTTACCTAACAGTTTAAACCTAAATTTTATTTATTAATTGTAATCGCACACCTATATCCTAAAAGTTATGGGAACAATTTACTAGGAGCTTTGTATCCACAGAAGTGAATACAAGAAAACAACGGATAGGATTTTAAAATAAAATTAAACTTAGCATCGATAAGAATTTGGATATATTTTTTACAGGTCGTTGGATTTGGCCGTTAATATATTCGATTGGCATCTTTTTGACATTTGGTGTGATTTGAGATGATACAAATGTTTGAAACTATTATTGCACAAGTAGCACTTAAACTGTTTTTCTACACCGCATTCGTATTTAAGATGTCTTCTTAGATGAGATTTTTGTTTGTAACTGTGGTAACACTTCATGCAACCAAACCGACCTTCGTCGGTAAAGAAAAATTCTATATCTGAAAATATAAATCATTAGTACACGTTAATAAATTAGAACAACACCAAATAATAATTTATTAGCTTATTTATTGGTAAAACCAAATGTTGGTAACGTGGATTATCAATACCGAAAAAAACGTATCGACAAATTTGCATAATTATTAACAGTATGAAAATTACAATAATGGCTTGTTATTCGCGTTTTCAAAAGTCTGGACGCCACTAGACGGATGCTTTATGAACATGGTTTGTAAGTAATCATAATTTGGAAAAAAAAATGTGCCCACCGTGGCTTGTTTGTTTGTAGGTTTGTTGCTTGTCACGTGCCTATTTTTTCCCATCTACCGTTTCATTATTAAGTACGTCTCTGATAGTCTGGTGTTCGTAAATAGTTTTGCATACCGTATTTTTGTTTGTTGTATATAGTGTTGCATACTTAGTACGGATAGGATTTAATCATTAATGGCTGTGACATTCTGTTAATTGGAGTGTCTGTTATTAGACTTCGCCTTGATCGTTGGCATCGATTGTCGTGTGTTGTCAGCTATATTATTGTTTAGTTTGCTTTTCTGTGTGGATGGGCTGGCTATTAACACGGACGAACGCGATTATGAATTAGGAACTTAGATTTTGCAAAGGTTGGCTGACGCGTGTCCCGGGTCATTTTCTGATATCCATCCTGGGAGGGAAGAGTGGTTATCAGTCGCTTGGTGTCAGTGGTGGAAGTCGGTTGAGAGTTTTTGGAACGATTTGATATTAACACGTGAGCAGAACTTCTACGGTTTTTTCCTTCATATCTGGCTGTATTTGGACCATCTTCATTGGATTTTGAGGAAAAGCCATTTAATTTTTAACTTGACCATTCTGTCGTGCCTTTGTGGTGGATATTTTGGTTATTGGGGTCGAGTTAAAATCACCACGTGTGGGATTTGATGAAGTGAAGCCATCGTGAAGTACCAGGTGCAGTTCCATAATCAATCCGGCCACATGATTAGAGAAATCGAATACCCACAGGTTACAAGTGATTTATTTTAGAATATAGACTATCAGAGACGTACTTAATGATGAAACGGTAGATGGGTAAAAATAGGCACGTGACATGCTGTTTATAAATTTCTAAATATCTCGTATTCGTAAAAAGGTAATTGAAGGTATGAACGTATCTCAAAAGATTGGTTTTAAATTTAAACTCAATATTTTGCTTGGTAAAATTAAATCGCAGAAATAGGAGTGGTGTTATAGAATTCTTGAATATCCTAGGTTAGTCAGGTTTTAATGATATACGAATGGACTCATTATCGATCTTTTAAATTTTAGGTTAGAAAACCATAAGAAAAATAAATAAACAAAGTACTAGGAAAAAGATATTACACAATACAAAGTGTTGTGCTTACAAATGTTTATGTATTACCCTATTTTGCTTACCGTAGATTGAGAGATACGTTCACGATCTGGCTGCATTTCATGAAATAATGTGTGTACCTCTTGTTGAGTCCGCATCCTATTGATAACTTCTTTTTCTACTTTTCAGTCTTCTTACCCTCTGAAGGGTGTAGTGATACTATTTTAGGTATGTGTTTGAATTTGTTGTTTCCATGCATTTCTATCTTGAGCTAGATGTATTGCCTTGTGCATTTCTTTTAATTTGTCGGTCCACCTTATTACAGACCGTCTTTTAGGTATTTTTCCCTCAACTTTTTCCTCGACCACGAGGTTTTCCATTTCACATGTTTTTCTAGGCTTTGCCTCGGTCAACAAACATGTGCTCTGAGACATTTCTTACTTTAATGCCCGTGGTGTGTATACTATTTTTCTTCATACTGTAGGCGGGAAACGGCAACTTCTTTTTGCGAAGCGAGCCGAAAGCGACGCTTTCTGCAGAGTAGGGATAAAAAGTATTTACTTTTGTTCATGCAATGACATGGAACACAAATTACAATAATGGATTTTTTAATATTCAATATTGTGGTACCTATGGCACTATAAAAGAACATACAAAACCTTTTTATTAGTAGGACTTTTGTTAAAGCTTTTTTTTTATCCATTTTTTCAAGTATGCCAAAAACATTTGTGACATGAACCATTGATACATTTTTATTAGGAAAGGCACGAAAATTTATGTAAAATCCTGTTGGTAGTTTTTTAGGAAAACGTTTGTAAGCACAACAATTTGTATCGTGTATCTTTCTCCTAGTACTTTGTTTATTCATTTTTTTTTTAATTTTCTAGCCTAAAATTTAAAAGATCGACAATTAGTCCATTCTATAACATTAGATACTTTACGATATATTAATGAATTCTTAAACAAAGATCGTATTTCTGCAATTTATTTACGAAGCAAATTATTCTTACTTTAAATTTAAGGTTAATTTAAGTTCATAACTTCAATTATTACCTTTTTATAAATCCGAAACATAATGATGGTTTATAGACATAACGTAGGTATGGGATTTTACTTTTTAAAATACGATACTCTTGCCATGGATATTGCTCACAAATTAAGAATCCAGTTTCCACAACATCAAATCCTAGATTATCTTTGTATCATTTCAAGCATATTTTTAAAAATCCAATCCAATTTTTCTGTAAAATCACTAAACAACACAACTGAATCATAACAAATCACAAGGACCTTAAAAATGACACTAAAACAATCTCTGCTATAAAGCCTTTTTTCATAATCCGTACTCAAGGCGGAGTCGATGCTTCGATTACAAATTTGCGTGCTTGACATGTAATTCTGTAATCGAAGCATCGACTCCGCCTCTAGTACGGATTTTAGAGTCCTCCATAATTGTTTACGTTTCGCAACTCCCTCAACAGTAATTTAAAACGCGAGTAGTTAATCTGTATCTTCTTTTTCTTCTTCTTCTTTCGCCTTTTTTTTTTTTTTTTGATGAAAATAGTCGCAAAAAGGGTAGACCTATCGTGTGGGCCGCGGACGGCCCGCACTGCGACTATTAGAAGGGGAAGAGATTATAGAAAGGAAATGATTGTGGACACGCTTTTTAAAAAGTTGCAGGTCATAGTTCTCTGGAAAAACTGATTTTGGAAGCTTATTCCATTCCGTAGCAGCCCTGTAAAAAAAGGATTCTTGATGAAGATTGGTCCTTGTAGTGTTAATCTTGAGAGTAAATGGGTGAGACTGATCAGCGTGCCGAGTTCTTCGGCCGAATGGGGCCAATGGTGGTACAAGAGTTTTTATTTCTCTGGAGCATCTGCCATGAAAATATCTGGTCTGCAATTCTTTTTCTATGTTCTAGAGGGTGAAGGGTATCTGTGAGAGTTGAGCTGTTTATCAACCGAATGGCCCTTTTCTGAATGGAATCTAGAAGACGAAAAGAATGCCTTGGAGCTGAACTCCAAATGAGCGAGCAATACTCCAGTAGAGGTCGGATTTGAGCCTTGTACGTCGTCAACAATTGATAAGGAGTAAAAATCTTTCCTCAGAAAACAGAAAAATTTGACTCTATAACATTAAAACGTCTTTAGTACGAAGATGGTTTTTATTCAATAACTTTAACAAAATACATACAATTTGGTAAGAAGAATTTATAACGATTTAAGATATATTTTAAATAAAAAAATTAACAAAAGTACCTAAAACATCCAGACGTTATTGTTTCTTTGACTTTTTTACTTTTTACTTTTATTTTTTACTTGAGAAATGAAAAAATAAATTTTTGTTCACCCGACAAAAATCTGGGTATTTCATTTATAATTTATACTAAATAAAATCAATTAATTTACTCAAATAGTGTCCCGTAATAAAAAGTTGCAATCTCATGATTCAGCGTTAGAAATTCTTTAAAAAATACTTTGTATGAAGAGAGATAAAACATCTCTTTAGTATGCAGATGCAACAAAGCATTGGTTTGATACCAGTTATGGCAAAAGATAAATTGAAAAAAAACTTCCTAGTAAGTAGCCGCCAGACTTATCAACATCATAAAACAGGTCTACAAGGTTTTGTTGCCGGGCACCTGGAAGTCATTTCCAAAGTATTTTGCTGCGCAGAATCTGAATTCAAGGTCAGAATAGGAAAGATGCAAGTACAGATAAACTTGG
This sequence comes from Agelastica alni, assembly GCA_950111635.1. Taxonomy (NCBI): domain Eukaryota; kingdom Metazoa; phylum Arthropoda; class Insecta; order Coleoptera; family Chrysomelidae; genus Agelastica; species Agelastica alni. The sequence goes on along the minus strand of OX467709.1, from coordinate 23,159,179 downwards.
TTAAATAGGACCTGGATAAGTGAGAAACCTTCATAATTGGAACTTATGCTGAGGTCCCAACACTTTGGCACTGAATTACCTCTGTTAGTGAGACGAAGCAAACCTTAATATCTGGGATTCGTTCTTTATCTTTATTTTTATCTTTATATTTACCTCTATAACTGAAACAGCGAGTGAATTTTATATGCATTAACCTGAGATAACTGTTTGTTCACTTACTTAATCTGATTCTACACGCAAATTCCTTACTTAACCAATTATGAGACAAAATGACCTTCAGTTTATTTGAAAAATGCCGAAACGGAGGCTCAAATCGTTATCAGTACGTGAAAAGCTGAAGTTAATATCCGTTTATGAAAGTGGCCAGACACTCGAATTTAATGTGCCAAAATCTACTCTTTGCAGAATAATTCAGAATAAAGCTCATACAATACAAATGTGCGTGCACATCATCAATGCTCTGTTCGTTTCAAAACTTAATACCAACAATAATAAAAATCACCGTTCGTTTTAATAAAACTCGAAAAAATCGGGTCGTAATATTTTATTGCATTAATCAAGTCAATGTCTTGTTAAATATTACAATTTCTAAATTATTTTAGACGGTATATTAAATTGCAGATATTATACATAAATATTACACACGGTTCAAGTTTTATTATGTAATAACAAAAACGGTTTTTCCGATAAAAGATCTACGAGCGCCAGCTGGAAGGTTAATTTATAAGTTGGCAATTTTATATAAATTTTTTAGACGTTGTCAAATTAGTTATGTTTATAATTTAATTTCGACTTTGTTAAATTTTGCTTTTGTTATTACTAAAAAACTGTGTGCAAATATGCCAAAAAAACTAAATAGTCGGTGCAAAGAACTCGTTGCATCATTAATTGACTATTTTGAGCGAGAACGTGAAAATAATCGACCATTACTACCTCTAACGGCTGTAAGAGAGGTAAGTTCAAGTATGAAACATTTTTAATAACGTCCAGTCCAATCTTTTTTCTTTTAGCGAGTAGCTGAAGCTCTTTAATTGAGCATGAGGACCGTTAGTGGAATTTCACAAACTGCGAAGAACAATGAACCGTTAAAGTCGCCTACAAAGAAGCGTTCTTGCGAAAAGAAAGTAATACCACAACATTACATATAAGTGCTATTAGAAATACTATTTACAACATGTAACAAACAAGTAAGTGATGTTACACACATTAATGTAGTTTATTGTGAAGCATTTTAACCTGTATTATTATTATTAACAAAATTATGATCGGTAATATTTTTTTGTTAGTGCCTCTAATTAACTGTTAATTGAAATTAAATAAAGCATTAATAAACTAGCTTGAATAGTTTTTATTGAAAATCTTTTGTTTAGGTAAAATTCTCAAAGTGATTCCAGTATGTGTTGCGGATTATCATTATGTCGTTGCTGTCTAGTCCTATGTCCTGCAAAATATGTATTAACTTCTCGGGTTGAATGCGGTAGAAGGCCTTTTTGTAGTCCACAAAGCAGACCATTGCAACGTTAATTAATATTGGTTTTTAACAATTACTGCAAGTTAAAAATAACTTGAAACGGGACGTATATTAATCTACCAATCAGCGTCTAGTGACGTTACTCCTGTTATGACAACTTGTAGATTGTTGGGGGGGGTCATGAAGGCCATGCAACCTCTCAAGCACTTCGACCAATCAGATTTTTTGTGCATAACCCATAATCTATTCGAGGCCCGGCTTACCAGCCTTTTCGCTTGTCTTTGTCCTGGCACTTTATGCCATTGAGATTTCATTTCATCTGTTTCCCAGCGTCGAACCTCTTCTTACAACTTACAACTTCTTACAACTTATTTGAGGTTATAAAAGTAAATACAGTGCACGTTTAAAAACCGTTTCCCCCTACTAATTTTTGAACCACCTGGTATATCACAATGAAATTTGGAGTGCTTAAATGGGAGATAAATAACCCGTTTTTATGAAAAAATGACAGCTAATGACATGACATGACATGCTAATGACTTTGTTGTAATATATTTCATAATATGGAATGATCCTATCTTTACAAAAAGGAATTAAAGCTTATTTTAAAGGGTAGGTACAATTTTAAAAATGCAACTGAGAAAAGAAAAATTTTTTTTACATCCTGTACAATTGTACATAACCTCCAAAGTAGCCATAACCCATTTTTAAGTACAAAACTTTCTACGCAGAAAATTATTCCGAAAATGACTTCCAGTTATTTAGCAACAAACAAGACCCCATTTTTGGTAGACCCGGGTTATGTTCTTTTGCGTTTAAAGTGATCCAAAAAGTGTTTAAATGAACCTCTTACGCCTGCGCAAACGTATTGTCAAGAACTGCGACCAATATTTTAAAGACCGCACCCGTCCAGTGAATCATTCGTTCGACGAATGATTTATTTCGGCGAATGCGCCAGAACTTGCTCCACACTGCGTATTCTAGCCAAATCATAAATGTTCCTTAGCACCCCAGTAAAATAACTCCAAGATGGCGGAAAAGCTGGAAAAAATTAGGGGCAAGCTGAATTTTACATATGTTTTACAAGATATTAAAACAATTATTTTTAGTTCTAATTAAAAAAAAAGTACCAACTGGGGCTCATATCTTCAAAGACTTTTAAGCGAGAAACTGATTCGGATGAAATCGTTTTCTTCTCTGGAAATTGCAAGACCGAAATCATTGCAAAAAAAATGACCACAAAAAAACGTGAAATTTCGTATTCCACCACCGAAATTATTCCACTATCCTTCATAAATGCAGTCGCTACAGATTTAAATGCCATTTACACTAGTCTGATTAATGCAGTTGAATTAACCAAAAAAGAAAAACATTCTTAATAACATTTGATCATATTTGATTGTGTGTATATATATATATATATATATATATATATATATATATATATATATATATATATATATATATTAACAGAAAATTAGAAAAGCACCGATTACCGCTGATTTTGATCAGACGGAACTTCCGTTCACCACATGCTCTGCAAAAATGCACATTTTCCGCAGTTACCTTTAAGTGCAGATATGGTTAGGAAATAACTTTAATTCCTGTGAATGGGGGTGGGAGTTAAGAGACGAAAGCTATGTACTATTAACCAGATTCATCTATATCTCCAGAATGAATTTTGTCCTCAATTTTTTGCATTTGTAAAAAAAATGTGCAGCATTGTGCTTGTGCAAGAGATCCGGACTTAATAACAAAATAGAAATTGTAGAGGAACTATTATAAATTACTTTAATTTTATCCTATTTTTTCTCATTTTTTAAATGTTTTTGCTTTTTATTACTGTAGAAATAAACCAATCAAATGTTAAAGCCATAAAACATTAGAATTTGTATTGATTAAAAAATTAAAAATGTTTTATTGGAAATTGAGAAATCAAAATCGTCATCAAGAAGGCGTTGGAAGCGAACGTTTTTAATGAGAGCTTTGTTTTCAATTGTAACGATTATTTGTTATACAATTTAATTTTAAATTTTTTTTACATAAAAACAATTAAATGTCATAAAACATCGAAATTGGCTCATGAAAAATTAAAAAATATTTTTTTATATTTTATAAAAATTAATAATTCCAAATGATTAAGAAGGCACTGCAGGCTGTCCATTTTACCGTAAGGATAGCAGAGACCACTTCCTTCCACTTGCTACGGTTCTTAAACACAACTTTTGCTTCCTCTACTTTCATCAGTGCTCTCATACATGCTTGTCTATTCACACTCGCCTTATAAATTTGTTTCGTCAGTCTTCCTTCATCTATACTTTCTACGTTTCCAAACCAACAAAGCATTCCTTTATCTATCTTTGTAACCACATCTTCTTTTACGCCACAACGTTCTCTTATATCACTATTCTTTACTTTATCCAATCGAGTCACTCCGGCTATACTTCTTAGACTACTTATCTCCACAGCATTAATCTTGTAACCAAGGTGTAATCCTTGTTACCCAGATAGCTCAAGGAGACAGAGTTCTATTAAATTAAATTGTTTATTCGAAAAAATAAAAAATACATACAGTAAATAAAAATAAAATGAAAACAAGATTCTTTTGGAATTCTGTAAACAGGATGTACTTCACACGACGTGGGTGGCTCGACTTCGACGGGAACGGTATGTACGGCTTATCGTTTGTGTAGTACGGTTCAAGTAAGGACTGAGTTACCGACACAGATCAATACTCCGTCGGTTTGACCCATACGACGCGAATATCGTTTATGGCCGGTCAATACCCGGCCTAACGGTGATTCCGTGTCGTGGAACTGTAGGTATATTTCAGGGCGTCAGTACCGCGCCTAAAATTATCCTGACAGCCTTACCCGGTCGTTCACAAACTTTCGTTGACACCGAAAGTTGACGGTGGTCCTGGTGGGTGTGTGCAAGGTTAGATCAATACTCCAACCTCGTCCAACACCCGCGTAAAGCGTTCAAGACCAGAGTCAATACCCCTGGTCTACGCACGGTCTTTTATATTCGTCGTGGTGGTCTTCTTCTACCATCAATCCATCCGGAGTGAGAGTTCAACGGGTCTGGTGGTGGATATCGTCATCGCGGCAATGGGGACAACTGGTTTCTCGGGTGGAAATAAATAGTAACGTACTGGTGTCGTTACAAAGGTACTCGAAATCCATGACCTGCTCCATCGGTACGTCATCAATTCCTAGTTAACATCTTAGTGGGTCTTTTGCGATGGTCATCGGTTTTGTTTTTGATTTCGAGATTTCCATGTTTCATTTCCTGGCTTCCCTGTGGAAGGCATATAGTATTTTTTGCAGATTATCTTCGTTTTCGGCTATTAGAACAGCGTCATCTGCATAGCAGAGAATTTTTATTTTCGTATTGCCCATTCTGTATCCGAAAGCGGTCTCTTTGACTCTGTCTATTATGTTTTTCATTATGGTGTTAAATATCAGCGGGCTTAGGCCGTCCCCTTGACGTATACCAACTGTATTGTTTATTTCTCTAGTTAATTCGGAGTTGATTCTTATTTGGGTGGTGTTGTGAGTGTTCGGTTTCAATGTTAATTGTTGTAGTTGATTTGGTACATTTTTCTGCTTCAATGTGTTGATTACATCCTCCAATCTTACTCTATCAAACGCCTTGGTTAGGTCCACGAAGCAGAGGAATGCTGGGGTGTTGTATTCTAGGGACTGATGTCTGATGGTAACAATCGCTCTGTTGTGGATCTATTTTTGCGAAAGCCCACTTATCGATTTCATTAAAACAAAAAAAAAACCAAAGATGAAACTTTTAAAAAAAAATTAATATACACCTTAAATCCCGACCTTATATTTCGCGGTGGAGGCTAAAACATTTAACTCATAAAATTTAATTTCGGCAATATTGCGCTAATCTGGCAATATATTTTTGTAGATCTACGTGGTCCAAAATTTAGCATTAGGAATATTTAGTTATTAAAAAATTTGATCTCTTCCGCATAGACTGATCGATTTACCTACTCTTTATACAGGGTGTTTCATTACTAATTGGAGATATTTCAACTATAGAATCCTGAACTCAAAATATAAAGATTCATCACAAAATGTGTCTCCTGTCTGAGTTACAGGGTGTCTTATTTGAAAATTTAAAAATTACTCATGTCCAGTACTTTAAAACTGTTCGAAGTATTATTGTCATATTTAGTGGGGAGTGTAAGTACTATACATCATACTAAATTATGTTAGGTGAACGTTTCTGGCTACTACCAAAGGCGTACGACAGGAGCAAGTGACTGGTTGATCCCTCCTTAATTCTACGCCACTGGCGGAATTGCAATTTTATTACAATTTTTCAAATCTCCAATACTTTCTACGTAAATATTGTACTTTTTCTCCATGGCGATAAGGTTAATATTTTTCGAGATATTTCGGGTTAAACATGAAGCTGCACAATTATTTTAATTACAATTTGTATTATTTATGTCGGTTTTTTGGGTCATTTACATGCATTTTTTACGCGAATTAAAGTCCAAACCATCCAAGCATTCCTTTATTATTATTTATAACCACATCTTCTTTTACACCACATCTCACTATTCTTCACTTTATACATCAAAGTCACTTCAGCTATACTTCTCAGACAACTCATCTTCACAGCATTAATCCTATTTTCATGCTTCTTCTTCCAAACCCAACATTCACTACTATACATAAGGAACCAACAATCCTCTATGCACAGCCAGACGTGCCTTTTTTGACACTTTCTGGGTGTTCATAAAGCTATGCAGTGCCCCATTCATTTGTTTTCCTGCCAACGCCCTTCGTTCAAGGTCACTGTCATACTTTTCATCTCTCTTAAACTTTAAACCCAAGGATACAAACTCATTTACTTGTTCCACTATTTCTCCCTTAATTAGAACTTCACAGTTTGTCTTGCTTTCTGCTCTTTTAAAAATCATTAATTTTGTTTTGCTTACATTTATTTTAATTCCTTTGATTTTCAGGGCACCATGCATAACATTAACCATCGCCTGCAACTCCTCTTCAGGTGACGCTAATATGACTTTCTCATCGGCGTAAAGAAGGCATTTGACGATCAAATCATTTATTTTCAATCAATACGCTCTCTCTTTCAAATATATTAAACAATCGTCTATGTATAAGTCAAACAGCCATGGCTAAGCCCCACATCCTTGTCAATGTTAAACCAATCCGTGTAAGCTCCGTTTATCCTGACACAAGGATAAACGTTAAGTAATTCCTCGTTAAGTGACTGCTCGTATTAAACTACCGCTCACCCCATACACAGATAATTTAGACCACAATTTACTCCTCACAAATCTGTCATAGACCCTTTTCAAGTCTATAAAAGCGCAATAGACCTGACTTCTAGCCAAAAATTTTTCGACTATACCTCGTAATGAAAAGACCTGATCCATACATCTTTTTCCTCTTTTAAATCCTTCTTGCACATCCCATATCATCTCAGTTTCATTCGTCACTCTTTTAATCAATATCTTTGCATACAGTTTGCCGACTATGCTGAAACTGAAACTAATAACCCGGTAGTTCTACGAACCCTGCTGCGAATCTTTTCACTTGTAAAGCGGCACGATAACAGCCCTGCACCAGTCGTCTAGTACACTACCATTCCTCCAACAAAGGTTAAAAATGCGGTACAGCAGACTAGTTACCACGCTTTGTCGAGCCTTCGGCATTTTAACTGTTATCCTGTCGTACCTAGTAGTTTTACCCAATTTCATATTGTTTAACACTTCCACAATTTCTGTCGTACTAATTTCACTTTCATTACAATTTTTACTCATGTCTCCAAATGGGGCCTGTTTTTGTGTATCCTCTTTCTCAAATAAACTTTTGAAGTATTCCTGATATCTCTTTAAAACGCATTCCTCTTCTTTTACCATACTATCTGCATATAGGTTCTGTGTCAGACACGCCTATATTGTGCAGATGTTTCTTAAAGACCAGTGTCCGTTACGAAGCCCTACAACTGTTCTAAGTTTTTCCCTACTTAGCGAGAGCAGCTTCCCTGCCTACTTAGGTGAGAGTTCTTTCAGCATTAACTTGCTGTACTTAGCTCCCTTTGGCTGTGCCCACATCAGCCGATGCTGAGAGTGTATCCAGCCATTGATCGCTGCTTTAACGCTGGCCTTGGGAATCCCTATTATTTGTTCTGGCCCAATAAATGGTGTTCCAGAGCCCCTCCTAGCTAGTTTTTCCCCTTCTTCGTTACCAGAAGTACCTTTATGCGCTGGCATCCACGACAAGGTAACATTGTTATGGTTAGCCAAGGTTCGTAGGTTTCCGGCACATTCGCGGACAATTTTTGAGTCTATTCTACGTCATGCCAAAGCTCTAAGTGCTGCTTGACTTAATTGGGGATCATTTTTTTGTATCCCTGTTTCAGATTTTCAACAGCACAAGCATTTATGGTATTTACTTCAGCTATGAGGTTTTTTGCTTATATATGGGTTTTGAAGAGCAGACGCCTTAGCCATTTTCTGTGTACCAGGTGAGTTCGCCAGGTTGATCATCCCTGAGTTTTGCGTGAACCTCATAGCTTGTCTCGAAGGATATTTCTGCACTCATATAATTAGTTGCCCTATCCAGAAATGGGTGTCTGATTATATTTTTTTATGGTTTCGTTACATCTAAGTAAATGAAGAGATAGAAAATACGTTCGCGCAGACGCATGCGAATAAGTCCAACACTTTTTAGCTCACTTTAAACGTAATAGAATATATCACTGTGTTATTTACTCATAATATTAAAGTGCAAAAATTATCTACAGTTATCTACACTTCCATGGTTCGCCGATTTAAGAAAATTTAGCGCTTTGCGTTATTAAAAAAACCGGTTTTGTTGCAAACTCCTCGTAACAGATGGAATTTAAGATTGGTGTTGTGTTTGAATTTTTTGGCGCAATATTGACAGGAAAACATCGGTTCCACTCCGCATTCGTAGCGATGGTGTCGAATCAGCGTTTTTTCGTATTTGTAATTAGCATTACACCTGTAGCAACGATAACGACCTAAAAAAATTCATTAGAATAGTTTTTAGATATCAATAGTTAAAAAAAAAAGTTATTACAAGCCGATTCTCAAACGTTTTCGGCGTCAAGCCGTCATCAGGAGACATTTTTGTCACAAATTTGTTTACTAAAGACTAAACACGAAGAGGACATGACTATAGCTCAACAATGAACATTTCAAGATGAACAAAACCTCCACCGGAAAATTAAATATCGAACAGATGTTCACAATATTAATATTAGATTCGGAGGTATGATTTCGGTACCAAGATTTAAAACCGAAATACACCTATCCCCCGATTTACACGGTAGATACGTTCCAGAGAAAAACGTGTAAATCGAAAATTAAAAATTTTCAAGTCAAAACCGTGCAAATCGAAAAGCTTGCAGAAAATGCATAATTTTGCTATTTAACAGTTGTGATTTTTTTCAATATTTTTAGGTGTACACAGAAATAAAAATAAAATGCATTGACAGGTTAAAATATGTAATATATTACGGAAACACTGTTTTTTTATTTAATTACAATACATTAAACAGAAGAACAAAAAAAAAAACCAAAGGTGTTTTATTATCCTTCATCACTATCAGAAATTACTCTCATTCTTTTTTTTCGGAATCGAAGGTTGGAATTCACTTTCATCACTCGAAGTTATTTGTGCCGATTCGATGTTTGAAGCAGAAATATTTACATTCTGAGAGGTGGTAATAAAATCGGTTATTAACAATTGCTTCGAATTTTTTGTAAGATCTTAGTAGAGTGCGATAAAAACAAAAAAAAAACTTATTTGGAAAACCGTGTAAAAGCGAAAATTTGTTAGACGAAGTTTGCTTGTGTTTAAGTATTATACTTAAATTACTCGCAGGGTTTTCTAAGGGTTAAGTGGTAGAGCATTCCTTGCAGGCGCTTCCTGTATTTGCAAGAAATAAACTTCGCCCTTTATTTCTCTTTTGGAAGATTAAAGTATGTTTTCAAGTCGGATATTCTCATCAGTCTAAAACGAAAAGTATACAATCAGTGCATATTACCAGTGATGACATACGGAGCCGAAACATTGACGCTTATAAAAAAGTCAGCAAAGAAACTGCATGTCACCGAACGGGCGATGGAGAGGGCTATTCTGGGTATCTCCCTCAGAGACCGAATACCAAATGAGATTATTCGCCAAAGAACAGGTGTTATAGATGTAATCGAAAAAATAACAACTTTAAAGTGGAACTGGGGTGGCCACGTAGCTAGAAGAACTGACGGAAGATGGTCTAAAAAACTATTGGAGTGGCGTCCGAGGCACGAAGCTTATCGTAGTAGAGGGCGCCCCCCCCCGCACGATGGACCGATGACATCAAAAGAATCTGTGGTAATTGGATACAAATGGCTCAAGATAGAGCAGAGTGGCAAAATAAACGAGAGGCTTATGTTCAGCAGTGGACTACTATAGCTGAGTGATGATGATGATGATGATTTATTTCTCTATAATGTATCATTTCTACAATGTAATTACAATTAATTAATTAATGAGAAATAATAAAGACGATTATTATTATTATTAAATTTTTTTATAGAATTGTAACTAAATTACATCATTTAAAAGACACGTACATTTTAAAACTTTTTAAAATCATGAAAACATTCAAATGTCTTTTAAATGATGTAATTTAGTTACAATTTTATTTATTGTTTTGTTCATCTTGAAATGTTCACTGCTGAGCTATAGTCATTTCCGCTTTATGTTTAGTCTTTAGTAAACAAATTTGTGACAAAAATTTCTCCTGATGATGTCTTGCCGCCGAAAACGTTTGAGAATTGGCTTGTAATAATTAAAACATTTTTGGTGTAGCCTTTTTTTACCTATTGATATCTTATATATCACAGTACACACAACCCCCCTTTTCTGTTATATTTCTTTTTTGTTTAATCAATACGGTACATGTTTTATTGTTGCCCTTCCGAAAAATATTTTATCCTTTACTCACCCGGAAAAGGAAACGTGTCGCAAGAAGAAAATATTGGACATTTTATTAACATGTTCTGATCTCCTAATGAACCTTCATACCATTCTGACAAAACGTCTGTGATTTTCTTTGCCATCTCACGCATCATATGATGTGTAAAATTTGACATCTCACCTTAGTAATAAGCATTTTTAAAATTATATTCCGAAAAAAATGGTTTTAATTGAAATGATTTTTTATAACAAACAATAATTCTTTTTAATGAAAATTGTATTTTATTTAATTGACACTAGGAGTGACAGAAATGAACCGTAAAATTTAAAAAAGCTAAATACTGAAATATTTTTTTCGAAAAATTAATAATTATTACTTACTTGAATTTTTTATCAATCATCTGTACTTTATTGAGACTTATTATCAACAGTAAATATTTATTTATATAGTTTACGCATATAACAGCAAACTTTATACACAACACTGTAACTTAGGTGCACTGTATCACCTCTCGGAAAATTGGTTGACGGCTATCTGACGGCCAACTCTACCACCGCGCGCTCATTCGTCAAATCAAATAGCGCGTGCTTCCGCGACTTTCTGTAACACACTTCCTGTTACATTTCACGGAATCACTCTCACAAATTGCAAGAAAGCGAGAGGAAAGATGTTACAAATCTGTTACACACTTCCGTCCCATTACACGAAATTAATCCCACAAATTGCAATATTGAATGAAACTCTATGATGTAATTCGTTCCTTTAGAATATTTGCCTTGAAAAAATAATATTAAATAAAAATTGAAATATACAGATTTCATTTCGAATTACATTCGGAGGGGAAGAAAAAACTAAGTTCCTTACGGGGGTCTCCCGACCGCACAATTTTTTTAAACTAATTTTACTTATCTGAAAGGTAAAGTGCTGCGCAACACATATTTAATATTTTACAATTTTTTTAATTTTTATCGTTTATAACAGTTGGTGCATTTTTATGTAACCACGATATTTGTAAATGGTTCGGTTTTTATTTTAAAAATTCTTGTTTTAAGTTTAATTTGATTGGCTTTTCTGCCAATTAACTTAATTAGATCAGCCCGGAATTTTTTTCATTGATTTCGTAAGAGTGCACCATCATACGACAAAAATAAAACAAATTTTTCTTTAAATTTTTTATGGTAAAACTATTTTTAGAGTCAAAACATTCAATTCCTTCTTAATTTTTAAAATAACACTTTAAAATCATACGGTTCCAAAGGTCCTTTCAGTCAATTGAGATTAACCAACATCTTAAACAATTTAACAATAATTAAAGATGAAAAAAATTGTTTTAAAAAAAATTTAATGTGTCTTTCAGATAAAATTTTCAATTTTCTCCTTTTTTAAAGTATTTCTGTAAGTACAGATTAGCATGTGTTTTTTGATGTTATGCTCGTGTTTGGCTCTTGCCGAACAATACAAACATTTAAAAGCGGCCGGTTTTTGACACTCGTACATTAAATGTCTCGTTAAAGATGATTTTTGCTTATAAATATTTCCACAAGTCAAGCAAGAATGGCTGGTCCCTAAAATAATACGAAAAATTAGATATAGAGATAAAAAAACGATATCAAAAATGAAGTCTTAAGACTAAATTACTATTGAAATGAACACTTCCAGCGTCCCCACTCAACCTTCAACGAGAACGGACCTGAAGTGCCGAGTTAAACCTAACTAGTTACCAATAGCGTATCGTACACCACCTTCCTTTCGGTTAACAGCCGAACGCGCATCTGTCAAGTTGACATTACATAGTTTATATTTTTATTTCAGTAAATATTTTTGGTCTGGACCCCTGTTTTATGCTTGCGTTTATTCCGAATTCGCAATAAAAAATAGTATGTGCAACTTATGGAGATACTCAAAACAACTGGTATTGATGACAAAGATATCCGCTTGATAGGTAATTTATATCGGCACCAGTCTGCCAAAGTCAGAATTAACGGTCACCTGACGGAAGATGTTGAAGTGAAGAAAGGTGTAAGACAGGAATGTTTACTGTCTTCACTCCTTTTTAATTTGTACTCTGAAGAGTTATTTGGGCAGACCCTAGGAGACACGGATTTGAGAGTTGTGATAAATGGACAAATTCTCAACAACATAAGATACGCGGATGACACTGTAATACTCGCGCAGCCCATCGATGACCTACAGAGACTTATTAATAGGGTAACTGCAGCTTGCGAAGTATTTGGTTTGAAAATAAACTCGGCAGAAACCAAATACATGCTAATAAGCAAAGGAATTCATAATCAAGTTGCTAGTGTTTACGTCAACGGAACACAATTGGACAGAGTCTCAAGTGCGAGCTACCTTGGTTGCAGGATAAACGAGGACTGGGAACCATCAGTTGAAATCAAAATACGTATTGAGTGTGCCCGGGCAACATTTATTCGCATGAAAAAACTTTTTATCAGTCACGATCTATCGATTGCCCTGCGAATGAGGATGATTAGAGCATATGTCTTTCCAGTTCTTTTGTACGGAGTCGAGAGCTGGACACTAACAGAAGCCACGCTCAAACGTCTACAAGCTTTCGAGATGTGGTTGTACAGGAGAATGCTAAGTATAAGTTGGGTGGAAAAAATCACAAACGAGGTGTTTAGAAGAATGCATAAAGATACAGAAGTGGTCAATATTGTAAAACAACGAATATTTCGGACATTTCATGAGACACCCAGAAAAGTATGACATTCTACATCTTATAATACAGGGTAAGATTAATAGTAAGAGACGCCCCGGCAGACGAAGAACTTCCTGGCTCAAAAATCTCAGACAGTGGTTTGGTCTCACCACTATACAACTTTTTCGAGCGACCACCAACAAAATAATGATTTCAAACATGATAACCAGAATGATCGCCAACGATCGTTAAACGGTCATGGCACCTAGAAGAAGAAGAAACGTCTACTGCATATTTACCTACCAGAAAATGTGTTGGTATTTAAAGTATTAAAACTAAAATTTTGGTACCAAATATACTTTTTAATAATTTAACAAATTTCAATAGAGGAAATTATTATTTAGTAAAAAAAGGGGTATGGAAAGATTTCAGAGAATAGTAGTACAAACATTTTGTTTGTTTTGTTTTGTTTGTTTGTATATTTTATTTTTTTTTCTTTAGGTTACTAAGCTGCTAATAAATAGTATGAACATTAAAATTAAAATTTAAAAATTCATTAAATTTTTGTTGTACAATTAATATTAATTATAAATATTTGATTATTTTTCTTTTTCAGTAAGTTAGTTAAAATTATTTAAAATTCCTTTTCAGTACTTGGACCTTTAGCTAGGTTTATTAAATCAATAATTTATTTTTTTTTATACATTTTTGGTAAAATTTTATTTAATAAAATAATTTAGTTTTATAAAAGTAACTTCAACGTAACACAAAATTGTCGCCAACATTTGGGGCTTTAGTAAGTTTTTTTATGGTTACACAAAAATTACCTTAACAATTGCATAAGTTTTTATAACAATAACAGAAATAGTAATTTAAAGAGGTAAAAAATTAATTTTAATTGCATGTTCGACATCAAACATCAATAACTTTTATGATATTGATTTCCGGACAAAATTTATGGAAAGCAAATTGAAGGAAATTTAATTATTAATAACATTGCTTTCTTTCGTTCAGGATTTAAAATTGTAAGTCCTTTACAAAAATGTGCAGAAAAATTATAATTCAAAATTTATGTTATCACAGTATGTAAAAGAAAAAATTGAAAGATATTTTGGAAACGGTGTTCTGGGAGATGTTTAAAGAATGGAAATTGTTAGTAAAAAATTATTATGAGAAGAGAGCAGACGGGTTTTTATAAAATAATAATATAAGAGTTTGTATTATTTATATTATTCTTAATATAAAAAAAATATCAGCAAATTGTAATATTAAAATTTGGAAGTAGGTATCTGTCAAGTGCAGAAGAAAGAAGAAAGAAATTGTCGAGGTTGGGGCTCTAGTCGAGTTGGTCTTTGCACAGGATCTACGCTACGTGAGAGACAATTTACAGGGTTGGACTTTTTATTTATAAATTATTTATGAACATAAAATTATATTTTACTTTTTTTGTAAATAATTTCGGTAAAAATTAAAAAATATTGTAACGGGATCATTGAAAATTTTGGGTACGTATAATTAGACAGATAGATAGGTTAAAATAGATAAATATTTAACACACAGGTAAAAAAAATAGTTTTTTTGTCATTCTTGCTTAAGGATATTGCTTAAAAAATATAGAAAAAAATATCTTATTTTATTTCTTGATATATTTTTAATGGGACAAAAGTATCTGTATTTGGGATATTTCAAACCTTTAAAATTTCATATCTCTAAAAATATTAATTTTTTCGTAAAAAGTCATAGAAACTATGTTAATCATATTTTATAAAATAATGTAAAAAAGTTTTGTCCGAGTTGCCCATTTACATCACCAGTGTGACAATTTGAAGAGAATCATACAAAAAAAATTAAGGTGGAATAGTTTTCGCCTCATGCGCCTTATTCCTCCTGGACTATATCTCTTTCTCGCGATATCGTTTAGCTGTATTCAAAAATTTGAGACCCTTTAATCTTACATCATAACTTTCTATTAATGTATCTCTATTATTGGGTAACATTTAGCGAAGTGAGGTCCCTTTCAATAGCAATTTAATTCTTTTTCCTGTGTGAACTCATTTTTGTTATAGTCCTAGGGCCAAGTGCAGATTTGAAGGATATTCCGGAATAGCCCTAGTCCCATTATAATTATAATTTCTTCGATATATTCGATCGCATGAAAGTTTCAGCGATTCTACGGATCACCTTCACATTGTAGCGTCGGGTGCATTGCAGTCAACTTTGCGGCGCGCTAGGCGTCGTAATTTTTGTCAAAAATAAAAAATAAAAAGACGAAATTGTAGGTCTGAAAACGCTTTACAAGTTTGATAATGGACATTTTTTTGATATCTTTTTCTGTAAAAAAGAAAATGGCAAAAAATAAATTTCACTCCCCAAATTTATAATTTTTTTCGATCGATATCTCAATAACAATGAATGATAGGTGAAAAATACAAAAAACCTTAGTTGTAGATTGTAAAAAACGCAACAAATAAGTATTGTATATAAGTATATTTCATTAGGAGTCGAGAAAATAGGCTTTTTCCGTGCGCGCGCGACAAGTTTCCGTGGGAGATGCAGCCGAACACGGAAAATCGTGCCAGCAAGGAAAAAGCATTTATGGACGTGTAATGAACGATACTTTTCATTTTATCTACTTAAAAACCACAAATTGTTAAGATATTATCACTAAAAATATCAAAAAATTGTCAAAAAACAAGCGTTATTTACCCCGTTGCTAAGAAAATAAACAGAAAAATTTGCGATTTCTAGAGAAGTGACAATAACATATTATTTTATTTTGACATGCAGATAGGCAGCTGATGACACCAGTGCACCGTAAAATTTTCCGTGCGGGCGCATGAAAACAGCCTACTTTCGGTGCGCTAAATAGGCATGTACATATAGTGTTTTCAAGTAGGTATAATGAAAAAATGTTTGTATCTCAACGGTGAACCGATATTATTATAAAAAACTGAATTTGACCCTTTTTTAAGATGGCGGAAAATGCACAAGAAAATTTTAGTCGACAATTTGAAGTTAAGCTTTTTCTAGACCCCCCCAAGTAATATCCAAAATTTAACTTTCTCCGTTCACATGCATTTCTAACCCGTTTTTTTCCGACGTAATAACTGGATTATTAAGAAATTTATAATGTTCGAAGAGGATAAACATTAATGATTATTTGAATAAATTATAAAGTAAAAGTTTGAATGGGTATTTATTGTTATAAAAATAAATTTTAATAAATATATTTATCATATATTATATATAAATAAAACAACTACTCCTCTGGCTATATGCCGCGACAGGCATTGAATTACATCTGATACATAATCGCGTATAATACCCCATTTTGGGTCACAATATGCAGATGCTTGTTAAGTAAGAGAAGGAACTATTAGATTTATCCATCCGAATTAACCACCTATGGACCGGTTTCGGCGTGTGTTGCCGCTCATCAGCATAGGGCAGGTCTACCTCGGCTGGACACATCAACAGCTTCGACTCCTACCAAGTATACATGAAGTGCTACGCGAAAAGCGCCAGTCACGACATCTATATTTTTTAACAAGCACCACCCGGTGAATAGTTTCTGCGATGAAGTATTGTAATTTGCAAAATTTATAAAAAACCATAATATTATTATAGTAAACTATAAACATTTTTCACATATATATATATATATATATATATATATATATATATATATATATAGTTTGGTACTTTTTTTTGAACCTTGTATATTAATAACTTTAAAATGTTTTTGGGATAGGTCCAAATAAAACGTTGGTATTATAACATAATTGTCAAGTTTTTTATTGACGTTTCGGCTTGTTTCTTAAGGTTTTTTTAAAATATTTTACTGTCAAAGCGTGGAATTTGTTAATAAATAAAAAAACATGGAGAAACACTAAACAACACAAATCTTGTAAACAACGGGACATGGCTTGATAACAACTTATTAACAAATTCCACGCTTTATGCCAATAAAATATTTTGAAAAAGGCTTGAGAATTAAGCCGAAACGTCAAT
Organism: Agelastica alni; assembly: GCA_950111635.1. Classification (NCBI taxonomy): domain Eukaryota; kingdom Metazoa; phylum Arthropoda; class Insecta; order Coleoptera; family Chrysomelidae; genus Agelastica; species Agelastica alni. Next base: position 23,142,044 of record OX467709.1, on the reverse strand, counting down.
AAAAAACTTGACAATTATGTTATAATACCGACGTTTTATGTGGACCTATCCCAAGAACATTTTAAAGTTATATATATATATATAAAAAAAACGATTTGTAAACTTGAGGATGCAGTCAAAGTACTGGGCTGGTTTAAATAATACTCTTTATTTGGTCGAGCTTTCGGAAATGTTTATTTCCTTTATCAAGACATCTAATAAAACAGTTAAAATGTAAACAATTGTAAAAAGATAGGTTAAGAAATACTTACTAAACACATGAGGTTTGAAGTAACCAGTCAACGTCAAAACGAAAACGGACAATCGTTAAAAATCAAATTTAAAAACATTAATGATATACAAAATTATTACTAGAAAATTAATTAACATATTTGTTGATACGTGCTAAAGGTTGTGAGTACAAACTATTAAAATTTGGTTTGTTGGTTTTAAAAAGAGTCAGGGTGACATACAAGAGTCATACCAACCGTATGACAAACCTAAAATAAGTGGGAATTTTAAAAATTATGATTTGGTAGAGATTCGTTTAACTATTTGGTAATTTTGGAAGGCAAACATTCTTATTTTTAAATGTAATTGTAAATATTACTCAAATTATTAATGTCAGTTTTTTTATTCATACTGTTAGTATCATTCTTGATACAAAACATTTCTTTAAATAGTCTTTTGTGTAAGTTATTTTCTGTGCAGAGTACTTTGACCTGGTTATAATCCATTGCTAGAGATTACATGCTCGGCCAGTGCACAAGTCAATTTCTTCACATTGGAATCACTTTTATGGGACGTAAGGCGTCCAGACAAATTCCTTGATGTTTGTCCAATATATGCCTTATCGCAAGTCTTACAGGAAATTTTATAAACGACATTTGACTTTTCTAACAGTTTCAATTTAGTTTTAGTTTTAGAGAAAAGGGTATTTGTAGTGGTAACCATGCGTTGAGCGATTTTAATCTCATTTTTAAAAACATTTAACAGCTTAGGTGTTAGCGATTGGCAATATGGTAAAGAACAGAAAAAAAAAACAAAAAACTGAATTTTAATCGTTTGTACTCACAACCTTTAGCACGTGTCAACAAATATGTTAATATTAATTTTCTAGTAATAATTTTGTGTATCATTAATGTTTTTAAATTTGATTTTTAAGGATTGTCCGTTTTCGTTTTGACGTTGACTGGTTACTAAAAACCTCATGTTTTTAGTAAGTATTTCTTAACCTATCTTTTTACAATTCTTTACATTTTAATTGTTTTATAGATGTCTTGATAAAGGAAATAAACATTTCCTAAAGCTCGACCAAATAACAAAGAGTATTATTTAAACCAGCCCAAAACTTTGACTGCATCCTCAAGTTTACAAATCGTTTTCTCTTAAACTAGCTAGTCAGGAATAACTTTTCACTTAATATATATATATATATATATATATATATATATATATATATATATATATCTTCCATAAAACAACTTAATATTGACTTTTCATTAACTACTGTCAAAAAAATTTTCATTTTCTGGATATTAATTTATATTAAACTCATATACTGTAAGTAGGTATATTTTTTTTAAAAAAATTGTCCATTATTATACTATAATTTCAGAGTAACTGATGAAGAAAAAACAATAATTTCGAAAGATTTTACAAAAAATTAAAAAAAGAGTTTTAATAAAATATAGCTGCATCCCCAAAAAAATTTACATTTATATATATATATATATATATATATATATATATATAAAATTTTTTTCGAAAGCTTCTGTCAAATAAGTTAATAAACTGTATTTTATAATTGCATGAAGCTTATAAAACTTTAGAGAATGTAATCATCTATACAATTATTTTCGAATACAATTTTATGTCTGTGTAATAAGTGGCTTTTCAAATTGCTTTTATAGTTACACTTGTGGAAACACAATCTACAGGCAAATCGGCCGTTGACGCCACATTGAAATTTCAAGTGTCTCATGTACGTCGATTTGATATTGTAACCTCTATTGCATTTGTGGCAGTTGTATGCAGCATCTGAAATTTACAAAAACATTAGTAAACGTACTTTTTAACAATCCCTCTAAGGTGTAGGTATATTTATTAAGATAAATGATATATAAATATATTTCTAGTACATTTTTTTGTTGCTGTAACAGGTAAAAATCCCAATTATTCCGTAATCATTAATTTAATTTTTTATCAACAATCATGACGCGTTATCGTTAAAGAAAATGCAGTTCAGAAGGATCATTATTGTGGTTCATAAGACAAATAAGGATTCAGATAATATTAGGATTCAAAAAAGATCACAAGAAGAATATACGCGATAATTGGGAAGGAAACCTCTGAAAAGAAAATAATTAAAAGTAAGTCGTAAACAGTTTATCAATATTTTAATAACAAATAATATCTGTTTTGTGTTTTTTTGTTGTTAATTTTGGATGAAATCTTGAGGTATTTGATCCCATGTTGTGATATGAATATGGATTTCGACAACTTCGGTCTACTGGAGATTTGCTGGCTTATGTCACTCAGCTCTGGACAAACACTATTGAGAAGTTTGGTGAATCTGGTGCAATAACCTTGGATATATCTAAAGCCTTTGACCGCGTTTAGCACCAGGCATTGTTAGGCAAATTATCTGCCTACGGTCTCCCAACCAAACTGCGCCAATGGCTCTTGAGCTTCATGCAAGATTGCTCCTTATATGTGGTAGTTGACGGTATTTCTTCTGATACGTTAAAAACCAATGTCAGGGTCCCCCAGGGTACCCCAAGAACCCCATTTACAGTTTTGCAGACGACAGCATACTTGTCTCAACTTTCACATCCTATCGATCACTTTCGTTGACTGATACAAATAGACTTAGGCAGGAACAGGTTGATTCCATCAATAGTGATCTTAAAGCAATCGTCGAGTGGGGAACCAACAATCTTGTTCAGTTCAACGCCCAGAAAACACAAAGCGCCACGTTTTTCAAAAAAGTTAATTTTTCAAATCATTTCATCACAATGTCTGGAAATACCCTTAAATCAAGTCCCTCCATCTCGATTTTGGGAGTCACGGTGTCTTGGCATGACCATGTTGCTAACATCGCAAAGTCAGCAAGCCAGAGGCTATGTTTTCTGTGGAAAGCTAGAAAGTTTTTTTACTTCTGATCAACTGTTGACGACGTACAAGGCTTAAATCCGACCTCTACTGGAGTATTGCTCGCACATTTGGGGTTCACCACCAAGGCATTATCTTCGTCCTCTAGATTCCATTCAGAAAAGGGTCATTCGGTTGATAAAAAGCTTAAGTGTCACAGATACCCTTCACCCTCTAGAACATAGAAGAAGAGTTGCAGATCAGACATTACTCTACAGATATTTCCATGGCAAATGCTCCAGAGAAATAAAAACTCTGGTACCACCACTGACCACATTCAGCCGAAGAACTCGGCACGCTGATCAGTCCCACCCATTTACTCTCAAGATTGACACTACAAGGACCAATCTCCATCAAAGATCCTTCTTTTACAGGGCCGCTACAGAATGGAACAAGCTTCCAAAATCAGTTTTTCCAGAGAACTATGACCTGCAACTTTTCAAAAAGCGGTTTCACAATCGTTTTCTTTCTATAATCTCTCCCCCTTCAAAATGAACAAAACATTGTCGTAATAAAATTAATAGTAATAAATATGAATTTCTATGTTCGCAGAGTTTCTACATTCACGTTCATCGTCCATTTGTACGAAAAAATATTATTTTTACGAAAAAATGAATACAAACTTTTTTGAAGGCAATTTAATGCTCTCCAACTTTTGTCAAAATAATTTTTTCAATTAACACGATAATTAAGGAGTTATACAACAAAAACCATAAAAATGCACCTTTCTTCCAAGATGGCCGCGATTCCGCACCTTCAATTGTTCAGGACTTTTAACACATTTAATAGTAAGCCATAATAAACATTATCACCAAATTTCAAAACTTTCGTATTTATTATTTTTACTTTTGCTTCGTTGCTAGAACTATTAGGGAATTTTGTAGTGTTATTAAATTTTAGAGTTTAAAGTATAGCATACAATCCTCCTGTGAAAATACTTGATATTTCTGGAAGCTTATATTGTTGAGTTGAGAACTTAAATATAAATAAATGCAAACCCTTACAATCTTTAAACATTATTTTATGCAAATTTGTAACTAATTGTTGAGGGAAAATAAAGTAAGTCATTTATAATAAAAAAATGTATTGCTAGAATGTGATTTATTAAAGATTATCTGGTTAAATTTTAGTTTTTATTTTATAAGTACATAAACACAAGCATTAAAACATAGCTCACACTTTTTTTACTATATATTTGTGGCGCAAAATGATGTGCCTCTTCAAATTGGCACTAATAAACGTTTTATATGGACAATTAGGGCAAAACATGGATGCTTCTTTACCGCAATAGACTTTTTCGTGATGATACAGGCAGCTCTTGGACTTATAACATTTTCCACATTTTTTGCACTTGAAAGATCCTAAAACTAAACTACATAAATGGTTTTGTACGTATTTTAATAAAATGAAATGTAAGCTTGACATTTAAACGCAAAATAACTCTTCTACGTTCTTCTTAACGTATTTGGATTTTACTTGCTCAATTGGACGAATTTAAGGATAATATGGTTGCCTTTTTAGAAAAGTAAGAAGAATGTTTTCACCAAGATGTGATGGACTTTGAATGACGTTATCATTGGCAGTATAATGGAGCATAATGGGAGATTAAGTTTAGGGTTTGACACGGAAAAGTCCATACAAACATGATGTACCAAAAATGTTTATTGCTTAACTTCGTTCATCATTTTTTTTACATTTGTAGTTTATTATTATTATTTCTTAGTAAAAATATTTGAATTGCGAAACTCAAGTTTGTTTAACTGGTATTTACAATAAATGAAAAAGAAAACAGGTAATTTTTCTAAAACTCCGAAAATCATTCTGGTTTCTACAAAAGCAAACTTTGGTAATATTATACAGTCGCATCCCCCGCGTTATTTGGCGCAAAAAATCAACATTTTTGAGTATTTTTTTTTTAAATCTTCGTTTTTACGGTGAATTTATGACGAAAATTATGGGAATAAACAAAATAAATACTTAGTTTCGGGGCTTTAAATGTTCATGTAAACGCACTGATTCACGTATAATTGTTGATAACTTTTTACAAGTAATCGAATAAAGTTTTTATATATTTTTTTCTTAATTTACATAAAAAAGGAACAAATTAAAAAAAGATGTATACAAAAATGTTGATTTTTCATGTCCCTAGTCTCCACTCTGACTACGTGACCTGTCCATGCGAGCCTTCTGGATCTTATTGTTCTAGTGAAGTATAATCTAACTACGTGTATAAATGTTATATACTGATACGAATTTTAGTTCTTTCTTGGGTTCGGCGATTTAAAACTCTCGATACAGTAACAAAACAGTGTCTATTCCAAAACAATAAATTCTACTTTTATAAATTACTTAGATATTTACTATTCGACTAATTACAACTTTTACAACTATTTACATTTTATAAATCATAAACACTTTTAAAACTAAAAACTATCCGCGGCTGCTGTCCTGTTTATACCTGTAAATCATAATTTGACCCTTTTTCGCGAAGGCGACGGAACCATCTGGAAGCTTCGAGGATTTACCTCGATGATCGGATGCCGATAAATAAACAGGTCCGATATGTAAACAATACGATTATTGAAGAAAAAAGTAAAATTTTATTTGTAAAAAATTAATAAATAAACATTATTTTTTTTTTTTAAAATGTTTGTTTTTTTGTGAAGATTAACTAAGAAAATATATGAACTTCGTTTGATGCTTTGCAAAAAAGTTATGAACGATTATATTCAAAGAAGTGCGTTTATGATTGCATTTAAAGTCTTCAAACACTATGAAATTTTTAAGTGAGATATTTCCAATATTTTTTCCATAAATCCGCTGTAAAAACGAAGATTTAAAAAAAATAAATTCATCGAAATAGGATGGTTTTTTAATTTTCTAGTGCCAAAAAATGAGGGGACCGCGATAGTATAAAATTACCCAAACTTTATCTAGTAATAAATCTATTTTTTCTTTTTTAATTTCTTTGTAATAAATTAAAATCTGACATCGACAACCCAGACCCAAAACTATTGTTGACCGCTGTTAGAATGTAGCATGTAGCGCAATTTTTGTAAACAATAATACGAGCTAGAGTACAGTTTAATACTTTATTATTAATTAATATTATTTAAATCCATTGGTTAGTTAATACACACATCATTTAAAAGTCTTCCTAAACATGTTTGGACCTAGGAGGTTTTTTTTCGTGACGTAACACGATGTGTCTCTTCATATTTGAGGTTATAAACGTTTTGTAGGGGCAATATGGGCAAAATATGGACGGTTCTTTTCCGCAATAAACATACTTGTGTATCTTCAAACAGTTCATATTTTTATAGGATTTTCCACACTTGTCGCAGTGACATAAATCTAAAAATAACAAAATTAATACCACAGACAAAAAAATCCTATTGCTAGGCAAGCACAGACAGAGGAAAACAATATATTGATTAAGTTTAGACAAAATTAAGTTTGTTGAGAAGTAATAAATGTAATTTTAAAAGTAAATTACTAGTAAAGAGTGGGTGCAAATTTTTTCCATTTTGAGATAAAATTATTTGTTTTTTGCAGATAATTGGTGATAGTTGCTGATTTTTTAATGAGAAATAAAATCAACGTGTAAGTTGCAATTGTACCTATTAGATTTTTAGGGGTTACTTCTTTCAACTGACAAAATAAAATGTGCTTGTCAGGTTTCTGGTCAATACAATTCTATCAAATGATTTTCATGATTATTTATGACGTTTCTCGAAACCATTAGAAATTTTCAGTTTCAATAATTTATATACGTTCTACCCAATCAAAACATTATAGTGGAAATAATCTACTTACATTAATCCAGCAAGAATTATTTATGTACATTGTTTTTAATGAATGACAACCACATAATCACCACCACATATCATTAACTTTCAACACATCGGAACAAAACAATGTTGAAAAATCCTCCAGCAAAGGGCACAACTTTTATAATAATTGTATTTTTATGTTCAAAACTTCAATGCATCCTAATTTAAATAACTCATTCAGTTTATATTGAGTCAAATGATATAAATTTGTTAAAATAAAAAGTGATTTTTATTGTAACGTCAAAAAATAATCTATCGAATACCACACGAGAGTTCGATAAATTAGATAATAATTCTCCAGGCCTTTTCTTAAACTAGCTGCCATTTGGCAATAGCCACTCGAGTCCTTAATTCTCAATTTATTCTCACTCTCTTGTGATATTACTACAGACTAGAAGATTGAAATCACAAAACTGCAATGTTTTACAAATTAATTTTATGAAACGCAGTTTTTTTAACACGATTTAATTTTAAAATAAAAATGTTTAAGTGTTTGGTAAAAGAACAAATACCCTGTATAAAAATTTCTAACTCATTTATCTGAGGAAAAATAGCACAAATCATATTTATATGAAAGAAAAAAAACAACATTTTACTAAGTAATTTTATATTTGGCACACTTTTTTAAAAATCTAAAAAGTAAAATATTTCTCCCTAAAGTAAAGTTAAGTACAGGATGTCAATTTATAAACTTGCAAAGGAAATGGATCACCCGAACAAATTAAATATACAGAGTGGGCCACAGAAAAAAAGTCCACCTCGATATTTGGCAGTACCTATATATTATAATTTAAGGAAATACTGAAACACGACTTTCGTTCCAAGTGAGACACATTTTTACGATACAAATATTTGTCATTTGTCAACCCCCTTCCTTCCACTTTCCCAACCCCTTAATTTAAAATAGGAATGTACCATGTGTGGCACATTATTAGAAAGGCATTCAGATGGAGTATTCAGGCATACGACCGTCCATGATTTCTTTTCGATATTCACACTGTGTTTGCAAAAGAGATCTTAATTAATTTAAAATGCAACCTCAAGTACGAAAAATTCCACACTAGCAGCGCTAGTGTTATAGTAGGAAGAAACATTACCTAATCCCCATTTGCATAAATATAAAAGTACCTATCAGAAAAATGTTTTTGACGGAAGACGACGTTCCGGGAGCAAAATTAAAATTCGCAAATGTCAAGGACAATAATGTAGCAAAATTAAAACGTTGGCTTGCTTGTCGTAATTTGAAAATTTCAGGCAGAAAAAATGAATTAATTGACAGGTCAGTAAACAGAGTCTATTCATTATGTAGCGGTACTTTAGAACTCTAATAACAGATGTTCAAAGTAATAGTATACTACAATAACACTGTCATACTTTCAATCTCTCGTAAATTTTGAACTCATGTATACAAACTCATTTAATTGTTCCACTCTATTTCCCTTAATCAAAACTTCACAGTTTGTCCTGATTTCTTCTCTTTCAAAAACCATTACTTTTGTTTTGCTTACATTTATTTTCATCCCTTTGATTTTCAGACCATTATGTTTAACATTAACCATCGCCTGCAACTCCTCTTCAGATGACGCCAATATGACTTGATTATCGGCGTAAAGAAGGCATTTGACGATCAAATTATTTATTTTCAATCCATAAATCTTTTAAACAATCGTCTATGTATAAGTCAAACAGCCATGGCGAAGTTACACATCCCTGTTTTAAACCTTTTTCAATGTTAAACCAGTCCGGGTAAGCTCCGTTTATCCCGACACAAGCAGTGGAATCCCGGTAAAGTGATTTCAGTGCTCGTATTAAACTACCGCTCACCTCATACTTAGATAATGTCGACCACAATTCACTCCTCTCCACTCTGTCAAAGGCCTTTTCTAAGTCTATAAAAGCCAAGATATGACATGATACATTCCTTATTTTAAATTAAGGGATTGGAGAAGAAGGGAGGAGGTTAACAAATGACAGATATCTGTATCTTAAAAATGTTTCCCCCTTGGAACAAAAATCGACGTGTTTTAGCATTTCCTTAAATTCTAATGAATACTACCAAATATCGAGGTGGACTGTTTTCTGAGACCCTCTTCCTATCATGTAATATTTTTTTTAGAATATAATGAGACACCTAGTATACAACTTTAGTTAAATTAGATAATTTTGATAAGTGATCTTTCTGAGAAGCACAAAATGTCCATTATTCATAATGGATATGTAAAAGTTTAAAAAGAATTTTTAAAAAGAGAAAAAAAAAAAAAATTGTATTTATGCTAGGTATAGTTGAAGTCAGATATTTTTTCTTTTTACATAATTATACAGAGTGCACGAAAAGTCTGAAAACGGACAATTATCTCGTAAATTGCTAGTCCGAATTGTACAAAATAAGCCTATTTTGAGATACGGAGATTCCAGATTTGACATTTGCAATGTTGTCAATAAGCTATTTCTCTGATATTATTAGTCACTTTGGTTTTTTAAATACTTACCCTATATATTTAGTCATTATTGGAATCTCCTCTTCAACACAAGTTCAGCCATTTGTAACACTTATGATTTTATGTACTTTAAAAGGTCTAGTCAAGGTCTAAACAATCATGGAGAAATGTTGTAGACGCATTCTACCATTGATTAGGGTACTATCAACTTACAAATGGAGCACATTTTGAACACCTGATTAAGTAATCATTATGTTAAAAATGTTACGTTTAAATGTATTTGGAAATAGTTTGTTTTAAAAAAATTATTGAGACAATTAGGCGTTGCCACACTTTTGTTTTATTTATTTAAGACCTTCTAGACTACATAGAATCATTAGTGTTACATATGGCTGAACTCGTATTGAAGAAGAGATTCCAATAATGACTGAATATACAGGGTGATGTATTTAAAAAAACAAACTGACTAATAATATCAGAGAACCGACAAATCTGACAACATTGTAAATGTCAAATCTGGAATCTTCGTATCTCAAAATAAGCTTAATCCAAATTTTATACAATTCGGACTAGCAATTTACGAGATAATTGTCCGTTTCCAGACTTTTGGTCCACTCTGTATATAGATAATATTAATACATCTGTATATATTCTCAATGTCGCCGCATTCATAAATTGGATTTTTGGCGCACTTATTATACTGATATCACCTAATAATTTATGGTTGGCAACGTCGCTTTATTCTGCATTAGAACGTAAATAGTTTGTTGTCACTTATAAATGTTCGTGTTTCTGATTGGCTTAATTGAACGTGTGCTTAATTGACACTGCACTAATTTTCCGTCCACATAGACAAGTGATATCCCATTAAAGTGGTTGTTGGTTGCATTTGTTCATTTCCTTTTGACTCAATGTCTAATCTTATTCGTTATTTTGGCACGCGTCTTTGTGCTGAAGTATTTTTTCCTTATTCCAGTGTTGTCGAGGCGTTGAAGTACCTCGGTGTTACGCAGTCTTTTTACCCAAGAGATTCTTAAAAGCCTTTTGTACGTCCACATTTCAAAGGCCTCCTGGTAAATAGATGCATAGTTTATTTTGATTAAACTTGATAAGTCATTCATAATATTGTGAAAAAAGGATAGAGTAATCAATCTGCTAAATGTTTCGCAAATGCTTTTCTAAATAGAGGAAAGTATATTATAATATTAGGTTTTTGCCGATAATGAAAACGGTTTTGTGCCAAACTGGTTTGCTATTATCGGCAAAAAATAGTTGTTCATTAGGTCCAATTAATGACCGGTCCTGGTCCTGATGTCGGCTTAATTCTTTGAGGTGTCGAAATTGTGAAACAGGAAAAGTAATTTCTGACTTCGACTATAAATGATGTAAATAATGGGAATATTTTTATTGTAACTGTACATTGTTTAAAAATAATATACTTTTTTTAATATAAGCACAAAATTAACTGATAAATGGACCAAATAAAAATTGTTTTAAATTAAATAACTCTTCTATCAACATTTTTAATAAGAAGATAAAACATATTGTTGAAAAATCACTTACAATAAAAACGTACATAAATGTAAAACACAAATGAACAAAGTGGTCAGAAATATCAGAAAAAAATAAAACAAACAACAAATTTTTGAAATCACAGATTTAAAACAAGCATTACGAGGACAAAAAGAATGATGAATAAATAATTAAAATTTTTTTATTTTTTACAAAAAAACTTCGCAAAATATACGATTTTATTAATACGACTACTCGTAATTAACTAAAACTTATGATTTATATATTATACAGGGTGGGGCACCCCATACGACACGGTCCCTGTAAACCAAACTATACATTTTTTCGGGAATTTCTTCATTTCATTAGATGTATATTGATTAAGGCTGCAAAAGGAAATTATTTTTGAGTCTACAGGGTGGCTAAAAAAAGTGTGACATATCAAAGTTGTGGTTTTATAAATGGAACGCCCTGTATTTCGTTACACTTTTAAATAGTTCTGGAAAAAAAATAGGTTTTCCTAAAAAGTACTATGTAGCTAACTATAACCGTTCTCGAGTTATTGATTTTTTTATGAAAATGCTAGGTACAATTGGAAACAAAATAACATCGAAATGTATCAAATCATTCCTTCGAATTTTGACCAAGCATAAAAGAGGTTTTGGGCTATTAATTTTGATAAAACCTGTATCTCAATATTATACGGAATGTTCAAAAATCATTGTCACTTTTTTATAATTTCGGACAAAGAAAACTTGATTATTTCAAATGAAACACCCTGTATTTTTTTGGTCTGAACAATATAAAATTCAATTATTTTTTATTTCATATTGGGATTCCCTAAACCTAACCTAAATATTTTTTTAGATATTGGCTTTTTCAAATAGTAGTTCTTATTTCAATGCATTCTTTGAATCAAGATAAATTTGAAACGACATTTATTTGATTTGCTCACAGAATTCTTAATGACAGTTGCTTGCTTTGGATGATTTCGGTTTGGTTAGGTAATAATTTAGTGAATGTTTTGAATAACGTAAAATACAATAACTGGTTATAAGAATTCTTTCAAAAAGTTGAATATATGTCGTTTCAAAGTCAAAGAATGCATTGAAATAAGAACTTTCATTTTATAAAGCCAATATCTGAAAAATTATTTAGGTTAGGTTTAGGGAACCCCAATATAAAATAATAGAATTTAATATTGTTCAGACCAAAAAATAGACGGTGTTCTATTTGAAATAACAAAGTCTTTTTTGTCCGAAATTATAAAAAAGTGACAATGATTTTTGAACATTCTGTATAATATTGAGATACGGGTTCTATCAAATTCAATAGCCCAAAACCTCTTTTATGCTTGGTCAGAATTCGAAGGGATGATTTGTATACATTTTAATGTTATTTAGTTTCCAATTGTACCTAGCATTTTTATAAAAAAAATCAATAACTCGAGAACGGTTATAGTTAGCTACATAGTACCTTTTATGAAATTGTATTATTTTTTTCTGAACTATTTAAGAGTGTAACGAAATATAGGGTGTTTCATTTAAAAAAATACAACTTTGATATGTCACACTTTTTTGAGCCACCCTGTAGACTCCAAAATAATTTCCTTTTGCAGCCTTAATCAATATACATCTAATAAAATGAAGAAATTCCCGAAAAAATGTATGGTTTGGTTTACAGGGACCGTGTCGTATGGGGTGCCCCATCCTGTACAATATATAAATCATAAGTTTTAATTAATTACGAGTAGTCGTATTAATAAAATCGTATATATTTTGCGTATAGTTTTTTGTAAAAATAAGGGACCGTGTCGTATGGGGTGCCCCACCCTGTACATTTATCTTTAAATATATCATAATTTGGTATTTGAATTAGGCTAATAAAAATAATTTGGTCAAAATCGTTTAAGTAAATTCACCAGTTTAAAAAAGATATTATGATTTATAATTATCTTGGCAATGTTTTTTTATTAAATTATTTATAAAACTATAACTATACTAAACACCTCGACAAAATTAACGTAACAATACGAAATTATACAAAAAATTAATTTATCTTTTTCTCATGTCCTGTTTTGAAGTTTATCGAGTATTTGAATAGTAGGCTAAGCTTCCAAAATCAGTATTTCCAGAGAAATATGACCTGCAACTTTTCAAAAAGCGGGTTCACAATCATTTTTTTTTATAATTCCTTCGCCTTCTAATAGTCGCAGTCACGTCAGGTCTACCCTTTTTGCGACTATTTTCAGTTAAAAAAAATATTTTTTGTCTCGTTGTTAATGACAGATATTAAAACAATTCGTTTAGATTTACAGTTTTAAAAAAAAGTTAGAAAAGTTAGAAGATGAACAATATTCTGCAGTACTAACGACAGATTTTCGTTCAAAGTTTGTAAGCTTATAAATTGTTCCTATTTTGTGGTAGACTGTTTAGTTTTTGACCCCGAATAATTAACGGAAGAGGTGCGAGCCGGCGCCGACCCCACCAGGCGTAATAGGGCTTGTAGGAATGCTGTGTGGTGAGGTTTGGGCATCTTCACCACCGGAACCTCTATTGCCTGCTGACTTCCTAGCTCGTGGACGGCGTCGTTTTACTGCGTAGATGGTGAATTCTTTGATAACTCAGTAATCGCAGACTAGATCTTTTTTTTTACCACTGTAGGCTAAACGGGTTTACTGCCTTTTATCGCCGGGAATTGGTATTTTCACAGTAAATGAAACAAACACGTGTCATCGATAATATATTGTTAATTTTAATACATGGAAATTAAAGTATCTTTATGTATCTTTAGAATGATTTCACTGGTTCCTAGCTTTTGTTTAATGTATTTTACTTGAGTATAGTTATGTGCATTTTATCACGTGGTGTTTTTTAAAGTATTGCTCTGAACGCTAGAGGTTATACCTCGGCTGAAGGTATGCGAAGCGCTGTGCTCTACATTACTTGAAGTTTTAATAAATCAAGTTTTATAAATCAAGGAATTTCTCAAAGAGAAATTGTACAGTTGGAAGTACTGATTTCCAACAAGAGGGGTATTATCAAAGTTATGTTGCCAATTTGTTAGGCACAAATCGTTAAGTCGTATGGTAAGACGCTTGAATGAGGTAGAAAATGATTATAGTAGGCCAGGGCAAGAGCGAAAACAATGTACGAGATGCACTGCTAGAGAAGCATACTTCGAGTTCCATGGACGGTAAGAAGAACGAACGAGTCTGTCCTTAGGGAAATTAAGGAACCTTTGCGACTATCCCAAATAGTGAACACCAAACTACTAAAATACTTCGACCACGTTAAAGAGCAATAATGATGTTTTAGAGCGGTTGGTTGTCTATGGCAAGGTGGAAGAGACTAGACCGAAAGGTCGTTTCCCGAGAAGATGGTCTGACCAAATAAAAGAATGCGCTAGAACAAGTTTTAGAGAAGCTGCCCGCAATGCAATGAATAGGGATAAATGGAGAGAAGTAGTAAGGAAAGCTGCAACACTACATTAGAATCGTCTATGTGATTACTACCCTTCTGTGAAGAAGGAAAAAAAAGAAGATACCAATGGCAGTGGCCACTAAAAAGCCTGGATCTAATTCCGATCGAGCATTTATGGGATTACCTCAAAAAAATGTTTAACGCCAAATATCTGCACCTAGAAACCCTAGGAAACTTGAAAATGCAGTTATCTCAGCATGGAAACAAATTTCTGAAGATTTTATCCAAAATTTTATTAGAAGCATGCCTAGATGCATAAATGCTGTAATCCTAAGTAGATGAGGCAACTCACGCTACTAGTATCGCACTTACAACATTTAAATCGCTACTAGTGCCTCTTTTACATTATAATTTATTTTTTTCAGTATTTCAATTTTGTTATTAAATTTTAAGAATAAAATTTTAATTCCAACTTTATAGAAAAATGGTTTTTCCAACTTTTAATGAGACCGATGTTCATAAAAATGTATGATTGTATAATTTAATATGTTGTTACGTTAATTTTGCCCGGGATTGTATTTATAAGCACACTTCTAAACTTAAAAACAATCTACATCTGTTAAGTCTTAAATATTTAAGAAATACTTTTAAAGAATTTTTAAGACCTTACATTAAACCGACAAAGTTAAACCAAATTCAATGGACAGACATTAATATAGTTACCGAAAAAAGTTCCGAGATATCTTAAAGTATATGGACAAACATTAATATAGTTCAGTTTTAATCATAAAGGATACATGTTCACTAAACTTTTGTAAAACCTATACAGTGCTACAAAAATCAATAAAAAACTATTTTGATTTAACGAATTTTCACAATATAGCTGGATTCATGAAAAGATAAATATATAATCCTGAACCCGTCCGGACAAGTAATAATATATTAGAGGTCCTCGTCCACTTGTGTTGCAATAAACTTATTTTCCTCTCTATACTACATGCAATAATTTCGCCAAACTGGTGACTTTGCAAGATAAATGTCTGTGTTGAGAAAACCAATAATTAAAACCCAGAAAAAGGTTGTATGTACTTTGTAATATTTAATGACAAACTGCCAAAGGCTATAGTACACAAATCGTTAAAAGCAAATCTCAAACGTTTTTGGCACTATTGCCATCATCAGGAGAGAATTTTGTCAAAAATCTGTACAAAAAGTCTACATAGGAGGTGAATATTTTAAATTAGATGCTTATGTCACTCGGCTCTGGACAAACACTATTGAGAAGTTTGGTGAATCCCGTGCAAGAGCCTTGGATATATCTAAAGCCATTGACCGCTTTTGGCCAAGCAAACTGCGCCAATGGCTCTTGAGCTTCATGCAAGATCGCTCCTTACATGTGGCAGTTGACAGTATTTCTTCTAATGCGTTAAAAACCAATGCCGGGGTCCCCCAGGGTTCCATCCTGTCCCCCACCTTATTTCTTTTACACATCAACGACCTCTTGAAAACCACCACGAACCCCATTTACAGTTTCGCAGACGACATCACACTTGTCTTAACTTTTACATCCTATCGATCTGGACTGGACTGTGAGAACTACCGAGGCATCAGTTTACTTAGCATCGTCGGCAAACTGTATGCAAAGATTAAAAGAGTGACGAATAGAACTAAGAAGATAATGCGCAAGCAGGATTTAGAAGAGGAAGGTCTCATTACGGGGTATAGTCGAAAAATTGTCTATGTATGGGGTGAGCGTTGGTGAATCCCGTGCAAGAGCCTTGGATATATCTAAAGCCATTGACCGCTTTAGGCCAAGCAAACTGCGCCAATGGCTCTTGAGCTTCATGCAAGATCGCTCCTTACATGTGGCAGTTGACAGTATTTCTTCTAATGCGTTAAAAACCAATGCCGGGGTCCCCCAGGGTTCCATCCTGTCCCCCACCTTATTTCTTTTACACATCAACGACCTCTTGAAAACCACCACGAACCCCATTTACAGTTTCGCAGACGACATCACACTTGTCTTAAATTTTACATCCTATCGATCTGGACTGGATTGTGAGAACTACCGAGGCATCAGTTTACTTAGCATCGTCGGCAAACTGTATGCAAAGATTAAAAGAGTGACGAATAGAACTAAGAAGATAATGTGCAAGCAGGATTTAGAAGAGGAAGGTCTCATTACGGGGTATAGTCGAAAAATTGTCTATGTATGGGGTGAGCGTTGGTGAAATAAGGGCACTAAAATCACTTTACGAGCATTCCACTACTTCCATCAGGATAAACGGACTGGTTGAACATCGAAAATTGTGGCTGAAAGAAATGTGTGGCTTTGCCATGGATGTTTAACTTATACATACACGATTGTTTAAAATATTTAAAAGAGAGTGCGTACGGAATGAAAATGAATGATTTGATCGTCAAATGTCTCCTTTACGTCAATGATTTGGTCATATTAGGGTTATCTAAAGAGGAGTTGTATGCGGTGGGTAATATTAGGTATACATGGTGCCCTAAATATCAAAGGGATGAAAATAAATGAAAGCAAGACAAAAGTAATGATTTTTGAAAGAGAAGAAAGTATGACAAACTTAGAGGTGCTGATTGAAGGAGAAAGAGTGAAACAAGTAAATGAGTTTGTGTACTTGGGTTCACAGTGTACGAGAGGCGAAAATTATGACTGTGACATTGAGGGAAGGGTTTTGGCAGGAAAACAAATGAATGGGCCTTGTATAACTTTATGGGCAGCCAGAACGAGTCAAAAAGGCACATCTGGCTATGCATAGAGGAGTGCTGGTCCATAATCTAAAGTATGGTAGTTAATGTTAGGTTTGGCAGAAAAAGCATAAAAATAAGATTATTGATAAGTAGTCCGAGAAGTATAACCGGAGTGACTCGGTTGAATAAAGTGAAGAATAGTGAGATGAGATCAGATCGACATTGTAGAGAGTACTAACAACCGACGAGCATGTATGAGAGCACTGATGAAAGTGAAAGAAGCAAAAGATGTGTGTAACAGCCGTATCGGAAGTGGAAGGTAGTGGTCTTAGCTTACCTCTACGGAAAAAAAGGGTGACTATATGTATGTATGGTTGTACCATACGACCGAGGTTCGTCAGCTAATAAAAATTAAATTAAGGTTAATTAATGACTAAGTTAAAAAAGCATTGCAATAAAAAGCTTTGTGAATTTTAATTTCTTTTCCAAAGATT
This sequence comes from Agelastica alni, assembly GCA_950111635.1. Taxonomy (NCBI): domain Eukaryota; kingdom Metazoa; phylum Arthropoda; class Insecta; order Coleoptera; family Chrysomelidae; genus Agelastica; species Agelastica alni. Next base: position 23,124,495 of record OX467709.1, on the reverse strand, counting down.
ATTTTTTCAAAGAATGTTAATTTATTTCCTCATCATCACACTTTGGTTTTATCAACTTTTGTATTTGGTCAAATTCATTGACAAACCTGAAATAATTGTTCAGATGTAACTAAATATCTGTATTAATTCTGGGGTAATACGACCTGTTATATTTGTTTGAAAAAAAAAATTAAACGACAGTAAGTAAACGACATTGGTGCCTATACCAATGGCGCAACCGTAATAATGACATGTTATTTAACGTAAGCTGCCTTTTTGTTGAACCTTAGTTTTAAATAAATGCTTTTAGATCTGTTTTAATAAATTGTTATGTGAACTGGAAATCGATAAAAAATCCAATAAAATTAAAAATGGGGCAAGTGTTGAAGAAATTTAAAATTAGTAAATTGTAAAGTGGTTTGTAATTGTATGCAAGGTAGATAGGAATAGAGGGAAAAGAAAAAGGATCTGAGTCACAAATATATTGAATATTTGTCACCTCCCTTGTAGACTAGTAGGTACGCGTAAACTCTTGTTGATTCTTTGGTTTCGCTGAAATTTTTTTTTATCACAGTCATACCATCTTGTCAGATGTGTTGTGAACTCATTTTATTGTCAGTTGTTGCTGGTATTGGTCGAGGCATTACTAATATATAGTTTGTGGATTGCTCTCGCCATCTCATCCGATTAGAAGTTAGTTCGGAAGCCCCGCTGACGTTTAGATCAAGACATATCTTTGTTAGATCTACCCAGCGTGTAGGAGATCGACCACGTCGTCGACCTGTGGGGGATTGGCACTGCACAACTAGTTTCTCCATATTGTCATTCCTGTAAATGTGTCCAAAAAATGTCAGCGCACGCTTCAATACTATGAGGGATAGGTGCCTTGGATTACCAATCTCATTTAAAACTGAGACGTTCGTTTTATGTGCCGTCCACGGAATCCATAGCATTCTCCTTCAGCACCACATCTCGAAGGCATCTATACCAGCGGTTCTCAAACTTTTGTTATTCACGCCCCCCTGTTTTAATTTAAAAAATGTTGCGCCCCCCAATCCGTAGACCTAGGAATTTGGACTAAAATAGGCAACATTATCTCGTCGAGAGCGCCAAAGATGCTGTCGGAAAGTTCGCGGCGTTCGTGCCACGTATTCAAGCTTCCTGATCTTTCTCGAACTGTCTGAACGCGACTATAAATACAGAAGCGCACATACGGTATTCTCAGGCTCTCAGTGAAGGTGTTTTAACACTAAGCAAGCATTATTGTAAAGTGTAAGTGTATAAGTAGATGTAGTATGGATAAATTTTTAAAACGAAAACTTGAGGATGACGGGGCTTGTACATCGACAGGTTCAGGTGGAAATCGTCCGAAATCTAAAACAAGAAAATATGACCCATCATACCTAAATTTTGGCTTTACTAGCCTTGAAGTAGGTGGCAAAGAAAAACCACAATGCATTATCTGTTTAAAAGTATTGGCTGCAGATAGCATGAAACCAAATAAATTACAGAGGCATCTAGAAACGCTGCACAGAGAATATGTCAATAAACCACGAGATTTTTTTGTGGAGGAACTCAGATTGTTTAAAAAACAAAAATCCAGCTACCATAGAGTACTGGCAGTAAATGAGAAGGCTCTCTTGGCATCATATAAAGTGGCATACAAAGTAGCTAAATGCAAAAAACCGCACACTATTGCAGAGCAACTTATTTTACCCGCTTGCAAAGACATTGTAGAAATAATGTTTGGTGAAAATTTTACTTCACAACTTAACAATATTCCTCTGTCAAATGATACAATCTGTCGACGAATTAACGATATATCAGTTGATATGCAGCAGCAGCTTGAATCTGAGCTTACTGGAAACTTGTTTGCTATACAACTTGACGAAGCAACTGACTCTAGTAATGATTCCCATTTGATTTGCTACATTAGATTCTGTCAAAGTTCTAAAATATGTGAAGATTTATTGTTTTGTAAACAGATTGAAGGAAGAACTACAGCCACCGAGTTGTTCAAGATTACAAATGATTCTATTACTAAAATGAATTTGCAATGGAAAAATTGTGTTGCGATTTGCACCGATGGAGCTCAAGCCATGTCTGGTAAATACAACAGTTTACAAGCGCTAGTAAAAAAGGAATCCTCAGAAATTATCTGGACGCACTGCATGATACATCGGGAAGCGTTAGCATCAAAATCACTAAGCCCTGGACTAAACATGATTTTAACAGTAGTTATTGAAGTTGTTAACTTTATAAAAACCAGACCACTAAAAACAAAGATGTTCTCTGTTCTGTGTGAAGATATGGGAGCTGTGCATCAATCTTTGTTGTTTTATTCCTCATCCAGATGGTTGTCACCCGGTAAGACGGTTAAGCGTGTCTTTGAATTAAGAAGGGAAATAGCGATATTTTTAAGCGAGGAAGGTCACAAGCATTCAACAGATTTTTTCGACAAATTATTTTTACTGAAGCTTTCTTATTTAGTGGATATTTTTGAAAAACTTAATATACTTAATCTTCAGCTGCAAGGAAAAGACGTAAATATATTTGATTTAAGTCAAAAGATTGATGCTTTTTGTAAGAAATTGCAGTTATGGCATAACAAATTGAAAGAAAACAGTTTGGAAATGTTTCCCACATTTTGCGATTTTGTGCAAGATTCCCCATTGGAAGATATTCATAAAGCTGTGATGCTAAAAACCATAGGAAGCCATTTAGAAAACTTAACTGAGAATTTCAAGCGATACTTCTTTGCAGAGAAAGATATCAAGTTGTCAGACTGGAGCTGGGTTTTAAATCCATTCGAAAATAGACCTGTCGGACTATCACTGCAAGAAGAAGAACAACTGATAGATATTTCAACAAATCCCTTACAAAAATCAAACTTTGTTAACAAATCTTAAAGAAACTTCTGGACTGAACTTCCGAACGACTACTCCGTTATAAAAGCCAAAGCGCTTAGAATTCTGTTGCCCTTTCCAACGTCCTACCTTTGTGAAACTGGATTTTCTGCACTTGCTGTCGTGAAATCTAAATACAGAAATAAACTTCAAGTAGAAAATGAACTCGAAGTGGCCATCTCTAACATAGAACCAAATTTAGAGAAGTTGTGCGCCTTAAAACAAGCTCATGTTAGCCATTAGTCCTTAGAATGTTTCTTTGTCATCATTAAGTAAGTAAAATTTCAATAAAGATTTTTTAAAAATCTATATGTAGCATTTTATCATTACCATTTTATTTTTAATCTGTACTGCGCCCCCCCCCCCCCCAATCATGCAAACGCGCCCCCCTTAGGGGGCGCGCCCCACAGTTTGAGAAACGCTGATCTATACGATGGCGATCAGCCTGTTTGGTCGTCCACGTCTCTGACGCGTACAGAAAGATGAAAAAAACCAAAAAGTTATACTGCCCAAATGTATAATGGCAGAAACACATGGATGTCTCGATTGTCCAGATGATGGGTATGATGAACGTCACATATCTAAGTTCACTGATCAATTAGACCACTGCAGCCCTCTCCACTTTTATAATAAATAACTCGAAGATCTTTCTTATTTTCTTAAAATCCGTTAAAAGTTACACAACTTAAAAAAAATATATTGAGACACCAAATATATTACTTATTCCTGTACATTTAACATAATAACCTTTATTACAATTTTTTTGCAAAATTGAAATAATTATGATTAACTTATTACTATATACCTTTACTTATAACATTTATTTTACTTCTACCTCTATCAACAATGTGCATCCATAAACGATATTAATTAACATCTTTACTGCATAAAATATTCGATACAATTAAAGAAGTGACACACCAAGAAGGTTCACAACGATACAAATCAGCGCAGTTCAGTGTTGGAAGCCAACAGATACAGATCAATAAAAATAATAGAGACTAGCCAGATTTTAGTTTTGTAAATGAGGTTTAATCAGTCTGTAGAGATTCAGTCCAGTGACTTCGTCTTTGGATGATAGGACTTGCCCATTCATTGGAAGAACCTAAATGAAAAACCTTAACATGTTTTAAAACTATACAATCAGGTTTTACTAAATAAATACTACAAACAGCTATCGAGAGATATTCTGCTGATATTATTGTGACAACTTTGTTTTAATAAACAATTCTTCTCGTGGTGTTTTTCTGTACCTAACACTTATTTTTTTTATTTAAATTTAAATCCCTTTGTGTCTTGCTTTTACAACGTCATTAAAAACTTTTTCTTTATGATTTAATCTACAGGGTGGCCAACCGAAAACAAAACAAAGTCATTTTCAGGAACCTCGTCAACACTCAGACCCGTCGATTATTTATTAAAGGGGGACACTCTTTTCCGGTATATTTGACTCCACTACTACCCCAAGCGAGGGTAAGAATAAAACCAAATTTTTTAAATGGCATTAAGGGGCGAATAAGATGTCTTTTGAAAGCTCTTACAATTTTCTATACAATATTCTTTAAATTTCAAAATTCTGCCCATTCTTTACTAAGAAATTGGATTTTAAATGTAAAACTTATCTGCAACCAATCACGAACGGTAAAAATGTCATTCATTCAAGTTAAGTACGCCAATGGTATATATTTAGTACCTATTTTTTGCATTGCATATCTTTATGGCGATTTGTTATCACTTTTAAAAATCTTGATCCTACGTTGAGTACGAGGCGGCTGGCATCTGTGTCTGGGATCAATCGAACTAGCATCCAAACCATTTTAAAGAAAAATAAATTCCATTCATATAAAATACGTTTAAACTATAAACTTAATGAGGATGATTATGACCACCGTTTGCAGTTTCGCGAAATGAGTGCGCGAGCAGGGAACGATCCACAGTTCCTTTTTAATATCTTGTTTTCCGATGAATGCAGTTGTTTCTTGCACGGGACGGTAAATCGCTACAATTGCTGCTATTGGTCCGATTTAAACCCAAAGTTTTTCACGAGATGCATACACAGCAACCGGAGAAATTAAATGTATGGGTTGGCATTTGCGGTGACCGAATGGTGGGTCCTTTTTTTCTACCACGAAATTTGACTAGCAATTACTAGAAAACGCTATTGACCCTGCCTTGACTGATATGTATTTAAAAATAATCCACAGTATGACGAAGATAATTTTTATTTTCAACAGGACCGTGCTCCTCCGCATTATGCGGCGATTGTTCGTCAGTATTTAGACCAACTTTTTCCACGGCATTAAATTGGGAGAAGAGGCAACATCTAAAAAGTAAAATTTATAAAACACAACCAGCGTCGTTGGAAGACTTGCGTCAAATAATCGTTGACGAGTGCCGTCGAACTACTCCGGAAATTTTTGGAATGTGCGTGAACGTTTTGAACAAAATCTTTATTATTGTTAGAAAGTGGGCGGTCATCAGTTTAAACATTTTATCAATTAAGTGAGATAATTCATAACAGACAATATGGATTTCGACAACTTCGGTCTACTGGAAATTTGCTGGCTTATGTCACTCAGCTCTGGACAAACACTATTGAAAAGTTTGGTGAATCCCGTGCAATAGCGTTGGATATATCTAAAGCCTTTGACCGCGTTTGGCACCAGGCATTGTTAAGTAAATTATCTGCCTACGGTCTCCCAACCAACTGCGCCAACGGCTCTTGAGCTTCATGTAAAATCGCTCCTGACATGTGGCAGTTGACAGTATTTCTTCTAATGCGTTAAAAACCAATGCCGGGGTCCCCCAGGGTTCCATCCTGTCCCCCACCTTATTTCTTTTACACATCAACTACCTCTTGAAAACCACCACGAACCCCATTTACAGTTTCGCAGACGATAGCACACTTGTCTCAACTTTCACATCCTATCGATCACTTTCGGTGAATGATACAAATAGACTTAGACAGGAACAGGTTGATTCCATCAAAAGAGTTCTTAAAGCAATCGTCGAGTGGGGAACCAACAATATTGTTCAGTTCAATGCCCAAAAAACACAAAGCGCCACGTTTTCCAAGAAAGTGAATTCCTCAAATCATCCTATTACAATGTCCGAAAATATCCTTGAACCAATTCCCTCCATCTCGATTTTGGGAGTCACGGTGTCCAACAATATGTCTTGGCATGACCATGTTGCAAACATCGCAAAGTCAGCAAGCCAGAGGCTAGGTTTTCTGTGGAAAGCCAGAAAGTTTTTTACTCCTGATCAACTGTTGACGACGTACAAGGCTCAAATCCGACCTCTACTGGAGTATTGCTCGCAAATTTGGGGTTCAGCACCAAGGCATTCTCCTCGTCTTCTAGATTCCATTCAGAAAAGAGCCATTCTTTTGATAAACAGCTCAACTCTCACAGATACCCTTCACCCTCTAGAACATAGACGAAGAGTTGCAGACCAGTCATTGCTCTACAGATATTTCTATGGCAGATGCTCCAGAGAAATAAGAACTTTTGTACCACCATTGGCCACATTCGGCCGAAGAACTCGGCACGCTGATCAGTCTCACCCATTTACTCTCAAGATTGACACTACAAGGACCAATCTTCATCAAAAATCCTTCTTTTACAGGGCTGCTACGGAATGGAATAAGCTTGCAAAATCAGTTTTTCCAGAGAACTATGACCTGCAACTTTTCAAAAAGCGTATCCACAATCATTTCCTTTCTATAATCCCTTTCCCTTCTAATAGTCGCAGTGCGGGCCGTCCGCGGCCCACACGATAGGTCTACCCTTTTTGCGACTATTTTCATAAAAAAAAAAAAAGTAGTAAGTATTTTTAAAATATTGGGTGCGAATATAAAATTTAAAAACAGTTGTAAAGAGAATTGTCAGAGCTTTCAAAAGACATCTTATTCGACCCCCAATGCCATATAAAAATTTAGGGGTAATTCTTACCTCCGATTTGCGTTGAAAGTAGTGGAGTCAAAAATACCGTAAAAAATGAACTTTTTTAAAGATGCACATTTAAGATAGGGTGCATCTTTTACAAGTAATATTCTATTTTGTAGCCAACCCATGTATATGTCTCCAATGAGCATTCAACGTATATTTCTGGTAAAATCTTTTGGAGCACAATGGACATTTGAACATGGGTAACTTCCTACACTCGTATTTTATATGACTAGAAAGGTGTCTTCTATGTTTGTAGCTCTTGTTGCATTGCTTGCAAAAGTATCTTTGATTATCTGGATCGAAGAAGCCTCCTAAAAATTAAAACATGTTAATATTTTATTAAAAAAAGTCGTGCGGCAGTGCAAAAAGTCAGTGCTAATTAATATTTCTTTAGATTTCACATCCGCGGGCTGTTAAAGTTAAATGCTTAATCCGGACTTTTCTATGTTTTTCTACAATTGTATTGGGCTTCTTTCTCCCGAAGAAGCGCAATAAATCTTGGGTCAAGAATTTCATTCACTTTATAACGATAATATATCATCTGATTATTGGAAAATATTTCACAATTTAAATATGAAAAGTATTTTTACAGAAAAAAGATTAAATACAATTTTTTGAATATTTTAATAGAAGTAGACAAATTATTATACAATTTTCAAATATTTTTAATTATCAGTTTAAAAATAAATAAATACAGGGTGGGTCATAAGTCAGTTGTGACTAGAAATTCTTAGATTTTATTTTGACAAGCTTAGTGGTAGCCAGTTGACACTAGCAGTCTAGCAGTGGGTTTATACAGCAAATAAGATAAAGTAAGAAATAAGATAAAAAAGTTAAACAGACGTATATATACATATATATATTTTCGAAGTACAGAAAACAAATTAAAGAATAAAATTGGCAATTAAAACGAACGTTATTGTCAAAAAAAGGCATGATTTCATTGGTCGATTCTTAATCCTTATTTAATTTAGTTTATCTGTAGACAGGTCTATTTTCGTCTTATTTCTTAACTTATTTTACCTTATTTGCTGTATAAACCCAGGGTGAGGAAAGGTCGATACCTGCTCTATCAACATGTCATCATCCATTATAATATTTTTTAATAGGAAATGAATGGTAGATATATAGTTAAATAATTGTAGATAATGATAAAATTTAAAAAAATCCGTGTTTAAAATAAAATAACAAATCAATTTGGAGATTATGTACTGTTATGCACAAAACACAAAAGTCATTGTCAAAAAAGCTGCGATTTCATCGGATCATTCTTATTTCTTATTTTATTTTAGTCATCTGTATAAAACAATGTTTTTTGCACTTATTTCTTATTTTATTTGATGTATAAACTCGCCTTAGGTTATGTTGTTTGTTCTTATCCGAGAACAACGAATAGATAGTTAACTACAAAACAGAGTGTATTTGTTTTGCAAACATGGTGGAAACATGACGATAAATACAGTGAATTTTGTGATTTGTTTTACAAACATCCAACCTCCATTTCGACAAGGTATTACATGAGAAGATAACCTCAAAGTTCAAGACCTAACTAAAAATAATAACGACAGGCGTATGGAATGCTACGTTAAACACATTTCGTCAAGAAATCAATACCAACTTTTACAAAACCATATTTTTTGGAATGACAAAGCAACTTTTAAGGTGTTACATCAAGTTAGCGGACGAAAAAAGGCGTTTTTTGTGATTTTTTTTGTTGGGAAAATGATTGCAGGTTTCGTACTGTTTTTATTTTATAGTAAAGGGTATATTTTTGATTGTTTCATAATTTTTTTATTGTAAAAAATTTACAAATGTAGCAAATATAATATATTTTACGGACCGCTGTTCCTTTCGCGATTACCACTGTAACTTTATCATTTGAAATTAAAAAACCAATTGAATTAAGTTGGACAGGAATGTATTCTTTACGCCGATGATCAAGTCATATTAGAGTCATCTGAAGAGGAGTTGAAGGCGATAGTTAATGTTATGCATGATGCCCTGAAAATAAAAGGGATAAAAATAAATGTAAGCAAAACAAAAGTAATGGTTTTTAAAAGAGAAAAAATCATGACAAACTGTGAAGTTCTGATTAAGGGAGAAAGAGTGAAACAAGTAAATGAATTTGTGTACTTGGGTTCAAAGTTTACGAGAGATATTCAGCAAAGGGTATTGGTAGAAAAACAAATGAATGGGGCACTGCATAGCTTTATGAACAGCCATAAAATGTCAAGATGACACGCCTGGATGTGCATAAAGATGTGTTGGTTCCTACACTTATGTATGGTAGTAAATGTTGGGTTTGGCAAAAAAAGCATAAAAATAGGATTAATGCTGAGAAGTATAGCTGGATTGACTCAGTTGAATAAAGAAAAGAATGGTAAGATAAAAGAACGCTGTGGTGTAAAAGAAGATGTGTTACACAGATAGATACGTAGACACGTAGAAAGGATGTATGAAAAAAGATTGACAAAACAAATTTATAATACGAGTGTGAATGGACAAGTCGGTAGAGGTCGACCTCGGCAAACATATCTCGATCAGATCAACATTGTTTTGAGGAAAGGCCAGGTCAAGAGTACCAACAACCGACGAGCATGTATAAGAGCACTAATGAAAATAGAAGAAGCAAAAGATGTATGTAAGAACCGTAGCAAGTGGAAGAAAGTGGTCTCTGCCTACCCTTACGGAAAAAAGGCATGGCTGTATGTATGTATGTATTATTAAATTGGTATTTTTTACTGACTTATGGTCCACCCTATATTAATAAAAAACAACCACGTAAATGTATATTTAAAAATTAAATTATGGTTGCTTATATTTATTGATCGACTAATATATTATTTTGTTTTGATTTTATTTGTTAATATAATGGGAAACTATTTCTACAAAATAAATTAAATAAGCATTTGATGCGCAAACCAAATGAAATGGCGACTAAACAATTTTAAATTAACAATTACGTTAATTTATATATTTAACATTAAATGCAAAACTTTGAAGGACGTAATAAATTCTGAGTGGCATGTGTTTTTTACTAATATTTGGCGGGAATATCTGAAACCGCGAGATAGATGTGCGCGGTATATACTAAATGCCATTAAATCCTTAACTTGTAAAAAATACCAAGTCTCGCAACTCAGTTCTTCTATCGTATATAATACCAAGTCGGTTAATTTATTCAGTTCCTACTAAAGGTCCTTCTGTCTTAAGTTATTACGTAATTAGCTAACCTAACATCTTATAGTGACCATGTAAATATTCAAAAAATCTTTTATGATTTAAATAAATTGATTGACTTGGCAATCGCACTAAACAATCTAATTTAATATAATATTTATAACTTGTGAAATACATAGTGTTTTCATGCGATGGTCAAGTCAATCTATTTATTTAAAACAAAAGATTTTTAATATTAATATGGTCACTGCTGAAATATTGACATTCTATCTATCATTCATCATTCTATTTTAAGATATTATATTTTAAATGTTTTATTCTGAAAGTAAAAGTTTTTCTTTTTAAGTAACATTTGGTGAAAACAATTTCACCCTTGAAAAAGGTATTATTTTATTTTTTCGGAGAAATATAGTTTAAAATATTCGAACTACGAGTCATAAAAACCAGGTACAATTTGAGCATTGTATTGACTGCATAAACACTAAATGTTACACGATGTAAAAATGACAACTGTAGTAATAAAGTTGCAAGTAGTTAGTTCTTCCCGATCCTTGATGCTGTTAAGACACACTTCCAAAAACTAAATTTCAATAAATAAAATTTTCATTCCTTCATAAATAATACACCGTCACTTTTATCCATAATCCCAACAGTCACTATGAGATGTTGTTAGGTCAGCTAATTACGTAATAACTTAGACAGTAGGGACTGAATAAATTAACCGACTTTGTATTACGTGGATCTCACAAGTTATGTTTTTAATGGCATCTTATTTCTTTCTGTAAATAGTACTTTTTTTTTCGTTTATTAAACATAAACAGGTACAATGATTAATTCACTGCAAATGTAACTTTGTAATCCTATATATTTATATGGGATTACAAAGTTATTTATGCAGTTGGTGTATTCAGAAAACTGGACCGAAATCGCAAAATATTTTAGTTTTTCCTTGATTTATACACTAAACACTAATTGTATTCTAAATTTGAAGCTTTTATGTCTGCTAGAAGTGCCTTAGAGTTTTGGTCAGTGAGTGAGTGACAAAATTAAGTTATAATATAAGTTATAATTTTTAAATTATTGGTTCAAATTGAATGAAATTTGAAATATACCGTGTATTTACGGCTGTTTGGGTACTGATAATTCAGGCTTCTAATTTTATCCACAACGAAGTTATAGGGGGGACGAAAATGGCCTGAACTGCTCCGAGAAAAAGATGGTACGGCCGTGCCGCTTTTTTGCGTTTCAAACAGCCAGTCACAAATTTAATTATTTAATTTTTAAATTTCAATACGCACTATTGTCTATTTATAACATATAGTTCCCAATTTTCAATGATATTATGTTTCTTAATGATGTGCCGTTTCATGCTGCTTTTTCTAATAATCTCTTTCCTGCATTGATCTATCATACAAATCAAAGGTAGTTTACCGCATTCGTATTGTATGTGACTCAACAGATGCCTTTTGTGTTTGTAATGTTTTTTACATTTATTGCATATGTATCTTTGATACTCTGGATCGACGTAATATAATAAGCGGCCTGAAAATTAAAAAAAAAATGATGACCAATTTCATTCATGCTTTCCGATAATTTTATAGAAAAATAGAAAGTACTTAAAAAGAGGTTTTTAAATGCTTCTACATAAAGTACAGATAAATTACCAATGATAGGAATACGTCAAACGACCTTACTTTATTTTAGAGATGTTGTCCAGTAAAAAGTAGACTTAAATAACCATTTAAAAAGCAGCCTCCATTTTTAACACGCTTATATTAGTTTCACCTGCATCTTTTGCCCTACTTTAAGCGATCAGATTTAATTTAAACTTTCCACACTTGTCAAAGACCGACGACAGTGCAGTAATTCGATCAAAATATTCAATTATCGTTTTTACTTTCGCCAGGATTAATAAATTTCTTCAGGAATCTTTGCATGAGAGTAGGAGAGATAGAACTAGCGCGTGAACTACGCATGCGCGCAGAACAAATATTAAAACAGTTCATCGCATCGGTGGTTCAGTGGTAGAATGCTCGCCTGTCACGCGGGCAACTCGAGTTAGATTTCCTGCCGATGCATTCTTTTTGTGCTTTTACCATTTAATACATAATTTTTTAGTAAGTAAAACAAATCGAACTAAAAAACGAAAAATAAATTATGGTTTAAAAAAACTACCGGGTCTCCTAGTATTATTTTGTTACTGGTACTTGGAAGACGATAATAATAATGAGACAACGAAGATTAAATATAGGTAGTGAATTAAAATAAGGTAGTACGCATTTAATTATTTATTAAATTTTTTTTTCGATAATTACAAATAGGACACGAAACTTTCCCAAGAGTCTGTTATATTGTGAGCAGCAAAAAGGTGTCGTTTCATATTTCCTCGTCTGATAACCTTTTTTCCACAGTTATTAAATGTGCACATCATCGCTGTTTGTCCGCAATCGTAATTTTCGTGAATATAAAGAGATTTTTTTCTTGCGTACGATTTTCCACACGTGGCGCATTTTAGCTCTAAAAGTATTTGCATTAATCGAATTAACAAAACACTAACGGTGATTTGAAAGGCCATCACATTTTAGGTAAATCAAATGAATAAGTACTCTGGCAACATTTTTATTTTAACACATTACAGCAAATAATATAAACTAAACAGAAAAATATTGTTCTCAACACAATTTCCTGTAAAAAAATTTATTAGGTTCAAAACTAATTAAACAGGAGTGGTAAACAATAACTTTCTCAATCCATATCAAATTAGCAACAAATGTTACACATCAATAGAGATCGCCAAGTTCTTAAAAATTTCTTGTCTTGATCTTGTCAATGATGGGGGACTCTCAGTTTAGCATACAGGTTCTTATACAAAGGTGCCGGGACATGTTGGTGACCGTTTAAGCATGTTTCATCGATTACGAAAAAGCCTTTGATAAAGTTAAGCACGAAAAACATTCAACATTCTTAGAGAAATATGACTGGAACAACGAGACCTTAGAATAATAGCCAACCTTTACTGGAACCAAAGTGCTCACATAAGAATCGATTACACCGCGTCCGACGAGATCAAAATCCTGAGAGGCGTTCGTCAAGGATGCATTTTATCACCACTGTTATATAATTTGTATTCCGACAGGATATTTCAAGAGGCGTTGGATGAATGTGACGAGGGGATATCTGTCAATGGGATTAATATCAACAATCTTAGGTATGTGGATGACACGGTTCTTGTTGCCGACTCCCTGGAAGCACTGCAGGAACTGGTAAGCCGCGTGACGGCTGCAAGCTCAGAGGCCGTACTTAGCCTACACGTGAGAAAGACAAAGTGGCTAGTAGTTAGCAAATCAAACAACGTGGACGGACACCTGGCAATTAACGGTCAACGAATTGAGCGAGTAGAAACTTTTAAATATCTTGGGTGTCAACTAAATGAGAAATGGGACGGTATGCAGGAGATTCGTGCCAGAATAGAACAAGCTCGTGCTTTGTTTCTGAAGATGCGTAAGGTTTTTTGCAGCAGAAATTTAAGCTTGCCTCTGCGCGTCTGGGTGCTTCGCTGTTACGTGTTCAGCATACTGTTTTATGGAATGGAAGCTTGGATTTTGACAGATGCGATGTGCATAAAATTGGAGGCCTTTGAAATGTGAACGTACAGAAAGCTATTAAGAATCTCCTAGGTAGAAAGAGTGCTAACACCGTGGTACCTCAACGCCTCGACAAGCAGCTGGAAGTTCTGTTTACACTAAAAAAGCGCAAACTGGAGTATTTTGGTCATATCTTAAGGAATGACAAGTATCGACTTTTAAAGCTTATTATAAAAGGAAAGATCGAAAGACGAAGAGGCCCGGGTAGAAGCAAGATATCCTGGCTAAAAAACTTAAGACAATGGTATGGTGTGAGCACTACCACATTGTTCCGCCGAGCTGTAGACAAGGTTCAGATAGCGCTGATGATTGCCAACGTCCGAGGAGGACAGGGCACCTAAAGAAAAAGAAGAAGAAGATTTCTTGTCAAGAAAAAAAGAAATCTGGAAATATCTTGACTAAGAATGAAAACGCTAAAACGTATTTAGTTCCGAAAAAGATAACATATTTTAACATAACAAGCCAAAGGCTAGGTTTTCTGTGGAAAACCAGAAAGTTTTTTACTCCTGATCAACTGTTGACGACGTACAAGGCTTAAATCCGACCTCTACTGAAGTATTGCTCGCACATTTGGGGTTCAGCACCAAGGCATTCTCTTCGTCTTCTAGATTCCATTCAGAAAAGAGCCATTCGCTTCAAAAACAGCTCAACTCTCACAGATACCCTTCACCCTCTAGAACATAGACGAAGAGTTGCAGACCAGTCATTGCTCTACAGATATTTCCATGGCAGATGCTCCAAAGAAATAAGAACTCTTGTACCACCATTGGCCACATTCTGCCGAAGAACTCGGCACGCTGATCAGTCTCACCCATTTACTTTCAAGATTGACACTACAAGGACCAATCTTCATCAAAAATCCTTCTTTTACAGGGCTGCTACGGAATGGAATAAGCTTCCAAAATCAGTTTTTCCAGAGAACTATGACCTGCAACTTTTTAAAAAGCGTGTCCACGATCATTTCCTTTCTATAATTCCTTCCCCTTGCAATAGTCCGCGGCCCACACAATAGGTCTACCCTTTTTGCGACTATTTTCAAAAAAAAAAACCCGTGACATTCGGGATAAGAAGTGAACAAGGAGGCAGATAATGCGCGTATAGACTAGAACAGCAGAACTGTTGGAAAGGTACTAAAACACATGGGCATAAAAAATTAGACACCCATTTCTGGAAATGGCAACTAATTATATGAGTGCAATAATATCTTTTGAGAAAAACTATGAGTATCACGCAAAACTCAAGGATGACAAAAGAAATGATGAACAACCTGGTGAACTCAAGGATGAAAAAAGAAATAATGAACAACCTGGTGAACTCACCTGAAACACAGATGGATCAAAAACAAGCGAAGAAACTGGCTCAGGCGTCTATTCTTCAAAACCCAAATATGATCAATCAAACTTATTGGGAAGACATGCCTCGGTCGTCCAAGCTGAAGTACATGCTATAAACGCATGTGCTGTTAAAAATATAAGAGAAGAATTAAAAAAGAAAACAATTCTGATTAGATCAGATAGTCAAGTGACACTTAAAGCTTTGACATTACGGAGAATAGACTCAAAAATTGTCCGGGAATGTGACGGAAACCTACGAACCTTGGCTAACCTTAAAAAAGTCAGTTTGTCGTGGGTGCCAGGGCATAAAGATATTTCTGGTATCGAAGAAGCGGACAAACTAGCTAGGCGGGGCTCTGGAACAACATTTATTGGGCCAGAACCAATAATATGGATACCAAGGCCAGCGTTAAAGCAGAGATCAATGGCTGGGTCCACTCTCAGCATCAGCTGAAGTGGGCACAGCCAGTGGGAGCTAGGCACAGCAAGCTAATTCTGAAAGAACCCTCACCTAAGCAGGCTGGGAAGCTGCTCTCGCTAAGTAGGGAAAAACTTAGAACAGTTGTAGGGCTTCATAACGGACACTGGTCTTTAAGAAACATCTGCACAATATAGGCGTGTCTGACACAGAACCTATATGCAGATTATGTAATAAGGAGAAGGAAACAGCCACTTATATTATCTTCGAATGCGAGGCCACCGCCCAATGGATGCACTACCTGGGGTGTATACAAGACCAAAGGAGTGATCCACCTGGGGCAATAGCAGTACATGAGCTTCTACTCCTTAGCAGGAGAGTAAAAGAAATGGGACTAAACTAAGGAGCTGAAAAGGTACAAAAAGCAGACAATGCTGCAGTGCCTAGAAAAAAAATTAGAACTCTTTCACAACTCCTATTTATTTATTCATTCAGGAAGTAGATGCACCAGTCAAAACAGGCTCAGAGACTGCTCCCATCGGACCTGAATCCAAATGCGGGATTTTAAAATGCCTAGAAGGAGTACCATAAAAAATGAAAGAATTAATGAATGAAATGGATCCACAGGTCAGAGGCACGCGAAAAAGTTTAACTGTCCATTTTTTACGTATCCCAACATCAAAACCTAATTTTAATTCCAGTTTTTACTAACTTTCAATTGTCTCGTGTCATACTTCTGTTAATTGGGCTGTTATTTTGATGAGAACCTTATTATCGTATCCATAGATATAAAGATAGTAAGATATTTATTTTAGCCAAGATACACATATAACAGTGAGGCAACGTCTAAAAGCTAATATACCTAATAATTTAATTTGTCTTTAACAGATGGACAAGAAATAAAACTTACTACGATATAACATTACAAACACATTAAAAATGACAAAAATAATATACTAACAAATATCTACCTCAGGTCGTGCGTTTAATAAAAAAATATTAATACTTATCTCAAAATCCTAATATATTCCCCAATTTTTTATACATGGTTAAAATTTAAAATTTAACAAATAATTTACCAATACCCAAAAAAAAATTGTTTTTTTTACAAGAAAATCGCCATTAAAAATTTGAAAATGGTGCCTGTAACCTAAATAATTTTTAGTAAGTAGTTGCATTATAAATAAGTACTTATGAAGTAATTTTTTGCGTTTATTTTAAATTAAATTAATCAATTCTGAAGCTATCTTAATAAATTCATTCCACTTACTTTATTACCCGTGGTCTTATATTGTTTACAGCTACTTTAATTTTAAAAAAATAAGTTTAAACATAAAACCTACTCAAATTAATAAGAATCCAGCGTGGATGCATATACCACGCTGTGACTGTGAATGATTTAGAATACCGATAACGCCAGCAACTATACAAGAAACTTGTACAAAAAAGGCATGGGTTAGATATATTCGACCATTCAACGGAATTATTTTAAAAATATTTAAATAATCATCCTGAGAATGTATTATCATTTTTTTAATCTTTAAACAGATGGATTCAATAACAAATGTGCTATTTTGACACGGATTGCTCTCCCCATATACCTTACAATATAAAATGATCATAAAATAAAAAAAAACTTATTAGGACACCTCCTTTTTAGATTTTTTTGATTTCATATTCCACGGTCGGCAAGTTAGAGTGTGATATCTTAAATATCTCTGTTGAGAAAAACCTCTGCCGCAAATTTCACATCTGAATCTCTTCGGTTTGTTACATTCGTATTTTATGTGGGCTACAACGTTCCTCTGGTATTTATAAGTTTTGTTACACTGCAAGCAAATGAAGAGACTACTTTGGTCGTCGAAGTAGTAGCTGTGAGCTAAAAACAAATCATTGGTAAAAAAATTATATACACGAAAAAAAAAAAGGATTAATATATAGAAGGGCACTACTAAAACACCAAAAAACTAATGTTATAATTCTTTAGTAATACGTAGAAATAAAGTTCTATGTAAGGTACATTTGCAAGTTTCCCTACTTCATCGGAATACCAGCGCCACTTTTGTAACGGCTACCTAATATGATGTGCTTTATTGACTACAGCAAGGCCTTCGATTGTGTAAAGTGCTCAAAGAAATGGGTGTTCCAAAACACCTAACAAACATCATAAAAACATTATATGAGGAAAACGAAATGACGTAAGAATTGGAAACGAAACTTCCAGGCCCTTCAAATGTGCAAAAGGTGTCCGACAGGGCTGTATATTATCGACTAGGCTATTTAATATTTAATTTTTTTTTTTTTTATGAAAATAGTCGCAAAAAGGGTAGACCTATTGTTTGGGCCGCGGACGGCCCGCACTGCGACTATTAGAAGGGGAAGGGATTATGGTATGGAAATGATTGTGGACACGCTTTTTAAAAAGTTGCAGGTTATAGTTCTCTGGAAAAATTGATTTTGGAAGCTTATTCCGTTCCGTAGCAGCCCTGTAAAAGAAGGATTCTTGATGAAGATTGGTCCTTGTAGTGTCAATCTTGAGAGTAAATGGGTGAGACTGATCAGCGTGCCGAGTTCTTCGGCCGAATGTGGCCAATGGTGGTACAAGAGTTTTTATTTCTCTGGAGCATCTGCCATGGAAATATCTGTAGAGCAATGACTGGTCTGCAACTCTTCTTCTATGTTCTAGAGGGTGAAGGGTATCTGTGAGAGTTGAGCTGTTTATCAAGCAAATGGCTCTTTTCTGAATGGAATCAAGAAGACGAAGAGAATGCCTTGGTGCTGAACCCCAAATGTGCGAGCAATACTCCAGTAGAGGTCGGATTTGAGCCTTGTACGTCGTCAACAGTTGATCAGGAGTAAAAAACATTCTGGCTTTCCATAGAAAACCTAGCCTCTGGCTTGCCGACTTTGCGATGTTAGCAACATGGTCATGCCAAGACATGTTATTGGACACCGTGACTCCCAAAATCGAGATGGAGGGACTTGGTTCAAGGGTATTTCCGGACATTGTGATGGGATGATTTAGGGAATTCACTTTCTTGGAAAACGTGGCACTTTGTGTTTTTTGGGCGTTGAACTGAACAAGATTGTTATTTCCCCACTCGACGATTTGTATCATTCACCGAAAGTGATCGATAGGATGTGAAAGTTGAGACAAGTGTGCTATCGTCTGCGAAACTGTAAATGGGTTTCGGTGGCAAGAGAATTAACAACCTCAGGTACGCTGACGATACCACGCTAATAGCAGGCGACGAACAGAAAATGGTACAATTATTAAAACGATTAACAGAAGAAAGCCGAACGCTGGGATTGGAGATAAATCAAAACAAAAGTTTATGATAGTAGACAGAGGAAACAAGCTACAACAGTTACAAGATGGAAACAACTTAGCAGACATCGAAAGAACCGACAACCTAACATATTTAGAAGCCTTGATAAATAACCAGGGAAACTGCGAACCTGAAATTAGACGACGCTTACAAATGGGACAAACAGCGATGACCAATCTAAAAATAATATGGGAAGACAGACAAATATCGCGAAACACAAAGATAAAACTTGTACAAAACACTAATATTCGCAATATTTATGTATGGTATGGAAAGCTGGACGATCAAAGAAGCAGACTAAAAAAAGAATTGATTCCTTTAAGCTCTGGTGCTGGAGAAGACTACTGTACATCGCTTGGACAGCACGGAGCACAAACGTATCAGTTATTCAAGAAATAGGCATAAAAGATCGAATGTTAACAATATGCCGACGACGAATTAAGAGAGAACACTTTGGAAGCAGATCATCAACAACACAAATTTAAAATCATGGAATTACGACCTAATATGAAAATGTTTATAAATGGATACTTTTGAAATTATTAAGAGATGCTCTTATCGCTAGTCTTTTTCTTCTTATAGGTTCCGGACGTTGGCGATCATCATGGCTATTTTGACCTTGACCTTGACAGTTCAGTGTTAGTTGTGTTATACCATTTCCGTAATTTTCGCAGCCAGGAAATACGTCTTCTTCCCGGTCTCCTTATTTCGTTTCCTTTTCCTTGGAGGATTAACTGGATAAGACCATAAAGTTTTTGGTTTAGAATTATGTGTCCTAAATATTTTAACTTTTGAGTTTCAGTCCAAGGTATGCGTAGGATTTTAAAGGGCAGGATCAACGAATTAAAAAAACATTCATAATTTTTCTGCCATACATAGGCTACGGCTGATTTTAAAAGCAGTTTTACAAAAAGTACGCAAGTTCCAATTATGTTATAAGAGTGCACGGGCGTATCCCATTGGAATATTATATTCACCTGTCGCCATCAGCGGATTAACTAGCTCGTGATCGAGCCTTTCTGCAAGGAACTTATATTTATCGTTGAAGCAATCATTTTTTGCGGCAAACAAGGCGATTGTGAATTCTCTCCAAGAACTTCAATCTAGCCGTAATAAGAAAACATCGCAAAAAGCCGTCCAAATGCTTAACACGGTTTGATATTTGGATTTTGTGATGTGCTTGGTGATTTTTCAGAGAGTCATGAGCTATCAAAACAATTTCAAGGAATTAACACCGACCTCATCACAGTATTTAACCACGTGAATGATGCTATCGACACTGGCGAAAATGACAACTCTTAATCTCAAACGTATCCATCTTTTTATTTACTTTTAATTCAAATACATTTTCTGTTAAATATTCGGTAACCCCCAAAACGATACTACTACCAATTCTGGTCCACTAAAAATCCGCTTTTTTTGGAGGAGGAATGGAAACGCTTGAAGTGTCCTTTTCTCTAGTAATTTACCTTTTCTTTGTAACGTTATCAAATTTTCAACGTTTAACATTAAACAAATAGTTATCTTATAACCCTAGGCCAGAAAGTTGGATTTCGTGATGTAAGATTCTGGCCGTGGGTCGTCTACTATTTTTCTTGCCCCACAAAGCCAATTATATTTAAATAATTAATAATCACATTATTAAAATAGCGTATGATATCTCACTTGCTTCAGGACCACTATCTGGCTATCTTACCAAGTGTGGCGCACTCCATTTTTATTGTCGATCTGATTAACTGTTTAAGAGGTTAAGTACACTGGTTTTTTTGTAAGTATAAATTGCTAAGATCAAATAAAAAAAAATATGAAGATTGTTAAAATTTTATAAATTATTTTATATATTTTTAAAATAATTTTTTTTTCCATTTATTACATTGTTTTATTTTTCACTAATAACAATGTAGCTGTGAGACATTGTTGATTTTATTAGGATGTAATATTACGTTTAGCCAAATGAATACACAAGCGCTATAGAGTATGCGAGCGTTCGTAGTGAGCACTATTGGAACTTTTGAGCTCTAATTTTTCGTATAGAGTAGTGAGTAGTGTTGAAAGCGGAAATATTTACAATTTTATAGAAGTTACAATTACAAAGGAGATATGGGCAAAACTAAGTGATCTGGAAATTGTTGTGTTCCTGATTATTTTATAAATTCGCGGTAAAATAAAATGACAGGTGAAAGCGCGCTGTACTTCAAACAGTCCGTAAAAGTTAGGCAGGCCACAAAAGTCATTCTTTCGGGACTGTAATGCGACCGGAAAGACCGTACTTTCGGCTTGGATAGCAAGAAAAATGTTTTATTAAAAATATATTTATGGCAAAACAAATTAATTTTTAAAATGTTTTTATTATAATAATTACAATTCAACGTTTTGTAATTAGAGTAATAGTCCACAATCTCTTAGCATTTTATATTATATAGTAAGCACTAACATTTTGTGGAATTTCATTGTAAAAATCTTAAAAGCTAACATAGCTACAATAACTGAATATCATAAGTAGGGAATACAAGTGAACAGTTGAAGTGCCAATTTTTTCTCAAATATTTGCCAACTTAATTAAAAGTATATGCAATGATATGTAATCAGGAGTTGCTATTTACATTTTTTTAACACGTGTGAGGCGTAGGGATAGATGGAGGTGGAGTTTCCTTTTCTTACAAATGGTTTTAGACATTTTTTGTCTACGAGTTAGTTTTTAAAAATTAGCAGCATTTTTTAAATTTCAAAAAAATATAATAATTCAGATAGGTCACCCCTGTAACTTTTCAAATGCTCGAATTGTCACATTCGGCATATTGGAAAATAAATAATTTTTATAACAACAAATGAGAGAAAAACGTACAAATATAAACATCATTCACTATTTGATTTTTAATAATAAAGAGAGGATTTCAAACAGAAATTAACAAACTTTAAACAATAAAGCAGGATCTTAAAACGAATTATTTTAAATTTTCGTCAAAACGGGTTTAACTAAAAAGTAAGAATTTTTTTTCAAATATTATAATTTTAAAAATAAATCTGTTTTCAATTTTTGGTTTAAATTTAAATAAATTAAATAAAAAAAATCGTATTTACTACATTTTATATTCAAAGAGAGCATTTTTTCTTATTAACCAATTCAGTTAAAGTTTATTTGGTAATAATGCGAATAAAGAACTTGCAACAGCTTTAATTATGTTAAAACTTGTTATTTATTTACTACATGGAAGATTTTTCTTTTGGAATGTTGCAACAACTTGTTTGAATCACTCTCTATATTTAAAATATTGCATTAACAAACATTAAAAACACAAAAAAACTTTATATAACTCGGATAACAATAATTAATTAAAAAGTATTTTTCAAGTTCACTGCGAGTGCTATTCCAAGCTAAAAATAGTTGCTATTTTAACTTTTCTGTATACTTTCGAAGCTTCTTTTTACATTTATTAACACAAAAATATACATTTAGACATCAGCTACCTTAAAACTCGTTTTATACAATTTTAAATGTTAAATATTAAAATCAGAGTGTACTATCAGCAAACATTCCTATGAGTACGTATGGATTTATAGTCTAGTCAACAAGTGCCTTTTAGGTCAAAACTTTGAGTAATTATGATTGAGGTATGTCATTTGATTCGGAATTGCATGCAGATGTTTTTTGAGAAAATTCAACGGCCGCTCGCAAAAATATTTGTAATCTTCACATGCTTCTACAATATCTAAATTGTTTAGTTGTAAGTTCTGGTTTTTCGTCCCAACGCTAAGGTATCTAGTTTTTTGGATGTTCATAGTGAGGCACCATTCCTTTTAAGTTTCTTTTAGTTTGCGGGTCATGTATTCGAGGTCTTTTCTACTAAAACTACTTGGTCATCTGAAAATTGTAAGCTGTATGTTGTACAATTTTTTAGTGGTACTCCCATTCTTGAACATTTTCTCTTCCATTTTGTGAGTGCTTCTTTAATGTTTATTTTAAACAATGTTGGGGATATACAACACCCTTTTCGGAGGCCTTTTGTTGTATTAAAGGGTTCTGATAGTTTCTTACCGATTTTAATCCTAGAGACAGAATTAGCTTAGAGATTTTTCATTGCTTTTATTAGTGTATTACGATGGTGTAGTGTTTCACAGAGTAGGCACGTGGGTATATTGTCGTATGCTTTTGCAAGATCGATAAATAGCATGTGTGTTTCTAGGTTCACTGCCGAACTCTTTTCTATTATTTGTTTTATGGTAAACACGTTATCACTGCAAGATCTTACACTTCTAAAAACAATTTGTTCTTACTTTTCTACATATACCTGCCTCTATTAAATCTCTAAGTATTCGTCCATATAGTCTACTTGTCGAGCTCGTTACCGAGATTCTCTGTAGTTGCCGCAGTCGCTTCTATCAATAATTAACTTAGGTTAAACATTATAAACCTTCATTAAACATTGAAAAAACTATTTTTTTTATAATATTACTATTGATCCGTTTTTTTTATTATCAGAAGCTACTTAAAATGATTTTCAATAATTTTTATTGCCTACTGTTTAAAAAATTGTTACAAACAAATGCGTTGTTCATAAGATAATTTGCAATTTTTAATGAAGCATTTTTGGGAAATTTCCTCCTTTTTTCGATTTTTTTTTCAAATTTGAAAAATCCCTAATAGTTTTCGAGATATTTGCGAAAAACTAAACCCCTCCCCATCTCAATAATAATTTTCGGAGAACTCTAAAAAGTTTCGACTCTAAAAGGCACTTGTTGACTAGACTATTAGCGTGAAATAGCAGTTAATTCAAATGGGCCTTTTTATCTTATGAATATCGCAGATCCGGAAGACCTGCGGAAACAATGTCCCGTATATAACTCTGGATTGGGCAGATTTAAATAATTGGCGATATGTTTTCCCATGCTACCGAATTTGTTGATGCCCACTTTTTGCACTGTGCATTTTCCCTTTTGGTAGTTAAGAAAGAAAGACGAATCGCAAGCTTTTTGAGGGCGTAGGTCGGCGTATTTTTTGAAAATTTCATAAAAATGTCCAACCAACGTGAACGTTCTCGAAATCTTCGTTTTGGCATTCGGTACTTCAACCAACACCGCCGAACCCAAATCTTTGAAATTATTTGTCTTCATGTTGTACAATTCCTCCCGACGACACGCTCCCATTATTCCCATTATCAAAATTACCTAAAAAATATTATGAGATAAAAACCGTAAATTTATTATTCACTGTTTATTTTCACTGTTTAAAATTATTTCTGTGTTAGATTTGTGTATTCGTACAGCCTATTTTTTAACATTATAATATCTTTACTCAAAATGTGCAAATGAAGACTCTGTTCATACACACATGGAAATAATTTAGGGATATTCTTTTCTGAGCTAGAAATATTAATCATCACCTGCAACTCCTTCCCAGACAATGCTAATATGACCTGATCATCGGCGTAAAGGAGGCATTTGACGATCAAATTATTCATTCTCGATCTATACGCACTCTCTCTCTTTCTCAAATCTACGAAACAACCGTCTATGAATAAGTAACAGTAACAATAAGTAACAGCCACACATCGCTGTCTTAACACTTTTTGGTTGTTAAACCAGCCTGTGTAATCCTTGTAAAATTATTTCAACGCTCGTATTAAACTACCGCCCACCCCATACATAGACAATATAGACCACAATTCATTCCTCACCACTCTGTCATAGGCCTTTTCTAAGTCTACGAAAGTGCAGGAGACTTGTTTGTCTATGCTTTGTAACAAAAAATTCGATCTATGCATCCCCTTCCTTTCCTAGATCCCGCTTGTTTGAATATACTTTAATATTTATAAGAATTAGCTAGCAGCTAAGTTTAGAGTTCACATTGTCTGGGTACCCGGACACAGGGACATACCAGTCAACTGTAAGGCAAACGAGCTAGCAAGAGAGGGCACCTACCTTCCAGCTGTATCTGTCTCTTCTCAGCAAGAGATTGCAAACTGCCGGCTGTACACCAAAGTAGTTCAAAAAGCCAACTTGAGGTGGAAAAATGAACCCAAATTCACATCATCGACACAGATTTGGCCTAAACTAGATCTACGTCGAACTAATGATGTTTTAACTCTATTCAGGGAGTCCATTGGAAATGCGAACGCGGCCATAACAGGACACTGGGGAGGTGGATCCCATGCACGGCGCATGGGAATCGCAGAGCTACGACACAACTTCTGTGGAATCTGTCACGATGAGGAAGAGGAGGAAACAATGGTACATTTTCTCTGCCACTGCCCGGCTTTCTATACTAGGGCAGCCGAACGTTGATGTCTTATCTGATCTCAGCTCAGTTAGCGTTAAAGACCTCACACTTTTTATTAAAAGTTCCAACTGGTTCTCAAGGTAGAGGAGGAAGGCACCGCCAAATGGCCTAAGTGGGTTTCCTCCGAACCACCGTTTTAACCTAACCTAACCTAACCTAGCCTGCTAATCGGAAATTGGTAGTTAAACATTATGGGGTCGATGGACAATCCTACGAGCAGGTTTTATTATTGAAACCGTTTATGCCAGTGTCATTTTGGTCTGGCTAAAATGCGCCTTTACGCTTAAGCAAAAAGCTACATGAAGAATTCAGTCTTCGAACTAACAGTCTTCATAAAATTTGCTAAGCTAGAGAATAGGCCTAGTGGAATAGACATTAAATTACCTCATACTCTTCTATCTGCTGTGGCACATATACCAATGGATAGTATTAATACCAATAGAAGAAAAAGCGTAACCTAGACTTTGTTAATAAAGTATTTATTTAAATAGCATACCTTGGCCAAAAGGAACTCTCTATCAGGTGCTTCTCTAATAAAAGTATTTATCTCGTCTGTGGTGAAAACTTTGGACTTTTTCGGTAAGTACCCCTCCGATTTGTGCTTTAAAAAAGCCCTTAGATTTGTGTAAGCAGCAATATCCACACCGTTGTTAATATTAAGGGTAGCCCTTAACATGGAATACTGCGTCCATAAAGTGGTAGCTTTAAACTTCTTAGAGAGTTCATCGAAATAAGTGAGCAATACATCTTCGGAGCATGAAATTGTCTTTTGTTCGTTTTGCCAATCGATAAATTGTTTGTAGGCTAGTTCGTATTTTTCTTTGGACGTTATCGGTATAACAAGCGAAGAAGCACTCGAGGTTTCTACAAAATAAAATATGTTAACGTTTGCTTTATTAAAAGAAACAAAATAAATATTTGACACGTATTTTAAAAGTTTAAGTAGAAGCTGTATTTTTAAGATGGTCTCTTAAATTACTGAGAGAAAAATTTCAATACATCATACATTGGCACTAATCGTCAGAAACTCGGGTATATTTCTGTTACATAATTTAAAACGAATTTTAAAATGTTAAAATTACCACCAATAATTTGTAAGTTTTTTATTTTTCGTTTTCTCGAAAACTTAAGCCTCAACGACAATAAATTATACGGTATTGAAACTTTTTTAGTTTCTTAATTTTTTAAAGAAAAAACACCATACATAATATTTACAATATACACCTATCCCCCGATTTACACGGTACTTGTTTTACACGTTTTCGCTTTTACACGGTTTTCCAAATAAGTTTTTTTTTTGTTTTTATCGCACTCTACTAAATGCTACTTGAACACGTGCGCTGTGTGCACATCTCACGGGGAATCCCGAGCTTATGTGCTGACTTGCTGCACATGCACACTGTGTCTGTATTTCTGCGCATAAAATTAAAGTTTTATCTACGGAAAATTGTATTCGAGTGAAAGTTTCACAGTTTCAGAAAGATTTAATTTTCCATATTCGTAAATTACAAGTGAGTGCATTATTTAGATTATTATAAATTAACATAAATTAAAAAAAATTATAGGCTTATAATGTCGAAAGAAGTTAAAAGAAAAGTTATTTCTTTAGAAACTATTGTATTGTAATTAAATAAAAAAACAGTGTTTCCGTAATATATTACATATTTTAACCTGTCAATGCATTTTATTTTTATTTCTGTGTACACCTAAAAATATTGAAAAAAATCACAACTGTTAAATAGCAAAATTATGCATTTTCTGCAAGCTTTTCGATTTACACGGTTTTGACTTGAAAATTTTTAATTTTCGATTTACACGTTTTTCTCAGGAACGTATCTACCGTGTAAATCGGGAGATAGGTGTATTCTAAACCTAAAGCGGATCTTACACGATCAGCATAAATATCATTATAACTCGACAAGCGTAAGGAGTCACTTAAACCGCAGAACAGCTCATTCTGTGTTAGCATTGCATACAGTTAACATCGTGATTTTCCAGAGGCGTAGTAAAATTTAGTTTTATTTGAAGTCATAATTAGTTAATTTTTTAAAATGTTATTAATACAATCAATTATAACATTTCTATACGTTTTTACAAACTTTTTGGTATTTTTTAGTTAAACTTGAATAACATTATTTTCATTATCAGCAAATATTTGTTTAAAAAGTAAAATATTAAATAATAATTTTAGTGTTTAATCTTTACCATTATGCAATTAAAAAATATTATCAAACTTGTCATATCTGAACTTTTATTTAATTGCACTATATTTTTTTAATCGACTATAGCATTACTTTTTGTACATCATATTTGGAAAATGGCATAGGTAAATATTACCGAATTATTAAATAAATCTAATTCTTTTTTTCTTCAGGTTAATTATTTCAATTAATATTTATTTTTTAGTGTTTTCCCTATATCGAACACTTGAGGTTTTTTGGTACAATAAAGATATTTGGAAATAAAGTAAGAACATTTGACAAGTCCCTTTATTATATAATTAATTTTAACCTTATCAAAGCTGACTCGTTATGCAGGATGTACACTCTCACTTGAGTGCAATCATAACCGTTCGCTCAAAAGTGTCAGGCAAGAGACCTTTGCCTGAGTGCGACTATGCAGACCTGAGCTAGATACACAAAGTGAATAATATGGTTGGCTTGTTCCGGATACCGAACATTTCATATAAGTGTTACTAAGGAAGGCTAGGACACCCCTGAACAACGACTTCGGACAAAATTTACCCACATTTTTTCTATATAATTTTTGTAATTCGACCTAGTTGCCGACAACGGATAATAAAGGCGATTATAAATGGGGCTCAGGAGACCCAAATAACTTATTGCAGCCATAAAACTAATTATATAGGTGGGTACTTTTAGTCATAAAACTAAGTAAGTAGGTACTTTGAGTTTGGTTTGAAGAAACCCATTTTAGCATTTATTCATCCTTTACACATTCTTAATTTAGTTGCGACAATCTGATCACAGTGTAACAATGTCTTCGGCTAAGAGAAAGTTTTTAAGTTTGGAAGAGGAAAGACTCAAGTTATTGACATTTCAAATGAAAAGGTCGACTTAAAAAAGTTGTATAGTGAAAATAGAAATCTACAACAAAAAAATAGGATTAAAACTGAACCTCTTTTCATCGATTCTATAGTGTACAATTGGTTTTGTAAGGTAAAGAAGTAAAAAATTCCATTATCTGGACCAATAATTAGAACAAAAGCTTAAAAGGCGGTCAAAGAAATTAATTTTCCCTTCAGCAGTAGTATTAATTCCGCATTACACTGATAAGGTCAACAGCAATTCCTCTCTGGCCGTAAAGGACGAAGGTTGTATAACTCGACAAGCGTAAGGAGTCACTTGAACCCCAGATGCTCTAAGAGACAATCGCAGTATCGATCCTTTTTCTATATTTTGTCGGGCAGCTTGCGTCTCTCTTTCGGCCGCGCATTTCCAAGTGACTTCTTACGCTTGTCAAATTATAAGAAGTAATGTTCCGACAGTCGTAGCAAGCGGCTGTCATATAGTTTCTTTTTCCACGGCGATTAAACCTCGCTTGTTGTATTTCTTCGACCGTCGATAGTGGCAAGTCTTTTCATTCGTTAGTTTCCACGGCTTTGAATTAATTTCATCGGTTGCAGCAGTCGGGAAAAGTGAATTGTGTTTTTAAAGATTAAAATACTTATATTTTCTTTTCAATAAAACTTTAAAAACCAGCCAAATTGTGATTACTTTCAGTCCACTATATCAAAGTTGAGTATTTATTCCTCCTGTGTTAAAAAAAGGGAAATTTGATTGTCTCTAATGGATAAAAAAAATTTTCTTGGTAATGACGAGAAACGTGATCATTACTAAGTTCGTAGTCAAATAAGAAAAGTAATGTCATTCTAATTGACAGTGTAGGTTAAAAATTAATAATGAGATAATGATGACAGAATTCCAAACGTAATGATAAAACAGATTGTGTGGTATCCCTTTTTGATGGCAGAAAAGAAGATGGATTACCAAATATTACAAATGTGTGAGGACCATTAGGTAAAGACAAAAAAATATACATAATTTTGTACAATTAGCTATTTAAGATTTTATTTCAGCTATGTACAACTTATTTACTATCTATAACACTGAAAAATTATAAGAATTATTCTTAACTTACAATTTAAAGAATAAAAACCTTTTGTATCAGAAGACGTCATTAAAATTAATAGTATTTTACAAGTTAACAAATACTCATACAGGGAGATGTTTAAATCAGTCATTACTTTATCTAACATTTAAAGATACTTTAATTTTTTTTAAATTATAAATTTTTAAATATCAATGTCACTTCAGCTCTACAGAAACAAACAATTATTTATAAGCTAGTTTTCTAATAGTACCATGCTTCTTTTATAATTTTTACCAAAGATAACAAATAAATATAACATTTAGATCGTGATTGCAAGACAACTTTGTTATTACCTGGAATTATTTATGTTTAATATGAAACCAATTTTTGTAATAAATATACCTAATAAAATCTAAAACTACATTGGCAGATTTCATATTCGCGATGTACTTACAAAATAAAATTACAAAACAAGACTCAGATACAGTGTGGAACAGCCAAATGCTATTCTTCTACACATTGGAAAAACACTTACGACAATTTGCAGATAGTATTGAATAAAATAAGATATTCGGAACATCAATGGAAAGATTTTGGTGATCTGAAAATTGCAACGTTACTCTTAATCTTGCAACATCTACTACCACCACTGCATATTAAGCTTGGTTGCCTAAAGCAGTATGTCACAGCGTTTTCACAGTGTTTTTAGTATTAAAGAAAAAAGTTTCCGGCAATTAGTGATGCTAAGTTGAAATAAGAATTTTGCGATGGACCATAAATTCGGATTTTACTCAAGGACGAAAATTTCATTGGCACAACAAACGACTGTGAAAATGCACAGATCATTCGAAGACAAAAAAGTTCGATACAAGCGCAGAACTCTTTAGAAATTTTTTTTTTTTACGATTTTCAGCTATTTTCAGGGTTTTTTCACAAATAACTTGAAATTTTAAACTCGAAAGGACAGAAAAGGCACCATATTTAGATTGAAGGCTGCAAAATTAATAAAAAGTCTGCTCTCAAAGTTCAAAACACACCAGTACTTCAATTTTTCGCGATTTTTAGAATTTTTCGAAATTTACTTAAAACTCAAGCCCGATGGAGCAAAACGGGATCCGGATTCGGATTCAAGGCATCGAAAAACATATAAAAAGGTAGGTCTGGTCAAAGTACTGACAATTTTCTTTTTTGTGTGCTGTTGTTATTAGTGTTAATAACTAATTGTTTTATAGTCGGATAATGAAGTACACCTGAGTATTTGTCCAAAAAGAATCATGAATCTTAGAATATTTTAATTGTTTTATTGCGCAAGGCTTAGATGTGAAATGGCAAATTTTTGTCAAAATAGTATCAAGTTTATAGGACAAAAGAAATTGTAAACCACCATAGAGGGAGAACAACAAGAAAGCCGATGTTCTCATAAAGCAACGAGCCGAATCTGCGCTCAAGAGACCAGAACCAGTCTTTAGAGTCACCGCAAGTGCTGCCAAACCCATCATTTCGGACTAGACATGCACTGGTCTGATATACCACGGTTGACAAATTCGAAGGACAGTGTCCACCTCGGAAAGTTAGGTCTGAACGACCAAACGGACTGTCGGTTTTTCTGCGTGGAAGACGAAACTGGTGAACAATTACTATGTTTATGCTTCTGCTTAGAAAAAATATGGTTTTGGTTTTACCAACTTAGAACATACCGATTTCAAGAAAATCTCATCCCCATACAACCATGAACTTTGCGAAAAAAACTGGATTGTACGGTGAACTGTAACCTCTAGGTTTGACCCAATCACATGATATCTAACCTAACCCAAGGAAAGCTAAACAGCTTCTTGAGTTGGACAATAAAGACTTGAAACTGGTGACGGGACTCCTCACTGGACACTGCCCTTTAAGGCACCACCTGAAAAAGATGGGCAAAACAGAGAGTGATAGTTGCCGCTACTGCGAGAACTTCGCTAAAACTGCAGAACATTTGCTTTGCGAATGCCCAGCGCTTTTCTGCAAGAGGCTCAACTTAGCCCCCAGGAAACTGATAAACTTTACTCGAAGTCTCGGAATTCCGGGCCTTCAATAGATAAAGGGTTATGCACAAAAAATCTGATAGGTCAAAGTGCTTGAGAGGCAGCATGGCCTTCATGACCCACCCTACAATCTACAATCTACAATTTAAAACCTAACCCAACCCTACTGTCACTGCATCCTAGTTAGTTGATTATATGAGTGGTAACGGCATCTGCTACTAGCGGATATATGATTTTTTTACATTATTAATAACTAAACTGTATTAAGTTTTTAGTTTTTAATATGTTGTAGCAAATGTATCGGATGATTTTAAACATTTGGGAGTTATAAATAAATACCATGCAGTACAAAAAGCACTCAATGTTCAAGAACCATCAAGAAGTAGAGGAAGATCGCCAGCTACCTGGTTGAGCACCATACAAAGGGATATTAGAGATAATAACCTTGAAAATGTGAGGGGTGCCGACCCCAAATAGGGAAAAGGCAAAAAGAGAAAAGGAAGAAGAAGAAGAACTGTTACTCGAAAAAGGTTCAATGTGGGGATAACATTTCTTCGTGTCATTTTATAATTTAAAATGTTTTGAGATTTTTTAGAAATAGATATATGCACAATAACTGCAATAATGAATTTATTCCATTTGGCTGTTTCTTACTGTATAAGAGAACAAAGACTCCGAATATCAACAATACCAGAAGCAAAACCAACAAAAATGGACTTTTAAAAAGGAGTGTTGAGTTATCACTTCCGTTATTGACTTGTTTTACTTTCATAATCCCTTGTAATATTTGTTATTTGTATTGGTAATAGGTAATTACAAAATATTTCAAACATTATAACTAATCTATAGTTAAGTAAAACCCGTGTATGTAGGCAACGTGAGATTTTAGGCTACTCTTTTGGGTAAAAGCTTTCATACAAATTTTACAGATAAACTGAGGCGCCATTCCGCATTCGTATCTCGTATGTCGCAGCAGATTCCATTTATATTTGTATGTTTTTAAACATTTAGTGCATTGGTGTTCGTAGTTATCAAATCCTAAAAAAACATATTTTAGAAAAAAAGAAACACTAATAATTACTATCAAAATCAGTATATTATGCAACGATCATGTAATGGTGGCTATTAATACATAAGCACGATATGTTGTGTATTAATAGCCACTACATGATCGTTGCGTACACTATTTTTTTACGACCAACAAAAAAATAAAAATGAGAATTTATTTCAAAATAGTTACGACCAAATATTTTTACAAAAATAAAAATACATTATTAGCATCAACTTTTTTAATAAATTTATAAATTATTAATAGTGAAATTTACATTTTTTGAATTTCTGGATTGGGTAATAATCTTCTGGAACTTTATTAATGAATTAACTAAACTCTTTCCGTTGTATCAATTTCAATACGGAATAGTAAAGATTTGAGTTTATTTAAAGGTTCTTCAAATTCAGATAACACCACATTTCCCAACAGCAGATTTGTACATTAACTAACAAATAAAAATTGAAACAATGCTTTTGTCCATTCCTAAAACTCTTCATTTGGTATCTTTGGGTACATACCGATGTTTGGCAAACATATGTAAGTTCAAATGATCTTGTCGATGGGTTTTATGCGGACAAAAGTGGCAGGTTAAGCTTTTTTCTTTGCCACATGCTTTTAAATGTCTTCGAAGACATCTGCTGTATCTATAACCGTTGCCACAGTTTGCGCAATAGTGTGATTTGCCTGAAATTAGTTTTTTATTAGTATGACGACTACCACGTGTAACAGATATCTGTGATAAAGAGAGAAGGGGTTTTTCTATCCTCGCTCAACCATAGGGGTTTTTATATCACCATAGTTTTGCTGGTTCACTGTGTAGAGAGTTTTTGCACTTTATTTATTTTATATTCCGGATCACAGTTCCAATAAAAACAACTATTGCTGGTTTACTGTGTAGAGAGTTTTTGCACTTTGAGTGTAACAAAAACAAATAAAACAACGTAACAGAGGAAAACAGAAAAGAGTCAAAGTCAGTTATTATTATTTTAAGTCCAATAAGAGCACTTTTGGGTATACGAGAAAAAATATTTTTAATTAAATCAACTGATCGAAATTACGAGATTTTATACCTAATTTTTATACAACAGCGTTTTTTATATTGAGGCTACGAGTATGAACTTTATATCTAGTTTCAAGACAGCTTAATGCCATCAAAAACATAACTTGTAAAAAACACCAAGTCTCGCAACTCAGTTCTTTTATCGTAAAAAGTTGGGAGATCCATGTAATACCAATTCGGTTAATTTATTCAGTCCCCACTAAGGGTCCTTCTGTCTTAAGTTATTATGTAATAAGCTAACCTAACAACATCTTATAGTGACCATATCAATATTAAAAATCTTTTGTTTTAAATAAATAGATTGACTTGGCCGATGGCACGTAAAATTCATTCGCAATTGACTGGATCGTGTCAGAAAAAACTCATTTTTTACTTACGTTGTAATTTTTGTGTTTTAACTCAAGTGGATTCATACCCGCGAAAAGTGTGTGTATGTAGTCAACAGACTAGAAGATTGCGCTTGCATAGAACAACGACCGTTAATTTCATATGGTGTTCACAAACAAGTTAACCGGCAAACTTCTTTAAATTAATATTAATATTAAAATTCAAAAAATTGTTTTTATAAAAGAGACTTAATTTGTGTGAAAAAAAGATAACATTTATGATAAAACGATATGTCTCTTTATATAAATGGATAAACAAATAAATACGTTTTGTAATTGTTAATTTAAACTAAAATTGTAAAATTATTATATAATATATTTGGTGCCAATATTGTTTTTTAGTTTATCACTGACGAAAAGAACACTTAATAAACTAAGTGTTCCAAAAGGCTGGAAACACTAAAATAATATCCCGGGTGAATTATTCTTGAAGTAACTTTTTAAGAGGACTTCAATGGTGACCTTAGATTTGACCTTGACGATGACCTTGAATATTGTTTTAAAATCATCTAAATTTGAGGTCCAAGGTTATCATGATCACTAGAGATCAAACAGAGGTCAAAGTACGCTATCACAGGATTTCATTTAAATCTTGCGACATAGGTGATAAAAAAAAGTAAAAAATGTGATACCCCAGGTAACTTTTAACAAGCAATTTGATAATAATCTTCAATTTGACCTTACACATCAATTTAAAGGTTATTTGAAGGTCAACTTAATACCTATTTAGTATTTATAATTACCTAGGGTATGACCTTTGTTCTTTTTATCACTAATGTCGCTAGATTTAAATGAAATCCTGCGATAGAGTACTTTGACCTCTATTTGACCTTTAGGAATCATGTTTACCTTGGACCTGAACACATATCTGAACGTAAAATTTCTCCCTTTTTTTATTGCTGACGTCAAAAAAGTGGTTCGCATTTAAAAAATTTAGATAATCTTAAAATAACCTTCAAATTCATCGTCAAGGCTAAATTTAAGGTGACCAATAAATTCCTCCTAAAAGTATACTCCAAGAATGATCTTAACATTTTTTTAAAATAACTTACCTGTGAAATTATTTAGGTTCTTATTTTTATGCTATAATGATAACAACTTCCTGGACTAGGACAGGGGAATGTGCTATTTTCTCAACTAAAAAGTGTCCTGGAAGTGGGTTGCCAAAAAAGTAATAGGTACAAGAAAAAGAATGAAAATGCATTTCATTTTAAGGTTTTTTTTTATTTGAAACTGCTTCAGCGACTAGGGCTATTAGTAATGATCGATATAAATATAAAAGCTACAATAAACTTGGATATTTTAGATCTGTTTTATGAGACGCGTTGAGCGTAAGAAGTTTATTATTGAGTCACTATCACTATGCTCACACAAGCACTGTTTTAAAGAATTCGGTTAATTGTGTTGTTGTCTTACAAGTGTGTAAAAGGGGCACTTCACAAACAGATGTTGGATGTTTATTTGTTTATATGTTTGTTTTCTTTGAAATGTGTTTCTTGGAGGCAAAAGATTGATGGTTTTAATTTAGCAATGAGTAGGTCAAGCTTCTCTAAATGGGTATAGAGCACATTTAGGTTCCATTGGAGTATTGAAGTGAATAGGAGTTAAGGAGTTAACAATGGGTATATTTTGGTTAAAAAGTCCAGTAATCTCTCTGTATAGGTTTAAGCTATGCTAAGAGAATCTGGAGAACTATTTGCATTTTCGATGAATTGTCAACTGTTAACTGTTTTATCTATTTGGGTTTTCGGTTTTTTTCTAATCGGCGTAGGTGCTTAAAATGGGTCATCTGCAGTAGGGTTCGGAGAAGTTATTATTTCTGATGCATTTCGCTTTGTATTTTTTGAGTCAGAAGTATGTTTTGATTGGCTTGAAGTATCCATTATGGTTTGCGTCACTTTATTTTGTGCGGACGGCCCGCACTGCGACTATTAGAAGTGGAAGGGATTATAGAAAGGAAATGATCGTGGACACGCTTTTTAAAAAGTTGCAGGTCATAGTTCTCTGGAAAAACTGATTTTGGAAGTTTATTCCATTCCGTAGCAGCCCTGTAAAAGAAGGATTCTTGATGAAGATTGGTCCTTGTAGTGTCAATCTTGAGAGTAAATGGGTGAGACTAATCAGCGTGCCGAGTTCTTCGGCCGAATGTGGCCAATGGTGGTACAAGAGTTCTTATTTCTCTGGAGCATCTGCCATGGAAATATCTGTAGAGCAATGATTGGTCTGCAACTCTTGTTCTATGTTCTAGAGGGTGGAGGGTATCTGTGAGAGTTGAGCTGTTTATTAAGCGAATGGCTCTTTTCTGAATGGAATCTAGAAGACGAAGAGAATGCCTTGGTGCTGAACCCCAAATGTGCGAGCAATACTCCAGTAGAGGTCGGATTTGAGCCTTGTACGTCGTCAACAGTTGATCAGGAGTAAAAAACTTTCTGGATTTCCACAGAAAACCTAGCCTCTGGCTTGCCGACTTTGCGATATTAGCAACATGGTCATGCCAAGACATATTATTGGACACACATATTATTGGTTTGTAGTGATGGTTCAGGAATAGTAGTTACCTGAGGGATATCTGTAAGATTGACTTGGGGGGTAGATTGAACTAAGGATAGAAAGGATGATTGTGTTAAAGTGATCGAGTGGTTGTAATCAAAAGGTTTTTTAAAGGTAATCGGGCACTTATAAAAAGGCGAAAAAGTGCATCAATGAAATTTGATAATTTCTAATTTAAAGTTTTGATATGAACTTGGTAATTTTTTTTAAGTTTATTTAGATAGTCAAGTAGATACATTATTAAACAAAAATTACATGGTATGTTTTTCGATTCTCGATACGCTTCTGACTAAAGTTGTTTTCTTCTTAATTGGAACAATGGAATTGTTGCATTCGAAGATATGGTTTTTGTGGAGAACTACACACATGAAAATAATCTAAGGATAATCTTTTGTGAGCTGGAATTTTTCAACAAAATTAAGATTTTGCAGTTGATAAATGAAGTTCAATTTAACAAAGTTTCCTCAAACCACAACCATATTTTTATCAAAATAAAACTTGTTCAACAAAAATTAAAAAAAACTTGAAAATAATCTAAAATAGCGAAATATAAAATTCAAATTTGATTTTATACATTTCCAATTCCTACATTTAAGTATTTAAGCGAGAAATCACTGATTGCCGAGTACTTTTTTCAAGCAAGCCAATATCTCTCAGCGTTTGTTCGCGCTTTTTGTTAAGCTTTTGTGTTTTTTTTTTAATGAAACCAAAAAATACAGAGCCATACAAGGTGGGTTTTAAAAAAAACGATCTATTTAATTAATCAATCTTAAAATATGGTATTTGAAATTACTATCCTTAAATTAATTTCCGTGTGCATTTACTTATTTATATTTAATTGGCTTCTGGGAGAAAGAAATTTATGTTTAAGGTACATATGCAGATTTAAATTATCCTTGCGATGAGCTCTATGCGAACAAAAAGAGCAAGTGAGGCGCTTTTCTTTGCCGCATTCCAATTTGTGTCTTCGCAAACCGCGCGCGTATTTATATCCATTGCCGCATTTGTCACACCAGAACGCTTTCACTAAAAATTAAAAAAAAAAAATCAAAAACAAGCAAAAAACGTTGCAAGTAAATTTTTTATTTCCTAACTACATGTCAAACAATTTCGAATTACTACAACACATTTGTGTATGAACACAATAATTTAATGTTTGGTCACACATTATTTGGAATTTTTTAAATGTTAACAATTTTTAAAAAACAAAATCTTATTATTTCCAAGTGGAAAAGTTGCTCATAATATACACAACATTTTGGACAAAAAATAACGAGAATAATTGAAAAAAACACAGAATACTATATTCTTCAACGAGCGTATAATACGAGGGCAGTTTGATAAGTCAGTGACTTTTTGAATTTCCCGCGCAGTTACTCCAAATGCAACAGTGCTGCCGCCGTCAACTATAATCTATCAGTGGGCAACTTTCTAATTTTGAACAAGCTACTTCGTGCAGTTGGTGTTTGATAGCCGTTCAAAGCAGACAACCTCGTGAATTTTTACGAAAATGGAAAAAAGTGAATTTCGTGTGCTGGTTAAGCATTAATTTTTACGTAAAAAATCCATCATTAAAACTAAGGAAAGACTTGATTAATATTACGGGGACCCGGCACCATCAACTTCAATGGTTAAGAAGTGGTTTACGGAATTCCGTTGTGGTCGCGTACCAGCACTAGTGACGCCGAACGTCCAGGTCGCCCAAAAGAAGTGATCTCGCCGGAAATCGTCGATGAAATCCATGAAATGATATTGGATGATCGGTGAATGAAAGTGCGTGAGTTGGCTCATACTGTAGGTGTATCTCAACTGAACGGGTACATCATATTTTACACGAATATTTGGACATGAAAAAACTCTCTGCGAGATGGGTGCCGCGATTGCTCACACTCGACCATAAGCGCAATCGTGTGACCACTTCAAAAGAGTGTTTAGCGATGTTTAGCCGTAATCCGGACGAATTTTTGCGCCGTTTTGTTACTGTGGATGAAACATGGATCCATCACAACACGCCAGAGACCAAGGAACAATCGAAACAGTGGGTTGCTCGGGGTGAACGTGGACCAAAGAAGGCGAAACAGAGTCTGTCAGTCGACAAGGTCATGGCCACAGTTTTTTGGGATGTACGCGTTGTCATTCACATCGATTACCTCAAGAAAGGTATAAAGATCACCGGCGAATATTATTCAAAGCTTTTAAACAGATTCGACGTTGATTTGAAGCAAAAACGGCCGCATTTGGCTAAGAAGAAGAAAGTGCTGTTCCATCAAGACATTTGTTTTATTCAAAAAGTCACTGACTTATCAAACCGCCCTCGTAAAAGCCATTATACGCGAGTAGAAGACTATACTTTTAAAAATGTCTTGATGGGCCACTAGACGAGAAGCGAGTGACCAATGCTTTTATCCTCTTGTTGATTTCTTCTCTTATTTTACTTAGCTTCGATAGGCTAAGAAGGTATAAATGGTATGTGTGAAAGCTTTTACTATTTACATAGATTAAATAAATAAAATTTTGTAAGTTACTGGCTGAATGGCAACCACCCAAGCAAAAAAAAAAGACTATACTTTCTCTACGACCATCGCAGACCATCACTATCACTCGTTAAATTCTCTATCTTATTGTCGTAATCGAATAGTCGAGATGACAATTCATCATAAACATTCGCGATTTCGAGTTAGAGGAGCAGAGCCCAGTTATGAAAAAGCTGTTCTATTGCAGCTTCCTCATTGGTCTCAGCCTGTTGGATCCTGAATATTGAAATTGGTGATTAGTTGTCAACTGTTGAATAATGTATCAGGATCTTGGTGATTGGTTGTCAGCTGTTAAATAATGTATCAGGGTCTAACATATCTAATGAATCATATCCATTCTACAACAAATACGTATGCTTTATCTATTTATAAATGGATATGATTCCTCAGATATGTTAGATTCTGACATGTTATTATGGTTTTCTATTTTTGTGTGGTTATAAATTTTTTCTTAAACGGTTGGTACATGAAAATCAAGGTGTTACATCTGGTTTGTTATGTACCACGAAGCATTTGTCATTGTTCTTAATGCTTTTGATTGTGCATGTTGTATGATTACAATGTTTGTCTAACTAGCACATTCCCCGAGTTCTATGTCATGAGTTCAAATGGGGATAATAATAGTTTTTTAAATTAAAACTTTATTTTCGAGTGACACGTTTGTTTTTATTTCTACTAACCAACATAATTCTCTTATTTTTAGATCAAGTTTTTTTAGTAATCTGTTCTCTCCAATTAAATTTGCTGTCAAGATATATGGACATTGTTTTTTTTGTAGTGGTAAAATTAATATGTTGGATTTATACTCATTCATTTTAATTTTTTATTTTTGTAGCTATTTTTCTGTATAAAAAAATGTTATTGAGAGGTTTGGGCTTGTAGATTGTAGATTGTAGGGAAGGCGTCGTGAAGACTATGCTGCCTCTCAAGCACCTCGACCTATAAGATCTTTTGTGCATAACCCTTAATCTATTCGAGGCCCGGAATTCCGAGACTTCGTACAAAGTTTATCAGTTTCCTAGGGGAAAAGTTTTTGACATCGCAGGGCTTTAGAAAGGCTCCTTCTAGAAACTTGAGCCTCTTGCAGAAAAGAGCTGGGCATTCGCAAAGCAAATGTTCTGCAGTTTTAGCGAAGTTCTCACAGTGTCCAGTGAGAAGTCCCATCACCAGTTTCAAGTCTTACTTGTCCAACTCGAGAAGCTGTTTAGCTTTCCTTGGCGAAAGGCTTACTAGCTTTTTTGCCTGTCTTTGTTCAACTGAACCATTATTTTTAATTTTAAACCACAATTTTTAATGTTAAATAATCATAAAATTATTTTTTGAGGGTATTAAATGGGATGTTTTTAAAATGAATAAAAAATATTATAAAGATTTAATAATTTACAGGGTATTGATTTAATTATTTTGTATTGTTTTTTGTGTAAAATAAATAAAGACATTAAGTGTTTGTTGGTTATTTCAAAAAAAAAATCCATTCATAAAAAATTTAATATATTATATTAATAAAAAAATTATATTACCTAAATCTAAAAAATATCAAAAGCATGACATATTTTTGTTATTTAATAGAATAATAATTTTATTTATTTATTCTATGGACACATTTAAAAGTTGATCTCCCAACAAATTAAAAAAAATTTACTTGAAGGCATTCAAAAACTCGTATTGTTTTTAACATTTTTTAAAATAAACTTATTCGCTATATTTTAATATTTTCGATAATTTCATTCAATTTTATAATAAACTTCGGGTTTGCTGCCCTTCCAACTTTCTTTGCACGAATGGGTTAGTAGATGCCGTTTCAGGTTATCCAGTCTGTGGGTTTTGTGCAAACAATGGGGGCATTGATATTTCTTTTCAGTTCCACATTCGCTTTTGTGCCTAGACAAACTTTCTGGGTTTTTGTAATTTTTACCGCAGTGACAATAGTGCCTTCTTTCTAAAAATAAAAATGAATTAAAAAAAATATCGACCGAATTATTTGATAAAATTTATACAGTATACGCATATTTTTACAGACAACATATACCAATGCTCACTAAAAAGTTGTTATTAATATTCCTGAAAATGTTACAAAGCCTACCAACAACTTATGGGCTCAGATACTCCCTTAGATTTTAGAACCAACATATACAGCGAGTCGTTCATAAATTGTCCAATGTTTTGATTCCAACAAGTTCCACCGATGCGGCTGGAAAGTAGAACAAAGATAGGAAATGAGATCTCGATTTTCGCGTACGAGCGACTCCACCGTTGCCGATTGTACGAAGTACGTGATCATGAATGAGATCTATCAAATACATTACCCATTGCAAAATGAATTTTTATTTACATATTTTTCTATACACACACAGTCTGGAACAGCCAAATGGAATAAATTCGATAACGAATAAATAAGAGCGTGTTGGAAAAAACGCTTGGACACGTCGATTTGTATTTATAGATGCGCATTTTTTTCAAAAAAAAAATAATTATATAGGGTGTGTCATGTGACAGTGGCCGATACCAACTTTTTAATTTTAAATACAACTCTCTGTATATTATTATCGATTCATTCATCGATCGATATATTCCGCATGGCTATATCTAGAACGACGTTAGCTATTTGGATCGCCAACCTTCGAAAGGAGACGGCGTCATAAGAAGAAGTATATTATTTATTTTTTGGATTTTTCAGAAAATTCTAGACATAATTCATGTACTATGTCTCATACCTATCTTCAATTGTTTCGGAAATATTAAGTGTTTTCAGATGTATTACAAAAATTAACATTAAAAAAAGAAAATTATTTTATTTCACAAATAATGTAAAAAAAACATTAATTTCAATGTAAGAGATGCTCAAAATGTTCACCGCGAACGTCTTGGCAACATGCTAATCTGGTATAGAAATGTCTTCTAACGTTACTCAGCATCTCAAGCGTGACTGATCTAATCGCAAGCGTGATTCGTCTTTTTAAGTCATGTAAGTTGAGTGGTTTAGTTTTGTATACAATATTTTTGACATATCCCCACAAAAATAAGTCTAATGGCGTCAGATCAGGAGATCATGCTGGCCATTCTATCGATCCGCGCCTCCCTATCCACCGATTTGGAAAATTTTGGTTCAGGTACTGCCGGACATTGATTTGGTAGTGGGGCGGTGCTCCATCTTGCTGAAACCATAGTATATTGGCAGGAACTTGTGGGTTTGCCTGATCAGGATATAAGTTTGTCAAAGTTGGCACGACATTATTTTGAAGCCGTTCTAAATATTTATCTCCATTCAAGTTGCCATCAATGAAAAAGGAACCTACGATATGATTTTCAACAATTGCAGCCCAAACTTTAATTTTTTTAGGATATTGCGTATGTTCCTCTCTCATCCAGTGAGGATTCTCATTAGACCAATAGCGGCAATTTTGACGATTAACATGACCGTGAAATCAGTAAAAAGAAAAGCATTAATGGTTTTTGCTTATTTTCTCAATATTAAGAGCTAAATGAAAGCTATTGGAAGCTATTGAGTATGGATCACATTGTTATCTAACATTTTCTGAAAAATCCAAAAAATAAATAATATACAGGGGGTTGTATTTAAAATAAGAAAGTTGGTATCGGCCACTGTCACATGACACACCCTATATAATTATTTTTTTTTGAAAAAAATATGCGCATCTAAAAATACAAATCGACGTGTCCAAGCGTTTTTCACAACACACTCTCATTTATTCGTTATCGAATTTATTCCATTTGTATATGTATATGTATATGTATATGTATCTGTATATGTATCTGTATATGTATTAATACTTATAAGGTACACACCGTCTGTTTGTGAAATTAACCATTTTGAATGTTAAAAAGACAAAAAGCAGAGCACAAAATTGATCAAAAACTCAGGCTCTTCCACATTTTAATTAACTGGCAACTATGTTCCATAAAACAA
Organism: Agelastica alni; assembly: GCA_950111635.1. Lineage (NCBI taxonomy): Eukaryota > Metazoa > Arthropoda > Insecta > Coleoptera > Chrysomelidae > Agelastica > Agelastica alni. Next base: position 23,081,832 of record OX467709.1, on the reverse strand, counting down.
ATACGACAACAAACATTGGGCTTAGACTGTGAATCGTTGTTGGCTGCACCCTGAAATGTACATAATGGGGTCTTTATTAGCTCCTACGCGCGTTGAAATTCGAAAAAAAATTTGTTATATTAGGTTATATTGTGAAAAAAAAATTAAATTGTTGAATTCAAACAATGATTAAATAACAATGGAAGGCTGATATCAAAGGCAAAACAATACTATTGAATAGAGGTTTACCAGACCTATTAAATGAGGTATGACTTGATACCTAACGCAATTTAAAAAAATGTAGGGGGTATCTCCAGTAGGAAGGGGGTGAATCTGACGTTTATGACATCAGTGCTAAAAAGTTTTCCCCTCAAGTTAAAAGTTAACGCATTTCAGCATTTCATTCTAATATATGGAATATAGAATCCGGTATAAATCAAAGAAAGCGTCTGTTTACGTGAAGTTGATTGACATGCGTCAAAATTCACAAACTAGGTCATTTAACCGATGAAAACAGCGAATCATAAGGTTAAACGCACTGAATTTGCCGAGGGGTGGCTCGATTGAAAAGCTATAAATAATCTTTTTTATGCATATTGTGGATGGCATCTTCTGGAGATATATCTGTTTTTTTAAGGCTGACGGTTTGTACAGACATATCTCCAGGAGATGCCATCCACTAAAGATGGCGGCCAAAATACCCGAAAAACCAATAATCTTGTTTATGTTTGAAAACCTTCGAGGAAGATAGTCTGTGATATCAGTTGGGTAGTGTGCTGGGTTGAATTTGGAAATTTTAGTGTTCGGAACGAGTTTATATATTCTTCAATGAATAATGGAAGAACTTTAAAAGAATATGATATCAGTTAAAGGTAAATATTAGTGTACGAGGGGTTTCGTAGCAAATGAAGATAATATACAGTGTCATACCTAACGTATGCATCACATAGGAAACTTAATTAAGGGTTTCTCAAGTTATTCTTGGTAAAAATTTTTGCATCCCCTAAAACTAAACATGCACCAACAAAATATAGTAAAACACACGTAATGTACGAGGAGCCTTCAAAAATTGGATTTTAACACAAGAGTAAAGTACCCTTATTTCGAAAAATCTCGGAAAATGTTATTAAGAAAAGCATTAAAAAATACATCTAGATTTGAAGTCATGACCATCTAGGTATCATGTGAGTGGGGCGTAGGTCGCCCCTCCACTGCGACCTCTAGTAGGTCTATTGTGGCTCGAAAACGGATAAAATTAACGTGTTTAAACTGGAGTGCCAATATTACGTAAAAATGATGTCTGCGTCATATTTTCTTAACAAAATCACTAAAAAATGATCGTAAAAAAATGAACCAGTCGATTTCATTAAGAATCATTCATATGTCGCCCCAAAATGTAAAATAATACATAAAATAAATATTCCTTGTCTAAAGTTAAGCCTCTCTGTCAATTTTGATAACAATCGATAAATTTACAGTGAAATTATTAGCAAAAAATGAAAACGAAATTGTATTTTTTTGTATCTTTTTCCACAGCAATATTTTATTGAGGCATATTTGGTCCAAATCACCTGCCATTAGCGTAGGTCTCAATAGTTATGAATCACACTGTAGAATATGGAATATGGATAATTAGAAATTTTCAAGACGAAATGAAAAAATGATTTGCGGGTTTGGAAATTCATACTGTATTAACACTTTTGATATACAAAATATTTATTATCTAACACAAACAAATAAAATAATTTACATGAGGCAACTGAAACAAAAACCTCGTACTTGGCGAAATCACATAGTTATAAATATTTATCATTACAGTTTTAATAAATAATAATAATAAAAGACATGGAAAAAGATGTTGTGCAGAGCAATTTCATCTTTATTCTTATCAAAGCAATATGTTTTTTTATCTATTACAAAGTTGTGACCGGTCTACAGCCTTCTGTCGTGATTTATGCTGTTTTTTCCTCTTACCCTCTATTCTACCCGTAAGTAGAATATTCCCACCGCTAGATAGGGGTGCGTAAGTGGTTGTTGCCTTGCGCTCATTTCCCCTTATTTCCTTATTTGTGTGTCACGACGAGATTACACTGACTGTATACAGATACAGAATAGTATATTCTGTAACAAGGTTAGAATGAAAATTCGATGCGAGTTAAAAGTTCCACGAGCATCTCGAGTTTTCATTCTAACCGAGTAGCAGACTATACTTTCTCCACGATCAAAATATTTAAAATATTTTTAAATGGAAACGAACAAAAGATAATTTTTTATTACAGAATTTAATTACAATTACAAAGGTAAACACTCAATAATTTAAGAAACATTTTACTTAATTAATTGTTAATTGTTGTTGTTGTTAATTGTTATATTTGTACAGTTCTCGAAATTAAAAACTGGTGCATTAATGGAGGAATTTTCGACAATTGCGTGGTTCGTAGAAGATGAACTAACAGTCTTATAATTTGAAGTGGAAGGCATGATGAACGGAGTATTAGATCCAGTAATTTTCCGATAATTCGCCAAAAAACGCAATCAAAATATTTTCTGAAAAGGAATTCGCTTTTTTTGTTTGTTTCCAATTCATGAACAGTTTGTAATATTTTTCATACTCATTCTTTGATTTTTTTGGTAGTAAACTTTCCAGTATATTATTTGTACTCTTTGTAATTTCAGGTGGTGTATTTTCACACTCTGATTCTGAATCACTGGATAAATTCATGATACTTTTTATATTTTCGAATGAAAACGTGACAGAAATAATTTTGACACTACTGAAAATTGCCACTACGGTGACAAACAACTGCGTCAAGGCTAATGTTATTGTTGCTTACCAGTGTGAGAATATTATTCTATTACAAGAGATAGAATGTAAATACATTTAAATTGCATGGGGGCAGAGGTGTTGCAGAATATTTCTTTGATCTCAAGAGAGAGATTTCCAGATTTCTGTAATCAAATTTCATTTCAGAATTAGCAAATTCTGTGATGATCGTGGGGAAAAATATTTCTTCACGACCATACTTGGAACATACTCATTGTGAAATTATTTTTAATAACAAAATGACAACATTCACACTCTCGAGTGAGAATATTCATTCTGTAACAGTTATTTCTTATGGTGTTTGCGTGTATTTTCATTCCATCACTTGTTACGGTATGAATATTTCGTAATTGTGTTAAACAATAAGAATTTGAAAAAAAAATTCCTCCTGAAATTACAAATTACGCTGATAACATAACATAACAGGGTACGCACCGCTGTATCATGCAATTTAAAATACTGCAACCAGACGCCGAATCGACCACCGACTCAGCACAAAACTCGTCGTGTGTTTTTACTCTTAACTACAATACTCCAATTTGAATTGTCCCCACAAAAAACGTATCTAAGAATCCTGAAGTTGAAATTTTTACCAACACAATAAATATTAATATTACACCAATTAATACATATCTTTGTTTCAATAAGTAACTTAAGTTCTTTAAAGTATTTTTTATTTAAATTCTTTGGTCGTGAAGAAAATATCGTCTGCTACACGGTTAGAATGAAAAAATTCGATATTCGTGGTTGAAGTTACATTCATGTTTAATTTTTACCAGAATGCAGGGTATACAAAATGTTCTAAATATTTCGGAAACAATTTGAATATAATAGATTCACGAATTCCATCATTTACAACACACTTAAAATAAAGGTGAACAGTACTTTTTTTACTTTTTCTCTCTGATGTAAGGGAGAAAAGTGTGTACTTTTTATGAGGGTAGGACAAAATAGCAATATGTTTAACTATGGAGGAAAATGTCACTTCCTCCCGCATGCGAGGTTTGCTGCAAAGTAATAAAAAGACATTTACTTCAGTGTTAACATATGATTTTCTTCTAACACCTCCAGCATAAAACCACCAATTTATAACAAAGAATATAGTGTTTCTAAAAATATTAGGCGATCTTATATTTTTTAATAAATACAATAACTAAGCTTATTTTTTAAACACCCACTCACAAAGCTAAAATAGCCAGAAAATAAAAATGCTCAAACATAGTTTGAAAAGAATATCTGCGTATCTCTTGACATATGCAGGAGGAGACTTTGCAATATTAAAGAAACAAGGTGGTTGGCGCTCGACAAGCGTGGCAGAAGGATATGTAGAGCAATCAACTGTCAAAAAAAGTCAAAGTACAAATCAAATTAGGACATGTACTCCTACTCAGCCGTTATAAAATATTTCATAAATTGCAACAACAACAACAACAGGACCAACTCGTTCATCGTTAATTTATCTCTATCGTTTCTTTTAACTTCCACTTCCTTGAACTTGCTACGGTTCTTACACACATCTTTTCTTTCCTCCACTTTCATCAGTGCTCTCATGCACGCTCGTCGGTTTTTGGTACTCTTGACCTGGCCTTTCTTCAAAACAATGTTGATCTTATCGAGATTTGTTTGCCGAGGTCGACCTCTACCGACTTGTCCATTCACACTCGCCTTATAAATTTGTTTCGTTAATCTTCCTTCATCCATCCTTTCTACGTGTCCAAACCATCTAAGCATTCCTTTATCTATCTTTGTAACCACATCTTTTTTTACACCACAGCGTTCTCTTATCTCACTATTTTTTATTTTATCCAACCGAGTCATTCCGGCTATCCTTCTCTCAGACTCATCTCCGCAGCATTAATCCTTTTTTCATGCTTCTTCTGCCAAACCCAAGATTCACTACCATACATAAATGTAGGAACCAACACACCTCTACGCACAGCCAGCCGTGCCTTTTTTGACACTTTCTGGCAGTTCATAAAGCTATCCAGGGCCCCATTTATTTGTTTTCCTGCCAACACCCTTCACTTAATGTCACTGTCATACTTTCCATCTCTCGTAAACTTCGAACCCAAGTACACAAATTCATTTACTTGTTCCACTCGTTCTCCCTTAATCGAAACTTCATAGTTTGTCATGCTTTCTTCTTTCAAAAACCATTACTTTCGTTTTGCTTGCATATATTTTAATTTCTTTGATTTTCAGGGCATCATGCATAACATTAACCATCGACTGCAACTTCTCTTCAGATGACGCTAATATAACTTGATCATCGGCGTAAAGAAGGCATTTGACGATCAAATCATTCATTTTCAAACCAAACGCACTCTCTTTCAAATATTATAAACAATCGTCTATGTATAAGTTAAACAGCCATGGCGAAGCCACACATCCCTGTCTCATACCTTTTTCGATGTTAAACCAGTCCGTGCAAGCTCCGTTTATCCTGACACAAGCAGTGGAATTCTTGTTAAGTGATTTCATTGCTCGTATTAAATTACTACTCACCCTATACATAGACAATGTCGACCACAATTCACTCCTCACCACTCTGTCATTGGCCTTTTTTAAGTCTATAAAAGTGCAATAGACCTGACTTCCAGCCAAGAATTTTTATTTTATTTAAAAATTTATAAAACTTATAGAGGGTAGAAGTAAGGAGAACCTTTTCTGTGCATGAAAAAGCGTCGAAAAGCTTTAAATAAGGGTGGCGCTACAGTAGCAAGAGGGTAAATTTTAAAGAAAGCGCCAAAAGATATTACAGTGGGATAGAAATACACATTACAAAATTTTCCCATTATTGTTCGATTATTTTAATGTTTTATAACAAAAAACAAACAGTATAAAATCACAAAAAAGTATTGTTATAAGTTCACAACAAATTAATCAATCTTCACGTTTATATCACTACAGTTTTTTTAGGTTATATTTAGTAAATTATTTTGGACTACTTTAATAGTAAATACGTACATTGTAAATAGTTTTAATAACAACGAGTACCTAAGTCACCAAAAATATTATTTTTTTCGACTCGGTACACTTCACTCTGTTTACAACTGCTAAATTCATATCATACACCTTTGCTACGTTAGCGCCGTTCTGGTTGGTTTTTGAACTGTTATTTACAGTTCACAAGTGGACACTTTTTCAACTTCTTCCCCATACGAGAGGGTCTCCTAACCTCTACTCTACCTAATAAAAATGCAGCGAAATTAAGTGGTTCTTTAAAAATCAGTTTTATACATTTTTATAAAAAAATGTCCATATTTATGTGAAACCTTACTTAATTTTTAGAGAGGAAAAGTGCTACTTTTAACCCTTAAACTAGGAAGGAAAAGTCAATTTTCAAAGGTGTCAGAAAAAAGTATTATACACACAAAGTAAATCTATCACTTTACGTAGAGCCGGAACAAGTAATGATATACAGAATGTCCTACTTCTGGTTTAACCGGAATTAGCATGTCTGTAATCACCCTACTAAAAAGGCAGTTAAAATAATGTCTAAGAAAAAAAAATGTGTATAATAATCAAGACAAGATTGGAAGAAGTAATATTGTAAATTATTTAAGCTTGTTTTCTGAATTGTATATTTCAGTAAGCATTAATTTTTTTTATTCAGCTACATAGTTTAGGGAAATAATGTGTCTATTGCATATCAAAAGCACCACCTTCTAATAAAAAAAGTATTAACTAATTGGTTAAAGTAAAAAGGTACTGTTTTAATTCATTAAAATAAGTTTCTATTTTTAATAATTACTTTTGTTTATTTTAAATCCTATTATATATGATTTTATTGTTACTGCGTTAATACTAACTATTACCTTAATAAACGACAAAAAAAATTACAATATTTTTCATAACAGTCTGATTTAAACATCTATACTACTATCATTATACACTACAGTGTAAATATGGCACGAAATCGGAATCTTTATTTCATTAATATTTAAACTAAATTACAGTATATTCAACTGAAATGTCGTTTTAAAAACTAAAATATAAACTATTTTATCGAAAAATATTTATTTACAGACAAGATCACTTTTTTAAAACTGCTGATAATTTCTTTCAATCCAAACTTAAAAATTATAAAAACACCACAAGTTTTAAAAAATGTAGTTCTTTTTATTTTTTTGCCACTTCTTCCCACTATCTACGGTTCCAACACACGTCTTTGGCTTCTCCTAATTTTATCAGCGTTTTCATACATGCCCGTCGGTTGCTAAGCCACACATCCTTGGCTAACACCTCTTTCGATGTTAAACCATTTTGTGTAAGATCCGTTTATTCTGACACTAGAACTGGAATCCTCGTAATGATTTTAGCGCTCTTATCAAACTACCGCTCTCACTCAATACGTAGACAATGTCGACTAAAATTTATTCCTTCTTTTGCCTTGCATAATCACTTGTAACAGAGTATATCTTTCTTTTCTTAAAACGTGACCTAGATACTGTAGTTTTCGGATTTTTGTATCATTCACAAGCTCTGTCCCTTTCCTTTTCTATCTGATCGAGATTTTTTTTTTTTTTAAGAAAATAGTTGCAAAAAGGGTAGACCTATCGTGTGGGCCGCGGACGGCCCGCACTGCGACTATTAGAAGGGGAAGGAATTTTAGAAAGAAAATGATTGTGGACACGCTTTTTAAAAAGTTGCAGGTCATAGTTATCTGGAATAACTGATTTTGGAAGCTTATTCCATTCCGTAGCAGCCCTGTAAAAGAAGGATTCTTGATGAAGATTGGTCCTTGTAGTGTCAATCTTGAAAGTAAATGGGTGAGACTGATCAGCGTGCCGAGTTCTTCGGCCGAATGTGGCCAATGGTGGTACAAGAGTTTTTATTTCTCTGGAGCATCTGCCATGGAAATATCTGTAGAGCAATGACTGGTCTGCAACTCTTCTTCTATGTTCTAGAGGGTGAAGGGTATCTGTGAGAGTTGAGCTGTTTATCAACCGAATGGCCCTTTTCTAAATGGAATCTAGAATACGAAGAGAATGCCTATGTGCTGAACCCCAAATGTGCGAGCAATACTCCAGTAGAGGTCGGATTTGAGCCTTGTACGTCGTCAACAGTTGATCAGGAGTAAAAAAATTTCTAGCTTTCCACAGAAAACGCAGCCTCTGGCTTGCTGACTTTGCGATGTTGGCAACATGGTCATGCCAAGAAATATTATTGGACACCGTGATACGTTCGCCTAGGTCGACCTCCACTGACTTGCCCATTTACACTTGCATTTTAAATCTGTTTAATATTTTTTCATCCATTCTCTCTACGTGTCCAAACCATCTAAGCATATATTTATCTATCTTTGTTATTACATCTTCTTTTAAAGCACAGCGTTTCCTTATCACACTACGCAGCATTGACCTTACTTTGATGCTTTTTAATGTTTTTTTTGCCAAACCCAACATTCACTACCATACATAAGTATTGGGACCAGCACTTCTCCATGCACAGCCAATCGTGCCTTTTTTAACACGTTATGCCTGCTTATAACGCCATGCAGCTCCCCATTAGATTATTTCTCCTTTCATCAGCAACCTCACAGTTTGTCATGCTTTCTTCTCTTTCAAAAACCATTAGTTTCGTCTTGCTCACATTCACTTTCATCTCTTTGATTCATCATTGATTCATAGTCTATACGCACTCTCTTTTAAATCTTTTAAACAATCGTCTATGTAGGTATATGTTAAACAAATGTGGCGAAGCCACACATCCTTGGCTAACACCTCTTTCGATATTAAACCATTTTGTGTAAGATCTGTTTATTCTGACACAAGCACTGGAATCCTCGTAATGATTTTAGCGCTCTTATTAAACTACCGCTCTCACCCCATACGTAGACAATGTCAACCAAAAGTTATTCCTTCTTCTTTTTAGGGTGCCGTCTTCTTTGGAAGGTTGACTACCATCATGACTATTTTAACTCTATCCACCACTGACCTAAAAAGTTGGACTGACGAACAGTTGAACAACTCTCTCAAGTTGCGCTGCCATGACATTCGTCTACGACCTATGCTGTGTTTGCCAACAATTTTGCTCTGCATAATCACTTGTAACAGATTATATCTTTCTTTTCTCATAACGTGACCCAGATACTGTAGTTTTCGGGTTTTTTTCTCATTCTGTCCCTTTCCCCAGTCGTCTGAGTACTTTTTCGTTAGTGATTCGGTCTACATACAATATTCTGAGTATTCTTCTGTATGACCAAATTTTAAAGGCTTCCAATTTTTTTAACGATGTTTCATTCAGTGTTGCTTCAGTGTATGCCATAGAGGAGAATAGAGAATATGTAACATTTAATCATTCGTATTTTTAGTCTTTGATTCAATGATCAGTTACAAAAGAACTGCTTCATTTCGTCCTTGTTCTTAATTCTTTCGAAGAGTCATTGCTGGAGTCTACTATAGTTCCTAGATATTTATAAGTAAAAACTCTTTTTATAACTTGGTTGTTTATGGTGACGTTTGTATTGACCATTTTAAAAAATACCAAATTTTTTTTTATTTAGGTTTATTTTCAGGCCATATTTAGACCATGTTGTATACACCCTATGAATAACCCTTTGTAAGTCATCAATTTATTCATTTCCATTCTATATTAGGCTTTTTTTAAGTCTACGAAAGTGCAGTAGACCTTTTGACTTTTAGCCAAGAATTTTTCGACTATGCTTCCTCTCCTAAATCCCGCTTGCACAATCCATATCTTCTCGTCAGTCCTGCTGCAAACATTTACCTTTGTAAAGGAAAACGATAAGGTTAAAAAGGCGATACATCAGACTAGCTACCAAGTCCTGCCCAGTCTTCAGCATTTCAACCGTCATATCCAGCAGGCTAATCCAATTTTGTATTATTCAACGTTTCCACAATCACTTTCATACTAATTTCACTTTCATGCAACCTTTATTCATGTCCTCAAATGGGACCAGCGCTTGTGTGTTCTCTTTCTTAAATAAACATTATTCCTTCCATCTTTTTAGAAATACTACCATTCAGGTTTCAGATTTTTTCTAGTTGCCCATAGAAACCTAATCCCGAAAAGAAATCCGTGCTAATTTTGACATTTCTTTATTTATGAACAAACCTATTAAGTAAAAAATAAATTTGTATATTACTTATTAAGATCCTTTTTGGCAAATTTAAACAATAGTAAAACGTCATAAAATTAAAAAATAATTAAAATAAAACGTTTAAAATACAGTTGAACATACTGGAATTCTTGATATCTCTTAGAAATGATTTTAATCTATTCGGTGAATATTTTTGAGATGAGATTGCAGGACGTCGTTCCTTTTACATTTTCTCGGACAAAGAGGGCATTGAAATATCGACTGCTTCCCGCATTCAAACATAATGTGCCTTAAAACTAGCGGTTTTGTAAGAAACACTTTTCCACACCGTCTGCATATAAACTTATTTTCATTGATGGTTATCACTAAAAACAAAAAAAATTATTAACAACATTACGGAACATACCGAATTAAAATTTACAAAACGTGCACTACTGTCATTGCATATTTTATTATTGTTTTAAACTAAATTCTGGGAGTTGGTAAAGTGAACATCACGCGATCAATTTTATAGGAAAAGAATCTTGTTTTTTTAATGGATCCTTTATGTGGGTTTCTTGCCGTTTCCCAGCGCAATTTTTGTAATATCACTTCTATTCGGATTAAAACAGTAAATTGTTAACTAAGGTATGTTACTAGAATTAGAAACACATAAATGGTGCGCTAACAAATATTATTTTTATATTTGACACACCTTTGTATTGAATTTGGGATTGAGTCGGGCACTCAGCTTTATATCCATTGTGCCCAGGCCCGACGAAGGACAATCTATGTTGGAAGAAATGGGTCCAGGAGACCAACCTCATGCGCAAACCGAATCAGCCTACCTGGTCCCACCTCCTTGATATCGGTTTGTTGCCTGTGTCTAGATCGAGGATGTCCTTGTGGATTCATCTGTGCAATTCACAGTTAACTAACACATGAAGTGGAGTTTCTTCTTCCACCCTGCAAATTAAACATAGTGCATCAGGCGTGATACCCATTTTCTTAAGATATCTTGCGGTAAACCAGTGACGACCAGTTATCAGCCCGATGATCGTTCACAACTGATTTTTCTCTAGACTGATTAGTCTACTACCTAGTTCCTTGGAGGGCCCTTTGGCGTTTTGGTATGTCGCGTCTCGTTGGTTTCAAGCCACCTTTCCATGAATCTTTCTTCAGATTTCTTGTCCATTAGACCTTTGATGAAGCCATTAGTTACGGGAGTTGAGCAAACAGGAAGCGTACTTCTGGCCTCACTTTTCGCTAGACTATCTGCCCTCTCATTGCACTGGATGCCGCAGTGCCCAAGTACCCAAATCTGTTTAACGTAGTTAAATGTCGACAGCTGTTCAAAAAGCTCAATGCAGTCGTGTACCATTTTAGAGGAAAAATAGTGGCCGTATGGCCGAGTCTTAGGGTCACCTCTGTTTTTTGCCATCACTCCAAAATGCTGCTCCCGTTTCCGATTTTTGATACACCTTACAACATTTTTTATATGTTTTTTTACCGACTTTATGAATAAAACATAAGAAAGGATTATTTTTAGCTACCCCCTAAGACGTAAGCGTCTCTAGAACCGGGCGACTGTCGCTACAGATTTATATGTTTTTGTTCCTGTATGTTAGGTCAGTTATGTGCCTTGTACAAGCCCAAATCGCATATATCTCTGCTTGAAATATAGTGGCCGTATGGCCGAGTCTTAGGGTCACCCATGTTCTTGGCCCATCACTCCAAAATGCCGCTCCCGTTCCCGATTGTTGATACACCTTACAACATTCTTTAAATGTTTTTTTACCGACTTTATAAATAACATAAGAAAGTATTATTTGTAGCTACCTAGATACGTCACAATTTTAATGCCATCAAAAACAAAACTTGTAAAAAACACCAAGTCTCGCAACTTAGTTCTTCTACCGTAAAAAGTTGTGAGACCCATATAATACCAAGATAGTTAATTTACTCAGCCCCAACTTAAGGGTCCTTCTGTCTTAAGGTATTACGTAATTACCTAACCTAACATCTTAAAGTGACCATATTAATATTAAAATCTTTTATGTTTTAAATAAATAGATTGACTTGGCCATCTCATGAAAACACATTGTATTTACAAGTAATAAATATATTAAATTAGATTGTTTAGCGCGATTGCCAAGTTAATCTATTTATTTAAATCATAAAAAAAATTTAATATTGATATGGTGACTATAAGACGTTGTTAGATAATTACGTAATAACTTAAGACAGAAGGACCCTTAAGTAGGGGCTGAGTAAATTAACTATCTTGGTATTATATGGGTCTCACAACTTTTTACGGTAGAAGAACTAAGTTGCGAGACTTGGTGTTTTTTACAAGTTATGTTTTTGATGGCATCTCATTTCTTTTTGTAGATAGTCCTACTTCTTTGTCTTTCCGGTACTTTCTACTTCTTGAATACCAACAACAGATTTTCTTAAAGCCCACCCTCTGTCTTATGAGCTTCTCTTATTTTTGTAGGTAGTATATTTATATGGGATTACAAAGTTATATATGCAGTTCGTGTATCTAGAAAACTGGACCAAAATTGCAAAATAGTTTAGTTTTTCCTTAAATTATACACTGGCCACTAATTGTATTCTAAATTTGAAGCTTCTATGTTTGCTAGAAGTGCCTTAGAGTTTTGATGATCGGTCAGTCAGTGAGTGAGTGACAAAATTAAGCAACTTTGACTAGTTATAATTCTTAAACTACTGGTTGAAATTTAAAATATCCTGCTCCTAGTTTTATCCACAACGAAGTTATAGGGGGGTCGAAAATGGCCTGAACTGCTTCGAGAAAAGGATGGTACAGATGTGCCGCTTATTTTCTCTACTTGGAGGGGGCACTATCGTGCCCCCGGATAAAATAAAACAATATACCAAGAAAACCGTTGTATTAAAGAAAAGTGCTTTTTATGGACGGATCCTCTATACGAAATCAGCCATTCTGAAAAGTTTAAGCTTACAATTTTTAACGAAAAAAGGCGAATATATAATCATATAAAATTATAATTTTTTTTATAGATACATTTAGAAGAAGTAAACAATTTAAAATAGATTATTAGACAATAGTAGACACATGAGATAAGTCCATTAATCTGTTTAAACAATCATTTCTGTTTTCTAATAAAAATATTATTTTTAATACACCAAATGAGAATTTAAAAATATACTGTTCCATTACATTTAACTTTAATTAAAATATAAAAATGGAAATTTTTACATTTTATTTTTAAAATGAATTCTTTTTTGAGATATACGTCATGTAATGTTAGTACACAAAACATCCAATAGAGCATATTTCATAAATTTCATCACTAAAAAAAAAGACACAATTGTTTATTTTACTAGTTTGGGTCATTTCGAAATCGTAATGATAATGACGGCATGTTTTTACCACTTTACAATGTCTGTTGGCAGAGATTGTATCTTTTCCCATTATTATAAATGTTAGGTTATAAGTCAGTTGTTGTTGGGATTATGGATAAAAGTGACGGTGTATTATTTTAGAATGAATGAAGATTTTTTTCATTGGAAGATTTTATTTATTGAAATAGAGTTTTCGGAAGTGTGTCTTAACACCATCAAGGATCAGAGAGAACTAACTGCTTGCAACTTTATTGCTACAGTTGTCCTTTTACATCGTGTAATATTTAGTGTTTAAGCAGTTAATATAATGCTCGAATTGTACCTGGTCTTTGGGACTCGTAGTTCGAATATTTTAAACTATACTTCTGCGAAATAATAAAATAAAACCTTCTTCAAGGGTGAAATTGTGTTCACCAAATGTTACTTAAAAAGGAAAACTTTTACTTTCAAAATAAAACATTTAAAATATAATATATTAAAAGAGAATGATTTTTGTAGACGAACGCAATATTTCAACAGTTGTCAAAAATATAAATTTACCATCAACAACTATTTTCCAGCTCTAACACGTGGGGATTCGTAAAATTCCAATAGAAGCAAATGTGTCTATTCACTCAGCCGTTCACCCTAAAAGTCACTTCATCGTTTCAAAGAATGGTTTTAGTAAAAGTTGGGATCGGTTTCAATGTACACATATATGGTCTTAATTGTAGACTTCGTAAGCTTGATCTTGCTATTTCATACTCATTGGACGCTTTTGAGATTAATATTCTGTAGTATACTTCATACGAACTCAGTTGGACAACGCAAAGATCGGGGTACGGTCAATAATGCCACGTCGAGCATTAAGCTAAACTGTACCGTTTTTAATTGATTACTCCCGGTATTGTCCACATAGACTGTCGGCTAAACTTTTGTGATTCTATGCATCTTATGCCTAATTGGCCAAATTTTATCGGCAGTTTTCTCAACGCAAAAAATAAAGCAATGTTTACACAACTATTTACCAGTGCCCTGTTGTTATAAATACATATTTTTCCGTTTTATACATACCTATTATCTTGTTTTCTGTTTTATTGGAGTATCTGTTAGAAATACCTTTTAAAAACTGCACAAAAAAAAATTGTTGAAACTAGTGAAACAACAAAATTTTAAGAAAGAATACGTCATAGACAAACTTTTTAAATCTTACGGTCATACAGTTTTGCGTTTGCCTCCATATTGTGTATTTAACCTTATTGAACTGATCTGGGCTGCTTTAAAGAACAAATTACGAAAGTGTAATCAAGCTTCTCAATTAAGCGATTCTGTTCTAACAAATATAAGAAAAGTAATTGATAAACTTGCCGAAACAGACTTATGGGTTTACCACGTCAAAGAAAAAAAAAACAATATTGTGTTTTGCCACAAATCGAACCGATACTGATAAATACCCAAGAAGACCCGAGTACTGATGAGTGTTTCGATGGTTACTAATATATATATATATATATATATATATATATATATATATATATATATATATATATATATAATAGTGATTCGTTTAGGGTGGTCACCTTATCATGTAAGTCAAAACAATACTTACTTAAAGTTTTTGAAAACATTTTAAAATGAGTTTGAAAATACATGCCAATCTACGAACCCAATTGGTATACTCCAAAACCTCTTATATTTATAAAAATACATTTCAAAATATATACTTTATTGAGAATATTGTTAACCCAATAATTATTTAATACAGTAAAACTACTATTAAAATATCTGTTGTGACGGCTATGCAACAACAAAGTTCGGCAAGCCGCAGGATGAAATATTGTTTTTATACTTGTCCAACTGACTTCGTAAAAACTATAACAGAATATCGACCCAGCCTCTTCAAATCTTGTCGCGATGGAGGTTAGATGTTTGAAAAACGTTTCGCAAACAAATCACAAACATCACTGTAATTTTGTTCATGTTTCCACCATGATTGCAAAACAAATACACACAGTTCTGTTGATTACTTTTTATTTATTGTTTTCAGATAACAACAAACAATATAACCGTAGACTGCTAGTGCTAATTTACTTATGGTACCACAACTGACTACAACTACGCTTGACAAAACAAAGTCTACGGATTTCTAGTCACTTCTGACTTATGTCCCACCCTCTACATAGGTATATTTAAAATAAAGAATCATTCCTAATATTTTATAAGTAAAAAAAAATTAATGATAATCAATTATAACCCGTGAATAAAAAAAATTAAAAATATATTTTCAAAGCAAAAAAAGTTTTTGTAATCGAAATTCGTTCTTCTTTTTCACACATATTAAAACTGGACATTGTGTTTCACTTTTAAATGAGCTCGCAGCTCTTGCTTGTAATAAAATTTACCGTCGCATAAATAACACAGTACGCTTTTTTCTTTTCCGCATTCGACTCTTTGGTGTCTCTTCAGGTTTGTTCGACGAGTGTAAGATTTTTGGCAGTTGCGACAATAATACCGTCGATCAGCTGGAAAACAAAAGTGTAAGTTAAATCGTTTTAATATTTTTTCTACTTCTGTGTCTGTGTTTGATAAGTCAGTGACTTTTTGAATTTCCCGCGCAGTTACTCCAAATGCAACAGTGCTGCCGTCAACTACAATCTATCAGTGGGAAACTTTCTAATTTTGAGCAAGCTACGTTGTGCAGTTGGTGTTTGATAGCCGTTCAAAACAGACAACCTAGTGAATTTTTACGAAAATGGAAAAAAGTGAATTTCGTGTGCTGATTAAGCATTACTTTTTACGTAAAAAATCCATCACTGAAACTAAGGAAAGACTTGATAAATACTACGGGGACTCGGCACCATCAATTTCAATGGTTAAGAAGTGGTTTACGGAATTCCGTTGTGGTCGCGTACCAGCACTAGTGACGCCGAACGTCCAGGTCGCCCAAAAGAAGTGATCACGCCGGAAATCATCGATAAAATCCATGAAATGATATTGGATGATCGGAGAATGAAAGTGCGTGAGTTGGCTCATGCTGAGGGTGTATCTCAACTGAACGGGTACATCATATTTTACACGAATATTTGGACATGAAAAAACTCTCTGCGAGATGGGTGCCGCGATTGCTCACACTCGACCATAAGCGCAATCGTGTGACCACTTCAAAAGAGTGTTTAGCGATGTTCAGCCGTAATCCGGACAAATTTTTGCGCCGTTTTGTTACTGTGGATGAAACATGGATCCATCACAACACGCCAGAGACCAAGAAACAATCGAAACAGTGGGTTGCTCGGGGTGAACGTGGACCAAAGAAGGCGAAACAGAGTCTGTCAGCCAACAAGGTCATGGCAACAGTTTTTTGGGATGTACGCGGTGTCATTCACATCGATTACCTCAAGAAAGGTAAAACGATCACCGGCGAATACTATTCAAAGCTTTTGAACAGATTCGACGTTGATTTGAAGCAAAAACGGCCGCATTTGGCTAAGAAGAAGAAAGTGCTGTTCCATCAAGACAATGCACGTGTGCACACTTGTCTAGTCACGATGGCCAAAATCAACGAATTGGGATACGAACTTCTACCCCATCCAGCATATTCTTCAGATTTAGCCCTCTGCGACTATTTTCTGTTTCCAAACCTAAAGAAATGGCTGGGCGGTAAGAGATTTGAGTCGAATGTAGAAGTCATTACCGAAACAAACGCGTATTTTGAAAGCTTTGAAAAAACCTATTATTTGGAGGGAATAAAAAAATTAGAAAAACGCTGGACTATATGTATCGAGCTAAAAGGTGATTATGTAGAAAAATAACATGTTTATTTGCGGAATAAAATTTGTTTTATTCAAAAAGTCACTGACTTATCAAACCGCCCTCGTATCTATAGTATGTTGTCAATATTACGATGAAAAACAGTTCGCAAAGTATAGTTAATGGAAGTATTTGTAAAAAGGATAACGGACGCAACGGATCTTTGAAGTATGAAGACATAAATGTGCATTGCATGAATGATATGTTCCTTGAACTATTCGGTACAACAGTCGAATTTTCTTGTGTTGAGATTATATTTTTTTCTGCCATCGATACAACTGCCGTTAATGTACATGGACGCACTGTCACACGTTCTAAACACTTTATTAGCTCTATTTCTGTCACGTGAGATACGATTCATCAACTTACTCTTCAGCGACCGTTGATGACTTTCCACCGCCATGTTTAGTGTCATCAAGTGTCCCCCAGATTGAACCAAAAGTGAAGCAGACGATCTTCGAATTGACCTGTAATGAGTTGGCAAGTTAAAGAGAATCGGCTACTGTCTTAGGTACCTTATAAAAATGATTTTACCCACAACCTGATTGATACATTTTGCATTGCAGTATGCATAAAACAGGCGACGATCCTTTGCTGCTGATGCTGCTGGACGAAGGGCTATGTACAATCGGTAAAATTTAATATATTCTTCAGTAACTACAAATCACTATAATTAAGCCAATTATTATGTACGGTTTAGAAACATGGACAATGACGAAGCAGAACGGACTATGTAGTGCTAAGACGCTTTGAACGAAAGATAATGCGAAAAATCTTTGGGCCTAAGGTAGATGAGAGAACGGGTCAATATTGAATAAGAACGAATGAGGAGCTCAAGAACGAGTTTAGTAAACGAAATAAAAGCACAAAGGCTCAGATGGCTCAGATGAAAAAGTCTTGGAAATACAGGACTGGAAGGAGGTTGCATTGAACAGCGATAGGTGGAGACGAGTTGTAGATGCAGCTAAGACCCACGAAGGGTTGTGACGTTACGAGACGAAGAAAAAATACAAATCTACTTTTTAAATCATTCTTTGTTTGCTTAAGTTTCACAATTAATAACGTTTCCGAATCTTAAAAATAATCTAATGTTATCTGGCTGATTACATAAATTTAATAACCTCCTGCAATCCCAAATACAACAACAACCTTGGCCATTAAATAATCTTCATCGGGAGCATTATTTAAAAAATCACTAATTTGTGTACTCGTAAAAATCGTAGCTTTCTTGGGGGTGTCGCCTTTTCCGTTTCGTATAATTAGTTTTGAAATATTTTTAAATGTCTACATTATTATTAGATTTAGCTGGCAATAATTTTTGTGACGCTACTTTCGCTGCTTCTATTAACTCTGGTGGAGTCAGAGAACTCGAAATCAGACATTTAACTATATATTTTATAAAATAACTACTAAACAACAACTAAGTTCGCAATTTTTAAATCAAATCACATAATTAAAATGACAGATAATTGATTATTTTAAAGGTTTTCTTAGCAACGCAGGTCTAATTGTCGCTATAAGTACAACTGCCTACCAGTTTAAAACTTCAAATTTCACTTCGATAATTTTCTGACTAATATATTGTAATATTTTTTCAAAATTAAATCGTCCAATTACCAATAATATAAATATAACCAATTTAAATTATGTTTAACTCAATATTGCTAAAACAATTAGAACAGTTATTTATAGAAATACTTGTATTCGTTGTATTACAAGTAGTTACTGATTTTAACTAATTCCTTGTAACTAAAAGATGTAATCTGAAGAGAATAGATTATATTTACTGATGGTTTAAAATGGTTTGCATTATTCTCAGATTGATTTCAACTGCTAGAAGACTCATTCTCTACAATTTTTAGGTTATCTGCAACAGAATTTTCGATATAACCTTCTACAATAGTAGTTGTCGACTTTCACCCAGATTGTCATTTAATGATGATTTTTTCGCACCCGCATTTGCTAAGTTGCTGAGGAACGTTTGAGGCAGTCACCAGTATAATCTTTCGCATAAGATAGTCCTAGATAAGTTGCTAATCTGAATGGTATTTGACAAAATGTTTTTTTTTTTCGATGACACCTACCATTTTTATAATCTATATATAAAAACGCTTTATAACAAAATTCTGAACTCACAATAATCAAATAACCTGCTTAGTGATTTTCGTCCTTTATGGATAACAGTAAATACTCGGTCTATTTTGGTTTTGGTTTCTCGTACAGTTCTTGATTGTCATCCACTGTGATATTTGCCAGTTCCTCGCGGCGAAATGTCTACAAATACCAAAAACCTAATCAACCTACAATAAATTCTCAGATTAATATACTCCCTATTATTAAAACAAATAAAAATAAAACTTACTTTCATCACACGATACAAATCGTTTGGTGCTTCCCTCAAAAATAATTTAATTTCTTCTCTGTCAAAAATCTTGGATTTCTTTTCATATTTTCACTTTAAAAAAGCTATTATTTTGCAAAATTACTGATATCTGCATTATCATGAGCATGACTACATGGAAAAGGGCTTGTGAAATTTGATTTTTTCGGTAAATAGGCAAGAAGTTCACTCCCAGTGTAGTTTTTATTTTTCACAATATTTCCGTTGCACCTGCTCGCTAATTTAACAAACACTTTGTCGATTATTTTTATTAATGACTTGCGAATAAACTTAGATACGCATCCTTAGTTGCTTTACTGATCTCTGGTGATTTACACTTTCTTCGTCACTAGAATCCATTTCAAAATCACTAAATTATGTACGATAGAAATTGACAGCAAATTTGACATATTTATTCCTGTTTAGAAAAATTTACCGAGTTGCCATGGTAACGTTGACGCCATTACTTCCTGATTTATTGCGTTTTCGATATAATATACAGACTCACCGCAACTGTGATTTATTTCTATAGTACTTCACAAGTAAGTACTCACAATGAAATATTAACTATACTGGTTAGGCATAAAATATTATATGTATTTCGGGAGCAGTTAGCTTTTAAGGGTTTAACTAAAGGGTTTCCCAATAAGGACGATATATTTTTAAAGCGCCATGGCAGCACTGTTTAAAATATTAGGAATGTCACTAGCTGTCATTTGTCTTTAGTACAATTTACGCTTCCACAACGTTTGGTCATTGTCTAAATAAAACACGGTGCTAAAAGCATTGGATGGCGATCGCTAAAACCATCTATAATTTTTACAGAAAATATTGAAAATCTACCTATCTCGTAATGTGTGTTACGGCGTTACCCTACCACATGCCAATGTGATGCAGAGCCATAACGGTTAATCAGTAGGACAGTCACCGATACCGGTGATATCAGAGCTAATGGTACTTGGTTCGGGAAAACACGCATTCTTAGTTGGTCACTTGATAGATAAAGCTTGTAAACGGACAATATGACAATATGACAGGATGGTAAACGATAGACTCGCCAAGGCCGCAAACAAGAAAAAACCGAACACGACCAGACCACCAAAAGGATAGGCTGACATCTGGACTTTCAAAAGGAAGAAGAAGAAGAAGACGACTTTTATTTCAAAATGATTTTGAATTATCTCCGTAAACTTTTCTATGTGTTAATGTTATTCATCTAGTAGGCAAATATGGTCACGTAAATATTTTGACGTTTATTTAAAATAAATGGCACTAAAGATCTGATAGGTCGAGCTGCTTGAGAGGCTGCATAGCCTTCACGATCCCCCCTAAAATCTACATTTTACAATCTCAAATATTCTGTATTTTATTTAATTTTAAAAATATATCGTGTCTATTGGGAAACCATTTATAAATAGGGGTATAACAAGTAAAAAGCGTGTAATTAATAACACATAAACAAAGTTAATTCAAGGCATGTGTATAGCTATCATTTTTGTGAGTAACTAACGTTGCTCAGTTTTCTTGGATCACCAGTCCAATCAAACGGTTCTTTGAAGTGGAAAGTTTTGGTGTAATTGTTTTGATTACTGCATTCTATAATTTTTTGGGTGCTGAACACGAATCTGAAGTTGTCCAAAAACAATTTGCTCAGCAAATAAGAGAAATCATCAAAAAACCACTAACAATCATGTTTTTTAGTGGTTTTTAGCTTATAACTTGCAAAGCAAGCTATTTATGCAAAAAGTGTTAATGTAGTAAAATAAAGAGAAGAAAATTTTCTATAATTTATGTCTCCTAGCATTTTTGTGCTGAAATATGGGAGAAATTAGCATTTTAAAAAAATAGCAGAAGACATTATTGGTTAATATTTTTTATTTTATGTAGGTGAACATTATTTGATAGATTAATAAAAGAGACAAATTTCAGTATAATTCAGCATTTATGACCTAATACGAGCCCTCTTAGACATCGGGTTAAAGAATTTTAGCAGGGCATCATTCCAGTTCTAGGTCTGAAACAAAAATTTTGATCACCTGATGTATCAAATTACGTTTATGATGAGGCAGTCGTTGTTGTGACCTTATGTTATCTTCAGGAATTCCGCACACAAAACAATCTGTTTTGAAGTAAAAGTCAGAGGATGATGTTAGTCTTCCCGAAGTTGTGCTTGGTTGAGCAGCCTTCTTCAGGTAAGTAGCTATCATTTTTTCATTTGTGTAACTTTTCTGACATGAAACATGTTAGTTTACAGATGTTTTACCCGCCAAAACAACTCCCTTCATATCATTTCTTTTTTTACTAGCATCACGTAAAGTTTCAATTTCTTTTTCCTTTACCACTTTCACTGGACCCTCACTCAAATGTTTTTCACAAATAAAACACTCATCACTGGACAGTTGTATTGTATCTCAACGAAAACACTTAGAAACCAAAATAACTGGACTTCGCGCCGTTGCAGAGAAAGACAAATGACACGACCACGGCAGTATCAGTACTGAAGGCATGAAGACGTGCCCTTGACGCATACCCCCTCCAGTCAGCCTAGTCGAACCGAACGGTCTTTGCCTTTATGTCGAAAGGCGAGGCGCTGCAGATGAACTCACTCAAAGGAAAAATTGCATTGATTCATTCAGTATTTTTTGCTCTTTTCCAAAAATTACTGATTCCCCCATATTTCAGCACGTACGAAAAAATGTTAAAAGACATAAATTATAGGAAATTTTCTCCTCTTTATTTTACTAAATAAGCACTTGTTGGACATTTTTTAGATTATTTGATTATTATTATTGTTTTTTTATGATTAAGATGGCAGTGAAAAATAATATGTTTATAAAAAAAGAATGACAGACAGTTGTTAATTTTTGAGATTGATGTCAATAGTTGTATTTTTGCAAAGTAATATATCAGTACGTTGGTTGAAAATACACTGATTTTATTAGATCCCACTGCAATCACAACAAAAGACATTAATTTACATATGGTCCTTCGAGCCGGATGAAGGGGGAGAATGTTAGACATTTTTCAGATTATTTGATTATTATTATTATTTTTCACTGCTATTTCAATCATAAAAAAAACAATAATAATAATCAAATAATCTAAAAAATGTACAACAGAATTTTTTGCATAAATAGCTTGCTTTGCAAGTTATAAGCTACAAACCACTAAAAAACATTATTTTTAGTGATTTTTTGATGATTTCTCATATTTGCCGAGCAAATTTTTGTTGGACAACTTCAGATTCGTGTTCAGCACCCCAAAAAACAGAATAAACCAATAAAAACAATTACACGAAAACTTTCCACTTCGACCCCTTTTTGTGCACCGTTTTACTAGCCTATACAAGGAACATAATGTCGGTAGTAAAATTTTATATATCCTGGTCCTCCACGAAACAGGTTAATTGCTACAGCAGCTCGGCTCCAAGTAAAACATTCTCAAAGAAAACCAATCATGCACAATCCACACAAATCTCTATTACAGTTTATATGTACAACAATATCTACATTCACAAATAATGAAATCTCTCGTTATGTCGTCTCAGGCTGCTATTTTGGGTGAAATGTCTGTTACAAATGTGGCAAGAAAACATTGTGTTTTTCAACAACAAATGGCAATTGTATTTTCGGTGGCGTTGCAAATTGCTCCTGTTACGAAATTCCTTGTCGCATTCCGAACAAACTTGAGGGTTTTTTTCGCGAATGCTCTGAACTAAAACCAAAAAGATATATTAAGGAACTTTGGATTTTGTAATTAGTACACACTTATTACACTCTATAATTATCACACTAAACAACAAGTTTACAACGCTGACTTATCGAAATAATCACCTAGAAATGAGCCTAGCGGCGTTCTTTACGAATTTTGATCATTTCAAATTTAACATTAAAACATAATATTATTTTTAGTGATACTTGAAAAGACACTAAAAATCCACTATAACTGTTGTCTTAGCTGTATTAATAATTAAAGATTTTAATTCAACGCAAAATTTCCTTTAATAATATGGTATTACTCCTTGTAATGTGAAATAATAATAATAAATCTTCATTTAACTCTTCTATTCCGGATAAGTTAAGTGAAGCACAATTTGGATTTCGCAATAATCTTGAAACCAGCGAAGCACTGTTTAGCCTTCAGGGCTTAGTTCGAAGATGCAAAGACATGCAACACCCAGTCTTTATGGGTTTTATTGACTTTGAGAAGGCCTTTGATATGGTCAAGCACGTCGATATGATTAGAATTCTGCAGCAGGTGGGAATCGTCGACAGAAACCTGCGAATCATCGCGAATCTTTATTGGTATCAGTGTGCAAACATTCGACTCGGCCGGAACACATCAAAGGAAGTGGAAATACGACGTGGAATAAGGTAGGGGTGCATTCTGTCTCCTTTAATAATTAATATCTACTCTAAATATATCTTCAGCGAAGCCTTGGACGAAGTGGACTTGGTATTAAGGTAAACGGAATTCCATCAATAGAGATCTTGAAGCAATCGTCGAGTGGGGAACCAACAATCTTGTTCAGTTCAACGCCCAAAAAACACAAAGTGCCACGTTTTCCAAGAAAGTAAATTCCTCAAATCATCCCATCACAATGTCCGGAAATACCCTTGAACCAAGTACCTCCATCTAGATTTTGGGAGTCACGGTGTCCAATAATATGTCTTGGCATGACCATGTTGATAACATCGCAAAGTCGGCAAGCCAGAGGCTAGGTTTTCTGTGGAAAGCTAGAAAGTTTTTTACTCCTGATCAACTGTTGACGACGTACAAGGCTTAAATCCGACCTCTACTGGAGTATTGCTCGCACATTTGGGGTTCAGCACCAAGGCTTTCTCTTCGTCTTCTAGATTCCATTCAGAAAAGAGCCATTCGTTTGATAAACAGCTCAACTCTCATAGATACCCTTCACCCTCTAGAACATAGCAGAAGAGTTGCAGACCAGTCATTGCTCTACAGATATTTCCATGGCAGATGCTCCAGAGAAATAAAAACTCTTGTACCACCATTGGCCACATTCGGCCGAAGAACTCAGCACTCTGATCAGTTTCACCCATTTACTCTCAAGATTGACACTACAAGGACCAATCTTTATCAAGAATCCTTCTTTTACAGGGCTGCTACGGAATGGAATAAGCTTCCAAAATCAGTTTTTCCAGAGAACTATGACCTGCAACTTTTTAAAAATCGTGTCCACAATCATTTCCTTTCTATAATCCCTTCCCCTTCTAATAGTCGCAGTGCGGGCCGTCCGCGGCCCACACGATAGGTCTACCCTTTTTGTGTCTATTTTCATTTCATTAAAAAAAAAAATTAACATCAATAATTTGAGATATGCGGAAGACACAGTGCTAATTGCTGCTAGTCAGAAAAACTGCAAATACTCATAAACAGAGTGACCGAGTCATGTAACAAGTATGGGCTAAGACTCAATTCTTCAAAAACCAAAGTTATGGTTGTCAGCAAAACACCAATACCACCAATACAAATCAGGGCATACGGGATACAGCTAGAAAAGGTTAACAACATCTCATACCTAGGCGCTAATATCAATGATAAATGGGACATGAGCAAAGAAATAAAGATCCGTATCGAAAAAGTCAGAACCGCCTTCTTTAAATTAAAAAGAATTCTCTGCAACAAAGGAATCACTTTAAAATTAAAAATCAGACTAACACGCTGCTATATATTCTCCACATTGCTCTATGGAGTAGAGAGTTGAACGCTGACCGACTCATTATTGAAGAGGCGGGATGCCTTTGAAATGTGGGTCTACAGAAGGATTCTACGAATAAGCTTGAGGGACCAAATAAGAAATTCTACAACGAATAAGGAAAAACACAGAAATAATTAAAATAATAAAAAGCCGAAAACTCGAATACTTCGGCCACGTGATGAGGCATCAAGAGAAATATTACCTCCTTTATTTAGTGATGCAGGGTAAAATTGCCGGAAGTAGAGGTCCAGGACGAAGAATAACATCTTGGCTCCGAAATTTTCGAGAGTGGTATCGCAAATCATACGTTGAACTATTTCGAGCTGCGATAAACAAAGTTATTATAGCCAATATGATTGCCAACGTTCGATAATCGGACAGGGTACCGAAAGAAGAAGATTCCAGTCAAATCGCTCTCTTCTAGAGCTCATTTCATCAATATACGACGGAATATGATTAGTCACCGAGGCATCAACTTAACGGGCGCACTCCAGGGATTTGATGTAATTGTAATTTCATATGATATAAGCTTAGAGTTATCTAGTTAAAGCTTAGCGCTGTTAGGACAGCCTGGCTGTCTGGAATGACACTATGTTTTTGTTCACTAGAGGTCTGTTAGTCAGCTCTCTTGCACGCAATTCGATAGCGAAGCATCGACTTAATGGGCGCACTGTGTTGAGAGGTACATTAGTAAATTCCCTTAAGATTTAAACCCGAATTTTTTTTATTATTATGCTTTTGTTGAGAGATTTTATTTTTATTTATTGCTTTATTGTGAACATAAATCGTTGATGTAGCTGTCGATGAGTTTTTTGGTTAGAAATAGGCACATATTTAATAGATACGTTTAATCATGTAGTACTTATCAAGCATCAGCTTTATAGTCATCATAATCGGAATCACTGTTGTCGCTATCCTCACTCGGATTGTAAATAATAACAGGATTAACTGCTTCGATGCGGTTTTCACGAACCCACCAGTTTTTTTATGAAATTTTCACATTTTGTGACACATTATTCAAAAATTTCAGGATTGGCAGTAGTAAGTGCTCATTGCCAGGTTTCCAAAACAGCCTTATTACTGTATCTAATCATTAGATCCAATGTGGTTGTCAAAATAAGTTTTGCATATCCCCCAAATTTACTCATTTTTATTTTCTGTACCGTCCAGGAGTTTGTTACGGAGCATTATCTAATAAAATGACAGATGGTTCATTTGTAACAATGGTAATAGTTTCTCTTTTAACCATTTCACAAACATCTTTGTATCTATATGGTCATGATAAAACTTGTCAATAAGCAAGTAGTTGTTATCTGATGTATAATCGACCCACATATATACCTATATTAAAATAGGTATTATACAGCGAAAGTAAGCTGGTTTTTAAACAATTAGTTTTACATATATTTTTACATATATATATATATATATATGCAAAAATTATAGAAAACTGTAATATTATAGCAGTAAACTTTAAAATTATTTTAAAGTCCGACAGCGAAAATTAGGTGTGAGAATTATAACTGCTGTATTTACCTACATATATATATATATACATATATATATATATATATATATATATATATATATAAATATATATATATATATATATATATATATATATATATATATATATATATATATATATATATATATATATATATATATATATATATATTTATATATACAATTTAGTGCAAAAATAGCTTTTTTTCGGTTTTTTACTCATAAAACAAAAACTCATAGAGCAATGTAAATGGTCTCCAAGGACGAATTGCGGAGAACTAAAATCCATACGCTGTCGGATAAAAGTGTGCTGTAAATACCACGAATACACAGCTAAAGCCGAGCTTGCAAACGGTATGTTACAAACCCCAGAGGCCACGCTAGAATGGTGGACCTGTTCCTAAAAGAAAAACCAGGCTAAAGCAACTGTAGAAATTAAGGTCACATTCACAATGTTTATTGACCTTATAGATTGGGTACAATTTAAATAAACAAAAAAAATGTTTGATCTGTATTTGTACATTGTGTTGGCCAGCATTGTCTATTTGAATTCGTTCATTTCCACACAGTTGCTGTTACATTTATTGAAATGTTTCCTTAAATAATCTTGCCGTTTAAATTTTCTTTTGCACAATTCACATTCGAATTTCGGTTTGATGCAAGCTTGTCTCAGGTGAGATTTTAAGGACAACTTGTTTTTAAACATCCTGTTGCATCTCGGACAAAGTATTGCTCCCGAATTACCTAAAAAAAAATTCTTATACAAATGAATAATAAATTACTTAATCCACCTTTATCATAATTAATTTAAGGTTATACAAAACCGAGCAAAAAAATAACGAAATATTGGTGGAGAAGGTATAAATTGTTAAGTTTTATTAGAATAATAAAAAAAAATTAAAAATTTATTTGACCCGACGGTAAACAACTTTTCAAAGATTTGCATTTATAATGAAGGTGTTTAGCTGCCAGTAAAAAAAAGGACAGACTTAATCAAGTGGTATAAGTAGACCTGCAAAAATGTAGCTTTTTTTTTTAGATATTTGTTGCATAATAGTATATTTCATTAGGAGTCGAGAAAATAGGCTTTTTCTGTGCGCGCGCGCGCCAAGTCGTGCAAGCACGGAAAAAGCATTTATGAACGTGTAATGAATGACATTTTTCATTATATTTACCTGAAAACCACAAATTGTTAAGATTTTATCACTAAAAATATCAAAAAATTGTCAAAAAAGAAGCGTTATTTACCCCGTTGCTAATAAACTAAAAATTTGCGATTTCTAGAGAATTGTCAATAAAATATCATTTTTGTTTGACATGCAGGTAGGCAGCTAATGACACTAGTGCACCGTAAAAATTTTCCGTGCGCGCGCACGGAAAAAGCCCGCTTTCGTTGCGCTAAATAGGCATGTAAATATAGTTTTTTCAGGTAGGTAAAATGAAAATTACTAAACATTTTACTAAGCATTTTTGGTTATTTAAAATAAAAATAAATAATGTTAAGGTATTTAGATTTAATGTATGATCATTCATGTAAAACATATGACAAAAAGTGAAAGATATTACACCAATAAAAGTCGACCTGTCTGATAGTAATTTTTGCGGGGGTTTTGCGCTTTTAAACATATTTTTCAGAACTTCTGTGTAAGTTAAACAACGTCAAAAATCAAAAATTTCAATATAGCAAAAAATTTGAAATTTTTTATCATTCTGATGATCTATAAATTTATAATATTTACATAAACAATGGTAGACTAATTTATACAGGGTGATTCATAACTATTGAGACATAGGCTAAGTGCGGGTGATTTGGACCAAAATATTTCTGTGGAAAAAGATACAAGGCGTTAAATTTGATATTTTGTTTTTATTTTTTGCTAATAATTTCACTGTAAACTTATTAATTGTTCTCAAAATCGGCCAACTTTAGGTAAGGAATATTATTTTACATGTTGTTATAGGGGGCGCCATGTGAATGATTGTCGATGATGAAATGGACTGGTAACTTTTTTTGATGAACATTCTTAGTAATTTTGATATCATTTGTATGTAATATTGGTACTCCTTTTTAAACACGATCAGTTCATCCGTTTTCGAGAAAAACGCAAATGAACAACTCAGAGTCTCAGAATGTCATTTCTTGTGAGTGAATTATTATTGCTGTGTTATTATAGTCCATTGTTGCATTTTTTTAAAGCTATCATATTCTTTTTCGATTGAAATGCCTCGTCACAATCATTTTAAAAATGAAGAAATGCGGGATATGATTCTGTAATATATAGAAATGGGCTGAGACTATCTCCCTATCTGATTCCTGCTGGTGTTCTTATGTTTTTCGTGTAGCTGTCTCCTGCTTTAATCTTTGTGTAGTCAGCATAAGTTTAAATTTAATGTATGGCGATCAACTACTAGGGCCATGAGTTCTGCCTCCTTTAAATGGAAATTCTTATTTTTTTTTTTTGCAAAATACTTTAAGTGATATTTTGAGAAATCTGTCACTAGATGTAAGAAAAAAAATGTGGTTTATGCCAAAGGAAGCTTCTCCTCATTTCCCATTGGGTGTTAAAAATCATCTAAGTGACACATTTCCTCGATGATGGATTGGCAGAGGAAGTGATTCTAAATGGCCACCAAGAAGTCCTGAGTATAACCCGCTTGATTTTTATGTTTGTGGACATATGAAGTCCTTAGTTTATGCCAATGACATTAATTCACGAGACGAACTCTGGAGGAACACAAAAAATGCGGTTCGGTCTGAAAATCCTTTGCTAAAAGAATAAGAAAATGTATTGAAGTCGGAGGATGTAACGTAGAACATTTATTTTGAGTTTACTCTGTATATGTTAAATTGGTTTTAATTCTGCTTCATCGTAGAAATAGAAGCCTTACGTTACAAGTTTTTTTGTTGTCTGTTACAGTGCAACAGAAGTAGCTTGGCGGGCGACAAGCCTCTAAAATAACAAATATTCGGCTGAATATGCTTCACATTCGTAAACTTCTTTCTCCGATTGTACTTGAGACTCACGATTACTGAAAATTTCGTCGTCGCCGATCGGATCGTTATTCGAATGTTTTCGTTGTGCGCAGATTTTGTAATCTCTCGCCCGCCAAGCTACTTCTGTTGCACTGTACCTTCTTGAAATCCATTTCTGAGGCTCTGAATTGTTAAATTGCGGTTTTCTCGAAAATGGATGAAATTATCGTGTTTAAACAGAAGTACCGATATTATCATAACTAATAATTTGTGAAGATTCAATCATTCCTTTCAAGTGGCATAAGACCTTGTACAATGCCAATTAAAATTTAAACGAATTTCATTTTTAACAAGTAGGTAGGTTGCGTAGATTAAATAAAAAATAAAAACGACTGTAGGAATCATAATTTAATATGTAATTAAAATATTCATAAAATATATATTAAGTTAAACTTTCTTTTTTATTCAATAAGGCGTGATAGGTACCACCATCGGAGGAATATACTAGTTTTGCAGTTTTCGGTACCGGGCATCTGGTTCTATGTACCCTAAGACTGTTGCCATTTTTATAATATTTCATACATCTTGAACATTGCCGCCGCCGTTCTTCTGAAATCACAAACCTAATTAACATAAATTCTATAAAATAGAAACTACAGCATTTATGACAGTGGCGCACTCATTTGAATGCATCTTTCGTGTTAAATATTTATTTATTTATTGATACAATACATCCAGCCAGCCCACAAGCCCATTTACAGGTGTACACAATTAACATTACAATTAATTATACATAAAGTTTGTTTTTGTTTTTGTTTTCAAATAAGAGAAGATACAAGGAATTTCATGGAGTATAAAATTATGAATGTGCAAGAAAAACAAAAAACAACATTAAGATTAAAGAAAGGTAATAATATACTTTCTTCACCAGTGAGAAAAGGCTTCCTAAAGAGAAAACATTTAGAAACAATAGAAGGCGCTCTATCTGCGCCTTCTTCCGAACAAATTGACTGTTTTAATAGGTGATTCTAAATAAAATTAAATGTGTGTATTGTGTGACTACGTGAAATTAAAAAGATCCTTAATTTTAATCCTTAATTACTATGCTTTCTGATGCGATGACTTAGGAGCTGGGTTTTTCTTTTAAATCTACTATGGCAATGCTCGCATTCGAATGTTTTTTCTTTGCCGCAATCTTGGCACAAGTGAGCGGCAAGACTATTGACATTTTTGTAGAGTTTGTTACATTTCGGACACGCTACGTGTCTAACACCTAAAAAAAACGATAGAACTCATCAAAGTATTTACTTTTAATACAAAGGTTAGGTATGAAAAATTTGGATTCACAATAAAAAAACAGGAGTGTTTAAAAAAATTGTATTTATCAAATCAAAAATAAACTAAATCACAGATAAAATGGGAGAACCAACTGAACGAGCTAGAGAAAAACAGTGACCGGCGCGCAAACTACGGGTGGTTACAAATGAGACGTCCGGTATTTAAGGGTGAGAGTTTTATTTAAATTTGAAATAAAAATGAAAAAAGATTTTTTTAAAACTAAATTAAAAAATATATCCCAATAAAACAGAAACGGCGTATTTCCATCTTTCCAAAAGAGCAGCGAATAGACAGCTCCAGGTCAACTTATAGGATACCTTACTGCCATAACACACACCCGAAGTATCTTGGAGTCACTCTAGATAGGACACTGACCTATACGAGACACCTGGAGAATACAGCTGCGAAACTGCGAACTCGAAATAACATCCTCCAAAAGTTATGCGGCACCACATGGGGCTCTACCGCTGAGACATTACGAACCTCAGCACTTGGGATGGTTTACTCAACTGCAGAGTACGCCGCACCGATCTGGCTCAACACGCACACCCAAAAAGTGGACGTATAACTGAACGAGACCAAGAGGATAGTCAGCGGAACGCTAAAATCGACCCCCACCGAATGGCCATCAATACTAAGTCATATACCCCCTACAGATCTCCGACGCAGCCCTTTTCCGAGAATATAAACGTATACAAGGCAACTCTCGACTTCCCATACACCAGGAAACGGATAAATCATGCAGAAACAAACTACGATCCAGATGACCAATCATAAGAACTGCTCACCTCACAATCTACAAGGTGTGATTGCGGGGTAGTAAAGCAAACCGTACAACACATGGTGATGGAATGCCCGAATACGGCATTTGAGGGTGATTTCGATGACTTTCTGATGCTCAACAGATGCTTCAATTGACTATGTGTCTAACCTAAATGTGTGTTTGTCGACCTGAACTAATTTGTTGTCGTGTTATACACTTATATGTGTTTTTATATCATGTGCAGCCATACGATAAATAAATAAATACTTATATCCGAAAATCCTTCGTTTAGCCGTCAAAGGGTTTGGAAGATTGACGAAAATTATTATTTTTTAATTACTCGAAAACGTGCTGATAGATTGCCACCATTTGTTGTGTATTTTCAAATATAAATAATAGGTGGAATAACCAAAACAGCTCTTAACATTTTTTAAAACGCAGATTTATATAATTCTTCTATTTAGGGGTTTCAAGAATTACCGATCTGGCGTATTTAACAAAAAATACCCGTCATCATAAAATGGTTTGAATCAGTTTTAATGTTAAGATGTTAATGTTAAGAACTTAACTATCTGTACACGATTTAAATTTATAAAACGTTAATAAATTCTGAAAATGTTTTGGGCTTTCAGCACTTTGTTTGTCACTTTGATAATGAAACGACGTTCACTCTAGTGAGCTCGGTTCTTAGTACTTTCGCTAATGCTACTGCGTCCAAATTTCACGGTTTTTCTCTCGCTACGCCAACTTTAAAAATATTATGCAACATTTAAAAATTTAAAATAAAAATAACACAATCCAACGCAGTACCGTAAAAAAAATAACATTCAGTCTTAAAAATGTAGGTACCTACTACAATAAGATTTTAGCATTATAATAATTATTAAAAATATTTTTGAAAGCAGAAACAAATTTGTCGATGGATTATTTTTTATTAATTTGTGTGTTGTTACAAACAAAAAAAGTGAGAGATTTAGGGGTGTATTTTATTGCAACGATTAGCAATATTTTATGTCACGTTGGTTCTTTTTGTTCTTGCTCTTCAAGCCGAAAATAAAGTTAAATAATTATTAAAATAGCAGATGATATCTCACTTGCTTCAGCGTCACGACCTGGCCATCTTGCCGAGTATGGCGCGCTCCATTTTTGATCCATTAATCCTTTTTTTTCTATTTATTTTATTTTTTTCTAATAACAATGTAGCTGTAAGACATTTTTGATTTTATTGGGATGTAAGATTACGCTTAGCCGATTAAATACACATGCTCTGTAGACTGCTGTTGTATCCAACCATGTAAAGTAGCCCACTCTGGTAATAGCGCGCTGTACTTCAAACAGTCCGTTAAAGTAAACAGGTTACCAAAGTCGTTCTTTCGTGACTGAAATGCGGCCGGAAAGACCGTCCTTTTTGGTTGGGAAGCAAGAAAAAAATATTGCATACCAAAGTTGAAAAACAATTTTTTATCCCGAGAAATAAACGAAAATTTTTTTAGAAAAAATGTTGCTGCTTTCATTTGTTTATTATTTTTAAATTATTAAATATTCTTTGGTAATTTATTCCTAGATGCTAAAGGAATAAAATATTTATAGAAAAAGATTGTTTGTTAAAAACTTTCTTTTAAATTATGCAATACTCGACGTCAAATAATTAAGTACCGTTGAAAACAATCAAGACCACATTAAATACCAACTTTACCAGAATTAATACCATTCAAAAAATTCAAAACCTGATAAAGCGGGTCAGGGTTCGTCTACCCATCTATGTACTACTACATATCGTGAAAAGGACTTCTCTTAACTTTTTTTAATCAAAATTTAATTAATTATCAATTCATTAAATTATTTTTCTTAAATATAAATAGTATATTGCCATCAATTTCATTTAACTGTAGTATTACATTTCTAAATACAGTTATATAGTTTGAATGAGAGAGTAAGTTAAAGTAAATTTTTAATTTAATTTAAAAACATCCAAATTTTCCAAGCTATTATTTAAAATCAAATTAAACGTTACAAGTTGCAAGTACCAGGCAGAGAAAAACGAAAAATCTTTTGAAAATTTAGCACAAATAATTTAAGGTATACAGGGTGTTTCTAAAGTAATCTGAAATATTATTGTTCTTGATTCGTCATTCAATTTTGGGAATAATAGTTTCTATAAACATGTGTGGTAAGTTTTATCGTTATTGAGATACAGGGTGCAGAATTTGTGGTCACTAGACTCTTGTGGTCACCTGAACTTTGGATTATAGGATTATAGGATATTAAAAATTAATCGTTTACACAACCCTGATTATTAATTTAGAAGATCTTTAAAATCGCTTCCTAGAGGCTGTTATATTATTTGCAACACTCCTTTCAAAAGGATTCGGCAATCCGCAAGACGTCGATTGGTAGCTTCCATTTTAGCTAGAGATGTACATTTTGAACATATGCTTTAAAATGTACAACCTACTTTTATGTTATATTTATTAATAGGGTTATTAAAAAAAAATAAATGGGACCACGACCGAACCAATAGCTGTGGGCAAAGGTATTCGACAAGTGGATTCCCTGAGCCCTCTGCTCTTCAACATCATTATGGACGAAGTAATAAGCAAAGTACGTTTACTGAAAGGATACAAAATGGATGACCGTGAAATTACCGTTATATGCTATGCCGATAAAGCAGTACTAGTTGCTGAAAATAAAGACGATCTGCAGCGACTATTACA
The DNA here is from genome assembly GCA_950111635.1 of Agelastica alni. NCBI lineage: Eukaryota > Metazoa > Arthropoda > Insecta > Coleoptera > Chrysomelidae > Agelastica > Agelastica alni. The sequence continues at coordinate 23,047,414 of OX467709.1, read as the reverse complement.
TCGATTTAACTGCACTGCCAAATCACTTAATATGGTAATATCGGCCCAGAAAACTAAATGCATGATGACATCAAAAACACCATAAAGGTGCAAACTGAAAGTTGAAGGCAAAGTTATCCAACAGGAAATGAAATATAAGTATCTGGGTATAGAAATCTCAGGCTATGGTGATGTTAAGACGGAGGTGAGAGAACAGACAACGAAGGCAACAAGAATAGCGGGATGCCTAAATGACACAATATGACAAATAAAAACATTAAAACAAAAACCAAATAAAGAATTTAAGACCAACTATGACTTACACGGCAGAAACTAGACCAGACACAGCGAGAACTAAACAACTTCTAGAGACAACCGAAATTAGAGTACTTCTTAGAATAACTGGAAAGACGATCTTGGACAGAGAAAGAAGCGAGAATATAAGAAGGAAATGCAAGGTATAAAACATCAATGAGTGGGTTCTCGGCAGAAAGAGGGAGTGGAATGAGCAGATCAGCAGAATGGACAACGAAAGAATAGTCAGAATAGCACGCGACAAATCACCAATGGGTCGCAGGAGTTTAGGACGCCCCCAAAAACGATAGAGCGACAACTTAGCAGTGCAATAGAAAAGAAACAGGCGATCCGCTTAGATTTAAGAAGAAAGAACAAGAAAAAAAAATTATTAAAGTAATTTAAAAATTCAACACCTATATCTTAATAAAGACAGTGGAAATTTTGGACTTAAAATTTAATGATGAATCGCCCACAACATTATTTCAGATTAATTTGGAAACACCCTGTACATCGACGAAAAACCAGTTTGAAATGACAATTTTAATAGAGCAACAGCCTATTTTAATCGGAATATTATTTATTGAAAAATAAAGATATATAGTTTTTAAACATTAATTCCAAAAAATTTATAATTTGAAAAATTTATTTAGAGCATTTAAATAAGCATGTCCAACTTATTCAAATGCTTTTGTGTTATCAAATGATCATGGAATTACTATTTTGCTAAACTGATTTAATACTTTTAACAAATTGTGTTTTAATTTAATTTTAGTGTGCCTTGCAAGAAAAACTAACCCGACATGGCGAACAAAATGGTACAAGGTATTTTTAAATTCAGTGTTAAGAAATTTTCAGGATATCAATAGGTAAAAAAGGCTAGTACACCAAAAAATTTTCTATTACAAGCAAATTCTCGAACGTTTTCGGCGTCAAGCCATCATCACAAATTTGTTTACAAAAGACAAAACATAAAAGACATGACTAAAGCTTGACAATGAACATTACAGGGGTTGTCCAAAGAGATGAACAAAACATTTGATAAAATTGTAACTAAATTACATGGTTTTGAAAATTTTTGGAATTTGATTTCAAGTTTCCATGTTTTTGTTAAAATGATAAAACGCACATGTCTTGATAATGAAAAAAATCTTTCATAATTATGTAATTTGGTTACAATTTTATTAAATATTTAGTTCATTTTTTTGGACAACCCTTGTAACGTTCATTTTTGAGCTTTAGTTGTCTTCTTCATGTTTCGTCTTTTGTACACAAATTTGTGACAAAAATTTCTCCTGATGATGGCTTGACGCCGAAAACGTTCGAGAATTTGCTTGTGATAATAAAAAATGTTGGTGTACTATAGCCTTTTTACCCCCCTTTTCTGTTAAGAAATTTTGTCTTGGAGTAAATACAAAACAAAATCCAACGCACGTTATTAATGACGTAGATATTTAAATGCAGTGGTACCACCTAACAAAAAATTAGGTTTAGTGCAATAGATTATACTCTAAGCAAAGCAATTTATGCTGCTGTACCTACATAATGAAATTTGTGTATATTGGTAAGTACCAATCATAGACCTATTATCAGAGGAGATGAAACTGTTTATATTAAACAAGATCATACATCCCCACTTTCTGGCTGACTGTATCATCTTGATACAGCCGACTGAAATGTGTATTGCCTGCTCTCCAGTTATGGCAAGAGATTTGTGATTGTTATTAAATCGTCTATAGTATTTTTTGATTATATTTGCAACAATATTGTAACCATAATGCTATCTCTTATTAATATTTCATGAATTATAACAACCTGAATAATACAACCCATTTTATGGAATGTTGAACCATTGAACTATTTTATTCCGTTAGATCATAGAAATGTGTTGCTCAATAAGCGACAACGCCGCACGGCTTGTATGAATGGTTCCACGTGTAAAGATCCGTAAGTTATTCAGCAACACTTATTTAGTGTTATTATCCTTCTTTCGTTGTTATTTAAAGAACCATATACCTTCCTGATCCATTTTATAGTAGTATTTCATAAGAAATCTATACATCACCCCAAATTTAATTTAATCGAAAAATCAAGGAGTCACGGAACCCTGAGTATAATTTTTTAATCTTTTCCGTTACTTAGCTGTTAATAAATAGTTTGAACATTAAAATAACAATTTAAAAAACATTTTATTTTATTTATACAATTAATATTAATGATTTTTTTTTCATTTCAAAGAGTTAGGTAAAATTATTTATAATTATTTTTTAGTACTTTAATTTGATAAAATAATTTAGTTTAATGGGTATTAGTAGAACTGTTCGCTACACAATTAGCAGCCGTTGAGTTGGAATAATTTAGTTTTATAAAAGTTACTTATAATATTACACACAATTGGCTTTAGAAAGGAAACTTTAACGTAACACAAAATTGTCGCCCAACATTTTTTAAAGTTACACAAAATTGACACCCCACTTTTGTAACTTCAGAAAAACATTTTAGTTAGGGTAACATAATTTGGCGCCCAATTTTTGGGGCTGAAAAAAATACTTTAAGTAAGCTACAACACTTTAATTTGATAAAAAACTGAGTATCACCTATTCATAAATATATTCTCATAAAGCCAGCACGAGAACGGGACAAAAATAATTGATTGGTATTCTATTCATACTCATGGTCACTCTCGTATAATCATTGCGACAAAACAAACAGAGTTTTATGAATGGGATGTTACGTCTCCTCTGGATAATAAGTCTATGGTACTAATATAATCGTAAATTAGGATATTTATCAATTATAAAATGAAATTCCATGCGCCCGTGACACATTTCCGAGTGACTCAAAACATACGCAGTTGACGGCCCTGTCGATTAAACAGCATTGTTGCCGCTTTAATTAGTATATTTTTAGTTCGGTGTAATTTGGTTAATTTATGTATTATTCCTAAAAACTGTACCTTTTAGAAAAAAAAATTAGTTTAATGTATAAAAAGAGAGATTATTAAGGAAAAAATAACTTTAAATTTACTTTAATTTCTGAATTCACCTAAAACTATGAAAATATTGTATACACTGTGACGCTATCAAATTGTGTGACGTGCACCAGATTTTATTTTGTATTAAATATATAAACCACTAAGTGTCAACCGTTTTTTTTTGATAAAAGTTAACGGAACATTTTATGAAATGATATACTGATACATGGTCTCAGTTTAATATTTTCTGTAGTAGGGTCCTTTAGTTTTAAGCAACAAATTATGTTTTAATTTGGTATGCGTCTCCAATTCCTGCTTGTAATAATAACGTTTCTCGCAAATGTAGCATACAAGCGATTTTTGTTTACCACATTCGACTCTTTGGTGTCTCCTTAAATTGTTTTTCATGGTATAGGATTTGCCGCAGTCCGCGCAAGTAAATCTCAACTTTCCTAAAACGAGAAAAAAGTTAAAAAAATCGAAATATAACGCACACATATTTTCATGCGCTTACTTGAAATGTAATTATTTCATTTTTCAAGAATAAGTTCGTATGTACTTTGTAATATTTAATGTATATGACAAACTGCCAAAAGGCTATAAAACAAAATTCTTTAAAATCAATTCTCAAACGTTTTCGGCAACATTGCCATCATCAGAAAAGGAAAGAGTTAAGAAGATTAACAAAATAATTAAAAAAATTAAAATGGTAACCTAGTAATCCTAGGTACCTAAGCTATAAGACAAGAAAAAAAAATCATTTCCTATGTTGACCCTTTGTAAAGAATTTTGACAAAATTGTGTACTGCCTTTTGGCAGTTTGTAATATTCATTAAATATTTCATTTTTGTTGAAAAGGCATACAACAAAATTGCATCACATAAAATTTGGTCCCTTAAATAAAAATATTACGCCCTACATAAAAATAGTAAGGATAATAAAAATGGTTATTGGTTATGAATTCTTTTACTACTCTCTCCTTTAAAGAAGGTTCCATTTGACCAAACGACAAAAAACCTTTTGTTTTGGATAATTTTTAACCGGTTTGTTGTTTTATAAATAAGTTCTTAGTTAATCCTAACTCTTCAATTTACCTTATTTAGTATTGCACATTTGATAGACAGTTTCCACAATTTATTTTGCAAAATCATAATTTTTCTATGGGCACATATGCTTCATCCAAATGTTAACAATTATTTTATATAGATATAAATCTGCGGAGTTCCATTGTGTAAACTGTTTTTACTCTATTTTGGCGCAAGAAAATAACAAAGAAAAAGCTAAGGTAACGTTTACGACTAAATTAAAATGCATATTTAATGAAAGCATCGCAAGTATATTAGGTTACGTTAGGTTAAAACGGTGGTTCGGAGATAACCCACTTAGGCCTTTTGGCCCGTTGTGATACCGTGATGGAAGGCGGTGCCTTCCACTTCTACCATGAGAACCAGTTGGAACTTTTAATAAAAAGTATGAGGTCTTTAATGCTAACTGAGTTGAGATCAGATAGGTTATTAAAGTTCGGTTACCCTAGTATAGAAAGCCGTTTTCCACCTAAGACAGGGCAGTGGCAGATAAGATGTACCATTGTCTCCTCCTCTTCCACATCGTGACAGCTTCTGCAGAAGTCATGCCGAAGCTCTGCGATTCCCATGCGCCATGTATGGGATCCACCGGCCCAGTATCCTGTTATGGCCGCGATCGCATTTCCAATGGACTCTCTGGATAGAGTTAAAACATCATTAGTTCGATGAAGATCTAGTTTAGGCTAAATCTGTTTCGATGATGTGCATGTGGGTTTATTTTGCCACCTTAAGCTGGCTTTTTGAACTACTTTGCTGTGCAGAAAGATCCAGCAGTTTGCAATCGGTACTCCTTGCTAAGATGAGGCCGATACTATGCCCCTGTGTCCGGGTACCCAGACAATGTGAACTCTAAACTTGGCTGCTAGCTCATTCAGGGCGACTCGGCATTGCACCGCTGCCCTAGAGGTCAAGCAGACTGAGTTTAGTGATTTGATAGCAGCGTGGCTGTCGCAAAGAATGAATATCTTGCTGAACTTTTGTTCGTTGCGGAGTGTCCATACAGCTGCCTCGGTAATGGCTGTCATTTCGGCTTGATACGCACTACAGTAATCAGGCAAACGAAACGACAGGCTCTTCCGAGAAGACACCGCAAACTACTCTTCCCTCTCGTTTAGAGCTTCGCAAGTATATTACTAGCAAAAGCATTGAATAAAGAAAAAGTTCACAAAATCAAATTGACGCCAATTTCATTGCGAGGAGCACTTTTAGGGAAAAATTTTAACAGTAAACATGAGAAATCCAAAATTACGAGGTGGAAATTTATTCATGTTAACCTAATGTTTAAGATATAGCAAAGATTTTCTTCGAAATTGTAATTCTCTTTTTCCCGCGCCGTATAAATTTCACTCGACATCGACATAGGATTTTATGCCTGTTCCAGTAGAAATATTTCATTTACTTCTTGTATTTCTTGATATTTTTCTACCAGAACATATGCTTCCTACCCACCCCACTATAATCTTTAATATTGTTTTTAATAAAGACCATATTTTTTGTTATGGAGAATGTTCCCCAATTTTGCTATCTTTTTTCTCGTTTCAATATTGGCCAACAACTCTTTCTCTCACGCCAGCCCTAGTGACCATATCTGTCTATTGGAAGAAGCCTCATTGCGCTTCATTGTATTAACTTTTAATGTCCATATTTTAACTTTAATGAGGAGTATGGACCATACGTAGAAGGTACTAAATCATTCACTTTCTTCTTCTTCTTTTTCTTCAAGTACCATCTCCGCGGCGTAGGTTGGCAATCATCATCGCTATCGCAACTTTTGAGGCAGTTGCTCTAAAAAGTTGTTTGGAGCTGCAACCAAACCATTCTCTCAGATTTTTTAGCCATGAATTTCGTCTTTTTCCTATATTTTTTTTGTATGCTCTATGCAGTATGCTTTTACTGTAGCTTTTTCTCCTTAATTGTACGTTTAACTTCTTTTGTTTATCGATTCTTCTCAGCACTTCGATGTTAGTAGTTCAATCTACCCACGAAATTCTTGAGATTCATATTATTCTGGTTCATGTCCTTATTAATTATTTTTCGGTGTGGATATCGGGTTTAGGACGAAAGGAAACAAACTTCTCGCTCTTTTTAAATCGCCAACGTTTCGATCTTTCTTTTAGATCGTTCTCAAGGCTTTTTAATTCGTGGAAGTCTTAAGTCTGTAAAGTAAATTTTTTTTTGATATCGTATCCATCACATAATCAGGGCAAACATGTTTACAATTAACATTGAGCAAATGAATTAATCACATAACAAAACAATATTAAAACGAATAATTTCTACTTCTTTAATAATATTAAAATCACTTACAGACAGCACAAACAAACTGAAGCAACATTCTGGTTTTTATTTCTGCGGTGTAGTCATTGTTTTCAGTAATGAGCGTTCCTAAGTAATTGTATCTTTAATTTTTCAATCTGTTGACCTTCAACTATTAAGATTTGTGTGGTTGTTCGTACATATTTTCATATACTTGGTTTTTTTGATATTGAGTGAGAGTGCGTTAATATCACTAGACCTTACTATTTTGTTCATAACTCTAAATTTTTTAAACTATTAGCTATTATTATTGTGTCGTCGTCATAACTGATGTTAATCAGAACTCCATTCACCTTTATACCGTCGGTCTCATTTTCCAAGACTTCTAAGGCTTATTATAGTCAATAAAGCAGATATAAAGGTCCTGATTAATTTTCAAACATCTTTGAGTTAACACGTTGAAAGAAAATAATGCAATAAAAAATAATATAATAATAATTGTCTGTATTAGTTTTATATTATATTATATATTATAAGAAAAATAGTTTAATAATACAGCTCACGCAATTTCTTTTCTGCATCTTACCTCTCTTTCTGGATCTATGTTGTCGGTGATCACACTGCTAAGATATCAGTATTTGTGAACTCTTTTAATAAATTCTTCATTTAGCCAAAGGGTGGCACCGTTATGAAGCTGTAATGATTTTTTTTGGGCCTCATTTATATTTAGGCCCATTTTATCGCCTGCCTTACTAATATGGTTTGGTAGCTCTTAAGGTCTCCTAAGACGCAGCTAATATCACAGTGTCAGCTGCATATCTAATATTATTATTTATTTTATTGCAAATATCAGTGTTAGCAAGAGCCATTTAAAATATATTGTCGGAATACATTAAATAAGAGAGGGGACAGTATACTCTATTCTCAACAGTCACCTCTTGATAGTTTCAACAATTCTTACCAAAGCTTTTTGTAAACAATAGGAAATTTGATGCAGTTAAGGAACCTGGTCATCTAAACCACACACTCTTGTAGTATCTTCACGTATAATAGTATCTTAACATGCTTAACCCTACCAAATGCTTTTTTATATTCAATAAACCATGCATGTACGTTGTAATTAATAACATAAATAATAAATATACAAAAGAAGGATGTATATATTTTGGTTAAATTAACTAACATGTACGTATGTTTGGGCGATTAATTTAAAAAAAATTGTGTGTGTGCAGTTCACACGCAGTAGTTAAATTTTATTTATTACTCTGTTCCATGTAAATAAAAACTCCCTTAATGAAAAATAAGTTAGCTTGACGTACCCTTTTTTTGCGAGCAATATTTACACTGTCTCTTTGACAGAGAAAATTCCCGAAAATATACAAATACAACACGCCGCCTAAACACAGTACACTTAAACACGGACAACAAGGAAGAAAGAAAGCGAGAAGAGCGTATGTCTCAATCTCCCCGGATTCCGAAGGTGAGCAAGACACTGCTACCACTTTACCCGACAATGTTAACACCCACCAATTTCCGTCACACAAAAAGGTTGAGGATCGCAGCTTCAAAGCCCTCCCATAAGAAGTTTCACTTCAAAAAATTACAAGATGAAATTTGCAACATGACAGTATGGCGTTAAAACGAATTTAAACGTAAAGATATTGTTACCATAAAAAAACGAAAATAGCTGTGTAACAAATTGAAAAAAATTTGTAGTTAAATAAATATCTGGGAGAATAAAAAATGTTACAGTAGTCAGAGTTTTCGACATAATTTTTCCGACACCAGATGTCGCTGCGTAGGCGTTTGTTCTAAACAACTGTCAAATTGTACTGAATTTCATGCCAGTGAAACTTTTTACCGAAAATTCATCGTACTCATACTATTTTGCAATATAAATATGGATTACGGAAAAAAAAGAGTAGTTGAACTAAAAGCTTATTAAAAGGTAACTATGCTGCCCATTTTTGTTTTTACAATTTGCTTGGCACTGTATTTTTGTTTAAAACAAGGCTGGCTGAAATAATAAATAAGTATAATAAATGAGTATATGAAGTTTCAGGCTGATAACTAGTCACTGGTTCACCGCAAGGCGAACATGGCCTTACCCATGACGCTCCATGTCCAAGATGCAAGGTGGAAGAAAAAACTCCACTCCATGTGTTGGTTAACTGTGAATTGCTCGGGGGAATCCGCAAGGACATCCTCGGCTAGACACAGGCAACAACACCGATATCAAGGAGGTGGGACAGGTAGGCTGATTCACTTTGCGCATGACGTCGTTCTCCTAAACCCATTTCCTCCAACATGAATTGTCCTTCGTAGGGACCAGGCATAATGACTATATAGCTAAGCGCTCGGCTCAACCCCAAATAATATATGATGATGCAAGTACTAAAAATGGTTTGCACTTGATTATTAAAGGTTAGTCGGGCAATGAAACAATCATTGCGAGATGTAAGTTTATAGAAAGGATTATAGAAAGAAAATGATCGTGGACACGCTTTTTAAAAAGTTGCAGGTCATAGTTCTCTGGAAAAACTGATTTTGGAAGCTTATTCCATTCCGTAGCAGCACTGTAAAAGAAGGATTCTTGATGAAGATTGGTCCTTGTAGTGTCAATCTTGAGAGTAAATGGGTGAGACTGATCAGCGTGCCGAGTTCTTCGGCCAAATGTAGCCAATGGTGGTACAAGAGTTCTTATTTCTCTGGAGCATCTGCCATGGAAATATTTGTAGAGCAATGACTGGTCTGCAACTCTTCTTCTATGTTCTAGAGGGTGAAGGGTATCTGTGAGAGTTGAGCTGTTTATCAAGCGAATGGCTCTTTTCTGAATGGAATCTAGAAGACAAAGAGAATGCCTTGGTGCTGAACCTCAAATGTGTGAGCAATTCTTCAGTAGAGGTCGGATTTGAGCCTTGTACGTCGTCAACAGTTGATCAGGAGTAAAAAACTTTCTGGATTTCCACAGAAAACCTAGCCTCTGGCTTGCCGACTTTGCGATGTTAGCAACATGGTCATGCCAAGACATATTATTGGACACCGTGACTCCCAAAATCGAGATGGAGGGACTTGATTCAAGGGTATTTCCGGACATTGTGATGGGATGATTTAAGGAATTCACTTTCTTGGAAAACGTGGCACTTTGTATTTTTTGGGCGTTGAACTGAAAAAGATTGTTGGTTCCCCACTCGACGATTGCTTTAAGATCTCCATTGATGAAATCAACCTGTTTCTGCTTGAGTCTATTTGTATCATTCACCGAAAGTGATCGATATGATGTGAAAGTTGATACAAGTGTGCTATCGTCTGCGAAACTGTAAATGGGGTTCGTGGTGGTTTTCAAGAGGTCGTTGATGTGTAAAAGAAATAAGGTGGGAGACAGGATGGAACCCTGGGGGACCCCGGCATTGGTTTTAAACGCATCAGAAGAAATACCGTCAACTGCCACATGTAAGGTCAGATCTTGCATGAAGCTCAAGAGCCATTGGCGAAGTTTGGTTGGGAGACCGTAGGCAGATAATTTACTTAACAATGCCTGGTGCCAAACGCGGTCAAAGGCTTTAGATATATCCAACGCTATTGCACGGGATTCACCAAACTTTTCAATAGTGTTTGTCCAGAGCTGAGTGACATAAGCCAGCAAATCTCCAGTAGACCGAAGTTGTCGAAATCCATATTGTCTGTCATGGATTATCTCAAATTTCTCCAGATATTTGATGAATTCTGCGTTAATCGCTTTTTTCATAACTTTGGATATGACTGATAGCAATGCAATAGGGCGATAATTTGCAGGAATAGTCTTCTTTACTTTTTTCGGAATCGGTTGGACTTTAGCGTTTTTCCACATGGACGGAAATACTCCTTTGCTGTATGATAACTTGAAGAGTCTACAGAGAACTGGGGTGAGCTCTTGAGCACAGGTCTTCAGGACAATTGTCTAAACGTTATCATGATATACATAAAAAATAAAAATATTCTTAAGTTTTTCTAATACTAAATCTTTCGGTAACTAGTAATCATCCGCCGTGAAGTGGTTTTTACAGACGAGGCTATTCTTCTTTGGAGTAAATTTGGATCTGTTTTAATCGGGTTTTATCTTATGCCCTACTGTTTAATTCGCACACATAGACACTGTACAACACTGGTATTTATTAATCGTAAACTACCGGACAGATGACAGATGATAAGACCTTTCGCTACAGTACTGCCACCTCGTGAATATTATTACAGAAAACCCTCATTCAAAATAAAGTAAACGTAATAGACCAAGAGCCAGTGATCAATTTTCAGTTTTTATTTCGAAAGTCTTGAAAATTTACTGACTCAATGTTTAATATCTGCTCGACAATAAAAGCCTCTTCTGGCAGCCCACAACGGCCGGGGTAAATTACCCTAAAATTTTAAAGAGGGTAGGAAAAAAGAATTATTTTAGTTAAAGTATCAGTCATGAAATTCATGCAGATTATTTCTAAAAGTATACTGAAGGTAAAAAAATTCGCCAGAACATTTTCATCCCTCCTAATTGTTGACAGAACGCTATCAATATTTATAGAAAATAGTTTTATTTTTGTTATTTTTTTAGTCTTCAATTTTTAACATAATACAGAAAATATATAATTGAATGCCAGAAATAAATTTCATCACTTAATATTTGCCAGAGGGAAAAACGTTTCCGTGCGAGTGCGAGCGAGATAGTTAAATTTATATCTGTGAGTTGAAAAGAGACTACTACCAATTAAACCTAAACTTTATTTCCAACAGTTCAACATTAACAATATTGATAAAATAAAAATTGGTAATGATTATTATTACTAAACATAACAAATAAACACGTTTTAAAAAATTACTTAGGACTAATATAACAATGAATTTATTGATATTTTATAAAAATATTGAAAAAACATTATTTAAAAATATATTATTATTTATAAAAACCACTAGCTTTTTAACCCTTTACAACTGTACACCTTTGTACTTATTACAAGACAGACTTTTTATTTTAATAAAAGAATAAATAAAAAAAATAGGTTATAATGATCTGCCAAAGAATAATAACTAATATTTATTTTTTATGAACACAATTTATTTTATATTGTATTTAAAAATGTATAAAACTGATTTTTAAAGAACCAGCTAATTTCGCTGCATGTTAACCTATACTATAGGTACATGTGGGTCGATTATACATCAGAAAACAACTACACTCCTAGCTATATGCCTACGAGCATTGAATTACATCTGATATATAATGCATAAACCCATCTTGGGTGATATGCAAATGGTTGAAAAGTGAAAGAAAGAATTATTAAATTTATCCATTCGAAGTGTTGCCACTCATCAGCATAGGGTGGGTCTTGACAAACTCATGTTTGCCCTCCGAAGAGACAAATCTACCATTCCAACTCTTACCAAGTATACATGAACGACTACACGAAAAGTCACGCTATCTATACTTTTTAAATTAGCTGGTTCTTTAAAAATCAGTTTTATGCATTTTTATATTTATTTTCGCTGTCAAGAATTCTAAGAGTTTTCTTTAAAAGTATTATACATTTCTAAAAATTTTATATTTTGGATTTGACAAAATTTGTCTAATAAAAATGAATGTAAAATTTGATTGAAATATTACACTGTGGTTGATTGCATCAATATAGAAGAACAACTCGAAGTTCCTTTATTAAATAGCGTCGAAGCTGTAAAATATTAAACAAAGATTATCCATTCGGATTGAAAGGAAGATTCTTCCAATAATTGTTAATAGAAATGAGTCCTGGTTGCACCATCAATAACATAAAATTAAATGATCTGGCACAAAATGGCATCACACCATTTACATCATTACTAGACTTACAAAAACCTTTTTTTTTCTACCGTTTTTTAGAATACAAACAGCACGAGTAACTGTTACATAATTGACCACGTATACGGTACAAAATAGAGGTATTGTTTAAAAAATACAGTCAAATACTTGGGTATAGATTTAGACAGAAAACTCTCACATAAACACGCAAATAACCCGCTTTAACAAAACGTCTGGCAGACCCCGAAATCTTCTGTACTACAGAAGCAAATTAAATTTTAAGTCTTATCTACAAACAAATTATACGTCCACAACTTCTTTATGGCTGCATAAAACCACAAGACAAAAACTTCAAAAATTCCAAAATAAAATTCTAAAACGTATAACAAATGTCCCTGGTACATCGTAATTCAGATTTACACAAAGACCTTAAAATCGAAACGATCACAGAATATTTTAAAAATCGTCATAAAACCTTTTTCGAGAAAGCCTAATCACACCCAAACGCTTTTTTACAATCGCATTTCGATTACATACCAGGTCATCAAAGTGGCAGACATAAAAAACTCAAAAGTAGTATTTTTTAATGTTTCGTCACCCCCCCTTCCCCATCCAAAATAAAACTCCCCAGTTAATAAACCGAAAACCCCAGATTTATTCATCATTTTTAAATACTCACACCACATAAGGGGTAAGAGAGAGACAATAGCCCACAAAACCACACTTAAAGAGTTTTTTAATGGGAAACGTTGAACGAGTGTTCCATGAATCCCACACTATTCAGCGCCGAGGCGAGCTCTTTTCAGAGCAATCGATGCGCTAAGTGTCTACAAAAGATTTTACTATTGCAAAACAAAAACAAAATAATTGACCACGTCTTTTGCCTTACCCAAATAATAATCACATCTTTGGTCGATTCAAAAAAGCATTACGTAAATAGAATAATGACATTCACAAAAAATATTACGAATTAAAGAAATGTACGAAACAATTAATAAAAGAAAAAATTAAGTTTAATTTTTTTATTGTTGTACCTCTGTATAACCAACATTAGAAAAAAATAGTATTTTTTGACCAGTGTGGTACTAACTTATAATTTTAAATGAAAAAATATTTATTAAAAAATGGGATTAATATCATTTGACGTACAATAGTGAGATAAGGAAACGCTGTGGTGTGAACGAAGATGTGGTTACAAAGAACGTTAAAGGAATGCTTAGATAGTTTGGACACGTAGAGAGAATGGATAAAAAAGATTGACAAAACAGATTTATAAGGCGAGTATGAATGGGCAAGTTTGTGGATGTCGACCTCGGCGAACATATCTCGATCAGATCGACATTGCTTTAAAAAAAGGCCATGTTAACAGTACCAACAACCGACGATCATGTATGAGAGCACTGATGAAAGTAAAAGAAGCGAAAGATGTGTGTAAAAACAGTAGCAAGGGAAAGTAAGTGGTATTTGCCTACCACTACGGGAAACAGGTGTGATTATATATATATATATATATATATATATATATATATATATATATATATATATATATATATATATATATATATGTACTTTTACTCAAAATTATTGCTAAACATTATGTTTCTGTTTAATAGTGTATTTGATGTATGAAAAATGACAAAAGGAACAGATTAGTCGGACAACATTTATCAATAAAACTGACAATTTACAGACATTTCTTTAAATCACTTTCATGTGGTTACCTTCCCACATTGGAATCCGCGGCAATGAAGAAGTTGATATCCTTGCTAAAGAAGCCATATCAAGTCCATAAGCAATAGTGTCTACAAGTTACCAATATTGACCCAAAACCTGTTCTAAGATTAATTTTAAGTGCGTGACAGTGCCAGAGGAACGAATCAAATTCTATATTACGCGAAGCAATCAGTGCTACCCTGGAAACTAGCCACTCAGAAGAGAAGTCACCAAACCATCTTAGCACGACTTAGAATTGGTCACACTCGAGTTACGCATCAACACCTTCTTACAAGTGACGAAGCCCCCATGTGCCACGCGTGTGATTTACCCATCAGTGTAAAACATATTTTGGTAGAATGTCCGCTATTTTCAGGCACAACAATAATATAACAGGATCACTAAAAAACATTCTATCCGCAAAAACTGCCTATACGAATTTACTAAACTTTGTACAAGATATCGATATCGATTTTTGTATAAGATATAATTATAACCTTAAATTCACAATGCCAATGACCCTTAGCGGTTAAGGCATTATTTAAAATAAAAAAAAATTATACAATTCAACAGGAATCCATTTTAAAATTATTTGAATTAAACATTTTTGAAAAGAATGATTTACATAAAATAAGCTCTATATTTTGCAGTTTTTTTTAAGAGCGTTACTGGACACTGTGTTGGTTAATTGCACAAAAAAAGTGCTTATTACAGCAGTAGTTGTTTTCCACCAATAAATTTGCTTCCAAAATAATTTAATTTTGAAATTGTAATAACATTATGCTCGCATTATGCTCGCGAAACACTTTTTTATTTATACAAGTTAAAAAGAATGTTTAACTATAATTATTGTGGTTGAAAGTCAAAACATTGTCAAAAAAGGACCATTTTATTTTGGAATGCGTAAAGTATAATACTATGGAACTGCATTTCTATAGGGATTACTGATACTTCTTAAAGTTCCTGGAAAAAGCAATACTAACAACCATCTGAGATAACCAGTTTTTGTTTATCATATTTTGGGCACACACAAAGAAACATTAACTGGAAAGGTCACTACAATCTAAGTCCCCGGACACAAAGAGGCAGACAAACCAGGCAAAAAGGGAGCTCTCCAAACCTAAAGGCATTTGTAAAACCACTATTCGCAGTCCAGTCAAACTAGGGAACCAAAAGGAGGGAAGGAGAAAATGGGGAAAATAACAGTGATACAGAGACACGGCAAGCTAATGATAGCTCCGGTGAACCACTGCCTGACAAAATACCTGATAACCCTGAGCAGAAAAAAGATCTGATTAATTAACAGGACTCCTAACGGAACACTTTTCTACCAGAAAACACCTGCCCATCTTCAAGAAAAACCCTATCTGCAGGAACTTTAAGGAGCACGAAAAAACATCAACCCGTAGCATCTTAGATTACGAAGGTACCATCTCTTTGGTACGGTAGTCCTGGAAAGAAAACTTTTGGCAAGCAAAAATCTGATCTGTAGGCTGCTGGTCTCCCTCCAGTGCAGGAACACAAAAGGTCTCTAGGCTGAAGTGTTAGGGAGACAACTTGAGATGGCCACAACCGCGAGCTTAGCTCGGCTCGGTTAGGCTGGGCATTTTATTTAATTAATGGGCTTGCACGAAAGCCGTCCAATGACTGCTTCGTTTATTCTTGTGCCTTTCAGAGAAGGTCTTGGGGAATCTTTCTTTTTAGTATACCAGCAACTATTTGGGTGTTTATTAGATTGACTGCCAGCATATTTGGATGATAAGTGATTCGCTTCTTGTACGCTTTTGTCCTTGTCGAGATAGAGCTCAAGTTGGTGGTTTTTTTAAGCCGAGCTCAATTTGTATCTTGCCAATCTTTTATTCAAGGGTTTTTTGGTAATTAAATTAATCATTTTCTTTTTAATTAACTATCAAATTATAATTGTGTTTTTATAGATAGTTAAGAAAAATAATTTTCAATTTAATTTTGATAAAATTATTTTTGTTCTATGCTACATACACTGTTTACACATAATTTGAGCCCGGCTCTAGTCCATGTCTTGAGACAGCCCCGACCGGTACGGAGTGTGGAATGAATAAATGAGTTTTTTTTAGGGGTGATTGTTTTCTAAATTACAAAAATAACATTGACACTTTATATTGTATAGATAAGTATAATCCTCGGATAGTTCGTTTCTATAGTTCTAAAACAATTTGTGTAATAAATAAATAAATAAATATTGTTTCTTGGTTGTTTTAGTAAATGATTGCACGTGATCAGGTTTGTAACAAAAAGGAGACAGTTAATCCAAAAATTTGTAATAAATATTCATGGTAATGAAGAATATCCAGTTAAAATATTTAAATTAAAAATAATATTTTGATTACATAGATTTAAAAATAAAAATTAAAAATAAATATTTAGATTGTAGAATTCTCCATGTTATCTAAGTGTCTTTTTGACACAAAATGAGCTTTAAGTGTATCCTTCCTATACGTTTTATATTCACAGATATTACACACGAATGATGGGCTTTTACCGCACTGCAATCTTTTGTGACGTTGATAGTGAACCTTATTTTTGTAGGATTTTCCACATTTTATACAAAAATATCTTCCGTTTTCGTCATAGTGAACTAAAACATTTAAATCCGTAAGTTTAATAATATATACCAATACAAGTTTAACACATTTGTTAATAAAGCCCAATTAATCACAGAAAATCCAACCAATTATCAATCACAATAAAAACGAATTTGTTTATACTCAAATACATTTTTAATTTTCAATCAAGTTAAAACCAAAAAAAAATTAAAAATACATCGAATTAAATAATAATTAAAATTATAAAAAACGATGGAGTAAAACCGTAAAAGGTTTTCGATATTCATAGTCACTTACAATTCATGAAAAAAATGTTATTTATAGATTTGTCTTAAAAATTATTTATATTCAAAGTATTTAAGAAGGTTCGGGCAATAATAAGTTTAAAATAATTCACTAAAATGGTAAAATTCATTTAACCAACATATTTTTTAAGTCCCAGTTAATTTACCAAAGACCTTAGTAATTCAACCAACAGTTTTAGATCTTTTCTATTTGGGAGCAAAAGTTCGTCACAGTATTGTTAATCCAGTAGGTATTTGGCCTGCTTGGCCTGTTATAGATTATACCAGTGTGTTGATTTCAGTCCATAGCTCCAATCTTTTAGTTTCTGCTTTAATGTGTTGTTTTGTATATTCGCAGATTCTAAATTCTAGATATAAATAGTTTATTTAAAGCTTTTTTGTCAATGCATTGGCTTTTTCATTACCCAAAATGCCCGAATGATCTAGTGACCAAATGAGGCAGATTTTGTTGCCTCCATGCAACTGTGGCATTTCTCTATCAGCTAGCACTGGCAATATGAATTCTTGTTCCCTTATATCTCCTGTCAAGAATAAAGCCGTCGCACGCTATAATTGCCATTATTTCGATTTGAAAGATTCAGCAGCTTCTTCCTGGGGATCTAGAAATCTTTGTAGAGGGTCCATAGACTCGCAGGCCAAATCCGCCGTCTCTGACCAAGCCGTTAGTGCACCAGGCTAGAGTTCCACTTTCCTGTAAACCGGTAGGAGGGATTTCACCCCTTTTTGCCTTTTTTTCTGACACTCTGGTTTCGAGGTTTTCATTAAAGATAACTTTTACGCCCATATCGTTCAGATGTACTTCTTTTAGACGTGGAATACTGAGTATTCTTTTCTTTCTGTTCGGTGGGTGCTTTTTCTAGTGCGGTTCGCCTTATATGCAGGAGTAGTGGAGTCATGTTCAGGATAATTTTAACGCTGCAGTAGGCGTGGTCCGCATTGCTCCCCTGATCCCAATGCAGGCCATTCTTTGAATACTTCTTGAGCTGTACTCTGTTTCGTTTACGCCTCAAAATTATTTCATCTAGGATATTTGTAGTGCCTTTCTCTTTAGGGACAATTGTTTAGTTCCAGACCTTTGTTTGCATCGGCTATTTAAGGGTGATCAAATGCTTTCCATGGTAAAGACGTGCGTGGAAGGGTCAGAAAATAGCATAAAAATGGAGGGGCAAAATAGCGAAATGTTCCCTGAAGAAAATAGACTTAAACAAGGAGACGCGCTGTCCCCAGTTGCTTGTCGTTAAAGGCAACTAAAAGATTCCCAATCCAAAGTGCTTTCCTACCCGTGCTAATGGATGCATGACGGTGGGGGAGCACCGTCGCTAACGAAGCCTACAGGAATCCGGGCGAAATCCTGTAGTAGACAGCCTTAGTCTTGTGCAGGGGGCACCTCAGGTCCGGACCACCCCTTTCCCCATACTCGTTGACTGCAAAGAAGAACTGATAACGCTGGTAGACCGTAATCACGTCAAACTGATACGGGTTTCAGGACGCCAGGAAGTTGCAGGTAATGAGGAAGTAGACGAACTTGCAAGAAGAGGTTCGGAAAAACACAAAACTACTGGAAAAGTATACCAGGAAACAAACACGGAAAATAATACATCAAAGGACCGTGCCATAAAAGGACGGCAGAACTGTTACCGATGAACAGGAATCAGCTAAGACTGTATAATGGAGGCCTGGCCTGCGGGTTATGCGGCGGGAATCCAGTGGCGGTGAAGCGCTTGCTGTGCTGCTGCGGGGCGCTGGAAAAAATGGGCGGTTCTTGGGTGACTACATTGTTCCCAATCAGTACATAACTTGTACAAACTTGATCAAGGTACGAAGGTACTGGATTGGGTGCAGCATGGTTCTAGGTCTTTTACAAACCAATGCCTCGCAGCGGCGCACTGTAGTTATGCTGTTTTTGGATCCTTACTGGGCGGTCTGCTAGTCGGGTTTCCATTGTACAAAGATACAAAAAATACATAGGCAAGATACAATGGGCCAACAGGTCTAAGTGTCACCGGAGGCAATAGCCAGACGGACCTAAATAGGGGTGGAGATTTTAGTGAGTAGTCCTGACACAGTCAGTGTAGTCTCACAGTAGACCTTGAGCTTTCGGACTCATAACCTTTCCATAAAGGATTTTCTTCACTTTTGAAAAAAAAAAGCCCAAACAAACACACAAATATTTGGAACCAATGGACCTAGGCTGCTCCTAGCATATGCTGATGACATCGATGTTGTAGGAAAGAGCACAGTTAACGCCAAGGAAATATTTGTAGAAATGAAGAAAGAACCTGAAAAAATGGGTCTGACAGTAAACGAAACAAAGACGAAATATATGTATTTAACACGAAAGGATAATAGAGACCGAGTGGGACAAAATGTAACTATGAACGACCACAATTTTGAGAATGTCCAGTCTTTCAAATATCTAGGTTCTCTGATAACAGCGGACAATAATATAAAGGAGGACGTAAAACACCGAATAACCCAGGAAAAAAAAATGTTCTTCTATGTGCAGGAGATGCTGAAGCCCAAATATATTACAAGTTCAACAAAAATCGACATATACAAAACGGTAATAAGACCTGTCATAATGTATGGAAGCGAGACATGGACAATGACAATTTTCGATACACAGTTGCTTAGAAAGTTAGAAAGAAAAATATTGAGGAGAATTTTTGAACCGGTTATTGACCAGCAAACTAGCGAATATAGAATACGGACCAATGACGAACTCTCTCAACTATATGACTCCTCAGACATAGTACAAGAAATAAAATCCAACCGACTAAGATGGATCGGCCACGTTCAGCGTAGTAACAAAAAAGGCTTATAAAGAACATATGGGAGGAAGCCCCAAGAGGAAAGAGACCCCTGAGAAGACCTTAGCTGAGATTTAAAGACATCTGCAAAAACTTGCAAATAATGGAAATTAATAACTGGAAAAATGTTACCCTAGACCGCACTCGATGGAGATAGTTGATTCAAGCATCCAAGACCCACTCAGGGTTGTGGTGCTACAGTGTTGTTGTTGTTGTTAAATGCTTTCCAAAATTTCATTAACAAACAAATAAAATAAATGATGACATTTTAAAAATCTACATTATTCGCCATAATGACTAGAAACTACACAAAATGGTCATTGTAAGCACAATAGGCAAAAAATGGCTGGTATTTATTAAAAATAATAATTATAATTAAACTATAAATTTCGTGACTAGTAATACTCGTCGTTATTCATGCGTTTAGCTCGAACTTTCTTAAATTGTGCACAAGGTTGTAACAAGTGAAAAAAGATATATTTTTTTTTATTTTCTAATTTAAGCTGTCTATACTTCTAAAAAAAATTTCCAAATAAAATTTAAAAAAAACACTTGATCACGAATAATTTTATTTGTAATACATACATATATATATATATATATATATATATATATATATATATATACACAGTAGAACAAATTGACCTTTACCCTGACGTCATACCTACAAACCTTGCAAAATGAATAATTGAGTCAAAAATGACTAATGTTACTTTGTCGTGTGCCTAAATATTGCTGTTGGTTAAAGTCAATTGAAATAATTCCATGTTACTATTTTAAAATAGTCGAAAATTTAGATAATAGTCCTATAATAGTCACTGATAATTATTTTGTCTGCTACTAATAGACAAAAACTATTCTGTAACCATTAACGAACGTAGAAATTTCTATGAATCTTTCATTTGAATAAATTTATTAAAATTTAAAACAGCACTTAATTTAGGGCTAACAAAAACAATTGGCTAGCTTATTAAAAAATATCAAATAATTGGTAATGAAGGTATTTAATATACATTATTCATACATTTATTATCATTCCGAAATTTACAATACAATATATATATATATATATGCTTGTTAAAAAGTATAGATGTCGTGACTGGCGCTTTTCGCATAGCACTTCATGTATACTTGGTAGGAGTCGAAGCTGTTGATGGGAGGAAGAGCTGTTTTTTGATACATAATCGACCCACATATATATAACAATTCTCTTTATAGCTGAATAGAATTGTAAAAAAAATTTTGGGAATGCAGCTATTTTTAATTAAAACTCTTTTTTTACTTTTTTGTAAAAGCTTTTAAAATTAATTTTTATTTCTTCATCAGTTACTCTACAAAAATCATGGGATAATAATGGGCAATTTTTTTAAAAAAATACAGTTTATGAGTTAAATAGAAATTAACATTCAGAAATTGAAAAATTCTTTTGACAGTGGTTAATGAAAAGTCAATATTAAGTTGTTTAATGGAAGATATAGGTATAAAGGATATAGTAGAATAGTTAATAAAAATTATTTTTGTAAAAGGTTGAATCAAGTCGTTGCTGAAATATTGAGTATTGAGTTTTTCTTACTTAATTTCATTTCAATATCCAAAATATTGGAATAAATTATATTTAAATTTTGAAAATCAGTTTTTTTATTCATTGATTTTTTTTCCTCCTTTCTTTTGTAGACCATTTCTAAAAAACGTCTAAATATTTATATATATTTATATATATCTAGAGTTTACAATATTTATGGGTAAACTACAATGAGGCATTTGATTGATAATGTGAAAACTAGAACTTAAACCTCAATTGGTAAGATTTTTTCAGCATAGTTAGAATAAAAAATGGCACACAAATTTAATTAACTTAAAATAGTTTTAAGATTTAAAAAAATTTATTTTCTAAAAATTGGCAACATAAAAATTTAATTGCAACAATAAATTACGTATAAACAAATTCAACAAACACTTTTGGCAACAAAAAGCCGATACAACGATTAAAGAATTTTTTTTAAATTAAATTTGTCACGTTTTAAAATTAAATCTTCCACAATTAGGTTAGATTAGCAGCATTCGTTACAAAAACATCATTTCCGTGAGAAAAATGAATGGATGAACTTTCAAAAAATCAATTTTAAAATAGAGAAAATTTTACTACATTTTATTATTTACACTTGTTTTTTGTATATTCAATGTTTTTCCTCTGCGTGAATCGTTAAACTTAGCCCGTCCTTAAATCTTGTACTGCATACAGAGCATCTAAATCTAAACGAATTTGGACATTCTAAATTGACGTGTCTGACAACGCTTCTTTTGTGCAAATATCTTGCACCGCAGGAATTGCAGTGGAAAAACCCTTTGGATGCGTAAAAACCTAAAACAAAGAAAAGTTAGCGATCTTAATATAAAATACTGCTCCATCCTTTCCCGAAACAGGAATACAATAAATGTAGCCATATCTATTATTTTCGTTTTGTCAGCAACCATCAAAAACCTCCCTGATTTTGATACAACTTTCTTTATACAGGGTGTTCACAAAAATAGTGCGTTCCTTTAGATACGAGACATAAGACAGTATGCAGATTAAAAAAGTCTTATGACATTTTCTTCTGAAGTTAACGGTTTGCAAAAAAACAATTACATTAGCATTTACATCTTATTATTATTGTCTACAGAAATTCAGTTAACGCCGGCAACGCCGCACCTCTATGCGAAAATAATCTGTTTAATATTTTATACAATAATGAGCATGAGTTGCGAAAAGCGGTTTTTTGTTAATAACTAAAAAACTACAGATCCGATTGAAAAAAATTTAATCAGGAAATTGTAGGTATTAAAAAGATCTATCTATTAAATATATAATAACTTTTCGATATCATTGATACTTTTCGAGTTGCATTGGAAAAACTGAAAATTCGGGTTTTCTGTAACTTGTTAACTGTAACGTATTCAAACTTGTTACTTACTGTTAAGTGAAGCTTACGGCAAGACAAGTGTTTTTTTTGGAAAATTAATAAATATTGATTATTTTTCAAGATATATGAAGTTTTCTCCAAAAAGATGCTCCCTTAATTTAGCTAGTTCTGCTCGGGGGATGATGCTACAGTAACGATTTAGGAGTTATTTTTTTCTGTAAGAGTTGTACTTTTATATTATTAAAAAAGTATATTGATTTTTTTAATTTTAAGGGTATGTTTTTTTTAAATAAATTTCTTAATTTTGTTTTTATAGAAATGACTCATGAAAATAGATACCTGGCATCATTTCACGCATTTAAAAAAAAAAAAAATTCTTGCGATCATGGGAAGCAGAGATAATTTTTTTTTTCAAAATATCTAGAAGGCGCAATAATCATTATTAATTTTTGCACGCACTTTTCCATATTGCTTGGACTATTTAAATCTCGAATTTGACAAAGTCTGGCAGATCCTAGAATGGAGCAGAAATTACCTGCGTATTCTAACAGGACTGCTTACGGGACACTGTCGTCTGAGATACCACCTCAGAAAGATAGATCTGAACCAACAAACGGACTGTCGGTTCTGCTGCGTGGAAGACGAAACTGCTGAACATATACTATGTTCATGCCCCGGCCAGGGAAGAATAAGGTTAAACATATTTGGTTACACTAACCTAGAACCTACCGATTTTAAAAAAAATCTCACCCTATACAACCATGAACTTCGTAAGAAGGGCTGGATTGTGCGGTGAACTGTAGCCTCTAGGGGTGAGCCACAATAGACCTACTAAAGGTCGCGGTGGAGGGGCGACCACGCCCCACTCACATGAAACCTAACCTAACCTAAGTCTGGCACGACGGACTTCTATTTAAAATCAAACAAAATCTTCCAGCCCAGCATTTTACACTAATTAGATCTTATTTAATGGATAGACACTTCGGAACAAGAGTAAACAGACAAACTTCTTTTCTTTAACCTATCAAATCTGGGGTCCCACAGGGCAGCGTGCTGGGACCGATTCTTTATTTACTTTACACATCTGATCTCCCATGCTCTGAGTACATAATAACAGGAACATTCGCAGACGATACGGCCTACTTGGCGGTTCATGAAGACCCAGTAACAGCAAGCTTAAACCTCCAAGAACATCTCTTTCATCTGGAAGAATGGCTCCAAAAATAAAGAATTAAAATAAATGAAACCAAATCCCAACATATTACTTATACCACTAGAAAAGAACAATGTACAAATTTCTAGCACGACATGTGTCAAGTACTTAGGGATCCATCTTGACAGCAAATTAAATTAGAGAGTACACATAACTAAAAAAAGAAAGCAGCAATTCTTACCCTCGCAAATT
This sequence comes from Agelastica alni, assembly GCA_950111635.1. Classification (NCBI taxonomy): domain Eukaryota; kingdom Metazoa; phylum Arthropoda; class Insecta; order Coleoptera; family Chrysomelidae; genus Agelastica; species Agelastica alni. Next base: position 23,023,305 of record OX467709.1, on the reverse strand, counting down.
GTGTTGCAAAAAAGTACAAGGAATTTTATGTGTTAGATCAAGGTAAAAACTTGTTATAAAAATTACACTTGAAAAGGCCATCATAGTAAATATAGCACACATTTTTGAAGTGAAAAATTCTTTAGCGGCGTTGTACACTTTTTTTGTAATGGGTAAAAAATGTTAAACTCGCGTCAGGACACGTGGCCTGATCGAAAATTCGTAAGACGGATTTTTGTAATGGGTAAAAAATGTTAAACTCGCGTCAGGACACGTGGCCTGATCGAAAATTCGTAAGACGGTACCAAGGTATTTTAGGTCGGACGGAAGACTGACCGGTTTTAACTCGTGAAAATGTTACTTTCATAGCTCCGTAATTTTGTTTAAAACAGACTAGGTTTTTTATACAATAAACTCGAATAGGTTTTAAATAAATATTTTCTTTAACCGTTGACGCATGTCATGGACTTTATTTACTTTGTTTATATATTTTTAATAGAAATAAAACGTACCCGAAGCTTCGTAGATCGCGTTTAAAAAAAGTATTCGTTGATTCAGTGATATTCTCGTCGATTAACCGATATAATTTTCGATATTCTTTTTAAGTTACTGTCATATCGATAGCCGTACGCATTAACGGAAGTATCTTTTATATAAAAAATATATCACAAACGAACAATAATCATTATAAGAAGAATAGTACGCTATACGAACCCGACATGTCTACCTTGTTGCTTCGAATAAGTGTGTATCGTGTATAAAATACTAACAATATTGTGATAAAAAAGAAACAAACATAATTTAAGTAATTAATATATCTTTATATTAAATTAACTTAAATATTAATGATTCATTCAGTCAGTCAGTGTCCGGCCGTCCGTCAGATCGGTCGGTCATGATTATATTTAAATAATCGACAATACGTTAATATATTATACACTTGGAAATTGTACGCACGAGAAAGTTTTAAGTTTAAATCTATTTTTTGATTTTTGTAGTACGACAAAACGCACAACATACTCATAATTCGATGCAATATTTATCTTGTATGTAGGTAGCAGCATGATTTATTCGCCAAAATACCCTTGTGTATTCCCTCATTATATATAGACGACATACTCGGCTTAAAATTTTCCGCAATACTATCATTTAAGAATTTGCAAGTTTATTCTTAAAAGGGATAAATCATCTTCTCAATTTGTTTCGTTATGTTTATATTTTGAAGTGAAAACTTCTTTAGCGGCGTTGTACACTTTTTTTGTAATGGGTAAAAAATGTTAAACTCGCGTCAGGACACGTGACCTGATCGAAAATTTGTAAGACGGATGGAGAGTAGACAGCTGGCGTGCCGTAGGAGAGGGAGTATCCCCCTCTCTTTCTACGGCGCGGCGAAAATGTATGCCTGCGCCGGCTGTTTCGTTTAGGCGGCGCAGGGCGCACAACGTTAATACTTAAGTTTTCACTTCTGCCGGCACTCCCAGAGTGCAACCCGTAAAATTTTTTTTTTTAAAACGTACTTTCCAAACGTTTTCGCGCAAAAATTTCTATCAGGATATTCATTTTATAGTGTGTTTTAATGACCTGTGAAAGTTTTATGAAAATTCCTTCGGCAGCCTTATTCCACAATTATACCTTTCTTTTGTCCTCCGTATAGGTCATGTTCCATATCATTCGAAAAAAGTGTGCAGTATATAAATTATGCCCAGGTTATTTTAAATATTGAGCAATGTCACTGAGAATTTTCCCGAATATATTCATACCCATTTGATTCACACTTCTACCTTTTATGAAACGTTAAAATAAATTTTGGAGAGTATCATTATTTTGACACTGTAATCTGAATGCAATGTATTTTTTACAAATTGATAGATAATTAACTGAATTTTCCTCATTATCAAATATATAGATTAAAGAGTTGATGACTATAAAGTCTTTGATTTTTCACCAAAATAAGCCAGTCAATATGTTTTCTGAATACTTACACCTTCTTGGAATGGTACCAATTTATAAATGTATCATTTTGCAATTCAAAATCCTTCCTTGATTTCTTCGGTAAGAGATTCAAAGTTACTTCTGCACTTTCTGCTATATCAGGAGTTGTGTTTGATGGTTCACTGTCACTATTTCGCTTCGCTCGTGCGTTTAACTTCGCTCTCGTGAGCAATCACCAACTTATCGCGCTAGTTGCACAATATACTATTTCCGCAAACTGCTAGGAAATTTTGACATTCCAGACAAAATTTCCTAAAGAAAAATTCAAGATTTTCTAACTGTTAGGAAATGAATATTTATGAATATTTTGAAAAGCTGAATGCATTGCAGAATACATTTTAAAATTAAATTGTTATTACAGTTAGTACAATTATAGAAAATTGGAGGAACATTATTAGAACTATGAGAAACATTTTGGACAACATGCGAGGTTATTTTGTTGAATATTTTGTACTGTGAAAATTTTATTTGTCACCTCAACCGTATTGTTAAGAGATTCTTCGATATATCCTTTAGCAACGTTTGATGATTTCCATCCGCCATGCCTATTTAAACTAGTTATGTCGGCACCAGAGTCAACCAATATTGTTGCACAATATCGACGAAAGCAGTGATTCTGTCGGATTTTCCAAGTTCAAATAAATAGCAACTAATTTAGGCATTTTTCTAAATTGATGTATTCCCACTACTTGTCTACAACCCTTTCCGCTTTGATATTTAAAGAAAAATCGGTCACTGTTCATATTTTCTGGTCTTAACAAAACATACTTTCGATAAAGATTCAAGTACATCTGATTAACTACAAATGATTTTGGTTTGTTGGTCTTCGAATCAGTTATGCTAATTAAAAGCTTAGATTTTAGGTCTTCTACATCATGTAGAGTCATTCGGAGTAACTCCATTCTACAGGCCCCAGAAATACCAAATAATAAAGCCACCTAAAGAATAAATAAATGTGAAATCTAAATAGAAATTAAAACCTTGTAAATTACCTTAAACATTAAATTTTCTTAATCTGGAGCTTCCTGGATAAATTTTTCGATTTCTTCCTTCGTTAAAATCTTAGATTTCTTTGCCCTAGAAACTTCAGCTTGCCGTTTCAATAAATAATATGTAGATATATCTAAATTGTGTTAAATTGCAAGGGTTGACTTCAACATTGAATAATTGGCCCAAAATGTTGAAGATTTCATCTTTAAACAAAGGTTTAGGAAGTATGCCATTACAACATTTTCCGAGAAAGAACTCATTTTACATTGTTTTGTTTTCGAAAACACCAGCAATTAAATGTATATACGTCAAGTTTGACAATTCAACATTAATACGTTTCCATAGTAACGCAACCAATTTGATTACGAATTTCAAAGCACCATTTATTAATGAATAAAATTATTCGCCTTTTTTTTCAAAATTATTTAATATCTGTCGAATTTTAAAGGATTTGCGGAAAAAAGTATGTTAACCTCGTAGGTGTGTTGCTAAGTCTTGGCTTGCGCCTCGACTTAGCAATCTTCACTGTCGTCCAGGAATGTTAGGCTTTTCCTACCCGGTAAACAATGTTACTAATTGTTACTAATAAAAAAGTTTGTTAAATTGAAGCTCATTTAATGATTGAAATATTTACATTTTAATGTAAACGAAATAAATATCATTTAATGACTGAATTAGGATGTTAAAATGAAGGGACCCATAAAAGCACTTTATAAAAAATATTTTAATGCTTTATTTTCTCGGTATAGAATATGGATCCTCTTGAGGTCCTTCCGTAAAATAAAGATCTGCCACCGTTTCGGGACGATCCAAGGTGGATGTAAATAAATTAATAAAATACGATGATTATCCATAAAAAAGTTTCACAACAATAGCCACTTAGAAAGGACGAGCTTGTACTTTAGTCACACTCAATATTTGAATACTTAGTTCCGGGACATCTGTTTCTACTTATGTGCATTTTCAAATCCGAAGGATACTTGAATTTCTTGTAACATCCAGGACAAGGTATCGTCGGTTGACGTCCGCACTCGTATCTCAAATGCCTTTTTAGAGATTGGCTGTGCTTGTAAGTTGAACCACACTTAATACATGCATGTCTATGAAGAGGGTCTATTTTTCCTGAAAAAAATTAAGTTCGATTAGAATTGAATTTTAAATAAAATAAAAGATACTCACTGTCAAAAGGATTGGCTTACAAAAAACCAAGATGTTATTCATAACATAAAAATATTTGAACTACGGTGTAAGTCCGTTATCGTTAGATCTTTCTTAGCAGTCGTTTCTTAATTTTCGACTTTAATAGATCATTTAATTTTGTAGTACACTGAATGGTTAAGGTGTTTTAAAAAACATACCTTATTATTAGAGAATACGTACATACCTTCGATATCTGGACATTCAATTTCCAGAATTATTTCCAATGGATCTAGACCACCCCTTCTCTCTGGACTATCAACATCCCCATCATTAACACTAATTTAAGCAGGTTTAATAAACAAGAGTCAGCCCAGCCATCTTTAAAACAAACCTTAACTTAATACCGCAAGAATACCAAGACTCCATCAAAATATATACAGACGCATCTAAATGCGAAACGGAAGTCGGTTGTTGGTATCCTTGACCTATCCTTTCTTCAACAATGTTGATCTGATCGAGTTATGTTCGCCGAGTTCGACCACTACCGACTTGTCCTTTCAGACTCGCATTATAAACTTGTTTCGTCAATCTTCTTTCATCCATCCTTTCTACGTGTCCAAACCGTCTAAGCATTCCTTTATCTATTTTTGTAACCACATCTTCGTTTACACCACAGCAATATCTTATCTCACTATTATTTACTTTATCCAACCGAGTCAATTTGCCAATACTTTTCAGACTACTCATCTCCACACTTCTTCTTCTTATAGTGCATCTCCTATCGGAGGTTTGCTATCATCATAGCTATCCGGACCTTATTGACTGCAGCTCGGAATAGTTTAACATTGCTACAATTTAAACAGTCCCTTAGGTTTTATAGCCAAGACACTCGGCGTCTTCCAATATTCCTCCTTCCACCGATCTTTCCTTGAACTATCAGCTGAAGAAGTGCGTATTTGGGTCCTTTCAGTATATGACCTAGATATTGAAGCTTTCTCTTTTTTATGGTGTTAATGACTTCACATTCCTTATTCATTCGATTTAGAACTTCAACATTAGAGTTCTTTTGTCCAGGGGATACGCCACATTCTACGGTAGCACCACATCTCGAAGGCTTGTAGTTTGTCCGTGTGATTCTTCTTGAGAGTCCATGCCTCCACTCCATACAAAAGCGCGGAAAACACGTAACAACGCAACATCCTCATCCTAAGTCCAATCTTGATATCTCGACTGGTGAAAAACTTTTTCATTTTCGTAAATGTGGCTATCTCTATCCTCGTTCTTATTTCTCTTGTTTGGTCACCCGATTGTTCTATCCAGGCTCCCAGGTATTTGTATGACTGCACATTCTCTACTAAGATGTCTGCTACTGACACGTTTATATGGTTGTGATTTTGGGGGAACTTTGTAACTACCATCTCCACAGCATTAATCCTATTTTCATTATTCTTTTGCGAAACCCAACATTCACTACCATACATAAGTGTAGGGACCAACACACCTCTATGCACAGTCAGACGTGCCTTTTTTGACACTTTCTGACTGTTCATAAAGCTATGCAGTGCCATGAATTTTTCGACTATACCTCGTAATGAATAACCTCTAAAGTAGCCAAAAGACCCCCAGCTGCCCAATAACAAACAAGAGCCGATTTTTTTTAGACCTGTGTTGTATTTGCTGATTTTGTTAGTAAACGATTACACGCAAAGATATTTGATAAGTTGTATGTAATTTTAATTATAATAGTATTGTTACAAATCCGGTCCTGTCAGCAACCGAGAAATCGACAGCGTCGAGGATCCGCATTCGACCGCTTTCCTTTCTAGCCACCGACGGGGCCTAGGAAAGTCGCGCAACCTCTCGAATCCGCGTCCAAATATGGAGAAACAGGTAGAATGATCTGGAACTGTGATATCGGAAATATAAAAGGGTAAACGATCATAAAAAGAATCAGTATTGGCTTATGTGTTTACGAATTATTAAATGTAAATAGTTAAATAGAGTTGTAAAAGTTGTATTGCTAAGTGAATATCTAAGTGGTTAATGAAAATAGAAGTTATTGTATGGAAATAAACATTGTTTTTGTCATTGGATCGAGTTTTAATCGCCGAACCCAAGATAGAACTAAAAGTCTTAACAGTAATGTTAATGTAACAATTAAGGAAATTTATTTAAGTGGTGCGTTAAAGTTGTCCATAAGTTTATTTAAATAGTATCATTTTATAGGAAATAAAATAAAACAATTGTATTGTTAATACAAACTACAAATAATATTTATTAATAATAACATCTTTTTGTATAAAATATTCTTAATGCGTAAGCTATAACATGCAATACATTATTTTTATGACAAACGATTGTTTTTTAAACATTTCATTATCGTTTATATTATTTTTATTTTAAATCAATATAAACCGATATTAGAATGTTAAAAAATTAAAAAAAAAATTATATTTTTATTAATCATCAACGAGTGGTCCCGAAGTTTTTGGTAAATTTTTATTTAAACGTCTTTTTGAAAAAATTTTAGAAATCCAGCTCGCTTGTTTTCAAGCCCTCGATCAAGGAAAATATTTTATAGCCCAAGAGCCCACGACGGCCAGACCTTCGTTTTTTTAAGAAGGGTAAAAGTTTTTATGTGCATGTCCCCTATACAAGTAAAAATGACCAACGACTATAGAGTTAGGGTAGTGATTACTTGTACAGGTAACAGGTATAAAGGTGTATAAAATAGTACCTTAAATTCGTTAAAGTATAAAGCTCAATTTTTTCATATTTTCTTCGGGATAACTTTAGAAATCTCTTCATTCATTGTCGGACACTTATGACAGTTGCTACCCCCTGCCAGACAGACACCCCTAAACTTTAATAAATTATAATTATGCTTTCGTTATAGTATAGAAGCTAAATTTTAAATTTTATATATGTTACTTGTGGGGACCTTTAGGTTTTTTACCTTTAACTTTGTGAAATAGTCTAAAGTTTCGTTATGAAATAAAGCGACAGACTTATCGCGAAAATTTAATCACTTGTGGTATTACAACTGAAAATTGATTATTAGGGAGATTTTGAGCCACAACTTGAGCATCATACGTTATATCCCTTCATCCACTATTAAAGTAAATACCAGTATGTTAATAACGTATTTCGAAAATGAGTTTGTAAGCTATCCCGTTCTTCCGTTATTTACGTGATCAGTAACATTTATAACCTTATAAATGATATTTGTGATAGTTTAATAATCATTTACGATTTTTTTTATTAAACTGCCTATTCGTCTTTTAAATTTACTATGGAACAGATGATTGACAACATCAAAGATAGCTTAGGTACAATACTTGCTGTGATGTTAACGACTTCTCTTCAATTTCCATATCCGATGTTGCCATAACATTTAATTTTATGAATTGTTTTCATTTTATATTTAAATAAAAAGTGGTAAAAATGGTGAAAACTATAGACTTACTCATATTTTCTAAATTTTACATGTATTTATCATAGACTTTGGAGTTTACGATAAAACTTAAATATAAATGTTCTACAGGCGGCAACATGGCAAAATCAATATGCCCTATTTTTAAGTTATTAACGTTTAAACATTTTTCGAAAACTTCGAACCATAGAATGCAACAATATTGTTCCTTTTTCTACATACAGAAATAACAAATGCCTTGATTTAGACTAATAAATAAAAAAAATCTTTTTAAAAACGGGCAATCTGTGATGGAAAACAGTGAAAAAATTATAGTTCGCAAGGTTTTTTTATTTATAAAAAAGCAACCGTATTATGTTAATATATTGTAGATTGTGGGAGAGATTACGATTAATAAAGAATATAGTAAAATTTGAAATTTATCTAAAAAATTGCACTAATAAATAAAAATCATATAGCATAAAATTTAATATCAACGTTTTGATAAATATAAAATCATAGACCTATTATCCAGAGGAGACGCAACATTCCATTCATAAAACTCTGTTTGTTTTGTCGCAATGATTACACGAGAGTGGCCTTGAGTATGACAAAGAATACCAATCGTGTGGAGTTATGGCCACGCTTGTTATCAGTGGCGTGCTGTTTGTTCAAAATGGAAATATATCTGTCGGGTAATATTTAGTTTTTTATGAATAGGTGACACTCAGTTTTTTATCAAATTGTACTACCCTAACTAAACTGTTTTTTTAAAGTTACGAAAGTGGAGTGCCAATTTTGTGTAACTTTAAAAAACTTACCAATTCTCCAAATGTTGGGCGACAATTTTGTGTTACGTCAAAGTTTCCTTTCTATGTACCTATGTAATTTAAAATTTTGGTTGGAAATAACTTGTTATAGATTTTTGACGTAATGAATCACATCTTTTTCTCGCAGCCAAGTCCCTGATGCGCTTCAGTTGTAACAACTGTATGGGATCCGATTCGTCCTGTCTTTCAAACCACTTAAAAGCAACATCTAGAGCTGCATTTTCACGTCGCGATGCTAATGATCTGCTTGGTAGAGCTTTCCAATTAAGACCTGTTTCGTCCGCATTGTATACAAAATCTAAATCGTATTTTTTTTCATCTAGAAATTCTTTTAACTCGTCTACAAAAGAGTCGGCTGATGCAACGTTAGCAGACAGTTTTTCTCCTTGAATCTCCAGTTCTCGAATTCCATGTCTGGATTTGAATCTTGCTAACCATCCACAGCTCGCCTTGAAAGAAGTATCACCACCAAGTTTTTGATTAAAATCCAATGCAATATGTGCTGACCGCATGCTCTCTTTTGTAAGAACCAAGTAAAAACTGCATTCTCCAGAATTTCATTTTGAGATTTTTTCATGACTTTACGTTGCGAACTTCCATCTTCTTGCTCAAGCGCGCAGGTGAATTTCATTATGGAATCAGAATTCTTTTTAATGTCTGATATCGTAGAAGTTCCGACACCATATATTTGTGCCAACTTACTGCCAGATTCACCATTTTTTATACTCTCAATTATCTTCATTTTGTCTTTAAAAGACAACACTACTCTTTTTCGCTTGGACATTTTAAATTTCCAACACAAAACGTAAACAAAAATAAAAGACAACCTTTCAGATGAACGCTATCAAAGAAAATGAAACAATAACAAACACTATCCCGCAAACAAATGAGAGCGGGAGTACACCGTCGGAGGCGGGAATAAACTTGTCGTAACATGTCTCGTTGCGCCGTCAAAACATTTTTAAATTAATAATTAGAGCCGAGACGAATGAGTCCGGATAATCGGATGTTCGGATAATCGGGATTGTACCTGTTTATTTTAATATTGAAATCGTTATCGCTACACCACTGGATGAATATATAGTAAACAATGAGATGTTTTAACTTACTTGTGAAAATAAACACTGGGGCTTAAATAGTCCAGTTTTTTGCACACTTGGCAAGACGAATCATTTCTTCGACTAAATTTCACTGACTTTTACCAATATTATGCTGAAAATAACCGATAATACTCCAAAATCTCGTTGCAACACCTTCGGCAACAGTGCTACTAATAATTTCGTAGTACGCACGGATCTCTGCACGTGAAACCATTCAGACAAGCCGTGCGGCGTTGTCGCTTATTGAGCAACAAATTTCTATGATCTAACGAAATGAAATAGTTCAATGGTTCAACATTCCATAAAGTGAGTTGTATTATTCAGGTTGTTATAATTCTTGAAATATTTATAAGAGATAACATTATGGTCACAATATTGTTGCAAATATAATCAACAAATACTATGGACGCTTCAATACCAATCACATAGCTTTTACCATAACTGGAAAGCAGGCAACATCACAGCACAACATATTCCAGTCTGCCGTATCAAGACAATACAATCGACCAGAAGTGGGGATGTATGATCGTGTTAAAAAGTAAATAATTCCGTCTCCTCTGATAATAGGTCTATAGAAAAAATAAACGCACAAAGTCTCAAAAAAAAAATAAGGAAAAATCGAAATGATTTCCAGGATAATTTAAAAATTATTTACACTGAACTTATTTTATTTGTAAATTTTTTAAATTATTATTTGTAATATTGATCGTCTTTTAAAAAAGGGATGTTAATCATCTAAAAATATTAACGTTGTTAGCAATTAATTTGCAAACATCTTGAATACTTTCAGAAGCTTTTAGGCGTAGTACAGCTTTTTACAAGCTCTAAAATGAGGTGTAACTTGACCCCTTTTTTGTTTAAAAGAAATCAAAGAAAATGCTGTTTATTATGGGAGTTAATAATAAATATCTTATAAAATTATATATAAAGGTAATAACATTTCCTATCCGCTAAAATTGTACGTATAAGATGTACAAACAATTTAAACAATTGGTGGTAACGTAGTCAATAACATATATTAAAAAGTGCAGGACCACCTTTATTTCACAACACTTAATCTACACTCATTATATAGTTACATACAGGGTGACCCAGGAATGCGTGTAAGCTCCACTAAATTGTAGATATAACGCACCCGGGTGTGGAGCAATTGAAGGTACAATATAAACCCTAAAATTTATTTTGTTTACTACATTTGTTTTGTCGTATAACCCAATAATGTAAAAAACTATAATAAAAAAACTATAATAAAAACTATAATATAGTGATAAAATAATGACACATTTACTACAACAGAAGAAAATAAACTTGAAAGTTAGTATGGGAAAAACATGAAATTGCGAAAAATTTAAAATACAAGAGAGAACAGTAACAACGACAATGATTAAAGGTTGTAACAATGAAAACCAATGGAAAAACTCGAGACTTAATGTGTAATGTATTAGGATCGCCGTGTAATGTTAGGTCCCTTGCTCGCAGATTTGTTGAAGTTTCGGGAAAACTCTCGTTAATTAAAAAGAACGGTGAACTTAAAAATATGTTTAATTTAGTTTAGCAATTCTACATTTTAATGTCGTGATCTTGACCGTCACTGCGAAGTAGAGCAACGAGCGTCCGATCGAAGTAAAACAATAACACACTACTATTATTCGAGACATCTGGTTGCGAAATAAATACGAACGATTAATAAACATAAACATTATTTCGTGTGTCTCGCGACACGTTCTAAGTGAGTTCAAAGTTATTCCCGTGAACGGTCAACTGAGTTCATTTATTAAACCTTTTTGCATGTTTTCCTGGCTAAGGGCACTACAAATACTCTGTTTTCTACTTGTTTTTTTTTTGTTCTTTATATAGTCCGGTGATTCCCAAAATCGTCTAAATCTACCACTCTGAACTGCTAATGTTCCATGACAGCAACAAAAAATGGGGTGCATGAAATGTAAATGGAGGTCCACAAGAGTGTCCTTCACACAAACTTTGAAACCAGGTTTGAAGATATTTGGAACATGGAAATGGTACGGTGGATTATCAATCCATACGGTTATATTGAAGGAATTGGTGTTATGTATATTACAAGAAGAACTTAGGTACAGTTCAGAAAGGGATACCGACAATTTTGGCGTCAGAGAGACATACCAATTACTTATCTGGCATTATCTGGCATTCTGGCCTATCGCCAGAAAGTTTGAAAATCACCGACCAAGAAGATTTAAGATTAAACCTAACTAAGTTATCTTATTTTATAATTTTACTAAATTTAGTAAATTATTTTTATTTTTATCAAAAATGTCATTATTGTTGAAATGTTTTACTTTATGTAAAATTTCAAAAAATTAAAACAGACTTACGTTTTACTTTAAACGAGTCGATAGCTTGGATACACGCTCAAACGAACCTCTGGGTCAACCTGTAGTATGTTAGTAAAATCAGAGTTAATTAACACCAAAAGAAAAATTTACATTTACTTCAAACGTGTACAGTGTTACAAAATAATTAAATTTTATCTACCCTTCACTTAAAATAATAGGAATTAACAAAAATATTACATAAACTATTAAACTTAAATGATCAACGCCACAAATTTAGACCTAAAATTAATAATAAGGTTCATCAGGTTGATCCTAAGTCAAATTCTTGCGTGAAAACCTACTAGAAAAAATGTAAACCAATGTTAACTCATTAACGCCCAGTAATACCGCTTAGTATCGCTAATTTAGAGGTTTTTAAGACATCCGACACATTCCCACAAGTGGTGGGACAACAATCTCATCCGCCGGCTTCGGTTCCCGGTGCATAAAAACTACGCTTCATCCATTTTGAAGAGTAGTTGTCGATCGTTGAGTTCAAAATCACCTGTTTTTGGATTACATCTTATGTAAATAAAAAAAAAGCATGGACATTAATCTCGAGTAAGTGTTTGTTTAAAATACCATATACTATTTCTCAAGTACAAGTATCAACATACATATGTGTGAAAATATGTAACTGCTGTATGTACCTATATTTACTACAGGTATCTGTGGAAGATCAGAAAAACAACTACTCCTCTGGCTATATGCCTGCGACAGGCATTGAATTTCATCTGATATATAATCGTGTGTGCTACCCCATCACAGGAAGCAAGGTCTCATCTTCAATATACTTTCTACTTCTTGAAAATGGCTTCAAAATCGAAGCGGAAACGTCGAAATAAACAAATTTCTAGACGCGGTTCAACCCGAACTTTAAGTATTACAAATATTCATGACCGCGAAAACCTATCCGGACACACACACACACACACACACACACACACACACACATATATATATATATATATATATATATATATATATATTACAGTATATTAAGTAAAAAATGATATGTGGAGCACTAGATATAGCATACGGAGATAATGATATGGCAAATCAAATACGAAGACGAAGGTGGCATGCTCAATAAACGCATGAAGGAGTAATAAGGGTGGAACTGATCAAATGAATAAATGAATTTCTAATTATAGAATTGGTATCCGCATCAAAAAGTGGTACTGGCCAATTGTTACTTGACTCCTTGATGCAGCAATAAACAACGCATGGTTTTCATACAGGCAGAACCTTAATAAAACATTAAACTTGGAGTTCAAAAGTGAGTTGGCTCAAGAATTACGGTACCCAAGCAAAATCGTCGTTGTGACGGAGATGAATGCAAACGTTTTGGAAGAACAGTGTTCTCTAAATGTGACGTACGTCTGTATGTATCTTGTTTTGCCAGATATCACACAAAATAATATTTTTATTGATGTTTTTGACGAATAAATATATAATTTGAACAATTTAATTATTTTGTATATTATTGCAGTATAGGCGCTCAGTGATACCATTTGGTATCGGCATATATTTCGATTTTTGGAATTGGACATTTAATAAAAATATTTTTTGTCGTCAGTTTAGTCATATTAGGTTATAAATTATAAAATATTAAACGAAAAATAGTTCCGGGCGTTAATGAGTTAATAAGGTGTGTAATTTCATTATTGTGACTGACACATTGAAGTATTGTAGTTGGACGCTCGGCATAACATCCGATAAAAGAAATACTATATTTGGTACCAGAATTGAACATGTCGCACTTAAATATAACGGTCTTCTAATAACATATTTTGTTCGAAAGAAAAAAATTGAGCTCGGGCTATGATTGCACCAAAAAGTTGTGATGTTTCCTCGACATATGTACCAACAATTGCTGTTTTCTTTTAAATGAAGACGGACAAAATGAGCAAAAGAAACGTTTGGCTCTGCCGCAATCCTGGTAGAGGTGAGCATTTAAACTGTTCGTATTTTTGTAATGTTTTTCACATTTTGGGCACGTCACTGGACCTAAAAATATATTTTTATTAATATCATTACAACACAACTACTTGGAACAAATAAATTATTAACATTTACGTGGGGGAAATTTTGTATTTACAACAATGACCATCAATATCGTGTTTGAAATAGATCAGGTAGTTTATAGTAAATATTTAAGCATATCCTAAACTAATCAAGTACAATATGAACCTTAAACACATTTTTTTTAGCTATGTTAGAAAAATTTCTTTTTGTTTATTAGTATGTATCTACTTTTCTACTTTAGAAATACTTAAATACAAAAATAAAAAAAACTTAGTTATGTGAACAGCATTTACTGTGTCACTTGTGGGTGTTAGTTCGTTAATATGGGTGTTACTGTGTGAAAGATTGAAAGAAGGAAAAGTTTAACATGGATGTAACTCTCAGTATATCATCTTTTTGGTATTTTGATATTATAATTTTGTAGTGCCATAAGCACGGGTCGCTAACCTAATATAATATTAATTCGAGTCAATCCACGATAAACTTGAACGAAAATATTTGGTGAGGAAATCAGAACGTGCTACTAGAAAACAGCACGTTAAGCAGGAAGTGGTTTACATTCGCTCTCGACATTACCAGAAAAATCATTCATTATAATTGTGATTTTTTTATGAATCAGGAACACCTCTGATATATTTAAAATGTTAAATTTAATTTATAAGTAAATCGTAAACTCATTGTAAATAATCATGATCTTTAAAAAAAGAAAAAAAACGATACGTCTTAGATACAGAGTATTTTACACAAAGTGCATCTATTATTTTACGTAGAACCCGAACATATAATCATTTATAGGGTGTTTGTTTTACACTGCGCGTCAGAGAAAACGGGCAACCCCAAAAATTTGTGGAATTAGCAACTTTTACTTATTTCTTATTTTTTAATTAAATAAAATACCGACCCTGTACAGAGGATAAACAAATCTTCGGAACCTTGAAAACGATACAACAGTCAATTACTTGTCAAGCACCGATCGCCTAATTGAAAATTTCGACAACTGCATGTACGTTTATAGTGATTTAAAAAGATTTCTTTGTAAATTTATGATGGTTTGAAGTTTGAGACGTATCTTTGCAATAAAGTAGCCTTCAGAGGGTAAAGTTTAAATCTTAACAATGGATGAAAATTATAGGGGAGCTGTTGAGATTGAAACATTGCTGGCAATTGGAACAAGTCAACGGGATATAGCGAGACGACTTATACGACTTATATAGAGGCCGGATACCAGAAGCAGCTCAAAACATCCGTCGCATTCATAGACCTGACTGCAGCATATGACACAGTCTGGAAACAAGGACTGCTCTATAAACTCCTACGTCAAATACCCTGTAAAACAACTGTGGGTTTAATCGATAATATGCTGAGCAATAGATTATTTCGCGTTGTCATGGGAAACTCACTGAGCGATTGGAAGAAACTCAATAACGGCCTACCTCAAGGCTCAGTATTAGCTCCTCTCCTGTTCAGCTGTTACATTGCGGATATGCCCACAACAAGATCTAGAAAATTTGGCTATGCTGATGATTGGGCAATAGCAACCAGAAGCAAATCGATTAAAGAGACGGAAGAAGTGCTAACAGATGACTTGGAAACCCTAGAGAAATACTTTCACAACTGGAGACTCCAACCTAGTGCAAGCAATACGGAGGTTGCTTGTTTTCACCTAAACAACCGCATGGCCAATAGAGAACTCAATGTGAGCTTTGGTAACAGGCTGCTGCAACACAACCGGTATCCTAAATACCTCGGAGTTACTCTCGATAGAACTTTATCCTTCAAACAACACCTAACTAAGACTGCCTCAAAACTCAAAACAAGGAATAACATCATACAAAAACTCTGTGGCACTTCATGGGGATCCTCCGCAACGACGCTTCGATGTTCCGCGTTAGGGCTGGTCTACTCTACGGCGGAATATTGTGCTCCGGTCTGGCTAAACAGCCCTCATGTCAAAATGGTCGACGTTCAATTGAATCACACGATGCGTTTAATCTCGGGCACAATTAAATCTACACCGAGTTATTGGCTACCAGTTCTAAGCCATATCCCTCCTCCATCGATACGGAGATCCACTGCACTTGTCAGAGAGTACAACAAGGTTATTCAAAACCCACACCTACCAATAAACAGAGACATCGAGGACATAGACAGGAATAGGTTGCGTTCAAGAAAACCCCCCATCAAAACGGCTCTAAACTTGGAGGCCGTTGACTTCAACCCAATAAATGAGTGGAGGCAGAAATGGACCGAAGCAGCCCAACCGGAATTTCTCAACATGCCGTGCATAACAACTCCCCCAGCCGGCTTTGAACTACCACGCAAGACATGGGTAGCACTTAACCGGATTAGGACCAACCACGGCAGGTGTGCCGATGCCTTCTACAAGTGGAACATAATACCCTCCCCACAGTGTGACTGCGGCGCTGAAAGGCAGACGATCCGCCACATCACGGAAGATTGCAACCTGAGGGCATATGGAGGTCAGCCAAATGAGTTCCTGACAGCGACACCAGAATCAATTGATATTATATTAACAACTTAGACATTCAACTGTAATTATGCTATATTTTCGTGTTTTTATACTTTACATTTTTACACTGTTTGTACATTGTGCTATATGTTGTCCTTATACAATATTTTATGTGATGTATGCCATACGATAAATAAATAAATAAATAAAGCGAGACGTTTGAATGTTAGTCGTTCAACAGTACAAAGAACACACCAGCGGTTTTTGGAGACCGGCTCTTACCAACGGTGATAAGGGTGCAAGACGAAAAACAATAGCTCGGGAGGATCGCTTTCTCAAGATTGCTGCACTGCGAGACCGAAAGCAAACCGCTAGAATGCTAAAAAGCGGCCTTCAGCAAGCTTACAGAACAGCAGTTAGCATGTCTACTGTTCGACAGCTTGCAGTTCAGCTAAAGGACCCTTGCTTACTGCAGATCACAGAAGACGCACACTTGAGTTTGCCCTTGAACACATGAATTGGACAATTGATGACTGGAAAAAGTTATTGTTCACGGATGAGTCTTGAATGTGCCTTTATGGTAAAGATGGAAGAAATAGGGTGTACAGAAGAGCCGGAGAACGGTATGCTGCCTGTACTCGGTTACCAAGGGTTGCTTATGGGGGTGGCTCAGTAATGTTTTGGGCAGGTATTTCTTTTGATGCTCACAAGGATCTCGTCGTGATTGACAGGGGCGCGCTAACAGCACGCTGTTATAATTTAGAGATCCTAGATGACTATGTGCTACCATATGCTGAGTTTGTTGGTAATGGTTTTCTGCTAATGCAAAATAACGCGTGACCGCACACGGCAAGAATGGTAACGGAGTACCTTGAAGAGATTGGTATTGTAAAAATGAACTGGCCCGCTCAAAGCCCAGATCTAAATCCTATTGAACATATTCGGGACCAGCTCAAAAGACGTGTAAGACGTGTAAGACGTGTATACCTGCTCCAGCAGCACGTAAAGAGCTCCTCCGATTGGCCCTTATTGGTGAATGATCCAATTTTTCTCAAGCAAACATTCAGAATGTGCTGCATTCTATGCCCACTCGCATGAGAAGTGTCATCCAGAATCAAGGTGGTAATACGCCTTATAGAAGAGTGAACCCCGTTATTTCCTGTCTCCTGAGTTCAATTTTTGCTGTGTCAACTGAATGTGTTATTTTTCAATGAATTAACAAAATTTCAAATTTTTGCTTAGTTTCTGTTTGTAACCCGTACAAACATCATATTGAATAAATATACAATACATTTATTACAACAAAAATAAGCTAAATTTAAAAAATGGATAATTTCGAAATATTTTGGGGTGGCCAGTTTTCTCTGACGTGTAGTGTATTTAAAATAACAATGTTTCAGTCCATTTTTGGTAAAACCAGAAGTGGTATGACTGTCAAAATATTTTGTTAAAATTCGCCATAATTTGTTATTAATATCTATAAATTTAAAAAAATTAAAGTATTTTAAGCTTGTCGTGACACATTATATATATATATATATATATATATATATATTTTTACTGTTTCAGTTTTAAGTTTTTGCTGTATGAAGCTGTGCAAAGTCAGGCTGCAAATTCTTCTGTATAAATTTTAAATAAAGAGCAATCCTCTGGCTGATTTTTTTTTAAGTTACGAATTCTTTTTTTGTAAATAAGCCAGGAACATTGTTCAAAAACTTTTGGGTTTTAATAAAAAAACTACTTGAGGATTGGCATTTTGAAAAGTATTTTAGTCCATAACTAAATATTGCTTTTTTTCCTTTAAGGGTTTGATGTCTGCTTTTTGCTTGCTTAGCGTTGCTTTATCCAGGATAACTCGTTAAGTATTTAGTGTATACTTTCTACAGAACAACATGGTGTAGCTAGTGTTCGCGATTTTTTTTTATTTAATCGTGTCATAAGCATCAGTACATACAATTAGCAGAAAGAAAAAAAAGAAAAAAACAAATACATATAAAGTATTAGGAAATACAGGTCTGAAGTGTAAAATAACATGATACAGAGAAAAAAGGATAAAAAAATATATACATGATACGAGGGCGGTTTGATAAGTCAGTGACTTTTTGAATAAAACAATTTTTTTTCCGCAAATAAACATTTTATTTTTCTACATAATCACCTTTTAGCTCGATACATTTAGTCCGGCGTTTTTCTAATTTTTTTATTCCCTCCAAATAATAGGTTTTTTCAAAGCTTTCAAAATACGCGTTTGTTTCAGTAATGACTTCTTCATTCGACTCAAATCTCTTACCGCCCAGCCATTTCTTTAGGTTTGGAAACAGAAAATAGTCGCAGAGGGCTAAATCTGGAGAATATGCTGGATGAGGTAGCAATTCGTATCCCAATTCGTGGATTTTGGCCATCGTGACTAGACAAGTGTGCACACGTGCATTGTCTTGATGGAACAGCGCTTTCTTCTTCTTAGCCAAATGCGGCCGTTTTTGCTTCAAATCAACGTCGAATCTGTTTAAAAGCTTTGAATAGTATTCGCCGGTGATCGTTTTTGCCTTTCTTGAGGTAATCGATGTGAATGACACCGCGTACATCCCAAAAAACTGTGGCCATGACCTTGTTGGCTGACAGACTCTGTTTCGCCTTCTTTGGTCCACGTTCACCCCGAGCAACCCTCTGTTTCGATTGTTCCTTGGTCTCTGGCGTGTTGTGATAGATCCATGTTTCATCCACAGTAACAAAACGGCGCAATAATTCGTCCGGATTACGGCTGAACATCGCTAAACACTCTTTTGAAGTGGTCACACGATTGCGCTTATGGTCGAGTGTGAGCAATCGCGGCACCCATCTCGCAGAGAGTTTTTTCATGTCCAAATATTCGTGTAAAATATGATGTACCCGTTCAGTTGAGATACACCTACAGCATGAGCCAACTTACGCACTTTCATTTCCGGCGTGATCACTTCTTTTGGGCGACCTGGACGTTCGGCGTCACTAGTGCTGGTACGACCACAACTGAACTCTGTAAACCACTTCTTAACCATTGGAATCGATGGTGCCGAGTCCCCGTAGTATTTATCAAGTCTTTCCTTAGTTTCAGTGATGGATTTTTTACGTAAAAAGTAATGCTTAATAAGCACACGAAATTCACTTTTTTCCATTTTCGTAAAAATTCACGAGGTTGTCTGCTTTGAACGGCTATCAAACACCAACTGCACGACATAGCTTGCTCAAAATTAAAAAGTTGCCCACTGATAGATTATAGTTGACGGCAGCACTGTTGCATTTGGAGTAACTGCGCGGGAAATTCAAAAAGTCACTGACTTATCAAACTGCCCTCGTATATGCACAAGTCTTTTATTTTAATTTATGATGTCTTGGACTAGAACTTGGCCACGTCCAGCGCTTCCGGGGTAGCATTCACCAAATCCTCCATGGTGCAGGTGCTCGGGCACATCTCACACTGCATGAGGTGGGTGGTGGTTTGAGTGTGTCCATAGTCGCACAGTGCCGATTCATTTGAGAGGCCCCATCTGCGCATATTCTCTTTGGATCGTGTGACGCTAGAGCGCAACCTGTTAAGAGATTTCCAAGTCGTCCATCCTTCCATATGGCCGGGAGGGAGTTCTTCGTTTGGGACTAACAATTCCCTAAGGTGTGCGTTTTCCTCTCGCCACATTGCCAGCCTCACTTGCTGCGGTGACCCGACGATGTACGGCTGGAAGAAGAGTACTGTACCTGGAAACACTCCTGCTTCAAGCTTAACAAGCATCAAAACGTGGTTAGTTTTAAACTCTTAATAACTCATAACTATTAAGCGGTTGTTTTTTATAATCTTAAACTTGCAGGTTCTAAGTTACCATTTTAAAATACTTTAAAGATTAAATTTAACTCTTTAAATTAACAAACAATTTAAACCAAAAACTTGGCTGGAATTAAGGAAACTATTATCTAGATGTGTAAGATGATTTAGCTGCAGTAATAGTATATTACACACCGAGGCGGGAAGAGATTCATTCTTGTCGTGAGATTAGTTAGTTAACCGAGACGCAAAGCGTCGAGGTTAGCTATAATCTAGAGACAGGAATGAAACTTCCTACCGAGGTTTGTATACTACTTTATTTACAACCATCATATTTCAATCAAAATTAATAAATTTCTGTTTCGTTCTGAACATACCTAAAATATTACATTTAACGACAAATTACCGAGAACGCGGTTTTCTCAAAATAACCAAGTAGATATATTGTTACCGTGACTACGGGGTTTACAATTGTCACCAATATAAATAAATGTCAGATAAAGTCGGATATTAAATTCGCGTCTTCCGACGAAGAATTTATGGATTGTACCCCACCAGAAGTACTTCAGGCTGCTCACGCAGCAGTTCAGGGTTTGGTGCCAGATAAATATAAAAAATATTCATTTAGAATAGATGAAATGGGGGTGGGAAATGAGGGCGGTAAGTGAGGGCGGGAAGTGAGGTTGGGAAGTAGAGGTGTTTAATGTGACACTTCCCAACCTTCAATGAAGTTAATATTGACAGCATTAAACATATGGTTGTAAATAAAATATGTTTTCTTAAAAAAATTAAATAGGGTTGCTTTAGTATGTATTATAGTTTTGTATGTATTTTTGGTTTACACAAATAATAAGACAAAATTGATCCTTATACTCATAACCTTTACTCAGACGCAATTTAAAAATATCCCTAATACGAAACATGTATAAAAGATAAAAAAATAATTACTTAATAATTTGAACTCAAAAAAAATAAAATTAAACTTTTATTACAAGCGAAAACAAATCCCTTTTAAAGCTTCAACAATCCGTGCATTCTAATGACGTGTTGCTTCATATTTCTTTCTCTTCTAAAACTCTTATCGCAACCTGGACATTTGAAGTTTTTCGGCTTCCCACAATCCAGAATCAAGTGCATTTTTAAAGTTGCCAGATTCTTGTAAATCTTTCCGCATTGTTCACAGGTCACGCATTCTACAAATAAACTCAACGTGAACAAAAAAGGACAGATTTGACTTAAAGAAAGTTAATTCGTGGAAAAATACAGTCAATCTATGCGTATTGACAAACATACAGACATAAATCTACGGTACAATAAAAAAAAATATGTACTATATTTAAACAAAGACAAAGTATACCGATAAATAGGGTATTCTACTATGTTTGAAAAAGTACTTGAAAATGTTAATTTTCCTAATAAAACGTCACAAAATAGTTATTTGTATGTTTAGGCCGCGAAATACTTTTTTAACGTACCGAAAGAACAGTTATCGCCGATGCCGCTTGCGGCCGAGGCAAGATAATCATGAGGTCGTTAAAAAGTTTCGCGGCCATGGCATACACACTATTTTTCGTGCAATCGTTAAAATTATTAGACTAAATAATTGTAAATAAATATATAATTGCTCTAAAATCAACAGCAGTTCAATTTATTTAACAATATTACCGTGTGCTATGGAAATGATATGTTTCAATATATACAAAATATTTTGACAGTTCTTGACAAATTCAAAATGTCTGATACTGATAGCGATATTTTAGTACCTTCCACTCCTCCTGAACTCAAAAGCATTGTAAATTCGGCGCTTTCCGTTTTAATATCCGAAAAATCTAAACGGCAGTACGAAAAATTTAACGGCGAGTTTAAAGATTGGTGTGACAAACAGAATTTTAAGACGATGTCTTAAAACATTTTATTGGCTTATTTGATGCAGAAATCAAATGTTGTAAAAAGTTCAACTTTATGAAGCATTTATTCCATGCTGAAGTGTATGCTGAACATACGAGACAATATCGGCATCAAGCAGTTTTCTAAATTAGTACCATTTCTGAAAAGAAGAGCAGTAGGTTATCGAGCAAAAAAGTCTAAAGTTCTTACGCGTGAGCAAATTGATACATTCCTGAAAGAAGCTAATGATGAAAAATACTTATTGTTGAAGGTAAGTGTTAAGAGATATCATTTACAATTTTCTTATTTATTGTACTGATTTTTGTAGGTAGTTTTGATAATGGGAATATCTGGTGCCTTGCGACGAGATGAGTTAGTAAAAATGGCCATTGAAGATATTCAGGAAGAGAATGTTGTATTAATAGTAACCGTTCCTGATACCAAGACGGATAAGAAGCGTGTTTTCACTGTTACTAATATTGATTCCATAAAAATTATCGTAAATATGCAGCTCTTCGACCAAAACATATTGTTAATAATCGTCGTATATTTTTGAGATACGTAAACGGAAAGTGCACCGCACAAGTTGTTGGAGTGCATACCATTTTGGGAAAATGCCTAGTATGATTGCTAAGTATCTCAGATTACCAAATCCTGAAACTTACACGGGTCACTGTTTTCGGAGAAGTTCTGCCACGCTGCTTGCCAATACTGGGGCTGATATGTCAATCCTTAAACGTCACGGTGGATGGAAGTCCACGACAATAGCGGAAGGATATGTAGAAGACTCTATCGAAAATAAGAAGCAAATTTCCAACTCAATTTCTGGCGATATAGTATCTGGTTTGAATGTAGGCAATAACCATTATTCAGAAACACTAGATGTAGTTGCTTCAACTTCTGGAGTGAAAATAAGTAATAATACAAACTGTACAATTAATGTTAATATTTATCCTAAATAATATAAGTACTTAAGCATTTGTTGGTATTCAATAAAAAATAATCCTTGTCTTTGTAGTATTTTAGAAATGTCGAATTTGGAAGTGATATACAAATTTGGAAGTGACGTTTAGTTTCGCGGCCGTTGCTATGGGTAACGGCCGCGAAATTGAATTTCGCGGACTGTGCTGAGAACGCGAAATACTGACCTCGCGTGCGATTGCATGAAACAATATATTTCGGCAAAATAAGCACGCTTTTCTGCCATAAAATTAAATTAAATTTTAAACCTTTTTTGCCATTTTGGTGACGTAATATTGGTAAAAACAACTGTCGTGTATGAACGACCGGCACCCATTGAACGTTAACAGCTATAAACATAACCTAACACTATCCAATATTTATAGTTTTTTACTAACTAGGTATACCTGGCACTTACATAGAAAAACAGTATAATATAACAAGTAATACTTACAAAGATGTTTTAAAATTCCGGATTTCGGCAGAACAGAAGTCTGGTTTACATGCAAAGAACTTTGCAACCATCATTGAATTAATTTTTGGCAGATTCGTACTATCTGCTTTTACAAAATCAGTTTGCATTTTTATAAAAAATAGGTACAAATTAAATGCACCCACAAAAGAACACAATTATTACTCATTGAAGTTAAAGTTGATAGATATGTGCCCAGCTGTTTAAACTGAACTGACAGTTTTTGCCTATATGACGTCACACCATGGCAGCTCGTGTTTAAGGTCACGTGATATACAGATTAAAAATTACGAATTTTAATTTCAATATAATAAAACAATAATGTGCTTTTATGAATCAAAATCAGAATATTTAAGTATATTTCTTCATAAATTTTAATTTTCATCAAATTTTATAATTTATTTTTCACCAGTACACTATTGGAAAATCTCAATGTATTGCATTGAACTATAAAATGGTACAATGTTGATACATTTTTATCAGGTGTATGGAGATATCCTTGGGCAATTTTTAGTTACAACTTTTACACTTCTACAAAAGTGACATTGACCGTTAATAGGACCTTTCCTTTTAATCTAGCTGTTCAAGTAATTAGTACCTAACCAAAGTTTTAACACACCTGCGTTATGGTAAGGTGCTTTATCTTGGTTCAACAAATATAATTATTACCTTTACAGTGTGGAACAGTTAAATGGAATAAATCCATTATTTTAGTAGTGCACACCCAAAATAAAAAAATTTCATCCCTTCATCGAGCTTCCTTCGAGTACGCAGAAACCACTTATTTTCACTTGCTACTGTTCTTACACTCGTCTTTCACTTCTTTTACTTTCATCAGTGCTTTCATATATGCTCGTCGATTGCTGGTACCCTTGATACAGTTTTTCTTCAAAACAAATTCGATCTGATCGAGTTACGTTCGCCTAAGTCGATCTTTACCGACTTGTTCATTCACGCTCGCCTTTTAAATCTGTTTTGTTAATTTTCTTTCATCCATCCTCTCTATGTATTCAAACCATCTAAGCATTCCGTTATCTATATTTGTGACTATTTTCTTTCACACCACTCTCTTTCTCCTGATCTAACCCCCGTAAGGGTGTAGTGACATCATGTTGCGACTCTTTGAACGAGCTGCTTCCAGGACTTCCTATCTTGGGCATAGTGAACGGCCAATCCCTCTGCATTCCCGGCAATGATTCCAAAATATTTAAGGTACTGTTGACTGACAATGGTCGAGAAGTCCATGGTTTTCGGAGAAGCCGTCTATAGCACTACATTTCCAATTAATCAATTCTTCGTCGATCTGCTATTTTATTGTCCAATTCTCTGCTGCAGATGTCGCGATAGGAAAAATGAGTGACTGGACCAGCCTAACCTTGGATCTTGCGGTTATTGCGGTATCCCTCCAGATGCCGGTCAATTTTGCTGTAGAGTTTCTCGCCATCGCTATGCACCTTCGGATTTCGTGCTCACATTCGCCGGTGTACGTCACAATAGATCCTAGATACTCGAAGCGGTTGACAACTTTGAAGTCTGCAAGCCTTGTGATGTCTGGACTATTATTGTTAAGGGAATCTACGATCATCACCTTGGTCTTGGACTTTTTTTTACAATATACTGCGCTTTGGTTTTCTAATCTTTGCATTAGAGTTCTCAGCGTTCCCTTATCTACACTATTACTCACTTTATCCACGAGATTCACTCCGGTTTTACTTCTCAGACTACTCATTTTCGCAGCATTGATCTTACTTTCATGCTTTATAAGCTTGTGAAGCATTATTGTCTATTGTCTATTTAAAAATGTTATTGCTTTAAAACAATGCTATAAATTTAGTACCTATTTTTTGCTTTGCATTGCTTTATGGCGATTCGTTATCACTTTAAAAAATCTTGATCCTACGTTGAGTACGAGGCAGCTGGCATCTGTGTCTGGGATTAATCGAACTATTATCCAAACCATTTTGAAGAAGAATAAATTTCATCCATATAAAATACTTAATGAGGATGATTAGGACCGCTGTTTAAAGTTTTGCGAAATAATGAGTGCGCGAGCAGGAAGATTCACAGTTCCTTTTTAATATCTGTTTCTTGCACGGAACGGTAAATCGCCACAATTGCCGCTATTGGTCCGATTCAAACTCAAGTTTTTCACGAGGTGCATACACAGTAACCGGAGAAATTAGATTTATGGACTAACTTATGCGGTGACCGACTGGTGGGTCCTTTTTTACTACCAGGCGAAATGTATTTGCAATACTGGAAGACTGATATATTTTAAAATGATCCACAGTATGACGAAGATCAATTTTATTTTCAACAGGACGGTGCTCCTTCGCATTATGCGGCGATTGTCAGTATTTATAACAATGTGTTTCACGGCATTGGATTGGGAGAAGAGGCAGCATTGAATGGCCTCCACGATCTACAGATTTATCGCCCCTCGATTTCTTTTTGTGGGGACATCTGAAAAGTAAAATCTATAAAACACAACCAGCTTGCGCCAAAGAATCGTTGACGAAAGCCGTCGAATTATGCGTGAACAAAATCTTGCATGAAAGCGGGCGGTCATCAGTTTGAACAATTAAGTAGTAAGTAAGCAACTAAAATAATTGGAATTTTAACATGTAATTTTTTTTAAAGTATTGGAAGGAAATGTAAAATTTAAAGACTATTGCAAAGACATCTTATTCGAGCCCCAATGCCATTTAAAATTTTTGGAGTAATTCTTGGGGTTGAAAGTAGTGCAGTTAAAAATACCGGAAAAGAGTGTCCCCCTTTAATAAAAAATCAACGGGTCTGACCGTTTTTCTAAAATGTTGACGAGGTTCCTGCAAATGGCTTTGTTTCGGTTTCGGTTGACCACCCTGTATTATTTATAGCAAAAACTAAATTTTTCAAAATATTTACGTCTATAGCATTATATAGATAGAGGCACTTCTAGGCAACTTTTAGGAAACATGAAGCATGCTTCATAGACGTATTAAATTTCGATTGCCGTAAAAAAATGGTTGAGTATCGTCTCGATCGCCTAGGAGAAGGAATATCGACCGTCAACTCTGGTCGATAGCTGAAAGTGTACTTAATAAGATGATAACAAGCGATCTTAAATCGCCGTAAAAATGACCGTCGTTCTCTACGTTCAAACGAATACTACTATTGCGTCGACTCGAGACAGCGCGTTGAAAGAGGGAGAAAGTGAGCCGGCTGCCTTGCCGGCCAGAGACATCACGGGTGTAGGGCAAATATTATAGTTGTTTTTTAATATTTATAGTTGGTTGCGATACTTAGGTGAAAAGGGCGTTCTCGGAATCTGCCTGGGGCTATGCCAACGGTTTTAAAGACGTTGGCGTGCAGGGACGGGTCGAGAAAGATTTAAAATAGAACAAAAAAAGATCAAACAAAGTGTTGCAATCTTTGATCGCAACATGAATTTTTATTGATAAAAATAATTTCTCTTACTCAAAATAAATATTAATTTTTAAAAAATCAGTGATGAAACATTTTGAAACAGTTGTTTTTTTTGTTGAAACACAGCTCCGTCTTGCATTTTTCACACATAACATCCGTGAAGCCTTTGCATTTGGGAAATTTGCACCTCGTTCTTTTGTGCCGAAACGTCGGCCAGTGGTTTACGCGGTCGGTGCGAATTTCTTGCGGAGGTACATTCTGCGCTTTACCTCGAAGCTTTTTTTCCTGAATTGCTCGTTCTAATAAACTGCACGACCGAATCGTTTTCTGCGTCGAGTCTGTGATGGTACTAACTGTACGTGCATGCTCTAAAACAACGTTTGGATTAATTATTTTTCCGTTTCATCTTTTCCTATTCCTAGTTCTTCAATTATTAAATGCGGGACACAGTAAGGAGTTATCATCAATATTTATTCAACCAATGGAAACAGCGAATCATAAAGTTAAACGCACTGAATTTGCCAAATGGTGTTGCTCGGTTAAAAAGCTATAAATAATCTGTTTTATGTTTGAAAACCTTCAAGAAAAATAGTCTGTGATATCAGTGGGATAGTGTGATGTGTTGAATTTAGAAATTTTATTAAATAAATAGAAATATGGCGTTTTGGTGACAATGGGCTAATGGAAATAATGTAATTGAACGGTGTAGTATATTGTTGGTAAGGGTTCGGAACGAGTTTTTATATACTGTACAATATTTAGGCAGTAATTAAAATTATCTTCTGCTCATTATCTTCTATTCCTACAAGTAGCTTTTTAAAAACCAATAAAAAAAATAAAAATTCTATTACAAGCAGCCCTAAAGCGCCCAATATTATCATCAGTATACAGGGTGTATCTATTTGTAAATTGAAAACTACTCACAATATATTTATGAAAATTTGTGGACATGAATCACAAATTATGGCAAATAAAAAAAAACATGTTTATCAAATATTCTACAATCGTTTATACTAAAAGTAACCAGCAACTTTGTTAATTTAAATGAAACACCTTGTATGTTATTAAATTTTGTACGTGTTATTTTTATTTTTTATTTATTATAAGAGACAATGCACCTTATTTTGCGATTAAGCATCATTTTGTAGTTGACATAATCTACAAATTTTCTGCCTTAGGTATCCCTAATGGTTCACCTATGAAATTTATTTTTTATATGCTACACTGTTGTGGCTAAGGTTCACTGAACTGAGCTTTTACTATGACTTTTTACACAAATTCACAAGGTTTGGTGCGTTTGAGCTTGCGGACTGGGTCTTGGTTGTCTAGAAGTTTTAACACTCCGCTGTTTACATGATTATGAAGTCGTTCTTCGTACCATTGGTAATCTTCTTTATTTCTTCTGTTTTAATGTGGAGTTCCCGATCCAAGTTATTGCAAATATACCACGTGGCATTGACTATATTCCTTAGTACTCGGTTTTGGACTCTTTAAATGCATTACTTTCACTAGTTCAGCCCCATTGAATTGAATTGGGAATTGAGCCGGGCGCTCAGTTTTATAGCCATTGTGCCCTGGTACTACGAAGTACAATTCATGTTAAATGATTTGGGTTCAGGAGACCAACCTCATGCGCAAAGCGAATCAGCCTACCTGGTCCCACCTTCTTGATGTCGTGTCTAGCCCGACGATGTTCTTGTGGACTCTTCTATAAAGTCCACAGTTAACCAAAACATAAAGTGGAGTTTCTTCCTTTAGCCTGCATCTTGGACATAGAGCATCATGGGTGCTGCACATGTTCGTAAGATGCTTGACGGTGAACCAGTGACCAGTAATCAGCCTGATGATCAGCCTTAACTAATTCCTCTCAAAACTAATTAATCTGCTGCCTAGTTCTTTGGAGGGCCCTTTAAAATGGGCTTTAGTATCCCGTTGGTTTTAAGCCACCTTTCCATGAATCTGTCTCATAGCCTCATAGCCGTAGGTCCACACTGGCTTAAAGATTTGTTTGTATACTAGTGCCTTATTTTTGATTGTAAGTTGCGAGCTTTTTTCCAATATAACTTTTTATATTACAGTTTTAGTTTCTTCGTTTTCTTTTTGATATGTTCCAGCCAAAATAATTTTATTGTTTAGAATAACTGGGTGGTTGTTTACTTTTTTATAGGTAAAATTTATATGGGCGGATTTCCCGTCATTAATTTTAATGCCCAATTGGTAATCTAGGTATCAATTTCATTTATTACATTTTGGAGATTATTTGCCGTCTCTTTAAATGACTCTCCATTAGTTAATATTAGAGTATCGTTTGCAAATGTGGCCAATTTAACGTTTTCCTTAACAGGGTTGTCACATGTATACAGGGTGATTTAAAATTCGACGTAGGACGTATTGCTGGGATCAAAATAAGACATTTTTTTTTATTTAAAATGTGTCCTAAAATGCAACCTCTTCAAGCTATATCCACTGTAATTCGCTTCAGTCGAGCTCTGTTTTGTCCTTTTTTTTTATTCATTCTCTCTACGTGTCCTGGCATCATTTCACGCATTAAAAAAAATGAGTTCTTACGATCTTTGGAAGCCGAGATAATTTTTTTATTTCAAAAAAATCTGAAAGGCGCAATAATCATCATACCATAGAAATAGATGAAGAATTGCTAAACTTCATGGACGATCTGCTTACAGACAATATTGAAAAAGAAGAAGAGCCAATTGATTCAGCAGAAAATCCTCCAATAAAGAAGAAGAGAATTATTATTTAATGTTATTTAATCTTACTCAATATAATATACGAGTATTTTTACTGTTATTATTTAATAAATGTTTCCTACGTAATAAAGTTATTTTATCATTTGGTAAATATGATTTCGTGTTTATCTCGACGAGCTACCCCAAATTAAATACAAAAGGAATTTTTTGCATAGTCCAGAAGCCGAGATACTCAAAATTTTTCAAGCGCAAGCAACTTTGAACGCACGAAATGAATTTTCAGTTCGAGCACTCAACAGCTGCCGCTCTCCAATAATACTGCAAATGAACTAGACACATCCTAGTTTTTGAATGATTATTGCGCATTCCAGATTTTTTTAAAAGACAAAAATTATCTCGGCTCCTAATGATCGTAGAAATTTTTTTTAAAATGCATGAAATGATGCCAGGAATTTGTTTTTATAAAAGTCAGTTCTATAAAAACAAAATTAAAAAATTTATTTTAAAAAAACATGTAAAAAAATAGTGCAATTATTTTAAAGTCATTTTTTAACTCTTAAAATTAAAAACTCAATATAATTTTTTAATAATATAAAAAAAAATAAAAGTACAACTCTTACAGAAAAAAATAAATTCTAAATCGTTACTGTAGCATCATCCCCCAAACAGAACTAGCTAAATTAAGAGGGCATCTTTTTGAATAAAACTTCATATATCTTGAAAAATAATCAATATTATCAATTTTTCAAAAAAACGATTTTTTGGCTTGCCATAGGCTACACTTAACAGTAAGTAACATGTTTGAATACGTTACAGTTAACGAGTTATAGAAAACCCGATTTTTCACGGTTTTTCCAATATAACTCTAAAAGTATCAATGATAATATCAATTATAATATATTTAATAGATAGATCTTTTTAATACCTAAAATTTCCTGTTTTAACTTTTTTCGATCGGAGCTGTAGTTTTTTAGTTATTAACGAAAAACCGCTTTTCGCAACTTCGCCAATTTTTTAGGTTATGTTCGGTAATCAGGATCGAGTCGCATAAAATAGAAACTCACCCTGAATTTTAATTTCCTATACGCTCTTTTTGGATATTAATTTTTCCACGCACTTTTCCTCATTGCTTGGACTAACGTTTCGTATCTGTTTAGAAATAGCGTTTAATTTTGTTCTGTAACATTGTTTACGTCTGAACTAAGCTATAATCCAAAAACTGTACAAAAAACGTTTTATTTAAAATTATAAGTTTTGAAAAATACAATGCCAATATATACATACAAATTAATTCGTTTAAAAAATGCATAATTACATAATTACGTATAGCAATTAAAGTGGACATCACAGAATAAGTACACCCTATAGTCCGTTCATAATTTGTCGATAGCACAAAATGTGCGTCCAAGTCATAAAACGGCCGTAATAGTCGTAAAATCATAGGCGGAGGTTCCTGAGGTGTTTATTCATGTCCGTACACAATTTGTTGATAGCTCACTGCAAGTTTGACCCTCATTAGGTTTAGTACGTTTTTGATCGCATTTAATTTACGGCTCGTTGGTGTTTCGGCGTCTACGGCAGTAATTAACGTCTCTAATATTTATTTTGCGAATTTTGTGCAGTGCGTGAGTAACTTTTTTTCATATTCCTACAAACATATACGTACCTTTCGTTCCTGCTTGTTTTGTTTGATTGCTTGCGATGGCTTCGTCATCATCATCAACATCATCAAGTTTTACACCGGTACTGTTGCGTACAGTCAGTAAGTCTGTCTATTCACCAAGAGAGAAGACTATTGTTTTGAACGTTCACGATGCTCTGCTTTCTCAGAATCTCACAAACACTGTTCAGAACATAATCAAGAGTTGTGCCCACATGACGGGCGTAGGGGAGTCAACAATATATAGGTTCCTATCAGAAAGAAAAAAACAAGGTACAGCTAACCCAAATACAAACGAATACTTAAAGAGGGGGAGAAAACCTATTGAAATTAATGAATTTGCCAAAAATGGTATTCGAAGGAAAATTCACGAATTTTTTTACAAAAAAGAAATACTCAACTTAAACAAAATTTTACAAGAAGTTAGAGACGACCCGGATTTGCCTCATGTCGGACGAACCAAATTGTGGCAAGTTTTAAAAGAATTAAATTTCCGGTGGGAGAAATCAGACCGAAAATCACTTTTGATTGACCGGGAAGAGATAATATGTTGGAGAAGAAAGTATCTAAGATCTATACGAAAATTTCGGGCTGAAGGAAAGCCAATTTACTATCAGGACGAAACGTGGGTAAACGCAGGTCATACTCTCACAAAAATTTGGTCAGATAAAAATATATCAAGCTCCAGGCAAGCCTTTATGGAAGGTTGGTCTACTGGTATTTCCCCACCCTCTGGTAAAGGCAGTAGATTAATAGTTTCTCACATTGGCAGTGAAAAAGGATTTGCTAAGCATGGTTTGTTGGAATTTCAATCCAAAAGCACAAAAGACTATCACGAGGAGATGACAGCTGATGTTTTCGAAGAGTATTTTGAGCAGATGATTGAACATATACCACCAAACTCAATTATAGTATTAGATAATGCACCCTATCATTCACGACTAGTAGAAAGACTTCCAACGACTGCGTGGAAGAAACAGGATATCATTGAATGGCTGCGGAATAAGTCCCTGCCTTACAAAGATGGAATGGTTAAAGCAGAACTTTTAAAAATTGCCCGGCAACACAAATCTAAGTTCAAGAAATACGTAGTTGACAAAATGGCGGAAAGACGAAACATCACAGTCCTTAGACTTCCACCCTACCACTGCGAATTAAATCCAATTGAACTCATTTGGGCACAAATGAAAAGCTATGTGGCTAGAAAAAATACGTCATATAAAATACAAGCTGTACGTGAATTGTTATATGAGTCTTTACAACATATTACAGAACAAAATTGGCGAGATGCAGTAAGACATGTAATAGAAGAACAAAAAATGTGGGATCTTGACAATATAATTGATGCGACTGTAGAGACACAACCGCTAATTATTAACCTGCAAGACGACTCGGATTCCGAAGATGATCCTGTTTATTTTGAATTTGAATAGTTTTGTAAGTAATCGTAGTTTATATCATTTAAAAATAGGTATTAATTAAATAAATGTATCTTTTACAAATTGCAAGTAACTTTTTATTTTTAAATAAAATAAAGAAATTTTATTAAAATAAAAATACAATTTACAGTACCTACAGTTTAAGAATATTAATATATTTATTTATTTAAAGTAACGTAATGTTTTAATCATATACTCTACGACACTGGTCAGTCATTTCCACTCAAAATACCTACATAATCGGATTAAAAGTTCTATAGCTGTATTGTATTTATTCAGATACAAGGTGGGTTAGTCGAAAACATCTTAAACTGCCAGTTATAGGTTGGTTTTTGTTATTATATCATACTACCTGTCCTCTCTGTATTTCAGTTCTCTAATGAGGGTCAAACTTGCAGTGAGCTATCAACAAATTGTGTACGGACTATAAGTATTTAGTTTTTTGGTAATAAATAAGCAATTTAGTCTTTGAAAATACAAGCGACAATATACTTGATGCAAAATATTTGTGACAATATATTTGACAATATTTCATACGTACATAAATCTATAAGAAAAGATTTTTTTTAAATTTTTAATTGTTTCCCAAATTGAATTTTTCTAGAAAATTTTAGTTAATGTATTAATGTGCATTGACGTTTCTTAGTAAACGTCAAACTCTGGCTGCGTCATCCAACATTTTTCCATCGAAAACAAAAATATTCGTGCGATTCGATGATCAAATTAGTCTTCTTCTTCTTCCTTCTTTAATGTAAGCAATTTACTTGTTTTTGTTCGTATCCTTTGCCGTTTAATTATTAGAAAGTTGTCGCTCTATTTCTTGCGGGGTCTTCCAACGCTTCGGCGCCCTAAGGGTGACTTGTCTCTAGTTATTTTGACCATTCTGTCGTCATTCATCCTGTCTATGTGTTCGTTCCACTCTCTCTTTCTTCCCAGTATCCATTCATTTAAATTGTCTATTTTACATGTTCTTTTAATGTCCTCGCTTCTCTCCCTGTCAAAAAGTGTTTTTTCAGCGATCCTGCGCACTATTTTCATTTCGGTGGTTTCTAATATTCTCTTTGTGTTCGATGTGTCTGGTCTAGTTTCCGCTGTGTATGTTAATATAGGTCGGATGACCGCCTTGTAGATTCGGGATTTGATCAACTTAGTGTTTTCAGCTATTGGCTTTGGTGACTTATCTTTGTTCGTCATCAGTTCGAGCATTTCTAGAATTTTGTTTTGCTGTTTCAATACCTTCGCAAACATCTTCGAATCCATAATCCTCGTCGCCTATCTCAATCTCCTCAATTTCCGTATATTCAATAACTGATCAAAAATTAATGAAATGTGTTTGGAAGTATACCCGAAAATTTTATAAAAATACAAAGTGAACATCTGTCAAGGTCCCACTTCAATATTTGGTACTTATTTGCTAAAGTACATAGTGGCTCTAATATAAACTAAAAATATTATTTTACCACGACCCTTACTTTATGAATATGTCTCGAATCTTTCGTCATATTTAGGGTTAGCAGTTTAATTTATAAATACAGTACTTAGATGTGCAAATTACATACATAACAAAAATGCTGGTAAATGCGCAATCGCGGCCAAACGGAGAGGGAAATACTCTTATGCAAATATCTCTTTTTATTCCTCTGTCGCTTCTGACGCCCGCACCCTTGCTTTATTCTTAAATGTATATGGTACAGAGCTGGACGTACAGGGCAAATTCATAAGTATCTAATAGGCGACAACAGAGAATTCTTGCTTTCCTTGTCACAACCTTCAGGTTGGTGCTGAAATGGGCTTCCAGCAGACTGGCGGCATTGGGGAAGATCACTAAGTGCCGCAAACTGGAATACTTGGGACATGTGATGCGTGAACCACGTTATAGTCTGCTTCGGCTTATTTTGAATGGCAAGATCGAGGGGAAAAATGAATAGGCAGCAAAAAGCTATCCTGGTTTTGAAATCTCTGACAATGGACAGGGCTAACTACTGAGGAACTTCTCCACGCAGCTTAAGATAGAGATAGATACAAAGAAGTATACAATATGGGAGTCGTCAACGGTTGAGAAAGCAAGACCCTGTAAATTTTCCGGCCCAGAACGCTTTTGTGGACTTTTCAAAGCCCACTTGAAAGAAAAGGTTCGACGCTGGGAAACAGATGAAATAAAATCTCACTGGCAGGACAAAGGAAAGCGAAAAGGCTAGTAAGTCTTTCGCCAAGAAAGCTAAACAGCTTCTCGAGTTAGACAAGAAAGACTTGAAACTGGTGACGAGACTCCTCACTGGACACTGCCTTCTAAGGTACCACCTGAAAAAGATGGGCAAAACATAAAGTGATGGTTGCCGCTACTGCGAGAACTTCGCTGAAACTGCAGAACATTTGCTTTGCGAATGCCCAGCGCTTTTCTGCAAAAGGCTCAAGTTTTTGGGAGGGGCCTTCCTAAAGCACTTCGATATCAGAAACTTATCCCCCAGGAAACTGATAAACTTTACTCGAAGTCTCGGAATTCCGGGCCTTGAATAGATTAAGGGTCATGCACAAAAGATCTGATAGGTCGAAGTGCTTGAGAGGCAGCATGGCCTTTACGACCCAACCTACAATCTACAAGACCCTGTAAGAAGAAGAAGAATACTCGGTAGCCCATTATTCTAACAATAGCAGGTAAATACATCTTAAAAATTTATTACTCTACGTCAGTCATGGGCCAAGTTTTTAGAGTCGAAGTCTTCCTTGTTAACAATTTATTGCATGTTATAAAATTAGTAGATGGGACTTACAGAAGTCCCTATTGTTTAAGGGGTTATAAGGGTCAGTTCTATTGTCCCCACCAAAAGTTAAATAAATGCATCACAGATACGAGGTCCTGGGGACTTCGAGCAGTCCCAATCGTCTATGCCTGCTCTACGTTATTTTTGAAATATACTATAGTTTTCGAACAGGACAATTTTCTGTGTTTACGAAATTTTAGCTTTAAAATATTTTTCGGGTGTAGTTATTCTGCATGGTATCGGTACAAACATTATTTAATTGTGGTGTAAAAAAATCCATGAACATGTTCTACATGAGCTTTCAGCGTACATTTTTGTGTAAATGCTTTGTAACAATATTTGCATTCGAATTGTGGTCCTTTTCCGCATTCGTATCTAGCATGACGAATCAGATTGCATTTGTATTTGTAAACTCTAAAACATTGGGTGCATTGGAACTCTCCTAAAAAATAAATTATATTAATTTATGACGCGTATACCGAAAAAAAATAAGTGCATTTCTTTAAAACAAAAATCGGTGTAAGTCAGAATGGCTTTCGTACAACCTATTTATACAAATATCTTTTTGACGTGTAACAACTTTGCTCTCGCTTTCTTGCAATTTGTGGGAGTGATTTAGTGAAATGGGAAGTGTGTAAGTTTAACAGTCGCCGCGCGCAATTTACATTCAGTCAGATAGTCGTCAACTGATTTACCGAGAGGTCGGTACTGTCAGCCATCAGCTGTGCACTTAAGTTACAGTTTTGTGTATAAAGTTTGCTGTTATACGCGTAAACTATAGAAATAAATATTTACTGTCGATAATAAGTCTCAATAAAGTACAGATCATTGATAAAAAATTCAAGTAAGTAATAATAAATAATTATTCGAATAAAATATTTCAGTATTTAGCTTTTTGAAATTTTGAGGTTGATTTCTGTCACTCCTAGTGTGAATTAAAAAAAAATTTCATTAAAAATACATATTGTTTGTTATGAAAAATCATTTGAAATAATACCTGACCCATTTTTTTCGGAATTTAATTTTAAAATTGCTTATTACTAAGGTGAGATGTTAAATGTTACACATCATATGCGACTGTAAGGCTCGCATATTGATAAGACTATAAAAGTCGTCGACAGGGAGCTCGTTTAGTTATCCCAATTTTAAATCGGACGAAGTACATTGGTCATAAATTTAATCGATCGAGAGTTTTATTGAGCCTTTTCGTGAATTCCTAAAAGATTGTTAAACCTTTTTTTTTATGTGAACACTTATTTTTTTATTGCTTAAGGTATGGAGAATAAAAATCTTTCTTCTTCTTAAATTTTATTCTTAATTAAGAATATTTTTCCAATTCAATAAATTCTTATAAAATAAGACTGAACAATGATTTTTTTAGTAAAAAGTTTCATTTTTTTTATGACTGTAACAACACTTTTAAAGCTAAAGTTGAAGGTACAATTTTGTATGTATCGTTTTTTTTTAAATATAGTTCTCATAGTCGTCGAAACATCCTTGGAGATCCGTATTTATCATAGTTTTTTTTTTTTAATTTATTAAATATGTATCATTTTGATACGAAAAAAAAAATCTACGAGGCTCGACAATAAAGACTATTCGCCAACCTGTCATAATCTTATAGTCAAAAATAGTAGCCCTGATTAATGCATTATGAGCATCGAAGGTCAGCCGCTGACGTCACTTGCTGGACTAGAAAATTTACGGAGCGGTCGAAAAACTTGTAGTGACCGTTGGTTGGTTTCAACTAGATATTTTTACAAATCCGGTTCTGTCAGCAACCGAGAGATCGACAGCGTCGAGGGTCCGTATTCGACCGCTTCCTTTGTAGCCACCGACGGGGCCTAGGAAAGTCGCGCAACCTCTCGAATCCGCGTCGAATTTTGGAGAAACAGGTGGAATGATCTAGAATCGTGATAGGGAGATATAAAAGGTGAAACGATCATAACAAATCAGTATTAGCTTATGTGTTTACGAATTATTAAATGTAAATAGTTATATAGAGTTGTAAAATTTGCATTGCCAAGTGAATATTTAAGTGGTTAATGAAAATAGAAGTTATTGTATTGAAATAAACATTGTTTTGCTATTGGATCGAGAGTTTTAATCGCCGAACCCAAGATAGAACTAAAAATTGTAACAATATGTAGCCCTGTGGGACTACCGCTGCACTTAGTATTAATATAAATTTTGAACTGGCTTTTAGTTAAATTGCAAGTAGTTAGAGCTAATAAAAAGGTTCATTTGCAAAAGTTACGAAATGGACATACCATTTCAATTGTGGGTGTGAACAACAATACTTCGTTACAGATATTAAAAGC
This sequence comes from Agelastica alni, assembly GCA_950111635.1. Classification (NCBI taxonomy): domain Eukaryota; kingdom Metazoa; phylum Arthropoda; class Insecta; order Coleoptera; family Chrysomelidae; genus Agelastica; species Agelastica alni. The sequence continues at coordinate 22,985,603 of OX467709.1, read as the reverse complement.
AAAATTGTGTGTTTGTCGTGTAACGCTTCTGTCTCCCTTACTTAAAAGGAAAACTTTCAAAGGACCATAAAACTGATCATTCGACTTTTAAAAAATAACATCCTGTATTCACTCAAAATGTGTAGAGCAGATCCCAATGAAAACCTATCCGGATTTTCTGAAATATGATATTATTTGCGATGAATTTTATATAATTCGGTACGATTCAGAAACCAAGAAACCATCCCATGCAGGAAATCATAAGAGAACCAGCCTAGGCACAAGCTTGTTACAACTATGTTTTACTTTGGTCCAAACTTGTAAGCTAGTGTTGGGCTGTCCCCCGTAGAAGTCTGGGATGATAAATGGGGTATAACCCTGAGATACAGGATTTGACCAAGCTTGGTATACAGAATTGGGCCAATCTAGGTACTCGGAGATAATAACTGGGTGCCAAGCTTGACATACAAGATTGTTATTATCAAACTCATCATTTATACTTGTAAGCTAGTGTTGGGCTGTCCCCCGTAGAAGTCTGGGATGATAAATGGGGGATAACCTTGAGATACAGGATTAGACCAAGCTTGGTTTACAGGATTGGGCAAATCTAGGTACTCGGAGATAATAACTGGGGGCCAAGCTTGACATACAAGATTGTTATTATCAAACTCATCATTCATATTTGTAAGCTAGTGTTGGGCTGTCCCCCGTAGAAGTCTGGGATGATAAATGGGGGATAACCTTGAGATACAGGATTAGACCAAGCTTGGTTTACAGGATTGGGCAAATCTAGGTACTCGGAGATAATAACTGGGGGCAAAGCTTAAGATACAAGATTGATATCATCACCCAGAAAGAAAAAAATCAAGATGAGTAAATTAAATATGAATGTTAATCGAACTTATTAATTGGATGTGAAACTTTTAAAAATAATCTATTTTCAGTCCGTAGAAAGAATAAACGAAAAAATGATGAAGTTACTAAGCAACTTAACGTCTAAACACTTTCTTTACTGTTACAAACAAGGGAGAAACGCAAGCAACGGTGTTTATATGGACAGTAAGAGTATATTATAAGAGAGAATATTTAAATAAACTATTTTGAAAATAAAGTACGTTTATCTTAGTACTTTATTGTCAGACCTCGTATATCTGGTAATATAACAACATTAATATTTTTTATTAAACAGTACTTAATTTAAACCTCATTATCCAATAATGCACTTACATTTTACGAAAGTCATCGGACCATTTTTCTTGATATTATTGTAACTTTGACAAAAATATGTAAAAGGTTTATTATAAAATGTTGGCAACCAAATTATTTTTCTTTCTAATAAAAAAATATGAAAAATTTAAAGAATAAAAGTAAATAGTTAATAATTAAACTATAACAAATACCATATTTACGTATACTGAATAAAATAAAAATAAAATGAGATCCTTTATTTTTTATGGGTGTGTATTTCTAATGTAATAAAATATACACACAACACCAAAAATATTGAACACCCTGTATATTAACTAATTAAACCATATTTATGGTTTTTGTTTCTATGGAAATATCTTAGTGAGATTGGTATCTAGACGATTTTCCGAACAAGTTTTTTCTGTTAAAAAGCCAGTGCATAAAATATCCACAACAAGGAAGCCAGGAAATAAAACATGGAAATCTAGAAATCAAAAACAAAATCGATAACCATCACAAAAGACCCACTATGATGTAAACTAGTAATTGATAACGTACCGATAGAACAAGTCATGGATTTCGACTTCCTGGGTTGCAAGATCTTCAGCAGGGGAAATTGGAGGAAAAAGTCAAACAAAACATGAACAAAGCTGCATCAATATCTGGTCATTCAAAAAGCATTTGGCGAAACAAACAGATAAGCATTCAGAGTAAGTCACGAATGCTTATAACGACAAAAATGAAAACAGGCAACACCCTTCTGGATAAGTAAAGGAATAAAGACCTAAGTAGACAAACTGACACCAGTGATATCGTAAGATGGTGCAGAGCTCGACGAAGATACTGGAACGCACACGTCAGCAGGATGAATGAAGACAGATTACCACGAATAGTCAGGGACAACATACCAACTGGAAGAAGACCCTTGGACAAACCATCAAAAAGATGGAGAGACAGCTGGCAGTCCACTTTATAGAAAAAAATCAGTGAACTATAGGCGGTACGCCTTCTAGAATTGGAAGAAGAAGAAGTAAAATATCTGCTTTTAATAGGGAAAATATTATTGCTTTGCATTTCAATAATAAAATATGCTAGTAGGATCAATTGTGCGAACAGTTCATTGATATGTACAATTTGGTACAGTGGATAGACGACCATTTTCTGGGCGTCCACGAGTGTCGAATGAAAGGCAAGATCGTAGACATCGAGCGCTAGCTCTAATACATCAAATCCCAGGTACGTTTTGTCGTATTATTTCAACTTCCACAATTCAAAGAAGACTTTACAATACCAATTTACGTGCCAAAAGACCTTCACAGTTACCCACTCTACTAGATGGGCACACAAGCATAGTAATTGGCAAGTAAGAAAATAGACATGACTCTTATTTTCAGATGAAACCAGGATGGGATCGTCAAGAGAGACCAAATTTTGCCCGCAAAAATGGTCCATTCCAATCATGTTTTGGAATGGGATAATGATCAACCGACGTACCCCATTAATTTCTATGCTACAGATGTAACAAGTGCAATTTACATTGAAAGTTTTATTACACCTACTGTTTATCCATTACGTAATGAATTGAGTAAATATTTTATTTTTATGAATGATAATGCTAGGCCGCATCGTGCCAAAAGGGATCAGGCGATACTTGAAGAAGAAAGTAACGCTAAATTGGAATGGCTAGCAAGCTCGCCTGCTCCATTAAAACACAGGTTCAGAAGATTCTGTTGCTGGGCAGTTGAGCATCATTACCAAAGTATTTTGCTGCGTGGAATTCTAAATCGAGATCATAATTGGGCCATCGCGTCATTATTTTAAGATATTTGAAATTATGTATTTATAAAATGGGTTTTTTGGGTTACTTTTAAGGCTCTGTATAGGATGTCCAATTAATTTTGGTCTTTTTTTTAGTTGAATCATTTAATACTACTTTTTTCCTGTATAATAACCTATTGAGCGGTTACTTATAATTTTTCTTGCAAAGTTACTGTCATTTCAAGTTATGATATTATCCGAGCAATATACTTAGCATTTACATTAACCCCCAAATCTCCAGGGTGCAGTATTTTAAATATCAATATCGTTTTTTTGAAATCTGCAATCTTAGAAATAAGAAATTTCATTTTTTGACAGGATATTCGTAATCACAGCCCCCGAAAACCACCAATAATAATTTTTTAGATACCAATATCCTTTTTTGTATGTATATTTGGAAATGAAAATTTTAATTTTCTGACTTATATTTTAACTTATTAACCAAAAAAAAACCCAATTACAAATTTTAAAGATATATTACCACAGTGAAAAAATGTATGCCTCCGTGGGTTAATGTGGATGCTCATGTTAAGATATATTTTATAGCCAAAAATAATCGTAACTATACAAAAAAGTTGACTGCTCAATTGCTTATTTAAAAGGGTAAAAGTAGTTTTTAATAATTTAACAAAAAAAAAGACCAAATACAATTTAGGCATCCTGTACATTCTACTAATATTGTAAACGCGAAAGTTTGTGAGTATGTATGCATGTAGGGATGTTTCATACTCTTTCACGCAAAAACTTCTGAATGGATTTTAATAAAACTTTACAATAATGTAGCTTATACATCTGTATAACACATATAATTTATAAAGATATTGTGTCAATCTACTAATATTATAAACGCGAAAGTTTGTGAGTATGTATGTATGAATCTCAGTTTTAAGTTTTCTTGTCAGTGTCAAGTGTGTGTTATGTTATTTTGAAAAAAAATACATTTTAGTTATTTACTATATAAATGGGATAAAGGCATCAATAATATAATAAGTGTGTAAGTTATAAATAAGTAAGTAGCACGAGTTATGTAAGTACACGAATCTTCTTCTTCTTTAGGTGCCCTGTTCTCCTTGGACGTTGGCAATCATCAGCGCTATCTGAACCTTGTCTACAGCTCGGCGGAACAATGTGGTAGTGCTCACTCCATACCATTGTCTTGTTTTTTAGCCAGAATATCTTGCTTCTACCCAGGCCTCTTCGTCCTTCGATCTTCCCTTCTATAATAGACTTTAAAAGTCGATACTTGTCATTCCTTAAGATGTGACCAAAATACTCCAGTTTGCGCTTTTTTAGTGAAAACAAAACTTCCAGCTGCTTGTCGAGGTGTTGAAGTACCTTGGTGTTATGAACTCTTTCTACCCTCTTAATAGCCTTCTGTACGTCCACATTTCAAAGACCTCCAATTTTTTGCACATCGCATCTGTCAAAGTCCAAGCTTCCATTCCATAAGACAGTATGCTGAACACGTAACAGCGAAGCATTCGGACGCGCAAAGGCAAGCTAAAATGTATGCTGCAAAGTACCTTACGCAACTTCAGAAACGAAGCACGAGCTTGTTCTATTCTGGCACGAATCTCCAGCAATCCGTCCCACTTCTCATTTAGTTAACACACAAGATATTTAAAAGTTTTTATTCGCTCAATTTGTTGACCGTTAATTGCCAGGTGTCCGTCCACGTTGTTTGATTCACATAAATGTGAATAAGTGTCAAATTTTGGTATCAAGATAGATGGATGAATTTCTTGGAGAAGAAAATGAGGAAATACTAATCTTACGCAGACTAAGTCGCGGGTACCATCTAGGATAGTAATGTTAATATAAGACTGATTCCGTTACTATTTTGTAAATTAAACTGTTTAAAATGAATAAACATTTTTTTTTATGAAAATAGTCGCAAAAAGGGGAAGGGATTATAGAAAGGAAATAATTGTGGACACGCTTTTTAAAAAGTTGCAGGTCATAGTTCTCTGGAAAAACTGATTTTGGAAGCTTATTCCATTCCGTAGCAGCCCTGTAAAAGAAGGATTCTTGATGAAGATTGGTCCTTGTAGTGTCCAGCTTGAGAGTAAATGTCTGAGACTGATCAGCGTGCCGATTTCTTCGGCCGAATGTGGCCAATGGTGGTACAAGAGTTTTTATTTCTCTGGAGCATCTGCCATGGAAATATCTGTAGAGCAATGACTGGTCTGCAACTCTTCTTCTATGTTCTAGAGGGTGAAGGGTATCTGTGAGAGTTGAGCTGTTTATCAAGCGAATGGCTCTTTTCTGAATGGAATCTAGAAGACGAAGAGAATGCCTTGGTGCTGAACCCCAAATGTGCGAGCAATACTCCAGTAGAGGTCGGATTTGAGCCTTGTACGTCGTTAACAGTTGATCAGGAGTAAAAAACTTTCTGGCTTTCCACAGAAAACCTAGCCGCCTCTGGCTTGCCGACTTTGCGATGTTAGCAACATGGTCATGCCAAGACATATTATTGGACACCGTGACTCCCAAAATCGAGATGGAGGGACTTGGTTCAAGGGTATTTCCGGACATTGTGATGGGATGATTTGAGGACTTCACTTTCTTGGAAAACGTGGCACTTTGTGTTTTTTGGGCGTTGAACTAAACAAGATTGTTGGTTCCCCACTCAACGATTGCTTTAAGATCTCTATTGATGGAATCAACGTGTTCCTGCCCGAGTCTATTTGTATCATTCACCGAAAGTGATCGATAGGATGTGAAAGTTGAGACAAGTGTGCTATCGTCTGCGAAATTGTAAATGGGGTTCGTGGTGGTTTTCAAGAGGTCGTTGATGTGTAAAAGAAATAAGGTGGGGGACAGAATGGAACCCTGGGGGACCCCAGCATTGGTTTTAAACGTATCAGAAGAAATACATTTACATTTATTTGTTTTTACTTTATTATATTACGTAACTGAACGCTATCGATGCGAAGTATTCGCACGGGTCAACTCCAGTAACCCACAAAGTAGCCGTTAGACCCATTTTTAAAGTATATAACCTAAAATATCATAAAATTCTGTTATAATGGCCCAATTTAGACCCCAAATATTGATTCTGCACAGCAAATTATCTCAAAAAAAAGACCTCTAGCTGCCTAACAACAAACAAGATTACATTTTTTGTGAACCTGTAAAATATGTGGGATTTGTTTTTTAGAGCTATTTACCTCAAACTATACTACTATAGAAAGAATACTCCAAAACAAGTTATAAATTAATATAATGCACAGGCGTGTAAATGGAGTAAAAAGCAGAGGACGACATAGCAACTAATGATTGACCTTATTTTTTATCTTTATTTTGTGTATTAAGTTTTCTGCATTTTTATTTGACGGTTTTCTTGGTGTCATAGTTTTTAAATAACAAAATAGAACTACTTCTCCTAACCTAACCAATAATACAAAAATACTAGAGGATCCGAGTCAACTGATGCTGTGTGTATTTAAGTTTTATACAAGATCAACTTAACTTAAAAACATTATTTCTCTTATTAGCTTTACTCTTTTTACGTAAATCGGTATTTGTTACAGAAAAACTAATAGTATCAAAAGTAAACTATATCAAACAACCCTGAATGACAATAATTTTCTGAACAATATAATCTTTCACATAAAATAAATTGAAAACAATAAAACAGCAATATTATTTTGCATGTTTAGAAAAGTAAACACAAGTAACTGGTTTCGTCTTTAACGATCATCAGAGCTACCTTATATTTCTAACAAATAAGCAACTACTATTGTTGTTATAGTTACTTCGGTTCGTTAGATAAAAGATTGCGCGAAATGGGACAGTTTGACGTGTCTGTCCCTGTTCGCCTTAAGTTTGCTGGAATAGGTGCATCCTTGCATGGGACACGAAAATTGAGGAGCCTGGTTACATTCGAACTTTAAATGTCGATTCAAGTTTCCTTTGTATTTATATTTTCTGCAACATGTGCGGCAGAAGAAACGAGGAACTGAAAACGAAATGTTTATAAATGCATAAACTACTAACGGTGATTTTTCTTGATAAAATTTAACGTAAACACACAACAGTTAAAACAAGGATGTTATTCGAACGGGCTACCGGTTTTACGTATTTTCCAAATTATTTTGCATCTTAACGTTTGTCAAATGCCAGCTGGTTAAAAAATGACCGTTCAAATTGCTCGATCTGTTCGTTTTAAAATCACAAATCGAACAAGTCCAAACTTCTTCCTCGGCTCCACAGCCCGCTCTTTCGTGTCTCTCTAAACGAATGGATGATTTGTATCTTTTGTTACATTTTTCGCAGCTATATCCTAAAAAAAAACAATTAAGTTACTAAAAAAAATCCGCTGAAGCAAAAAAAGTTGATCTAAGTACTTTAATTGCGTGCCAACAACTTTTTTTGGTTCAAAGGACTCGCGATGAGAGCGAACGTTAATAAATAAAATTTTGAAAAATGTGTTCATGAGGGCATATAATTACAGTGAATACAAAAAATAAATAGGTATTTTCCACAATATTTCTTCACTTAATTATCAATAACAAAAGGTATATTGAATTATTTTTTAGTATGCATGCATCGTAAACCTTCCATAATAAACACAAATGCGTGCATAATTAGGTTTTTATCGCACGCCGTGTGTATAATGACCGGTCCGATCCGACTCCGATCCGACTCCGGGACACACCTATCAAGCACTCTTCTAATCCGACTCCGATCCGATGTTGCCATAAGAATCTGGACGGTGCGGGATCGGAAAGGGGTAAGCACACATGTCATAAACGCTTTCTAACGCTTTCCGATTTTCGACTCCAGCTCGGTACACTCGTCACTCGCCAGTGCCTCTATTCAAACATTCTTGCAGAAGATTTTTTATGTAAAATGTATAAAAATTTTAACAAGTGCGATTTAGAAAAAGAAGATAAAGAAAATCGGAGATCATTCATGGAGGACAGAAAAAAACGCACATTTTAGGTACCTGCTGCTTGGATAAAAAGATCTGCAGAGAAGAGTTTTCCAGACTTGTACACCACTTAAATTATTTATTACAAAAAATAATGGATATTTTTTATAGGTATTAAAATTTTTTACTCAATATGTAACCAGAAAATTTTTATTAATAATTTAAAAAATTTCCACAACTTATTCTCAAAACAGTTTAAAAAAAAAGATTAATTCAATTATAAAAATATATTAATTGAAATTAATAATAAAACAAATAATGTGTGATTTTTTTTAATTTTAATTATAAAATTTATTATAGAAAATTTGGATTCTAATTAGATGTTTTTATTATTTTTTTTATTTATGGCAAGAGAAGCGTATTATTTATACACACATAGTCGTTTTTTTTTTTACAACATTTTTGCATAAAAAAGAATTAATAAATAAAATTTTGAAAAATGTGTTCATGAGGGCATATAATTACAGTGAATACAAAAAATAAATAGGTATTTTCCACAATATTTCTTCACTTGATTATCAATAACAAAAGGTATATTGAATTATTTTTTAGTATGCATGCATCGTAAACCTTCCATAATAAACACAAATTCGTGCACTTGGTCTTGTATACACCCCAGGTAGTGCCTCCACTGTGCGGTGGCTTCGCATTCGAAGATAATATGAGTGACGGTTTCCTTCTCCTCATTACATAATCTGCATATAGGTTCTGTGTCAGTCACGCCTATATTGTGCAGATGTTTCCTCAAAGACCAGTGTCTGGTACAAAGCCCTACAACTATTTTAATATTTTTCCCATGCTTAGCGAGAGCAGCTCTCTACCTGCTTAGGTGATGGTTCTTTCAGCATTAACTTGCTGTGCTTAGCTCCCTTTGGCTGTGTCCACTTCAGCTGATGCTGAGAGTTGAACCAGCCATTGATCACTGCTTTAATGCTGGCCTTGGGTATCTTTATTATTGGTTCTGGCCCAAAAAATGGTGTTCCAGAGCCCCGCCTAGCTAGTTTTTCTTCGTTACCAGAAATACCTTTATGCCCTGGCACCCACAACAAAGTGACTTTGTTATGGTTAGCCAAGGTTCGTAGGTTTCCGGCACATTCCACGACAATATAAAGTAAACTTATATTATACAGTTCTTTGGTCTGGTCAGACAATACTAAATAATTTCTCACTTCTTCAATGAGCTCCTTCGGATTTATAGCCACCATTTTTTTTCGATTTTATTAAAAAATAATAACACCACACAGAATAAAATACAAAGAGACACGCGTCCCGCAGTCGGAATACAGTCGGTGTAAACTGTTGCGTTTAAAGTCCAGTATCATTTTCCTTTCAGACACTCGTCCAAATGTATGATCGGAGTCGGATCGGAAGGGTGCATGATAGTTGTGTCTCGGCTATAAAGTTAACTAGGTAACGACAAAATGAGTGCTATCTTTAAAAGTCACAACATATCCCTAGAAACGAAAATAAGACACTTAAGATGCTATGTTTTTTCTGTTCTATTGTATGGAGTAGAATCCTGGACACTCACAGAAGCCACCACTAAAAATTGGAAGCATTTGAGATGTGGCTGTATAGGAGAATGCTACGAATACCATGGACAGCTCACGTTACAAATATAGAAGTGCTAAAGAGAATAAAAAAATATCTAGAAAACATGTACATCATTAAAAAAAGAAAACTAGAATACTTAGGGCACGTTATGAGGAATAAGGATCGATACTCCCTACTGCAAACCATAATACAGGGAAAGATACTGGGTAGGAGAGGACCCGAAAGAAGAAGAATCTCATGGTTGGGGAATTTACGGACTTAGTTTGGGAAAACCTCAGCAGAACTGTTTCGAGCGTGTACAAACAAAGTTATAGTTGCCAACATGATTGCCAACATCCGAAACGGATAGGTAGCCGAAGAAGAAGAAGGTAACGACATCAATAAACAAGATTTTTAGTATGGTCTGTCAGAAAATGTAAATTTTAGTCAATAATAAATAACTTTTTAATATCCACTGTATTACTAATTTCCAATAAACAGTTATATCTTTATTCAATATAAAATTGACAATCCAATCTTTTCTCAATGTCTGTGTTATAACTTTTTGATGATGCATTGAAGCATTAGCGAATTGCCGAAGGTACTACATAGAATTTCTTTGCAATAAATGTTTTTTTAGTAATCAATCATGTATCATATACCATCCTTATCGCTCGTCGTGCGTATAAAGATTGTTAGGTAACTGCTTTAAAAAAAAGATAAATTTTATTGAGGGTTGTTAAATTAATCAAAATGTCTACAATTAGTTTATTTTAAAACAACTAAAACGAAAAAATTATTGCTAATAAATATTGATTAAATGAATGCACCAAAGTAACGAAGATTTATAAATTCTGTACATTTTTTATCATAATAAGGTACGTATACATTAGTAAGAAACATTTATTGCGAAAGTAGATGTCAATATCTGTGAAAACAAAGTCCGAGAGACACAGACGCTGGCGTCTTCTTTCGCAATAAATGTAGCAAGTTTCTTGCCAATATACACGTACCTAACGCAAATATTACCAGTTCGTTAATATTGTGAGTGTCAAAAATTCTTTGTAATATAAATTCCTGGACTTTACAGGAATCAAATTTAATTCGGCTTCAGTAGCTAAGGTTTCACGTCAAAAGCGTGTTTTTTAGTTTTTTTAAACTACAATTTATTTTTAGCATTCTGTCACTGAAACACCAATGCTATGAACTGTGTTAATATTTGTTCTGCGCGCTTGCGTAGTTCACGGACTAGTTTTATCTCTCTTACTCTCATGTGAAGGACCTCTGCTGAAATTCATGAATCCTGGCGAAAGTAATCAGGATAATCGGATATTTTGATCAAATTATTGCATTGTCGTCGGTCTTTGAGAAGTGTGCAAAGTTTAAATTAAATCTGATCGCTTTAAGTAGGGCAAAATTAAGGCCAAAGAATCAGTACAAACAAGATACAGGTGAAACTAATATAAACGTGTTAATAAAATGTCAAATGACATGAAACCATCCCCTTGATAAAATGCACCAAAATTATTTATACTAAAATATATCGTATGACACTATGCATAACGGCCTCAGCTTTGCGTCGCGGCCTTTACCTGCTTGTTCATTCTTTAAAAGTCTAATTATGTATTAGTAACATAATAAAGTATTATTTGTAAAGGTAAATAAGAAATAAAAAATAATTATTAATATTTATTACTAATTACCAAATAATAACGAGATTTGCTGCTGTTAAAACGCTTTGTCTAAATGTTTTTTTGATTTATAGTGAATTTTAAGATTATCATTTCTATGAGTTTTATAATTACACAAAGTGCATTCAAATTGAGGTTCTTTGCCACATTCCAATCTAATGTGCAATTTGAGATTCCTCTTGTTTTTGTAAGACCTTTTGCATATATCACACCTCCATCTTTTTGAATCTGCAAATAAAAATTATCAATAAACTGATTTTTATTTTTATTGTTTGAAAGGAAGGTTAGTAACTGGTTGTCATTTGCCACTTTTATTTTCACTACGTAGTACAACAACCTTTTCTTTTCTCAACTTCTGTGTTACAACTTTTTGATGATGCATTGAAGCATTAGCAAATTGATGAAGGTACTACATACGATTTCTTCGCAATAAAAGTTTTTTTAGTAATCATGTGTTATATACCATCCTTATCGCCCGTCGTACGTATAAAGGTAACATAATAAGGTACGTCTACATTAGCAAGAAACTTGCAACATTTATAGCAAAAGTAGATTCAGTATCTGTAAAAGCAAAAGAGGTCGATACCTTTATTACACAGACGCTGGCATCTACTTTCGCAATAAATTTCGCAAGTTTTCTTCCAAAATTATTTATACTAAAATATATCGTAACCTTGCTCATGCTTTAAAGTTCTGATTATGTATTAGTGACAAAATAAAGTATTATGGTCTAAGATCAAAAATAAAATCGATCTTCAACTGTTTAATACACCAACCGTAAGTACAAAGCCTATAGAATATGCAAACGTAGGGTTGCCTATATTTTTTCCGGTCTAACTATTGGGTTGGCAGGTATAAACAGGTATTTTGATCCTAGTTATTTTTCACCTACTTGTTTAATCTATAAATTAAACATAAAAATAAGTGCTGTTTTATTGCGAACACAATGATATAGGGTTGCCCGCAAAAATTCTGTCCTCAATGATGGTTGTCGAATTTAAAAAAATAAAATTTTAATGCGACTGTGAACGTGCGACAAAGAGGTCCGAGACAAATATCTCGTGTGATGGACGAAGACACAGAGTTGTAGCTGAGCGTGGCGCGACCGCAGGACGTAAGAGAGTCCGTATGTTAGTAGTTCATGCAAAAGAGAATGATAGCAATATACTAGTAAACAACAATATTTTGGAGCAACTGGTAGTATACCTACGAAAGTAATATGCAGTATATAATAACTTGAAAGTTGATATATGTTAGATTAATATAATAATTTAAAAATATTTTAAATATATATTTAATTATAAATGCTGCATTGAAGTGTACAAATGTTTGAATAAAAATTGGAAAGCGATTTATACTTGCTTGAAATTTTTATCTTTTTTCAAGAAAGTAAATAAAAATGAAACGTCGAAAATTTCAGCTACCTACAAGCGCGCAGCTACAACTCGGTGTCTTCGTCTATCGCACAAGATATTTGCCTCGGACGTCTTTGTCGCACGTTCACAGTCGTATTAAAATTTTCTTTTAAAATTCGACTACCATCAATCAGGAGAGACTTTTTCGGGCAACACTATATCATTGTGTTCGCAATAAAACAGCGCTTATTTTTATGTTTAATTTATAGAATAAACAAGTAGGTGAAAATAACCAGGACCAAAATAGCTGTTTATACTTGGCAACATACATACATACATATAGTCACGCCTTTTTCCTCTAAGGGTGAGCTGAGAAAAAGGCGTAACTATATCTTCTTCTTTAGGTGCCCTGTCCTCCTCGGACGTTGGCAATCATCAGCGCTATCTGAACCTTGTCTACAGCTCGGCGGAACAATGTGGTAGTGCTCACTCCATACCATTGTCTTAAGTTTTTTAGCCAGGATATCTTACTTTTACTCCGGCTTTTTCGTCCTTCGATCTTCCCTTCTATAATAAGTCTATACTTGTAATTCCTTAAGATGTGACCAAAATACTCCAGTTTGCGCTTTTTTAGTGTAAACAGAACTTCCAGCTGCTTGTCGAGGCGTTGAAGTACCTCGGTGTTACGCACTCTTTCTTTCCAGGAGATTCTTAATAGCCTTCTGTATGTCCACATTTCAAATGCCTCCAATTTTTTGCACATCGCATCTGTCAAAGTCCAAGCTTTCATTACATAAAACAGTATGCTGAACAGCGAAGCACTCGGACTATACGTTTGACTATATGTTTGATTTTATTATTATTTATATTTTATATTTTGGTCCTAGTTATTACCCAGTAGTTGGACCGGAAAAAATATAGGCAACCCTACGTTTGCATATTCTATAGGCTTTGTACTTACGGTTGGTGTAAAATTTTTTACTCATCGGTAGAAAAAAAAAAGTTATTTTTGAATTTTGAATTAATTATAGCCTGGCCATGATTTTTTCAGGCAACCCATTTTTTTATAATTTTTAACATACTAAATTTTTATAAAATAATTTTTATCCATTAAACAGATGGGTGAAGGTCGATTTTACGTCGGATCCTCTACTATTATTTGTATAGGTAAATAAGAAATAAAAAATAATTATTAATATTTATTACTAATTACTAAATAATAACGAGGTTTTCTGCTGTCAAAACGCTTTATCTAAATGTTTTTTTGATTTATAGTGAATGTTAAGACTACTATTTCTATGAGTTTTATAATTACACAAAGTGCATTCAAATAAAGGTTCTTTGCCACATTCCAAATTGAGGTGCATTTTAAGATGTCTCTTGTTTTTGTAAGACCTTTTGCATATATCACACCTCCATCTTTTTGAATCTACAAATAAAAATTATCAATAAAGCGATTTTTATTTTTATAGCATTGAGTGAAAAGTTAGTTATTTGTTATTTGCCTCTTTCATTTTAGGTATGTGGTAGGTTTTTTTTCTTTTTTCAAATGACCAACAATGAGAGCGTATAATTTTAAAAAAATATTAAAAAAATGCTTCCCTGTAGACAATATAGTAAAGCAAATAAAAGGATATTTCTTAAAATATTCCTTCACTAATTTATCGATAAAAAGTCGGGTACAAAAATATTTGATCTTTAAAGGTATATAATTAATTTATTTGACAAAAACCGACCATATATTTTATTCTTCCATTTTCCATCTTTACTGTTTTCCACTCTAATTTATAGTTTATTATTTAATAAAGAATAAAAATTATGATATTGTATTTTATTTTTTTTCACCGAATCTATTTGTTCTAGGAAAAAGGATTAAGAAATGTTTTTGATGTTAAATGAGGTAACGGATGCTTATTTCACCCCCTTAAAATGTAACAGAAATGTTGAAAAAATACCGGTGGTTAGTCTTCGCCAGTACACGGAAATTACAAAATTTCAAATTTCTATTTTTACTTAAATTTGAGAAAAAAATGGTATTCTCAGTTTTTTGGTACGCTTCGGAAACGTGGGTGATCGAAATGTGGTGTTGGCGCAGAATGTTAAGAATCCCATGGACTGCTCGAAGAACAAACGCATCCATATTAAAACAAGTAAGAATAAAGCTCCGTTTGTCGAGCCAAACTTCGGCCACATAATTCGACACGATAATGTGGAGCGCCTCATTGTACAGGGAAGCCATTTGGTAAAAGACGACGAGGCCGATCACCAACGATATGGACAGACACCGTTCGCAATTTAACTGGCCTAAATTTAGAGACCGCAATCAGAGAGGCTAACAACAAGCAACGATGACAAAAAATTATAAGTCACGTCCTGGACAGACTGGATAATGACAAAAATTCACAACAACTACCACACATCATGGATGACGTAATGAACTAAGAAGAAGAAGATGTGAGGTTCATTCAACCTATTTTTGACCCCAGAATGTGTAATATAATTTATGACCAATCTTTTCGAGACAACCTAAATAAGATTCTAATGCACTGATCACACCTCCAGCTTTTTAAACATACAAATTAAAATTATTAATAACAATTCGATGCTCACGTACATTTTCGAGGCCTTTTTGTATTATTATTGTGCATAATGCTAACCAAAAAATATCCTTAAAATGTCCAAATCTATCGCAAATAAAACCAAATCAGAATAAATAATGTCATTTTTATTAATTTCGATTACATTTTTATTCCCGGGTGGTGACTTCAAGAGCATTTGTTCAAATTGTTAATGTGTTTCAAGGATTTGTAATGTACGTTGAGATTGCCCATTGTCAACGCTTTATAATTACAAGCGATACATTCCAAATAGGGTTGTTTGCCACATTCTAAGCGTTTGTGCCTTCGTAGATCGCCCTTATTTTTGTAGGATCTTTTACAAGAATCACAACGATACCTTCTACCTGAAATAAAAAAACACGTGAGGAAAACATAACGTCGGTAAGGTCACTGTTAAAATAAAATAATACAATATCTTTGTCGTATTAGTTTCTTTTAACTGTGATAAGGTATTGCTTATGGAAATTTCAATCGGGGTTCCAAGAATCGTGCAGAACTCATGCGCATTCGCTTCGAATCCGAACACTGTTTGAAAATAGTTCACATTATCATATTATTCTGGTTCATGTCCTCCGCAATTATTTTTCGGGGTGGATAGCGGGTTTAGGACGAAAGAAAACAAACTTCTCGCTCTTCTTAAATCGGCGACGTTTCGATCTTTATTTTAGATATTTCTCAAGGCTACACATACGGAAAAAAAACTCTATAATAGGTAAATTTAATCAACTTCATCAGTAGACTACGAGAATAATATGTGTTAACAAGTGAAGAAATTTAATAAATTAATTACATACCTTTTTAATTTGTGGAAGTCTTAATTAAGTCTGTAATGTAAAATTTCTGATGTCGTATGAAATGAAAATCATCTCGTTTGAACCCCTTTTCTTGATATTCGGCTCACGATCCAAAACTTTTATTGACGAAAAATTAAAATTATGCCCAGTAGTGAAATGATGATTGCTTAATGCCATTTTTTCCGACTTATGTCTATTAATTTTTTGACAGTCATATTGAAAGAAGCTATTCCTGATGACTATTATGACTATTATGATACCGATCCACAAAAAGGCGATAGAAAGGTCTGCAAAAATTACAGAGGGATAGCACTAATCAATGTAGCCTATAAAGTCCTATCAAACATAATTCTTCTAAGACTAACCTCACCAGTTGTTTATAAATTTCCAGCAGGCATACGGCAGTGTAAAAAGGGTCAAAATATGGCATACAATGACTGAGCTTGGCATCCCACCTAAGCTGATCTGAGTAACCAGAGCTTGTGTTGAGGGTTCTAGGTGCAGGGTAAATATTGGTGATGGCCTCTCAGATGAGTTTTAGGTGAGCACAGGTCTTAAACAGCGAGACGCTCTATCACCCACGCTTTTTAATATCGCATTGGAGAAAGTAGTAAGAGAAGCCAAAATCGAAACTCAGCTATTCGGGGCCAGTGGATCAAACTTGCTGCTAGCATATGCCGACGATATAGACGTAGTGAGCATAAGCGTCATATAAGTAAAAAAACTATTTTACAAAATCGAAAAAGAAGCGGAATTTATGGGGCTTAAAGTCAACGAGGCCAAAACAAAATATATGCATGTCTCAAGACCAGGCAGAGCTAGGGTAGGACAAAATGTGACCATGGACAGATACAACTTTGAAAATGTAAGACGATTTAAATACTTAGGGTCCACAATCACAACGATATGAGTGAAGAAATCAGAGAACGCCTAAAGTCAGCCAACAGGTGCTTATACGCCCTAAAGGATATACTAGAGTCCAAATACGTGACTAGGAGAACGAAAATAAAAACGTACCAGACCATAATAAGACCCGTGATAATGTACGGCTGCGAAACCTTGACTCCTACAGTGCAAAATGAGGAACTCATTCGAAGATTCGAGAGAAAAGTGCTGAGGAAAAGTTTCGTACCCACCAAAAACCAGGATACGTGGAGCTAGCGAATCAAAACAAATGCAGAACTAGAACAAATATACAATCAGCCAGAACTGATTAACCTCATAAAGGCACAAAGGTTGAGATGGGCAGGGCACGTACGAAGACGTACGAAGATGATAGAATGGTCCGCTTAATATGGGACAAATCACCAGAAGAAAGACGACCACTTGAAAGACCAAGATTAAGGTGGCGTGATACGAGGGCAGTTTGATAAGTCAGTGACTTTTTGAATTTCCCGCGCAGTTACTCCAAATGCAACAGTGCTGCCGTCAATCAGTAGGCAACTTTCTAATTTTGAGCAAGCTACGTCGTGCAGTTAGTGTTTGATAGCCTTTCAAAGCAGACAACGAAAATGGAAAAAAGTGAATTTCGTGTGCTGATTAAGCATTAATTTTTACTTAAAAAATCCATCACCGAAAATAAGGAAAGACTTGATAAATACTACGGGGACTCGGCACCATCAATTTCAATGGTTAAGAAATGGTTTACAGAGCTCCGTTGTGGTCGTACCAGCACTAGTGACGCCGAACGTCCAGGTCGCCCAAAAGAAGTGATCACGCCGGAAATTGTCGATAAAATCCATGAAATGATATTGGATGATCGGAGAATGAAAGTGCGTGAGTTAGCTCATGCTGTAGGTATCTCGTGTGACCACTTCAAAAGAGTGTTTAGCGATGTTCAGCCGTAATCCGTACGAATTTTTGCGCCGTTTTGATACTGTGGATGAAACATGGATCCCACAACACGTCAGAGACCAAGGAACAATCGAAACAGTGGGTTGCTCGGGGTGAACGTGGACCAAAGAAGGCGAAACAGAGTCCGTCAGCCAACAAGGTCATGACCACAGTTTTTTGGGATGTACGCGGTGTAATTCACATCGATTACCTCAGGAAAGGTAAAACGATCACCGACGAATATTATTCAAAGCTTTTGAACAGATTCGACGTTGATTTGAAGCAAAAACGGCCGCATTTGGCTAAGAAGAAAGTGCTGTTCCATCAATACAATGCACGTGTGCACACTTGTTTAGTCACGATGGCCAAAATCCACGAATTGGGATAGGAACTGCTACCCCGTCCAGCATATTCTCCAGATTTAGCCCCCTGCGACTATTTTCTGTTTCCAAACCTAAATAAATGGCTGGGCGGTAAGAGATTTGTGTCGAATGAAGAAGTCATTACCGAAACAAACGCGTATTTTGAGAGCTTTGAAAAAACCTATTATTTGGAGGGAATAAAAAAATTAGAAAAACGCTGGACTAAATGTGTCGAGCTAAAAGTTGATTATGTAGAAAAATAAAATGTTTATTTGCGGAAAAAAATTTGTTTTATTCAAAAAGTTACTGACTTATAAAACTGCCCTCGTAAAACTACCATAAATGGAGCTACTAAAAAAGGCAATACCTACCACGTTTATTTATTAATTGTTGTGTTATCGGGTGACTATTTTCGATTTTAAAATCATTAGGTTAATAAAAGACAAACAAGGTCAGGTTAAAATAGCGGTTCGAAAGGAACCTACTTAGGCCTTTTGGCCCGTTATGATACCATGATAGACGGCGTTGCCTTTTCCCTCTACCGTGAGAACCAGTTGGAACTTTTAAGAAAAAGTGTGAGGTCTCTAATGCTAACTGAGCTGAGATCAGATAAGTCATCAAAGTTCGGTTGCACTAGTATAGAAAGCCGTTTTCTGCTTAGGACAGTGCAGGTGTACCATTGTTTCCTTCACTTCCTCATCGTGACAGCTTCTATAGAAGTGATGTCGTAGCTTTGCGATTCCCATGCGCCGTGTATGGTATCCACCTGCCCAGTGTCGTTATATCCGCGATCGCATTTTCAATGGACTCCCTGGATAGAGTTAAAACATCATTAGTTCGACGTAGATCTAGTTTAGGCCAAATCTGTTTTGATGATGTGCATGTGGGTTTATTTTGCCACCTCAAGTTGCCTTTTTGAACTACTTTGCTGTGCAGTAGGAGCCAGCAGTTTGCAATCGGTACTCCTTGTTGAGATGAGACAGATACAGCTGGGAGGGTGGTGACCTCTCTTGCTAGCTCGTTCGCCTTACAGTTGCCTGGTATGTCCCTGTGTCCGGGTACCCAGACAATGTGAACTCTAAACTTAGCTCCAAGCTAAGTGAGGGGTTTTTTGAGAAGACACCACAACCTACTCTCCCCTCTAGTTTAGACCAAAGACAAACGAACTGATTTCTATAGGTGTAATTTTGTGCTTGCACAAATTATGAAAGTTATTCGACTTGCACGACGAATGACGAATGCAAGAAAGATTGTATTTAAAGTTTTGCCTTTGTCGAGCTGATATTAAACGACTTTTTGGGTCTTTTTCTCACCGAAGTTCATAAACTTAATCATGATTGTGATTTATTTGCTTGAGAAATTCTCGAAGCCAATAGGTGCCATTGATTTTTTATAAATATTGGTATGAGCTTTATTCTGAAAACATCTCCGTTAATTATGATTCATCCAGTTTTGCAAATAAAAAAAAGTTCTTCACATATAGGTAAACACCTCTAAATACACAAAATTATTATTTTTCTTACTGTTTCGGAAGAAATCACAAAAAAAAATACAACCTAAATAAAAAAATTAAAAAAACGCTGGAATAAATGTATCGAGCTAAAAGGTGATTATGTAGAAAAATAAAATGTTTATTTGCGGAAAAAAATTTGTTTTATTTAAAAAGTCACTGACTTAACTAACCGCCCTCGTAATATAAAATCGGCCCTCCGAAAAATGGACATTGAGAATAGTCTAGAAGTTATGGAAGACCGAGATAGATGGAGGCGAATTGTTGCCTCAGACAATGCCCATTAGGGGCTGTAGCGCTACAAAGTAAGTAAATCATATTGGTGTTGATTCATCCTTTTTTTAAGGTATTGTTTTGTTTGTTCAATATAACATTTGTCACAATTCACGCAAAATACTCTATAGATCTTTAGAAACAGGATCTTTAATTGTAGAAAAATCAAACCAGCTACTTTAATATTATAAAATGCCAATTTGCATTGTGGGGCCTTTTTGTTTATGATTTGTTGAATGTTTTCAAATAGTCCAGGGAAAATTTTCTGGGGTCCAATATAATCTACAGAGTACCTTGCGTGAATTGTGACAAACGTTATATTGGACAAACAAAACAATACCTTGAAAAAGGATGAATCCACACCAATATGACTGTCGAGAAATTAATAGACATAAGTAGAAAAAAACGGCATTAGGCAATCATCATTTCACTACTGGCCATAATTTTAAATTTTCGTCAATAAAAGTTTTGGATCGTGAGCCGAATATCAAGAAAAGCGGTTTAAGCGAGATGATTTTCATTTCCTTGAATGATACCATAAATTGCAGACCCGATGTACAGGGCCTGAATGCACAATATAATATTGCGAAAATAGTTAAATTATATTTATTAATCTGTTCTAAGTAAATAAATAAATGAACAAAAGCAAATTGTGTTTATATAATAGTGCACGGCTGACAATTAAAGAAATAACATGTAAAATAATAATATACAAATTTGTTTTGTCATAGCATAATATTTATTTAAATAAGAGTGGGAAGGCTACGAAGACCCGAAGAAAGAGGAGACTGTGAAGTATGAAACGATGTATAATGTATTATATCTCATTTTCTCGCAGATTTAAACCTGTAGATTTATGTGTTTTATTACATACTTTTATCTGCTTTTCAAAAGTAGAGGAATTATTTGATGGGGATGAGTTTTCTCTCGTTTCGGTTTTTCTAATTTCAAATACATGAAAAATCACTTTTAAAGTTAAATAAGGATGCACTAAAGATTTTTTAATATTTATTTCATCTAAAAAAAAACATTATTTTAAAAAATTCTTCCCAAAAATACATTCACTTTTGTAAACTGGTCATAAGATTTCTTTTAAAAGTTAGATTTGCAATAAAACCGAAGAAGGGCTTATACGAGTGCGGTTCGATAAGTACTTAGCCTCACCGCCCGATGGCGCCACTATCTCAAGAGAAATTTACTATCGTGTAGTAGTATGAAGGCAGCCGACAGGTGTCGGGTCGACGCCTTTGAAATGTGGGTATGGTGAAGAATGCTAAGAATACCGTGTACGGCACATCGCACCAATGTGTCAGTGCTGAACGAGATCGGACCATCAAACCGTCTCGGTAGCTTGACATCAGCGCGAATACTGAACTTCTTTGGACATACAGTGCGGTCCATAGGTATGGAATAAATTCATTTTTAGCGTTATTATGTATTTTATTAAAAAATCCTGACATAGGTCAATTTTTAATATCAATTTGACAATTTACAGCATGAAAATATTACCTCCTTCTTGCACCGCCTATGAGTTATGAGCAACCCCTCAAAAAATTTAAATAAGAAGGGTGGTCGTGTGGCATCTTGTTCGAAAGGGATTTTCATTATCTGTTCAGCAATACTAAGTTTTTCATATTTGGTGCAACCATAACTGAGAAAATTTATTCTAAATATGTATAATATGGACGAATATTGATAACGGAAGAAATTAACAACATTACCTCTGAGGTCCTACAAAATGTGGTACGAGAATTCCAAGATCGCCTTGCTTATTGTCAAGGAGTGAATGGTGGTCATTTTAAACATTTCATTTAATTGTAAAATAAATTGAAAATCACTTCCCAAAAAATATTTTCTTCATTCTATGTAAAGTAGAAAAATTTCACAAAAAACATTATCAGCTATAATTGAACCAAATTTTAAAAACTAAGTATTGCTGAACAGAAAATTGAAATCCCTTTTGAAAAAGGTTCAACACGACCTCCTTTCTTATTCAAATTTTTTGAGGGGGTGCTCATAATTCACAATGGGTGCAAGCAGGGGGTGATATTTTCATACTATAAATTGTCAAATTGAAAATAGAAATCGATATGTTTCAGGTTTTTTAAACAAATACATAACATAAACATTTAAGAATTTTAAAATAATTTTTTTCGGTTATGGCAATCATAACTAACATAAATTTGGTGCAATACCAAATTTGAAAAACTTGGTTTAGCTGAACAGGGAATGAAAATCCCTTCCGAACTAGGTGCTACACGACCACCCTTCTTATTTAAAATTTTTAAAGGAGTGCTCATAATTCAGAGGGGGTGCAAGAAGGGGTAATATTTTTAAAATGTAAATTGTCAAATTGACAATAAAAATCGACCTGTTTTAGTTTTTATTGAACAAATACATAATAACGCTAAAAATGAATTTATTCCATACATATGGACCGCAGTGTATATCTCGTCACGACAACCTTGAGAGACTGATTTTTCAGGGCAAAGCCCTCGGCAAAAGCAAACGCGGAAGCTCCCCATCTAGATAGACAGACATTGTATCAAAAGTAACCGAGCGTCCACTAGTGGAAGCCATTAGAACTGCTGCTGACCGCGGGAGATGGCGAGAGACTGTAAGAAGAGTTTTAAGTAATAACACCTGACATTAACTTGTGATCACTACACGTCGTTCTCGACGTTAGACTAAAAAAAAGAGTACATTCTCGTAGACGGCTACTGTCGAAATTTCAGCCGAATCGGACGCGTAGTTTTGGTTTGACCACGTGTGGAAGCAATATCGCTCGGTAATTCGATTCTTGTTTTTGGAAGGAAAATCGCGCAGCAAAATCAACGAGCGCTTGGATGCTGTGTACGGAGGCTACCGTGACAAAAATCAGGGATCTTGTATTGGCAGACCGCCGATTGAAGGTGCGCGAGATAGCTGAGACAAAAAAACGCGTGGGTCATATCCTGCATGACAAAGCTGTCGGCACGATGGGTGCTGCGTCTGCTCACTTTGAACAACACTTCAGAGCAGTGTTTGACGCTGTTTAAGCGCAATCCGAAGGAGTTACTGCGTCGTTTCGTGACTGTCGACGAAACATGGATCCACTGGTACATACCAGAGATCAAGAAACAGTCCAAACAGTGGACTTCACCCGGCAAACGTGCTCAGAAGAAGGCAAAGAATGTCCTATCGACCGGAAAGGTGACGGCCAACGTTTTCTGGGATTCACAAGGTGTGATATACATCGACTACCTGGAGAAGGGCAAAACGATTACAGGGCTGCACTATGCCGAATTATTGGATCGATTCGGCGCCGAATTGCTAAAGAAACGACTTCATTTGGCGAAAAAAGAGGTGCTCTTTCATCATGACAACGCACCGACCAACACCTCCGCCCTAGCCATGGCCAAATTGGTCGAATTGGGCTACGAACTGCTGCACCATCCACCGTATTCTCCAGATTTGACCTCGTGCGACTTCTTTTTGTTTCCACACTTGAGAAAGTCGCTCGCCGGGCAGAAATTTGAGTCGAATGAGGAGGTCATCGCCGCTACGGAGGCCCACTTTGCAGACCTCGAGAAAACGTATTTTTCAAACGGGTTAAAGAAGTTGAAGCATCGAGGGTTAAGTACATCGAACTAAAAGGAGACTATATTGAAAAAAAAATCGCCACTTTTCCAAAATTTTCGGTTTTCTTTTGTAGACTAAGTACTTATCGGTGCTTTATGTAATATCAAATTCGTCAGCTAGAAAATATTTGAGAAAGTTTTTGATGCTTCTTACTTTTATAATGCATCTGAAGTTTGTCACAAGTATGTGACTTAAAATTGCAAATGTTACAAACAAATCCAGGTTCCTTTCCGCAATAAAAGCGATAATGCCGATACAAATCTCTTCTGTGTTTATACGATTTATCACATTTGTCACATCGATTTCGAAATCCTAAAAAATATTTAATTTAGAAATAACGAAACGTTTACCTTAACTTCGTATATTTTATGTTTGACAGTTAAAAACAAACAAAATGCAGCGAAATATTTAACAAATAATCATACGAGTTATTTTGAAATTGAAGAAGTGGTCCTTTAAGAAGTCCTTCGATGGTCAATTTATTTTTAATTACTTGAGCAATAAATTAAATCTATTTTGAGATATTTGTTATTAATTAGGTTCAACAATTTTTCGTTTTAATGTTGGTAACTTGAAAAAAACAAAGCATGTTTAAATCGAAGTAAAATTTTCAAAAAAATTAAAAATAACTATAAATAAATTAACCAAATGATTAGAAATAATTTAGATTATTTACATATATACAAAGTTTACACTCGAATGCTAATATTGTCAATAGTAAAGTTAAAAACCGACAAAATTTTTTACACAAATGAATCATATACAAAAAACGAAATAAGTCGTTTACATTTCATTAAATGTGGCTCATTTCACTCTTGTTTACAATCATACGAAGTGTATCTTTATAATCTTTTAACTCTTATCTAAACTCTGACTAAAATGTATACATTTTTATTTTATTTAATATAAAAATAAGAAACAGAGCAAAGGCGGCAATATTTATTGCAAAAATAGTTGAATTATATTCATAAATCTATTTCAAGTAAATAAATAAATGAACAAAAAACAATTGTGTAACATATTTTTCATCGTGCGCCTATGTTTATATAATAGTGCACGTCTGACAATTAAAAAAATAACATGCAAAATAATAATATACAAATTTGTAATGTCGTGATATATATTTAAACAAGAGTGGGAAGACTACGAAGACCCGAACAAAGAGGAGACTGTGAAGTATGAAACGATGTATAATGTATTATAACTCATTCTCTCGCAGGTTTAATCCCTAAGATTTATGTGTTTGTCTCTTTTTTATATCGCTTTTTCGTTTTATCGAGTTTAAAATCACAACGATTCTAAATAAGTTTTACTTCAAGAAATTAGAAATTTCGAGATCATTATAGGTTGCTTTTTTCACTAGTGACAGAATAAAAAATATCATGAGTACCCAACATACCTAACATTACCTAACATTACCTAACTCGATGGAGTTAAGTAATAGTACATTGTTTACCGGGTAGGAAAATCTAACATTCCTGGACGATTGGTAAGATTGCCTAGTCGAGGCGCAAGCCGAGACTTAGCAACACAGAGTCCTGGAATGTGGTTTTTCCTACGAGGAAAACATACTATTTTTCCGCAAATCGTTTAAAATTCGACAGATATTAATTAATTTTAAAAAAATTGCGAATAATTTTATTTATAAATAAATGGTGCTTTGAAATTCGTAATAAAATTGGTTGCGTTACTATGGAAACGTATTAATGTTGAATTATCAAACTTGACGTATATACATTTAACAGCTGGTGTTTTCAAAAACAAAACAATGTAAAATGATAAGTGATGATGAATTTTCCATTTTTGGGATTCCTCCAGAGATGGTTGAGGAAGTGAATGCTGCTTCATTAGAATTATTGCCAAAGAAATTAAGAGAAAAGTACGAATATGCATAAAAACGTTTTATGGACTATCGCAAGAGTAAAAACACGAGTTCTTTCTCGGAAAATGTTGTAATGGTATACTTTCTAGACCTTTGTTTAAAGATGAAATCTTCAGCAATGTGGGCCAATTATTTAATGTTGAAGTCAACCCTTGAAATTAAACACAATGTAGAGATATATCTACATTTTCGAAACTACGTTCTTTAGTAAAACGGCAAGCTCAAGGTTATAGGGCAAAGAAATCTAAGATTTTAACAAAGGAAGAAATCGAAAAATGTATCCAGGAAGCTTCAGATAAAGAAATTTAAAGATTAAGGTAATTTACAAGGTTTTAATTTTTAGATTACACATTTATTCATTTTTTAGGTGGCTTTATTATTTGAAATTTCTGGGGCATGTATAATGGATAAGTTAGTCAGAATGACTACACGATGTAGAAGATCTAGAATCTAAGCTTTTAATTCGAATACCTAATTCGAATACCTAATTCGAATACCAAGGGACCAAGATCATTTGTAGTTAATCAGATATACTTGAATCTTTATCGAAGGTATGTTTTGTCAAGACCAGAAAATATGAACAGTGACCGATTTTTCTTTAAATATCAAAGCGGAAAGGGTTGTAGACAAGTAGTAGAAATACATCAATTTAGAAAAATGCCTAAATTAGTTGCTATTTATT
Organism: Agelastica alni; assembly: GCA_950111635.1. Taxonomy (NCBI): domain Eukaryota; kingdom Metazoa; phylum Arthropoda; class Insecta; order Coleoptera; family Chrysomelidae; genus Agelastica; species Agelastica alni. The sequence goes on along the minus strand of OX467709.1, from coordinate 22,959,528 downwards.
TGAACTTGGAAAATCCGACAGAATCACTGCTTTCGTCTTCTGCAACAATATTGGTTGACTTTGGTGCCGACATAACTAGCTTAAAGAGGCATGGCGGATGGAAAACGTTGCTAAAGGATATATCCAAAAATCTCTTAACAATAAGGTTGAGGTGGCAAATAAAATTTTTACAGTACAATAGATTCAACAAAATAACTTTACTACCTCGCATGTTGTCCAAAATGTTATGTTTCTCATAGTTCTAATAATGTTCCTCCAATTTTCAATAATTTTACCAACTGTCAAGTATATTTAAATGTAACAAACTAATTTTAAAATGCATTCTGCAATGCATTGAGTTTTCAAAAATTTAAATTAATTCCTTATAAACAACGTTTTTTCAATTATTTATGTAGAACACTAACAACTGTAAGGAAATATCAAAAAATTTTGTCTGGAATGTTAAAATTTCCTAGCGATTTGCGGAAAAAGTATATTTATTATGGAACGATTTTAGAGAAAAGTAGTAGAAACATTTGTTATGTCTCAATCCTTTTTTTTATTATTATTAACATTTTATATCGTCAGTACCCAGCAAAGACCGCATGAAGATAAGAGCTTATCTTTTTCCATTGGAAACAAGATAATGAATGTTAGTGTGGGATGGAAATGTTAGAATTTTAAAATATCACAGAAATAAAACTATTTTGAAAGACTAAATTGTAATTTAAATATAAATTAAAAACAAATAAGAGAATAATTCTTTCCGATAACTATTTTGCAAAACTCATGTAGAAGTCACTCTGTTAGACCAAGTACCTCTATTGTTTTCGCAGAGTAGCTCATACAACTGCAAAACCTTTCACCTCCTACATGTTTCCACTTAAAAATATTCGTGCGTTTCTACTTCTTTGTTTATCGTCAAACAGGGTTGGTTATTCGGCAAACGTCGTGTGTTTTTGACGTTTCATCCTACTCTGACTGATTTAGCCGGAAGAGGTCCCTAACAATAATAATTCATCTCTACTTCGTAATTTATTTGTTCGGTCTGCATAAACACTAATCACTACACAGTAAAATATTTTTACATGCTTTCCAAGAAGTATCAAAAGTAGAGGCATTATTTGAATTGATATAGGGATGAGTTCTCTCTCGCATCGTTTTGGTTTCCCTAATTTCAAATATATAAAAAATTGCTTTTAAAATTAAATAAGGATTCACTTAATTTTTTTTAAAATTTATTTCATCAGAAAAAAAAAACATTTTTTTAGGAAATTCATCCTAAAAATACATTCACTTTTGTAAACTGGTCATAAGATTTCTCTTAAAAGTTAGATTTGCATCAAAACCAAAGAAAAGCTTAAACGAGGGTGGTCCGAAAAGTACTTAGCCTCACCGCCCGATGGCGCCACTATCGCAAGAAAAATTTACTATCGTGTAGTAGTACATTCTCGTAAACGGTTACTGTCGAAATTTTAGCCGAATCGGACACGTAGTTTTGTTTTGACCGCGTGTGGAAGCAGACGTGTCCGAGGATTTTAGAAAAATGGTAGAAGAGCAATATCGGTCGATGATTCGATTCTTGTTTTTGGAAAAAAAATCGCGCAGCGAAATCAAAGAGCGCTTGGATGCTGTCGACGCGACAGCCATCAACAGGGAGAAGTAAGAAGAAGAAAAGGTGAAGAGACGACGTACGACGACGTTGTTCAATATCTAGACGCCATTTTCTTCGATCTTCCTATTGACCCACCAGTAGGTTTCTTAAACTCATGGCTTTCTTTATTCCCTCGCTCCATGCTAGTTTGAGTCTTCTTTTTATCTTTTTGTGATGGGGGATCCATTCCATTGCTTGTTTTGATAATCTATAGTCCGCCATACGCTGCACATGTCCATACCAAGAGAGTTGTCTTCGTTCAATATGTCTTCGTTTCCTGCCTCTGTAAAATCTGGCTGTGCCTTGATGAGATTTTGAATCTTCAATAGCTTGGGTTGGTCACTGTTCTAGTTGTCCTGCTTTGCTGTAAGTTGCGGAATTGTGGGTCATAGCATGGTTATCCTGTCCATTACACGTTGGTTTGTTTTTGAAGGAAATCAAGCACTATAATTAGTATATTACGATGCTATATATAGAGACGCCATTTTGACATCCATTTAACACATGATCAATTTACAAATTTAGGTCTCTTTTATCCTGTAGAATTTTGTCACTGGCTGTCGACTTAAACTGTATATTTTCATTAATAGGATTCACATTTTATTCTATTACATGCATACATATAGTCACGCCTTTTTCCCGTAGGGGTAGGCAGGGACCACTTTCTTCCACTTGCTACGGTTCTTACACACATCTTTTGCTTCCTCTACTTTCATCAGTCCTCTCATACAGGCTCGTCGGTTGTTGGTACTCTTGACCTTACCTTTCTTCAAAACAATGTTGATCCGATCAAGATATGTTCGCCGAGGTCGACCTCTACCAATTTGTCCATTCTCACTCGCCTTATAAATTTGTTTCGTCAATCTTCCTTCATCCACCCTTTCTACGTGTCCAAACCATCTTAGCATTTTTTTATCTATCTTTGTAACCACATCTTCTTTTACACCACAGCGTTCTCTTATCTCACTATTCTTTACTTTATCCAACCGAAGCACTTCGGCTATACTTCTCAAATTACTCATCTCCACAGCATTAATCCTATTTTTATGCTTCTTCTGCCAAACCCAACATTCACTACTATACATAAGCTTAGGAACCAACACACCTCTATGCACAGCTAGACGTGCTTTTTTTGACACTTTCTGGCTGTTTATAAAGTTATGCAGTGCCCCATTTATTTGTTTTCCTGCCAGAACCCTTCTCTTAATGTCACTGTCAGACTTTCATGTCTCGTAAACTTTGAACCTAAGTACACAAATTCATTTACTTGTACCACTTTTTCTCCCTTAATCAAACCTATTCTATTACTAAAGTAAAAATAAACATTTATGTAAAAACACAAAAATTTATGATACATGGTACCGCGTGAGTTTTTTAAGCGTTCGATTTGTTCCAAGCTACTAAGACCAAAAACGAATTCCCAAAACGGAAGCGGTCAATAGTTAGTTTTAGTAATAGCAGCGCTGATGTCAGCTTTTCAATTATTATGCGCATAATCATGTGTATAATTGGTTGCCTATAGCACGCGCCTATCTGGGGATCCAAGTGAATAATTAAATGCCTATGGCACGCGTCTATCGGCAATAATAATGAGGTTTTTAAATCAAGAAATGGTTTGTAGAAACATTATACAGTTAAAAATAACAGATGCTCCTTCGATGGCGGCCGTCAAAAATTGGTTTAACGAGTTTCATCGTGGTCGCACGTCGGTTTTTAATGAGCCACGCCCAGGTGCCCTGAAAACGGCTACCACGGAGGATAACGTGACAAAACATGGATCCACTGGTACACACCAGAGATGAAGGAACAGTGAAAACAGTGGACTTCACCCGGCAAACGTGCTCCGAAGAAGGCAAAGACTGTCCCATCGACCGGAAAGGTGATGGACACCGTTTTCTGGGATTCACAAGGTGTGATTTACCTGGTACGACTACCTGGAAAAGGGCAAAACAGTCACAAGGCTGTACTATGCCAAATTATTTGACCGATTCGACGCCGAACTGCAGAAAAAAAGGTGCTCTTCCACCATGACAACGCATCGGCTCACACCTCCTCTGAATTGGGCTACGAAATCCTGCACCATCCACCGTATTCTCCAGATTTGACCTCGTGCGACTTCTTTTTGTTTCCAAACTTGAAAAAGTCACTCGCTGGGCAGAAATTTGAGTCGAATGAGGAGGTCATCGCCGCCACGGATACTGACTTTGCAGAACTCGAGAAAAGGTATTTTTCAGACGGTTTAAATAAGCTGAAGCAACGCTGGGTTTAGTGTATCAAACTAAAAGGAGTCTATAATAAAAAATAAATCGTCAGTTTTCCAAAATTTTCGGTTTTCTTTTGTAGGCTAAGTACTTATCGGTGCTTAATGTAATATCAAATTCGTCAGCTAGAAAATATTTGAGAAAGTTTTTGATGCTTCTTACTTTTATAATGCATCTGCAGATTGTCATAAGTATGTGACTTAAAATTGCAAATGTTACAAACAAATCCAGGTTCCTTTCCACAATAAAAGCGAAAATGCCGATACAAATCTCTTCTGTATTTATACGATTTATCACATTTGTCACATCGATAACGGGATCCTAAAATATATTTAATTCAAAAATAACGATACATTTGCGTAAACTTTGTATGTTTTATGTTTCACAGTTAAAAACAAACAAAATGCAGCGGAATATTTAACAAATAATTATACGAATTATTTTGAAATTGAATAAGTGATCCTTTAAGAAGTCCTTCAATGGTCAATTTATTTCTAATTACTTGAGCAATATATTAAATCTATTTTTAGATATTTGTTAATAATTAAATTCAACAGTTTTTCGTTTTAATGTTGGTAACGTGAAAAAAAAAACAAAGCATGTTTAAATCGAAGTAACATTTTCGACAAAATTAAAAATAACTATAAATAAATTAACCGAATGATTAGAAAGAATTTAGATTATTTAAATGTTTTTGACTTTTGTAATGTATCTGAAGACTGCCAATCCTGTGGGTCCTGTAATTACAAATGGAACATTCCAACGAAGGAGGAAGTCCGCATTCTAATCTCTGGTGTCTTCTTAAGTTCTTTTTGCTTTTGTACGATCTGCAGCATTGGTTACACTGATATCTAGTATCTAAAAATATCAACATTAAATAAATTTAAATATATTAAATTAAACTACTTGCATGACTACTGTTTTATGCATGACTAAATATTGCAACGTTTTTTGTCGAATTTTTCTATTCACTATTGATCAGTAAAACTAATGGCTGTGTGTACCTATATAATAAATAAGTTTGTCACATTTTTAATTTTTTTGTTTATTATTTACTGACAAGTGACATACATTTAAAACAATAAATTTTATTAAGGAGGTTCGGTGGTCAGAGCCGAGCGATGAAGCGGGACGCGAAGGGGTCCTATGCTAAACATTTTTTAATTGAAATATACAGACACTTTTACAAAAAGATCATCATAAAATTAATTGACAAATTATTATTTAATCATGATTTAATAAAATATATGGTTTTTATTTAAATAATATGATAAAAATTGAGTCCGAATTTATGTGTGTAGTTGTTAAAAAACGTGGCAACAGCGCACATAGCCATGAGAGATTGGCAATGAAATTAGCGTGTGTTTACTTTTATTAGCAGCAGCTGACAGCTGATAATATAACCTCAAACGTTTAAAACGGATAAACAGCTACGTCAAATTTAAATACCCAAATCGCAAAGAAAGTTTTAAAATAACAAGTTTGGCCAGTGATTTATTATCAATAACAGATGATGGAGCACACTATACACGTTACGATGTAGAAATACTACAAAATCTATTTATCTATATTTCAGAAACTATCCAGGATGTTTTATTAAGAATCAAAAGTATTAAGAATGCGAAATACTAACTTCTTATTCACCGATAAAAAATGTTGTAAGCTTGGGCATGCAAAAAAGATCATGCGAATCTGGCATCAGTTATGATCAAATTGTAAATATGTACCCATGTCATATTTATTTAAAATACAGAAAACTTTACACTAATGTTAACTTAATATTTAACATTATATTATTATTACTTATAATACGCTATATTTATTAACTTTTACTAATCATTATTTCTTGGTTAGTGCACAACACACAGTTGATGTGTATTTACATGGGTGACTTGAGACTTGAGTCGTCTGCACGAATGCGCCGTTGCCGTCGCTTCTTTAAAGCTTACGTTTTTACGCCGTAAATTAAATTTTTTCATCGGTACAAATAAAATATTTTAAAAACTAGAGAGTCGATAAATTTTTTAAGCACCTAAACTCTTCGTTATTAAATTTCCTACACACAAGTTTTTTTTTTTCATCGAATTTTGCATTTTTTACAATGTTTTTGTTTATTTTAATATCAAGAACTCATGATTTCTCATAAGAACCCATGTTAAAAGAGCGAAATTTTTTTTTATTTTTCTAATAACTTTTAACAGTGAAAAATTATAATTTAATATAAAGAACTATAATAACCAAGTTTAAAGACTTAAAGACTTTTTTAAAAACTTTGACCCCCGAACCTTTTTAACTAAAAGTAATAAACAAGCCTTAAGGTGTCATTGGACACCCGATATAAACAAAGTTTCTTACGCTATTCGACAAAAAAAAATTTATTTATAAATTTCGCTCAAGGTATTTTGCAAAAAAAAAATAATTCGCGAATAATTTTTTTATGCATAAATATTATATTATGAGGTTCAATAAATTTACAATTATTTATTAACTTATGATATAAAAAATGGTTGTTAACATAAAATAATAATAATTAAATCTAATTTATCATGAAAATTATAGACTTGCCTTGCATGCTTGCCTTCCGAATCAGACTTTTAATTTGAATAAAAAGAGGTTTTTCAGTTTATTTAGAGCCGCGGTTTATTAAATTACACGACTGTTTTTTTATTAAAAAAATTAATTACTCGAAAACTATTCATTGCAAAAAATCCAGATTGGTCTAATGTTTTTCTTCCTAAAAATCTCTAAAAATTATATGTCTCGATCAACGATGCGTTGTTTTCGAGCTGTTTGATAATAATTGTACTGTGCGAGTTGTCGGATTACTTTTCCTCTCTCTCTGCAGTAAGTGTAGAGGAAGAGAGATAGCGACTAACGCGTTCTTGTTACGCCCGGTCTCCGCAACACGTGCGATAAGGAACTTCGTTACAATAAAATAAATAAGTTATATTGTACTATTCTGTAGATTGGCGGCTTGTTTATGGAATATTTATTGCTATTGTATTTGCATATTTTTGGGAATTTTATCTGTCGAAGAGACAGTGTGAATTTTGTTCGCGAAAAAGTGCATCTTCCTCATCGTGACAGCTTCCACAGAAGTCCTGTCGTAGTTCTGCGAGTCCCATGCGTCGTGGATGGGATCCACCTGCCCATTGTCCTGTTATGGCCGCGATCACATCTCCAATGTACTCCCTGGATATATTTAAAATATCATTAGTTCGACGTAGATCTAGTTTAGGCCAAATATGTTTCGATAATATGCATGTGGGTTTTTTCCACCTCAAGTTGGATTTTTGAATTACTTTGCTGTGCAGGAGGAGTCTGCAGTTTGTAATAGGTACTCCTTGCCGAGATAAGACAGATACAGCTGGGAGGTTGGTGCCCTCTCTTACTAGCTCGTCTGCCTTACAGTTGCCTGGTATGTCCCTGTGTCTGGGTACCCAGACAATGTGAACTCTAAACTTTGTTGCTAGCTCATTCAGGGCGGCTCGGCATTGCACCGCCGTCCTAGAGGTCAAGTAGACTGAGTTCAGTGATTTGATAGCAGCCTGGCTGTCGCAAAGAATGGATATCTCGCTAAGCTTTTGTTCATTGCGAATGTCCAGACAGCTGCCTCGGTAATGGCTGTTATTTCGGCTTGATAAACACTACAGTAATCAGGCAAACGAAACGACAGGCTAAATGAGGGGTCTTGAACTAGATTATCGGCCCAATCTTCTCTGAATGGGATTTTCAGATATAGGTCGCCTTCGCACACAGGGGTAGGTTTAGTGTAGTCAGTGTTTTTTGTGCACAGGTCGTATTCTCTTACGATTCTAGAGTGACCATAGTGTGTTTCAGTCAATGGGGACACAGCATTGAGTCTGAGAGCCGCAATAGTAATGAAAACTAAGTTAGAATTATAAAATAACAGGAATTTTACAATTAATCGTCAAAACAAATGCAACAAATTTGCCGTGATCCAGTGCCATTTAAACATTTTTTATGACCCCACTCTTTTCCACAGTATCTTCTGGGAACAGTCCAAGACATATGTAGATTGTAGATAGTAGGGTGGGTCGTGAAGGCCATGCTGCAACCACATCTCGAAGGCTTGTTTGTAGTTTGTCTGTGTAATTCCATGCCTCCACTCGCAGCATCCTCATCCTAAGTCCAAGCTTGATATCTCGACCGTGTGGTCCCATTTCAGTCTTTGTAGTCGTTTTTTTTACGTTTTTGCGAATGGATTATTGTAATACAACAGCACTAACTAATTACTTTTCACATAGTGTTCTAACGTTGATATGGGTACTCAAAACTGTTTATGAGTCATTAAATAACCCATTTTTCTGTTTTTTACCGCTTCTACAACTTTTTTCATCGTTTCTGGGTCCCATTTTTTATTATGTTTTTGAAAAAATAAATAAAAAGATCACTGTCTTAAATCCAATGTAACAAATTAATCACGATGCCAAACTTCAGATATCCAAAATTAGGCAACTATTGGTATCCAAAATTAAAGAACGTGCGCAAATTTCACTTTTATGACGATACAACAAACATAAAATTGAATTTAGGTTAGGTGTAATGAAAACTATAACTTACGCGTTACATACACATTCTACAAACAAAATAACAAATGGTTACTACTCATTTTTTGCTTGTGTTGCTCCCTCGGATTACACATGTTGAAAATTTTTAATAGGCACTCAGATAGATTGATTATTTTTTTCGTTACAACTCGCACTATGGACAATTGGACACCGCCGTGTCGCAGATGACAAAGGGCCGACGGTGCTGCATGTACCGCTACCCGCTATCCAGAATCGGGACACTATCTGAAATACGGGTACTTTTCTCAAAATGTCCACTACACTGACAATGTTTTAAAAAATAAAATAATCGACTTTTGTTTTTAATTTCGTTAAAAAATGTATTTTAAACGTATGCAGTAAAAATATAGCAAAAAATAGAAAATATATGTAAAAAGAGTTTATTTAAAATTAACCAGGTATTTTTTTTACATAAATATACGTCTCAGACCGCAGCAATATTCACAACGCAAGTAGCAACAGGAAATTATTTCCATACTTTTCTTAGACCTATTAAAATACCACAAAGGTTTCTTGTTAAATTTCTATACAATGTGCACAACGGCATCAAAGTCAATTTTTTTCCAAGATTCACCGTTTAACATAGAAGAAAAAAAATTCCCCGAAAACTACCATTTAGGCCAAATTCAACAGTATTATTCAAATAAAAAAAAATGGCAACTATTCAAAGTTGTAGTCAGAAATAATTTTTCCTGTTTCACTTATTCGACACCTAAAAGAATTTAGCCGACGGCAGGTCCAGGTTATGAAATTAATTCGATGTAAGGAATAACTCAAAATATTTTTTGCCTATAATAGCAAATAATTTGGCACAAAACCGTTTTCGTTACTGACATGTGATATTGTAACGTTTTCCTCTATTTAGCAAAGCATTCATAAAACATTTAGCAGATTGATGGTTAGGTTAAAACGGCGGTTCGGAGGGAACCCACTTGGGCCTTTTGGCCCGTTGTGAAACCGTGATGGACGGCGGCGGTGCCTTCCCCCTCTACCGTGAGAACCAGTTGGAACTTTTACCAAAAAGTGTGAGGTCTTTAATGCTAACTGAGCTGAGATCAGATAAGTCATCAAAGTTTGGTTGCACTAGTATAGAATGCCGTTTTCTGCCTAGGACAAGACAGTGGCAGAGAAGATGTACCATTGTTTTTTGCTCTTCCTCATCGTGACAGATTCTACAAAAGTACTGTCGTAGCTCTGCGATTCCCATGCGCCGTGCATGGGATCCACCTGCCCAGTGTCCTGTTATGGCCACCTGGACTACCTGGATGGAGTTAAAACATCATAAGTTCGACGTAGATCTAGTTTAGGCCAAATCTGTTTCGATGATGTGCATGTGGCTTCATTTAAATCGATGTAACGAATAACTCAAAATATTCTTCGCCTATAATAGCAAATAATTTAGCACAAAACCGTTTTCATTACTGGCATGTGATATAACGTTTTCATCTATTTAGCAAAGAATTCACGACACGTTTCTATACCCTTTTCACAATATAGTGAGTTCCAAGTTTAATCAAGATAGACTATAAATCTCCCTTGCCGATGAAGTTCATCTGTTCTACTGATGTATTCATTACGTAAAATAATTATTTTTTGAGATTCCATAACAGTCTGTCTTGTGATACGATATACGATAATTATCCTTTAATGCCATCTGACGGAATACACTCGCATTAATATCACGTGATGATCAAGTGTGATTGCTTTGTGTTTATATACCCTGAAGCTCGCATTTGTGCGAAGATTATAGTTGTTTAATAGTGACTAATAATTTGTTATTAGTGAAAATGACCAGCAGAGCATATTTTTGTGTACCTGGATATAACTCAGTGCATAAAAAATCCCCAATTTGACTTTTTATTATTTATCCAAATAAGGGTCAAAGAGTTGAGCATATTAAAGAATCGGGAATGGTGACTACGGTTGATAGAAAGAAACTGTGGGAGATCAAATTAAAAATAGGAAAGAGAGTTACCAAAAATATAAGAGTTTGTTCTAAATATTTGGTTGAAAAAGATTTCGTTACTCCTAGTGATTGTAAGTATTTTGTTTTCTACATTTTATGTGGTTAATACAATTACCCATCAATCTTTCAGGAGCAACCAGAAATTTAAAAAGACTGCTTTACCAAGTAATATACCTGTGTCCAGCATTATAACAAAGTCCAAAAAGTCTGAAGATAAAAGAGGAAAAGAAAATATATGAAAAACTCATTGAAAGAAGGCAGGCAAATTCTCTTGTTGGTTATTTTTATTGAAGTCAAAATTAAATAACTACTTATAATTATCATTGAAGTCATCTCATCCATTGATATCATGGGGATCACTTTTAATAGCACTGGTCTGCAAACAAACGATGCATCGACTACTTGGAGTAGCAGCCAGATAAACAAAAATTGAGAACAATGGTAGAAACATATCTGGATTCGTTTCAATATAAAATATTAAATTTAATAACGTTCAAGTATCGAAATTTTCATTAAATTGTAAACTACCCTTAGTAACCACATAAGTTATAGCAAATGCAACCACACTTGTTTTTCGACAGAATGACGGCGCGGGAAAATAAAGGATAAAATGTAAATACATAGGCGTTGTGTTTTATTTTTAAGAGGTGTTGCACTTTAAATTAATTAAGATAATTAGTGATACATAATTTAAAAAAGATAAAAATTATCTCTGACTTAAACTATACCTCGTGCCAAATCATTAAAAGAAAAGATCGAGACTGTCGGTGCTTGCGTTCAAAAAGAAAACCGAATAAGCAATCGAAAATCTGCAACCACACATAGCATGAATTGCTTGAAAATTGTGATTTTTTGCTTAAAATTCCAAAAATGGATTGCGAGTGTTGCCAGCTGCGTGTTTACAATTGCATCGATCTTAGAAAATCTATTGCTGTCGAATGTTCTTCCAATTTTCTCAAAGCATCGCATTCCAAAGTTTATGTCTAACTAGCACGTGTTTCTTGAGATTTCCTTTTAATTTTGCTTTGTATGAGCACATAGGGCAGGCGAATTGCGGTTCCTTTTGACATTCAAACTTCTTGTGTTCTCTTAAGGAAGACTTTAATTTGTATCTCTTGCCACACGTGTCACACGGTAGACCTAAAATGAAATAATTTTGTTGTTTTTGTATTGTAAACAATAAATAAATACTACGCAATTTGAAAAATATTGATAGGATATGTTCGAAAAGCTTAAGTTGTATCTTCGGCATATCAATTGCTACCTACAGACTGTGGGTTACAAAAACTAATGCGTGAGTGTCGTGGAACACTCGATTGGAACGAAGTTCCTATCGTACTATATTATTATTATCAAGTCAATTTGTCAACTAATTGGCTATAAAAAAAATAAGAGTGTACTAATATAGGTTAAGGCGGTTAATATCGGAAAAATAGGATTGTGGTTAAATAAACGCAATGGGTATGACCCCTTCCTAAAAGTATGATTGGTATTTGTATAAATTAAAGTGTGTTTATTCGTTAAAAATGTTATGTTCATTGTTAACTTCATACTCCTGTTATGCAGTACCAACATATCTTTTCATTTTGCACGCTTAAAGAACTGTGTACCAAATAATCTTTTTTGATTAAGTAAATAATAAAAATGTCCTTTCGTATAATATAATATTTCAAATTCATACTTGGAGGATTTCGTGGAATATTCACAATTGAAAATTTCTGTGAGTAATAAAGAAATGATCGACGTCTTTTTGATGGCACACCCAGTATACATTTTATCACACTGGTTTTGTAACGAAGAAATACTTGCGAAGGAAACTAAAAATCAATAAACTCTTTATTTTCAATGTTAAAAAAAACAGTCGTCATACCCTGTATCAGGGTAAAAAATACAATCTATGTTGCATGTTTTTTAACATGTTTTTTCAAATTGGTTTTTATTTTCGATTTGTAACTGCAGAACGGACAAAAAAACTGCGGGTCCTTTTGACACTCGTAAGTAACGTGCGCCTTTAATGTATGTTTGTATTTGTAACCACGTCCACAAATTTCACAAAAATACGGCTTATCTAAAAGAATATCAACACGTTAAAAATATTAAACTAGTAGATTTCTTAATCTGTCAATAGTGTCATTACAATTGATAACATTCAAAAAATCCACAATCTTTTTGAATTTTAGTTAAAAAAAAATTAAAATATAAATAGTTTTGAAATAGCCTCTATGGATATTTAAGTGTAAAATTAACTATCTGTGGGCACGTCAGTACCCCCGCCAAGTCGAGCAAAAATCCGGCACGTCCGTACCTGAATTTGCAGTAACCAAGCAGGCATTGTATAAACACGGTATGTTTCAAATTTCATTCAATTTAAATCAGTAGTTTAAGAAATATAACTAGTCAAAGTTTCTTAATTTTGTCACTCTCTGACTGACCAATCATCAAAACTCTAAGGCACTTCTAGCAGACATAGAGGCTTCAAATTTTAGAATACAATTAGTGTTTAGTGTATAAATCAAGGAAAAACTAAAATATTTTGCAATTTCGGTTCAGTTTTCTAGATACACCAACTGCATAAATAACTTTTAATCCAATATAAATATATACAGTGTGGAGCAGCCAAATTGAATAAATTCGATAACGAATAAATGAGAGCGTGTTGGGAAAAACGCTTGGACACGTCGGTTTGTATTTTTAGAGGCGCATTTTTTTCAAAAAAAAATAATTATATAGGGTGTGTCACCTGACAGTGGCCGATACAAACTTTCTTATTTTAAATACAACCCCCTGTATATTATTTATTTTTTGGATTCTTCAGAAAATTCTAGACATAATTCATGTACAATGTCCCATACATATCTTTAACTGTTTCGGAAATATTAAGTGATTTCAGATGTATTACAAAAATTAACATTAAAAAAAGAAAATTATTTTATTTAACAAATAATGTAAAAAAAAACAAAAAAACATTAATTTCAATGCAAGATATGTTTAAAATGTTCGCCACGAACGCCTTGGCAACATGCTAATCTGGTAAAAAATGTCTTCTAACGTTACTCAATATCTCAGGCGTGACTGATCTAATCGCAAGCGTGATTCGTCTTTTTAAATCATGTAAGTTGAGTGGTTTAGTTTTGTATACAATACTTTTGACATATCCCCTCAAAAAAAAGTCTAATGGCGTCAGATCAGGAGATCGTGCTGGCCATTCTATCGATCCGCGCCTCCCTATCCACCGATTTGAAAAATTTTGGTTCAGGTACTGCCGGACATTGATTTGGTAATGGGGAGGTGCTCTTGTGGGTTGCTGGATCAGGATACAAGTTTGTCAAAGTTGGCACGACATAATTTTGGAGCAGTTCTAAATATTTAGCTCCATTCAAGTTGCCATCAACGAAAAAGAGACCTACGATATGATTTCCAACAATTCCTGCCCAAACATTAACTTTTTCAGGATATTGCGTATGTTCCTCTCTCATCTCATTAGAGCAATAGCGGCAATTGTGACGATTAACATGACCATGAAAACAGTAAAAAGGAAAGCATTAATGGTTTTTGCTTATTTTCTCAATATTAAGAGCTAAATGGAAAATAAGTATTGAGTGTAATGTAGCGAATTTGTGAAATAAAATAATTTTCTTTTTTTAATGTTAATTTTTGTAATACATCTAAAAACACTTAATATTTCCGAAACAGTTAAAGATAGGTATGGGACATTGTACATGAATTATGTCTAGAATATTCTGAAGAATCCAAAAAATAAATAATATACAGGGGGTTGTATTTAAAATAAGAAAGTTGATATCGACCACTGTCACATGACACACTCTATATAATTATTTTTTTTTTTAAAAAAATGCGCATCTAAAAATAGAAATCGACGTATCCAAGCGTTTTTCCCAACACGCTCTCATTTATTCGTTATCGAATTTATTCCATTTGGCTGTTCCACACTGTATGATTACAAAGTTACATTTGCAGTGCATGAATCAGTGTACCTGTATATGTATAGTAAAGAAAAAAAGTAGGACTATCTACAAAAAAAAATGCTATCCAAAACATAACTTGTAAAAAACACCAAGTCTCGCAACTTAGTTCTTCTACCGTAAAAAGTTGTGAGATCCATGTAATACCAAGTAGGTTAATTTATTCAGTCACTACTTAAAGGTTCTTTTGTCTTAAGTTATTACGTAATAAGCTAACCTAACAACATCTTACAGTGACCTCATCAATATCAAAAATCTTCTATGTTTAAAATAAACTTTTCTTCAGATGACGCTAATATGACGTGATAATCGGCGTAAAGAAGGCATTTGACCATCAAATCATTCATTTTCAATCCATACGCACTCTCTTTTAAATCTTTTAAACAATCGTCTATGTATAAGTTAAACAGCCATAGCGAAGCCACATATCCCTGTCTCACACCTTTTTCGATGTTAAACCAGTCTACTCTACACATTTTTATGACCGAAGGGGTAAAAGTGCAAAACGATCAGTTTGTCTTTAAGATTCATTGTGACAACAGTAAACAAAAATATTTTTTAATTGCAAATGATCGAGACAACAAGATAATGATTTTTTTTATACTTTACAAATTTAAATTTTTGTTGTATTAGGGGTATTTCGATTGAGATGATTTATGTTAGGTTTGATACCAGTAAAGTGAATTATAGTCCGTACACAATTTGTTGATAGCTCACTGCAAGTTTGACCCTCATTAGAGAACTGAAATACAGAGAGGACAGGTAGTATGATATAATAACAAAAACCAACCTAAAACTGGCAGTTTAAGATGTTTTCGACTAACCCACCTTGTATCTGAATAAATACAATAGAGCTATAGAACTTTTAATCCGATTATGTAGGTATTTTGAGTGGAAATGACTGACCAGTGTCGTAGAGTATATGATTAAAACATTACGTTACTTTAAATAAATAAATATATTAATATTCTTAAACTGTAGGTACTGTAAATTGTATTTTTATTTTAATAAAATTTCTTTATTTTATTTAAAAATAAAAAGTTACTTGCAATTTGTAAAAGATACATTTATTTAATTAATACCTATTTTTAAATGATATAAACTACGATTACTTACAAAACTATTCAAATTCAAAATAAACAGGATCATCTTCGGAATCCGAGTCGTCTTGCAGGTTAATAATTAGCGGTTGTGTCTCTACAGTCGCATCAATTATATTGTCAAGATCCCACATTTTTTGTTCTTCTATTACATGTCTTACTGCATCTCGCCAATTTTGTTCTGTAATATGTTGTAAAGACTCATATAACAATTCACGTACAGCTTGTATTTTATATGACGTATTTTTTCTAGCCACATAGCTTTTCATTTGTGCCCAAATGAGTTCAATTGGATTTAATTCGCAGTGGTAGGGTGGAAGTCTAAGGACTGTGATGTTTCGTCTTTCCGCCATTTTGTCAACTACGTATTTCTTGAACTTAGATTTGTGTTGCCGGGCAATTTTTAAAAGTTCTGTTTTAACCATTCCATCTTTGTAAGGCAGGGACTTATTCCGCAGCCATTCAATGATATCCTGTTTCTTCCACGCAGTCGTTGGAAGTCTTTCTACTAGTCGTGAATGATAGGGTGCATTATCTAATACTATAATTGAGTTTGGTGGTATATGTTCAATCATCTGCTCAAAATACTCTTCGAAAACATCAGCTGTCATCTCCTCGTGATAGTCTTTTGTGCTTTTGGATTGAAATTCCAACAAACCATGCTTAGCAAATCCTTTTTCACTGCCAATGTGAGAAACTATTAATCTACTGCCTTTACCAGAGGGTGGGGAAATACCAGTAGACCAACCTTCCATAAAGGCTTGCCTGGAGCTTGATATATTTTTATCTGACCAAATTTTTGTGAGAGTATGACCTGCGTTTACCCACGTTTCGTCCTGATAGTAAATTGGCTTTCCTTCAGCCCGAAATTTTCGTATAGATCTTAGATACTTTCTTCTCCAACATATTATCTCTTCCCGGTCAATCAAAAGTGATTTTCGGTCTGATTTCTCCCACCGGAAATTTAATTCTTTTAAAACTTGCCACAATTTGGTTCGTCCGACATGAGGCAAATCCGGGTCGTCTCTAACTTCTTGTAAAATTTTGTTTAAGTTGGGTATTTCTTTTTTGTAAAAAAATTCGTGAATTTTCCTTCGAATACCATTTTTGGCAAATTCATCAATTTCAATAGGTTTTCTCCCCCTCTTTAAGTATTCGTTTGTATTTGGGTTAGCTATACCTTGTTTTTTTCTTTCTGATAGGAACCTATATATTGTTGACTCCCCTACGCCCGTCATGTGGGCACAACTCTTGATTATGTTCTGAACAGTGTTTGTGGGATTCTGAGAAAGCAGAGCATCGTGAACGTTCAAAACAATAGTCTTCTCTCTTGGTGAATAGACAGACTTACTGACTGTACGCAACAGTACCGGTGTAAAACTTGATGATGTTGATGATGATGACGAAGCCATCGCAAGCAATCAAACAAAACAAGCAGGAACGAAAGGTACGTATATGTTTGTAGGAATATGAAAAAAAGTTACTCACGCACTGCACAAAATTCGCAACATAAATATTAGAGACGTTAATTACTGCCGTAGACGCCGAAACACCAACGAGCCGTAAATTAAATGCGATCAAAAACGTACTAAACCTAATGAGGGTCAAACTTGCAGTGAGCTATCAACAAATTGTGTACGGACATGAATAAACACCTCAGGAACCTCCGCCTATGATTTTACGACTATTACGGCCGTTTTATGACTTGGACGCACATTTTGTGCTATCGACAAATTATGAACGGACTATAGACAATTTATATTCCATTAAGGGGTGTTTGGATTAGGGTTTTCAATACTTGCAACGGGAATTTTTCCCTAGGCAAAACCATCGGGCCAACTCTGGTAATTGAATTTAATTAATTACTTGTAAAGACCGGTACTGCGTTATTTGGTTAGTTTTTACTGGGTTGATAAACGAACATGCTGTTAAGCGCCTTTTAAATGATATAAAGTTCCTGGTTTTGTTGAAAACGGTGATTATTCGTTGGTAATAATTATACTTTTGATTTAATACACATGTATACTGTTTGTTTGTAGTTAAGTTGGAAATATAATCGGTGAGTTTGGTAAATCATTGTAAGTTTTTTTAAAATGGTATCTGTTTAAAAAATGTATTTTAGATTATTTTTAGTTTAGCCTTTAAATATTTTCTTTAAAAAAGTAACTGCATTCTTTGGATTACTCAGACTTCTTAGAAGGTTTTCTATCTTGTTAAATCATACGTTAATTTTATGGACAATGGAAAGCCTCCGTTGTTATTGTCTTGATATTTGTTTTTGTTTTTCTTTTCTTATATGGAATACCTGATTAGCGAATATCGGAATATACTGAAAATGCCGAAATAGTTACCAAGGAAAATATTAAAAGACGCACAAATAAGAGCTAGAAATCTGTAGATGTAAAAAAAATTAATTAAGGGATTAGCTATACCAACGGGATAACCTCTATTAACACAAGTAGTCCACTGTTGGTACAAGGTTGATTGATAAGCCCTGTTAATGGTTATGGTTGAAATATTTAATTGCCATCGCCTGGATACACAGTCCAAATTCTTTTTCCGATTTATATGCCATTTGTAACTCTTTTTTATATAACTTTACTGTAGTCGAATTGTTTTGACTTATTTTTATTTATTAAACTGGTTGTTAAATGCTTATGTAACGAAGGTGAAACATACAAATAAAAAATAAAATTAATCGTTTAATTTGTTTTATTTTTAAAATTAGAATCGAAGTATCGAAAAAAAAAATTGCAATTAAATAAATTTAAAAATACATTGATAAATACAAAAATATTACTTTTTATAGGTTGCAGTGAATTATTTAAACACTGGGGTAAAAGTAGTTAAATCTTCGTTTTCTTTTTTTATTTTATACTTACATTGGTGGATATTTCAAGACTGTAATGTTAATAAACAAAATTAAATTGGAAGGAAGGGTTATTGTAAAATATTTTCTATGCATTGACAGAATTCACTTTGTCGCATCGAGTATTTACCACTTTGGTTCTTTAAAGTTATCAGCTAAATCTGTACTTTTATAGTTAGTTAAGTTAAGTCATTTTTATGAAAGTGTTTTACATAGCTATTTTGTAAAAAAATATAACATTTTTGCCAAGTAATTGTTGGAAATAAAGAGACGTCTTTCTGTCAAAATTTTTGACGCAGATCGTTTCTTTACAAGACATCACTACAAAAGAGAATAATGTAATTTTGAAATAATTTTATTGATTATGTACAAATGTTTCTTGTTTCTTTCTTAAACTTAAATTTTATAGTTGGCTAATTTAACATTCTCAAATTTTTTTATATTTTTGTTACTAATATTTTAAAAAAAGGAAGGTTGTAGTTTAAATAAACTTTGTCAAAATCAACTTGTTTTAAATTATCAACTGCAAAACCTCAATTTAGTTGACAGCTCATTAAATTAATTTCTTAAGTGTATTTTAATTAATTGCTTTACAACACTATTCAAGTAATATCCATTTATCCTACCAAAAATGTCTTTTTTTAAGCTTTTTGTAGTTAGTGCTACAATCTCGAGACGGTTCAAAGTCCTTCAACCGAAGACAGATAAATGGGTGATGGAAGCAATCCTCTTTGCAGAGACTAAAAACGTAATGTGCACAGATGGCTTAAAAACCCCAGTTGGAGTTGGGGCCGGTGTTTTGAGCAGGAAACCAAAGATTGAAATATCTACCAGTCTTGGCAGGTATGCTACAATCTCTCAGACTGAAGGCTTCGCTATTGAATTGTGTGCAAGAGATCTGACTAACAGACCTCTAGCACTGAGCTCCAAAAAGATAAATTCTAAACTTGTATGGAATTGAATCGAATCCCTGGAGTGCCTTATTGCGATCAACAGAGTGACTTTGCTGTGTCTGATATCACAGGTTTGATACATTCGAAGGCTTTTTTATCTAATCCCTCGAGAAACACAACCATAAACTTCGCGAAAAGATCTGGATTGTAACCTCTAGCGGTAAGCCATAAAAGACCCACTAAGGGTCGCAGAGGAGGAGCGACCTTACCACGCCCCACTTACATGATATCTAACCTAATCCAGTGCTACAATAATTTCGTCTCTATCACTCTCAAACAATTATTTCTCTTATGTTCCAAACCTTTTTAACTGTCGTTTTGCTGTACCTTTAAACAGGGTGATTCTTTGGGAGTTATAATAAGACGTTTTGGAAAAACTCGACATAATTAAAATCTAAAAATTTGAGGTAATGGTTTTCGGATATGTAGAAATGATCTTAAATATAACTTGCTTATTTTAAATAGAATATCCTGTATATTATTACGTATTTTGATAAAGCTACTCTTTGGGATTATCCCAATGTAGGGTTTTGCTACCTTACAATAAGTGTTTTACGAGTTATGACCGTTTTTATCACAAAAATGTGTCCGATTTGACACCTGGTATCATTATAATTAATATAAATTTAAACATTTTTTTTTTGTATTATGTTTTTTTAGTATTCTGTACAGTGCAACAGAAGTAGCTTGGCGGGCGACTAGCCTCTAAAATAACAAATATTCGGCTGAATATTCTTCACATTCGTAAACTTCTTTCTCCGATTGTACATGAGACTTACTGAAAATTTCGTCGTCGCCGAACGGATCTTTATTCGAATGTTTTCGTTGTGCGCAGATTTTGTGATCTCTCGCCCGCCAAGCTACTTCTGTTGCACTGTACTTTTACTAAACTTGGTCATTTTGTTAATAAAATCATTATTATTGTACAGGGTAATTTAAAACGCATATTTAAAGATTTTTCAACTTTCTTAAATAGATCACCCCGTGTTTTATAACGTTAGAAACTTTACTGCTCTTAAAGTTTTGTTAGACATAAAAATAATCTCAAACCTATACTATGGCCAAAAAGCCGCAATACGAATAGAAGACATGACATCAGAGGAAATAGAAATACAAAGAGGTGTTTGTCAGGGCTGTATACAATCACCAATCCTCTTTAATCTGTACTCGGAGGACATAGTAAATCGGGCACTTAATGATCAGGACATGAGCATTAAAATTAACGGCATGACAATAAATAATCTGAGGTACGCTGACGATACGGTTATTTTAGCTGGAACACACGAATACCTACAGACGCTAATTAACAGAATGGTCACAGTAAGCGACAGGACATGAGCATTAAAATTAACGGCATGACAATAAATAATCTGAGGTACGCTGACGATACGGTTATTTTAGCTGGAACACACGATTACCTACAGACGCTAATTAACAGAATGGTCACAGTAAGCGACAGGACATGAGCATTAAAATTAACGGCATGACAATAAATAATCTGAGGTACGCTGACGATACGGTTATTTTAGCTGGAACACACGATTACCTACAGACGCTAATTAACAGAATGGTCACAGTAAGCGACAGGACATGAGCATTAAAATTAACGGCATGACAATAAATAATCTGAGGTACGCTGACGATACGGTTATTTTAGCTGGAACACACGATTACCTACAGACGCTAATTAACAGAATGGTCACAGTAAGCGACAGGACATGAGCATTAAAATTAACGGCATGACAATAAATAATCTGAGGTACGCTGACGATACGGTTATTTTAGCTGGAACACACGATTACCTACAGACGCTAATTAACAGAATGGTCACAGTAAGCGACAGGACATGAGCATTAAAATTAACGGCATGACAATAAATAATCTGAGGTACGCTGACGATACGGTTATTTTAGCTGGAACACACGATTACCTACAGACGCTAATTAACAGAATGGTCACAGTAAGCGACAGGACATGAGCATTAAAATTAACGGCATGACAATAAATAATCTGAGGTACGCTGACGATACGGTTATTTTAGCTGGAACACACGATTACCTACAGACGCTAATTAACAGAATGGTCACAGTAAGCGACAGGACATGAGCATTAAAATTAACGGCATGACAATAAATAATCTGAGGTACGCTGACGATACGGTTATTTTAGCTGGAACACACGATTACCTACAGACGCTAATTAACAGAATGGTCACAGTAAGCGACAGGACATGAGCATTAAAATTAACGGCATGACAATAAATAATCTGAGGTACGCTGACGATACGGTTATTTTAGCTGGAACACACGATTACCTACAGACGCTAATTAACAGAATGGTCACAGTAAGCGACAGGACATGAGCATTAAAATTAACGGCATGACAATAAATAATCTGAGGTACGCTGACGATACGGTTATTTTAGCTGGAACACACGATTACCTACAGACGCTAATTAACAGAATGGTCACAGTAAGCGACAGGACATGAGCATTAAAATTAACGGCATGACAATAAATAATCTGAGGTACGCTGACGATACGGTTATTTTAGCTGGAACACACGATTACCTACAGACGCTAATTAACAGAATGGTCACAGTAAGCGACAGGACATGAGCATTAAAATTAACGGCATGACAATAAATAATCTGAGGTACGCTGACGATACGGTTATTTTAGCTGGAACACACGAATACCTACAGACGCTAATTAACAGAATGGTCACAGTAAGCGACAGGACATGAGCATTAAAATTAACGGCATGACAATAAATAATCTGAGGTACGCTGACGATACGGTTATTTTAGCTGGAACACACGAATACCTACAGACGCTAATTAACAGAATGGTCACAGTAAGCGACAGGACATGAGCATTAAAATTAACGGCATGACAATAAATAATCTGAGGTACGCTGACGATACGGTTATTTTAGCTGGAACACACGATTACCTACAGACGCTAATTAACAGAATGGTCACAGTAAGCGACAGGACATGAGCATTAAAATTAACGGCATGACAATAAATAATCTGAGGTACGCTGACGATACGGTTATTTTAGCTGGAACACACGAATACCTACAGACGCTAATTAACAGAATGGTCACAGTAAGCGACAGGACATGAGCATTAAAATTAACGGCATGACAATAAATAATCTGAGGTACGCTGACGATACGGTTATTTTAGCTGGAACACACGAATACCTACAGACGCTAATTAACAGAATGGTCACAGTAAGCGACAGGACATGAGCATTAAAATTAACGGCATGACAATAAATAATCTGAGGTACGCTGACGATACGGTTATTTTAGCTGGAACACACGATTACCTACAGACGCTAATTAACAGAATGGTCACAGTAAGCGACAGGACATGAGCATTAAAATTAACGGCATGACAATAAATAATCTGAGGTACGCTGACGATACGGTTATTTTAGCTGGAACACACGAATACCTACAGACGCTAATTAACAGAATGGTCACAGTAAGCGACAGGACATGAGCATTAAAATTAACGGCATGACAATAAATAATCTGAGGTACGCTGACGATACGGTTATTTTAGCTGGAACACACGATTACCTACAGACGCTAATTAACAGAATGGTCACAGTAAGCGACAGGACATGAGCATTAAAATTAACGGCATGACAATAAATAATCTGAGGTACGCTGACGATACGGTTATTTTAGCTGGAACACACGATTACCTACAGACGCTAATTAACAGAATGGTCACAGTAAGCGACAGGACATGAGCATTAAAATTAACGGCATGACAATAAATAATCTGAGGTACGCTGACGATACGGTTATTTTAGCTGGAACACACGAATACCTACAGACGCTAATTAACAGAATGGTCACAGTAAGCGACAGGACATGAGCATTAAAATTAACGGCATGACAATAAATAATCTGAGGTACGCTGACGATACGGTTATTTTAGCTGGAACACACGATTACCTACAGACGCTAATTAACAGAATGGTCACAGTAAGCGACAGGACATGAGCATTAAAATTAACGGCATGACAATAAATAATCTGAGGTACGCTGACGATACGGTTATTTTAGCTGGAACACACGAATACCTACAGACGCTAATTAACAGAATGGTCACAGTAAGCGACAGGACATGAGCATTAAAATTAACGGCATGACAATAAATAATCTGAGGTACGCTGACGATACGGTTATTTTAGCTGGAACACACGAATACCTACAGACGCTAATTAACAGAATGGTCACAGTAAGCGACAGGACATGAGCATTAAAATTAACGGCATG
Organism: Agelastica alni; assembly: GCA_950111635.1. Taxonomy (NCBI): domain Eukaryota; kingdom Metazoa; phylum Arthropoda; class Insecta; order Coleoptera; family Chrysomelidae; genus Agelastica; species Agelastica alni. The sequence goes on along the minus strand of OX467709.1, from coordinate 22,935,869 downwards.
ACAATAAATAATCTGAGGTACGCTGACGATACGGTTATTTTAGCTGGAACACACGATTACCTACAGACGCTAATTAACAGAATGGTCACAGTAAGCGACAGGACATGAGCATTAAAATTAACGGCATGACAATAAATAATCTGAGGTACGCTGACGATACGGTTATTTTAGCTGGAACACACGAATACCTACAGACGCTAATTAACAGAATGGTCACAGTAAGCGACAGGACATGAGCATTAAAATTAACGGCATGACAATAAATAATCTGAGGTACGCTGACGATACGGTTATTTTAGCTGGAACACACGAATACCTAGAGACGCTAATTAACAGAATGGTCACAGTAAGCGACAGGACATGAGCATTAAAATTAACGGCATGACAATAAATAATCTGAGGTACGCTGACGATACGGTTATTTTAGCTGGAACACACGATTACCTACAGACGCTAATTAACAGAATGGTCACAGTAAGCGACAGGACATGAGCATTAAAATTAACGGCATGACAATAAATAATCTGAGGTACGCTGACGATACGGTTATTTTAGCTGGAACACACGAATACCTACAGACGCTAATTAACAGAATGGTCACAGTAAGCGACAGGACATGAGCATTAAAATTAACGGCATGACAATAAATAATCTGAGGTACGCTGACGATACGGTTATTTTAGCTGGAACACACGAATACCTACAGACGCTAATTAACAGAATGGTCACAGTAAGCGACAGGACATGAGCATTAAAATTAACGGCATGACAATAAATAATCTGAGGTACGCTGACGATACGGTTATTTTAGCTGGAACACACGAATACCTACAGACGCTAATTAACAGAATGGTCACAGTAAGCGACAGGACATGAGCATTAAAATTAACGGCATGACAATAAATAATCTGAGGTACGCTGACGATACGGGTATTTTAGCTGGAACACACGATTACCTACAGACGCTAATTAACAGAATGGTCACAGTAAGCGACAGGACATGAGCATTAAAATTAACGGCATGACAATAAATAATCTGAGGTACGCTGACGATACGGTTATTTTAGCTGGAACACACGAATACCTACAGACGCTAATTAACAGAATGGTCACAGTAAGCGACAGGACATGAGCATTAAAATTAACGGCATGACAATAAATAATCTGAGGTACGCTGACGATACGGTTATTTTAGCTGGAACACACGATTACCTACAGACGCTAATTAACAGAATGGTCACAGTAAGCGAAGAATATGGACTATCACTAAACATAAGCAAAACAAAATATATGCTAATAACAAAAACAACTCAAGACAATCGTAAGATATATGTGAGGAACCAGTCTATTGAAAGAGTAAGACAATACAAATACCTAGGCACGATTATTAATGAGAACAATGACAGCCCCCAAGAAATACGAGTCAGAATAGAACAGGCGAGAAGCACCATTACAAGAATGAAGAGGCTTTTCTGCTGCAGAAATTTAAACCTTGATTTAAAAATACGACTGATGAGATGCTATATGCTGTCTATACTATACTATGAGATGGAGGCCTGGACACTGAAGGTAACCGACATGAGGAGACTGGAGGCATTTGAGATGTGGATATACCGTAGAATATTGAGGATCTTATGGGTAGAGAGGATAACCAACGTGGAAGTGATGAGACGTATGCATAAGAAGAGAGAAGTGATTCCGACAATTAAGAGAAGAAATGGGACATGTCATGAGGGGAGAAAAATATCAAATGCTACAAATAATTATGCAGGGGAAAATCCAAGGCAAGAGATCTATAGGAAGAAGACGAAATTCATGGCTGAAGAACCTTAGTGATTGGTTCGGATGCAGTAATAATGAACTATTTAGAGCTGCGGTCTCAAAAATAAGAATTGCTATAATGATTGCCAACCTTCGAAGCGGAGACGGCAACTAGAGAAGAGAAGAAGAAGTTTTGTTAACAATTTTCTGTACCTAAATCGAACCATTATTGGGATATCCAATTTTTTAATGAGTTTGTATTATGTTTATTGTGCCATGGAAAACAAAATTATTGCTATAATTTTAGTTGCAGCAACAGGATGTTTTTGAGCATTTACTTTAAATTCTTAAATTTTAATTAAATAAATATTTTTCATTATGTTTTTTTTAAATAACCGCAAGTAAAATACTCACAATTCATAATTTAAAACCTGAATATCTCAATCACGTTTAATTTAGGTATAGGAAGTTGTTAACGAAACGTAAAGAGCAGTCAAATTTCTGTCTAACAACGTTATAAAATACAGGATTTAAGAAAGTTAAGAAATCTTTAAATATGCGCTTTGAACCACCTTAAAATTTACATTAATTATAATAATACGGGTGTCAAATCGCACACTTTTTTCTAATAAAAATGGTCGTATCTTGTAAAACACTTGGTGTAAGTTAGCAAAACCTTGAAGAATCCCCAAGAGTAGCTTCTAGAGTAGTGTTCTATTTAAAATAAGCAAGTTATAGTCAACTTCCGGTACAATCGGAAGTGGTTGAAGGCTCTAAATATTTTAGATCAATTCGGCATATCCGAAAACCTTTCACCTTAAATTTTCAGATTTTAATTATGTCAAGTTTCTCCTAAACGTCTACTTAGAACTCCAAAAGAATCACCCTGTATCTATTATTTTCCGTTCGAACCTCAGATTGGATATCACTATACATTGCTAACATTTTCGCAATACTTTTGTTAATGTATGGTTTTATTAAATTTATTAATTTTATTTTAATTTATTAACGATAATGTGTTAAATTTTAAACCATTGTTTTCGTTTTTGAGCACAGACGAAATGCTTTAGGGCGTATTTATAAAAACTTTCAAGCATTTAACATCTAACATTTATCGCTTAAGATTTAAGTCATTAAAGTGGATTATGTTATAAATATATACGTAACATTTAAGACTGATAGAAGATTTTTATACGCCGAAATCACAAACAAACTGGTTACAGTAATAACCCATCGCACAACGCAAATCCACTACAAGTAGTACAATTACACATCAAAATCAACTTTTTTTTATTTTCGAATTCTTCCCTAACCTCAAAATTAATTTTAAATAATTGCGGAAACATATAGACGTGATTTTTGATCACATAAAATGCGCAAATCCCATTTTCATTTTTACCCATTCAAGACCGATTCCTTAAGTTGAAAGTTGGTCATCTTTTTAAATCTTAAGTGTAAAATCATAAAGCTTAAATGCTTTAATAATAATTACAACGCTATTTCCATATTCCACCTGTCTCAAATGATAAATCTTAAATCTAAAATCTAAAGTAATAAATCTTAGGTGCTAAATTATTTTATAAAGTCAACCTTAGTCACAATTAAATTTACACAGAACGAAATCTTACGTAAACAGTTAACAGAGAAAAAATAATTTTCAACATGAATTTTAACAACCACTGTACGTCACATAATTATAAAATACTAATACTAATACTAAAATACTAATAGTATAAATAAAATACCGAATTTATGACGAAGTTAACAATAAATATAGTCTTAATTTTTTGTGAACATGTGCTTCTTTTTGACGTGAATTGCTAATTTATCTTTTTTGTTAGAAGAGTAAGAACAAAAACTACAATGAAATTGGACATCCTCTCGACATTTTAATTGCATATGCGCTAATTGGTTTTTTTTACTTTTGCATTCTTTTCCACACTTGTTACAAAAGTATTTTTCTGAAACAAAGTTTGTTTTCAATTATTTGTGCAACTAATGCAGACAAAGATATGTCTAACATTTAAAAATTGCCCCCCGTACATTTATTTGACGCCACAAATTATTTCCCAACAGTAGATTCATATAAACTGCTCTACAAAAGTTAGGGAAGTTCATAAATATTGGATTTATATTAAAAAAAATTTAACTGTTTTATTCACTAATGTTTTGTCTATAATATTTTGAATACCAGCGAACCCGGCAGACGTTGTCCTGCCCGAACGTTGGCTTACCTGCTTTAAAAATATCGCTTTCAAACTCAGCGACCCCGAAAACTATGAATTCGACACTAATATCGGCATTTTTAACAGTTTTTATATTTCATCCACTTCCCATCCCCTTTTGTATATGTGCTTACATAATTACATATCTTTCATAAATAAATTTGAAAAAATCTATTACCTCTTTCGGGATTTTATAGCTTTTATGTAGGATATTTTATTTGCCTTGTATGGGAGGTACCATTACCACTATACAAAAGTTTTTTTTCACTTAAACCACCCCTAGTATGTATAAAACAACTTCTGAAAATTTCATCCCAGTCGGTCCAGCCGTTTGGGAGTTTTTGAAGGACATACATACAAATATTTTTTCATTTTTTATATATAGTTAGATAGATTTACTTTTTTTTACTGAAAATAGTCGCAAAAAGGGTAGACTTATCGTGTGGGCCGCGAGCGGCCCGCACTGTGACTATTAGAAGGGGGAGGGATTATAGAAAAGAGATGATTGTGGACCCGCTTTTTGAAAAGTTGCAGGTCATAGTTCTCTGGAAAAACTGATTTTGGAAACTTGTTTTATTCTGTAGCAGCCCTGTAAAAGAAGGATTCTTGATGGAGATTTGTCCTTGTAGTGCCAATCTTCAGAGTAAATGGGTGAGACTGAACAGCGTGCCGAGTTCTTCGGCCGAATGTGGCCACTAGTTGTACAAGAGTTTTTATTTCTCTGGAGCATCTGCCATGGAAATATCTGTAAAGTAATGTCTGGTCTGCAACTCTTCTTCTATGTTATAGTGGGTGAAGGGTTTCTGTGAGTGTTGAGCGGTTTATCAACTCAATGGCCCTTTTCTGAATGGAATATAGAAGACGAAGAAAATGCCTTGGTGCTGAACTCCAAATGTGCGAGCAATACTACAATAGAGGTCGGATTTAAGCCTTGTACGTCGTCAGCAGTTGATACAAAGTTACACTTGGTGACTAAAAATCGTAATTTGTTAAAACACAATCTCCGAATTTATTAACTTCCTTAATTTTTGTTTAGCAGTTTAAATAAATATCAAAATAACCAATTATTATTTTTATTTAACTTATGTGTTATCCACTTTCCCAGTATGTTAACACGCTTTAAGCTTCATCTGCGTTCTTTACTGTTTTTTAACAACAATTAATGAATACTTTTTAAAAAAAACATTTTATTTGTTATTTTAAAGTCGTTCTTTTTTAATTTCAATTTAAACATTTAATGTAGTTTCTCTTTTAAATTGTTTTAAAAGATTTTATTCAAAAAAAGATTTTTTAATGAAGTGAATACGTACTATAATGGGGAGGTAAAGATGATTTTAATTTTAAGGATGTTTCATTTAAAAAAGCTGGCACCGCGTTATGGAACGCCCTGTAACATTGTAACCAAATTTGAAATGTGCAGCTTAAAGCTGCCTACATTTTTTATACCCATTTTTTTTTGGTATCTCTTATGACAACAGAGCTACTGAGCTTTATCACACCAATCAATCACCCTGTATTTTACTCAGCGCAACTCTGTTAAAAATATATTTATTCAGTAACGGACTATAAATTTTCATAACAAAACATTATAATAATGCAATTAAAATAGAATTATTTGAAAAAATATTACATTTATCATTTCAAAGCTTGCTGCTTGCACGTAAAATGTCTTATCAACGCATGTTTCTTCAGAGTTTTCCTATGTTTGGTTTTGTAGGGGCAATATGAACAAGCGAAAGACGGTTCCTTTTGACATTCGAATTTTAAATGCGATTTAAGCGACCTTTCATGTTTGTAAGATTTTCCACAAGTGATGCATTTAAAGGCTAAAACAAAAATATATCAACATTTCGAATAATATTCAACCGGATAGGTTAGGTAGCAGTTATTTCTTGTGGCGGTAACTAATATTGTGAATTTTTAATAAAATTATTTTAAGCACACTAATACCAAGATCACCATCATTCCCAATGATTAATTATTACTTCTTACTTTTGAGGCAGCACATTTTTAAAATATTTTTCCATTTTTATTTCAACACCGGTGGCTGCTCCTGGTATTTTTACAGCGGTATACCTTACTTACAGTGCAACAGAAGTAGCTTGGCGGGCGATAGATCACAAAATCTGCGCACAACGAAAACATTCGAATAACGATCCGATCGACGACAACGAAATTTTCAGTAATCGTGGGTCTCAAGTACCCGCCAAGCTACTTTTGTTAGACTGTAACTTGAAATTGACATTATGAGTACCATTAGAACCTTTATGAATAGCCAGAAAGTGTCAAAAAAGGCACGTCTGGTGGTGCATAGAGGTGTGTTGGTTCCTACACTTATGTATGGTAGTGAACGTTGGGTTTGGCAGAAGAAGCATGAAAATAGGATTAATGCTGCGGAGATGAGTAGTCTGGGAAGTATAGCCGGAGTGACTCGGTTGGATAAAGTTAAGAATAGTGAGATAAGAAAACGCTGTGTAATGGACAAATCGGTAGAGGTCGACCTCGGAGAACATATCTCGATCAGATCAACATTGTTTTGAAGAAAGGCCAGGTCAAGAGTACCAACAACCGAAGAGAATGTATGAGAGCACTGATAAAAGTAGAGGAACCAAAAGATGTGTGTAAGAACCAAAGCAAGTGGAAGGAAGTGGTCTTTGCCTACCCCTATAGGAAAAAGGCGTGACTTTATGTATGTATGTATGTAAAACCTTTGCCCACCACCTTTGAGATAATGCAACGGTGCGTTACTTTTTTGTTGTTTGCCAGTAGCACTATTATCCCACTTAAAATAAATAAAATATATTTTTGTTAAATAGTAAATAAAAATAAAATGTTTTCTAGACAATAAATAAAAAAATGATTCTTTTAAAATTATAAACATAATTCAAAAATTGTTAAAAACTTACCACAATCACGATTGTTGTGAACAGGAACACATAATAACCGATTAATAGGAACTAAGAAAATACCTAAATAAATAATAAATATAACAAACTACAATAACACAAACCCACTGCTTTTTCTTCTTCTTCTTCGAGGTAGCTCTACAACCCTTCGTGGGTCTTAACTGCGTTAACGATTTTTCTTTACCGATCTCGGTCCAGCATGGCCTGCTTTCAGTCATATATTCGCATAATTTGTAGGTTTTTTAGGACATTGTGTCTCCATCTGTCGCCCCAGCGGTCTCTTTTCGACCGGATTTTCTTCCCACACTGTCTTGATTAGTCGGTCGCCAGGTGCTCTCTGGACATGTGCAGCCCACCTCAGGCGCATTGATATTATTTTTGATTTACAATATTATAAACCCGCTGCTTCTTTTTCTTCTTTGGGGTAGATCTACAACCCTTCGTGGATCTTGGCTGCGTTCACGATTTGCCTCCACCGATCTTGGTCCAGCATGGCCTACTTCCAGTCTTATATTCGCATAATTTGTAGGTCTCTTAGGATGTCGTCCCTCCATCTGAGTCTCGGTCGCCCCAGCGGTCTCTTTTCGACTGGATTTTCTTCCCACACTGTCTTGATTAGTCGGTCGCTAGGTGCTCTCTAGACATGTCCAGCCCACCTCAGGCGCATTGATTTTATTTTAGATTTCACTAATATTAAACAAAGTTATTTGTAAAAATCAAAAAGACCGAGACCGATGCCACCGCCAACAAAAGCAAACTGACATTATTCTTATTTGAATGTTGGTTATTGGTACGCTGTCCGAAGCGTACCAGTAAGAGAGAGTGAAACTTATTTTCTTATAGGCGCGCTGAAAAGAGATACGCACTGGCAGCTAGCTGTCGAGACAAAATTTTTTTCGTTGTAAAAAATCGTTAACCTCCTGGAGCCAAGGTCAATCGTCATATAGACGTTGTATATTTTGCGTGAGGCTGCAATCGAATAGTCTCCTCAACAAGCTAGAACATAAAATGTGCTAAGGGCTAAGCGCGCTACACTGAATAATTTAAATCAATGGAAATTATACAATAAATTATTACAAGTACATTATAATTGTAATTTCTGTGTTTAAAACAGCAGTAATAAAATTAGATCTACAAGCTTAAACACAAACGTAAAAATATTTATAACCTTAATTAATATTTAATAAAATAAAAACATTTTAAAGATACGTATACCAGAAACATCTCCTGCCTTCCTTTATCAGTCGCCACTGTTTCCAACTGTCTTTTTTATTGGTTAAGGAAGTTTTGCATGATAAAATAATATTTTCCTGAATATTCCACAATTATCCATGTACACTTACACTAAGAAACTTCAGGTACAAAAAACTTACAACTTTGTATTATAAAGTATACCACCAAATGATAGTTTTGCTACCAGCATTTAACTTCTAATAAAAAAACCGAGTCATATCTATGAAAAGCCATCAGATAATGTGATGCTTCAGCCGTTAGCTAACGTGACCATGTCAGAAATTCATGTTTTTTATACCATATCTAGATAATATGGCGCTAGTTTGTGAAATTCGCTAAATCATCGCCAGCAACGGAAAAATCGCGAAAACCTACTTTTGCTACATGAGTATACCTAATACCACGTTTAAATAATTGTATCACTGTTAATTAATTAAGTATAATTTTTTTCTCTTCATAATTTTTCCTTCTCATTTTATTTAATATTCGAATTATTTATTTTTTGCTTACGATCCAGTATTATTGTGGTTATTTTTAAAATCAAACAAGTGTTGTAACCAAGGAACCAAATTTTATCGATACATAATGAAATTGGTTTTTAAGTAACATTAATAATTTTGTTTGTGCTAAATCTGCACAGTAGGTATTGTCTATTTATTTATTTTCCTTTCGTTAGATTAAAGCAGGCATTAAAACTAATTAAAACAGCTTAATATATTTTTAATAATCATTTTGAATGTTTTTTATTATCAACATGCATTTGTTTCGTAAAACATGCTTCTTCAAATTTTTTTTTAATTTAGCTCTATAGGGGCAGTGTGGACAAGCGAATTGTGCTTCTTTTTGGCATTCGAATTTCTGGTGTGTTTTTAGTGATCTATTATGTTTGTATAATTTTCCACAAGTAGTACACACAAACAAACCTAAAAATATATCATTTAATTTTAATACAAAAATACCAAAAGTTTTTTGCAACATTGTAAGCAATTTTTTTTCATTTTTATAACGAATTTATAAACATTAATTTATGCGGAACTTTTAGCCATTTTAACTTTAAACAATAACCAAAAATGTCAATAGACAATCGATAGAAAAGGTTTTTTTTTACTGAAAATAGTTGCAAAAAGGGTAGACCGCGGAAGGCCCGCACTGCGACTTTTAGAAGGGGGATGGATTATAAAAAGAAAATGATTGTGAACCCGCTTTTTAAAAAGTTGCAGGTCATAGTTATCTGGTAAAGCTGATTTTGGAAGCTTGTTTTATTCTGTAGCAGCCCTGTAAAAGTAAAAGTAAGAGTAAATGGGTGAGACTGATCAGCGTGCCGAGTTATTCGGCCGAATGTGGCCAATGGTGGTACAAGAGTTTTTATTTCTCTGGAGCATCTGCCATGGAAATATCTGTAGAGCAATGACTGGTCTGCAACTCTTCTTCTATGTTCTAGTGGGTGAAGGGTATATGTGAGAGTTGAGCTGTTTATCAACCGAATGGCCCTTTTCTAAATGGAATCTAGAAGACGAAGAGAATGCCTTGGTGCTGAAACTAAAATGTGCGAGAAATACTCCAGTAGAGGTCGGATTTGACTTTGCGATGCTAGCAACATGGTCATGCCAAGACATATTATTAGACACCGTGACTCCCAAAATCGAGATGAAGGGACTTGAATCAAGGGTATTTCCGGACATTTTGATGGAATGATTTGAAGTATTCACTTTCTTGGAATATGTGTCAACCTGTTCCTGCCTGAGTATATTTGTATCATTTACCGAAAGTGATCGATAGGATGTGAAAGTTGAGAGAAGTGTGCTGTCGTCTGCAAAACTGTAAATGGGGTTCGTGGTGGTTTTCAAGAGGTCGTTGATGGGTAAAAGAAATAGGGTGGGGGACAGGATGAAACCTGGGGGACCCCGGTATTGGTTTTCAACTGATCAGAAAAAATACCGTCAACTGCCACTTGTAAAGAGACATATTTACAGACATATTTTGTTGCCAGCATCATTAAGTTGCCAAATCATCTTCCATTAACAACATAAACAGTCTTTAGAAAACTTGTATGGAAGTCATGGGTTTAGATTTTTTAAAAGTCTGTTCTTAAACAAAAAAAAATTAGTGAATTTGAACAAAAGGAAAGATACTCCAACTAGGATATTCAAAATGGACGAATAAACTAAACTAATGTTTTTTTTTTAAATGGATTTTTCTGTAGGTGCTTAAGTTGTTTTTTATTCTAAGTGTGAATTTAAAACGTTTTTATTATTGGTCTTGTATGCGTAGCTTTTTGGGATATCCAGGATTTTGGGTAAAAACAAAAAATTGAGACATGGCTAAAGTCTTCGCTATCGAATTGTGTGCAAGAAAGCTGACTAACAGACCTTTAACTTTGTCGTGGGTGCCAGGGAATAAAGGTATTTCTGGTAACGAAAAAGCGGTCAAACAAGCTAGGCGGAGTTCTGGAACACCATTGTACAGAAGCACTTTTATTACATTAATAGTAAAGATTAAGTCAGGAGTACTTTTTTTACATAAAGACTAAAATCATTGGATCATATCACTTGGCATGCAACTGAAAGTTTTAAAAAAAATTCCAAATTTTTTCATAGATTAACCAAATTTAATTTAAACCAACAAATTTATAAATTTTTCATATATATTTTTTTAATGAAACAGTCTTAAGATTAAAATAATTTAAGATTTTTTCTTTAAAATTGGTCAACGAATTTTAAAAGGGGGAATAAAAAAGTACATAATGCGTTAGTTCTGCACGGATCCTTCATAGGAATCATTATCAGTAAGATGCTTATGAAGATGAACTTTTAAATTTTGTTTTTGTTTAGATCTGTAGGAACAAAATCGACAGGCAAATCGTGGTTCTTTTTGGCATTCGTACTTCTTGTGAGCTTTAAGGGTTCTTTTGTGCTTGTATATTTTGCCACATGTCTCGCACTTATATAAACCTGAAATTATAATACGGTCATTGTACTGAAGCAAAAAAATAGTCAATTTTTTATTTATAAATTTGAAAGAATAAACCAACTGTACTACCATAGATGTAAAGTTATACATTATAAAACAAGTATAAATTTTGAATTAAAATTGTACGGTAAAATATTTTTGGAATTTACTCCTCAAGAAACGATATTTGTGCTTCCGATCAGTCTTCCGTCCGACCCAAAATACCTGAGTTCCGTTAAATAATTTTAGTATATTTTGATTTGTGGCACACTTTACACAATAAGTAAGATTGGCTCCCACCACGAGACAATAGCCCATAAAAACACAGACAATAGTTTTTTAGTGGGTACCCTTAAGATTTCAATGAGTCCTACACTACCCTTTGTCGAGTCTCCAGTCCCAAATGGGAATACAGCACGACATTATAACTAAACAGCTAACATGGTATGGGCACGTCCAAAGAATGTCAGAACACAGCATCCCCAAGAAAGTACTAAACTGGAACCACCAAGTAAACTGAAAACAAGGAAGACCGCGCAGAAGCTAGAGAGACAAAGTGGAAAAAGAAATTCGAGATCTGGAAGAAGGCCTGTGGATGAACAAAGAAAATAGCGATTAGGAATCGGAAGACGTAAAACGTTGTAACCCGATGTATATATAGTAAGTACAACCTTAGTTAAGTTTTAATGGTATCAGTTTAGGCTATAAAAAAATTATTTATTAGTCGAACTCGGATCATTCCTTACGGAATATTTAATAAAAACGAACAAAAATAAAAATAAACATAGGAGCTCTGGCAGATTAATTGGGCTACTAGGACAAACTAGTTTGGCCTGAAATCGGGTTTGGCCGGTAACATATACATGTTTTCACTATCATAAGAGATGCGATTATTTACCCCCTTTGCCTCCTGTATATATTCCAAGACAGTCGTTCCTAAGGAGTAAACTTCGTCGCTTCGGAGCTGACACGCACAGGGTAGACCCTGCATAAAATTACCAAGTTTTAAATTGAGTTTTTCTTATTTTAAAAATATTGAGATGTTTGGTAACCATTTAAAAGATTTAAAAATGTAGGCGTGTAATGATTTTACCCTTAGGTATTAAAAATTGCGAGGCAAAATTATTTAGGAAAATAAAAAAATTTATTTACATTTTTACAACTGTTACATTTTTAATTAGGCTGCTTCGAGAGCAGATACTTTTAAACTAAGTATTCGGAATCAACAAATGGGGTGAAAAATGTTTGAAAAAAAAATCCGGATGAATGGTTTTAATGTGTTTCTTGAAATTTCCAGGTAGTTTGGTTTTTTTAAAACAAACGGGACATGAAAATTGCGGTTCTTTTTGACATTCAAATCGTATATGGTCTCTCAAAGATGCCTTAAATTTGTAAGATTTTTGGCAAATGTGGCACCGGAATTGACCTAAAATTGCAGTTTTATTAAATTAGTTTTTTATAATGCAGTAAAACAAAATATAGTTTTTATCGCATTATATATTTCTAAAAAGTTGGCAACAAGTTTAAATAATTTACATAAACTAAAACTACAAGTTTTATTAATCCTAAAATAAACAAAAAAAAAAGTTCAACAGCGTAACGACAGTAACTTATAATTTGCTTGGGTGCATTACTTTTATGTGTTGTATAACGTAGTCTTTTCTTCGAAATGTTAAAAGGCATATAGGACAATTATAGGTTTTCGGTTGTTTGCATTCATGATGAATGTGACGACTCAGAGACGACGAATGCTTGTATCTTTTACCGCAATTTGGACAGTCCAGGACTTTCAGCGGTCCGCCACATTTGTACTGCTTACCATAATCTCCACATTGATAATCAACACCGACTAAAAGTAAACAAATTACAAACACATATTAACATGTAGAAATAAACAAAGGAAATTCCATTCTGAGCTAAAAATGTTCAACTAAATTAAAGTTAATTTTGACGAAGTTTATTCACACCACAAATTATTTAAAACGATATATGACTTAAAGACCTGCCGCAAATTGAAGCCAGCCCACGCACAACCCATGCGTAGCCCACGTGTGACCGAAACCCAGCCCACGTACATGTTTTTTAATAGCAGCGCGTATTGAACACAGCCCACACCCACGGCTCATACCCAAATCTCTATGACTTCTTCCAGTATTCAAGATGACAGCAAGCCAGCAACATCGTCTTCTCGATTTACAATCTGAATATGAGGATGAAGAAACATTTATCCTGTTGCACCTACTCAACAAAAAAATAAAAAGAAGTAAAACGGATGAGTATTTACGAAAAAGTCATGGAGAGTTCAAGTTATCAAGTGAAATTCCAAATTAATCTTAATGAGTAGTATCATATAACATAGGAAAGCTAACAATTTCAATAAATTTTTCCATTAGAGGTAGAAGTAGGTAGAGGTAGAGGTAGGTAGAAAAAACTGATCACACTGACAAAAGTAGAGACCCACGACCAACGAAACTATGTTGCTAGCACAACCCGACCAACGCGAAACAGTTTAAAACCTGGCCTGGCCGTGGGATGTGCGTGGGCTAGGCTCAATTTGCGGCGGGCCTAACAGCTACAATACTTAGGACACATAATGAGAGGAGAGCGTTATGGGATCCTCAGACTCATCATTGAGCGAAAAATCAAGGGCAAAAGATCGGAGGGAAGGCGACAACATTCATGGCTCAGAGACTTTCGTCAATGGTTCGGAAGAACATCAATAGAAATATTAATAGGTGCAGTTTCGCACGCCATTATTGCCAGTTGGATCGCCAACCTCCGGAGGGAGACAGCGTCCTAAGAAGAAAAAAAATGACCTTAACAAAAATTGGGACTTTTCTAATACGTCACCGCATTTTTCATTTCTTTTTAACCGATTTTGATGACATTTTCAGCCAATCTTTAGATCACATGTAAAGTTTGGTAGCAACCCCGCATTCTCAAATTTTTTATAGCCACCAAGTTTTTTTTTTTTTTTTGTGAAAATAGTCGCAAAAAGGGTAGACCTATCGTGTGGGCCGCGGACTGCCCGCACTGCGACTATTAGAAGGGGAAGGGAATATAGAAAGGAGATGATTGTGGACACGCTTTTTAAAAAGTTGCAGGTCATAGTTCTCTGGAAAAACTGATTTTGGAAGCTTATTCCATTCCGTAGCAGCCCTGTAAAAGAAGGATTCTTGATGAAGATTGGTCCTTGTAGTGTCCAGCTTGAGAGTAAATGGGTGAGACAGATCAGCGTGCCGAATGTGGCCAATGGTGGTACAAGAGTTTTTATTTCTCTGGAGCATCTGCCATGGAAATATCTGTAGAGCAATGACTGGTCTGCAACTCTTCTTCTATGTTCTAGAGGGTGAAGGGTATCTGTGAGAGTTGAGCTGTTTATTAAGCGAATGGCTCTTTTCTGAATGGAATCTAGAAGACGAAGAGAATGCCTTGGTGCTGAACCCCAAATGTGCGAGCAATACTCCAGTAGAGGTCGGATTTGAGCCTTGTACGTCGTCAACAGTTGATCAGGAGTAAAAAACTTTCTGGCTTTCCACAGAAAACCTAGCTTCTGGCTTGCCGACTTTGCGATGTTAGCAACATGGTCATGCCAAGACATATTATTGGACACCGTGACTCCCAAAATCGAGATGGAGGGACTTGGTTCAAGGGTATTTCCGGACATTGTGATGGGATGATTTGAGGAATTCACTTTCTTGGAAAACGTGACACTTTGTGTTTTTTGGGCGTTGAACTGAACAAGATTGTTGGTTCCCCACTCGACGATTGCTTTAAGATCTCTATTGATGGAATCAACCTGTTCCTGCCTGAGTCTATTTGTATCATTTACCGAAAGTGATCGATAGGATGTGAAAGTTGAGACAAGTGGTTTTCAAGAGGTCGTTGATGTGTAAAAGAAATAAGGTGGGGGACAGGATGGAACCCTGGGGGACCCCGGCATTAGTTTTAAATGCATCAGAAGAAATACCGTCAACTGCCACATGTAAGGAGCGATCTTGCATGAAGCTCAAGAGCCATTGGCGCAGTTTGGTTGGGAGACCGTAGGCAGATAATTTACTTAACAATGCCTGGTGCCAAACGCGGTCAAAGGCTTTAGATATATCCAAGGCTTTTGCACGGGTTTCACCAAGTGTTAATTTTTATTTATTATTACTGAATGTGAGTCTGACTTTATTAATTATTATTAATTATTTAATTAATTTGTCAAATTTAACAATAATAATTATTATTATGATTTTTTACACTAAAATAGAAACGATACAGAATAAATTAACATGGCTCCTGCGCAAGAATGACACATGTTAACATTTAAATATAGTGTACTCTTTTAAAGGTGCTTTTAATATAAAAAACATTGTTAAATGATTTATACTTTTTCGTAACATCCTTGCGCAGGGGCCTTGTTAATCTTCTTTGTATCGTTACAATTTTAGGTCTTTTCTTGTAACGATATTGCTTGTAAATTGTAACGAACAAACGATAAATTTAAAAATTCTTACTTTTACTTAACAAGCATCTGCACATTGCTCGAAAGGGATTGATTATGCACGATTATCTATTAGATATAATTTAATATTCTTTGAGGCATATTGTCAGGAAAGTAGTTTTCTGATATATAGTCGACCTACGTAAATCTATATGTATAGGTATCATTCAGTGAAATTAGCTGGTTTTTAAAAAATCAGATTTATGTATTACCATAACTTTTGTTTTGCTTGCATTTATTTTCATCCATTTAGTGCTATCATACAAGCTCGTCGGTTGTTAGTACTCTCAATGCATTTATGTATCTTTTGGTGTTTATGTATGTAAAAATACTTTAATTTATTATAAAAAACGTTATAATGTTAAAATACCGAGTGCGCAAAAATTCAGTAAATCGATTTGCATATTTATAAAAACAAACAATGATGAGATGCAAAAATAAAATTTATTCTTAAACAAAACTTTGATAAGTACATTTATAAACTTTATAAAGTTTATGCGGTACATCTTGTATTCAAACTGCATACAGCCTTCATCGATGCATGTTTGGCATAGATTGAGCATGGAAAACAACTTTTTCAAACGAATTCCGGGATTGAACGTAGAACTTTAAATTCCTCGTCAATTCTATGTTTCAAGTGTTTCAAATTTGGGTAGTTTGTACACTATTTGTCTTATAGGAATATGTCTACTAGAATGCAGCGCCGCAAATTCTTTAAAAATCGTGTTACGTACGTGACACAAGGCTGTCGGCTGTCGTGTGCGTGTATTTGTGCTGCACTGTCAAGGCCATATGTGCCAGACAAACGTCACTTGTACCTTTACTAAACTTTTGCCGCACCTGCCCTGCCTCCACTGAGCAAGTTAACTTTATAAAAGCGTTAACTGGTTTTTGATGCACCCGTATTGATAGTGTAAACATTTTACGATACGCCACTGGAATATGTCACGGTGACAGCCAAAGAAAGAACTAGAATACGTGATCGAATTTCCTAGATTCTACTGGACAGTAGCGTCGTATATAAATAACGACCGCCGATAGCGGAAGTTAGTCTGTATCTGAAGTTTGATTATTGTGTTCACAAATTTACAATGAATAAATGTGTTGAATATAAATTCGAGTATTTTTAAGTAAAGTTTTTAAACGACGAAAATATTAAAGTAAATAAATAATTTGGTTAGTATTTCGCATTAAAAAAAATCTTTGAAAAGCCGAATGATATAAAAATATTCCGAGTGTTTTTTTCAATGAATTTGGTGATAAAAAAAATAAGGTTTTGTCACTACTATATAGAAGTGGAAAAAAATTTACTCAATTTATCTATCTCGATGGCTTTAAATAACAAAAATAATTGGTACAATGTTAATGACAATTAGACATGTGTGATTTTAAGCTTCCCTTTCTTTTGGTCTTGTAGTCACAACTAAGAAAAGGACATTCGAATCGTTTTTCCTGACCGCATTCGAACCTCGTATGATTATAGAGGGAAGATCTGTGTTTGTAGACTTTTCCGCAATCGTTAGGACACAAGTAAGAACCTATAAAAAAATTTTAATAGTAGTTTAATAATTTTTAAATTAACAATTCGTTAATTACCTACTCTATGGGCAGAGAAAGATACAATCCTAAAAAAGTTTATGTACACATAATTCTTTTTTATATAAAAAAATATATTATTTGTGCGAGGGGCCAGAGGGAGACCACAATACATCTGCTGACAGACTGCCCATACTAGGAAAAAGTGGTCTGCGGACTTCTTTCCAGGAGTTCCAGTGGCATATCTGCCCTTATCTTATTATAATTTTTGAAATAATTTGAAATATAAAACAACATCAGTCCTTTATTTATTTTCAATATATTTATATTTGACAAAAATTAACGTATCATAAATTGGGCCCCACTGAATACAAAAATTTATTCAAAACAGTACATATAAATTAGAGTGGAAACAAATTATGTTCACTGGAAGTAAATTGAGAAACTTAATAAATACAAATGATCCAAAAAAAAAATTAGTATTTAAAATAAATAAATTTTAATATAGTTAAGTTGAAAACATATGGGAAACTTGATTAATATTAATTTTACAAAAAAATTTATTCCTCATAAAAAGTTCTGTATTGTGTGTGTAAAACCATTAAATATAGATATTTTTCAGTCACATACAAGGTCTGTCAAGAAATATGAATTAAACCCAATGTTAAAATATTTTTCATTTTAAACGTACAATAAAAAGGCCCTAATTGTACTGAGCTGAAAACTTTTTCACCAGCGGCAGTTTTTCTTTTATTTTTCCCTTCGTCGTCTTCATAGATTTAACGGCGGCATATGACACTATAAATCATAAAATACTACTGGAATTTTTTTTCAAAATAACGGGAGATTACCAATTGACGAAAGTGATAAAAACAATGCTATCTAATGGAAGATTCTATGTAGAGTTCCAAGGAAAAAGAAGCCGCTGGAGAAACCAGAAGAATGTCTTTTCCCAAGGTAGCACTTATGCTTCTCAATGTATATAGCAACGACCAACCAACCGGACCAACAACAAGGAGATTCATCTATGCCGACGATGTAGCTATCATCTGCCAGTCACGAAACATCGCAGAGATAGAGGAGTACATAACAGAATCCCTATCAAGGCTAAGCGATGATTATAGATCAAATCAGCTCCGCCCGAACCCAGAAAAGACGCAGACATGTTTATTCCACCTCAATAACCGATAGGCGACAAGTGAACTGCAAATAGAGGGAAACTCAGTCAGACTGCGACACTACCCAAACCCAGTTTATCTAAAGGTTACATTAAACCGCTCTCTGACCTACAGAAAGCATATCGATATTACCAAGACCAAAGTCAACACCAGAAACGGCATTCTCCGGAAACTGACTAATGCTCGCTGGGAAGCCAACCCTAACGTCTTGCGCTCCTCGGCACTTGCGCTGTGATACTCCGCAGCCGAATATGTATCCTCCGTATAGGAGAGATCAGCACACGCCTATAGACTGGACTCTGTCCTGAATGATACGTGCAGATTAATAACGGGATGTCTAAAACCCACCAGCTTTGACCAACTCTACATGCTAGCAAGAATTGCACCACCGCAAATACGGAGGTAAGACACTCATTGCATCAACATGTACCGCCAGTAGGCAGTAGATACAAGAATAACCTCCTGAAGTGGGGATATGCGAAAGAGGAAGCATGTGAATGCGGAGAATTCCAGACAATGTTGCACCTCCTGGTGTGCTAATCCCTACAAGCTCCATGTACCCTCCGGGATATATGGACGTGCAATAAAAATGCTGTTATATGCGCCAGACACCGGAGTGATATATGAACACTTATATGTATTGTTAATATTGTACAGAGTGGACCAAAAGTCGGAGATTCCAGATTTGACATTTGCAATGTAGTCAGATTTGCCGTTTTTCTGATATTATAAGTCACTTTGGTTTTTTAAATACATATTGTCATTATTGGAATCTCCTCTTCAATACGAGTTCAGCCATATGTATCACTTACGATTTTATGTACTTTAAAAGGTCTAGTCAAGGTCTAAACAATCATGGGGAATTATGGTAGACGCATTCTACCATTGATTAGGGTACTGTCAACTTACAAATGGAGCGCATTTTAAACACTAGATTAAGTAATCATTACGCTAAAAAATTTGTTATCTTTTAATTGGTACGTTTAGTCAAGGTCTAAACAATCATGGAGAAATGTGGTAGAAGCATTCTACCATTGATTAGGGTACTGTCAACTTACAAATGGAGCACATTTTAAACACTAGATTAAGTAACCCAACCTATCAAACTGCAGTAAAACAGAGTTTAAGAAAGGTAAAGGTTGTTATAATTTTAATTGAATTACTGTGTAATAAAAATTAGTTTAAAATGCTAAATAAGGTTTTAAAAGTTGTCAAAAATAAAAGTATTTTACTGTTAAATTCAAATTTTTGAACAGACCCTGTGTATGACTAAAACATAACGATATCTGATAGTTGCATTTAATATTTTGTAGCATGCAGAATTTTTTAATAGAAAACCACCCCTTTTTATTTAAATCAAAAATAAAAAAGTTTCCCACATAATGCTTGCATGATGTCGCGACGAGTTTGAACTATGTGTGTGTTGGAAACTGCTCACACGATATTAATCGTATAGAAAAGTGACATAAACTCTCCTCATTTTTTGCTGTAAATTTTATTAAAATAGGTCAAAAATGGGTGGATTCATTTTCAAAAATAAACATTTTTGAAGTTAAAATATTCATTACTTGTTTACAAACACTGTATACTGTAAAGAAGTTTTCAACGTAACACAAATTTACTTTAAACTTTCTAACTACTATTATATATTTTTAGATTTGGGGTATTTATTCTATACATTTTACGTAAAATTTGAAAATTTAATAATATTCAAGATATCGCCCACTTTTAAATTTACCATAGTAGGGTACTTTCGGCAGTGAAAAATAAATTATAAAATTGGATAAAAAGTAAAATTATTTGGAAAAATACTTAAATATTCTGATTTTGATTCGTAAAAGCACATTATTGTTTTATTTTATTGAAATTTAAAGTCGTAATTTTTAATTTGTATATCACGTGACCTAAAACACGAGCCGTCATGGTGTGACGTCATATAGGCAAAAATAATATGCATTAATTAGTAATTTGTTGATGGTTTTCATAGTTATTGTAGGTTATGTTACCACTAACTTTATTATAAAAAAGGTTTAAAATTTAATTTAATTTTATGGCAAGAAAGCGTGTTTATTTTGCCGAAAAATATTTTTTGTAGCTTTTTATTAGAAAAATCGACATTTTAAAGTACTTCTTGAAACATAGTAAAATACCCTGTTTGTCATCCATGTCTACAAGTTTTCATTAATATTGTTCAAGTATTTTCCAATTTACAAATAGTTAAAACTCTTCGTGACACACACAATTTATTTATACTTATATTTGCTATTTCTCAGATTTTTGTGATATTGTGACATTTATAATTGAGAAATAATCAAAATATAAAGGATGTAATATTCAAAAAGCAAAGGAACCGAATGACCCACAATTTTTTAGGCAGAACATTACTACCAAAGAAATGCAGAAAATTCAACAAAGATTCATAAAAAAAAAACGCTTTTTAACATATTCAATACGAAGATGACATTTTGTCATTGAAAAAAAATTTAAATATTTTGTGAAGTCACAGAATAACTGAAAAAAAAATTATATACATGGTTACATTTTTTAAAAAAATATAATATAATAATAACTTGCACAAAACGATCTCATTACTTACTTATTAAGTGTCTTTGACTACTCTTTTTGTAGTAAATTTTGACCAACAAATGTGTAAAGCAAAAACCAATTAGAGTTTTAATAATAAATAAAGCTTTGATCAAAACACTCCTTTGTAAAGTGTAGTTTTTATTATTTTATTACGAGTAACATGATGTCATTAAAAACTAAAATATTACAAAGTAATTTCATAAAAATATTGACCAAGTTGTAGCCAGTCGGCTGCATGATCACTTCTCTGTTTAATAATAATTGCCCCGTCACCCCTTTATAATTTGGTCAATTTAGACATCCGAGTATACAAAAATTTGCACCCAGTTGATGGGATTGTTCAAAACACCATCATAAATGAAATCTAAAAAATCCTAATCGATCCGATTCCTGGACAAATATTTACTCTGGGTCAAAGGTCACAAAAACGAGTTTTTCGCGATTTTCAGCAAAACGGTAAGTTTTATCATAAAATTAGTTTAAACAAAAATTGTGGATGAGATAATTGTCTATAAAAAATGTAAAAATACTTTTTTTCCTAAGATTCAACGATTCAAAAAGTTGGAAGAGTAATATGTATAAGTACAACCACGTATATACATCACTAAAGCCGTAAAAATAAGCTTTTAAAAATATATTAGTAAAACAAGCTAATAATGATGCTGATGTAATGATAATTGATATAGCAGCAGAGCAATTTAACCATTGTTGTAGGTGAATATGTAGACTTACTCGTATTACTCACTGCTCGAACTCCAATCAAAAAAATTATTTTTTTATAAACCTGCAACAGCTCAATATCAATCGGAAATATATTCATCAAAAAGTTTATCTACTTTTGCAAAGTGTCAAAACAACAGTTTTTAAAAAGAGTAATTCAACTTCACAAGAAGTTATCACCAACGAAATTCGCTTTCTTCTCTCTATGTTTGAAACTCTTAAAAAAACTACGTACTTAGATATGTTTCGTTAAAAATACTCGAAATAAAAAACAAATGCAATTAGCTTGTCTTCCTCCAACCTTAACGGCTGCTCATCAACATCTTTTACGGGTATATTACCAAGTTCAAGAATGGCTTGGTTATCAGCTAGACCCAAAAGACTGGGGTTGGAAGTTGGTCAACAATACATTAGAACCAGTTCAGACTTTACTCTCACCTGCGCCGGAAAAACTGCTGAACACAATTTTTTGCAAATGTAAAAAGGGATGTAGTGCTAAATGAGGTTCTCTAGCATGTACAAATTGTCAAGGCCGCTCGTGCTCCAATGTTGAATCACCAACAGTTGAGGATTCGTTTGATACCAATTAGGAGACATGCGATGTATCACTATTGAGGCAATTTAATTGCACCCAGGATGAGGAAAAAGAACAAGAAAAACAAGAAGAAAATGAAGCAGAAGTATTAGAGAATTATTAATCAAACGAATAAATTTTCCTATTTTTTTTTAATTTACACCGCTTTTATCATTTTTAACCCTTGCCAATACCTTTTATTATTCAATAGTTTCAAATTAAACAGAATCACAACAGATCCGTAGCATTGGCCTACGGGGAAACCACGTTAAAAAACGCCTTAAGTACACTACCTCAAAGGTGGCGACGAAACGTGTGCATATTATGACGAATACAACTCTTCCAACTTTTTGAATCGTTATATCTCAGAAACAGTGGCTCTTAGAAAAAAAAAGTATTTAGACATTTTGTATGGATAATTATCTGATCTACAATTTTTGTCTAGACTAATTTTATGATAAAACTTACCGTTTTGCTGAAAATCGCGAAAAACCCGTTTTTGTGATCTTTCGACCCCGAGTCAATTTTTTTCCAGGTATCGGATTAATGAGGATTTTTTATATTTCATTTACGATAGTGTTTTAAACAATCCTACCAATTTTGAGCTGGGTGCGAATTTTTTTACCTTCACTCTTAAATTTTACCACTTTCGCACCTTAAGACTTAATGAAATTTTATACCAATAATGAATGGGGCACTGCATAGCTTTATGAACAGCCAGAAAGTGTCAAAAAAGGCACGTCTGGCTGTGCATAGAGGTTTGTTGGTTCCTACACTTATGTATGGTTAAGCAGAAGAAGCATAAAAATAGGATTAATGTTGTGGAGATGAGTAGTCTGAGAAGTATAGCCGGAGTGACTCGGTTGGATAAAGTAAAGAATAGTGAGATAAGAGAACGCTGTGGTGTAAAAAAAGATGTGGTTACAAAGATAGATAAAGAAATGTTTGGTTTGGACACGTAGAAAGGATGGATGAAGGAAGATTGACGAAACAAATTTAGGCGAGTGTTAATGGACAAGTCGGTAGAGGTCGACCACGGCGAGCATATCTCAATCAGATCAACATTGTTTTAAAGAAAGGCCAGGTCAAGAGTACCAACAACCGACGAGCATGTATGAGAGCACTGATGAGAGTAGAGGAAGCAAAAGATGTGTGTAAAAACCGTAGCATGTGACAGGAAGTGTTCTCTGCCTACCACTACGGGAAAAAGGCGTGACTATATGTATGAGTGTAATTATTTGTTCTTAATACAATATGGTTATTAATTTTCATACCTATTTAAAAACACTATATTTCCATGCCTATTTAGCGCACCGAAAGTGCTCCCGCACGGACAAAATAAGTGCAGAATTACTGCCCAAGAAGTCATGTGAGAGATATGAAAACCAGTATCGTCTATTTTGCAACTGGCGCCAACAGAAAAAAGCTATAAATATAAGTGATGATATTCTTCTCGTTTATTTGTCAGAAAAAAGCAAATCCATAAAAGCTTCACCTTTATGGAGTCAATTTTCAATGTTAAAAAGTTGTCTGGCAGCAAAAGAAAATGTAAACGTTAATAATTTACCATAAACTACTGCATTTCTCAAACGAGAAAGTGTTGTTTACACACCGAAAAAGTCCAAAGTATTAACTGCTGACCAAGTCGCCAAATTCATACTTGAAGCACAAGACGAGAAGTGGTTGTAAAGTAAAGTAATTTTAATATTTGGCATATTTGGTGCCTTTCGAAGAGATGACTTAATTTGTCTGACTTTGGAAGACGTGAAAGATAATGGCCGGTTTTTGATAGTATTTCTTCAAGATGGCAAACATTACAAATCAAAAAGTTTTACAATAACAAAGGAAGGATGTCCCTTTGATCCATGCACTTTTTATCGTAAGTATATTAATCTAAGACCTGCTCATATGAATAGTAAAAGATTATTTATTGCGTATCATAAGATGTTTTCCTCAACATGCAGGATGTCATACAATCAGTGGTACAACAAAGCAGATTGCTGAATATCTGAACCTAGAAAATCCAGAAGATTATACCGGGCACGGCTTAAGACGATCTTCAGCATCTATGTTAGTTGAGAGCGGATTTGCTTACTATAAAAAGGCAAGGAGGTTGGCATTCCTCGAGAGTTGCTGAAGGCTACATCGAAGAATCGGTAAGCAAAAAGAATGAAGTTTTTCGTAAATTGTTCAGCCATTCAAGAATTATAAAAACAACGCCAACATTAGAATACAATCCAGTGGGGGAAAATCAAAAAGTGAATACTTCTACTAATATAGTAACACCTTCGACTTCATCAACTACAGTTTTCAAAAACCTGCTAAAGGATAAGCTATTTACAACAGCACAAATTGTACCATGAATATTTCATATAATAAAAATTAAAAGTACATATTTTTGTTCCTTTATCTTTAAAAATAAATTCTTCCTAACAATTTGTGGTTTTCAGGTAGATATAATGAAAAATATCGTTCATTACACGTTCATAAATGCTTTTTCCTTGCTTGCACGACTTCCCGTGGGAGGCGCAGCCGAACACGGGAACTTGTCACGCGCGCACGGAAAAAGACTTTTTTCTCGACTCCTAATGAAATATACTATTACGGTACTACTGAAACGGTAGGCTTTCTTGTGCTTATACCTCTAACATAGACGTTTGGTTCTGGTTAGATGTGCTAATACGTTTGCAATTTCGTTAAGAATATTATCTACTAAAAAAAGTATTTTTAGTTGAGCACTATTTTTGTTAGGACGACTAAATGGTTCGAGCATTAAGTTCGACAGCAAACAATTTTTGCAGCATTTCAATAAACAGGCACCAAATAATGCTGTTGTACTGACCATTAAAACCAAACTTAATTGAACTGGGAGTGTGTTACACCAAGGTAAAGGTGAAGCTGGGCAAAAAAATACAATGGATTGTATTCAATCAAATAATACACTCACTACTTCGTAGTCAACAAAGATCTGCTGTAAAATTGAATATATACAGAATGTCTCTTCAGAGGAAAATTTTTTGACAGTTCTAACAACCATTCAAATTTTGTCATTTTGTGTCATATGAAAATTTCACCCAATTGCATTCAGTGCAATTATCAATCACTATGACAACACGGTTGAGTTTGACAATTTCATTCCAAATAAATTTCAAAATGTCACGTATTGGCAATGCGAATGTTCAAAGTATAAACGCGCTAATCAAAGAAAAAATTCCCAGAAATACAACCTACAGTCACAAATATATTTGTGGAATTTTGCTGCGAACGAGAAACAAAACAAAGTAGCTTAGAATAATTGGCGTTGATAGTAAAAGATTGAGCGGTCAATATAAGAAAGAAAAACGGGACCGAATTTAAAAGGGGCAACGGTAAAGATAATGTAGAATGTTTCGTGCAAACTTTTGCAAGAAAAGTATTATAATGACTATAATATTATGACTGACCCGTTTAACAATATAGCATTTAAACCAACCCGGGATGCCCGCGATGCAATCAGAAAGAAACTACAAGCAGATCCATGTAAACGTATATCCAATTCAGTTTCGTTAAATTTGTCTAAAGTTAACAAAATGATATAACTATGGGATGAAAATACTCTTGAAGGTCTTATTCGTAAATTTTACCATATTACTGCTGTAGAATTAGCGTGACGACGAAAAGAGGCAGTTGCTTGTATGATGGATTTTTTTCATATCGAGAAAAATAATAATGAATCTCCAACAAATCGCATTTAATACAATCCGGTGTTCAGTAAAACGTGCCAAGGTGGTTCTAAGAGCTGTACAATTAGTAAATGGTTGGTTTCCAATAGTGAAAGACGTCTTTTTTATAAACTAATATCAAAACGAAGCGACAATATTACCTCACCAAGACTGTTCTTAAAACCAAATCGACACTGGAAAAATGAAACTGACAAATGGTACGATAATGTACCTGTTGGAAGAAATACAATGAATGGATGGACTAAATCAGCTGCTGAGGCAATTGGCTTGAATGTAAAGGACAAAAGGATAACAAATCACTCAAATAGATCAACTGCTGTTAGCGAATTGGCAAAAAGTGGTGTAGAAGAAATAGCTAAATGTGTAACGAATTTTGTTCCCATATCTGATAGGATTCTGCTTCTGCAAATGAACTTCAAGCCGATGATTAAACTTAATATTGTCCAGATATATGCACCGACTGCTGATAAAAGCGAAAAAGAGGCATCGGGACTATACATAACGAGAACTTACAGAAAGTTAGTAGATGAGAAAGGGCAAACCATCATAGATATAAAGGGAGAACTACAAACATGGCAAAATTATATAAATGAAATTTTTGGAATATGAATGGACAGAAGTGAAAATATCTAAAGACAACACAGGACCTTCCATAACAACAGAGAAGTTCGTAAATCCATCTCTCTAAATAAAGACGGGAAAACTCCTGGTCCTGATGAAATACAAAGGGAACTTCTCAAACTCCTAGACGACAAAAGTATTGATAAATTGACTAAAACATTTAAAAACATATATATTATTGGAAAGATTCCCAAGGAATGGCTCAAATCTACCTTCATTGCTGTACCAAAGAAATGCACTTCAAGACAGTGCAATGACTATCGTACCATAAGCCTCATGAGTCATCTTCTTAAAAATTCTACTTATAAGATTATACTCGAAATGTAAAGAGTATGTGGGTAACACTCAATTGGGATTCCGAAAGGCAACAGGAACAAAAAAGGCATTGTTTTGCATACAAATTTTATTTCAGAGATGCAGAGATATGGACTGTGACATACATGCATGCTCAGAAAGCTTTTGATAGAGTAAAACATAACAAGTTAATAGAAGTAGAAGATAGGTATTGACAACAATGACTTCCGGATAATAAAATTTTTTCACAGGAATCAAACAGCACAAGTTAGAAACAAAGGTCAGATGACTGATGAAATAAAAATTCAACGGGTCGTGCAACAAAGGTGTGTGTTGTCACTTTTATTTAACATATATTCAGAAGAAATATTTAATAATGCGCTGTGTGATTCAACAGCAGGAATTCTTATAAATGTTAAACGAATCAACAACATCCGGATGATACAGTAATATTCGCCGACAAACTAGAGAACCTACAAAATATGATGAGCCAGCTTTCAATGCTCAGTCAGGAATATGAAATAGACATAAATATAAATACCAAATACATAGTTATAAGCAAAAATTCACCACCACCGAGACAGCTTATTATAAATAATACAATACATTGAAAAGGTAGAGACTACAACATATTTGGGAACTACAATCAGCGAGAGTTGGGATCATTCTCCCGAAATACGTTGTCGAATAAAGAGGGCTCGTGCTGCATTCCTTAAAATGTCGAAATTGTTTAAATGCCACTTTCTGAAGTACACTACTAAAATACGACTTCTACGATGCTATGTGTTTTCTGTGCTCCTATATAGAGTTGAGTTATGGACTGTAGGGAAGAATAATGTTCAACATATTTGGTTAGACTAACCTAGAACCTACCGATTTTAAAAAAATCTCACCCTATACAACCATGAACTTCTAAAGAAGGGCTGGATTGTGCGGTGAACTGTAGCCTCTAGGGGTAAGCCACAATAGACCTACTAAGGGTCGCGGTGGAGGGGCGTCCACGCCCCACTCACATGAAACCTAACCTAACCTAACCATGGACTGTAACAAATGCAGCCAGAAAAAGGTTGGACGCATTTGAAATGTGGCTGTATCGACGTATACTAAGAATCCCTTAGACAGCAAAGCCCATGTTACAAACAAAAAAAAACAAGGAAATGAAGATCATGACTACAGTCAAAAGTGGGAAATTGGAATACTTGGGACACATCATGAGAAACAGCGAAAGATACGGTCTGTTGCAGCTGATCCTACAGGGAAATTTGCTTGGAAAGAGGAGACCAGACAGAAGAAGGATCTCATGGCTTAAAAACCTGAGAACTTGGTTTGCAACCTCCACCACGGGTCTATTTAGGGCCGCAGTTGATGAAATAATTATTGGCAGAATGATCGCCAACGTTCAGTAACGGACAGGCTCTGGAAGAAGAATTAGAACCCTACTTAAATCTTGATCAAGATGACCACAGCAAGGTTATAAATATTATGCGTGGTAATAGATCTTCTATAGTGGAGAACTGCAACGCATCTAATGTTAAGTTAAATTTTAATAATTGTACTTTCACTAACTGTACTTTTAATAAATAAATAAATGTTTCGTTGTGTTGAGTTATAAATTTTTTTTGTCAAAAAATTTTCCGCCGAATATCTTTCGGACATTGACAAATGCCTCATAATTTTATGACAAATTTGCCTTTGGCTTCGGAATGTTACCAAGGAACGAGCTTTCGATTATTATAAAATTATCTCGTCTATTATCAATGTCCTAGGGATATTACTACTGATAATGAAACAACTTAATACCTATTCATACGTTATTCAGACGACCCAACGAATGGGTGATTAAACTGCAAGACTTGAATACTGCGCTAGAATCCTTGCTTTGCATTATGATAATCTTAGTTTTATTAGCAACATCTGGTACAGTTACGAATGTTATATTTATTTGTCAGGTCATGTTAGTGGGTATAGCAATAGATTATTAGGTTTCCTACGACCAGAAGAGGTACAAAAAATACCTGTTTGAAAGTTTCAGTACTATAAATTAAAAGCCGTACTATGTTCTTTGTGAAATATTATAAACTGTTTTGTTAATGAAATCAATGAGCAATATATTACCAATACATCTGAATACAAAAATTTAAAAAAACGATACTGGTAGTCCGGAAAGCCTTCCTTACTTTCGAAAACAACACCAAAAAAGCTTTTAAAACACTTTTTGTGTTTTTAATTGATTAACATCCTAAAGAAAATTTAATTTTTTTTTCAAAATCAATGCAATCTAACAAAGTATAAAAAAAAATAACTCAAAAACTAATAAGTGTGAAATTTTGGCGTTTTAAATGCACTAATTTATAGTGAAAGATATATTTAATGACTTCCAACGGAATAAATTTCTGTACACGTCATACATAAATCATTTTAAACTGTGATATTATCGTATTTCGGTATTTTTTGGACAAAAAATAACGATTTCTTCCTACCGTGCAGAAAGCGTCACTTTCACCCTGCTACGCAAAACGAAGTTGCCGCTTTCCGCATACAGTAGGGAGAAAAAAAAGGCTTCGCCTTGGTCAACATACATGTGCTCTGAGACATTTCTTACTTTACTGCCCTAGGTGTGTAATATATTTCTATTTTGGTGTTCAATCTGTGTCCGTTCCTTTTAGGGCAAACAATCTTTTTTTATGGGTGCCGGATAATTTATGCCTCTTCAGAACGTGATCAAATCTACTGGAAAAATCGCAAATGTCGCAATAGTATTGGGGAGGTTTTCCGCAATCGTTTTTCAAATGTGTATACACAGAAGTTTTGTGTTTGTAGGTTTTCCCGCACTTGGGACAGATGTAGTGTCCTTGAAAGTTTAATTTGATGGACGCCGAAATGTCTAAAAATAAAAATGTATTAGAAAAGGTAAAACAGAAAGCATAAAAATTTAATAAGAATAATTATGTAATATTTCTAAACGTAAACAATTATCTATTAATAAGGGAAAATTTTTACATGTTTGTTTATTACTTAAAAAAGGAAACACCATCAGTAATACCAGACTTAATGGTTGGTTTTCTAATAGTATTTCCTACTACCAAAAATTGGAGATTTTCCAATTCAGTTGACAGGATTCTTCACAATCTTATTTATTACACAAAAAATATTTTCCCCCGTGCTTTATATAGGATATTTGTTCTTAATTAGGAAGAAAAACTTTTACAATAAAAAAACGAACGTGCCTTACAGCAGTGATGTGTAACATTTAACATCTCATCTTAGTAATAAGCAATTTTAAAATTATATTCTGAAAAAAATGGGTCAGGTAATATTTGAAATTATTTTTCATAACAAACAATAATTCTGTTTAATAAAAATTGTATTTTATTTAATTGACACTAGGAGTGACAGAAATCAACCTCAAAATTTAAA
Source organism: Agelastica alni (assembly GCA_950111635.1). Lineage (NCBI taxonomy): Eukaryota > Metazoa > Arthropoda > Insecta > Coleoptera > Chrysomelidae > Agelastica > Agelastica alni. The sequence continues at coordinate 22,905,658 of OX467709.1, read as the reverse complement.
AAAAATAAATACTGAAATATTTAATTCGAATAATTATTTATTATTACTAATTTTTTATCAATGATCTACACTTTATTGAGACTTATTATCAACAGTAAATATTTATTTATATAGTTAACGCGTATAACAGCAAACTTTATACAAAAAACTGTAACTTAAGTTCACAGCTGATGGCTGACAGTACCGACCTCTCGAAAAATTGGTTGACGTCTATCTGACGGCCAACTCTAACCACGCGATCATTCGTCAAATCAAATAGCGCGTGCTTCCGCGACTTTCTGTTAATGTTACTGTTACACATTTTTCCGAAATCACTCCCACAAATTGCGAGTAAGCGAGAGGAAAGATGTTACACATTAATAATACTGATATAATTAAAGAACTATATATTTTTATATCACAAGTATAAACTGCATACTTCCACTTTTCTTTAAATTAATATTATTATTTAATTACGCTAGTATTTGATAAACAGCTCAACTTTCACAGATACCCTTCACCCACTAGAACATAGAAGAAGAATTGCAGACCAGACATTACTATACAGATATTTCCATGGCAGATGCTCCAGAAAAATAAAAAACTCTTATACCACCACTGGCCACATTCGGCAGAAAAACTCGGCACGCTGATCAGTCTGACCCATTTACTTTTAATATTTACACTACAAGGACCAATCTCCATCAAGAATCCTTCTCTTACAGAGCAGCTACGGAATAAAACAAGCTTCCAAAATCAGTTTTTCCAGAGAACTATGACCTGCAACTTTTTAAAAAGCGGGTTCACAATCATCTCCTTTCTATAATCCCTCCCCCTTCTAATAGTCGAAGTGCGGGCCGTCCGCGGCCCACACGATGGGTCTACCCTTTTTGCGACTATTTTATGTAAAAAAAAAGTAAATCAATCTAACTATATATAAAAAATGAAAAAATATTTGTATGTATGTCCTTCAAAAACTCCCAAACGGCTGGACCGACTGGGATGAAATTTTTAGAAGTTGTTTTATACATACTAGGGGTGGTTTAAGTAAAAAAAAACATTTGTGTAGAAAGTGGTAATGGTACCTTCCATACAACGCAAATAAAATATCCTAAATGAAAGCTAAAAAATCCCGAAAGGAGTAATGGATTTTTTCAAATTTATCTTTTTTTTAAATAAAATAGTCGCAAAAATGGTAGACCTATCGTGTGGGCCGCGGACGGCCCGCACTGCGACTATTAGAAGGGGAAGTGATTATAGAAAGGAAATGATTGTGGTCACGCTTTTTAAAAAGTTGCAGGTCATAGTTCTCTGGAAAAAATAATTTTGGAAGCTATGACCTGCAACTTTTTAAAAAGCGGGTCTACAATCATCTCCTTTCTATAATCCCTCCCCCTTCTAATAGTCGCAGTGCGGGCCGTCCGCGGCCCACACGATAGGTCAACCCTTTTTGCGACTATTTTCAGTAAAAAAAAAATTCTAATTTTCACATAACTGATAATTATTGCTTTTTAAATTGCTGGTAGCAAAAGTTAACTGGTCCCTACACTTTAATATTGACTCTACTAAATCAAAATTCAAAATTTGTCACAATAGCCCAGTATATAGAGGATCCAGAAAGCGCTTCAGCTAACATTAATTGCGACAAAAGATTTTTTTAGGATCGTTCGGTATGGTGTGGGTATTCCAAATCTAAGTTTTCGACCTCGAAATTAAAAATGACAATATTTCGCGTTCATTAAAAAAAAGTGTAAAATTGGTCCGGTAGTTCGATTTCTTATGAGGATCCAAAAAACAATAAATTTTTCCAACTTTGCCAAAAACTGTGTTTTACCCATTTACTAACTTTCCAACATAAAATTCGATCAATACCCCCTTCTCTAAAAATTGTGGAGCATTAATCCGTGAATTCAAAAAGGCACCAATTTTTCAAAATTGGGCCAATTTTGAAATTTTTTTCGACTCGTCAATCAAAATTAGGGAAAACATTAAATTTACATTATTGGATTTTCGCACGAGTTCGGGAATTTATTCTCAGGCTATTATATTATGCCATTTTAATGCATTTAAAACTGGTTTTAAGGAATTTTGTAAAAAGAAGAAGAAGAAAAGGAGAAGAAGAGACAGACAGACAATTGTCTACGTTAAATAACACGTGAAATTCATTCATTCGCAATTGACTGGATCGTGTCAGGGAAAACTCATTTTGTACTTACGTTGTAATTATTGTATTTTAACTCAAGTGGATTCATATCCGCGAAAAGTGTGTGTGTGTGTGTGTGTTGTGAACAGACTAGAAGATTGCGCTTGCATAGCGAACGACGTCCGGTGATTTCACATGGTGTTCACAAACAAGCCTGCCAGAAAACTTCAATTATCAGCCCTCTTGGTCATATAAGTTATCTGTGAACCACTCTTTCTTATATATTGCCATCGTAAATTATTATTTTTATTCAGTAATAAAACTACCCTCATTTAAAACTCGATTTAAAATAAAATTTCAGTTGTTTTCGCCCATATATTCTAATGATTAAAAGACTGTATTAGGTTTAAGGGCATTGGGTTTTTTATGTACCTACTAGTAGTTTTATCCATTTAAATACTTATGAAAAAAACTTGATCATCCAGAATACATTCTGCCTGATTTGGATAAAGGTCCTCAACTATTAAAATATATGTAGGGATCAAGAAATCAGCTGTATAGGTCAATTTAATAAAAAATTAGAATTTAAATTTTGAGAACAAGAAGCCAGCAACAAAATTATTTAAAACAATTTCCAAATACATTCATATGACATATCTCAGAATGAAGTCAGGATTGATTCCCAGACTCAGTGCGAAAACGCGCAAGTGTGTTTTCCCCAATTTTGCTTCTTTTAAAATTAGCCCAAATTGGAAAAATTAGGCATATGTCGACGACATTGACACGGTAGGAAGCAGTACGATTAAAACAAAAGAAATGTTAATGAACATAGAGAAGGAGACCAAGAAAGTGGGCCTCATGATCAACGACGACAAGACCAAATATATGCATGTCAGACGGAGAGCAGAAAGGGACAGAATAGGACAAAACATAACCATGGACACCTACAATTTCGAATGCGTAAACCAATTTCAGTTATAACCTTGGATAACGATATCAGTAGCAAAATAAAAGCAAGAATACAAAAGGGCGATACGTGTTTTTCGCCTAACAAGACCTGTGAACGAAAGATGTTGCCGAAAATCTTTGGGCCTACAGTAGATAAGAGAACAGGTCAATATCGAATAAGCTTAAGAACGAGTTTAGTAAACGAAATAAAAGCACAAAGGCCGGACACGCACAGAGATCATCGAATGAACGTCTTATCAAGAGGATATGGGAGGAAAACCCAGTAGTAAAGAGACCTTTAGGAAGACCAAGGCTTAGATGGAAGGACAATATTGGAAATGATGTAAAAGTCTTCGGAGTACGGGACTGAAAGGAGGTTGCGTTTGACAGGGATAGGTGAAGACGAGTCGTAGATGTAGCTAAGACCCACGAAGGGTTATGACACTACGAGAAGAAGGAGAAGAAGGTTTATCATAAAGAGCATCTTGCTCTAAGAATCTCTTGTTTTTAATCCTTGATTGCCGTTCCAATCCCTCCATGCCTCCAAATTAATCTACTCAATCTAATCTTTAGCCAGTATTAACAACCAGATACTCGTATTTATTTCATTTAGACATTAACTTGCATTTATTTAGTGAAAAAAAGTAAAATAATGTAGTTTATACTTTAAGGCTACCAAAATATGTCAAGCAAAAAAGTTAAAAAAAATTAGTTTTAAAACACATATGTAAATCGGAATTTAATGGGTACAAAATTTCTTAGCTAATAATAAAACAAATACGAAAAAAATAATTTATTTAATTTTGTTTCTACTGTGTTATAACTTATCCGCATACAAAAAAAATTGTAAATTAATAAAAAAAACCGTTTCTTAAAGTCTTTTATTTTGTAAAAAAAAAAATGTATAACTCTCTTTTAATTGGTCTAATTTTTCGCAACAGGCGAATATTGAACGTAATCTTCCCTGCTAACTTGATGAACATTTTTCAAATGTCGTATATAATTATTTTTTTGTTTGGCCGAATAATGACATATAACGCATTTAAACAGTCCCCTCTCCAGACCACATTCCCATTTCAGATGCTTCAGCAATGAGCTGCGATGCTTGTAGCCGTGAGAACATTTCGGACAATATATAGGAAAAACTAAAAACAAACGTTATCAGTGCGATTCGATCAACTTAAAATGTTCGCTGTCGTGAAAATTCAGATCGTTTTTATTTATAGAAACCGTTTATTTGTGGGTAAGTGGACATGTGTTATGGAGGCATGACGTACATTTAACTGCCTCTTATCTTAACAAACACAAAAAAAAACATTTAGAAAGAACTTTCACAAACAGTTTATTGTATATTTTGTAAAAAATAATAATACTTGTAAACCGAAAACATACTATTTGAAGTTATACTTCTTTTGGCGCGTTAAGTTGAGAGTTAAATTGGAAGCTGCGTGCGCATACTGTTAATACTGTTACGGTCAATCCGAAAGTATTAAGTTTGCCATCAAATATAATGACTGACTAAGTTTACTTATATACAGACTAGACGACGTATGGTATTCAACAAAACACGTTTTTATTTTTGAAATCGATAGAAAAGCCAGTTTTTGTTAAACATTTCATTCATATTAAAACATAATTGTGAATAGTTACAGGATGATTTATTTCGATGGCACATTAGACGTTATGGCATAACTAGTCAGAAAAGAAATCTGAAAATTTGTAATAAGGGGTTTTCGGCATTTGGTCTATCGAATGAAAATATGCTCGACTTTCGGCTGTACCGGGAATGTTGACGTCAACTTTGTTATTTTAAATAGAACCTAATATTTTTTATTTTATTTTCGCATTCCACATGAAATTTTACATAAATTTGTGTACAATGTCGTGTACCAAAAATGTATTTTCGAGATATTTCGATTTTTTTTCAAATTTTTGAAAAAATCCTAGTCCACATTGAATAACGATATCTTCATGGGGTTATATTAAAAATCGGGTATTTTCCAAACCTGTTACGACAAAGGAAGATATGATGCAGAGAGTCTTACTTGCTTTTAATTCTCCAACATCCGGACACCTGGACAGCTATGCAGACCAACGAAATGGTGCTAAACAGGGCCGACGCAACACGTTAGCTGCTAAATTAAGTTAAGTGCAGGAAAATCTCATACTTTGGACATATCTTCAGAGGAGAGCGATACAGAATCCTACAACTGATCATGATGGGAAAAGTGAAAGGACGTAGAGAAGTAGGAAGAAAGCAGGCTTCCTTGCTGAGGAACATCCGTGAATAGACCGGTATACGCAGTGCAGAGGAACTGTTTCGATTGGCGCAGAATCGAAAAAGACTTGCCCAAGTAATTGCCAACGTCAGGGAGACCTGATACGGTACTTGAAGAAAAAGAACACCCGATCATATTTCCAGAATTACAAGACATACCTTAATGAAAAGGATTTATTAATGTTTAGAAGTAGATATAGATAATTTCCATTTGTGTTTTTATAAAATGCGATGAATTGTTCTCGTCGATAAAGTAAGATCTCTCTCACAATATATAATGGAGGCATTTGGAGAGGCCGTAAAATAACCCAAAACATTAATTTCGTTTATGACACTGTCCGCTAGTGGTTTATTTTTATTAATTTTTGTCTTAAATTGACCAAACTGACGGCAGTTTTTAAGCAATCTCCTTACAATACCACCAGTTGCATTTGATCAATTTGGATATTTTTCTGCAAAAACACGGCAAGCCCGCTCAACAATTCTATTATACTATACTAAATAATAAAAAAAAAAAATTTTACGGGTTGCACTCTGGGAGTGCCGGCAGAAGTGAAAACTTAAGTATTAACGTTGTGCGCCCTGCGCCGCCTAAACGAAACAGCCGGCGCAGGCATACATTTTCGCCGCGCCGTAGAAAGAGAGGGGGATACTCCCTATCCTACGCCACGCCAGCTGTCTACTCTCCATCCGTCTTACGAATTTTTGATCAGGTCACGTGTCCTGACGCGGGTTTAACATTTTTTACTCATTACAAAAAAAGTGTACAACGCCGCTAAAGAAATTTTCACTTCAAAAAATATTATTTTTAATCTGAAAAATATGGTCTCCAGATTTCCATAGTTTATGAATAATGCATTATTTTTATTAACGCTTTATTATAAATCATATATTAAACATCAGTACCAGATTTGAATGTTTTCGATTTCTTTCTTCCGCTTTTTGCTTGATCTTCTTTCAATAAGGCGCTTTTCTTCCTACCTCGACTTTTTCGTTTTCGGCTACCTCGTTTTCGGTTTTGTCGCTTTTGGCTACATCGTCTACGGCTTCTGCTTCTGCTTCTATTTTTTCTTCGTCTTCGAGCCTCCGTTATCGGCAAACCAAAACCTAATTTAAACCTTCCCCCGTTCTCTTTGATCAAACCAGATTTCAGTCCAGTATTTAATGCTTTTTTAACACAAATTGATGCATTTTTTAACGGCTTCTTGCACTGATAAATTATTTGATCTAAAATTTTGTCGGGGGGAGAACCATTAGAGTCATTAAGACACGCTATGGTGTCCATAACATCTGCTAAAAACGACACCTCTCCTTGGACCATTTTAATGCAGCAAAAGCAGAACTTAATCAATAAACTAATGAAAAGCACTTAAATTTTGAATTTAGCTACTAAATTAATTTGTCAAAATGACTTAAAAAATGTTCTTGAATTTGTCAGTTTGTTGAATAAGGTTGCCAAGTTACCAGTCAAGAAAAGTCGCATTTTATATTGCTCCAGTGAAATACATCCGTCTTACGAATTTTCGATCAGGCCACGTGTCCTGACGCGAGTTTAACATTTTTTACCCATTACAAAAAAAGTTCACAGCGTGCCATAAGAAGTTATCACTTCAAAATTTAAAAAATCATCATTAGTAAATCCTACGTTTGCCATTATTTACTATAAAATACAAACTGGTCAAAAAAACTGTCAAAACAACATAAACAATTAACGTTAAAATGTTTGACAGCCAAGGCCTAACCTTTACTAATGTTGAAAGAATTAAATAGTTTAAATGTTTTAACTAAGATAATGAAATATCTCAAAAGTGGTTGGATTTAGGTATAAGGAATACCAATACCAAACGAATTGGTTTAAAAAAATACAGCGGAAAATGTAATAAAATACAGGGTATTCTATTTAAAGTAAGCAACTTATAAATGATTTAAATTGTGCTTGTTGGCGGCTAAGTTTAAAACACCCTGTATAAAATATCAATAAGTTGGATGTATGGAATTAACGGGCAAGCGCTTCCTGTTTATTGGTTACAATAAACTAGCTTTGTTATTAATGGAGATATCGTTATTCAATGTGGACTGGTATTTTTTCAAAATTTTGAAAAAAATCGAAATATCTCAAAAATACTTCATTTTTGGTATGAGACATTGTGCACAAATTTTATTTAAAATTTCATGTAGAATTTGAAAATAAAAAAAAATATTAAGTTCTATTTAAAATAACAAAGTTCATTCTATAGATCAATGCGAATTTTCAGATTTCTTTTCTGACTAGTTTGCCATAACGTCTAATGTGCCATCAAGAAAAATCCCTCTGTATATTATTTATCAATTTTTAAGTGTTGCTTACGTATAATTATTTTCATTTTGGTTTTTGCCGAAGACTAACACGTGACATGTGTACCGAAAGAGAAAAAAAATCTCAAAATATTTTCTCTTTCGTTAATGCGACTTTAAAAAATTTTCTTACATACGCCAAAGAAGTATAATTTCTATTGCGCGTACATAAGTACACACACCAGTTTTTTTATTAAAATAAAATCAAATATAAGAGTAAAAAGATATCCAACGCATTATTAGGGAAACTTTTGATGCACAATTTTCTGTCACAAAATTCAAAAATCCATTGAATCTAATTTTATTTACATTTACAGTAAAACCCCTGTTAGCGACCACCCCCAATATATATATTTATTCGGTTTTACAACGTTCTACGTCTTCCGATACCCAATCTCCATTCGTCTCTGTTGGCCCACAAGCTCTCGTGCAGGCCTCTATCTCTGATTATCGATTCCTTCTCTCCAGCTCTTTCTTGGCCTTCCTCGTCGTATTCTTCCAGCTGGGTTCCACGTTAACACCTGTTTAGGCAATCTGTTCTCCTCCATCCTCTGCACATGACCGTACCATACTAGTTGTTTTGTCCGAATGTCATCGACTATGGTATGTTCCACTTCCATTATTTCTCTAATTCTCTGGTTGGTGACTCTTTCTCTTTTACACACACACATCATGGGAATTTCTTAATACACAACAAACACCTTCAATAACTGGCATTAAAATCCTAAAAAAGGCCATCCACAACAATTTTAACAAAATTCTCAATAAAAATAATTAATTTGTAATTACAAAGTTGCTAGATGTTCCGACTTAATATTTAAGCTCATAAAATCCAAATTTAATAAAAATTAGTCTTATTTTGAAAGCATACAGGTTCAACGGTAAATATTTGAGTATAGCAATTTGGTATTAAAGAAAAAACTGATGTCATCAATAAAAGTGAAAAAAGAAGTTTCAGTACCAGAAAGTGGGCTGAAAAAATTTAATGTAAAATTTAATGTAGGACACAAGTAATCGTGTTGTTACAAAATAAGGAAAATCTTAAAAATATAAATTGAGAAGGTAACGCTGACCAGAGAAGAAAATTTCCTCAAACTAAGGGACTTGCTGTAGACCAAGTAGTTTTTAATTGGTTTTGTCAGGCTAAAAATATGTTTACCAATAAAGGTGACCACAATTCAGGCAAAAACATTTGAAATTGTGCAAAGCCCAAGGCTAAGTGACGTCAAAGCATGAAATGGGTGGCTAAAAATATTTTGCCGTAAGCACGATATTAGCTTGAAGAGAATAATGTGGTGGATCTGCTGATGTTAATATCGAATACGTCAAAACTCTTTACTATCGTGCATCGCCAACAAAGACATATACACTGAAAAATGACAAGTTTTTTGGAAGGAAGAAAAAGTACAAAAACAGAAATTAGAATTATGTGTTATGCAATGTATGAGAGCACTGATGAAAGTAGAGGAAGCAAAAGATGTGTGTAAGAACCGTAGCAAGTGAAAGGAAGTGGTCTCTGCCAACCCCTATGGGGAAAAGGCGTGACTTTATGTATGTATGTATGTATGTATGTTATGCAATATTAAAAGGTGTAAAGAGAGAACCACTTGTAATAGGTAAAAGCAAAAATCCACGACGATTTAAAGGGACACATACCGGTAAGCTACCTCTTGAATAGGTTTCTTACAAACAAAATTGGATAATAGCAGACATTATGACGACATGGCGTCACTAATTTTATACCGAGATAAAGAATCAGAATAGAAAAGTTAATTGTTTCTTGACAATGCAACCTCTTACCCCAAAATTGCACTGTATAATGTCAGACTTAATTTTTTTTCCACCAAACAACACATTACATTGCCAACCATTGGATCAAGACATTATTTAAAATTTTAAAATACTCTTCTTCTTCTTCTTCTTCTAGTGCCTATCATTTATTGATGTTGGTGATCACGTTGGCACAGCGTACTTTGTTCACTGCCGCTCTGAACAGTAGATGTTAACCCTGTCCACTTTCTAAGGTTTGCCAGCGTCCGGGTCCTGTCTTGCTGTTATTTTGCCTTGAAAAATGATCTGCAACAACCGGTACTTCGCGTTGCGGATTATATACCCAAAATATGACGCTTTTTTATATTTAATCGTATTGAGGATTTCCCTGTCTTTCCAGAATAGCGTTATTGGTAACGTGATGTACATATGATACTCGCAGCATTCGCCGGTAGCACCACATTTAGAATGCTTCCGGTCGCCTACAGGCGTTTTCAGTGAGGCTTCAACTTTCTGCTCCATATAGCAGCACATGGATCACATAGCATCGAAGGAATCTGATTCTTTCATCGATGCTTAACGAAAGATTACAAAGAACTTTTCGCAGTCGGCTAAATGAATTTCTTGCTTTCTCAATACGAGTTCTTATTTCGTATGAGTGGTCCCATGTATCAAGTATGTTGCATCCCAGATAACAAAATCTGTTTACTTTTTCTCCAATGGCGTGTTGTTCATCATAAAATTGGCTGTTATATTTGGGTTCTTAATTATAATCATAGTTTTTGTTTTTTAACAGTTTAATTTAAGACGATATTTACTGCAGGTCTTGACTACAGCGTCTATTATCCTCTGAAGGCCCTCAGGACTATCTGCCAGCAAAACTGTATCGTCTGCGTACCTGAAGTTGTTAATGAGCTCTTCGTTCATGATTACACCATTCTTTATTTTTCTTAATGCCTTTTTAAAGAGACGGTTAGAATAGGTGTTAAATAAAGTAAGAGACAGTACGCATCCTTGTTGTACACCTCTCTGTACAGCAAAGCTTTCTGGAAGTTGATTATTTAATCTGATGTAATCGCATGTTGGTCGAAATAGAGATTTGAAATTATTCCTATGTCTTTACTGTCAATACCTGATTTTTCCAAGACTTCTATAAGTTTTTTATGAGACACTGTATCAAACGCCTTTCGAAGTCGATGTTCGATGTTTCGATGTTAAAAGTCTATTTAAAGTCTATTTAAAAAGTACGAAAAACTAGTAAATTTACTTCAGAATAAGGCAACTGAAATTGCTTTGATATCTAATGTATCGAGCCTATCTGAATCCTGTGCAAGTTTAAGAGATTTGGAATAATTTTAAAGAGTCTAAGCTATTATTAAATTGGAGGTCTAAATATTATAAAAAATAAACTAAGAGATGTTGATTTCTGATTACTTTAAAAAATAATACTTTGGTTTTTAGTGCATTTTTTAAAAAACTTAATCATTTTATTGTCATCAAATTTATTAATAACTCTTCTTTTTCTTGTAATAGAAGGTCCTGTCAGGACTGTCAACTGCCTTCTTGTGACGCTAATGTCCAGCTGTCCTACCAACGTTTTGGGTGCCTACCTAATGGACGTCTCGTATCTGATTGCTGTGTTTTGGCCCACTTAGCAATTCCTTCTGGATCCATTGATTCTACGCGGTCTCTCCAATGGCGGCGTCTTGCTCTTACACATCTAACAACATCATGCACTCTTCTACTATGAAGTGTGGTTCCCTTTACTGTTCGTAATATCTTCATTTCTGTTATACATACATACATAAAGTCACACCTTTTTTCCATAGGGGTAGGTAGAGACCACTTCCTTCCACTTGCTACGGCTCTTTCTTGCCACAAACTATTTTGCCACACCTTTTAACATTTTAAACTCATTCTTGTTTACATCCTCAATCGTTGCCTTTTGCGTTCTTTGATTGGCTTTTGTAGCTAGCCCATTCAGCCAGGCTTTCTTCTTCTTTGACACTGCTTTTTAAACCTCAACGCAGATTTTCTGTAACTTGCATTCTTTCCTTCTTTTACTCACACCACATACTTTAATAGCAATATCCACGATTTCTTCCTTGAATGGCTTCCACAATTCTTCAACCTTAAATGATTTATCTAAACTGTCAAATTTCTCGGTCAATTTACAAACGAACTTTGGCTCATTACTATAAAGTGGTCTGTGTCAATATCTGCACCGCGGTATGCCCGAGTGTCCATTACTTTCTTTTTCAATCTTTTATCCACAATTACGAAATCAATAATACTTCTCTGGTATCCTTCTTGTCTTGTATACAAGTGGATTCTTTTATGGTTAAACATTGTGTTTGTTACCAAAATATTCCACTCAAAACATACTTCAAGTAGACTTTCTCCGTTTTTATTTACTCTGCTGTCACCGTACATTCCCAAAACACTGTCATATCCATCACGCTTTACTCCTACCCAACTATTAAAATCACCCAACATTACAATTCTTTTATTCTGGTTAATCTTATTTATAATATCTGTCACACTATCCCAAAACTCCCGCCTCTCTTTTTGGGCTTTTAAAGATTGGTTCCACTGCGCATCTTGTGGGGCATAAACCCCTAGCAAAGAGATACGAGTAAGACCCACCTTAAACCTCACCCAGAGGAGTCTTGGGCTTACATATTTAAAATCAGTCACACATTCATTCATTCTAGCAGAGAGTATCACACCAACGCCCTGAAAACCTCTGCTGGTTTCCGGAAATCCTGACCAGTAGGCTGTATAAGGTCCATGTGTTGTGGTTTCACATTCTTTTCGCTTAGTTCCATTCACACAAAGAACATCTATCATCGTGTAAATTTCATCAATTTTATCATTCAATCCTCCCCTCACATTCTGTTGTACTCATTTTTGTTTTTGTTGTTTCTGATCTTGTTACAGCGGCATATGTTAGTATCTTCCCAATAAGTGTCTTACTTTCTGTGTTTATATATTTGGTTCGTCACATAATGTTCCGTAAATATCCTGATATTCTAGCTGCTTTTTTGACTTGCTCATTTACGTCATTCGTAATGCTTTTGCTACTCGATGTTTTCACCACTTAATAGGTGAGGAATATAAAATGTATATTAGTTGGGGTAGTCGTTACTGGGCGGTTTTACTGTATATTTTACACTTAATATTTTAATAATGTTTATGAATAACATGTTGGCGTAAATTGTCTTTTCTACTGGACCAAAAATCACAGAAGGGACATTTGAAGTTCTTATTTTTACCACATTCGAATTTTGCGTGCCTCCATAAACTTCGTTTGATTCTATATTTTTTCAAGCAAACTGCACACTGATAAGGCGCATCTACAAACCAACAAAAACATTGATAAATAGAAAAATGGTACTTGTAATTAAGCTTTTTGCGTTTTTAAAAAGATTTATCAAAATCTACAGTTTACAAGATGATAGATAAAATGTTTTTTAGAAATAATTACTAAATAGTTACTATTATAACTATTGCAGAATATCCTGAACTGTAGTTTTTAATTATGTTTGGAAAGCGTTTTATTGCAACGTCACCTCTTCCGAGATGCTTTTATGTTTAAACTTCACTTTAAAAAGTATGTCAAGAGAAACATTGCTGCTGAAAGTAACTTGATCATTTACTAGTTAAGGTCTCTCTATACACAACTTTTGTTCTCATGAATCATAGGTACTTTTGACGCAAAGTTTTATACAGTGTTACATTAGTAAAAATAGAAGCAATCAGGGTCTTTTAACTTAAGCCAATGATAAATTTTGTAGTACCATAGTACTAAGTACAATTTACTAAGAATCCATACAATCCATTATGGTCATTGTTGACCGTATTAATGTTTATATATTCTTGGAATAGTGCTAAATGATATTTTAATTGTGCATGTTTTGGGAGGCAAAGTAAGAAATATCTTAATTGTTTAAAAAATTGCAGGAAAGTAGTCCATTTTTCTTTATTGAGTTCAACAAACCGTGTCGTTCGAGTATCTAGGATGCAAGATAACAAGCACAGGATTTCTGGAAAAAGTAAAAAGACAAACAAAAAAAAACAGCTACAATATCGGGACATTTTCTTCTTCTTCTTTTTCCTTTTTGTGAGGCATCTGCCTTGTTTTTTAATTTCTTAGAGGTGTAGTTGGGATGATGAATTCCAGCTTTCATACCAACGTATGGGTGGACGTCCAGGTGGTCTGTTGGATCTTGGGAGATCATTTCTTGCAATCTTCGACAATGCGTTGTCGTCCATCCGTCCAACATGATCTCTCCATTCGCGACGTCTGTTTCGGGACTATCTAACTTTGTCTTGGACATCGCAAAGTTCTCGAATGTCTTTATTTCTTTTGTGGTCCCTAAGTGTGTAGCCTGCTATGGATCTTAGAGACCTCATCTCTGCTGTAAGGATAATTATTTCCTCAGTACAGGATGCAAGTCCAGAATCTACAAAACATGCGTGCGACCTATTATGATATACTGGGCAGAGACAAGAGCGGAAACATCAATAACAAAGAGGATACTAAGAACAACCGAGATGAAAACCATAAGAACAATAACAGGATATACATTGAACGACAGACAGAGAAACATAGACATAAGAGAAAAGTGCCATACTGACGACATAGTGAGATGGATAAGAAAAAGAAGAAGGGAATTGAACCTGCATTTAAACAGAATGGCTAACGACAGACTAGCCAAAATAGTGACAGTTGGCAATCAACTATGATGATGATGATGATGAGTTCAACAAATGATGATGAGCGACCGGTTTGGCGTTCTTTCCACAAAGAAAATCAGGTGGAATACTCTGCTTCGGCATTTTCTATTTCGTACACTTTTAAAATCTAGTTTATCAATTACCTTGCCATTTGCGCTAAATGCTTAATGAAGAGAATCTCCATCTGAAAATCTAGTTTTTAAACCACTGATAAGAAAATCCAAATAAGGGATGAAAATGAAAATTCTGAAATATTCTTCAGCTGTCTTTGTTTTAATATTTGATCTATGCATCTGTTTTGTCGTAGTTCAAGGCGCGATTTTTTGCGACAAAAAGATCCATTGATGTGCCTCGAAGGATATCTGACTAGCCGCGAAAAATATTTTAAAACTAATAACACAGCATAAATCAAACTTCGAGTCTAGTGTGGAAAATAATATTTTGATTTCCAGAAAGATTTTCAAGTGATTCTCGTATTTCAAGAAATTTTTCCGATATTATCGTATGAATATTTTGCCGTCCATAAAAGAGAAACATTTGGCAATAATCCCTTATTGAGTGCTTGATTACATTAGCCATTGATACTGCGTACATATTCGTAAGTTTTTATAATCCTAGAAATTCTCGCGAACTTTTGCTGTCCAAAATTAGAGAAATGCCCTTTTTGCCACCCCTAACAACGCCCATGATAAAAAGGAAAATTCACAAACATTTGGCAGAAATAGAATCAGTCAAAATAAAACCGAATTCAGAAAAGTGTTTCTATTTATTTACATATATTAAATAAGGGAGGCCTGCATATATTGAAGGGAAATTGCAAAGAATATTTTAAATGCACATGCGTACATTAATCAATAGTTTCAATTATTAGTTTAAAGTATTTACACATCTAACAGCTGGTTTTTTCATTTTTTTACATCTTTAGCTTGTCCAGTATGTAGTTCCACTTGTATGGGTAATTTGGCCACCTTCTTTTTTCACTAATACTCCGGCTACGTCTCTTTATTTTTCTAAACATTGTTTCACGTTGGCGGATGATGTATATCAGATCTAATAAAGACTTAAATTATAAATGGTTTCAAAAATTATACAGTTTATGAGTTAGTTTCTGATTGCTATTTTTTACCAACACATTATTAATAACATCTTAATTTAACTTACATAATTGTCACATAAATCATAAATTTCAAACTACAAATTGCTATAATAAATTAATTTTAATGAAAAAAGTTTACCGGAGAAACAAAATACCAGCCAAAATTAATAGCACAACTACCGAAGAAATTCCTGTAAATAGTGGTATTCGACAAGGAGATTCCCTTAACCTGAAAGGGTATACAATGGGGAACAAAAACGTCAAAATGCTATGCCGATGATGCTGCTCTGATTGCAGAAAACGAAGATGACCTACAGAGATTACTATTTAAATTCAGCACAACGGCAAAAAGTCTCAAAATGAAGATATCTGCAGCAAAGACGAAATGCATGACCACCTCAAAAACACGTACCTTCATTATACAATTAGAAATGGTGTTTTAAATAAGTTATAATAATAAGTTAAGAGAAAAACTGTATTTTTAGCCATTTTAAAAAAGTTACCTTTTTTTCGAGCGCTGTATCTCTTTACCTAAATGAAATGAAAAACGAAAGAAATACATTTATTTTATTTTGTGATCTAGTTATGAGAAGTAATGTGCAACACGTGCGTTTATTCTTTTATTTTCATATTATTTATTTTCGTAATATTAAATTCTATTAAATAAATACGTTTCTTTATTGCAAATTAAAACATAATTGAGTCGCATACAAGTACATTTTAGTATTTGCTACAAATATCTGATTGATAAAATCTTACCAACCTTTAACTGAAAAAGATATCATTAAAAACATTCATTAAAGTCATTGTAAATTAAAAAAACACCTATTAATGTCTAGAAAAAAATAGAGAACTCCAGCAGCTTTTCTTAAAAATTACTATAAACATTTTTATTTACAATGTTGCTAACAAAAATGATGTAAACAATGATATTCCATCGGCGACGTTTCATTTTTCATACATAATTTTTAATTAATGAAAAAATATTCGCAAATTTTATAACACATTTTTTTGTCCCCATAACACAACCACACATTTCAGAATGGTTGAAAAAGCAACCCGACCTAATCTAACCACGATGTTATATAGTCTGGTTCTTCGATTTTTTATTTTTCTTAGTGTAAAAAATTTACACAACTCGATGATTGTGTGAAAGACAACGCCCAAGGAATGGAGCACTTTTCTAATTGGATTTTTATGGGAAACAATGTTATTAGTTATTAGCATCAAAGTTGTACAACTTTTTTCAAATATTCTTTATTATATAAGAAGTAATCCATTATTTTTTCAATTTAGTTGATGGTACAGATTTTTGCACCCAAAACCAAGAAAAATAATGTGCAGGTCCAGATGAAATACCAAGTGAGTTGCTTAAGTTAATCAACGACAAAAACAAGAATATTTTGGTAGAGTTATTTACCACAATCTTTTTTTTATTTTATGTGCCATGACCGTTTAACGATCGTTGGCGATCATTCTGGCTATCATGTTTACAATCATTATTTTGTTGGTAGCCGCTCGGAAAAGTTGTATAGTGGTGAGACCAAACCACTGTCTAAGATTTTTGAGCCAAGAAGTTCTTCGTCTGCCGGGGCGTCTCTTACTAGTAATCTTACCCTGTATTATAAGATGTAGAATGTCATACACAATCTGCAATACAGGAATTATCTATGTCTACCGAAAAAAATAAATGCCAAAGGATGTAGTGATCATCAAACCATTAGCTTAATGTCACATACGTTAAAAATTCTCCTAAAAATTATACACACCAGAATACATCACAAGCTAGACCTGGATATAAATGATACATATTTTGATTTTCGAAATGGTGTGTGTACAAGGAAGGCATTATTTTCTTTCAACTTGTTAACTCAAAGATGCTTGAAAGTTAATCAGGACCTTTATATCTGCTTTATAGACTATAATAAAGCCTTCGATAAGGTGAAGCATGACCAACTTATAGACTTTCTTAAAAACAAAAACCTGGATAGACAGGATGTTAGATTTATCTCAAATCATCAACGAGCCACAGTAAATATTGGACTGGAAAAATCTGAAAAAATGAAAAGAAAGGGAGGAGAAAGGTAAGGCTACATGCATATTATCGCCATTATTATTTAATGCGTATTCGGAGCAAATTATATTAGAGTCCTTGGAAAATGAGACCGACGGTATAAAGGTGATTGGAGTTCTGATTTACCAACAGATATGCCGACGACACAGTAATAATAACCAATAGTTTGGAGAATTTGGAAATAGTTATGAACAAAATAGTAAGGTTTAGTGAGATGTACGGACTCTCCCTCAATATATAAAAACCAAGTATATAAAAATATGTAAGAACAACACAAATGAAATCTTAATGGTTGAAGGTCAACAGATAAAAAAAGTAAAAATGTTATGTACTCAGTGTGCTCTACTATGATGCAGAATCATGGACGCTAAATGCAGATGCAAAGATATGAATTAACTCTTTCGAAATGTGTATATATAGAAAAATCT
This sequence comes from Agelastica alni, assembly GCA_950111635.1. NCBI lineage: Eukaryota > Metazoa > Arthropoda > Insecta > Coleoptera > Chrysomelidae > Agelastica > Agelastica alni. The sequence goes on along the minus strand of OX467709.1, from coordinate 22,887,868 downwards.
TAAGATAAGAATTTCGTGAATAGATCGGATTACTAACATCGAAGTGCTAAGAAAAATCGGTAAACAAAAAGAAGTTGAACGTTCAATTAAGGAGAGAAAGCTACAGTATTTGGGACACATAATACGCGGCGAAAGTTACAGCCTCTTACGACTAATAATATAAGGGTAAATAGAAGGCAAAGGAGCATAGAAGAAGACAAAATTCATAGCTAAAAAGTCTAAAAAAATGATTTGATTGTAGCTCCAAACAACGTTTTAGAGCAACTGCCTCAAAAGTTGCGATAGCGATAATGATTGCCAACCTCCACCGCGGAGATGGCACTTGAAAAATAAGAAGACAGTTTTTTAATAACTCTTTAGAAGTATATACGTATTCATTTAAAATATGGGTAAATACAAATTATAAATTTAATAAAAACCTTCTGGGACTACATAATTTTGATCAGTTTTAAAGGTCCTCCAAAAAGCAATTTTTAAAAAATTCAAATCCAAATATCTTTGTCCGAAATTATAAAAAAGTGGCAATGATTTTTGAACATTCTTTATAATATTGAGATACGGGTTCTATCGAAATCAATAGCCCAAAATCTCTTTTATGCTTGGTTAGAATTCGAAGGGATGATTTCTATACATTTCGATGTTATTTAGTTTCCAATTGTACCTAGCATTTTCATAAAAATATCAATAACTCGAGAACAGTTATAGTTAGCTACCTTTTATGAAATCGTATTATTTTTTTCTGAACTATTTAGGAGTGTAACTAAATACAGGGTGTTTCATTTAAAAAACACAACTTTGAATTGTCACACTTTTTTTAGCCACCCTGTAGACTCCAAAATAATTAATTTCCTTTTGCAGCCTTAATCAATATACATATAATGAAATGGGGAAATTTCCGAAAAAATTATTGGTTTGGTTTACAGGGATCGTGTCGTATGGGGTGCCCCACCCTGTATACCTGTGACTTTGTTGAATATTTTGTAATAAAATGGAAAGGCCGTCAATAAATAAATAAACATTGATTTTTTTATTTTCCGCTGGCGGAAAATCATTGTTTACATTATTTGTTAGCAACAAATGAATAAAAAATAATTATAATCATTTTTAAAAAAAGCTGCTGAGCTGTATGATAACGAAATTTTTATGTATGACACAATTCATCCATCAAAGATTTTAATAAAGTCCATAAACTGCCACTGTTGGATGCACTGCTGCCATGTGTTTGGTAACACTGGATTTATGTTTTGCTTTGTAATCGCAAAATTCACAATTAAATTTCGGTGCTTTCTGACACTCATATTTTTCATGTCTCCACAATGATCTAGCCACTTTATAACTGTTGCCGCAAATCTTGCAGGTGTAACCTAAAATTTTGTCACGACATTATGAACATATAATCAGTTTAAAGAAAATTCGGTAATTTTCTTTTAACTAGAAGACACTTTTATAAACAAACAATTATTATATCACAGGAATCTTTATAAAACAAACTGTTAAAATATCCACAACATTATTTACAAACAAATGTGTGATCAACAAAATAACAGAAGTATTATTACAAAAAAAAAATCAAACAAAAGGTAAGTAATAGCCCCGCTGGTTCAAAAATTCATACAAAAAATTTTTTTATAAGGAATTCAGCATTTAAACTTAAATGTTAGTAAAAAAACTTTTTTTTCTACGCCCATGTCTGTAAACGTCAAAAATCGCACTGTCAACATTCCTTGCAAATGACATATAACAATAACATGCACGTAATGAGATCTCATAACATACACGTGCGTTTTGGGAAAAAAACTTAAACTTCTTGGTTTAATTAAATTACAATCAAATTTTTATTTACGTACGACTTTATTTGGTCTATTTACACAAATTTAGTCAATTAAAAAACATAAAAACTTTTAGCATTAGCGAGATATATTTAGGATTGAAAGAGTGATGCCCCTAAATTTAGACAGCACGTTATGCAATTTCTTTAAAAATAGGATTTTAAGTAGCATGCTATGAAAATAAATGTCATGTCATTAATATTGTCAATTTCTTGAACAAAATATAATTGTATCCGAACATTTTCTTAACTTTATCTACGAATATGTCTGATAGTAGTGAAAGTGATGAAATTATGAGCACTCCATCGAAGATTTTAGAAAACGCTTAAGCTGCCACACATAATTTGTTACCGCTTAAATCCAAAGAAAGGTACGAAATAACCTATCAAAAATTTATGGGTTGGCGACACAAGCATAACGTTAAATCCTTTTCGGAGAATGTTTTACTTGCTTATTTTTAAGAAATATCAAAAACTATGAAGCCATCCTCTCTATGGGCCATTTATTCGATGCTAAGAACTACACTAAACATTAATAATAACATTAACATTGCAAATTATCCAAAACTAATCGCCCTACTGAAGCGGAATCGGATGGTTTTAGAAGTAAAAAATCGAAAATCCTTTCTACTGAACAAATTAATAAGTTTCTGAAAGATGCCACAGACGATAAACATTTGTTGTTAAAGGTAAACAATTAAAATGTATAATTATCACATAAAAATGAGTTTTTGTTTTCAGATTATCCTCATTATAGGATTAAGCGGGGCTTGCCGTAAACAAGAACTTGGAAGTATAAAAATGGAACACATTCAGGACACAGAAAAATCCTTGATAATTGATTTTCCAAATTCTAAAACTAAAACGAGACGTTCATTTGTAGTACCAGAAACGTTTTATATCACATCTCAAAAATACATGAATTTGCGTCCTGCTGAAATGGAACTTCCTTTATTTCTTAATAACAGAAATGGAAAATGCATAAAACAGGTTGTGGGGATAAACACAATCGGAAGTACACCACGTAAAATTGCTGAATATCTTGAGCTGCCGAAACCAAAGCAATATACTGGCCATTGTTTCAGGAGATCATCAGCCACTTTATTAGTTGATGCAGGAGGTGATATGCTATCATTAAAACGACTTGGTGGCTGGCAATCTTCTACAGTAGCGGAAGGCTATGTGAATCAATCTCTTAAAAATAAAAATGACAACGCGTTACGAATATCGGAGGCAATTACCAATTATCAATCTTCGTCTTCCGATGTACCGAGCAGTACTACAATTATAAATAACCGGTCATCACCATTAAATAATAAGGCACAATCGATTTACAATAATTGTTTAATTTTTATAAACAACTATTATAAAAAAGTTTAAATGATTGCGAGGTTTTTTATTTAATGAAAGAAAATGAATGGGCGTAGAAAAAGTATAGTACGTTACACGAGTTGTAACTCATGAAACTTTTTCATTTTGTGCGTAATGGGTTACTTACAACTCTTGTTACGTAATATACTATTTTACCTTACGAAAACCTCGTTTCCATTGTTCCTATTGTTAACAATCAATTTAAAATGCATCGTACGTTCTTTCGCAGGTATTATGTACCATTAATCACTAAATATCACTAAATATCAACAATTGTTCCTCCTTTGGCAGTCTCTTCGAGATTAACCCGTCAAGTTCAGTCTTCACACCCCTTCGTGGTCACTTTGGAGACCTGCAGAACATCACTTTCCAAAGACTCATTCATCCAACGAATTGCGAGGCTTTGGAACTCATTGCCTAGGGAGGTGTTCCCCGAGGCATACAACCTCCAGAAATTTAAGAAGAACACCAACTCCTACCTTCTTTCCCTTGGTTCCCACGATGTTCTCTGAACATTACAGGATATCCCTTTTCGTGGGAACCAGAATATATATAAAAAAAAAAAAAAAATGACACTGATATTTCTTTTTTCAAAATTAAAAAATGTGCTTCTACAAAAAAATATGCACGGTTGTTTTTCTGTAAAGCAGATATCATAATTAAAAAGTGAAAACAAATGTATAAAAATTCCTTCAAGATGTCACAAGTCTAATTATTCGAAAATTAACAGCTTTGTTCAATTTAATCGTAATAACGATTATTGTACAAAAAAATGTAAAATGGCTCGAAGAGAATTAGCCCTTGTTCGGACACGGCGGGAATCGCACGGTTTTAAAATCGCGTGATTCTTATTCGTTTCATACAATATGTTAAAAATATTTAAAAAAATTCTTTTTCAGTATTTGGACCTTTAGCTATTTATCAAATCAGCATTTTATCGGTATTAAGAGTTACACGAAATTTAATTTGTTTCAGTTTCAAAAAGAACTGCGCATCGATGGGTAACCAAACAAGAATTACCAGAAAAGCAACGAGGAGGTAAACGTAGAGTTTTTGCACTCAACGTTTTTTAGGAATGCGTTTGACAGCATCTGAATGGACTTATATTTACTTTAAAGGCCTTTTGTAGAGAACCCTAAAAATCAAACAGTTTTAAACTAAAAACAAACGGGCAAAGTTAGGCTGAAAGATTGTCAATATCGTACAAATGTGTGTCTCAAAGTCGCGACTAGATTGTAGATTGTGGGGTGGGTCGTGAAGGCTATGCTGCCTCTCAAGCACTTCGACCTTTTAGATCTTTTGTGCATAACCCATAATCTATTTGAGGCCCGGGATTCTGAGACTTCAAACAAAGTTTATCAGTTTCCTGAGTGCTAAGTTTCTGACATCGGAGAGCTTTAGGAAGGCCCCTTCCAGAAACTTGAGCCTCTTGCAGAAAAGGGCATTCGCAAAGCAAATGTTCTGCAGTTTCAGCGAATATCTTGCAGTAGCGGCAACTATCACTCTCTGTTTTGCCCATCTTTTACAGGTAATACCTTAGAGAGCAGTGTCTAGTAAGGAGTTCCGACACCGGTTTCAAGTCTTTCTTGTCCAACTCAAAAAGCTTTTCTTTTTTTTTACTGAAAATAATCGCAAAAAAGGTAAACTTATCGTGTGGACCGACTACGACTATTAGAAGGGAAAGGGATTATAAGAAGGAAATGATTGTGGACCCGCTTTTTGAAAATTTGCAGGTCATAGTTCTCTGGAAAAACTGATTTTGGAAGCTTGTTCCATTCCGTAGCAGCCCTGTAAAAGAAGGATTCTTGATGGAGATTGGTCCTTGTAGTGTCAATCTTAAGAGTAAATGGGTTAGACTGATCAGCGTCCCGAGTTCTTCGGCCAAATGTGGCCAATGTTGGTACAAGACTTTTTATTTCTCTGGAACATCTGCCATGGAAATATCTGTAGAGTAATGACTGGTCTGCAACTCTTCTTTTATGTTCTAGAGGGTGAAGGGTATCTGTGAGAGTTGAGCTGTTTATCAACCGAATGGCTCTTTTATAAATGAAATCTAGAATACGAAGAGAATGCCTAGGTGCTGAACCCCAAATGTGCGAGCAATACTCCAGTAGAGGTCGGATTTGAGCCTTGTACGTCGTCAACAGTTGATCAGGGGTAAAAAACTTTCTGGCTTTCCACAGAAAACGCAGCCTCTGGCTTGCTGACTTTGCGATGTTAGCAACATGGTCATGCCAAGAAATATTATTGGACACCGAGACTCCCAAAATCTAGATGGAGGGACTTGATTCAAGGGTATTTCCGGACATTGTGATGGAATGATTTGAGTAATTTACTTTCTTGGAAAACGTGGCACTTTGTGTTTTCTGTGCGTTGAACTGAACAAGATGGGGTTCAAGAGGTTTCAAGAGGTTGTTGATGTGTAAAAGAAATAAGGTGGAAGTGCTCCACATCGATAGGTTACACTGGATATAGTCAGAATGTTTCTAAACAAGAATCTTTTTTAGCATCACAATGATATGAGTGATATGAGTGGATATTTAAGATTTCAAAAAATAAATTATTGTACCACTAAACCAGGTTTAATAAGCATAAGAATCCATACATACTATCAAAATGACATAGTTCGAACCAAATTATTTATAACTTCTAAGAGCTTTAACAAATTTAAAATACAATAAAAATTAAATAAACATCAACAATCATATAAACTATAACATATTTTATTTAATGTTTAAAAAATATCTACCAAAAACAAAAAGTCATCTTGTAGTCTTAATAAATCTACAAGTTATCGGTAGACGGTAAGAAACCTAAATATTTTGTACAATATTTATACAGCGTGTCTACTTAAGTTGGAACCATATGGAAAAAAAAATTATTGGTTTTATGAAAAAAATTTATTCCTAATAAAAAATTCTGCATAGTTTAAAACTTAAAATGCCACCACCATCAGATATCAATTTTTTTCAGGTTTTTACGTTTTACATTATAACTTATTTGTAGTTATAAATTTCAATACTGAATTTATAATAATATAAAACACGATTATCTCATCACACTTAAAATCTCATCTCATCTCGAGAAAACTGCATTAAGCAATGAAACAAGGGGAGTTAACATAAACGGAATACCCATAAATAACTTAAGGTATGCTGATAATAAAGTACACTTCAAGATTTACAAATACTAGTGAACAAAGTAAATAAAAAAAGCAAAGAATATGGGCTGACAATGAACTTGAAAAAAACTAAATTCATGTTGATTAGCAAAAGAACAAACAATGTTGGAAAAATCTACATACACAACCAACCAGTACAACAGGTAGAAAAATACAAATACCTCGGTACCATTATAAACAACGACAACGAATGGCCTTGAAAATCAGATTGCTGAGATGCTATGTGCTTTCTGTGCTGCTTTATGGCATGGAGGCATGGACCCTGAAGAAAGAAGATATAGGAAGAGGCTTTCAAACACTGGACATACCGGAGAATACTAAAAATTAGCTGGATAGACAGAATAACAAATAATGAAGTGCTAAGAAGGATAGTAAAGTATCTGGGACATTTTATGAGAGGGTCACAATACGGCTTGTTACAACTGATAATACAGGAAAAGATTCAAGGAAGAAGAAATGTCGGAAAAAGACACCACTCGTGGTTGAAAAATTTGCGTTACTGGTACGGATGCGCAACAAATCAGTTGTTTAGATATGCTGTTTCAAGAATAAGCATAGCATTTATGATTGCCAACCTTCGCAACGAATACGGCACCTAAAGAAGAAGAAGGCATTTTAAGTTTTGAACCATGCAGAACTTTTCAGGAATAAATTTTTTTCATAAAACCAATAATAAAAAAGTTTTCCATACGGTTCCAACTTAAGTAAACACACTGTATTATACATTTTTATATAAATATATTTTATTTAGTTATTGCGCTAAATAAAATTTCCTGGTAAAGTCTTATGCAATGAACGAAACTCTCAAAGTGCCTTATCTAAAAATAATAAAATCACGACCGAAATTATGCATTAACTTATTAACTCTGGAGGTATCTCTTGATGCAAGTAGCTAATAGAGAAATATAACGTCCTTGTGTTTATATTTGTAGTGCGATTTTATACTTTCTAGTCTTTTACAAGCGAAATCACAACCCTCTTCTTCGCAAAAAATATGAGGCGGTTTGTTGCATTCAAACTTCAAATGTCTCCGGACGCTAGTCTTTAGTTTGTAACATTTGTAACACTTAGGGCAATGGAATCCTAAAAAAAACATCAATAAGTAAATGTTGAAATTTCCATACATACTGAATAAAATTTATTACTAATATTTAATTCCGTGGTAGCAGTCGAAACGAAATATTTGGTTGATTGTCTTGAGTGTGAAAACATTTATTTTCCCTGATGGTAAACAGAACAGTTTTTTATATTTAAAACGTACAATAATTTTACTGTAATAAAATATTCCAAAATAATAGTTTCTGCAATAAACGAAGCAATAAAATAGGAAGTCAATGTAATAAGGAAGTGATATAGGTATAGGTATTTGATTTTCTTACCGTCTATGGCTTTATGGCTCTATAACTAGGCAGAAAATAGATATAAAACGAGGGGTATATGCGGATGATATAGTGTTGATTGCTGATGATCTAAATGAAGCACGAGACATGCTGCAACAACTCTAAAACGAAATGAAAGCGATTGGTCTGAACATAAACTATGCCAAAACTAAGGCAATGACAAACCTAGTACCAAAAGAAAATATATGCATAGAGGGAGCGCAAGTAGAATATGTAGAAAAGTATACCTATCTGGGACACAAATTAAAAATCAGCAGGGACAACCAAACTTGTGACAAAATTTCTATAAGTCTAAAAAGGAAGACTTTTAACACGTGTATCCTACCGGTTCTCACATATAGGGCAGAAACCCTAACGCTCACTAATGCTTCAGCAAGGAAATTAAGTGTCACACAAAGAAAGATGGAAATATCTATGCTGGGGATATCACTCAAAGACAGAGTAAGACATGAGAAGATTCGTAGAAGAACAAAGGTAGAAGACATAATTGAAAATATCTCAAGGTCGAAATGGAGGGGGGCCGGTCATGTAGCACGGCAAACAGATCAGAGATGGTCGAAAAAACTTTTGGAATGGAGGCCAGGGTCAGACTAACGAAACCCCGGACGACCACCCACCAGATGGACAGATGATTTAAAAAAGATCAACACCATCTGGATTGCAGCGGCACAGGCCCGAGAAACTTGGAAAAAACTTGAGGAGGCCTATGTCCGATAGTGGACGCAAATAATTGGAGAATGATGATGATGATGATGACCGTCTATGACCTTGAAAATATGTGCGCGTCGCTTCTAATGCCACGTTTACTCATTCGTGCTCGCGTTGCGTCTCGCTTTTCGTTGAAATGTTCGTCGAACTATTCGCTCCAAAAACCGATGAGCATGTACAAGAGCACTCTAATAAAAGTAGAAGAAGCGAACAACCGTAGCGGAAGTGGAAGGAAGTGGTCTCTGCCTACCCCTTCGGGAAAAAGGCGTGACTATATGTATGGTACCTTGGTATTAAACCAATTCTAAATCCTGAACCGTTGGTTCGATTTTCATGAAAATAGTTTCATTCGATTTAACATAAAAAATTATAAGAAAAAAGCTTTCAACTTCATCACAATTTTTGTAGTCAGCTGTCCTTTATAAGGTCAAATTTTGTACTGAAGCATACCCTAATGTGACATAACGCTCGCAAGAAGCCTTGGGTGCATTCAAATTAGCTGCCAAGACCAGACCACAAACATGGTAATCTAAATATTTAACATCTGCCACTTGTCAAAGGAAAAAACATTATTACAAAGAGTGTGTCACAATAATACCGTAAAGCGCTTGTATTTCGTTATTAAAATATTATAAATTATTATATAAGTAAAATTGTAGCACTTCAAGAAGCACAATCCAAAATTATTTATAAATATTAAGAGTATCTACTTTATAACTTCAAACCTAACCAAATATAGGTACCTTTTTTTTGAAATGGCATTACCTATTTTTATTTCATTTTTGAACTCGCTTTAACGAGTCTCCTGAAAAGATGTTTCCTTGTAGTATACTGAGGATTTTATAAGTTGTGGTCACTTTAAGGTTAAAATCTTCATGACTTCATCATTTCAAATGTAATAAAATTTCTAAATTTATTAATAAAGATTACTTTTTATAAGTGAATAAAGTTTCGCAATTATTGTACCTACTCTTTATACAGCGTGAGTCAAAACACGAATCTGTAGTTTTTTTACTTAAACAAAACATCCTATATTTTTTATGCTCTGTGAAAAGACACTTAATATTTTTATTAATAATTCCTTATTCTTAACTTTGACGGTTTCCAAGATACTTTATATAAACAAAATTTTTTTTAATTTTATAAAGAGTTTTTTCTCCTTCAAAAATGTTAAATATCCTAGTTATTTTTTCTGTTTTACTGAAATCTACGGCAGAAAATAAATTACCATTACTATCGACAATAGGCTTCACTTCCTCAACTTTTGCTTGAAAACAACCAAATTGTTTTAAGTTTTCAAGAATTCTTATAACGGTGTCACAGCTAGGTCGTGGTCGATTTGGATATCTTGTAGCAAACAATGCACATGTTCTGGTAACAACTCTGTCACATTCACCGTGTATTAAAAGTAAATTCACGTAATCTTCATTGTTTAGTTCCGCACAAGCCATAGTTGTTACTTTGCACAAGTGCCAATAATTACCACTGACAATTAATTTTTAATTATGACAGCGACATATAATGCCTACTGAAATAAAACAATCAATACGGCCAACTTATAACAATACGTGTAAATATATCAGTGGTCTGGGTGCGACCCAAGAGGTCCATACGACTAACTTCACAGTGGAAAAAATGAAAAAATACCATATGTTTTGTTGTTACAATTATTATTATTAAAATTATTATAAAAAACGATTTTAAATTGTTTATAACAAATTATAATTGTCATTAACAATATTCTGTTTAAGTCAACCGTATTCTTTCAAACTTTTTCATTTTCATTTTATAAGCGGAAGCTATTTGCAATTGTTTATAACAATTGAAAAATTTTTTTTTAATTATTTTGATAAATAATCATCTGTTAGTAAAAATATTCAATTGTTATAAACAATGCTTGATTATTACTAACAATAATTTTTCACTGTTATAGAGTCTTCAATGCTATTCTCTCAATACTGACATAAGTTTAAAATTCTCCAATTCCTATTTTTTATTTCAAAAACTATCTTTTTTTATGAAATATTTAGGTAGTTTACCATTTTTTTCAGTATTTTCATTCTTCATAAAAAACAGCTCGACCGATTTTGCTAAAAATCTAATAAGTTCTAAGTTGCGTGATTATGCGTCGAATGCAATTAGTCCCACGTCGATACATACATACATATAGTCACGCCTTTTTTCCGTAGGGGTAGGCAGAGACCACCTCCTTCCACTTGCTACGGTTCTAACACACATCTTTTACTTCCTCTACTTTTATCAGTGCTCTCATACACGCACGTCGGTTATTGGTACTCTTGACCTGGCCTTTCTTCAAAACAATGTTGATCTGATCGAAATATGTTCGCCGAGATGGACCTTTATCGACTTGTCCATTCACACTCACCTTATAAATTTGTTTCGTCAATCTTTCTTCATCCATCCTTTCTACGTGTCCAAACCATTTAAGCATTCCTTTATCTATGTTTGTAACCACATCTTCTTTTACATCACAACGTTCTCTTATCTCACTATTCTTTACTTTATCCAACCGAGTCACTCCGGCTATACTACTAAGACTACTCATCTCCGCAGCATTAATCCTATTTTCATGCTTCTTCTGCCAAACCCAACATTCACTACCATACATAAGTGTAGGAACCAACACACCTCTATGCACAGCCAGATGTGCCTTTTTTGACATTTTCTGGCTGCTCATAAAGCACGTCGATGTAATTTTTTGTTCTCGAGATAATCGAGACGAAAAATAATTACGAACGCACATACGAACATACGCACATACGTACATACACATACACACAAACGTCCACTTAAAAACTATTGTATTCGACTCTGGGGATCTTAAAAAAATGTGGAGATATGTAAAAATTCGGGATTCGCAAAATCGGACCCATTACTATAACTTCCCGCTGGGAAGTTAAGAATAAGTTTAGCACCAATACGGCAGAAATAATAAAATTTTAAATATAAGGTAATATTTAAAAAAACGATTTGTTTTGGTATAGAAAAGTGAACATAAAACCCTTATTTTCCGCAGATTTCAGTAATAGAGAAAAAAATGGGTAAATCCGTTTTAAAAATAAAGATATTTAACATTTTTAAAGTTAAAAGTTCCATCGATTTTTTACAAGTTCTGTACAATGTAAAGAAGTTTGAACTTTTACTAATTTTTATTTGGTCTAGGGAATTTTTTTAAGAACAAATAACCATCTTGAAAGGCATGCATTTTAAATATACGGTGTTCTACACAAACATTTAACGTAGAAACAGAAAATGTAATGATATACAGGATGTTCTATTTGAAATAACAAAGTTGATTTCTCCTTCCGGTACAACCAAAAGACGCATGTCTATCAAAATATTTTGTTTTAATTCGTCATCATAGGTGATCCATGTCTACATATTTTCATAAATATCGTGGCACTTGTTTCCAAATTACATGTTGTTTTGGTCTTGCCACACAGTACCAGGGCGGCTATGGTGCGTAACGTATTGTTGCGTCTCATGCAAAAAAAAAACAACTTCCGCTTTATGGGGCGATTCCATAAAAATGAAGTTAAACAAACGGAGACTGACCTTTACCTATCAGAAAAAACAATAATAATCCAAATAAAGTTTACAATGCAGTATCGTCAGTTATTTCTGTAATATTAACACTCGATGATGCTTCTGATGGTATCAAAAGTTGCAATAGGCCGATGATAACTAAAATAAGCAACGAAAGTGTTGTAGATTGTTAAAATAAAACAAGTCGATGAAAACATATATCTGGGACAAATTATTAAACGCAACAAAGAAAACCAAACAGCAGAAATCAAGAGACGAGTTAGATTGGATTGGGCAGCATTCGGAAAATTGAGCTACATCCTAAAAGATAAAAAAATATCCACAATACCTCAAAACCAAAGTATATAATCAATGTGTACTCGCTGACCTCACCTATGGATCCCAAAAATGGACACTTACACAGAAAAATTTGAATAAAATAACAAAAGCACAAAGATCAATGAAAAGACAAATGTAAAACTGATAGATAGAAAAAGAAACGAGTGGATAAGAAATAAAACGAAGATATGTTAGAAAAGAGGTAGCAAAATTAAAATGAAAATTCTCCGGTCACAATATCAGACAAAAATACGACCGATGAAACAAATGTATTCTAAACTGGAGACCATGGAAAAATAAAAACAGTAGAGGAAGACCCTAAATAAGGTGGGTGGATGACCTGAAGAAGCACTCTGGAACTAGATGGATGAACATGGTGACAAACAGGAAAGAGTGGAAAAGACTGTCTAAAGATGGACCAAAGAAGACTAATTAGATAGATAGATTTTGTTTTTGATTATGTCATATTTTTTATTTCCGTTATTAAACCGTTCTTTTATAAAAAATAGTTTCGATGTTTCATATCTGCCAGGCGTTACTTTTTTCCTTGAAAATCCGCGTGTAAACTTTTAGAAACCGTATTTTTGTTTATTTAAAAAAAAGCTTCGATTAAGGACTAGATTAACTAATAAACTATTGATTTTTTTTGTTTAATTGATTTTGAATAAACCAGTGAAATGTTTTGTTGGTCACCCAAACCGTATTTGTGAAACGAGGTCAACAGAGATGGCGATAGATTGTAGATTGTAGGGCGGGTCGTGAAGGCTATGTAGCCTCTCGAGCACCTGGACCAAACAGATCTTTTGTGAATAACCCTAAATATATTCGAGGTCCGGGATAACGAGACTTCGTACAAAGTTTATCAGTTTACTGGGAGCTAAGTTCCTGACGATTTAAGAAGGCCTCTTCCAGAAACTTGAGCCTCTAGCAGAAAAGCGCTGGGCATTCGCAAAGCAAATGTTCTGCAGTTGCAGCGAAGTTCTCGCAGTAGCGGCAACTATCACTCTCTGTTTTGCCCATCTTTTTCAGGTGATACCTTAGAGGACAGTGTCCAGTGAGGAGTCCCGTCACCAGTTTCAAGTCTTTCTTGTCCAACTTGAGAAGCTTGCTAGCCTTTCACTTAATTGCAGAGAGATTTCATTTTATCTGTTTCCCAGCGTCGAACCTCTTCTTTCAAGTGGGGAGTCCAGAGAAGGATTCTGGGCCGGAAAATTGTATATTTGCCCCTTTCTTCGCAAGGCAGTCTGCTTTCTCGTTGCCTCTAACTCCCTTGAGACCTGGAACTCACATTAAAGTGACCTGGTTGTTCGCTGCCAGTTGCCTGAGGGATTGTTTACAGTCCCAAGTCAGCTTAGACTCACAAGTGTACGACTTCAGAGCTTTTAGTGCTGCTTGTGTATCTGATAAAATATAGATTTTTGCCCCGCTTGCCGGGTAAGTAGACTTACTAGACAGTATTAAATACATTATTTTTATTGCTTCGTTTTTAATTGCTACAATATTTGTAATATATTCGTTCTTGTAACTTTTTTATATAAAGTACAAAATAAAGATTACTGAATTTTTTACCAACGTTTCCCATATTTAAGATTGATTTGTTAAAAACGAAATGTATTTAAAAAGTGCATATATTTACCGATAAACAATGTGTTTACATTTATAGTGCGCTTTGAGGTTTTCAAATCTTTTGCAGCTGTAATTACAGTCTTGTACAGTACAGAAAAATTGAGGAGCCTTGTTGCATTCATATTTTAGATGTCTTCTTACGCTACCCTTTAATTTATAAGTTTTGAAACATTTGTGACATTTGTAACCTAAAAATGGAAATCAAAAATTAAAAAGAATTAATAATCTTTTAGGAATAATTGCAAGCTTTATGTATTTCGAAATGTATAAATTCGTGGAATAAACAGTAAAATTATAAACATCATTTTAATTAAACGATTTTCAAGCAAGAAAATGTACAATGCAAGCTACAGTATAAATATACAAATTTTGAAACATTATTCGGACAACCATTTTTTTATTCTCTTAAAATAGTCGAATAATTTATTTTTGATTCACTTATTGCAGTTGGGGTGGCGCTTTTTGTGCAAAGCCATGCCGTATTTTCTACGACAGGTGTAATCGCACCCGTCACATTTGTATATTTTTCCGTGATACTGATAAACGTGTCGCCTCATGGAATCCAAATTCTTGTAGTATTTGCTGCACTTTGGACATTTAACTTTGGCTAAAATACAAAACAAACAGCAGTTAACTTTATTTTCAGAAAATGCGTGTGTAGCCGGGTAATTTTAAATTATATAACGCGATTGCTATATCTGATGACACACAAAGAAACATGTCCTTTTTATCGATTGTTGTTATCGATGCCATAATCGTAAAAGCACGCTCCGAGAAACATCAAATGACGTGCAAAATCAGCCTACGAAAGTCCACCCTCGATCATCTTCAAAGCACTTAGCATTTGAACACGTGATAAATGCCAAAGCTTCATGATCACCGTTGCTCTTAACTATCTTTGATACAGTTTATTAGAGCCTATCTTTGATGCACTTGACCCAAAAAGTTTGTGGTGTTGCTACTTTTGCCGTAATAAAACAATGTAATTGGCAAATTAATTTTGACTTAATCTTGATTTGTAAAGAACGCCTTACATGCACATAAGAACCCTGAGATGGTAAATGTTTGGACGAAATGATAACATACGACCAAACCTTACAATCCAGTAGAGTAGCAACAATGACACAACTCATTTTTCTAAATATTTTTTTAACAAGTTTCATGCGATAATTTATCTAACAGGGTGATTCATTAAGAATGGGCAATCTCTGAACTGGAGATACTACACACCAAAATATAGCGAATGAGCTTAACAGTCTTATACAAATGTTGCAGGCTTACGAGATACAGGGTATTTAAAGTCGGAATTTTAATTTGAAATTTTTTAATAATTTTGTGATTTTAAGCAGCATTGTCTTGAAAATTGGCAACTTTATGTTTTTTGGCATGAAAATTACGAATTTTATGCTGAATTTTGCATTATTCATACAGGGCGTTAGTTACACCCTGTTACTTAGGTAAATTACAACATATCTTTTTATGAGTTATGGCTAAAATGACAAGAAAATCTAAAAGGCAGTTCAATTTTGAATAAAATAGGTACCCCTGTTTTTTTCATGTAACTTTATCAGTTTTTGAGTTATTTGCATTTTAAACATTCAGCGTAAAGACTCTTAAGCCACTGTTATTATATGCCAAAAAACATAAAGTTGCCAATTTTCAAGACAATGCTGCTTAAAATCACAAAATTATTAAAAAATTTCAAATTAAAATTCCGACTTTAAATACCCTGTATCTCGTAAGCCTGCAACATTTGTATAAGACATGTTGAGCTCAATCGCTGTATTTTGGTGTGCAGTATCTCCAGTTTAGAGATTGTCCATTCTTAATGAATCACCCTGTAGAAAAGTAGCAAAGTTTCACAATCTTTTATTGCTTGTAGTAATCGTGACATAATTATTGCTACAAAAAAAAAGATTCACAATATTTCTGTAGTTTTTTTTTTTAAATTTTTATTCATTGTTTAAAAATTTAAAGGCTACATGAAAATTAACAATTACAAATAGTTAAGATATTGTTACGGATTGTGATCAGCTCCTGTCCCATTATCTAGCGTGAGGGCGCGATGCGGTCTACAAGAGGATGTATAATTCTTTTCGGTGATACAAACGCCCGACATTTATAGCCGCGGGCGGCAATTGGGGAAGCACGAAAATCGCTAAGTTATTTTCGGAAATATTGATTGGATATATTTAAGATCGCGAGGCCGAAGTCAGTTAATTAGAAAGTGTTATAATGCTGAAAAGAATTGTTTTAAAAAGTGATTTATTAATGTGTTTATTGTATTACTACAAAAAAGATTAGGATACATTGTTTAGTTTTTGTACTGAGTATTTTAAATTAACAAACATTTTTCTTAACCACCCTTTTTATAGATTCGTGTCAGATACGACAGTTTCCATTCTTCTATATTATTATTGTCGTCTTGATGTCTTTAACCCATTAACGCCCAGTGATACCACTCAGTATCGCTAAGACGTCCGACATATTACTGTAAGTGGTGGGACAACAATCTTATCCGCCGGCTTCGGCTCCCGGTGCATAACAGCTACGATTTAATCATTTTGAGGAGTAGTTGTCGGTCGTTGAGTTCAAAATCACCTGTTTTAGGGATTTGCGTTTTACGTAAATAAAAAAGCATGGACATTAATAAGTGTTTTTCTAAAATACCATGTACTATTTCTCAAGTAAACGTATTAATATAGTATCTAAATTGAGTAAAAAATGATATGCGGAGCTCATATTTTTATATTCACTAAATTTGGCTTTATAAAATGGCCGTAAAATACGATGATACCGTAGGTATCACTGGGTGCTTTTGTAATTATATTTAATTATTTTTTAAGACGTGAATTATCATTATACAAGGCTTTAGATATAGCATACGGAGATAAAGATATGGCAAATCAAATACGAAGACGAAGATGGCTTGCTCAATAAACGCAGGAGTCTTTATAGCAGGTACAGTAAAGCAATATTTGCAAACTGACAAAAGAAATATAATGGTTAGTCGTCCTAACTGCATTGCTTAATACAACAGTAACATGGGTGAAACTGATCAAATGGATAAAAGAATTTCCAATTATTGAATTGGTATCTGCAGCAAAAAGTAGTACTGGCCACTTGTTACTTGGCTCCTTGATGCAGCAATAAACAACGCATGGTTTTAATACAGGCAGTACCACAATAAAACATTAAACTTGGAGTTCAGAAGGAAGTTAGCTCAAGAATACCTAACACGTTACTATACACAATCAAAATCACCAGGCTCTGCAAGAATGTTGCCGTACTCTGTTACCGGGTGTTCGGTAATATATGGTACGAGCCATTATGTTAATCAATGCAATATACGTCGTTGTAACGGAGATGAATGCAAAAGTTTTGAAAGAACAATGTTCTCTAATTGTGACGTAGGTCTTTGTGTATCTTGTTTTGACAGCTATCACACAAAATAATATTTTTTTTGATGCTTTTGACAAATAAATATGTTTTTTGAACAATTTAATTATTTTGTATTTTATTGCAATATAGGCGCCATTTTGTATCGGCATATATTTTGGTATTTTAAATTTGACATTTAATAAAAATATTTTTTGTCGTCAGTTTAGACTTATATTAAGTCAAAAATATAAAATAAAATAGACGAAAAATAGTTTTGGGCGTGAAGGGGTTAAAAAATATCGATTCCAAAAATGGCGTATGTTAAGCATGTAATAACAGAAGAAGAAAAAATGTGGAAACTAGAACATTTTATCGCTCAGTTTAGGTTGTATTTTTTTTTGTGATTTCTTCCGAAACAGTAAGAAAAATAATAATTTTGTGTATTTAGAGGTGTTTACCTATATGTGAAGAACTTTTTTTTATTTGCAAAACTGGATAAATTACAATTAACGAAGATGTTTTCAGAATAAAGCTCATACCAATATTTATAAAAAATCAATGACACCTATTGGCTTCGAGAATTTCTCAAGCAAATAAATCACAATCATGATAAAGTTTATGAACTTCGGTGGGAAAAAGACCCAAAAAGTCGTTTAAGATCAGCTCGACAAAGGCAAAACTTTAAATACAATCTTTCTTGCATTCGTCATTCGTCGTGCAAGTCAAATAACTTTCATAATTTGTGCAAGCACAAAATTACACCTATAGAAATCAGTTCGTTTGTCTTTGGTCTAAACTAGAGGGGAGAGTAGGTTGTGGTGTCTTCTCAAAAAACCCCTCACTTAGCTTGGAGCTAAGTTTAGAGTTCACATTGTCTGGGTACCCGGACACAGGGACATACCAGGCAACTGTAAGGCGGACGAGCTAGCAAGAGAGGTCACCACCCTCCCAGCTGTATCTGTCTCATCTCAACAAGGAGTACCGATTGCAAACTGCCGGCTCCTACTGCACAGCAAAGTAGTTCAAAAAGGCAACTTGAGGTGGCAAAATAAACCCACATGCACATCATCAAAACAGATTTGGCCTAAACTAGATCTACGTCGAACTAATGATGTTTTAACTCTATCCAGGGAGTCCATTGAAAATGCGATCGCGGATATAACGACACTGTGCAGGTGGATACCATACACGGCGCATGGGAATCGCAAAGCTACGACATGACTTCTATAGAAGCTGTCACGATGAGAAAGTGGAGGAAACAATGGTACATCTGCACTGTCCTAAGCAGAAAACGGCTTTCTATACTAGTGCAACCGACTGATCTCAGCTCAGTTAGCATTAGAGACCTCACACTTTTTCTTAAAAGTTCCAACTGGTTCTCACGGTAGAGGGAAAAGGCAACGCCGTCTATCACGGTATCACAACGGGCCAAAAGGCCTAAGTAGGTTCCTTTCGAACCGCTATTTTAACCTGACCTTGTTTGTCTTTTATTAACCTAATGATTTTAAAATCGAAAATAGTCACCCGATAACACAACAATTAATAAATAAACGTGGTAGGTATTGCCTTTTTTAGTAGCTCCATTTATGGTAGTTTTACGAGGGCGGTTTGATAAGTCAGTAACTTTTTGAATAAAACAAATTTTTTTCCGCAAATAAACATTTCATTTTTCTACATAATCACCTTTAGCTCGACACATTTAGTCCAGCATTTTTCTAAATTTTTTATTCCCTCCAAATAATAGGTTTTTTCAAAGCTCTCAAAATACGCGTTTGTTTCGGTAATGACTCATTCGACTCAAATCTCTTACCGCCCAGCCATTTCTTTAGGTTTGGAAACAGAAAATAGTCGCAGGTGGCTAAATCTGGAGAATATGCGGGATAGGGTAGCAGTTCGTATCCCAATTCGTGGAATAATCTGTTCAAAAGCTTTGAATAATATTCGCCGGTGATCGTTTTACCTTTCTTGAGGTAATCGATGTGAATTACACCGCTTACATCCCAAAAAACTGTGGCCATAACCTTGTTGGCTGACAGACTCTATTTCGCCTTCTTTGGTCCACGTTCAGCCCGAGCAACCCACTGTTTAGATTGTTCCTTGGTCTCTGGCGTGTTGTGATGGATCCATGTTTCATCCACAGTAACAAAACGACGCAAAAATTCGTCCGGATTACGGCTGAACATGGCTAAACACTCTTTTGAAGTGGTCACACGATAAAGCTTATGGTCGAGTGTGAGCAATCGCGGCACCCATCTCGCAGAGAGTTTTTTCATGTCCAAATATTCGTGTAAAATATGATGTACTCGTTCAGTTGAGATACCTACAGCATGAGCCAACTCACGCACTTTCATTCTCCGATCATCCAATATCATTTCATGGATTTTATCGACGATTTCCGGCGTGATCACTTCTTTTGGGCGACTTGGACGTTCGGCGTCACTAGTGCTGGTACGCGACCACAACGGAACTCTGTAAACCACTTCTTAACCATTGAAATTGATGGTGCCGAGTCCCCGTAGTATTTATCAAGTGTTTCCTTAGTTTCAGTGATGGATTTTTAACGTAAAAAGTAATGCTTAATCAGCACACGAAATTCACTTTTTTCCATTTTCGTAAAAATTTACGAGGTTGTCTGCTTTGAACGGCTATCAAACACCAACTGCACGACGTAGCTTGCTCAAAATTATAAAGTTGCCCACTGATAGATTATAGTTGACGACAGCACTGTTGCATTTGGAGTAACTGCGCGGGAAATTCAAAAAGTCACTGACTTATCAAACTGCCCTCGTAATTTTTAAAAACCTTTTTTTATTTAAAATTGCGTTTTGTAATAGCAAAAAATAAGTTTGAGAAATTTTAATTGTACCTGAATGTCTCAAATTATGCTTTGTGTATTCTCATTATGTGTTGTTTGAGATTGCCTTTTTGAAAACCAAGATAGTTACAATTTTCAAAATGACATTTGAATTTCGGTTCCTTCCCGCAATCGTATTTGATATGTCGATTAAGCGCTATTTTTGATCTATACTGTCTGCTACAATTGGGACAAGTGAATTTTGTACCTGAAAAAAATACCAATCAATACATCAAAAAATCATTATATTGATGCAATCGGATCATTTTTAAACAGCTCTTTTTAATAGGATCAAAATCTCTGTAAGTTTCAAACCAAATAGAAATAACTTTTTCTTAATTTTTTAAAACGCAACAAACTTATCCAATTTTACGATTAACCTTTAGCTGTTCTGGAAATTAATGAATTAATGACAGTAACCAGGGTTCTATTAAAATTTGTCTAAAAGCATTTGTTTCCAGTCTAGTTTTACATCATTACCACACATTTTCAATTTTAGGAGGCATAAGTAAACAAATATGGTGAATGCTTTTCTCGACTGTACTTATAGAATAAGGTAAAACTCACGGGTATTCAGTCCAAGTCAAAAATAAAACTCTTCTTTACTTTGCCAAGCTTTCGACAAATTTATTGTCTTTATCAAGGCTAAAAATTATAAATGGACAGCGTTAAGGCAGCGATCAATGGCTGGGTCCATTCTCTGCATCAGCTGAAGTGGGCATAGCCAGAGGGAGCTAGGCAAAGCAAAGCTGAATTCAGCATTAAAGAACCCCGACATAAGCAGCGGCTAAGATGGGCAGGCCACGTGCACAGACTGCATAACGAAAGACTTGTAAAACTGGTATGGGAGGAGATTCCCACAGGCAAGAGACCGCACGGACGTCCCAGAATGCGATGGAGAGATAATATCCAAGCAGATCTCCGGAAAATGAACATTCCATTTGACCCTAGGTTGATGGAAGACCGAACAAATTGGAAAAAAGTTGTACAGTCAGCCAAGACCCACCCACGGTTGTAGCGCTACGTGATGATGATGACATAAGCAGGCAGGAAAGCTGCTCTCGCTAAGAAGGGAAAAACTTAAAACTGTGGTAGGGCTTTGTAACGGACACTGATTTTTGAGGAAACATTTGCACAATGTAGGGGTGTCTGACACAGAACCTATATGCAGATTATGTAATGAGGAAGAGGAAACCACTTTACAGGAGAATTAAAGAAATGGGACTAAACTAAGGAGCTGGAAAGTTACAAAAAGCAGACAATGCAGTGCCTAGGAAAAAATTACACCTCTTTTTCATTCATTCATTCAATAATTTATGTGCCTCATTACAAAGCTCTAACCTCCAGAGCCTGCATCCCCGAGTTTTCCCCAAAGTGGAAAAGTTAACTGATTGAGATAAGCAGAACCAGGACAAAGATGACGAATGCCATTTGGACACAATTGCTCAATTTTTATACAACACCCTAACTTTAAAATGGTATTTTATAAAAACTATTCTTGATTTCCTACCATAATTTTTATTTAAAAATTAACAAAGGCTTCTTAAAAACATTTATTCAAACTTAAGGCATTGCAAAAAAAATAAATTAAAATAATAAATTAGGTATTAAAGTTTCGAGTAACACAAATATTTTTTAACCAAGTAACAGATTTGTCAATAGTTTTTTAATATTGTTTAAAAATTTGTGCTACCATAAATTGACGATATTTTATTTACATCATTTTTCGTATTTTAATAAACAGTTAAGTTTATTATTCACGAATGGCATTGTGTTTCATAATCATGTGACTTATCAGATTAAACTTATGTTTAAAAGGCTTGTTGCATAAGCTACAATTGAATTTTGGTTGCATTTGACATTCGAATTTTTTATGCCTCCAAAGGGATCTTTTTCTTCTGTAACCACGACCACAAATATTACAGTTACTTGTCTCCTTTAGTTCTAAAAAAAACACAAACTTTTGTAATAATTCTATTTGGTAATTCCTTTTTGTTACAAATGCTCGTTGTGGCTCTAGCACGTTCATTATTTTTAAAATAAATTTCCACAATTTCTATTCCTTTCTAAACGGTTTATACCATTTTTTAAATCAATGTAGAAAGTAAATGTATTTCTCTGCAACAATTACACATGCGTTATCTATTGATGAATGGATATGATTCCTTAGATATGTTGGATCCTGATACATTATTTAACAGCTGACAACCAATCATCAAAATCCCGATACATATTTCAACAGCTGACAACCAGTCACCAAGATCCTGATACATTGTTCAACATCTGCCAACCAATCACCAAGATCCTGATACATAATTCAACAGCTGACAACCAATCACCAAGATCCTAACACATTGTTTAACAGCTGACAACCAATCGCCAAGGTCCTGATACATTATCCAACAGCTGACAACCAATCATCAAAATCCTGATACATTATTCAACAGCTGACAAACAATCACCAAGATCCTGATACATTATTTAACAGCTGACAACCAATCATCAAAATCCCGATACATATTTCAACAGCTGACAACCAGTCACCAAGATCCTGATACATTGTTCAACATCTGCCAACCAATCACCAAGATCCTGATACATAATTCAACAGCTGACAACCAATCACCAAGATCCTAACACATTGTTTAACAGCTGACAACCAATCGCCAAGGTCCTGATACATTATCCAACAGCTGACAACCAATCATCAAAATCCTGATACATTATTCAACAGCTGACAAACAATCACCAAGATCCTGATACATTATTTAACAGCTGACAACCAATCATCAAAATCCCGATACATATTTCAACAGCTGACAACCAGTCACCAAGATCCTGATACATTGTTCAACATCTGCCAACCAATCACCAAGATCCTGATACATAATTCAACAGCTGACAACCAATCACCAAGATCCTAACACATTGTTTAACAGCTGACAACCAATCGCCAAGGTCCTGATACATTATCCAACAGCTGACAACCAATCATCAAAATCCTGATACATTATTCAACAGCTGACAAACAATCACCAAGATCCTGATACATTATTCAACAGCTGACAACCAATCACCAATTTTAATATTCAGAATCCAACAGGCTGAGATCAATGAGGAAGCTGCAATAGAACTGCTTTTTTATGAATGGGATCTGCTTCTCCAACTCGATATCGTGAATGTCATGTTCATTTTGATGAACTGTCATTTCGACTATTCGATTATGACAATTTGGAGAATTTTAGTGATAGTGATGGTCTGCGATGGTCGTAGAAAAAGTATAGCATTTTACTTGCGTATAATGGCTATTATTTTCTCGGATAATTCCTAAAATGCCTACGGCTCGTTTCAAAATTTTCATCCCCGAGAATAATAGTCATCATTATACGCTCGTTGTAGAAGGCACTTTATTATACCTCAAATTTTGTTGCATGTGCACAGAATGAACATAAAATACTTAAGAATAATAATAATTTATTGATCGACAAGCAAAAGAAACAGTTTTTTGTCAAAAAACTCGTACTTAATACTTTAACATGATAACAATTAGTTCGTGTGCTATCCAGTGTCGTGTATTTGGGTAATTCCAACAATCATCTGTTGAAAAAATAAGTCAATATTTTAATTTCGTCTATTTATTATTAAAATCCAAAATTATTAAAATAGTTATTTCCACAAACCGATTGATAAATTTGATAAAAAATTATAAAGCATTGTAAAGAGAATTCAAAGATCTTTTAAAAGAGATATCACTCGACCCCCCATTGTAATTTTTTAAAGGGATGACTATTTAGTGAAGAGGGATGACGTTACATATACTAATTTTATGGTAAAATGTGTCACCCTTGAAATTAAGGTCGACATATTTCACCACTTTTTTAGAAAGTTTTTAACTCCGCAGTTATTTAGGGCGCGATATTTTTCGTTGGGACACCCTGTATAACAACCTACATTTAAAAATGGTATTTCTTAAAAACTATTTTTGAATTCCAATTATATTTTTATTTAAAATTAACCTGAGTCTTCTTAAAAACAGAAAATCAAACTCAAGGCAAAAGAAATACAATACGATAATAAATAGGTAAGGTTTTAAGTTATATAAAAAAATTCCAACCAAGTAACAGATTAATCAATAGTTTTTTAAATTGTTTACAAATTTGCGGTACCATAAATTTACGAAGATTACATCAATTGTCGAAGCGTACGTATTTATAAACAGTGAAGTTTATTTTCCGTGAATGGTATTGTGCTTCATAATCATGTGATTTATCAGATGAAACTTATGTTTGAAAGGTGCGTTGCAGTAGCAACAATTGAATTTTGGTTGCATTTGACATTCGAATTTTTTATGCCTCCAAAGGGACCTTTTTCTTCTGTAACTACGCCCACAAATATTACAGGAACTATTCTTCTCCAGTTCTAAAAAGAAAACAAACTTTTGTAATAATTATATTTTGGTTAAAAATTGCAACCTTGTGCTCCGTATCCGTTATTTAAAACAGCAATAAAAAATTTAATAACCCTCCTATTACTACATTTGGAAGTCAAAGGTTACACCAAAAATAGTTTTGTTACGTAAAAAAATATCTCTATACTCCTAAAACACTACTTGCAATTAGTTTTCCATTACCAATTCTAGGTAATAAAAATAATTTTCTTCTTGAACTAAATCTAAAAGTATAGTGCAACAGAAGTAGCTTGGCGGATGAGACATCATAAAATCTGCGCACTACGAAAACATTCGAATAACGATCCGATCGGCGACGACGAAATTTTCAGTAATCGTGAGTCTCAAGTACAATGGGAGGAAGAAGTTTACGAATGTGAAGTATATTCAGCCGAATTTTTGTTATTTTAGAGGCTAGTCGCCCGCCAAGCTACTCCTGTTGCACTGTAATTTAGTTAATTTGTTTATTACCTTCCTGATAATAAAAAATCAATTTATAAATACAGGGTGGCCAACCGAAAACGAAACAAAGCCATTTGAAGGAACCTCGTCAACATTTTAGAAAAACGCTCAGACCCGTCGATTTTTGATTAAAGAGAAACACTCTTTTCCGGTATTTTTGACTCCACTACTTTCAACCCCAAGCGAGGGTAAGAATGACCCTAAAAATTTTAAATAGCATTGGGGGTCGAATGAGATGTCTTTCAAAAGCTCTTACAATTTTCCATACAATAGTCTTTAAATTTTAAAATTCCGCCCGTTACTTATTAAGAAATTAGATTTTAAATGCGAAACTTATCTGCAGACAATCACGAACGGTAAAAATGTCATTCATTCGAGTTAGGTACGCCAATGGTATAAATTTAGTACCTAGTACCTAGTTTTTTCTTGCACGGGACGGTAAATCACCACAATTGCTACTTTTGGTCTGATTTAAACCCAAGAGTTTTTCACGAGGTGCATACGCAGCAACCGGAGAAATTAAATGTATGGGCTGGCATTTGCAGTGACCGACTTTTTTTCTTCTTTTCTTCTTTTTTTCTACCAGTCAATTTAACTGGCAAAATGTATTTGCAATTACCTAAAGACGCTATTGACCCTGCCTTGACTGATATGTATTTGAAAATAATCCACAGTATGACGAAGATCATTTTTATTCTTAACAGGACGAAGCTCCTTCTAATTATGCGGCGATTGTTCGTCAGTATTTAGACCAAGTTTTCCACAGCATTGGATTGGGAGAAGAGGCATCATTGAATGGCCTCCACGATCACCAGATTTATCACCCTCCGATTTTATTTCGTGGGTTCATCTGAAAAGTAAAATCTATAAAACACAACCAGCGTCGTTGGAAGATTTGCGTCAAAGAACCGTAGACGAGTGTCGTCGAATTACTCCGGAAATTCTTCGGAGTGTGCGTGAACGTTTTTAACAAAATCCTTATTATTGTATGAAAGCGGGTGGTAATTAACCAATTAAGTAGTCAGTAAGCAACTAAAGGAAAGTATTGGGAGGAAATGTAAAATTTAAAGACTATTGTAAAGAGAATTGTCAGAGCTTTCAAAAGACATCTTATTCGACCCCCAATGGTATTTAAAAATTTTGGGGTAATTCTTACCCTTGGGGTTAAAAATAGTGGAGTCAAAAATACCGGAAAAGAGTGTCCATTTTTAATCAAAAATCGACGGGTCTGACCGTTTTTTTTTAAATGTTGACGAGGTTCCTGCAAATGGCTCTGTTTTGTTTTCGGTTAACCACCCTGTATATTACTACTTTAAAACAAACACACGACTAACCAACCAATTGAGTTTCTTAGGACTCCCTTAGAAATATTCAACGAAGTTGAACAAAAGACCTGATAACGCTCTGCAAAGACAAGGTTCGACTGGTAACAGCACTCCTATCGGGACACTATAAACACTGTAAACACCTGCAAAGTATGGGAATCTTTGATAAGAAACCCACCCACAGGAACTGAGGAGAACACGAAGAAACAGCAATACACATCATATTAGATTGTGAAGCACTAGCCAGGCCAAGTTACCACCCCCTTGGTCTCTTTGGAAAGAGTTTCCCAGGTTAGCAAATATGTGATTCACACACTTGTGGCCTTTGCCTTCATCCTCTAGTCGGAAACACAAGAGGCCTTTAGGCCACACTGTTAGGGAGACAACCCCGATCGGCACGGAGTGTGGAATGGATGAATAAATTAAAAGATCGTAGATATTATTTTATTGTTTCATTGAATCCTGTAACCACATAAAAAATTAGTTGTCTGTAAAATCGGTTTACAGACGATAATTTTAC
Source organism: Agelastica alni (assembly GCA_950111635.1). NCBI lineage: Eukaryota > Metazoa > Arthropoda > Insecta > Coleoptera > Chrysomelidae > Agelastica > Agelastica alni. Next base: position 22,860,880 of record OX467709.1, on the reverse strand, counting down.
GTGATAACGTCATAAAAAAACATTGAAGAAAAATTGCATACTTTTATGAACTGAATTAAATTATTATCACTGAATTATCATTATTTTGTATAACAAAAAGAAGGAGCTAATTGAAAATTACAATTTTTTCGATAAATTAACATTTATTTGTACTCGTTAATTCAAATATTTTATATCTCTCTTCTACTCGGACGCATCGGCCGATGGAGTGGAAGAGAGATTGATGCGTCACAAGCCGAACGTTTGGGCCGATCGTGCCTCTCTATCACTTGTTCCGCGCTCTCGCTTGCACGGTCGGCTCAGGCGGGACGTGACAATGACTCATGCTTTTTCGTGTGTGCAGCCGAAGTTCATCGACGTTATCAGGTCAAAAATTTAAAAAAAAATAATGCAGGTAAACTTGGAGAACTATATATTTTACTCATATAAAATACCTTAAATCTATGAAATGAACTCAACTAGTGTGTTTATTAAACAAGAGTTACAATTTTGTTCATTACTTTACAACTTAATTATAAAAAATTCTAGAATACAATGTAGGATTTATAAATTTCAAACATTTCGAAAATCTTACTACTTTGCATCGTAGGAATTTTTATTTTTTCTCAAATTAATGAGACAACTTGTGTCAATAATAAAAATTCATAATACTAATAATTTTCTAAAGCTATAACCGTTCGTAAGATATTAAAATATATTATAAACAAAGGGTTAACCATAATCTATAACGCTAAAAAAATTTTGAAAAAAGAGAACTAATCGTACGAAATCCTGATTTGTTCCGTTCATTATTCCATTTAAATATAATAATCATAATCGTACAAAATTATGTATTCAACAACACAATAGCTTGTATGTACAAATACGAACTGTATTAGAATCTATTATTATTATTCTAATAATTTCAACAGGGCCATCCCAAAGAACATTAGTTAAATTAAAAATTTTAATTTACAGTAATAAAATTACATTATGTAAAGCATATTTCACGAATATACGGCGGCTTCGGATTATCGTTAGAAACTCGATAACCAGTATTTAACTGTACATTTAAGAAGTACGAAAGTAAAATCCCCTAATATTTTTAAACAAATTTCGTGGGTAAAAAATTTATTGTACAAAATAAAATGAGATGGGGAGACAATGTTCTATCGGATATGCGGAAGATGGGCATTGAAAATGAACAGAAAACAATGCTAGGTAGAAGTCGATGGAGGAAAATTGTGTCTGCAGCCAAGACCCACATAGGGTTGTAGTGCTACTAAAAAAAGAAGTATGTATCTTCGTATACCGTAAAGACCGCGAAAATGCCGCGACGTGTTTTAGATGTAGATGCATTAATATTGAATGTTCACGCTTATTTTACTTCTTCTTCTTTAAGTTCCATGTACTCCTAGTACGTTGGTAACCAGTATTTGTAGCCTAATTTTATCTACTGCCGTACGGAAAAGTGTTCTGGTCCTGAGGCCATACCATTGTCTTAAGTTTTTGAGCCATGATGTTTTTCTGCCACCTTGGCTGCGGCGGCCCTCAATTTTGCCTTGTATAATGTTTTGGAGAAGTGAATATTTTTCGTTTCGTAGCACATGTCCGAAATACTCTAGCTTCCGTTTCATTATTGTTGTTATTATTTCGGTTTCTTTGCCTAGTTTTTGTAGCACTTCCCGATTGGTTTTGAGTTCAGTCCATGAGATCTTCCACATTCTTCTATATGTCCACATTTCGAAAGCTTCAAGTCGTTTGCACATACTGTTGGTAAGTGTCCATGCTTCCATTCCATATAAGAGTATACTGAATATATAGCAGCGGAGTATTCTTATTCGTAGTGTAATTGGGAGGTCTCGACTTGTCAGTACTTTTCTCATTTTGATGAATGCTGATCTGGATTGTTCTATTCTGCAGCGGATCTCTTGGCCATTATCATTTGACTCGTTTAGGTAACATCCTAGATATTTGTAGTGCTTCACTCTCTCTATAATGTCATTGCCAATTCGTAAATTTTGTTGGGTGTTGTTTGGGTTCTTACTGAAAACTAGCCATTTAGTTTTCTTTGTGTTGAGCGTGAGTCCCATTGATGAACTGTGGGTGACTACTGTGTTTAGCATGTCTTGTAAGTCGTTGATAATATTTCATTTCCAGCCGAAATTATTATCGATAGCTAAAAGGCACGAAAGAGAAAAAATTAACAAAGTGGATCGAATTATACTCAGTTATGGACATCGTATGCTAAGACTTCCGCCTTATCATTGCCAGATTTAATCGCATTGAGTATATTTGGAGAATATGCAAAACTTATTATGACAATCAAACTGGATCTAATGATTACAGGGATAAGGCTGTTTTGGAAACCTGGCAAGGAGCACTTATTATTGTTACACCTGAAATTTGGAAAAAATGTGTCACAAAATGTGAAAATTTAATAGAGGAATGGTGGGTGTCGTGAAAATCGCAACGAATGGCTATAAATCTGATGCTTGATAATACTACGTGATTAAACATATTTATCAAATTTGTACCGATAATTTATTTTTGTTGCATTCCCTTTCAACATAATTAAATATGTGCCTTTTTCTAAGCAAAAAACTCATCGAGAGCTACGATTTCTGTTCACAATAAAGCAAAAAATAAACATTTCCTAAAATCTAACAAAAGAATAATAATGAAAAATAAATTTTCGGGTTTAAATTTTAGGGGAATTTACTAATGTGCCTCTTAACACCGTGCGATCCATTGGTGACTAATCCGAAACCGTCGTATATTGGTGAAATGAGCTGTACTTATAGACTGGATTCAACAATTTTTTTCTTTAAAAATAGGAATTTTTTGGAAACTGTAAATCGTTTAGAATCCAGGTAAAGAATCATGTACGCTACAAGTAGCGTAGTTTCTGACATTTTAAAGGCAATCACATACGAGTAATTGTTACCAAATATGATATATTTTTTTTAAAAATTTATTGGGTTGATTTACATTTGATTGGCACTATTTTGTAGATTCCAAAATAATCTAAATAAATTAGTTTTTCACTACTTCATCACTTGGGTGATAAAGGAACTCTTAATTTGTTTTATTGAACGTCTGATTACACGTGGCACCTGGAAAAACACAATTTTCTGGAACCAGAAGAGACTTATATTGCCAATAATTATTATTAGTTAATTGACCCAACCTCAAAAATCAACTACGTAACACGATTACTGAAAGTATAAATTTTGTTGAAGATTTATTTAATTTTAATATTTCATAAAAAAAAAGTAAAATTACTTATATGTTGTAAAATATTTTTTAATTATGATTTTAAATTTACTTTTTTACCATTAAAATAGACTGTACACAAAATAAAGTGACACCCCATAATATTTCGCAAGAAAATTAACATTAAACATATTCATAATCAATCTGTTATGGTTGGATTACACAAACTAATAGCCCAAAAGCCCGCGACTGCCAGACCTTCGTTATTTCATAAAAGCTGAAAGTTTCTCTGTGCATGTGCCCAACACAGGTTAGAACGATCTGGGACTATGGAGTTTGGATTGTGGTTACTTGGGCAGGTAACAGGTAGTAAAGGTGTATAAACTAGTAAAGCTGAATTTTATATAGGTATGATACTTGGGGACCTTTAAAAAAATGTTATCATAGCAGCCGGACAGTTAAAATAGTTTTACATCTCGCTAGACACATTGAAAGTCTGCTATAGGTGCGAGCGCGAGCAATAACTATAGGTGCGAGTGAGATAGGGAGTTTAGTGATAACTTTTTATAGGCCCCCAAGTATCATAGCTAAAGAACACTTTAGCCCCCTTTACCTCTGCTCTGTAGACTTTACGAAACCATTCGATAATATGATATGGACAAGGATGTGGGATTTTCTTTTGGACATGGGTGTGCCATCTCATCTCGTAATGGTCATTCAGAATTTACATGCAAACAGTAAGGCAGTCATAAAGATGGACAACTCTTTCTCTCTGGGGAAGCCTTGGTTAAAAAAGAAGTTAGACAGGGCTGTGTATTATTTCCGTTGCTGTTTAATCTATATTCGGCATACTTAATGAAAATAGTGCTGGAAAACTGGGACGGCGGTTTTGTTGTGGGCGGTCATAAATTTCAAATTTAAGATATGCAGATGACACCCTTTTGGTTGCCAGTAATGAAAAAGAACTGACGATGTTCCTCGAAAGACTCGAATCTGTGAGCTTAAGATATGGGTTGCAAATAAACTACAAAAAAACGAAGATCATGATTATCAACCGAGAACAAGAGGGTGCTCCACAAATACACACGGTAGCTAATTCGGAAGGGTCAATAATAACATCAAATGGGGATAGTGAACCTTAAATTCGTAGACGGATTCGACTGGGTAAAACAGCTATGATCCAACTCACCAGGGTATGGAAAGATCGCAACATCTCGATCCAGACAAAAAAGCTCTAGTAAAATCACTGGTATTCTCAGTTTCTTGGTACGGCTTCGGAAATGTGTTGGCGCAGAATGTTAAGAATCCCATGGACTGCTCGAAGAACAAACGCATCCATATTAAAACAAGTAGGAATAGAGCACCGTTTGTCGAGCTAAACTTCAGCGCAGCCTCTAAGGTTCTTCGGCCACATAATTCGACACGATAATGTGGAGCGCCTCATTGTACAGAGAATGCCATTTGGTAAAAGACGACGAGGCCGATCACCAACGATATGGACAGACACCGTTCGCAATTTAACTGGCCTAAATTTAGAGACAGCAACAAGAGAGGCTAATAGCAGGCAACGATGGCAGCAAATTATTAATCACGTCCTGGACAGACTGGATAATGACAAAAAATTCACAACAATCACCACACATCATGTGTGTTGTAATGGAATAAGAAGAAAAGTATCGTATATAAAATTCAGCTTTTATACTATAAGGTAAGTATAATTATATATTTTTTTAAATTTAGGGGTGTCTGGCAGGGGGTTGCAACTGTGCTAAGTGTCCGGCAATAGATAGCGCGATGTCTCGATGTTATTTCGAAGAAAATATAAGAAAAATGAAGTTTATACTCTAAGGAAATTGTGGTTCTATTTCATACACCTTTACTAACTGTTACCTGCCCAAGTAACCAGAATCAAAACTTCCTAGTCCCTGATCGTTCTTACCTGTGTTGAGCACATGCACAAAGAAACTTTTAGCTTTTATAAAATAAGGAAGGTCTGGCGGTCGCGGGCTCTAGCTCTATAAATAGGTTGTCCTTAATATTCAACTCCGTGTAAATTTTTCATGTGGGCTTTTAAATTGTCCTTCCTTTTAGATAGATGGTTACAGTAGGAGCACTGAAATCCGGGATACTTTTGACATTCCAGTTTTGTATGGCGCAACATTGTACTTCTAAACGTGTAAACTTTTCCGCATATACCGCACTGGTACGGCCCTTTTTTCTTTTCTAAAAATTAATATATATTAATAGGAGGAAACAAGAAATATATCTAATACTACACACAATAATCCTAAGGGACTACTGTGTAAAATAACTAATGCCTTTGGATTATTATTTAATAACAATAATAATAAATACTATGTGTAAGGTAAGACACTAGGGCGTATTTATAAAAGAAAGCCTTACCTTTTACTTTTAAAAAATAAAGCAATTCCTTCAAGGTATATGCATAAAAAAAAGTGAAAGAAAAGGTTTTACTCCGAGGGGTTTGCTTTGAAGTAAAAGGTTTTATTTTTGTCATATCTATAAAAAGAAGCACTCACTCAAAAACTGAACGATTTGCTTCTAAAATAGGAATCTAGGTTCACAACAACTTTTCTTACTTTTTTCAGTAGTTGCGCAGCCATCACACTTTTTTTGTAATATGAGGAGTGTTTCCTTGTGGAAGGTATGGTATATGTGATTTTTGATGTGTGGTCACAATACTCTGTTTGTTATGGCAGATATAGTGCATTTACGTACCAAAAAATACTACAAACCAAGACGTACGCTTTGTAAATTAGATTTCAAAACGTTATTTAAATTTGAAAGCTTTAATTTCCATCTCTTTACCAAACAGATTCTCATATTCCTTAACGATTTCAGTTAATGTAGCAGTTTTCTTCTTTTTCATTGCTTTTTTTTTCTTAAGTTTTTGGCACTGGCAGAGCCAACAGGCCAGCTATATTTTGGGTTGTTTTGTCAATTTTACAGATAAAATTTTGTGTTAGATAGATATCGTTAGTATTTGCCTGATATAGTTTTTGTTTTTTTTTTATTTTTATTTTTTTTATATTTTTTAATGGATATTAATTTTTTTTTTTTTTTAATATTTTATAATTTTTTCATTCCAGGCTTACAATAATTTGTTTTGGGGTAGCACTGCTACTTACATATTTATGTTATTAGTTTTAACATAATTGCTGGAACATGAGATTTCTCGGAAATCGCCGGATATGTTTCGAATCTTTCAGCGATAAACAGTTGTCACATCTTCGCTACCTGTCTGTTCACTTTCATTAAGTGTCAGACATTTTATATTTGTTAACTTTCAACAGTGCACAAATTTATCGGAAGGATCAACTTCAACTGAATTCACGAACAGTTTTTAATTATAAAACAAATAAACTCAGAACTCATACGCGTTGATTGCTCACTGCAGCAAGTCTTAACCTTTTGAAATCGCTGTACCTTTTACTTTATTTATCCGAAGCATTTACTTGCAAGGAAAAGGTAGAAATTTGGAATACGAATTGAAGCAAAATCTTTTACTCCTACCTTTTGCCTTTATCTTTTACTTAAAAGTAAATGCTTTATCTTTATAAATACGGACTACTGTGTTTTAGTTAGTGCCCGTACTGCCCCCACGCGGGGTTTATTGATAATGCAATACGGTGCCAACGTGCGCTTTGTAAAATAACATTATTGCGTCGACAGCACTTTATTCAGTACACCATGAATTAAACCTTATATATTTGTATTATAATGATCACTACGAATATTCGGTAATACGATAATAAATCAAACACGAATTGTGTTTAGTATACTTTTAATAAGGTAACTATAGAATCTACATAAACAACACTAACTATTGAACTGTACTGCGTACCAATATTTACAATTTGAAATACTGAATAATTTACATTGCGTATTATTTACAATCAAAGTTAGTAACAATTAAATTCGCTGTGGACATTTTTTTGAGAAACATGCAGCGTGTAAATGGGATGCCGTTAAATATTAATGTGATTGAGTCTACAAGCATTAAACAATATTTTGTGACCACAAGTAGGTACTACAATTTTTTTAATAATTTTAATAACAAATGAACAGCTGGAATTAACGACAATAGTACAATAATGGGTAATTTTTGTACTATCACGATTCCCTCGTTTTTGGCTCTAGAAAATTGAAAAACCATCCGATTTTAATAAATTCTTTGTTAAAATCTTCGTTTTTACGGCGGATTTACGAAAAAAAAATGTAGGAAATATCTCGCTTAACGATTTCATATGGTTGGATGACTTTAAATGCGATCATAAACGCACTTCTTTGAATATAATCGTTCATAACTTTTTTGCAAAGCATCAAACGAAGTTCATATTTTTTTTTTGTTAATCTACACAAAAAACAAACATTTTGAAAAAAAAATCATAAAAAAACCTTTTTTTGTTAATTTTTTATCTCACTTAAAGATTTCATATGGTTCTATGACTTTAAACGTTATCATAATCGCACTTCTTTGAATATAATCGTTCATAAATTTCTTGCACAGCATCAAATGAAGTTCATATTTTTTTTTTTTTGTTAATCTACACAAAAAAACAAACATTTTGGAAAAAAATTATATAAAAATGTTTATTTATTAATTTTTTACAAATTAAATTTTATTAATGTTTCTTAAAATCAACTTTTTTCTTCAATAATCTTATATAACATTTATACACGTAGTTAGATCATACCTATTTTCTTAATCTACACACAAAAATGAATATTTACAACAAAAAATTATGCACAACTGATAATTCTTCAATGTTAAATAACTTAAAATAGTGTTAATGATTTCAAAATTTAATAATTTCATGTTCAATGGCAACAAAACATAATATATTTGTATTAAAAAAAATAGGTGAGATTTCAGATGAATAATGTTAAAATTTGTCGTAAAAATGTCGTAAAAACGAAAATTAAAAAAAAAACCCTCAAAAATGTTGATTTTTCGATTTTCTAGAGCCAAAAACGAGTGGACCGCGATAGTATAAAATTACCCAATAATATTCTACAAAATATATACAAAACATTTGATTTGACTTTTTGTTGTTTTACAAACAATTATACGGGTCCAACTTATGGCGACGTCAAATTTCCGTATTTAATTTTATTTTTATTTTCTCTCCTTCTATTTTGGAACCATATTTTTATAACTCTACCCGGTAAGCCAGTAGCTTTTTCCAATTGATCTTTCAAATCGTTATCAACGAAAGCAGTTTTTTCGAAAGTTTTCTTCAATATTTCAGCCTGAATTTTACTTATCGACGTTCGATTTCTGGTGCTGAGTAACGAATAATATTCCTCTTTGGTAGTGGGAGCAGGAGGTCTTAGATCGGCAGTATGAGGTCCTGGATTGTCTGACGAAGATGCTCTTCTCTCCTCTACCGGCGAAGGTGCATACGACTCGTGCCTGCGAGACGTCTTGAACGGTTGATTTTCCGTTTTTGGGGGTAATAATTGAGAATGAGATTGGGAATGGTGTGGCTGCGATTGCGGCAACTGCAAATGAGATTGTGAATGTTGCTGGATTTTTTGCGAATGTTTTTGACTCGTTTCTGGTTGCTTTGATGATTGATGAGTGTTGGTAAAATCGAGTAATTTAGCAAGGAATCCAGTCGACGTAGTTGGCTCGCTAAAAACTATTTTTTTTTATTAATATATTTATAACGGTACAATTTTTTTCAAAAATAATGCTACTAACGAAGTTTTGCATGTTATAAAACTACGAAATATCAATAACTACTTTAAACTTAAACGTTAATTCATAATAAATAAGGCAATGCAGTAAAATTAAGTAAATGTTGCTTCAATGTTAAAATTATTTGATACAGAGACAAGATAAAAAAACCATACGAATGTACTTTAAGCTCATTTTAAATTATTACTGTTAAATTAATTACACAAACACTCTTTATCAAAAATTAGTCAAATAAGTTTTTTTGTGTGTTGAGTTTAATTTTATCTGAAGCTGATAACATCATCAATAAAACCAAATAACGATTAACTGGACATGCAAAATGTACAAAACTGTTTGAATAAGCTACACAAATATAACAAAGCAAATTTTTTAGTTTATAAAACAATAAACAAGAAATATATTTAAGGCGTTAAAAAAAATAATAAAAAATAATAGTAATGCACTAAATATATGACAAACATTATCACATGGCACGTATTCATAGTAATACGGGAAAAAGTTGCAGGAGTAACTGATGTTAAATATAATTAAAAGCAAAACATACAAATCACAGAACAACAAACTTTTACGGTGTACTTAAAATACGTCATATTTAAAACAATAATTCATGTTTAAATAATAAAACATATAAAGTCCCAAAATCCTTCGAAATTTAAACAACCTCTAACTATGTTTTTTGGACACAGGCTCTTGTATGTAATATTATTAATTTATAATTTTTTATTTATAGTATATCCATTCAGTATTAACATTTTTTATATCGTTTTAATGGTGTATTATCCTGAATTTGTAACCATTTGATTTCATTTGTGTCCGAAAAATAATAAACAAAATGTTTGTGTGGGGATTTATTTTTTTATAAGGTTAACTTGCTCTCTATTTTTTAATAGAATATAATTTCTAAATACATTATAAAATACTAAAAATAATCAAAAAATGGCAAAAAAAATTATTTTAAACACATATATATTTCAACATAACTACACTCATTAAAATTGGCTAAAAAAACATTTCACTTTTTCAACAAAAACTTTAACATTTTTTTAAAATACATACCATTCGGTTATTATTTTGGTAGGTAAAAATCTCAAAAGACATTAAAAGAAATACTTGAATCCTCCTAATGATGTGGGATTTTAACCCACTAAAAACACCTCTACCTTCTTAACGCCAGAACCAATTACAATTCAAGATTTCACTATTATATACAGGGCGATTCATTAAGAATAGGCAATCTCTGAACTGGAGATACTACACACCAAAATATGGCGATTGAGCTTAGCATGTCTTATACAAATGTTGTTTACGAGATACAGGGTATTTAAAGTTGGAATTTTAATTTGAAATTTTTTAATAATTTTGTGATTTTAAGCAGCATCGTCTTGAAAATTGGCAACTTTATGTTTTTTGGCATGAAAATTACGAATTTTATGCTGAATTTAGCATTATTCATACAGGACGTTAGTTACACCCTGTTACTTAGGTAAATTACAACATATCTTTTTTGCCTAATGAGTTATGGCTAAAATGACAAGAAAATCCAAAAGGCAGTTCAATTTTGAATAAAAAAGGTACCCCTGTTTTTTTCATGTAACATCATCAGTTTTTGAGTTATTTGCATTTTAAACATTCAGCGTAAAGACTCTTAAGCCACTGTTAATATATGCAAAAAAACGTAAAGTTGCATTGTCTTGAAAATTGGCAACTTTATGTTTTTTGGCATATAATAACAGTGGCTTAAGAGTCTTTACGCTGAATGTTTAAAATGCAAATAACTCAAAAACTGATAAAGTTACATGAAAAAAACAGGGGTACCTATTTTATTCAAAATTGAACTGCCTTTTGGATTTTCTTGTCATTTTAGCCATAACTCATAAAAAGATATGTTGTAATTTACCTAAGTAACAGGGTGTAACTAACGCCCTGTATGAATAATGCAAAATTCAGCATAAAATTCGTAATTTTCATGCCAAAAAACATAAAGTTGCCAATTTTCAAGACAATGCTGCTTAAAATCACAAAATTATTAAAAAATTTCAAATTAAAATTCCGACTTTAAATACCTTGTATGTCGTAAACCTGCAACATTTGTATAAGACATGTTAAGCTCATTTGCTATATTTTGGTGTGTAGTATCTTCAGTTCAGAGATTGCCCATTCTTAATGAATCACCCTGTTAGATAAATTATCGCATGAAACTTGTTAAAAAAATATTTAGAAAAATGAGTTGTGTCATTGTTGCTACTCTACTGGATTGTAAGGTTTGGTCGTATGTTATCATTTCGTCCAAACATTTACCATCTCAGGGTTCATATGTGCATGCAAGGCGTTCTTTACAAATCAAGATTAAGTCAAAATTAATTTGCCAAATACATTGTTTTATTACGGCAAAAGTAGCAACACCACAAACTTTTTGGGTCAAGTGCATCAAAGATAGGCTCTAATAAACTGTATCAAAGATACAACGGTGATCATGAAGTTTTGGCATTTATCACGTGTTCAAATGCTAAGTATTTTGAAGATGATTGAGGGTGGACTTTCGTATTATGGCATCGATAACAACAACTCATCGATGTTGCTGAAAGACACGAAGGTCATCAACATGCAACTACGCCTCGACTGGATGGATATGTGGTAGGATTAGCTCGCCTTAATGTGTATGCGCTGCATGCGAACTATGTGGGGCCTTAGCGATTACCCACAACATTAATGTGTGTGGACGAACTTTAAGGGGAATATACTAAGGTCTACACGCTAGATGTGCATTGAGGTTTCCCATGCCACGTCGTGGGCACATTGGGGATTACAAGAGTGGAGTACTGTGTTAGGTTTACAGATAAACCTAGATAGTGACTACAAAAGAGTAATCTGAAGACAGACAATGGAGACTCAAACATTTACAGGGTGAGTGTCCATGTGTAAATCAAATAACACTGAAATTTAGATAAATTCATTGCTGAATAATCAGATATCACAACGGTTTTAAAATCGACATACAATTGAGAAAATCAGAAAAAATGAAGATGAATGTAAGCAAGACGAGAGAAATGGTTTTTAAAAATGAAGAAAACATGACAAACTAAGAGGTGCCGATTGAAGAAGAAAGGGTGCAATAGGTGAATAAGTTTGGGTTTAAAGTTTACGAGAGACGGAAAGTATGACTGTGACATTGAGCGAAGGGTTTTGGTAGGGTCCCTGCATAACTTTATGGGTAGCCAGACTGGCTGTGCATTGAAGAGTGTACGGTAGTAACTGTTGGGTTTGGAAAAACAAGCATGAAAGTAAGTCAAATCAATGCTGCGGAGATGAGAAGTCCGAAAAGTATGGCTGGAGTGATTCTAATGGATAAAGTGAGAATTAGTGCAATAAGGGAACGCTGTGGTGTGATGTAGTAGCAAAAATAGATAAAGAAATGCTTGGATAATTCGAACACGTAGAAAAAATGGATAAGAGAAGATTGATGATCATATTTATAAGGTAATTGTGAATAAGCAAGTCAGTAGAGGTTGACCTAGGCGAAGGTGTCTTGATCAGATCGAATTTGTTTTGATTAAAGGGTCAGGACAAGAGTACCAGCAACCGACGAGCATGTTTGAAAGCGCTGATAAAAGTAGAAGAAGCGAAAGACGTGTGTACAAACCATAGCAAGTGAAAAGAAGTGGTCTCTGCCTACCCGTACGGGAAAAAGGTGATGTATGTTAAATTGATGTAAAATTGTGTGTTCCTTGAGACATTTTTAATGAGTGTATATTTCAATTGCATATTGGACATATTTCGAACGCTACAATTAATATTTTTAAAAAGCACAAGTACAACTAACAATTTTTTTCTAATATAATTGTAATTTACAGGTGTTTATTATTATTTCATGTAAAATATTTGTCCAATTCTATTTTTTGTTATTAACAACTTACATCCAGAAATAAAAATAAATAAGAAATATTACCTTAAAAATAAAATTTAATCAAAAATCGTATTAGATATTCACTGCGCGTCAGAGAAAACGTGCCACCCCAAAAATTTGTGAAATTTGGTATTTATACTGAGAAGGCATACCGACCATGTAAAGAAAATAAACAAATTTTTGGCACCTTGGAAACGATACAACAGTCAATTACTTGTTAAGCACCGATCGCCTGATTGAAAATTTAATAATTTAAAAATTTTTTTTTGTAACATTTATGGTGGTTTTAAGTTTGAGACGTACCTTTGTAATAAAGTGGCCTTCACAGAGTTAGGTTTAAATCTCAGCAATAGATGGAAATTATCGGAGAGCTGTTGATGTCTTCTGAGTTTAATTATTGTTGTGTCAACTGCATGAATGAATGAATTTTTCAATAAATTAATAAATTTTCCAATTTTTGCTTACTTTCTGTTTGCAACCCGTATAAACATGCAATGACATGCTAAATGCATTATGAATAAATACACAATAAATTTATTACAACAAAAATAAGCTAAATTTAAAAAATTGAATAATTTCGAAATATTTTGGGATGGTCCGTTATTTTTGACGCGCAGTGTATTTAATGATTATAGAAATATTTATCTTTCAACAAATTAAAATCACTACAACGTGAAATATTAAATGACTTACAAATTTAACCAAATTAAATTTTAATAAACTTCTTCGACAATAAGATATAATAAACAAGTTAAAAATAACATTTATTGCAACTTTATTGTTCAGTTCTTTATAAAAACGTACAGACACATATAATATAAAAAAAATTTACATAATTAGAGAACAAAATTTTTAAAAAAAAAAAAAATGTACACGCATTTTTTTTAAAATTATTACAAAATAATGAGTGAGATAAATGAACAAAAAAATTCTTAATAACCTTTCCAATACCGTAAATTTTGGACAGCTTAAAATTTTTTTACTCAAACTTGAGAACTGCTCAATTTAAATCCGAATTTTTTATACGAGTACATGGGGCACGAACACAAGGACTAAAATAAAGGTAGCTCAATTTTTAGTGCAATTTTGCTAATTCATTGCAAATTTAAATGTAAATCAAAAACAGATAGTAAAAAGAATTTTACCAAATCTAAACATACATACATATAGTCACACCTTTTTGCCGTAGGGGTAGGCAGAGACCAGTTCTTTCCACTTGCTACGGTACTAACACACATCCATTGCTTCCTCTAGTTTCATCAGTGCTCTCATACATGCTCGTCGATTGTTGGTACTCTTGACTTGGCCTTTCTTCAAAACAATGTTGATCTGATCGAGATAAGTTCGCCGAGGTCGACCACTACCGACTTCCGTCCATTCACACTCGCCTTATAAATTTGTTTCGTCAATCTTCCATCATCTATTCTTTCTACGAGTCCAAACCTTCTAAGCATTTTTTTATCTATCCTTCTAACCACTTCTTCTTTTACACTACATCGTTCTCTTATCTCACTATTTTTTACTTTATCCAACCGAGTTACTCCGGCTATACTTCTCAGACTACTCATCTCCGCAGCATTTATCCTATTTTCATGCTTCCTCTGCCACACCCAACATTCACTACCATACAGAAGTATAGAAATCAACACTCCTCCATGCACAGCCAGACGTGCCTTTTTGACACTTTCTGGGTGTTTATAAAGCTATGCAGTCCACTTATCTAATATATAAAATTCTCGTGTCACAATGTTAGTTACCATACTCCTCCGAAACGGCTTGACCGATTTTAATGAAATTTTTTGTGCTTATCCGGTATCTATGAGAATCGGCCAACATCTATTTTTCATCCCCCTAAATGTTAGGGGTAGTCCACCCCTAAATTTTTTTTTTATTTTTTAGACAAAATTTTTAATTTCTATTTTTTTATGATACAACATACAAAAATACATACAATCCTCAATTTTCACCCTTCTACGATCAACCCTTATTTTTTAATAGCCATTTTAGTAATTTAATCATTTTTCCTCTTCGGTCGAAAACTGATCAATCGTCATTTAATTAGTTATCCCCGCCAGATGTCTACAGGTGTCACTTCTGACCCAGTAAACAGCACGGAGTAGGGATGAGAACGAAGCCGGTCTCCTTTCTTTCTCACTCCCTACACAGTTGTCGGCCATCATTATTGTTTATGCATCAAGTGTAGTAGTAACGTTGACAATTATTATTTTGCTATCTCAGTGTAACTCTCATATTAACTTTTAATCATTCCTATTTTATCAATAATAATTAAATTATCAATTTTGAGTGTATTTTGCACGATTAGTTAAAAAAAAGATTGATAGATTTGAGAACACCATGTTTTTCACACGGACAATTATACGTGGCATTCTCTCGAGTGGGTAAACCATCCAGTTTGTTTGTGTTAGCTAAAGATGGACTAACAAAAAATATTGTTCACGCTATAGCATTAAGAGATTGATATTGTTTAATAGTGTTACTGTCGTAATTGTTTAATTAATGATATATAATTTTAAGGAATAAATTGTAATAACTTAAAAATAGTGTTTGCCTTTTGTTATTTTTATATTTTTTATATTCCCTCATCGTTCACAGCGCTCCATGCTTATTTCACGCATATACCACATTCTTACATACATACATTATACACATTCTAACATACATACATACTTACAATAAGTAAGCTATTTTTTGTCTACACTAGAAATTACTAGGAAATTATTTATATGGCAAAATAACGTTTGCCGGGTCAGCTAGTTAAAATATAAATCAGTTCATACATAAAGTTAATTAAGAAATTCTCTAAATAAAAGTATATACTTTTTTTTTAATCAATTTGTTTTTCATTTTCAAAAGGGCCCCAAACTCTATGCTTTCCTACATGGCCTAAATCGGCACCGACTTATTGTTATGCAATCCAGGCTCGTGCGTAGGGTTTCATAATGGGGGGTTTAAAAAAAAATGTATAAAATAGATACATCAATAATTAGCAAATAGTAATATATTTATATTTAATATTAATTTTTTAAGTACTTATATTAAAAGTGTTTTTTTATCAATACTATGAAATACAAATCGTTTTATTAATAAATTTACTCGACGAGGGATAGGAAAGAATTTTGATTCGGTGCTTCATTGATGTCAACGTGTATATTAAATGTCAGTCCATTTAAGGGCTCTTCGCCCATTGTTGATCGTAGGTAAGTTTTCAGTCGACGTAATGTTGAAAATGACCTTTCATTAGTCGTTGTAGTCACAGGTAAAACTGACATTACACGTAACATTTTATGAACGTTTGGAAACGCATCTGTATTACAAATATTGAGGGCATCAAGGGTGTCTCGAATATTTTTACCAACTAGTCGTCGTCGCCAAATTTCTACTTCTTCTTTTTTCGGTTCCGTCTTCCATTGAAGGTTGGCAAAAATCTCGGCGAAATGGGTCCGGTCTTGAGCAGCTCGGAATAAGGAATGCGAATCTAGTCCGGTCCAATCTCTTATATTTTTTAACCACGAATGTTGGCGTCTTCCTATACCTCGTCTGCCTTCTATTTTGCCCTCCATTATTATTTTCAGCAGCTTCATTCGATCACTCCGAATTACATGTCTAAGTACGCGGTTTTCCTCTTCTTTATGGCGACAACTAACTCTCTGTCCTTACCCATCCTTCCCAAAACCTCTTCATTACTAACGTGGTCTGTCCAGGGTATTTTAAAGAGCCTTCTGCATACCCACATCTCGAATGCTTCCAGCCGTCTTAGTGTTTCGGCCTTTAGGGTCCAGACTTCGCATCCGTATAGCAAAACGGAATAGATGTAGCAATAAACAAATCGAAGGCGTAATTTCAAGTTCAGTGATCGGTTGCAAAGCACTGGTCGCATTTTATTAAATACTGATCTGGCCTGTTCTATGCGCGATCTGATTTCTGTATTAGGATTCAAATCAGATATTACCCAGGTACCTAAATATTTGAACTTGGTTATATATATATATATATATATATATATATATATATATATATATATATATCTGGTGCTGGGTTGGTTCTTCTATTGATGAAAAATTTCTACCTCACTTATCCGAATTTCTGGGCAATCGTCGTGTAAAATTGAACGGTTCGTTCGTTCGTTCGTTCGTTCGTTCGTTCGTTTGAAACAACTTTTTACAAGCAACTTTGTCTACAGATTTAGTTTCAGTAGGAAAAAGACATGGGAAAGTTGGCAAAATATTTGGATGTTTGAGAAAGCGATCTTGAAGATGAGTGATAAATAAATCATGATATGGTACGTAAATAACACTATATAATATTATACGAGTAGTATTGTATTATTATGTTATGCATTTTTACAAATAAGAATATAAAATATTACATATAATAGATCAAAAATGAAAACAAGATTTTATCGGTCATAGAGGGGGGTTTTAAACCCCAAAAATCCCCCCTTGCGCTCGGGCCTGATGTAGTCTACGAACTTTATCCTCCCACAGACAAATCACACAAAAACAATTTTAAAATAAATAAAATTATAGCCTTACTTAAATCATATTCTATGTTTAATCCCTATTTACATTGTTTAATGACTCTTCAGTAATTAGTAAAAAAATTAACTCACACGTCGTTCCCTAACGTTTCCTATACTACTTACTTATGTAAAGCAGGAAATAACAAAATGAAAATTGTTTTTATTAATATCTACCTATACCTATGAGCAAAAACGAACGATATTCACTAAATGTAAAATAAAATTCTGCGCGCCCTGGATACATTTCCATGCAACTCAGAACATACGCAGTTGACGGCATTGTCCACCAAAACTATTGTTGCCGCTTAATTAGTTTCACCAGATTTAAATTTCTACAATTTCCAGATCCTATTAAAATTTTGAAAATTTGTCAACGGTGTGTAGGTGTGTCGCTATCAAATTATGTACATTTTTATTTTGTTATGTATTATAAGTAAAAAATGATGTATCACAAGCCCCTGCTTTACACCGATTTAATCGCAAGTCGGCTAAATCCAGTCGTTTAGAAGTACCTAAACCTAATATTTTCAAATCGGTGGATAGGAAAGCGAAAATCGATAAAAATGCCAGCACGATCAACATGATCTTATGATATTAAACTTATTCTTAAAGAGATATGTGAAAAGTATGGTATACAAAACTTAACCACTAAATTTAGCTGACTAAAGAAGAAAAATAACGTTTTTAAGTAGGTCTGTCTCGCCACAAATGTCCCCACCAGACGTTCCAGGCAAACTTTTTTAACATCCACATAAAGATTCATTTTTTTGGTTATTTTTTTGGATTATCAAGAACCAAACGGTATTTTCTAAAATTTTAAATATGTTGCACCAAGTTTTGTAAATCATGTGATTTTGTTTTTTTTATGTTACATTTGCAAAAAACATTTTTAAAGACCTTTTAAATGATGTCTGCTGGAATTCGGATCAGAAAAGATCTCTTGAAACAGGAATTTAACATCGCTAAAGGGGTCCGACAAGGATGCATTCTATCTCCTATGCTGTTTGATATTTACGTTCAGAAGATCTTCCAACTAACTCTGGACAGTGTGACTCCTAGACCGAGCATACGTCAAAAAACGATGTTTTGTTGAGAGATGGAGTAGAGAAAGAACTTCTAGATATCATAAAACGTCTTATCTGGGCCACATACTTAGGGGTGACCGATATTCTATCCCAAAACTCATTCTCCAGCGCAAAATTGAAGGGAAACGTGGACATGGACGTAAGCAGCATTCTTGGCTTCAGAATATTAGAGATTGGTGCGGAATACCAGATACGGGGCCTATATTTCGCCACGCTGAAAACGACTCACTTATCATTTTATAATGGATAAGGGTCCCCTAAGTGAAGGTATGCACATGTGACGAGAAAAAGAAGATCACAAGATCCTGCTTTCCACTTGAAAAATTGGGGGTTATAATTTTTCGTTGCAGGATATCATTACATAATCTTAAATTAACGGATATGTAACCGGATATTTTATATATACACATAATTCAAATATTGAATTTATTCCATTTGGCACTGTAAGTTTAGCCTCGCAGTAAACATTTTAAATCGAGATATCTTTCTCATGTCCATGGAATGGAACTCAAGGTTGTCAGGAATAGACTACACATAAAACAAGTTGATGACGCCTCTTTTCTTCGAGAAGTAGAAATTCTCAAATCAGTACGTAATGTCCAAACATAATAAAAGAATATTGACGAACCAAGTTCTTTAAAAAACTGTGTCGAATTTTTAAACTTTTAATATACCGATAAACAATTTTTTTAAACACGGTATTGCAAAGGTTAAGAAGCTTTTCTTTATCTAACTTAAACTGTGTTTCAATTTTTTTTCTTGCTGCCTTTTATTCTGAAACCAAATTTTAATAACTCTCGTGCTCAATCCAGTTACTTTGGATAAATGCTCCTTCATAACTTTATTAATAAAAGGATGGTTACTAAAAGCCTTTTTCAAAATCTCGGTCTGCGAAACACTTATAGAAGTTCTGTTTCTAATGTTTATCTTTGATAGCGAGACAGGGTTCTCAGCTTTGGTCGACTGGAACTCTTTTTTAGGCAGAGCGGTAGGTTGAGACTGAAAATGCGCCTGAAGTTGAGATTGAGGCTGTGGTGAAGCTCCAGTTGGATCCGGTTGAGGTTTTGATTGAGATAAAGATTGAGTAATACTGAAAAACGTCTGTAACGTATCTAAAGGCTGTTGCAAACTAGACGTTGGTGCATTGTGTGGTGTAGGCGACCTAAAAACTATATTCTCTATTAGCGTTAACTTATAACATTTACAATATTTTAGAATAAACAACAAAACCATACTCGGCCCAAATAAATTAAAAATAATTTCTACTCATTGTTAATTTTATAGTTATGAGTTATTGTTATCTTTGCAGCAAGGCTGTTAATTTCAGTTTAAAAAAAAAGGAACTTATACAAATACAAACATTGATCATCAGATTTAATTCACAGGTTTAACAAAAAATGTTCTGTAAGCGAGCAGTAATCCATTTTGTATAAATAAGAATTAAAAAACAATAATATCAATATGTTTAAAAAAGACAGAGGAAGACTAAGACGTAAGGTAGGTAATGAAATTATTACTAGTATAACTCGACAAGCATAGGGAGTCACTTGAACCCAAAATGCGCCAAGAGACAATTGCGGCATTGCGTAGAAAATTGGAGAACAGCTCATTCTATGTTAGCATTGCATAAAGTTAACATAATGATTTTTCACAGGCGTAGTTAAATTTTGTTTTATTTTAAATTATGATAAGTTAATTTTTTTAAATATTAATACAATCAATTATAAGATTTCTATACGTTTTCACAAACTTTATGGTATATCTTAGTTAAAGTTAAATAATATTGTTTTCATTATCGGCAAATATTCGTTTCAAATGTAAAATATTAAACAATAAATTTTAGTGTTTAATCTTTAACATCATGCAATTAAAAAATCTTAACAAACTTGTCATATCTGAACTTTTATTTAATTGCACCATATTTTTTTAACCGCTTAAAGCATTACTTTTTGTACATTATATTTGGAAAATGGTCTACGTAAATATTATTGAATTATTAAATAAATCTAAATCTTTTTTTTCATGTTTATAATTTTAATTAATATTTATTTTTTAGTGTATACCCTATTACAAACACTCGAAGTTTTTTGGAATAATATTAAATATAAACTGACCATCAATTTTAAAAATAATTAAGTTTGGATTATTGTGAAAATGTAAATTAAATATTTTTATACGTAACGATCATTGTAGGCCTTTACGAAAAATATTACGTAATAATATCAATAAGTAATCTTTGATTCAATCTAACCGATACTCATAAAAAATATAGATATTTTCCAACAGTTATAAAAACCACATATTATTTTAGTATTATTTAAACACATACATTCCTTACAAGCCAGTAAGCAAGAATATTATATTTGTAAACAAACTTCTTTTTTCTAGTAAATATACAACAGATAGGTATACCAGATTTCTGCATCTTCAACCTTCAGTAATAAACTAAAAACTATTTTACCCAAGCAGCCCGCTGTATCTCCTACCATGATCGTTAAAACGTGCTCGAACCACACGATCATTTTCTATCTTTTGTCGAGCAGCTTTCGTCTCTCTTTCGGTCGCGCATTTCCAAGTGACTTCTTACGCTTGTCGAGTTATAATATCTCTAGTCCTTGAATTACTATGGGAAATATTTCCGAGAGCATTTTTTTTTAATTCATGTTTTCGGAAATATTTCCAAGTAGTAAAGTTCATAAAGCTATACAGTGCCCCATTCATTTGTTTTCCTGCCAACACCTTTTGCTCAATGTCACTGTCATACTTTTCATATCTCGTAAACTTTGAACCCAGGTATACAAACTTATTTACTTGTTTCACTCTTTCTCCCTTAATCAGAACTTTACAGTTTTGCATGCTTTCTTCTCTTTCAAAAACCATAACTTTTGTTGTCCTTACATTTATTTTCATCCCTTTGATTTTCAGAACATCATGCATAACATCAACCATCGCCTGCATTTCTTTTTCAGATGACGCTAATATGACTTGATCATCGGCGTAAAGAAGGCATTTGACGATCAAATAATTCATTTTCAATCCATACGAACTCTCTTTCAAATCTATTAAACAATCGTGTATAAGTTAAACAGTCATGGCGAAGCCACAAATCCCTTTCTCAAACCTTTTTCAATGTTAAACCAGTCCGTGTAAGTGATTCCAGTGCTCGTATTAAACTACCGCTCACATACTTAGATAATGTCGACCAAAATTCACTCCTCACCACTCTGTCACAGGCCTTTTTTAAGTCAGTAAAAGCGCAATAGACCTTCTGACTTTTAACCGATTTTTTTTTGGAAAATTGCGGTTGTTGTCATAGCAACCTGCCAAAATCTAGGCATCTGATAAGCTCAAAACAACAGATATAAAATTTTCGCTGTAATCACGCCCAGGGTACCCAGGAGAAAAAAGTTTTCACTAAAATACATACGTTGCCAAAAAAACCCAGTTTGATTGGTTAATGTATTAAAGAAATGAAAAATTAAAATTAAGATGTTTTATTTTTTTGCATAAAAACGGCGCCATATTCGAAAAAAATTTACCGAGAAATTTAAACATGATTTTTAATTTGAAATATCTCAGTGGCGTATCATTTTTTCTTTAAAAAAATTGAGATCATTACCACTTATGCGCGCCAATGATAGACATAAAATTCTTAATTGCATTTTAAAAAATGCGCAATAACTACCTTTTAAAACCCACCAAATTTCATTTACATATCTCGACCGGTTTCAGAGCAATAAATAAATCGTCAGTTTTTAAAAAAAAAACTTTAACACCCCGTATCTCTGAAACGAAATATTTGCGGACATACGTTTATATAGCAAACTGTCATTATTTTTTCATGCAGAATTACTCCCTGAAGTTAGTCGCACTTATTTACTAACACCCTGTATATTGTTTTACGAGTAGTGACGAAATTAACATTAAAGCGAGAACATGAAGCATACATACATAAAGTCACGCCTTTTTCCCATAGGGGTAGGCAGAGACCACTTCCTTCCACTTGCTACGGTTCGTACACACATCTTTTGCTTCCTCTACTTTCATCAGTGCTCTCATACATGATCTTCGGTTGTTGGTACTGAACATGAAGCGAGAGAACAATTTACCAGCCGAGGCTTCACGAGCTTCAAAAAATGTTTTCGACGAGTGAAACACTATACTTTTTATACAACCCCGTTTAGATAATAATATACTAAAAAACAACAATGAACAAATATTCAAAATTGGGATGAAATTTTTTCGTTGCAGGATGTCATTTCATAATCTTACTGTTTTAGTTTTTTCACAAACAATTTTACATACAATTTTCTTAAACACGGTATTGCAATGGTTAGGTTCTTTGTTTAACTATAACTGTATTTCATTTTTTTTTCCTGTTGCCTTTTATTCTGAAACCAAATTTTAACAACTCTCGTGCTCAATCCAGTAACTTTGGATAGATGGTCCTTCATAACTTTATCGACGAAAGGATGGTTACTATAAGCCTTTTTCAAAATCTCTGTCTGCGACCTACTTATTGAGGTTCTGTTTCTAATGTTTATTCCCGAAAGCGATACAGGGCTCTCAGCTTTGGTCGACTGAGGCTCTTTTTCAGGTAGAGCGGTAAGTTGAGACTGAAAATGCGCCTGTAGTTGAGATTGAGGCTGTGGTGAAGCTCCAGTCGGAAACGTTTGAGCTTGTGATTGAGATAAAGATTGAGTGATATTTAAAAACGCCTTTAACATATCCAAAGGCTGTTGCAAAATTGACATCGGTTGGTTGTGTGGTGTGGGCGACCTAAAAACTATATTTTTTATTAGCTTTAACTTATAGCATTTACAATATTATAGAATAAATAAATAAACCACTTCCAAAATAAGTTATAACCACTAATAAAAAGTAATTTCTACTCATGGTTAATTTTATAGTTATGATAACAAATTGTTATCTTTGCAGCAAGGCCGTTCATTTCAGTTTGAAAAGAAAAGGAACATATACTAATGCAAACATTAATCGTCAGATTTAATTCACAGGTTTTACAAAAAAAGTTCTGTAAATGAGCATTTTGTATTCAAAAAGCAATAATATGTAAAGAAATTATTGTCAAAGTTTACAGCAGTTTGATAAACACTTGATTGACCTCAATGGTTTTTGACAAAAAGCAAATGCTATGCCACTGTGAAGTAAGTAAGACAAAGCATTCCAAACAAGCACTTGTGTAAAAATGTGCCACAAGGTTCTACACTGGGTCGATTGTTGTTCACTATTTATACATCAAATATGTTACGCTGTCTAGAATATTGTAAAATTCACCTTTAAGTCGATGACACTCATGTCTATTACAATTTTTTCCCTTAACATGTAGAAAACGCATGCTCACTAATAAATAAAGATCTTGAGTCGTTCGTTAAGTCAGCAAGAGACCATTGTCTGTTATTAAACGCCACTAAATCAAACATCATCATTTTTGGTTCAAAAATGAATCGCCAGAAAGTAAGTAAATCTCTTATGATTAGAGTTAATAATGTTGCATTACATCCCACAAATGAATCCAGAAGTCTGGGAGTTAAAATCGATTCCGACTTGCGATTTAAGAAACATATAAACAAGCAAATACAATTAGCATATTCTTCGATAAAACTTATATATGGAAATAGACACGTACTCTCACAACAGACAAAAACAGCTCTCTGTAATACACTGGGTTTATCTCGATTGAATCATTCGGATTATACGGCCCAAGTTTAACAAAACAGTATGCTCAGAAAATACAGAAAGTACAAAATTCATGTCTACGGCTTATTCACGGAATAAGAAAATATCAAAGAGTGTCTCATAAGTTACGTGAAACAGGCTGAATTTCAATGGAAAATAGACGAAAATTAAATGCTGCAAATTTATATCAAAAAAATTTTACTTACTAAAACGCCGCCTTACTTGTACAGGAAAATCACTTTTCGTACTGACGTTCATAATTTGAACATAAGATTTAAAGGTACTCTTACCCCACCTAGTTTCAAAACAGAATTTTTCAAACGATCATTTAGTTACAACTTATGCCAAGTGATTAACCTGTTACCAAAAGAAATGAAAAATGCAAATATTTCTATTTTACAAAAAAAATTTAAGTAGTTTCTGCTGAAAAACCAACTTTAATCAAAACCTACTTTATACCAAGTCTCAGAAATGTACGTCTTTTCCTTTCTTGCATTATATTAATTATAATAATCTCTTTTAATTTTTCTCTTACTTAATTCTATCTTCTCTTAGTTTAGGTAAAAAACAAATTTTTGAGGTTGAGTGGAAGAGCAACTTAGTAGCACTTGTGCTATATAAGTTAAACTTCGCCATTTGTGTTACAGCTATGTACCACTATTTTTGTTAAGTTTAAATTATATTATATGTAATTTGAGCTGTGATACAATAAATACGATTAATATTATTATTCTTATACTTCTTCCACTATAATTTAATTAGTGGTAAGACGATAGAGCATAGTTACGTGAATTTGGTTAAAAATTCTGTTTTGTTCTTAGAATAAACATATTATTTAGTTTCTATGACATAAGAACAAAGAACTCACCCAGGGAATGGTTACTTTCGACTTTTATTTGTCTCCCCAAGAAGATAAACGCTAGAGAATGCAGCGATCACCGCACCATTAGTTTAATGTCTCATACACTAAAAATGTTCCTAAAGATCATCCACAATCGTATATACCAAAAATTGGACATGGATATCGTAGACACACAGTTTAGATTTTGTAAAGGTCTTAGTATACGTGACGCCCTCTTTGCATTCAATGTTCTAATTCAGAGATGTTAAGACGTTAACCAGGACATACAATGTGGAATAGCCAAATGGAATAAATTCGATAATGAATAAATGAGAGCGTGTTGGGAAAAACGCTTGGACACGTCGATTTGTATTTTTAGATGCGCATTTTTTTCAAAAAAAAATAATTATATAGGGTGTGTCATGTGACAGTGGTCAATACCAACTTTCTTATTTTAAACACAACCCTCTGTATATTATTTATTTTCTGGATTCTTCAGAAAATTCTATACATAATTCATGTATAATATCCCATACCTATCTTTAACTGTTTACAAAAATTAACATTAAAAAAAGAAAATTATTTTATTTTACAAATTCACTACATTACACTCAATACTTATTTCCCATTTAGCTCTTAATATTGAGAAAATAAGCAAAAACCATTAATGCGTTCCTTTTTACTGATATGAAATAAAAAAAATACAAAACCAGTTTTGTTTATTTTTGTATAAAACTCATAGCCTTAGCAACTTGTTGTCTGTCTGCATGACAGAAGTCATCAGTGTCAGTGCTATTGTCGTTTGAATTTCGTTAACTGTACGTAATAATAGCAGAAAAATGGTTCATTTAACAGAAATGCACAAAATAACCATTCTACAAATGATGGGTTATGGAGATAACACACGGACACAAATGGAAGTTTCTCGCTTATTTCACGAAAAATTTCCAAATTTGCCGCCTTTATCCCAAGGAACAATTAGCAAAATAGAAAAACAGTTTCGCGAGCTTGATCATGTAAGACAGACAAAAAAAGTAGTTGCCAATGAACTAAGCGATGATGCGAAATTGGATGTTATGCTTGAGTTTCAAGAAAATCCACATAATTCTGGTCGAAAAGCAGCCTCACTGTTCAACATTAGTCACACTTCAATTTTTCGAATATTAAAGGAAAGTAAAATGCATCCCTATAGAATGATGCCAACTCAGGAGCTCATGGAAGACGATTTCGACAGGAGAACGTATTTTTGTGAACAAATAATGGAAATGTTAGATAACAATGTGATCCAATTAGAAGATGTTTTGTTTTCTGATGGGAGCACATTTACACTACACGGTCATGTTAATCGTCAAAATTGCCGCTATTGGTCTGATGAGAATCCTCACTGGATGAGAGAGTAACATACGCAATATCCTGAAAAAGTTAATGTTTGGGCAGGAATTGTTGGAAATCATATCGAACTTCTTCAAAATAATGTCGTGCCAACTTTGACAAACTTGTATCCTGATCCAGCAAACCCACAAGTTCCTGCCAATATACTATGATTTAAGCAAGATGGAGCACCGCCCCATTACCAAATCAATGTCCGGCAGTATCTGAATCAAAATTTTCCAAATCGGTGGATAGGGAGGCGCGGATCGATAGAATGGCCAGCACGATCTCCTGATCTGACGCCATTAGACTTCTTTTTGTGGGGATATGTCAAAAGTATTGTATACAACGCGGCGAACATTTTGAACACCACTTACATTGAAATTAATGTTTTTTTGTTTTTTTTACATTATTTGTGAAATAAAATAATTTTCTTTTTTTAATACATCTGAAAACACTTAAATATTTCCGAAACAGTTGAAGATAGGTATGGGATATTGTACATGAATTATGTCTAGAATTTTCTGAAGAATCCAAAAAATAAATAATATACAGGGGGTTGTATTTAAAATAAAAAAGTCGGTATCTGCCACTGTCACATGACACACCCTATATAATTATTTTTTTTTGAAAAAAATGCGCATCTAAAAATACAAATCGACGTGTCCAAGCGTTTTTTACAACACGCTCTCATTTATTCGTTATCAAATTTATTCCATTTGGCTGTTCCACACTGTATATATGCTTCGTATATTAAAATAAGACTTTCGATAAAATCCGCCACGAAAACTAATGAAAGTCCTTGAAACAAAACAGACTGCAATGACCTTCGAATCATAGCGAATCTATATTACAAACACGAGCAAAAGTACGCATTGATAAACATACATAAGAAGACACTGAAATTAGTCGAGGGGTGAGACAGGGATGAGTATTATCGCCACTTTTTTTCAACGCGTATTTTGAGGAAAGAGTGAGTCGAGGTAGAAACAGCCGGAATAAAGGTCAATGGAACACTGATTAACAATATTAGATACGCAGATGACACTGTCGTGTTGGCAGACAACCTCAAAGAACTTCAGATACTTATAAACTAACAATAAACGTCAAGAACACGAAATTTATGGGAATATCAAAATAACGATGAAACAATCAATTCCGCAAATGATTACTCTTAAGAAGTCAAAGTTCGAATATAGAAATCACGAACAAACTTCAACAGGATGAAAAAGATACTCTGCACAAGTGATCCTAATTTGAACCTAAGAGTTGGACTGGCAAGGTGTTAAATTTTCTCGATGTTACCTTACGGCCTGGCAGCTTGGACGCTAAACGCGGCATACATTAACAAACTGGAATCATTCGAAATGTGGGTGCAAAAGAGAATACTAAAGATATCGTGGACGAACCACGTAACAAACAACGAAGTCACGATACACCATGCTTAAAGTATTTATACAAGAAAAAATTCAGGGCAAGAGAAGTGTAGGAAGGAGAAAAATATCATGGCTGCGCAATTTAATAGAATGGTATGGATGCACATCAAACGAACTGTTCAGAGCTGCCGCCTCCAAGGTCAGAATAGCTATGATGATTGCCAACCTCCGCCGCGGAGAAGGCACGTGAAGAAAAAAGAACTTACCTCTCTGGATGGCTAAAAATCTTTCTATGCTCTTCCTGAACACATAA
The DNA here is from genome assembly GCA_950111635.1 of Agelastica alni. Taxonomy (NCBI): domain Eukaryota; kingdom Metazoa; phylum Arthropoda; class Insecta; order Coleoptera; family Chrysomelidae; genus Agelastica; species Agelastica alni. The sequence goes on along the minus strand of OX467709.1, from coordinate 22,832,833 downwards.
ACCAAAAGTGTCCTCTGACATATAATATTAAATAAATAATGAACTATTCTATAAAAGTCAAATATAAACATGTTTTTGACCAAATCAACACTTCTTTAACCTGCCCTAAACAATATTTAAAAATTCCTGCTTTTACCATCGATTAAAAGTTTTTTTTTTGTAAGAACCATATTGTTTGCGCCACCCTCTTTATTTCTACGAATAAATCGGCGCGACGCCTAACAAAAAACTAACTATATGTTCTTTATTTTTGATAATGAGACCGGTTTTAAGACATTTCATAGCACAGTACATATTAAGTACTCTTACAAAATGAATTAAAAATTCCGAGTTAAACATTCATTTTACGATTGCTTTCAATTTTTGTCATATTCTCAGAAAGTGGGTATCAGTCCCATCTTCCTAACTACTTTACTTCAATGGTGTTACAATGGTGTATGAAATTCAGCCAATTGTACACATTTTGAAAAGAAGCCAAACGACAAGGCGATAATGGCTGAAAGGTCTGAAATGCTGAAGGCTGGGCAAAACGTGGTAGCTAGTCTGCTTTACAGCCTTTTTAACCTTTGTTGGAGAAGTGGTAGCATACCAGATGACTGGTGAAAGGCCGTTATCGTGCCGCTTTACAAGGGAAATAGTTCGCAGCAGGACTGTAAAAACTACCAAAGTATTAGTTTCTTCAGCATAGTCGGCAAACTGTATGCCAAGATATTGATTAAAAGAGTAACGAATGAAACTGAGAAGATGATATGGGATGTGAAAGCGGGATTAAGAAGAGGAAGAAAATGTATGGATCAGGTCTTTTCATTACGAGGTATAATCGAAAAATGTTTGGCTAGAAGTCAGAAGGTCTATTGCGCTTTTATAGACTTGGAAAAGGCCTATGACAGAGTGGTAAGGAGTGAACTGTGGTCGACATTGTCTATGTATGGGGTGAGCGGTAGTTTAATACGAGCACTGAAATCACTTTACGAGGATTCCACTGCTTGTGTCACGATAAACGGAGCTTGCACGGACGGAGCACAACGAAAGTAATGGTTTTTAAAAGAAAAGAAACATGACAAACTGTAAAGTTTCAATTAAGGGAGAAAGAGTAAAACAAGTAAATGAATTTGTGTACTTGTGTTCAAAGTTTACGAGAGATGGAAAATATGACAGTGACATTGAGCAAAGGGTTTTGGCAGGAAAACAAATGAATTGGGCACTGCCTAGCTTTATGAACAGCTAGAAAGTAACAAAAAAGGCACGTCTGGCTGCGCATAGACGTGTGTTGGTTCCTACACTTATGTATGGTAGTGAATGTTGGGTTTGGTAGAAGAAGCATAAAAATAGGATTAATGCTGCGGAGATAAGTAGTCTGAGAAGTATAGCCGGAGTGACTCGGTTGACTAAAGTAAAAAATAGTGAGATAAGAGAACACTGTGGTGTAAAACATGTGGTTACAAAGATAGATAAAGGAATGCTTAGATGGTTTAGACACGTAGAAAGGATGAATTAAGGAAGATTGACGAAATTATAAGGCTAATTATAAGGCGACTGTGAATGGACAAGTCGGTAAAGGTCGACCTCGGCATACATATCTCGATAAGATTTGAAGAAAGGCCAGGTCAAGAATACCAACAACCGACGTGCATGTATGAGAGCACTGATGAAAGTAGAGGAGGCAAAAGATGTGTGTAAGAACAGTAGCAAGTGAAAGGAAGTGGTCTCTGCCTACCCCTACGGGAAAAAGGCGTGACTATATGTATATATGTATGTATTCCCTGGAGTTCTTGCTTAACTTGTGATGATTCAAGAGAAACTCGTGCTCCGGGGGACCCGCCCCGGAGGACCTGGTGCACCGGACAACATAACGTCGTCTCCAGGAGTTTTGATGGAACAACTTACCCAGGTGCAAAATTTCGTACAGTTCTTACAGTTTTTTGAGGCAGATATGAATTTTTTGCCATCACTTGAAATTATGCAGTTGAAAGAATGCACTTTTTAATACACAAATGAATTTTTACGAATTCTGGAAAACAATATACAAACAAAGTTTCTAAATGTGCTAACGATTCGAATGCAAAAAACCGCATCCTGATCAGCAAATTTCCTGGGTTTTGTGTAAAATTTCCTTGCCTATTATTTTAGAATCCTACAACTATTATACTTTTTGTTTTACTTCCCATTATATTACAATCTATCTGTGTAACCCAAATAATCTTTGGTGGATATTAAGTAATAGGTATGACAATTCAGAAAGACGTGTAGGGGAGGCATCCAGTAATACACCCCTTTTAAAATTAGTCTACTACAATATGGACTATTTTTGACATTGGACGTTTTTATGTATTCTTAGCACTAGGTAACTAATTCTAACGGAACTTTTCGTTTCAACCTACGCACTACACGCGGTTTATTACTATATTTTTTGCGAACACATTTGGATGCACTTTTAGTTTTGCTGCATATTTTTTCGCGTAATTTTTTTTTGTTCTTTGACAAATTATACTTCAGGTTCCCATGATCCTGAAAGAATATTTTTTAAAGCAATACGTAGTACAAAATATATGTTTTTTTAATAACAATTTTGCGCTGGTCATGAAGGTTTAAATTATACCCACCGATAATTTATTTATTTTAATAAAAACGCATTTACACATTCATAAATATGGTAATTGTTACCGGATATAAATTTTTTAAATCATTTGTTAAAAAAAGAAGTTAATTAGTTAATTATGTTATGAACATTCGCTATGTGCGTTTTCATATTTCCTTTCAGCTTAAATCTTTTATTACATATTTCGCACATAAACTGTGGAGTTTTGTTGCATTCAAACTTTTGATGGGTGTAAATCGAGCTGACGTGGCGGTATTTCTTGCTGCAAATGTTACAGAGATACCAACGAGATCCATCTCCTTCCTCAATTTTCTGGTATAGTACTACAAATAATGTTATATTAGTAACAAATTATCCTTTGAAACTCTTGGTCATAATTTTATAATCATCTTTCAGTTAATGAAGTAAATTTTAATAACAATAATATCTTTAACATTAAAATCATTAATAATTATGGAAATACACTGTCACTGTCACGATTTAAACACATTTTTTTACAAACAGTTATTATTTCATGTCAAAACACAAATATTAAGATAACAAACGGATAACAAACATACTTAGTTTTAAATTTCAATACCTTTTTAATAACAAAACACAAAAAGGTTTCTTTGTCAAAATAATGCCATGATAAGACACACATAAAGTTCTAATTTAAAAATTATTACCAATAATGAGATTAGGCTCAGACTTGATTAACAAAATGCTTCTTCGCATAATGATGCCTCAAGACGTTTTTTCTATAGCATTTGTAGGTGCACAAATTACAGCCCAACGTTGGGTTTTTTCCGCATTCATAGCGTTGGTGTCGTTTCAAATTGCGCGACATTGAATAGGACTTTCCGCAGTTACATTTGAAACCTGTAAGTACAAACATTAATTTCTAAAATACGTTTCATAAAGTATCAAAGAAAATAAAGATCCAATTATTCATGTATGAACTTGCTGGAAAGAAAAAAAGATATGCGCCAAAAAGGTATAAGAGCAGGTTGCATGGGCATTTGACAGTACCTTAAGTCTTAAGTTTTGTGGATAACAACAGAACACACAAAGTATTCAAACCTTTTATGTATTGCATATTTCAGTTTGTATAGTTAACACTGACATTATCTACTTCATCTGGGAGCACGGCAGTGCCCCGCCAAGTTCAGGCCATTTTCGTTCCACTATAACTTTGTTGTGGATAAAATTAGAAGCCCGAATTTTCAGTAACCAAGCAGGCATTATATAAACAGGGTATGTTTCAAATTTCATTCAATTTAACCAAATAGTTTAAGAATTATAACTAGTGAAAGTTTCTTAATTTTGTCACTCACTGATTGACCGATCATCAAAACTCTAAGGCACTTCTAGCAGACATGGAAGCTTTTAATTTAGAATACAATTAGTGTTTAGTGTATAACTCAAAAAAAAAAAAAATATTTGACAATTTCGTTCCAGTTTTCTGGATACACCAACTGGATAAATAACTATAAATATATAGAATTACAAAGTTACATTTGCAGTGAATGAATCAGTGTACCTGTATATGTATAATAAAGGAAAAAAAAGTAGGACTAACTACAAAAAAAATGAGATACCATTAAAACCATAACTTGTAAAAAACACCAAGACTTGCAACTCGGTTCTTCTACCGTAAAAAGTTGTGAGATCCATGTAATACCAAGTCGGTTAATTTATTTAGTCCCTACTTAAGCGTCCTTCTGTCTTAAGTTATTACGTAATTAGCTACTCTAACAACATCTTATAGTGACCATATCAATATTAAAAATCTTTTATATTTTAAATAAAAAGATCACAACTTTTTACGGTAGAAGAACTGAGTTGCGAGACTTGGTGTTTTTTACAAGAAATGTTTTTAATGGCATACATCATACATGCCCAAGGCCCGAACAAAAAAGACAATAAGGTTTTTATTACGAGAAAAATAACAACAAATCTTATGCACAAGACCCGTAACATTGCTGACTATTTGGTTAATTATGACACACTTTTAATACCTTTTTAAAAATATATGCATGAAATAAAGGAATCAAACTCATATTGTAAAAGTATTCAATTGTTCCCGACTAATAAAAAGATTATTTATGTCATCAAATCCTTACCGCTACTCTTTATTTTGTTTTAAACAATAAACAAAATGTCCGACGTTTAACATCTGCTTCTTCTTCTCACAAATTTCAAATTAGGTAACATTTGACCTTACCAAACAAACAACCACCAACAACTGAACATTTACAATAGGTAACAGTCACGTGAGGTTAGTGGTAAAGATACAATAACATCACTCATAACTCCAACGGTTGGTTTCCGTTATGCAGCCGAAGAAATATCATTAAAAGGCTTCCAAATACCTATCTAATTTAAATTTTTAGTATTGGGCCTACAAACAATTACCAATATTTTTAATGCAAACGAAAGAAACTTACAGAGTGTCTAATAATGACTTGTTTATATCAATTGAAAACTGACCTATGGGCGGGGCTTAAAAAACATGGCGGAAAGGAAGATGCAAAAAAAAAAAGGTTAAAAGGAAATTTAAGTGAAATCATTAACTGGGTACGTAATAACTCAAATAAAAAAATATACCTGAAGCAGAACGAATTTTATTAGTCGGAAAATTATTGAGTGTGACTAAAGCTATTTATTTTTAAGTTAAATAATTTTAGAGAAAAAAGTATAATTATTATACAAAAACTGTAAATATTGGGCACTAATAAACTTAATATGTACTTTTATTATATCGATAAATAAAATTGCCAAATAAAAGAGAAGAAGAAGAAGAAATGTCAAATATAAGAGATTGTTTTTGTAAGGCAATTAAATCGTTTCTGTAACCTGCAAGTTGGTAATTCTAAATGTTGGGATCTTAATGTCTATGTCCACATCTTTAACTAATGAGTCCACTTTGAAAATTTTGTCTGCCAATGTAACATCTACTTTGTTAAGTTCTCCATTTTTGACTTTCTCTTCAAAATTTTGATAAAGCTACTTTCTTCCATAATAACTTTATCAGACATTAAACTCGTAAACAATGGAGACATGTAAACTATTGTGCCATTAGAATCGGTGTCCAATAAAGCAAGCAAGCAAGGATCTATATATGATTCTGAAAATAAGGTTAGCAAAGTGCTATGTGTTCTCAATTCTGCTCTACGGAGCAGAAGCATGAACAACGACGGAAGCCATAATAAAAAAATTAAAACGCCTTCGAAATTTGGATATACCGCCGTATCCTCAAAATTTCGTGGACTGACCATATAACTAATAAAGAGGTGCTGCAGCGAAAGAGAGAAAAAAAAGAAACTGGAATACCTCGTCCACATAATGAGAGATCAAAAATATCGTCTACTCCAGTTGAAGTTCAAGGAAGGATCAACAGTAAAAGAGGACCAAGAAAAAGAAGACACTCATGGCTATACAATTTACACCATTGATTTGGACTAACATATATACAGTTATTTAGAATTTCCGTCAATAAAATTAAAACTGCCATGTTAATAGCCAACGTCCGCGACGGATAGCGCAGGCTAAGAAGAAGATCAATAAAGACTTTAATGTGGTGCTCCCTTTATAATTTGAATAGTACTGGCTTTGCTTAATTTATGAAGAGGGAGTTTCTATAAAGAACTTGGTGCAATCAACACTTTCAACAGCATTTGTATATTTTTGTTGAAACTCTGGAGGTGCATTTTCAAGCAAAATGTCTCTATGAGGCCATAGGTTTAACTGACCCATCCAAATATTATATTATTGTTTATTACGCACCCCCAAATCTTTATTTTTTCTAATATCATTTTCGTTTTTATTACTAGCACTTGGCCACAGTTTTCTAACATCTTCATGAAGTGAAACATATGAAAAGACACATTTGAGTCCGCTTTGGCCTTGTTTTAAATGAAGAAACGCTACATGTTTGAACCATTACTTTAATATTAAACTAAAGGGCCAAAAAAACTAACTACTAAACAACAACTAATATAATAATTAATATTTTTATATTTTGAGATTGACAACTGTGAAATTTTACCTGCCTCCTCCAGCGTCGTGCGCAATACATCAGGTCTATTGTTTTGGAATTTTGCCTGTCCAGTAATGTATGCGGCTAGTCAATACGAAAAGATATTGTTTTTTAACTGACACAGGAAGAAAACTCATCACTTTTCGACCATGTTCGTCCAACGGGATTCCCGTCGCATTATAGTATATTTCTATAGGAGTCGAGAAAATAGGCTTTTTCCGTGCACGCGCGATAATTTTCCGTGAGAGGCGCAACCGAACACGGAAAGTCAGCATACGTTAATTACTACATTAATGCCGACGACTCCGACCAATCCAGTGCGACACAATCTGCGCATCCTCCATGCTTGGTTTGGCTCCTGTTTCCCGCGTTTTGTTCAGTGATTGTCATGCTGTGTTAATGTCAATTACTTCTTAATTTTTTAAATGGCGATATATTATAATTTGGCGATTTAACCTTTTTTTGTGCTACAAACTTCAGTATTAATTGTTATTAATTTGTGGAGCAAACATGGTGAAGTAAGTTATATCTTAGAATGAAATGTTTTTTTAACCTCAAATTTATTTCCAGCGATAATTTGGTTTGTCATGCTTGCAACAAAGAATTTAGCAGTATATCGACTAAAAATCAACATATTAAAAAAAATACACCACGAAAAAGTTGAAAACAAGAGATTCTCTTGTATTAAGTGTCCATTATGTCTCGATGAACACAAATTAACCTTTACCAATTACGATGATTTAATGAAACATTTAAATGATGTAATAATAATTATATATTTCAATAATATTCATTGATTTATTATTTTGTTCCTTCTGCATTCTTCTTCTTCCAGTGCCTGTCCGTTACCGGACGTTGGCGATCATTCTAGCAATAAGTATTTTATCAACTGCGGCCCTAAATAGACCCGTGGTGGAGGTTGCAAACCAAGTTCTCAGGTTTTTAAGCCATGAGATCCTTCTTCTGTCTGGTCTTCTCTTTCCAAGCACCTTTCACTGTAGGATAAGCTGCAACAGACCGTATCTTTCGCTGTTTCTCATGATGTGTCCTAAGTATTCCAATTTCCGACTTTTGACTGTACTCATGATCTCCATTTCCTTGTTTAAAATGTCTGCATAAAAATTTATCAGTTACCAAAAAAACCGATTCATTTTTTTTGTCACTGGCAAAAAGAGCAACCCTTAATGATCTCAAAAGTATCCTTTTTTATTTCTTTTTTGTTCACTTTCAATTCCAATACATATTGTAATACTTAAAAAAAGTATAAATTACATATTTTTGATATATTCATGTTTGTTTTATTTAGGTACTTTTAAATAAATATAAGTATATAATATTTTGTTTATTATTCTTTTCCTTCTGCATACAAATTTAAATTTTAATAACATTTTAACAGTTATCAAGAAAACCAATTAATTTTTTTTTATTAAGTAGTTTTAAAATATTTTTCATTAAATCCTCATAAACGTTAATTTGTGTTCCTCGGATCATTATGGACGTTTAATTTGAAATGATCTCTTCTTTTCAACATGTCGATTTTTAGTCAATACACTGCTAAATTCATTGTGGCAAGCATGACAAACCAAATTATTGCTGAAAATAATTTGAGGTTAAAAAAACTTTACATTCTTATAAGATATAACTTACTTTACCATGTTTGCTTCACAAATTAATATTAATTAGTACTTATGTTTGTATAAAAAGGTTAATCGCCAAATTATATCGCAATTCAAAAAAGCAAACAGTTATTGACATCAACAGCATGAAAACACTGAACTCAAAACGCGGGAAACAGGAGCCAAACCAAGCATGGAGCATGCGGAGATTGTGTCGCACTGGATTGGTCGGAGTCGTCGGCATGAATGTATGTTCGAAAAGTCGTGCAAGCACGGAAAAAAAGCATTTATGGACGTATAAGGCCACTCGTCCACTGGCAGCGGAGAGCTGCGAATAATCACCTTTGATTCATCGTCGTATCAGGCACAGGCGATATCGACGAAGGCGGGAAATGTGACCTATTATCCAGAGGAGACGCAATATTCCATTCATAAAACACTGTTTGTTTTGTCGCAATCATTACACGAGAGTGGCCATGAGTATGACAAAGAAAACCAATCGATTCTCTTTGTCCCGTCCTCGTGCTGGCAACGCTGTAACATTATTGTGGAGTTACGGCCACGCTTGTAATCAGTGACGTGCTGTTTGTTTAAAATGAGAATATATCTATTGGGTAATATTTAGTTTTTTATAAGAATATATTTATGAATAGGTGATACACAGTTTTTTATCAAATTGAAGTGTTGTAGCCTACTAAAAGTATTTTTCTAAACCCCAAAAGTTGGGCGCCAAATTGTGTTACCAAAACTAAACTGTTTTTCTAAAGTTACAAAAGTGGGGTGCCAATTTTGTGTAACTTTAAAAAACTTACTAATTCTCCAAACGTTGGGCGACAATTTTGTGGTGTTACGTTAAAGTTTCCTATCTAAAGCCAAGTGCTGCTAATTGAGTAGCGAACAGTTTTTCTAATACCCGTTAAACTAAATTATTTTATCAAATTAAAGTACTGAAAAAGAATTTTAAATAATTTTACCTAACTGTCTGAAATGAAAAAAAAACTTAAATAATCATTTTTATTAATTGTACAAAAAAAGGTTATGTATTTTAATTTTAATTTTAATGTTCAAACTATTTATTAACAGCTAAGTTACCTAAAGGAAAAGAATAAAATGTTTTACTCAGGGTTCCGTGACTCCTTGATTTCTCGATTGGATTAAATTTGAGGTGATGTATAGACTTCTTAGTAAATACTACTATAAAATGGATCAGGAAGGTATTTAGTTCTTTAAATAACAACAAAAGTAGGATAATGCCACTAAATAAGTGTTGCTGAATAACAGGGAAATAATGACCTTTTTTGAGAATATCTCGAAAAGTATTGAGTTCCGCATTGTTTGGTTTTCGAATACGTGTTTTACGCCTCAAAATAATACCTGTTTATTTTGATATTGAAATCGTCATCGCTACACCACTGGATAAAAATATAGTAAACAATGAGATGTTCCAACTTACTTGTGAAAATAAACACTGGGGCTTACATAGTCCGCTTTTTTACACACCTGGCAATGACGAATAATTTCTTCCACTAAATTTCACTGAATTTTATCAATAATTTGCTGAAAATCACCGATAATACACCAAAATCTCGATGCAACACCTTCGGCAACAGCGCTACTAATAATAGTCGATTTCGCAGTAAACACACATTTTTGCACGTGGAACGATCCAGACAAGCCGTGCGGCGTTGTCGCTTATCGAGCAACACATTTCTATGATTTAACGGAATGAAATAGTTCAATGGTTCAACATTCCATAAAATGGGTTGTATTATTCAGGTTGTTATAATTCATTTAATATTAATAAGAGATAGCATTATGGTCACAAAATTGTTGCAAAAATAATCAACAAATGCTATGGACGATTCAATAACAATCACAAATCTCTTGCCATAACTAGAGAGCAGGCAACATCACAGCACAACAAATTCCAGTCGGCCGCATGAAGACAATACAGTCGACCGGAAAGTGGGGATGTATGATCGTGTTTAAAAGTAAATAGTTCCGTCTCCTCTGATAATAGGTCTATGGGTTCGCACTTCGCACCTAGTCGGACGAAAACTGACGAACGATACGGGCCAAGTGGACGCGGTCCCCTGCCGATTTATGTGTTCGGATCGTTCGTGCGTTGTTGTGCGAATTCTGACGAATTGATTTCGCAGTTTTCTACTTCCAGTAGACGACTGGCCTAACGAACTATATTTTTCATTATATCTACTTGAAAACCACAAATTGTTAAGATATGCTCACTAAAAATATCAAAAAACAAGCGTTACTTACCCCGTTGCTAAGAAAATAAACAAAAAATTTGCGATTTCTAGAGAACTGTCAATAACATTTTATTTTATATTCACATGCAGATAGGCAGCTGATGACACAAGTACACCGTAAAATTTTCCGTGCGGGCGCACGGAAAAAGCCCACTTTTGGTGCGCTAAATAGGCACGTAAATATAGTGTTTTCAGGTAGGTATAATGAAAAATGTTTTCCTGTATCACTCCGATTTAAATATCATTGTAATAAACAAAGATCGCCGAACATTTCTAAATAATGAAAAAAAATTAAATTTTGTTAAAATAATGTTTTACTACAGAGGATACAATGTACAGGGGACGATAAAAAAAACGAACAACACGTACATTATTTATTAATTCTTCAATGGTGAAAAATTGACAACTGTAATGGATTAATTAATACAAAACACAATATCATATAACGTAGTGCTAAAATCATTGTTAGATCCATTGAAAAAAAGCTGGATAGTTAAAAGTTGGAAAAGTTTACTGCAATATCGTGAAGATCGGTTCCATGCAAAAGGTTTAATTAATACACAAACTACAGTTTACAGAAGCAAACAAAAGCCGCAGAAAATATGCAAACTATTTTCAATGTTATCGCAAACGACCAATCGCGATGCAAAGTTTGAAAGTTTAAAGGTTGGCGCGTATAATCTAAATATTACAATCGAGTGATTTTATGAATAATACCATGAGTGCTGCAAGCAGATAATGAACCTGGAGTGTATACATCTAATAGAGCTGGACAACGTCCACAGTACACGCTGGTGGACGTTATGGTTTTGTGAATAATGGATTACTAATTTTTAAATCAAAAAGTAAATCAGGGGATTATCATGATGATATGAATCACACAAACTTCATGAATTGGTTACAAACACAGGAAATAATAAACTTACCTCCTAATGGTATAATTGTCATGGATAATGCACCGTACTACAACGTTCAAATTAATAAGCCTCCAACACAATCAACTCGTAAACACATTACTAGAGAATGCCTTGAGGCTAACGGTATTGTAGCTGCCATACATACAGTATATGCACAGAGGATGAAACTTAAATTTCCTATTTTTAAATTCCCTAAAATTCCAACGACTAGTTTCACTAAAAACCTTTTTGATCGTAAGTCGTGTCCTTTTCAAGAAAGCACGTATACGACCCTTATCTTTACAACCCTAAGTTCTACTCCTTTGCAATAACGCACGTATACGATCCTACTTTTTAAGACCAGAATCTTCTTTCCTCTTCAGCGAACTTCAACAATGACGCACATCGCTTCTCTTGCCAAATTTTTCTTTCATTTCGATAAATACACGTAGTTAACAGTAATTCTAATTGTGTTTCATTTCCCTAACAGTCGTTACACAATATTCCCAAAGCATCTCAACAATAAACGAAATGCTAAAAGCGGAACTTATGGATCTATTTAAACGTTTTAATAACACAAAAACATATTATGTAGACGAGTTACTGAAAAAACATGGGCATACTGTGGTACGATTACCACCATATCACTTTGAATTGAATCCTATTGAGCTGATATGGAGTAGGGTTAAACATAAAGTTGCTATGAATAATGTGTCTCAAATTGCAGCACAAATAAAATAATTAGTTCTAACAGCATTTGCAGAAGTTGATTCTGCAGAATGGAAAAAGAATTGCGTACATGTGGACCACGTGGCAGAGGAAATGTGGAAGAATGTTGGCCTATTAAATGACATTGTCAAAAATATGTGTTTCACTGTCAACACTGGTTCATCTGATGAAAGTGACAGTGATACATTTGAGATTGATACTGATAATGTCTAAGTTGTATTTTTAATTGTTTTTGAATTATAATCAAGTGTTTTTGTTTTCAAAATTAAAATGTAAATCTTGTAAGTAAAGATTTAAATCATTTTAACAACTAAGACATTTTGGTATAGTTACATTTATCCTATTACTTGTTTTAATATTTACTTTTATACATTTGTACTAAATAACGTGAGTTACTTATAAAATTACATTTCATTATTAGAAATATGTAATTAGGAGTGTTTTTGTTTTTAAAATTAAAATGTAAATCTTGTAAAGGTAAACCTCTCTCTTTTAAATTAATGTTAAACCTAAAATCAATTTTTTTATTTGGTTTCTCTACTCCTTTCGGCAGACCAACAGTCTTACATAACTCTCACTTATTCAAGACTATATTATCCTAACTAGACAAATCTAATATGTACTAATACACAAGCATATATATATATATATATATATATATATATATATATATATATATATATATATATATATAAATATATATATATATATATATATATATATATATATATATATGTATATATATATTGCTGTAATGATATGTTCATTACGAACATAAATAATACTGTATAATATTAAATTTTAAGGTAAGATAACAGTAAAGTTCCTAATATAAAAAATAAATTGTATGTAGGAATTTAACTTGAACTAATTTTTATTTGCCCTGTATATTGTTTAAAAAATTTGTAACAAATATAATTGTGATTTATTCTTAACATGTGAAAGTTAAAATTCAAACAAACATGCTCCTACAAGAAGGTATTTTTTTGAAATAATAAGTGTATTTGAACAATACGTCAAATTTTAATTGAAAAATTTAGATTAACCAAACCACAGGTTTAATAAGTATTGCAAATGTAATATTGTATTAAAATCATGAATAGTAGTCATTATTCTTTCACAATAAGCTACTTAGGCACATATTTGAACTAATTTAATAATATTAAAATTTGGTATAAAGGCAAAAACTTTTCTCAAAAAATGGTGATCAGGTTTACAATCATCTTCCAAACGAGAAAAAAAAACCCTTTCAAATATCAATTTATTTACAGTGCTTTTGTTTGCTTCTGCTAACTGTATATTGTAACTATCTCGTGAAATACGTAAGATAAAAAAAAGGTTCGGTTAGGACCTCGTGGGGTGACGAATAAAGAGGGTAGAGCAATGATGGGAACCATGACAATAAAGAACGTATACAACCCCCTTTGCGAGGTGTCGGGTAAAAAGGGTAGACCAAAGCTAGGAACCAGGATAATGAAGAACGTAAACACAACTGTGTAATTTATTAAATTGTAAATGTAAATTATTAAATATTATCCAATATATTAATTGTTTATAAGCAAAATACAATTAATGTAACATAAATATTATAAACAATTTACGTAGGCAACAACAAATGAAATTATTTGGATCTGCGCATCTATTAGCAAATGCAGTTTTAATTTGCTGCATTGCCAAATTTAAAAGCCATAACTACGGATTGGTTATTTTCGCTGCAAATGATAAAGTATTATTTTTGATTGCTAAAAATCTAACGAATTAAGTGAATTAAATTTGGTGTGTGTATTTTCCAAAGCTAGTGTTAAATATTGTACAAATAATTTAATTGGTTTTAGTTACGTTATAAAACTAAATACACTGAGCGTCAAAGAAAACGGGCCACCCCGAAAATTTGTAAAATTAGCAATTTTTACTTATTTCTTATTTTTTAATTAAGTGAAATGGGTTGGTATTTATACTGAGAAGGCATACCGTCCCTAAACAGAGGATGAACACATTTTCGGAACCTTGGAAACGATACAACAGTCAATTACTTGTCAAGCACCGATCGCCCGATTGAAACTGCATGTAATTGATGTGATTTAAAAAGTTTTCTTTGTAACATTTATGGTGGTTTAAAGTTTAAAACGTATATTTGCAACAAAGTAGCCTTCACAAAGTTAAGTTTAAATCTTAATAATAAATGAAAATTATTGGAGAGCTGTTGAAATTGAAACATTGCTGGCAATTGGAGCAAGTCAACGGGATATAGCGAGACGTTTTAATGTTAGTCATTTAACAGTATAAAGAACACACCAGCGGTTTTTCGAGACCTTTTCTTACCAACGACGGCCCCGTACGTATGCAAAACGATCGCTTTCTCAAGATTGCTGCACTGCGAGACCGAAAGCAAACCGCTAGAATGCTAAAAAGCGGCACTCAGCAAGCTTACAGAACAGCAGTTAGCATGTCTACTGTTCGACGACGGTTAAAAGAAAGTGGTTTGACAGCTTGCAGTCCAGCTAAAGGACCCTTGCTTAATGTAGCTCACAAAAGACGCAGACCTTGAGTTTGCCCGTGAACACATGAATTGGAGAATTGTTGACTGGAAAAAGATATTGTTCACGGATGAGTCTAGAATGTGCCTTTATGGTAAAGATGGAAGAAATAGGGTGTACAGAAGAGCCGGAGAACTGTATGCTGCCTGTACTCGGTTACCAAGGGTTGCTTATGGGGGTTGCTCAGTAATGTTTTGCGCAGGTATTTTTTTTGAGGCTCACACGGATCTCGTCGTGATCGACAGGGGCTCGCTTATAGCACGACGTTATATTTTAGAGATCGTAGAAGACTATGTGCTACCATATGCTGGGTTTGTTGGTAATGGTTTTCTGCTAATGTGCGACTGCACACGGCAAAAATGGTAACAGAGTACCTTGAAGAGATTGGTATTGCAAAAATGAACTGGCCCGCTCAAAGCCGAGATCTAAATCCTATTGACCATATTCGGGACCAGCTCAAAAGGTGTGTAAGACGTCTTTTGGCCCTTATTGAGGAATGGAGCAATTTTTCTCAAACACACATTCAGAATGTGCTGCGTTCTATGCCCACTCGCATGAGAAGTGTCATCCAGAATCGAGGTGGTAATACGTCTTATTAAATAGTGAACCCCGTTATTTCTTGTCTCCTGAGTTCAGTTATTGTTGTGTCAACTGAATGTGTTATTTTTCAATAAATTAACAAATTTTTAAATTTTTTCTTACTTTCTGTTTTGTAACCCGTATAAACATCGTATGACATGCCAAATCCATTATTGAATAAATACACTATACATTTATTGCAACAAAAATAAGGTAAATAAAAAATTGGATAATTTCGAAATATTTTGGGGTGGTCCGTTTTTTTGACGCGCAGTGTATAAATGAAATTTATTTTTCATTACAACTAATATTAGTAACTTTAATAAATGGTTTATTTCTCTTGTACAAGAAAATCAAATTACTTGCTAATTGAAACTTCATATCTTCAAACCTCATTGTTATGCAGCAGTGCATTTAAATAAAAATATACTAACCAATTGCCCGAATCTTCTAAACTGTTCTTTAAGTGAGTAATCAAGTTCAAAAAAACTTTAAACTGTATAAAACATAAATTAATCACAAAATTAGAACCAAAATAATTTTCATCCCCAAAATTTGAAGATTTTCCTTTAAAAAAATTAATTGTTAACTTATCAAGTGACAGTTCTTTAAAATACTCGTATATACCGACGTAGTTAAGTCGAATAAGATAGAAACTGCCTACCATTTCAGCGCCACATTAAATACACCACCCTATATATACGGTATCTATCTTATAATAACAATAGGTTCCTTTATATTTACAACTTTTATATAATTTTGGTGATTAACAATATAAGTTAGACATGCTACATATAATCCGGAACTTTTCTTGACACTTTAACGGACGAGAAAAACTGAATATATGTATGTAGGTAAGAAGGTTGTTCAATTTCCACGTTTTAACAAGTAATTTACATTGTGTTTCATTATTATTGTAATACTCTAACAATATACTAGATTTTAAAAAACACAAATTTCAAATGTGGTTCTATCTTTGAAATGTAATATACAGTGTGACCCATTTGAGTTGGAAACACCCCTGTAAAATACGCATTTTTTAACCGATCTTTATTTTTTTTGTAAGATTAAGCATCAAAAACTGTATAAATAACAAACAATCAAAACTACCTATGTATATGTCCAAATTTTTAATCAAAAGAGCTGATATGATGAAATACAAGAATTAAGAATAATTTGTGGATAAATTTCATACAGCTGTATTGTAAAAATCTTTTTTTGTAAAAAGCTTAAAAAGGTAAAATAACTTGCCAATCTAAGCTAAAGAAGCAACAAGTTTGAGAGTTTTAAAAAAATATGTACTTTAAAGTTTATGGTGTTGTAAACAATTATTTATATTCATTGTTATCATCAGGTTCAAAAAGCAGTGTCAGAGAAGTAGAAGAAGAAAAAGAAGAAGAAGAAGAAGAAAGCCTGGCTGGATTAGCTAACTACAAAAGCTAATCAAAGAACGCAAAATACAACGATAGAGGATGTAAACAAGGCAAAGAATGAGTATAAAAGGTTAAAAGGTGTGGCAAAAGAGGTTGTGGCAAGAAAGAAGAAGAGTAATGAAGATGAATTTGATAGAAGGTTATCTGTCGATTTCCAAAATAATAATAAACTCTTATGGAAGTCCATAAGAACAGCCAGAGGTAAAAATACTACCTCGCAACTGGAAAGAATCAGAAACTAAGATGGTAGTATGGTAAAAGGAGAGGAATGCGTATTAAAGAGATGGAAGGAATACTTCGAAAGTTTATTTAAGAAAGAGGATACACAAGTACAGGCCCCATTCGGAGACATGAGTGAAAGTTGCAATGAAATTGAAATTACTACGACAGAAATTGTGGAAGCGTTAACAGTATGAAATTGGGTAAAGCTGCTGAGTACGCCAGGATAACAGTTGAAATGCTGAAGGCTGGACAAAACGTGGTAGCTAGTCTGCTGTACCGCCTTTTTAACATTTGTTGAAGGAGTGGTAGCGTACCAGACGACTGGTGTAAGGCCGTTATCGTGCCGCTTTACAAGGGAAAAGGTTCGCAGCAGGACTGTAAGAACTACCGAGGTATTAGTTTACTCAGCATAGTCGGCAAACTGTATGCAAAGATATTGATTAAAAGAGTAACGAATAAAACTGAGAAGATGATATGGGATGTGCAAGCAAGATTTAGAAAAGAAAAGAGATGTATGGATCAGGTCTTTTCATTACGAGGTATAGTTAAAAAATTGCAAATTTAGAAATTTAGTGGAGAAAGAGATGCGAAAAAATAGCTCTTCTTAACTACGTAAGCGGATTTCGGAAATTTAAAAATACAGGGTGTTTTTTGAAGACACAAAAATAAGTTTAATTATTGTTAATCCGGACTTGGATTTTTTACCTGACTGCAAGTCGCTTGTACAGAAGTAGGAAAACGTATGTACCAAATATCATAAAAATATTTTGGGTAGATCGTAAGTTATGATCCTACAAAAAAATGGGTAAAATTAATAAAAGACACTATATGTCGATTATAAACAAATATGGTATACTCAGAACCATCTTGGTGCCCTCTATCCGTCGTTAAAGTTTTTCCGTTTCACAATGGAACACCCTGTATATTATATTGCAAAATTTTAAGTTTCATTTACGAAACTCGATGGGTGAAGGTCGATCTAAGGCGGGATATTGTACCAACTATATTAATCCCTACTATAAATGTGACTTATGTACTAACCATTTAATATCATACTAAACCATTATAATTGTATCTTAGTTAAAAGATAAAAAAACATTTGTTCAACACAGAACAATAAATTTAACCATACTTTTCAAACTCTTTATGTAATTGTTGTGATATACAAAAAATTAAAAACTATTACAAAATTTAAACAGTAACAATTGTGTGTGTCAACTAAAAATTCATAATTTTTTTTGTATTTTTTTAAATGAATACCTAAAAAGGGTATTTTAATTAACATTAATCTTAACAATAAAACTTAAGATACGAACATTATCATTATAAATCGTATTTTCCATGTTGAGTCTTGAAAAATAAGTATTTTATCGTTAAGATTCATGGAAGAATAATTTTTGTGACTCTGTATGTCACGTTATTTTTGCCAACGGGTGACGTGCAGCACGTGGCTACTTTTTGACATCGGTAGAAAGGGTACACTTAATGACATATCTTTCATCAGGCTATGTGTGTTTGGTTAACGGTTTTGGTTTTCTAAGCGTTTTTGGATTTTTTTAAGTTTGGACCGAGTTATTTGACAATTGTTTAGGTTTGATATTGTGTATTATTAAACTTAATTTTTTAATAAATAAAGCAAAGACAATAAACTACCATAACAATCAGTGTTAAAAATTGGATTAGGTTGCATCTAGCCTAAATCAATTTTTGACAGAAATTATCTCAAGCTTTGACGTCATATGTACGTCATTCATTCTTTCTACCGTTGTCAAGCTGTAACGTCACGTTCACGTCACCCATGATCCTGATTTATGAGTTGACACTTTGTTAGGCTGTAACTGTTTTTAAAAACATTGCAAGTAACTATGCTAAAATATATCCTAAAGTAAAACTGTTTAATTCAAGCTAAACTACTCTGGTGCAAAAGCGCTAAACTTGGCAAATGTATTACAGAACTTCTTTAGAAAGAAGCAAGATTGCAACGGTCCAAATTATTGTTATATTTCCACCGTTTAGTTAACACTCAAAGTGTTTGGTAGTCAAATCAGACTAGTATTAATTTATTTATATCCTACAAAGCGCTAAAGCTCAAAATAAATTGAGCCAATTCTAGGTGCTACCTCATAAAGGTCATTTAGTGCAGCAAAGTAAACGAAGATACTAAGCCTAAAAAAACACCAGAGTGTTGCAAATCAAACAGATCGCTTCTTCTTAGAGCTTGTTGATTTTCTTACCGGCTATGACTCATTCATGCATAGAGTTAAAATTTAGAGTTCGACTGTCGTTTACTTCAAAAATGTAGGCAGCTGTAAGAGCTTTGATGTTTATGGATATAAAAGGCTTCGCCGCGACAGAGTTTCGTAAACAAACCAACTTCCAACTTCAATTGATGAATTTGAGAAAAAAAAATTAGAAAAATGATTTACCACCATAAAAAGTATATTTGAAGCTGCTAAAAATAAAGAGAGAATTAATTTTAGAAGCAATAGCAATTTTTTATAAAATTAGTTAAAACAATGGAATTCGGTTGGAGAAAAGCAGAAGACAATAGGAAAGTGTTGTTGGAGAAATTTGACATTAAATCTTTATTGAATATTTACGAAAATTAAAAAATATAAGCAGGAAGGACAAACCATAATATATTGCGATGAAACCTACATCCACAGTTCCCATATGGTACCAAAGACGTAAGACGATGGCAAAAATAAATGTTTAAAACCATCAGTGTCTCATCATCTTACATGCTAAAGGGGCATCAGGTTTCGTACCTAATGCTTTAAACATACCTATTTACATCGGAAAGTAAGACAAGCGACTACCATCAACTCTGAAATTTTACGCAATGGTTCAAAGACAAATGCCTCAAAAAAAATGTGATAGATAATGTCTTTTACCACAATGTGCAGGTTGATCCTTTTCCAAATTGTTCATGGAAAAAAAAGCGATGCAGCAACTTCTATTGGAATTTCATATAAAGCCCATGCTTTAAATTCTGAACCCATTAAAAAAATATGGACTCTTGTTAAAAATGAAGTAGCAAGTAGTAGCTTGTAATGTTTCATTTAATCCAGCTGATGTGCGGCAGCTAGCAGAAAAATAATTTGAACAAGTGACAATTCAAAACTGGCAAAACATATGCGCCCACGTAGAGAAGATTGAAAAAAAATATATATTGAAAGATAGCACAGTATGGACGAGAAGCAACAAATAATAATGAATGTTGAAAAAAGTTCTAATGAGAGTGAATCAGAACTGTCTGACAATAAACTAGAATACGATGATTTAGGTTGCCATTACAGTAATTTTATTGTAAATGTCGTAAAAATAAAATTGCTTTATTTTAACTTTTTATACAAGTACCTACGTGTAGTTTCTAATTTACCTATTAAAAATATATCAACCTGTTTAATCATAATTTTTACTAAATCGATCTTTAACTTTGACTGGTCTATTACAGCTTTACTAATTAAGTAGTCGAGTCAATGTTTTCGGTTTTCACTTCAATATTTTTGTTAAGATGCGACGGTAAGAAAATCAAATAGCTATAACAGCGGTGAGGTTTCTGAAAAGCTGTTATTAACAATCAAAAGGAGGCCATTAATATAAATAATGGAGTTAAACAATTGAATCGAATAATATTAGAAACAATTTTTTTACTAAGACTGTCTTATAAACACAAAAATTTGTATTAGCAAGGCCGCTACAATGATTGTTAAAAACATTTCAGTTATCGAAACTTGGTAATTAAAGAGGTTCTATTTATAAAACCGAAAAAAAAAACATTTTTCATCGACGGTTGCTGTTGAAATGTTTACATAGTGGGTAAAACATTCTTCAAAAAGTTCTCGAAATGCTTCGAGTGGTACGACTTTACATGGGCAACCAGAGTAAATTTTCTCTTGCAGTCATACTTGCAGTATATACAGTTAAAGGTGCTTTTCGGAAGAACTGCCCGTGTCTGTTTCTGTTTCAATTTTCTCTGTAGTCTTTGGAAATATCTCAATGAAATTATATCTAAAAAACATACGACTTAGTAAAATAACTCTTGATAAAACAAAAAAAGTTAGCAACTTATGTAGTATAAACAAATAAATGCATATTAAATGTTCAGGTAATAGGAAAGCGTTCTAAAACTAGTTCAATAATACAAAAAACACTAAATAAATTTAATTATACAGAATCATTTTAAAAATGTAAGATTTCTTCACTTTTATAACCTTTTAATTGCAAATTACACTAAATTTTATTAAACACTAGACGTTGTAGGCGGCGTTCTCCGGGGTTTTTAAAAGGTTTTTAAACTACTGATGATTTGCTGACTTATGTCAGTCAGCTCTGGACAAACAGTATTAAAAAGTTTTGTAAATCCCGTGCAATAGCCTTGGATATATCTAAAACCTTTGACCGCGTTTGGCACCAGGCACTGTTAAGAAAATTATCTGCCTACGGTCTTCCAACCAAACTGCTCTTGAGCTTCATGCAAGTTCGTTTCTTACATGTGGCAGTTGACGGTATTTCTTCTGATGCGTTTAAAACTAATGCCGGGGTCCCTCAGGATTCCATCCTGTCCCCCACATTATTTCTTTTACACATCAACGACCTCTTGAAAACCACCACGAACCCCATTTAGTTTCGCAGACGACAGCACACTTGTCTCAACTTTCACATCCTATCAATCACTTTCGGTGAATGATACCAATAGACTCAGTCAGAAACAGGTTGATTCCCTCAATAGAGATCTTAAAGCAATCGTCGAGTGGGGAACCAACAATCTTGTTCAGTTCAACGCCCAGAAAACACAAAGGGCCACCTTTTCCAAGAAAGTGAATTCCTTAAATCATTCCATCACAATGTCCGGAAATACCCTTGAATTAAGTTCCTTCATCATGGTTTTGGAAGTCACGGTGTCTAATAATATGTCTTGGCATGACCATGTTGCTAACATCGCAAAGTCAGCAAACCAGAAGCTAGGTTTTCTGTGGAAAGCTAGAAAGATTTTTACTCCTGATCAACTGTTGACGACGTACAAGGCTCAAATCCGACCTATACTGGAGTATTGCTCGCACATTTGGGGTTCAGCACCAAGGCATTCTCTTCATCTTCTAGATTCGATTCAGAAAAGGGCCATTCGGTTGATAAACAGCTCAACTCTCACAGATACACTTCTCCCATTTACTCTCAAGATTGACATTATAAGGATCAATCTCCATCAAAAAACTTTTATTTACAGAGCTGCTACGGAATAGAACAAGCTTCCAAAATCAGTTTTTTTAGAGAACTAGAGAACCTGTAACTTTTCAAAAAGCGGGTCCACAATCATCTTCTTTCTATAATCCGTCCCCCTTCTAATAGTCGCAGTGCGGGCCGACCGCGGCCAAAATGATAGGTCTAACCTTTTTGCAGTGAATGAATTAGTGTACTTGTATAAGTATAAGAACTATCTACAAAAAGAAATGAGATGCCATCAAAAACATAACTTGTAACTCTTCTAGCTCTTCTATCATAAAAAATGAGATCCATGTCTGTTAATTTATTCAGTTCCTACTGAAAGGTCCTTCTGTCTTAAGTTATTACGTAATTATCTTACCTAACAACATCCTATGGTGATCATATTAATAGTAAAAATCTTTTATGTTTTAAATAAATAGATTGACTTGGCAATCGCACTAAACAATCTAATTTATTATAATATGTATTACTTGTAAGATACATTGTGTTTTCATGCGACGGCCAAGTCGATCTATTTAAAACATAAAAGATTTTTAATATTGATTAGGTCACTATAAGATGTTGTTAGGTTAGCTAATTACGTAATAACTTAAGACAGAAGGACCCTTAAGAAGGGACTGAATAAATTAACCGACTTGGTATTACAAAGATCTCACAACTTTTTACGGTAGAAGAACTGAGTTGCAAGACTTGGTTTTTTTACAAGTTATGTTTTTGATGGCATATACATGGCATTTACAGTTCCCATGCGGTACCTAAGACATGGGACGATAACAATAATAAATGTTTAAAATCACCAGTCACCAAAGGAAAACGACTAATAATTTTACATTCCATCACGATTTTAGTTGCAACCTAAATTTCACAAATATAAATTAATTTTCCCGGACCATTAGCACTTATTTCATTAGAATAGATCGATATTTTCAGCGCCAAATTTTGCAACAATGCCGGATATTTCTTTTTCGTAAAAGTTCAAAAAATTATTGTATTGAATATTGTGTCGTTAGTAAATAAAACCGAGTTTCTGATAAAAAAACAACATAAACAGTTTTTAAGAGTTTTAAAAAAACAAATACTGTTTTATTTATCTATTCGAAACAAAGAGATTTAATAACATGATTACATTATCTAAATTTGCAATTATATCTTTTATTCTAATTAAAAAAACTATTAGTTGGGAAACTCTTCGTGGACTTCATGTTGGTACCGACGTACCAATTTTTAAATTCTTGTGCATGTTCTGGATGTTTCCGCAATACGTGGTCCAGCAAATTGTATTTGTACTTGGAGGTTTTTTTGCAGTACCAACAATTTATGGTTTTAGGCATTCCACACTCATATCTCATGTGCCTGTTAAGAGATCCTCGAAGATTGTACAATTTACCGCAATGCTGGCAGCTTAGTTTATTGTTTGCTAAAAATAACAATTAAAGATAACAGTTAATAAAATTATTACACATTATATACTAAGCGCGATTTCCGGACTAATCAATAAAAGTATATTAGTCATCGATAGGGAATCAGATTGGTCAATACAGTCACAACGTATTTTTCTCTCAGGAATATCTAAAAATATATTTACTTGGACATAAATTACCTTATTTAATGCCATTATTTAACCTCATTTTGACTACCCTGCTTCTATTATTATTTTTTTAATTTAGATCACACATTACAACGAAAAAAAATCACGATAAACGCGTAGTTCTACAAGTGGATGGATCCACAGAAGTCATGTTACAAATATTGCAGTTGTTATCAGTTCTTTACGATTTTATTACTAAACGATTATTACTGAACATTATAGCACCTTCATACTTTTGTAAATATAAAATTTTCCGGCACAGTACCCTTCTGTGGACTTTTCCCCTCCATCTGGATTTTGGGAGTCACGGTGTCCAATAATATGTCTTGGTATGACCATGTTGTTAACATCGCAGAGTCGGCAAGCCAGAGGCTAGGTTTTCTGTGGAAAGCCAGAAAGTTTTTTACTCCTGATCAACTGTTGACGACGTACAAGGCTCAAATCCGACCTCTACTGGAGTAGCCCACTTGAAAGAAGAGGTTCGACGTTGGGAAACAAATGAAATGAAATCTCACTGGCATAAAGTGCCAGAACAAAGGCAAGCGAAAAGGCTAGTAAGTCTTTCGCCAAGGAAAGCTAAACAGCTTCTCGAATTGGACAAGAAAGACTTGAAACTGGTGACAGGACTCCTCACTGGACACTGCCCTCTAAGGTACCACCTGAAAAAAATGGGCAAAACAGGAGTGATAGTTGCCGCTACTACGAAAACTTCGCTGAAACTGCAAATGCCCAGCGCTTTTCTGCAAGAGGCTCAAGTTTCTGGAAGGGGCCTTCCTAAAGCCATTCGATGTCAGAAACTTAGCACCCAGGAAACTGATAAACTTTACTCGAAGTCTCGGAAATCCCGGGCCTCGAATAGATTAAGGGATATGCACAAAAGATCTGATAGGTCGAAGTGCTTGAGAGGCAGCATGGCCTTCACGACCCACCCTACAATCTGCAAATCTTCATTTACTTTTGTAAATTTATTTTATAAAAACGCGACAAGAAAGAACGCCAATTTTTATAAAGTTTTGCAAAAAAAAATTGTAGAATATAGGGTTTACAATGCATTTGGACGAAATGCACTCCAGCCAGTTGACCAGATCAGAATATAACACATAGTCGCGATGGGTAATTAATTATTTATCTACGCCACTGTAGAATTACCCCTTTTCTAATAACTGTTGTCTCACGTTTCAATCTCTTCATTAGTCGTAATCGTACTTAAGAGTTTAGAAGATAATTTTGAGCACCTCATAACAATTGGAAAAAAAATAATTTCTTACTTTTAAAATGTACACAAAGAAAGAAAAGATAAAAATTTTAATGTGGTATTTTGGAGGTTACTCCAATAAAGAAACAATAAATTTGTTTATTGTTGCATTTGAAAACATTCAAATTCCGTCCTCCATAATTCGAATTATTAAAAAATTGGGAAATGTGGATGTACATATTTATATCTGCCGGAAATACATATACTGTGTTCATTTAAAAGACCCACCCTTAATATTTCAGTAATGCGACATATTAGAATGAAATGCCGAGACACGTCAAATTATAACATGAGACGGACACTTTTTAGCGCTAATGTCACAAACGTCAGATTAACCCCCTTCGTACTGGAGATACTCCTTAAATTTTTAAATGGCCTTTGGTATCAAGTCATACCTCATTAGGTCCGGTAAATCTCTATTTAATCATATTGTTTTGCCTTTGATACCAGCCTTCCATTATTATTTAATCGATGTTTAAAATTGGTCGTTTAAAAAAGACCCACCATTAATTATTTCAAAAATACGACATATTAGAAAGAAATGCCGAAATACGTCAACTTTTAACTCGAGGAAGACACTTTTTACCTCATTTAAAAAGTCCGATAAATCTCTATTTAATTGTTTAATTGTTTTGCCCTTGATACCACCCTTCCATTGTTATTTAATCGTTAAAAATTGTTTTTTTTTAAACTTTTTATATGCCCAACAAAACTTAATCCTGTTATTTTAATTATCACATTGACTTTTTTAATTGTCATTAGTGTTTTTGTTTTTGTTACTGTTACTATGACTTTTTGAATTGTCAACATAATACGGGGGCATATAAAAAGTTTAAAGAGAGCCAATTTTAAACAACGATTAAATAACAATGGAAGGCTGGTATCAAAGGCAAAACAATATGATCGAATAGAGATATACCAGACCTTTTAAATGAGGTATGAGTTGATACCTAACGCCATTAGGAGAACAATGCAGATGCTTGTTACGGAAACGAAAGAAATATTAATTTATATCTTCGAAGTGACCAACGGGGTGTTGCCCCTCCTAAAAAGAGACTATGCATGATTATTTATTTATCAGATATAATTCAATGTTCGTCGGGGCATATTGCCAGGAAAGTAGTTGTTTTCAAATAAATAATCGACCCACCGTATACCTTTATGGATACCTAATGTATAGTTATCCTTCAGTGAATGCATCTGGTTTAAAAATCAGATTTATGTACTTACATTTTTATTCACTGACACTAATATTATAGATTTCTTTAATATTAATATTTTAATATAATTTTCTTTACTCTTAATGGTGTTTTTTTAAAATTATATTTAGGTTATTATTAGTGATTTATGCTAATGCTATAATTTTTATTGCTTTGTTAAATCAAGTCCATTATTAAGCATTTTTTAAAAACGGTTGGATAATATACAGGGAGTTTTAAAAAAAGGTTTCTAATTATTGTTGATTTATCGTCATAACTATCAATAAATGTCAATTTTTTATGGCAAACTTAGAGAAAATCCAGATATAGCGATTAGAATGGATTTTTGTGAAACGTTACAAGCAAGGAAAGCACTCAATCCTAATTTTTTAACATAAAGCCGTTTTATCAATGAGGTTTCATTTACGCAACAAAAAAATTTTAATTCACAAAATGCATACTAATTTATAATAATAATAATTAATAACTTTATCATTACTTTATAGCAGCATCGGTTATTACTTTATAATTTTCAAATCAAAATATTTCGAAAACGGAACACAGTATCGAGTTTTACCAATAAAACCTTTTTTGTGTAAAATTAAATAATGTTTAAGTTTACTTAAAATGATTAATAAATCTTACTTTAAAATAGTTGTTTAATAATACTCGGGACAAACCTTGTAACTAGCGCCCTCTATGAGAGTCAGATATAAAAACAAATTTATGGGATGTATCAGCTTCTAAAACATATTCGTATAAAATTTTATTACAATTTTTTCGGTAGTTTCGGCAAAATCGTAATAAATGTGTATAATTTTTATTTTCTTCAACGCCTTCTATCTTATACGGATGGCGTTACGAAAATTTTTTACCAAGCAAATCCCAATTAATTTTCAGTTTTCTACCTATCCTAGAGACGGGGTCACTTTTTTTTAAACACCCTGGTGTTTTCTGTACCGGTAATTTTAATACGTGTTAAAGCTGTACCTACATTTTTTCAGAATTTTTTTTTTATAATTATTTATATTAAATATAATTCTACTAATGTATTAGCGTATTATTTAGATATTTATTATTATCCTCATTTAAAAAAAAATTTATATTATATATATATTTTTATATATATTTTTTACAAATTAAGAACAAAATAAAACATCTTTACCTTGCCAGTAATAAACAGCAGTCTTGCTAAATTTCAGTCAAGAAAAATAAAAAAAAAAAAATTTAATTCTTGTTTATTAAATGATAGATATATGAATTATAAAATATTTCATTATTGCTAGCCAGAAGATACCGACTACATTTTTTGAGTGTTTGAGTTTTTACTGTAAACCTTACATTGAGATCGAATCAACAGGGCGAGTAATTTTGATGCTCCATTCAACAGATAACGAGCTCAAAAAATGCAACATTTTTTACAAAAATGTGTGTAAATAATTGATATTCTAAATAAAAGCAACTACATAAACATTTGTAATTTAACAATACCTTGTGTATATTAATCAAAATTCTTTCTTTCAACAATCGTATTAATATTGTTATATTTTATAACAAGTTATTATTTACATAAAAAGACATAAAGGTCTATTTATGTTTACACACTTATCCTAGATAGTGCCCCAAGTCTAATTTATTTTTAAATTTTTACAAATAAGACCTATGAATCTGAATGGTTGTTACGTAACATCTTATTACTGTCCAAACATTTTTGAAAGTTTAATACCAAATATTTTCAAATAAAATAAATACGAAAAATAAAACATATAAAACAAGCCGTGTGGTGTCATTGGACATCCGATAGAAACGAAGTTCCTTACGCCATTCGACAAATATGTAAGTAAATGTTAAATAACAATAGATAGATGAGTCAAGGTGCGCTTTGGTACCTAACTGATATGTTAAAAGTTAATAATAAACTTTAACTTTATTATACACCAAAACCAGTTAACTATTTAATAGTTATAAATATTAGTAAGTTCATTATACAGGGTGGCCAATCGAAAATGAAACAGAGCCATTTGCAGAAACCTCGTCAATATTTTAGAAAAACGCTCCGACCCGTCGATTTTTGATTAAAGGGGGACACTCTTTTCCGGTATTTTTGACTCTACTACTTTTAACCCCAAGCGAGGGTAAGAATTACTCTAAAATTATTAAATGGCATTGGTGCTCGAATAAGATGTCTTTTGAAAGCTCTGACAATTCTTTTTACAATAGTCTTTAAATTCTACATTTCCTCCCAATACTTAAAAAAAAACAATTATTTTAGTTGCTTACTTACTATTTAATTGATTAAATGTTTAAACCGCCCGCTTTCATACAATAATAAAGATTTTGTTAATTTCTCAATAAGTAATAGGCGCAATATTAAAATTTAGAGACTATTGTATGGAGAATTATGAGAGCTTTCAAAAGATATATTATTGGCCCCCTAATGCCATTTAAAAATTTTGGGATAATTCTTCCCCTTGCTTGGGGTTAAAAGTAGTGGAGTCAAAAATACCGGAAAAGAGTGTCCCCTTTTAATTAAAAATCGACGGGTCTGAGCGTTGACGAGGTTTTTGCAAATGTCCCTGTTTTATTTTCGGTTGGCCACCCTGTATAATATTACCTTTTAATTAATGTAAATACCTCAAAGTACACCTAACATAAATTAAAAGAAAGTGACATTAATAAGATTTGAAGCAATAATGCTATTTAAAAAACTAAAGCTCAAATAAAATTTCATTTAGTAAAACTACGAGTTAAACCGATAAAAGCTTTGCCATGTCAACATATTTTAAATTAAAATAATGGCAAATTATATCTATAACAATGTAAAATATGATAACTATTATTAATTTTGAGTTTTAATATTTGAACTTACCTCACATTGTTGTACACTAATTCAAATTACTTTTGTAAAACCCAATCACCTATCAAGATGCTCTCAATTCTTTTAGCCGTTTACATTTTTATTGCCAATAAACGTCACTGTCAACTTTTAGATGTCAAATGATCAAGAATACCAAAAAAATATAATTTCATTTTTCTTTAATTAGATTATATAAACCAATAACGTAATTTAAATTATCCCCGCAAATTATTTAAATTCAAATAACGTTTTATGATTGGTTCAGTCGGATTACACTTTCTCTCTCCCACTCACTGCAGACAGTAATTGTAGAAAAAGAGAGAGAGCGACTAATGCATTCTTGACATCCTTGTTACGCACATTAAATAAACAATAATTATTGCTAAAATAATTTTGTTAGAAAATGCAATTTTTATTATAAGTAGAAAGCGTGTTGTTGTGTGTGTGTGTGTGTGTGTGTGTGTGTGAAATATAAAAAAATATTTTTCTCAATTGCTACGTAATTTTTTTCAAAAAATCCCTATACTCCTCTACTTTTTCTATATGATGGCAGACAACGTGCCGCATCATATTGTCCTTTCTTCTGGTCTTTTTATTACAATACAAGCACGTAAATGATTCTGGAACACCGCACTCGTATTTGATGTGCCTCTTTAGAGAATCTTTCCTGCTATAGGCTTTTCCGCATGTTTGACAGCTTAGTCCCCAGTTTGCTGAAATTGTTATTATTTTTTTAAATAAATCAACATTGCCGCAAAAAAATAACAAATTTATTACGTTTCATTGCGTTAAAACTCTTTCAGATTTAACAAAAATAACAAACTCTTACAATTTGACAAAATATTGTTAGGTTGGTATATTTATATTGTGTCTATTGTTTATCCCATAGACGTAAATAAGAATAAACCAGGTGAGTGGGTATGAAAAGCGATAGAGGAATAAAAAGAGAAAGTTGCATATGGGTATTCCTCTCTCTATTTAGCCTCGATTAAGCATTAAAGAACAACAAGTTGGGGCTTTGATGTTTATGTATTATTGTTTATTTATTGTTTTGTGTATGAATGTGTATGAAAGGACGGCTCTAAACTAGAGGGGAGAGTAGGTTGCGATGTCTTCTCAGAAGACCCCTCACTTAGCTTGTCGTTTCGTTTGCCTGACTACTGTATCTACTTTTTTTTTTTTTTTTTTTTTTTTTTTATGTTCTGGTTCCCACGAAAAGGGATATCCTGTAATGTTCAGAGAACATCGTGGGAACCAAGGGAAAGAAGGTAGGAGTTGGTGTTCTTCTTAAATTTCTGGAGGTTGTATGCCTCGGGGAACACCTCCCTAGGCAATGAGTTCCAAAGCCTCGCAATTCGTTGGATGAATGAGTCTTTGGAAAGTGATGTTCTGCAGGTCTCCAAAGTGACCACGAAGGGGTGTGAAGACTGAACTTGACGGGTTAATCACGAAGAGACTGCCAAAGGAGGAACGATTGTTGATATTTCGGAAGAGCATCGCCCATGAAAATATCTATAAAATAGAGACAAATCGCCAACTTTTCTACGGTGTTCCAGACAAGTGAGCGAGTTTGTAAGCGAGGCATCACCGACGAGACGAGTTGCCGCACTCCAAATATGGGAACAGTATTCCAGTACAGGTCGGATCTGTGCCTTATAGATCATAAGCAGCTGACTGGAGGTAAAATAGCTCTTGGCACGAAACAAAAAACCAAGTTTTTGGGATGCACTTTTGGCAATGGACCTCACGTGATTTTCTCAGGAAAGGTTATTGCTAATAGTAATACCAAGCATCGATATGGATGACTTCAGTGGTATGGTTACTCCTGACAAAGTTATGTTAGGCACAGTGAGATCGGCTTTTCTAGAAAAAAGACATGCTTGTGTTTTGTTTGCATTGAATTCTACCAAGTTATTGGATCCCCATTCAAGAATTGTTGTTAAGTCCATATTTATATTGTTAACATTTCTTCCTCGTTCATTTCTGGTTTCACGGGCTGATATAGGGGCCCTGGAAGAGAAAGCGGTATGGAGGGTACTATCATCGGCAAAGCTGTGTACGGGACATAAAGTTGCTTTCAATAGGTCGTTAATGTGAAGTAAAAATAGTGTTGGTGCTAGAATGGATCCTTGCGGAACACCAGCATTTATGGGTAGAGTGTCAGATGAAACTCCATCGACCACTACATGGAGAGACCTGTTTGAGAGAAAACTAGCAAGCAGAGAACACAGCTGAGGGGGCAAGCCATAAGATGGAAGCTTGGCGAGGAGTCCCTGGTGCCAAACTCGATCGAACGCCTTGGAGATATCTAATGCCACAGCTAAAGTTTCTCCATACTTTTCAATAGATAGCTGCCATATATGTGAGACGTATGCGAGCAGGTCACCAGTTGATCTCTGATGGCGGAAGCCATATTGCCTATCATTGATAATTCCTGAGTCTTCCAGATATTTCATGAGCTCGATGTTATCTTTTTTTTTTTTTTCTTTTTTTTGACTTTTTTTGACTTGACCTCTAGGGCAGCGGTGCAATGCCGAGCCGCCCTAAATGAGCTAGCAGCTAAGTTTTGAGTTCACATTGTTTGGGTACCCGGACACAGGGAACATACCAAGCAACTGTAAGGCGGACGAGCTAGCAGGAGAGGAAACCACCCTCCCAGCTGTATCTGTGTCATCTCAGCAAGGATTATCGATTGCAAACTGTCGGCTCCTCCTGCACAGCAAAGTAGTTCAAAAAGCTAACTTGAGATGGCCCCTTGCACATCATGGAAACAAATTTAGCCTAAACTAGATCAATGTCAAACTAATGATGTTTTAACTCTATCCATGGAGCCATAACAGGACACTGCGCAGGTGGATCCTATGCACGGCGCATGGGAATCGCAGAGCTAAGACAGTACTTTGTAGAAGCTGTCACTATGAGAAAGAGCAAAAAACAATGGTACATCTTCTCTGCCACTGCCCCATGCAGAAAACGGCTTTCTATACTAGGGCTTCCGAACTTTGATGACTTATCTGATCTCAGCTCAGTTAGCATTAAAGATAATTAAATTATAAATTTTAACAATCTTCATATATTTTTTCATTTTGATCCCGGTAATTGATACTAACAGAAAAGCCAGTGTACTTAATCTCTCAAACATTCAGATCGACAAAAAAAATGGAAGACTCCTCATGTGAAGGATCCATAAACGAAGAGAAGTGCATAGAAACTTTGACAGAAAGGCTAAATTCATTGTTCGGAGTGAAACAGTCGCAAAAAATCTGGTGATCGATATCTGTTGGTTTACAGTACCTACGTACAAAAAGTGGCGAGAGGAGAATAAAAATTCGGTATCTACCTCGGAAGATTGTTTACTTTCAAGGTCTTAAATCAAAAACTTAAGCCACCAACTTCAGCCAACTAGGGGGATCAAGAAAAATAGTATACTACCCACGGCCAGATTGTTGAGATGCCCTGACGTGCCAGGAAACCCAACTTTCTGGCCTAGGGTCGTAATATACTTGTTCGAAAACTGTCATTAAATGTTGACATTTTCTTTATAGTCTTAGTTAGCGAAGTGGCTCTTTTTTGTCACTCAGTTGATAAATACTTTTATGTTCTAGAGTCTAAAAGACTTTTACGTTCTAGAACGTAAATGTTAAACAGTTGGTCGTGTATTGGAAACTTATTTACGAATTTATTAATTAAATACTCAACACGAGTACATTAGTTTCAATACATAAATTGAACTAAAAAATTGCCCAACAATATTTCAATTGATCCATTTGAATTACATTTTCTAGCAGAAATATATTATCTGGTGCTTCTTGTATAAATCTTTCAATTTCTTCTTTAGTTAAAATTCTCGATTTCTTTGGACGATATCCAACTGATTTGTTTTTTAAATATGATATCAGTTTTGGAAATATTGTGATATTTACATTTTCTTTGACATTTAACTTACTTTTTCGCATAGTATATACTGACCATAAAGTTGAAAGCTTTACTTTTTTAATTTTATGTTCAAAGTCTGCTAATAACACAGATTCGTACACTTTCTGTATGCTCTTGGAACTGCACCACTCTTTGAATTGGGTATAGGCAACTTCGTACTGTCTTGGTGATTTCTGGGGGATCAATTGTGAAACCGCACTTTGTGCCGCTCCCAATACTTCTTCTGGTAAATAGTCATCATCACTTCTAGAGCTTATTTCTAATTAAACATAGGATAATGACTTTATAGCTGTGGACAGTGTGACACGTTACGAACAATACCACCTACTAGATCGTCTTAGTTCAAACACAAAATGTCAGTTAACAATGACAAATACTTAAATATTTATTTTTTTATTCTCATATTAGTTTTAATGCAGTTTTCGAAAAAATATTGTTTGCATCTCGAATGCGAAATGCTTTTGCGTTATCGCTGAAGCTCGGCAAAATAACTCTCATTCTTTAACACAAAAGTATCATTTTGAATTCTAGTTACAAAAATAACTAATTTCGATCTCGAGCGAACTAAATATGTGTGCATTATTTGTATTCTTTAGTAGATTTCCTAGAGATAATACGGCAAGAAATAAGTGTTCAAAAATTCTACTACGTGTATGCTCAAGACAAGCAATCCTTTTATGCAACTTTCTCTTTTTATTTTCCTATCACATCCACTTACATGATGCTTTTATTGCTAGCGTCGTGTATTCTTATAAGACTATGATTTACCCATTTAAACAAATAATTACTACCAATCAATTAAAAACGAAGGGTAAGCCATACATAATTTTTTATTTTATTTAATTTTTCCCAACTTAAATCTACATATTCCTAAAATACGAATATATTACATATCTCTAATTAAATAATTATTAGGTCATAACTAATTTAAAAATTAACAATGTCGTTATATCAAGTAATTATTTTTTATGAACTTCCGGAATTCGTCGTTTTTTTCCGCATGATGACAAGCCACGTGTCTCAGCATGCTGTCCTTCCTTTTGACTTTTTTAGCACAATACATGCACGTAAACATTTCCGACCTACCGCACTCGTATGTTATATGTCTTTTTAGGGAATATTTTCTGCTGTATTCTTTTCCGCATTTGTGACAGCTAAAGCTTAACCCTAAAATAATTTCAATATTTATTAAAATACGTTTATCGCAAAGATTATCTTATAAATATAATTTTTGTACATTTTACTAGGTACTTTCCATATCCAACAAATAAAGCAAATCAAATAAATTATATAAACTAGAATGTTTTTTCATCTTTATTTAGTCTGTACAGTAATTGTTTACAATTAAAGGATTGAGGATTAAAGTAAATGATTGAGGATGACCAGTCGGCAGAGCGTTTGGAAGAGACTATAAACAAAATAAATGCTGAATACATTTTATTTATTTAATTTGGACTAATGAGTAACAAACGTATCAGCATGGTATGCTATGCCGACGACGCAGCAATTTTCGCAGAAAACGAGAACGACCTACAAAGACAGCTATTCAAGTTCCACCAAGTGTGCCGACAGCTTAATATGACCATATCGGTCGAGAAAACAAAAAGCATGACAATCACCAGGGAACCACTCAGATGCAAGCTCGTAATTGAAGATAAGCCCATAGAACAGGTAATGCAATTTAAGTACCTCGGGATGAATATGTCTAGCGGCCACGACCCAACAAAAGATCTAAGGGACAAAGTCAATAAAGCATCAGCAACATCAGGCTGCCTAAGAGAGATTGTCTGGGCCAACGGGTACATGCGGAAGGACAGTAAGATTAAAATATACAAAACATGCGTAAGACCCATAATGACGTACGCGATAGAAACAAGAGAAGACACGAACAAAACAAAGAGCATGCTGCGCGTAGCCGAGATGAGGGTGCTGAGAACAATAGCTGGCAAAACCAGAAGAGACCACGTAAGAAACACTGATATAAGAGAACAATGCGGCGTACAGGATATCGTAAGATGGGGAAGGCAGAGAAGAAGGCAATGGTATAACCACGTCAAGAGGATTGACGAAGATAGATTACCCCGCATAGCTCTCGAGGGAATACCAGTAGGAAGCCGACCGCCCGGTAGACCACCGAAGAGATGGAGAGACAGCTGGCAGTCCACATCTTAAGAATTAATACAACGGCAGGCCCGGAATTAACAGATCATATGATCTCAACCAATTCGAAGAAGAAGAAGAAGAATTTGGACTATAAAAAAGGCATACCAATTTAGCAAGGTCTAATGTCCCCAGATTAGAATAAAAAAACCACGCGAAAATTAATTGATTGTTCCAAACATCTCAACTATTAAGCTTTGCTGTGTTTGAACACACCAAGATTGAAGAATCTAAAACCAAAACATAAGAGAGAGAAATTAATAACCAACCCCAAGACCTTCTTCTTCGGGGTAGCTTTACAACCCTTCGTGGGTTGGTCAACGATTTGCCTCCACCGATCTCGGTCCAAGCCCTTGAATTTGAAATTCAATGCTATTTCTCGGAAGTTTCTAAGCATGAAGCTAAATTAGTACGGAATCCGTTACCCTCACATAAGAAAATAAATTAATAACCAACTATAAGCCCTTGAGAATGTTCGTTGATGACAGCGGGGGGCAAAGCAGCAAAGGAAGGCCTACACTAAGTTATATGAAAAGTGTTACAGCTGCCAACCTAAGATAAAATGAATGCGAATTCTATCAAGGCTCTGTAAAAAGAAATTAACAAAGCGTTTCTGTTGAAAACTTAATTTTTTACCTATATAAGATATTTGTGGCAACAACGCATTGTTGACAAATTAGAAAATCATAACCTTTACGTTAGTACTACGCTATACAGAGATAAAAGTAAACATGAAGGGGAGCAAGATAATAATTTTGGTAATGGTAAATATTTTATTTATTTTATTTATGAAGGAGAGCAAATTAAGTCTATTCAACGATTGTGTGATGTAAAAAACATCAACAATATAATATTGCTCAAAATGATAAATACTAGATTATCGATAATAACCTAACCTAACCTAAACTAAATTATTAAATCCTGAATGCCACCCTTCGAATAACTCAACAAAATTTGATCGTTGCGCTATCTTAGGTAAATTTTTAAACAGTTAGTTAGGATTTACCGATTATTGATATCGATAATCTATGTATTTGTACATGCGTAGTAATAGTACGATTTGTGTAATTTAACCTGTTTCTCTGGCACAAGTCTATGTTTTTAAAGTTATTTATGTTATTGTTATTTACTTAGTTAGTGAAAATACCTCTGTAATTTATACGATCACAAAAAGATCATAGTCTATTATTTAAAATGATGACGTATTGTAGAAATCGTAACAACAAAAATGATATTTCCTGGCGGTGCAATGTTGATCCAAAGTGTCATGCTATACATACAAATACTGAGAGCAAAAATGGTTCGGGAATATTTTGTCGCGATGATATTTTGTCGGGGATACTTTGTCGGGGATAATTTGTTTGGGGATCAAATCACGTGACACCGTTAATTTAGTTATATTTAAAAAAGATTTTCTTAATAAACGATAATATCGAAAAAATTATGGTCCTAAAAAACAGTTTTTTTCAACATTTTATGCCAAACTCAATGATACTATGTAATAATCCCTAAATCTGAAATTCCATGTTTTTCGTTTTCAACGGATTCTTAAAGTATGACATTTCAAAAATATTCCCTGAAAATTTTGTCGATCCGTTCAAAATTGAGCGACCATTTTTACTGTTTACAGTCTGTGAGCCTCGCGACCTAGGTATAAAGGTTAGCAGGTTTTTCTCGAAACACCTTTTTCAAACTCGGTGACCACGATATCTCGAAAACGAGTAAACCGATTTATTTAAAATTTGGCATACTTTTTTTTTATATCGAAAGGCAGTCCTTGATCAATTTTTTTTTCGATGCATACTTTTTTTTATAACAAGAAAAATGAAGTGATTATTTCACCGAAATCTAGACTTTCACTTTCGATCTCCGACCATTTCTTTTAAAAATTGATAAATTTTCAATTCCTTTGATTAAACGCTAGATAATACAATATTTACGTTTTTTCTGCCATAAAAAAAACTTGTTTGACAACAGTTTGAACATCTGCCATAAAAACTGGGTTATCATGCATTTCCAAACAGACTATGTCTTATTCAAGTAGAACATTTTTTGTTAAGAAAGTATAATATCCTTAACTACAAAATAAAAAACATTATTATTTGTTTATTAATTTATTGATTTTGTCCAGAATCTACAACGAAGAAAGATTTGTTTGTTATGAATAGTACCATATTTTAAATTCGTCCAATTTGTTGAAATGACAGCTGATTACGTGTTTCATTAAATTGTATTTTTGTTTAGTTTTTTGGTTACAATATAAACAACTAAAAGTTTCCGGTAAGCCACATTCGTATCTTACGTGTCTTCGCAGAGATCCTCTTAATGCATATCCTTTGTTACATTTCGGGCATTTTACAACATTTTTATCTAGAATTTAAAAACATTTATTACTGAAATAAATAACAACAACTTTCATTACTGCAAGATGCGCTTTTAGTTATTGATTTATTCTTACTTTGGAAAATTTTCTTAGATTAATGTAACAAGAACAATGCTGCTGTTAATTAAAAGCCCTAAAGCACGAAGCTCAAGTAAAATCAAGTTTTGAAGTATTACTTTTCTAAATTTCGGGAATCTGCGCCTGCATCATCAGATAAACTGGTTTGACTCCATTCAATGAACTACTTGATGTAGGTACGGGACCTGAAATGCTTGGCAAGGACTGCCGTTGTCATGGCACGGGCCTTGTTGGTCGTATTACAAATACATACACCACCCCCCAAATATATTTGATCACTGACCTAACAAAAAATATTTCTTATTTGGTTTCTCTTTGAAGCAGTTTTACGCAAATTTAAAATTCCATTCTTTAATTTATGTAAAATCTCCCTAAATTACATAAACAGACACAATACTTTTATTGTTAACTAACTACTTTCATCAGTGCTCTCATACATGCTCTTCGGTTGTTGGTACTCTTGACCTGGCCTTTCTTCAAAACAATGTTGATCTGATCGAGATATGTTGTCCGAGGTCGACCTCTACCGATTTGCACATTCACACTCGCCTTATAAATTTGTTTCGTCAATCTTCCTTCATCCATCCTTTCCACGTGTCCAAACCATCTAAGCATTCCTTTATTTATATTTGTGATCACATCTTCTTTTACACCACAGCGTTTTCTTATCTCACTATTCTTAACTTTATCCAACCGAGTCACTCCGGCTATACTTCTCAGACTACTCATCTCCGCAGCATTAATCCTATTTTCATGCTTCTTTTGCCAAACCCAACATTCACTACCATACATAAGTGTAGGAACCAACACACCTCTATGCACCGCCAGAAGTGCCTTTTTTGACACTTTCTGGCTATTCATAAAGCTATGCAGTGCCCCATTCATTTGTTTTCCTGCCAACACCCTTTGCTCAATGTCACTGTCATACTTTCCATCTTATTTTGACTTAAAAAAAAATCAGCCACGGTACCTGAAAAGCATACAATTCTGCAGATAAATAAAAATTTTTGATATTTGAAAATTTGCACATTACTGAGACACACTAAAGTTGGGTTTCGAAATAGTAGGCACTAAATTTTTGAAACATATAAAGACGGTTCACCGGTATTCTGGGTCTTCCACTGGCGTACGGAAACTACTAATAAATTTATAAATATTTTATTCGTAAATTTAATTCAGAACTTAAATATTATATTGCAATAACTTTTATTAAATCGTTTTTTAAGTTGTTAAAATAATGAGCATCCATACACACAAACTTCCACCGAGTCAATAAGTATAAATACTGGGAAATTAATAATTATTGAGTCGACCTGCTTTGAGGTTGTTTAGATCCTTCATGTAACTTATTTTTATCACGTATTTTCAGAAAGTTTATAGGCAATTAAGAAACGAATATTTAAAGTGCATAAAAGAAACCGCCCAAAACTGGGTTTACCTAATTTTTGATGCAAAAAATGAATAGAATGTCTCAAAAAACCGGGGCATGCCAATTATAAAAATATTAGATGCGTTATTATAGCCACAATTTTGAATAATCGTTTTTTTACGTAATTTACTGTGACTGTAGCTTGGAAAAGGCATTTTACCGAGTATAACACGACCTACTTTTCAAATACATGGAAGTAACAGGACTAGACATCTATGATATTAGACTACTAAAATACCTATACTACAACCAAGTAGTCTCCGACAAAATTGAAGACAAACATACTCAAAAACTGCCCATTAAACGTCGAGTACGACAAGGCTGTGTTCTATCGACGAGCCTTTTTAACCTATACTCAGAAGAAAAAGTTCAAGGAAGCTTTAGATGACAGACAAGAAGGTGTAAGACTCGGCGGAGAAACAATCAATAATATTAGTTACGCTGACGATACAGCCATTCTGGCAGAGAATCTGGAAGACCTCCAAACATTAGTAAATCTAGTGAACAAAGCAAGTCGTCGTAGAGGTCTTAAAATCAACATAAAACAAAGTGGATGGCGGTCGGAAAAATAAATGTACATCAGAAGCAGATTTGGATCGATGGGGAGGAGATAGAACGTGTACACCATTTTAAATATCTGGGCAGCTGGCTTAATGCAAATGCGGTTTCTGATGAAGAGATAACAACACGGATTGAAATATCACGCAAGGCCTTAAAGACATGGAAACCAGTTCTATGTAATAAAAATCTGTCAATGCATCTTCGTAAAAGGGTCTTAAGATGTTATGTGTGGTCTGTCCTACTTATGGTTGCGAATAGAAGCATTTGAAATGTGGTGCTAATCAGAGGATCTAAATATCAGCTACTGTGCCTCATAATATAGGAAAAAGTGGAAGGTAAAAGGTGGATAGGGCGAAAAAAGCTGTCCTGGCTACGCAATATCAGGCAATGGTGTGGTCTTTCGGCCGAAGAACTGTTTCGTGCGGCGGCCGATAGGGAAAGATTTAAGAAAATCCTAAACATGATGACAGCCAACGTCTGAAGACAGACAGGGCACCAGAAGAAAAAGAAGTAGCTTGGAGACGATGCATTTTAGGACACATGTTTATTAAAAAAAAAGTCTTATTTTGATCCCAGCAATACGCTCTTAAAATATCTACATCGAATTTTGAATCACCCACATATATTGCATGTTCCAGAGTCGGTAAACCATTTGATTTTTATGTTTGCGCAAAAAATGGACAAACAAAAAATGTAGTCCATTAACTGACTATAAAAACGATTTTGTTCTATTACGTCAACCGCGAGCGAAAAACTATTGTTTTTTATACAGGGTGTTAGTGAATAAGTGCGACAAACTTCAGGAGGTGATTCTGCATAAAAAAATAATGACAGTTTGCTATATAAACGTATGTTCGCAAATGCTTCGTTTTCAGAGATACGCGGATTCTGGTTTAATGTTATTGTATTAGATAGTTCTCCATCCGGATTTTGAGAGTCTTGGCATGACCATGTTGCTACCATCGCAAATTCAACAAGCCAGAGGCTACGTTTTTTGTGGAAAGTTAGAAAGTTTTTTACTCCTGATCAACTGTTGACGTCGTACAACGCTCAAATCCGACCTCTACTGAAGTATTGCTCTCACATTTGGGGTTCAGCACCAAATCATTCTCTTCGTCTTTTAGATTTCATTTAAAAAAGGGCGATTCGGTTAATAAACAGCTCAACTCTCACAGATACCCTTCACCCACTAGAACATAGAAGAAGAGTTGCAGACCAGACATTACTCTAGAGATATTTCCATGGCAGATGCTCCAAAAAAAGAAATACTGTTATATCACCACTTGCCACATTCGGCCGAAGAACCCGGCACGCTAATCAGTCTCACCCATCTACTCTCGAGATTGACACTACAAGGACCAATCTCCATCAAAAATCCTTCTTTTACAGGGCTGCGACGGAATGGAACAATCTTCCAAAATAAGTTTTTCCAGAGAACTATATCCTACAACTTTTTAAAAAGCCTTTATATAATTCCTCCCCCTTCTAATAGTCGCAGTGCGGGCCGTCCGCGACCCACAAGATAGGTCTACCCTTTTTGCGACTATTTTCATTAAAAAAAAATGTATTAAAAAAATGAAAAAACCCCTTATTTCATTATTCCACTAGTGGACAAAGTGGTACTTTATACGGTTCATAAGTGTGAAAAAAATTTCAATTATATGGTGATTGTGGATAAAAAACATTTATTTTAACCTTAGAAAAATACAGTACAATTTTAAAAATTGTCCAAGTTGACATCATATCACACATGACGGGTAAAAGTCATAACTTAAGGGTGTGTTCAAAGAAAAATCCAGATTGGAAATTTTGGATCAGATATGGTTAAAAAAAAATAAGTTTATATATTGTAAATGTGAATAAAAAAAGAAAATATTTACAAGCTGTAGTCTGGAAGAAGTTTGTCTGTTTTAAAAAAACAGTTTTTGAAAAATTGAGCACGAAATTGATATCGGTGAGGAGCAGACGTGTTTAAGGTTTGGTCTTAGAATTAAGAATAAAAAAAAAATATTTGTAAGAAAGACACGTGCATAAAGTTTGATATCAGAATTATAACTAAAAACCGAAAGAGTCTAAACGAATTGGAAGAATTGCACAGGAAACACAATTTTAAAAAGGTTACATAATTTTTGTTTATAAATTTGTTGTGGGTATTTGTATATTAAGGGTTGTTTTGTTCACGAAATATTATTAAAAATTTTTTTTAACATATTCTATTCTATGTTAAAAAAAATATATATTTATAAATTTTAAATTAAATTTTGGATTTAATTGAACACAGCCCCAATAGATTAAAATATTGTCTTAGCCAGATAGAACACAGATAA
The DNA here is from genome assembly GCA_950111635.1 of Agelastica alni. Taxonomy (NCBI): domain Eukaryota; kingdom Metazoa; phylum Arthropoda; class Insecta; order Coleoptera; family Chrysomelidae; genus Agelastica; species Agelastica alni. The sequence continues at coordinate 22,790,932 of OX467709.1, read as the reverse complement.
TAGTATATTCTTCAACGAGCGTATAATGTATTATTCTTGAGGATGAAAATTTCGAAACGAGAGAATAATAGCCATTATTATACGCGAGTAGAAGACTATACTTTCTCTGCGACCATCGCGGACCATCACTCGTTAAATTCTCCATCTTATTGTCGTAATCGAATAGTCGAAATTACCTCGTCTATAGCATGGCAGAATACAAAGCCCCTGTGTGGTTGAACAGCCATCATGTCGCTAAGATTGACACCCAACTTAATAATACAATGCGAATCATCACGGGATGCATTAAATCTACACCAACGTACTGGCTTTCAATACTCAGTCACATCCCTCCTCCAGGCTTCCGTCGACAAGAATTAGCAATTCGTCAATATAAAAAGGTTTCTGGAAATGTACAATTACCTATACTCGTAGACTGAGATCCCGCCAACCAGCGATTAGGACGGCAGAAGAACTTTACGCCGAAAACTACAATCTTAATGAAAAATGGACAGAGCAATGGATGGAATCAACACCCCCGGACATTCATAGAAATTTACCAGCCAACAAAGAGCCCAATGGATTTGACCTTCCCCGGTAAACTTGGAAGACTGCGAACCGAACACGAACCGGCCATGGTAGATGTGCTGACATGCTGCACAAGTGGGGAAAGATGCCGTTTGCCAAATGCGATTGTGGGGCCCCACGCCGAACTGTTTCTCATATAGTGCAAGAGTGCGAACAGAGAACATACACAGGGGACATGGTGGATATGCTGACTCTTTATCGCCGGATGCAACCAACTAGATTAAAGGCTTGGGTATAGCACTATCATATCTCTTGAATTTATATATGTCTATGTGCATGTACATACATACATAAAATCACGCTTTTTTCCCATGGGGGTAGGCAGAGACCACTTTCTTCCACTTGCTACGGTTCGTACACACATCTTTTGCTTCCTCTACTTTCATCAGTGCTCTCATACATGCTCTTCGGTTGTTGGTACTCTTGACCTGGCCTTTCTTCAAAACAATGTTGATCTGATCGAGATATGTTCTCCGAGGTCGACCTCTACCGATTTGCCCATTCACACTCGCCTTATAAATTTGTTTCGTCAATCTTCCTTCATCCATTCTTTCTATGTGTATGTATGTATATATATATATATATATATATATATATATATATATATATATATATATATATGTATTTGTTTTGTTTTAAACCATATGTACCTACGCCATACGATAAAATAAAAAAGTAGATATAACAGTTCATCAGAATGAACATGACATTCGCAATATTGAGCCCACTTATAAAAAAGCTGTTCTATTTCAGCTTTCTTATTGCTCTCAGCCTGTTGGATCCTGAATATTAAAATTGATGATTGGTTGTCAGCTGTAGCATAATGTATTAGGATCTTGGTGATAGGTTGTCAGCTGTTGAATAATGTATCAGGATCCAACATATCTAAGGAATAATATCCATTCATCAATAGATGACGCATATGTTATTGTTGTAGAATCCAATGGTCCTAAAGAAAGTAGTTTCTCGATATCGCGAATGTCATGTTCATTCTTATGAACTGTCATCTCGACTATTCGAAAGGACAATAAGATGGAGAATTTAACTAGTAATAGTGATGATTTGCGATGGTCGCAGGGAAAGTATAGTCTTCTACTCAAGTATAATGGCTATTATTTTTGATAAGCTCGTTAAAGAATATACCATTATTGAAAATACTATTTAAATTTACAGGGTTTTTAAAACTCCCAAAAAAACTAAAAATGTTTATAGAAACCCAATTTTTTACTTTAAACTAATAAAATATTTCGGCGTTCTATGATTTAATATATGATTTTTTAAATTGCCCTTTCTCTTTGTTATGTAGCCACATCCATCTACATGGCATTTGAACATTGGTGGTTTACCGCATTCCCATTTCTGGTGCGTGAACAAACTGCTTTTTGTTAAATATGACTTAGAGCACGTGGAACATTTGTAGCGTCTATCACGAGCTAAAAAAAATTAACTATAAAATAATTCTATGAAAAAGATTAAACCAATTATGTGACATTGATATTTTTATCAAGCACATTGTGTACAAGAATATTTTTAAGAAAATAACGCACAACAAAATCATAACAAAACCAAAGCAAAACATTTTATATTTTATTGATAGTTGCGGTTGCTTCCGAATATCGGCACACTAAGCAATGACAGCAAATTAAGAATGATTTAATAATTAAACGAACAACTTTCATAAAAATATCAGTGGTCTGGGTGCGACCCGAGAGGTTCACACGACTAACTTCCCAGTGGAAAAAACATGAATCTAATTCATGAATTAAAATAGAAAGTAGATATAAAAATATATTTTTTCTTAGGCAATAAAAATAACCATAGAACTATTTATTTTAAATAAACTAATTAATACTCTTATTGTATGTATTATAAAGAAAGGAGGGAAAAATAATAAGTTGGGTGAGTGGGCTTCGTAATAACATATGGCATTTGTAACATCTGACAGGAAGCAGGAAAAACTCTTATTATTTTCCTTTTGTGTGATACGTTTTCTTTTATTAATTTGAATATTTACCTGTAAAATATGTTGATCAATTCTGAGAAGTTGGATCTTGTGAAATTCTACTATGCTGTTAAAAGTGCCAGAAAAGCGGAAAAAATAATAATAAGTTGGGTGAGTGGGCTTGATAATAAGAAATGGCATTTGTAACATCTGACAGGAAGCATGAAAAACTCTTTAAATTATTAATTTTCTATTGTGTGATGCGTTTTTTTTCTATTAATTTGAATATTTACCTGTGAAATATGTTGATCAATTCTGAGAAGTTGGATCTTGTGAAATTCTACTATGCTGTTAACAGTGCCAGAAAATCAGTTAAGTTGTTTTTGACCAAGTATTCGTTTTCTCAGATTGAAGTGATGGGAGCCGTGTCAAGTAATTATTGCCTTTTTTTTTGTTCTTGTTTTCATGATACATACATTAAAATCTTACCTAGTTTATTGAGTTACTATGTATATTTAGTTGCCGAAGAAAAAAATTTCTTGCATACTTTCTGTTTAAATTCACGGATAAAATTAATTATCAAGAACAATTTTTGTTTGGGACTCAAACCCGCGCACTGTGTTTGTACCTTCGTCCATTAAATCGGTTCTGAACCGTTTTAGTTCAATTAGTTCAATTTCTCGTTTAAAACTGCGTAAAATAACTTTCAACTTTATCTTCATAACGAAGATATGCCAGCTGTAAATGAAAAATCCCATGTCAAATCCTATGATACAACTAGAAAGTGGAAACCCTGTATATTAAGGATGTGGTTCTTCTACTTATTATAACATAAAAATTATTATTTAATGTGGAATATTAATAAAATTACAAAACAAACACCAACTTTTTATTAATCATTGTAAATAAGTCAATAATATTTTCTTAACATTTTACATCGATTAAATCTGATTAAATAAGAAAGAAAAACATTCCAATATGATTTATTAAAAAATGTGGCATTAAAGCAGTGAAACAAATTTCTTTATTATCATTTTATCACGTATATCTGTAACCTCTTTTCTTTGTGAGGTTATTGTTCTGCTGAATCTTCCAATTTCAAATCTCCAAATTAAAAAAGTTTCAAATCAAGCTATCTTGGTGCTGTATATGAAAGTGCCTTTTAAGATTTCCTTTTAGTTTAGTTTTGTATTCGCAGTTTTGAACGGGACACTTGAAATTAGCCGATTTTCCACATTCCCACTTCTCGTGAGTGTACAATCCACTTCGAGATTGATAGGATTTCTGGCACCTTCCGCAGATAAATGGTTTACCTACAAAAGAAAAAGTATAATTCTCGAGGAAATGAATCACTTTCAAAACAGTTGTCTACCGTCAAAGTCATTAAAAATAAGCTTTTGCCGAGTTCTTATGTATTATATTGGAGTTACTTTCAGTTCCAAAATTAAATTTAATTGTTAATGAATTATTAATGAAAGAGACACTTCCTACGTCCCCTCTCCACCTTCAAGAGAAGGGAACGATTTAATCCGGATTGGTTACAAATGACGTAACTTAAATATTTTTTAACAATTATCGAATATTTATCTATCAGAAAATGTATTGGAAGTGGCAGTAAATAAAAAAATTAAAAACGGATACTTTAGAGATTATAAGAGGTACGAGCCCTTACCACTATTGTTCGGGCGGTATTAAAATCAAAAAAATATTTTATGATTTTTTTTTAACTTTGTATGTTTAGTACATTTTAAACATTTAAGAGAGGTTTAACCTTATTTGGGATTGATAGTGAAACTTTGTGAAACAAGAAATGGCAAAAATCAATTTTGTATGTTTAGTAGTACATTTTAAACATTTAAACCTTTACTGGAAACAAAAGGCTCGTGTTCTGGTGGAGAATGCGCTCTCTGAAAAGTTTGAAGTACGCCAAAGAGTTTGACAGGGATGTGTGCTCTCTCATTTGCTCTTTAATATTTATTCGGAGAGACTGTTTAGAGGAGATTTGAAGAATACAGATGACGAAATTTTACTAAACGGCGTACTCTAAGGTACGCTGACGACACAGTCCTAATTCCAGACACAGTTGAGGGTCACCAGAGGCTAATAGACAGAGCAACAGAAGTTTGCAAAACCTACAACATGCGCCTAAGCACAAATAAAACAAAGGTTATGATAATAAGCAAACAAGATATTGATGGCCAACTGGCTCCCAACTGGAAACGGTTACATCGATAAACTACCTGAGCACATTTCTTAACAACAAATAGGAACAAATTAAGATCCGAATTGAGAAGAGTAAAACAGCTTTTAATCGCATGAGAAGCGTGTTGTGCAATTTAAATATAGGCTTGCATCTCAGAGTCAGAGTTCTTAGATGCCACGTTTTCTCAATACTAACATATGGGGTGGAAGCTTGGACCCAGACCGACGCTGCATGTAAACGTCTGGAAGCATTTGAGATGTGGTGCTACAGACGCATGCTTAAAATATCATGAATTTACCACGTAACCAACGAAGCCGTCCTACAGCGTATGAAAAAACAAAAAGAGGTTTTAAATGTAATCAGAGAACGCAAACTTTCATACTTCGGACTAGTTATGCGAAACCAGAAATAAAGCCTATTTCAGCTTATTATGCAGCTTATTAGCGACAAAAGAGGTCCTAGAAGACGACGAATATCGTGGATGCAAAATCCAAGACAATGGACAGGAATGACATCTATGGATCTATTTCGGGCTGCAGCAAATAAAATCAGATGGGCCATAGTAATCGCCAACGTCCACTGAGGCACAAGAATAAGAAGAAGAAAACTGTGAAAATTGAATAATAACAACATTTTAGTTGTTTTTTAACAAAAACTTTGTTATTTAAATATAGCGTAACATCCCCTTGAGTTTTAATTACGGCTTTTATACGCAAGGGCATTGTTGCCGCAAGCTTTTGTCATTCTTCAGCAGGAAATGAATTCAAAATTTCTTGAAGTTTCAAACGCAGATCCGGAATAGTGCGTTGGGGATTATTTTTAAGGCACTGTTCCATGTTATACCATAGTGTCTCAATTATGTTGAAGTTTGGGATGCTCGAAGGCTAGTCTAAGGTGTCAATCTCATGATCTGCAAGCCATGTTTTTGTGGATTTAGCTGTAAGTTAAGATGTGTCTGCTTTGCTTCTAATTACACGCTTTCTACAATCATTAAAACTGATATTAAATTTTGACTCATCGCTAAATATCACTTTACTCCAGTCCTCATTAGTCCACAAAACCCTTTCTTTGGCACAAAAAATACGTTTCTTTTTTGCATTTGAGTTAACAAAAGTTTTTCTTTCGTCTGCAAACAAATACTTAAATATCAAAAATTATTTTAGCCACCTTTAAGCTTAAAAAAACTAAGCCCAGATTTATAAATCCACTTCCGACAATACTCTCTTCCAAAATTTAACCCAGTTTGCTGATTCCAAGAAGAGGTAATTTCGCGCAGTGTTGATCTAGTTTGAGCCTTACAAATTTTTACTAAAAGTCTTCTATTTATTTCAGTTACTAATTGTGGGCGTCCGGTATTTTTACCACGAACAACTAAGTTACCAGTTTCCCTGTTTTTCTTAATGATATCTCCAATTGTTGATTTTGATATTTTAAGATCAGAAGCAATTTAAGACGTTGACTTGCCTTCTTTATGTCTTTTAACAATCAATTCTTGAATTTTTAACGGTGTGACCTATTTTTACTTTACAAAATGACAAATGTCAACTAGTAAACAAACTCCCCTAAAATTGTGGTTATATTTCACAGTCTACTTTCAAAATATCTCTATGCATTGTCTAGCTGTCTAAACATTCGGAGGTCAATAAATTATGACAGTTTAACACTATTGTTTGACATAATTTTTAATAAAAATAAAAAATGCGAAAACACTCACACTAAACGTGCATTTATTTACCTAGTTTACAGAAAAAATGTGTTTGGTAGAATAAAATAATATTTAAAGAGTAATAAATTATTAATCATTAAAAAAATTGTCCGTCCAAACATATAGTGGATATGGCTCGTAGTATTTTTTAAAATTATTGGTTTCTAATATAAACCTATTGGTTTATATTATCAGGATATTGTGTGAAACCGGTGAAGTTAAGTACTTCTTTATAATGGTCTTGCGGGGTTCTTCGGCAATCGTATTTTGTAGACGTTTAAAAATTAAGTCACATGTCTCTTTTAATAAGAATTTGTATCTAGGGGTGTTTGTATGCATAAGTAATTTGTTGTTAAAATAAAATGATTTGTTTAACATTGTATTTTACTAGAAAGCCACCGATTTTGGCAAAAAAACACATTATTTTTGTAGCAATACATAAATTAAGTAGCATTCTCTTTCAAGTCTCATAATATGCAAAAAACAGATTTTGTGGGCTTTGATAATGGACAACTGCAACCACGTTTTACCTGATTATTCATGAAAAAAAACCTTGTTTTATTTACTGGGTTATTATTTGTTTTAATAATAGCTCCTATTTTACGCTAACTATTGCATTAACAAATAAGAATTGCAGAACTAACTTGAGGTAAAAAAAAGTCAACATTATTAATATTTTTTTCATAGTGTTAAAACCTATTTATAGGTAGTATTAAAAATGTGATTTGTGTAATAGCAATAACTAGCAAATTTAAATGTTATCTTATTAACAATTCTCTTCGGTAAAATTACCACATGAAAATATCAAATGCATTACATAAATCATTTTATTTGGTTTGAGTTTATCACCAAACTCTTGCGTAAAGTGCGTAAAAATATTTCTCTCTTCGTTTAGTCGCGACTTTGAGACACACATTATCTGGCGGCCATTGGCGGGTTTTAGAAGGAACCGCCCCCCAGCTCATTATTATTAGTCGCGACTGTGCATTTACATGTTGAGGTTTTTTTATTTTGTGTATAAGAGTAATAATAAATAATACCATTTAAAATAATAATAATAATAATAAGACCTGATATCGTGGTGGTTGGTAGAAGAGATAATTCAGTCCTTCTCGTCGACGTAGCCATACCGAACACCCACAACGTCATCATCAAACATCAGGTGAAATTAGCCAGGTATGCAGATTTCGCAATTGAGATCCGAAGTAAAATGGACCTTTACCCATCTGTTTAATGGATAAAAATTATTTTATAAGTAATTTAGTATGTTAAAAATTATAAATAAAACACAACTCTGTGTCTTCGACTATCGCACGAGATATTTGTCTCGGACCTCTTTGTCGCACGTTCACAGTCGCATTAAAATTTTATTTTTTAAAATTCGACAACCATCATTCAGGACTGACTTTTTGCGGGCAACCCCATATCATTGTGTTCGCAATAAAACAGCGCTTATTTTTATGTTTAATTTATAGATTAAACAATGAGGTGAGAATAACTGGGACCAAAATACCTGTTTATACCTGGCAACCCAATAGTTAGGCCGGGAAAAATATAGACAACCCTACGTTTGTATATTCAATAGGCTTTGCACTTACGGTTGGTGTAACATTTTTGAATTTTTAATAAATTATAGCCTGGCCAGGATTTTTTCAGGCGACCCATTTTTTTTATAATTTTTAACATACTAAATTAATTATAAAATAATTTTTATTTATTAAACAGATGGGTAAAGGTCGACTTTACTTCGGATCCTCTACTAGATGTGGAACAGTGAAAATGTGGAAAAAGTCACAGTTATTATGTCATCAACCGGCGTCGATCCTAAAACCATGCACGACAGCCAAAAAAAAAATTGGATTCGAGGAAACAGAGGTTCCGGTGGTGAAGCTGCCCACACCTCAAAGCATTTTTACAGCTTGTCGCCACGCTGCTCTTACCATCTCGTCATCGTCGCCGGCGCGCACGTTCTGTATATTTGATTTGCTAATTGCAAAAAGGGGACATCTCCATTTTTTTGGTATGTTGACATTTATGTATATTTCGCTTCTAAAAGGTTAAATACATCGTTAACTGCAAAAACGGGATATTTTGCATAACCCGGCTTAATACGGTTAAGCGATTTAATCCACGTTGACTGCATAAAGGAAACATCCGGAAGATTTCACCTTTCTACGGTAAAGTACCGACATCGACAACTTAATATGAAGCCAACGATGCCAATTCAGTCCAACAGTTCTTTGTTTATTATAATACAAAGGAATTTATAGTTTAATATTTTAATGTGTGATTGTGTTTCGATGAAATGTTATAAAAATGTGTGTCTAGTATAATTTGTACTGCGTTAACTGAAGAGCTTAAAAAGAGTTCCAGTTCAGAAAGTGAAGTAGAAACACCAAAAAAAAGGAGAACAGTGGTTGAAAATAGTAATAATTACAAGAGAAATGTTATTAAAAAGGCAAAATTGCAAGGAGTGCAACATGTAAATTATTCTGGAAAAGTTATTTCTGCAAGAGTGGTTGATGGTGATGAATGGTAAGTTGTAACTATTGTCACGTGCCTATTTTTTCCCTTCTACAGTTCCATTATTAATTGTGTCTCTGATAGTTTCGTATTCCTCAGGTACCGTAGTTTGTTGTAACTTAAATATATCATTCGTTGTAAATAGTGTTGCATACCTTATTGTGATAGGATTCGATTGTTAATGGATGGGGCTGGCTAACAACACGGACGAGGCGATTATTGGTGTGGAGCATGGACTTGCGAAGATTGTTGGTTGACGTTTATTCCGTGTCATTTCTTGATATCCGGCCTGGGAGTCAGTCGTCTGGTGTCAGTCTTGGGAGTCGTGTGTTGGTGAGAGTTTTTGGGACGGTGTGATATTAGCACGTGGGCAGAACCTCTACGGGATTTCTTTCATATCTGGCTGTATTTGGGCCATCTTAATTGGATTTTGAAGAAAAACCACTTAATTTTTAACTTGACCATTCTATCTTACCTTCGTTGTTGATATTTTGGATTTTGGTGTCGAGTTAAAATAGCCGCATGCGGGATTTATTTGAGGAAAGCCATTGTTAATTAGCAGGTGCCGTCCCATAATCAAACCGGCCAGGAGTAGTGAATTCGTATACCCAAAGGTTATAAGTGATTTATTTTTAAATATATAACGCCGTGACTTATTTTGACACCACGATTAAGTTTTGTTTTAGTTTATTAATATAGTACATTGTTGGAAACTATTTATTGCATTAGATAATATGCCAAAACTAAACTTGGATTAAAATAATCTTCTCAATAATTCTTTATGTCCAAGTAAAAATATATTTTCTTCATACTTATTTGTAAATATCCTACAATTTTGATATTTTAAAGGACAACCATTGTAAAAATATTTTTAAATAAACTCGATTGTTTTGGCAGTGAAAATATTTATGTAAATGGTAAAAACATAAGTAAATTAGCAGCCTTATGTAAACGTTTGATTTAGTGTTATTAATGAGTTGATTTATATACGTTTTACTTTTTTTTTTTTGGTAACTTGGTAAAGTCTGTTACTCTTACTTCTGTTCTGGTTATTTTATAAAGTTGTAAATTTTAAATTTTTGGTTTGTTTTAGCAAGAAAATTTACCATAGCTGTTAATTTTGACTATGTTTGTTATAATGTTGCTATTGAGCTGTGTACTTTGATTTATTGTGTGAGTAAAGTATCCAATATATTTTAGCTATAATTTTATTTATTTGGTTCACCATAATCTTAGTTATTTATCGTGTGGCTCTGCTAGTGCCTATAAGACCTAGGGGTTTCCGGCTTGAACTGTCTAAGTCGGTGGCGCGGCTCACTTTTATATTTTTTTTCTTCTACCCTCTAGGGCTGTGCTCGGGCATAATTTACCAGTAGAGATACCGCTGGCAGAGTACTCTATAGAGAACGAAAAAAAAGACGTGGCACTATTTTTGTTCTATCGTCGCAAGTAGGAAATTAATATATTTATTTTATAACAGAATTTATAAACTGCCCTGTAATCGAAACTTACCGATTAAAAAATACAGAGAAAGAAGTGACTTATTATTCAAAAAATCCTATACCGAAAAGCTATTAGCAAAAAAAAGACTGACATATAAAACACAATAAAATTCATTCCCGAGAAATATCTGGAATTTTGAAGAGAATGTACAATGTGGCCAACTGCAGAGAAGAAAAGCCAAAAAAACGTGAAATGTCCATGCGTCAAATTTGACAGTTTTGCAAAGTAAATAAACAACAAAAAGAACGTGTTATCGTTAATTATTTAATGGTATTTTAAAAAAAACACTGCAAAGAAATGGGATTTAAAATACTTTTTCTTTAAAAAAATATGACGTTTTCTTCGCTTCCTGAACATTTTTAAAAATGTAACATGTCCCCTCTCTGCAGTTGGCAATTCATTTTTTTTACGGAAAAAAGTCGCAAAAAGGGTAAACCGCGGACGGCTCGCACTGCGACTATAAGAAGGGGAAGGGAATATAGAAAGGAGATGATTTTGGACCCGGTTTTTAAAAAGTTTCAGGTCATAGTTCTTTGGAAAAACTTATTTTGGGAGCTTGTTCCAGCCTGTAAATGAAGGATTTTTGATGGTGTAGTGTCAATCTTGAGAGTAAATGGGTGAGACTGATCAGCGTGCCGAGTTCTTCGGCCAAATGTGGCCAGTGGTGGTATAAGAAGTTTTATTTCTCTGAAGCATCTGCCATGGAAATATCTGTTGAGTAATGTCTGGTCTGCAACTCTTCTTCTATGTTCTAATGGGTGAATGGTATCTGTGAGAGTTGAGCTGTTTATCAACCGAATGGCCCTTTTCTGAATGGAATCTAGAAGACGAATAGAATGCCTTGTGCTGAAACTCAAATGTGCGAGCAATACTCCAGTAGAGGTCGGATTTGAGCATTGTACGTCGTCAACAGAAAACCTAGCCTCTGGCTTGCTGACTTTGCGATGTTAGCAACATGGTCATGCCAAGACATATTGTTAGACACCGTGACTCCCAAAATTGAGATAAAGAGACTTGATTCAAGGGTATTTCCGGACATTGTGATGAAATTATTTGAGGAAAAATAAAATTCATACTAAATAGAAAAGTTTTATTATTATTATCTTTTTTTATCTCGAACACTGTCTACACTTTTTCAGCATGTCTGGCTAATATATGCCTTTTGAGGTTTGATTTCAAATGAGTCTTGTAATCACAATAGTTGCACGTAATGGAAGCTTCTTTGCTGCAGTAATACTTTAGATGGTGATACAAATTGTTTTTGGTTTTATATCCTTTACCGCACTCACCACACATGAAGGATGTTGCTAGAAAAATATTGATATGTTAAAATGTTTTTATTAATGTTATTTGACCATTTTTTTTGCTTCTGATTTTTCCATAAAATACAAATTTATTTGCAACGAAAATGTAAGATCCTCAAAATATAATATTTTTATCGGAATGACAGACTTTTACTTTGAAAATCACATACGTCTGAGTTAAATTTTGAATTTTGTGCCAAGCTCCCGTACGCATTTTCAAATTGGCTTTAATTTGACATTTATAAGTGCAGTAACTACATCTTAATGCCGCTTCTGTTCGACAACAGAATTTAATGTGGTCGTACAGAATTTTCCTTGTTTTGTAAAGTTTGCGACAATTTTCGCATCAGTAGAGTCCTAAAATTTAAAATTACCGAGAGAATGTTTAAAACAAAATCTTAATAAAAATTTCTACCAATACAAAAAGTCATAAAAATACTTACAAAAAATCTTAGGCGTCCAACGTTTCTGGTCATAGGAACTTGTCCATAATTATTTATTTAATTATAATAATAATTCGATAAACCTCGTAGAGATAGGCTTTAATAAACGTAAACATTATTTTAGAACATTTAACAGAATATAACGAGTCACCAATATTTGTCACCTCAAGAAGACAAGAATAAACAAAGTAACGTTTCTCACCAGTTTCAGAAGTATATTCCATCTCGGAAGCTGACATTCTCGCCACGCTTCTTTTTGTCAATAAAGATGCCATCAAAAACATAACTTGTTAAAAAACACCAAGTTTCGTAACTCAGTTCTTCTACCGTAAAAAGTTATGAGATCCATGTAATACCAAGTCGGTTAATTTATTCAGTCCTACTTAAGGGTCCTTCTGTCTTAAGTTATTACGTAATTAGCTAACCCAACAACATCTCATAGTGACCATACCAATATTAAAAATCTTTTATGTTTTAAAAAAATAGATTGACTTGGCAATCGTACTAAACAATCTAATTTAATATAATATGTATTACTTCTGAGTAACATTGTATTCTTAATTTAATTAAACACGAAATAATATGAACCTTAGGCTTCAATATATTATAGTTATTAGAAGAAATAATATTTAAAGTTAATATAAAATATTTTATGCTGTTATAAATAAATTGAACTTGGCTCTCATTTCATATTAATGTCTTTGATGGGATAACTAATACATTTTTTCATAAGAGCTACCGTTTTTGTGCTCACCAGTTGGCGCCACTGTCAAATAAGGTCCTGAAGTACAGCTGTCAAAGTTTGTTGTTACGGGCATGAAAACAAAGTTTACATTTAAACCATATTTAATACCCCCTTAAAACCGTACGCGCTGTAATCTCGGTAAACAAACATACTCTTTACAAAAAACACCCATTTTTCTTAGCTCTGCTATTAAAGTACTGAAATTCATTGACCTGTAACTCATATTTGCCATAATTGATCTCAGATATTGCAAAATATTCACATTATTCTACTGTAAGTAATGAACTGACTGTATGTTTAAGTTTAATAATTAAATAATAATATGGAAAATTAGTGAATAATAACGACGGTACGAGAAATATCTAATGTATAAACGTGACTAACCTTTTTTGGTGCGTGGACAGCGTGAAGCGTTGGTTGCTTCGTTTTCGTGAACTCGGGGTTGCACTTTTCACTAATAAATATACGAGTGGTACAAGAGGTAAATTTAAGAGAGAGTTTAAGAGCTCAATGTTGTCTTCTTAAAAGGCAGAAGCGAATGAGAAGAGGGTGTCCTGGTTGTGTCGTTTATTTCCAAAGTCGCAAATGCCGGGTAGCTGGTCAGCCCGTTTATAGGGGAAAGAGATATCTCCCGTCTTTCCTCGTGGCAATATTCAAATAACAATATAAACAAAAATTCTTAGCGCTTTTATGAGAACGAAACACCCACTTTTTTTTAAATTATCCTTGTAGTGTAATAAGTAGGTACCTAGTATTTAACTTTATAATCTGGATGCAATTGCTAAAATTAAAATAAAAGGCAACAACATAATGTTAATATTTGGATTAGGGTGTCGTTTTATTAAATTTTTAGTTACACTTTATTAATTATCACAAAGGTTTCAGATTTGTTAAGTTTTGAAATATACCATTTTAAACCTCTAAAAATGAACAGGGTCATAAAATTCCTTATAAATTATTTTAAATATATTTTGCACGTCTATCGCAATTTCAAATGGCCATCATTTAAAATTTTAATAGTTTCGCGCAAATAAAAAAATTAACAATAAATATACATATATTTAAATTTATAAATACAAATAAAATATTTAAAGGTTTTCGATAATTCGAAAGTATTTATATCTATAAGTAAATTTATTTTTGGTTTAGCTGTAGAGGGTCACCTAAACTGAGTTTTTATTACACCGTTTTTAATATTCGCGTTAAATGCGAATTTTTACAAATTTAGGTGTTATTTCAGCTACTTATAGTTTACCAGTGATCTACAAATAGAAAAAAAATATTGCAAGTTCGTGTTTTTGTAAAATTGGTCTACCATTGATTCCAGCAAAATTTTTAGCAACTTTAACATGTATTTTGTACCGAATCATTAAGGCCATGAACAAATTTCAAGCCTGAACCTTCATAACAAATTTTATTGACTTTAAAATAAATTACCGACAGATAATTTTCAAGCTTAAAACCAATTATTTTTTAAAAATGCAATCGCCCGATAAGTAATTTATATAGGCACCAGTCTGCCAAAGTCAGAATTAATGGTCACCTGACGGAAGATGTTGAAGTGGAGAATGGTTTGAGACAGGGATGTATATTGTCTCCTTTTCTCCTTTATACTCTGAAGAGTTATTTGGGCAGGCCCTGGAAGACATGGATTTGGGAGTTGTGATAAATGGACAAATTCTCAAGAACATAAGATACGCGGATGACACCGTAATACTCGCGCTGTCCATCGATGACCTACAGAGACTTATTAATAGGGTGACAGAAGCTTGCGAAGTATTTGGATTGAAAATAAACACGGCAAAAACCAAATACATGCTAATAAGCAAAGGAGTTGATAATAAAAATGCTAGTATCTACGTCAACGAAACACAATTAGACAGAGTCTCAAGTGTAAGCTACCTTGGTTGCAGGATAAACGAGTAATGGGATTCATAAGTTGAAATCAAAATACGTATTAAGTCTGCCCGGGCAACATTTATTCGCATAAAAAACTTTTTGCCCCATGAATGAGAATGATTAGAGCATATATCTTTCCAGTTCTTTTGTATGGAGTCGAGAGCTGGATACTAACAGAAGCCACACTTAAACGTCTACAAGCTTTCGAGATGTGGTAGTACAGGAGGATGCTTAAAGTAAGTTGGATGGAAAAGATCACAAACGAGGAGGTGCTTATTGTAAAACAACGAAAACATGAATATTTCGGACATATCATAAGACACCCAGCCACAATAGACCTACTAAGGGTTGCGGTGGAGGGGTGACCACGCCCCACTCACATGATACCTAACCTAACCTACAACACCTTAATTTAAAATATTTCCAAACACATAATAATTACAAACTAATCGTTCGTCCGTTCCTGGACCTCTCTGCAGGATCCTAGGTGTGGTGCAGAAATTGTGAAAAAGGAAAATTTATCGCTGACTTTCACCAGACGTTATTTTATTTTCATATTTGTAGATCACACGTTGGGACAAAACAAATAAAAATTGAATAGCGAGGTATCTAATGAAATACAAAATTATACTAGGAAAACGTCGGACTCCTAAGGAACTGTACTTTTCACTCAGCATCTCCCGAATGTTTGACTTTAAAATGGGAATTAAATTCGTAAGGCCTATGAAATTTTTTCAAACACAGTAAACAAGTAATATTCGGTTCCTTTCCGCATTTAAATTTAAGGTGGCTCGTTAAATGCTTCTTGTATTTGTATCTAGAAGAGCACAAAGGGCATTTGAATGGTCTGTCTAAAAATTACATCGAGTTAAAATGGAAAAATTAAAATAATGTGTATGCATATTGAGAACCAAAAAAAAATATAGTTGGGAAAAAGCCTCAAAGGATACCTTTAAGTAAAATAGTAGTCTAACACAGTGGATGGTACTCAGGTCACGGTATTTACGGTATTTATCAAGTCAGGTGCAATCAAATAAATCTTTTTTATGACATAAAGAGAATTGAGTTTTTGTTTTTTTGTTAATGAGTTAAAAATGGGAGAAATCTATAAAATTTACTTGTAATAAAAATATCTATCAAATGCGACTGGTCACGTTGTGAAATTTTGTTATGTTGCATTGCAAATTGCAAAAAACCATTATTTTTGCAATAATTAATTACTCCATTGGAATACCAACTGGTGACTTGTTTTTTTGGGAACAGATGGTTTTCGATATGCTCAATTAACGTAAAAAATGTCGTAGAAGAATATTCAATATTTTGGCAACAATAAATTAACCTTTAAAAGGCGGTCTGGGGTCCTTTCGGACCCAACTTTCTGTTTTTTGTTAATTATTCGCCTTATAAATTTGTTTCTTCAATCTTCCTTCATCCATACTTTCTACGTGTCCAAACCTTTTGAGCATTCCTTTATCTATCTTTGTAACCACATCTTCTTTTACACCACAGCGTTCTCTTATCTCACTATTATTTACTTTATCCAACCGAGTCACTCCGGCTATACTTCTCAGACTACTCATCTCGGCAACAATATTCCTGTTTTTATGCTTTTTCAGCCAAACCCAACATTTACTACCATACATAGGTGTAGGAACCAACACACCTCTATGCACAGCCAGATGTGCCTTTTTGACACTTTCTGACTGTTCATAAAGCTATGCGGTGCCCTATTCATTTGTTTTTCTGCCAACACCCTTCGCTCAATGTCACTGTCATACTTTCCATCTCTCGTAAACTTTAAATCTAAGTATACAAACTTATTTAATTGTTCCACTCTTTCTCCATTAATCAGAACTTCACTTCTTTCAAAAACCATTACTTTCGTTTTGCTTACATTTTTTTTTATCCTTTTGATTTTTAGGGCATCATGCCAGTCGTCTTCAAATGATGCTAATATGACTTGATCATCGGCGTAAAGAAGGCATTTAACGATCAAATTATTCATTTTCAATTCATACGCACTCTCTTTCAAATCTTTTAAACAATCGTCTATGGATAAGTTAAACATCCATAGCGAAGCCACACACCCCTGTCTCACTCCTTTTTCGATGTTAAACCAGTCCGTGTAAGCTCCGTTTATCCTGACACAAGCAGTAGAATCCTCGTAAATTGATTTCAGTGCTCGTATTAAACTACCGCTTACCCTATATTTAGACAATGTCGACCACAATTCACTACTTACCACTCTGTCATAGGCCTTTTTCAAGTCTATAAAAGCGCAATGGTCCTTCTGACTTCTAGCTTTTACCATACTATGATCTTGGTTACTGACTTTTTTCAGTTGAGAGGTAGTATTTTTACCTCTGGCTGTTCTTATGGACTTCCAGAAGAGTTTAAAATTGTTTTAGAAATCGTAAGATAACCTTTTATCAAATTCATTTCTATCACTCTCTTTCTTTCTTGCCACACCTTTTAACCTTTTGTGGTTTTATATGAAGTGTATATTCAATTTGAAATTTCGTCTTTCAGTTTTTCGACTAGGGTCGGTTAAAAAAAAATTTTAATTTACATAATGCATAATAATTAATAACTTTATCATTACTTTATACCAGCACCGGTTATTACTTCATAATTTTCAAATCAATATGTTCCGAAAACGGTACACAGTATCGAGTTTTACCAAGAGTTTCTTTTTGGTGTAAAGTTGAATGATGTTTAAGTTCACTTGAAATTTTAATTAATAAATATAACCTTAAAAAAGTTATGTTCAATACTACTTGGTATAAACTGAGTAACTAGAGCCCTCTATGAGAGTCAGACATGAAAAATAAATTCATGGGATGTGTATCAGCTTCTAAAACATATTCGTATAAAATTTCATTACAACGTTTCCAGTAGTTTCGGCTAAATCTTAATAAATGTGTATAAATAGTTTTTCTTCAACGCCCTTTATCTTGAATACGAAATTACGAAAAATTTTTAGTCAGCAAACCTTAATTATTTTTTAGTTTTCTACCTTTCCTAGAAACGGGGTCACTTTTATTTGAAACACTCAGTAGGTGTCACCTATTTTTAACTAATTAACAAAAAAAAACGAAAACTCAATTCTATTTACACATTTGATTTTTCTATTAACCCCACTTATCCCCCTTAACCCCACTTTCTATTAACTCGCAAACTGGACTGGACTATAAAACAATTCGCTTAATGTAGCTGCGGCACCGATTCGATCATCAGCTGTTTCAATTTTTTTAAACTTTTAAATGAATTCCTATTTTTTACATTTTTACAAAAAAAATGTGGGAAATAAAAGAAAATGCTGCAGTCAAAACTTGTATTATAAGCAATATTTACACTACATTGTTTTGTAATAAAAAGATTCAAAATCTCCAATATACTCGTAATGCTTCTTAAAGACATGTAATTTAATATCGTACTTTTGTCTAGTGGTTATGGGACAGTAGGGACATTTGAATTGATTTTTTTTACAACATTCGTACCGGATGTGTCTATACAACGTTGATTTTTGTTGATAATTTCTTCCGCACACGGTGCATACAAATTTACCTACAAATGAAAAAAAAAGACATGAAAAAATAGAACCTTATAACGACTTCAAACGAAACCATAACGGTTACCTTAAATATTTTATTTTTAATTCAAAAATTACCTAAAAAAAAATTTAAACCAAAAATTTTCTATCGTAAAAAAAATATAAACTTTCATTAAAATTTAATAATAAACCGTACGCAAAAACGTATAAAAACCGACTTCAATATTGTTTTCTCATGTATGCCATTGTCAAAACTGGACTAATTTAAATTTAGACAACACGGGAAGAACCAGCTTTTAAATAAAAAAAAAATCATCAAAATTGGTTCACCCAGTTAGTAAAGGATCAGAAGTAAAGTTGATCTTCACACATCTGTTTAATGGATAAAAATTATTAAATAAGTAATTTAGTATGTGAAAAATTATAAAAAAATAGGTTGCCTGAAAAAATCCTGGCCATGCTATAATTAATTAAAAACTCAAAAATAACTTTTTTATAAATTCTACCGATAAGTTTAACGAAAAAATTTTACACCAACCGTAAGTACAAAGCCTATAGAATATTCAAACGTAGGGTTGCCTATATTTTTCCCGGCCTAACTATTGGGTTGCCAGGTATAAACAGATTTTTTGGTCCTAGTTATTTTCAACTACTTGTTTAATCTATAAATTAAACGTAAAAATAAGCGCTGTTTTATTGCGAACACAATGATATAGGGTTGCCTGCAAAAATCCTGTCCTGAATGATGGTTGACGAATTTTAAAAAATAAAATTTTAATGCGACTGTGAACGTAAGACAAAGAGGTCTGAGACAAATATTTTGTGCGAAAGACGAAGACACAGAGTAAAGTAATATGAAATATATAATAATTTGAAATTCTCTCAACCCGGGGTCGTTCTTTGCTGACTTTACAATTTGCCTCCACTTGCTGCGGTCCATCATAAATTCTTCTGGTCGTTGGACATTTAGAGTCCGTAAGTCCGCTGCAATATTATACTTCCACCGCATGTTTCACATGCATATGTCATTATAGGTCTTATAATTGCATGGTAAATTGTTACTTTCGTACGGCGCGTTACATTTTCTGATTTCATTATTTTTTGTAGTGCAAAACAGCAGCGATTGGCTCCCTGAATTCTGTTGTTAATCTTTTGTGTTATATTGTTATCTGAGGTTATCTGTTAAAGACCCTACCTAGCAACTACAGACCTATCGCACTGCTATCTATTATTTCAAAGGTCATGGAAAAAGCCATCAACATCGAGCTCATGAAATATCTGGAAGACTCAGGAATTATCAATGATAGGCAATATGGCTTCCGCCATCAGAGATCAACTGGTGACCTGCTCGCATACGTCTCACATATATGGCAGCTATCTATTGAAAAGTATGGAGAAACTTTAGCTGTGGCATTAGATATCTCCAAGGCGTTCGATCGAGTTTGGCACCAGGGACTCCTCGCCAAGCTTCCATCTTATGGCTTGCCCCCTCAGCTGTGTTCTCTGCTTGCTAGTTTTCTCTCAAACAGGTCTCTCCATGTAGTGGTCGATTGAGTTTCATCTGACACTCTACTCATAAATGCTGGTGTTCCGCAAGGATCCATTCTAGCACCAACACTATTTTTACTTCACATCAACGACCTATTGAAAGCAACTTCATGTCCCGTACACAGCTTTGCCGATGATAGTACCCTCCATACCGCATTCTCTTCCAGGGCCCCTATATCAGCCCGTGAAACCAGAAATGAACGAGGAAGAAATGTTAACAATATAAATATGGACTTAGCAACAATTCTCGAATGGGGATCCAATAACTTGGTAGAATTCAATGCAAACAAAACACAAACATGTCTTTTCTCTAGAAAAGCCGATCTCACTGTGCCTAACATAACTTTGTCAGGAGTAACCATACCACTGAAGTCATCCATATCGATGCTTGGTATTACTATCAGCAATAACCTTTCCTGAGAAAATCACGTGAGGTCCATTGCCAAAAGTGCATCCCAAAAACTTGGTTTTTTGTTTCGTGCCAAGAGCTATTTCACCTCCAGTCAGCTGCTTATGATCTATAAGGCACAGATCCGACCTGTACTGGAGTACTGTTCCCATATTTGGAGTGCAGCACCTAAACATATCCTGAAGCTACTGGATTCTGTCCAAAAAAGGGCAATTCGTCTCGTCGGTGATGCCTCGCTTACAAACTCGCTCACTTGTCTGGAACACCGTAGAAAAGTTGGCGATTTGTCTCTATTTTATAGATATTTTCATGGGCGATGCTCTTCTGAAATATCAACAATCGTTCCTCCTTTGGCAGTCTCTTCGAGATTAACCCGTCAAGTTCAGTCTTCACACCCCTTCGTGGTCACTTTGGAGACCTGCAGAACATCACTTTCCAAAGACTCATTCATCCAACGAATTGCGAGGCTTTGGAACTCATTGCCTAGGGAGGTGTTCCCCGATGCATACAACCTCCAGAAATTTAAGAAGAACACCAACTCCTACCTTCTTTCCCTTGGTTCCCACGATGTTTTCTGAACATTACAGGATATCCCTTTTCGTGGGAACCAGAACATATAAAAAAAAAGGTGATTGTAGCTGCCAAATATTTAAACTCATGGACCCTTTCAAAATTATAGTGGTCCATTGTCACATTTTGTCCTATCCTGTCTCTTCGTTCTGTTCTTGTTGTAGTCATGTATTTGTATTTGTAGGCCAACCTCCTTTGCAGCATTTTCCAGTTTAATGAATTCTTCCTTAACATTGATAGTTGTTTTTCCTACTATATATAAATCATCAGCGAAAGCTACTACAATGCGCGGACCCTGATTTCCAAATAGGAGCATTTCTATGTTTGCCCTTCGTACGATGCCTTGACGCCTATTCTAGTATCGGCAATATAAAACAGGGTGACCCAATAGTGTGGTAAAGTTCTTGTATTCCGTTATTACAACAGATACGAAAAAAATATAAAAGCAAAATTGTTAATCATCATCATCAAAATGCATAAACCAAAATTATTTATAAATATACTCTATAACTTCAAACCTAGCCAATTATAACTTTTTTGACTTGATAACGTCTTATAAATCGACGAGCGCCGGCTGCACGCACGAAAAAGCATGACTCATTCGTTCGGCTTGTGACGCATCTATCTCTCTTCCACTTCATCGACCGATGCGTCCGAGTAAAAGAGGGACAGAAAATATTTATATTAATGAGTGCAAATAAATGATAATTAACGATAATTCAGTGATAATAATTTAATTCAATTCATAAAAGTATGCAATTTTTCATCGGTGTGTTCTTAAGACGTTATCACGTAAAATTATCGTCCGTAAACCGACTTTACAGACAACCAATTTTTTTAAATGACATCTTGTATTTTTTATTTTATATTTGAACTTGACTTTTTTTTACGAGTCTTCTATTATAATGTTTGCTTGGAGTATAACAAGGATTTTAAAAATTATAGTCATTTTTTGAAATATGTTTCTTTTATAAACAAAATCCAGTTTTTTTAACTGATTTATATTTTTTTTTTGTTAGCTATGACTTAACCAACTGTTTGTTGTTGTAGTAGAACTGAAGAAATTATTATATTTTTTTAATCAATGCCTATTTTATTTTATAATATTTAAGGTAAAATTGTATTTATGTCATTAAAGGTCATTTTTTGAACATTCGTGCTAAAAGTTATTCGGTTTTTTTTTCATAAATAATATTTGTTATTGATTCTTCTTATCTCTGTTAGTACACAATTTTTTTAAATTTAATTTCATTATGCGTTATTATTTGTTAATAACCAAGGAAGCAAAAATGCAGAATGTGTCCAGTAATACGGTGAAGTCAAAACCACTAATTGGTGACCATTTCTGTGCAAAGAAAAAATACCGGTTGGAATCAACTACTTAAGGATGTTCATTAGAACTTTTAGGGGGTTAGAGGATAAAGGGGGTACTCTATGCTTTAACATAGACCATCAGCAGAATAACAAACATTAATTAAGAAAAAAATGTATTTAAAACGTATTAAAAATTATTTATTAAATCGTTTTTTAAATAAATAAAATGTTTTTAACTATTAAGTTAATAATATATTAATATTTTTAAACTCGTACATATATAACGTTGTAAATGTGAAAACAGCGCATTTAAATGTTGGCAGAGCTTTTTACTTATACTTGTATTATTTTAAAATCATTGTAGCAAGACATATTATTCCAAATAATGTTGTTATATGTCCACATAAACTTTCTTGTAAATCATACATAAAATCATCATACATTTTTTTTTAAAAATCTCTATTCTGTTAAATTATACTCACATTAACCTACCAATTTATTGCTTACATTGGAAAGATAATTCACGAACTAATTGTTTTAATAGGCGACATTACAAAATGTACTTTTTATAATGCTATAAAGTATGCATTTTTTTAAATCTGTAAGTAGGGTAAAAGCCAAAATTGTTCGAAATACACCAAAAACTTGAACTTTCCATAAGAACCCTTGCTTTATTATTATTATTTTTAAAATATTATATTTCGAAAAAACATACGGTAATATATAATTAAAAAAATTCATGGAGTGTTTAAGTACTATATAACAACTATATAATTTCGTAAGCATCCTACTCGACCTTTAAAATTCATCATTTTTTATTACTCATGCGGAATAAGTAGCATCTTAGAGCACGCTGTTGCGGTTGAAAAATAGCTGTTTGCCCATTTGAGTGCGACAAGTTTACTTGGCACACGCTTACGTCATTTTAGTGTTACTTGGCACACTCAAATTATACTTAGCACGCGCAAATTCGAACCACCAACCTTTCGGTTAACAGCCGAACGCGCAACTGTCAAATTGACATTACAAAGTTTATATTTTTATTTCAGTTAATATTTTTGGTCTGGACCCCTGTTTTATGCTCGCGTTTATTCCACATTTGCAATAAAAAATAGTATGTGCAACCCGTGCGATTTTGTCAATTGCTCACTCGCTTCGCTCGTGCATTCAACTTCGCTCTCGTGAGCAATCGCCAACTTATCGCACTAGTTACACAATATACTATTCCAAAACCACTTTTTAACCGTCCTATAAATATGGACTTAATTTTTAAACACCAAAACTACAAGACTTAAAACCGTTTTTTTAATATGCATATCTGGGAAAATCTAAAAAAAAATTTTACTCTTTTCGTAAAAAATGTTATTTATCAGCATTGTCGAATATGATTTTTATTTGAGATACAGAAAATAATGTGGACATTTTTGAATGGAAAGTAATTGTAAAAAAATGGACACATTTTTTATATAGGTACGTCTACAATAAATCCCAAAAAAAACGTAAAATAACAATTATTGTATTAGTGTTATTGTTATTATTGCTAATCACACACTGCATTAAAAGGTACACTTGAATGATTTGCCCTTGGTTCGAATGAATATCCCAAATAACGTGTATCCTTCTTTGATCTTACATGTAATTAATACTATTGATAATAATAATATCTTGTTTATTCAACCAACTCGCAAAAAATATAACCAATAATAATTATACATATTTTTAAAACGTTTGTTCTTATGAATGACCTCGAAACAATGCAGCAACTTTTATTGCATTTTAGGAATATTTGTATGACAAATATGATGACAATACTTCATAAAAAGAGATAGTTTTAGAAAACAAAAATAGGAATTAAAGAAATTTAAACTTGTGTCGGTATTGAGAGAATAGTATAACAGTGAAAAATAATTGTTAATAATAATCAAGCATTGTTTACAACAATTGAATATTGTTACTAACAAATGATTATTGATCATAATAATTTAAAAAAGAGAATACACAAGTACAGGCTCCATTCGGAGACATCAGTAAAAGTTGCAATGAAAGTGAAATTACTAAGACAGAAATTGTAGAAGCGTTGAACAGTTTATAAATTGGGTAAAGCTGCTGGGTATGACAGGATAATAGTTAAAATGCTAAAGGCTGGACAAAACGTGGTAGCTAGTCTACTGTACCGCCTTTTTGACCTTTGTTGGAGAAGTGGTAGCGTACCAGGTGACTGGTGCAAGGCCGTTATCGTGCCGCTTTACAAGGGGAAATGTTCGCAGCAGGACTGTAAGAACTACCAAGGTATTAGTTTACTCAGCATAGTCGGCAAACTGTTTGCAAAGATATTGAATAAAAGAGTAACGAATAAAACTGAGATGATATGGGATGTGCAAGCAGGAAGGAGATGTATGGATCAGGTCGTTATATTACGAGGTATAGTTGAAAAATTCTGGTCTATTGCGCTTTTATAGAAATGGAAAAGGCCTATAACAGAGTGGTAAGGAGTAAATTGTGGTTGACATTGTCTATGTATGCGGTGAGCGGTAGTTTAATACGAGAACTGAAATTACTTTATAAGGATTCCTCTGCTTGTGTCAGGATAAACAGTGCTTGCACGGACTGGTTTAACATCGAAAAAGGTGTAAGACAGGGATGTGTGGCTTAGCCATGGCTGTTTAACTTATACACAGACGATTGTTTAAAAGAGTGAAAATGAATGATTTGATCGTCAAATGACTTCTTTACGCCGATGATCAAGTCATATTGGCGTCATCTGAAGAAGAATTGCAGGCGATGGTTTATGTTATGCATAATGCCCTGAAAATTAAAGAAATAAAAATGAATGTAGGCAAAACGAAAATAATGGTTTTTAAAAGCAAGAAAGCATGACAAACTGTGAAGTTTCGATTGAGGGAGAAAGAGTGGAACAAGTAAATGAATTTGTGTACTTGGGTCAAAGTTAACGAGAGATGGAAAGTATGACAGTGACATTGAGCGAAGGGTGTTGGCGGCAAAACAGATGAATGGGACACTGCATGGCTTTATGAACAGCCAGAAAGTGCCAAAAAAAGGTACGTCTGGCTATGCATAGAGGTGTGTTGGTTCCTACCCTATGTATGGAAGTGAATGTTGTGTTTGGCAGAAGAAGCATGAAAATAGGTTTAATGCTGCGGAGATGGGTAGTTTGAGAAGTATAGCCGGAGTGACTCGGTTGAATAAAGTAAAAAATAGTAGGATAAGATAACGCTGTGGTGTAAAAAAAGATGTGGTAACAAAGATAGATAAAGAAATGCTTAGATGGTGTGGACACGTAGAAAGGATGGATGAAGGAAGATTGACGAAACAAATTTATAAGGCGAGTGTTTATGGACAAGTCGGTAGAGGTCGACCTCGGCGAACATATCTCGATCAGATCAACATTGTTTTGAAGAAAGGCCAGGTCAATCAGGCCAACAAACGACGAGCATGCATGAGAGCCCTGATGAATGTAGAGGAAGCAGAAGATGTGTGTAAGAACCGTAGCAAGTGAAAGGAAGCGATTTCTGCCTACCACTACGGGAAAAAGGCGTGACTATATGTATGTATGTATTATAATTTGTTATAAACAATTCGAAATCGTTTTTTATAATTATTTTAATAATAATAATTATAACAACAAAATATATGATACTTTTTCATTTTTTCCGCTGGGAAGTTAGTCGTGTGGACCTCTCGGGTCACACCCAGGCCACTGATATTTTAAATGAATTCTACCATGACTTACATTTGATTTTACGCATTTTTTGTTATTTTATTTCACTTTTTCGTTTATTGCAATTTGACTGGATATATTAAAAATGTATTATAAAATTTATTTATTAGCAATAGTTAAGTGTTTAAAATTTTATATGTGATTTTTAAAATTTTAACAAATCTAATTAATTTGAATTTACGCCCAACCTTCCTGAAGTTTTTACATTATCATGCCTGTAGGTAAATATCGCGGTTACAAAGTGTTATTTATTGGAATTTCATGCGCACCAAGTGATTCAATAATTATTATTTAATAGTAACTAAATATAACTAATAGGATGTTTTAGTTTAACGTGTTGATTTAGCGTCCACAATCTTTTTGCGCTATAGTAACACCCTGGAAAGTTACAGAAATACGATGCCAACTTGCCGCACTCATATCGCAAATGTTGGTTCAAGCCTTTTTTCCTTCTGTACTTTCTGTTACAAACTTCGCAAGAAAAAGCTGGAAAACAAACGAAATCATTCAGATTACATGAACATTTTATTGTTATTTTTAGTCTGTACATTAGTTTAACCATATTACCTGCGATCATTAGTCAGAGATTTACAAAAAATTATTAACTCATAAAAAGAAAGCGTTGTTTTATTTTAACGACCACATTTTTAAATCGAAACATATTCTTTTTTTGACGGTGTCATCAAAAGTACATATACAGTGTGATCATTCGAAAACAATCCATATCGAATACAGCTCGACGAAATTATATTAAGAAACAACAAGGACTAACTAACAGACTAACAAAGCACAATTTTCTTTGTCAAATAATGATAACTCACAAACAACTTCGTCAGGAGGCATCCAAAAGCGAATAAAAAGGAGAAACTGTAGGACTAAAATATCCAATTTAAATTAATGTAGATTAATACGATTTTAGGGCAAAAAATAACGAAAGATTATAACGACATTGTTTTGAAGAAAGGCCAGATCAAGAGTATTCACCAACAACAATGTATAACTTTAAGTTAAATTCTGTTATGAATTTACACGTTTTACAGGAGCATTAAGTAACAACAGTTAATATGCATGTATTTTTTTAATATTTTTATTCGATTGTTACATCACTATAGGCCAAAAAACTAATATAAAGTATTTAACAAAGGGCACTTTAAACGCCCGCCATTTTGGCGCGCTTGGTGTGACGTCATAGTCTATGACAACAAACAAACAAATGGAAAGGTTACGTTAAAGATTATTGTGTTTTGCTGAAATTTTACAGTGTTTTTACTGTTCGACTAATACATCATTATGAAACTACCTTCTCCCTCTATTAAACAATTCAAAAAGCCGACATACATTAATTCGTTTCCTAAACTTTTTTTGTTTATGTGCTACAAATATCTTATACTTACACAGTTCTAAAATATCACTAAAGACAATATTTGTATCACCTGTGTTAAGTATTACACTGCTTACTAACACATTCTGTTTCCTATTAATTTTACAATTTAATTTATTATGTTTGTGTTTTCAGATAAAAAAAGACAGAAAATTGTATGAAGTATAAAATTATGAATGTGCAAGAAAAACAAAAAACTACATTCGGATCAAAAAAAGATATCCTTTCTTACAAATTTCAATGTCTAAAGGATGCTGAGTCGCAGTCACCACCAAAAAATGATTTAGAAGCTGGTACTAAATCAGCTACATCTCACATATAGATAAAACAAAATGCTTGTAAAGCTGGTTGCAGCACTTCCTTATCCAATGTATATTTAATATAATTTTACTTTTAAATGTGCAATGATATTGTAATAAAACTGACATTACTTACATTATCTGTTGTCATAGACTCTTACGTCACATTCGCTCTGACCAATATTTAAATTTCCCACAGTGTTTTTGTACTGTTTAAAATTATTTGTTGTTTAAAAAGAAATAATAATCAAAAATATTGATGGAGGCATAATTCTTAAGTTATAAAGTTATAAAGTTAAATCACATG
This sequence comes from Agelastica alni, assembly GCA_950111635.1. Taxonomy (NCBI): domain Eukaryota; kingdom Metazoa; phylum Arthropoda; class Insecta; order Coleoptera; family Chrysomelidae; genus Agelastica; species Agelastica alni. The sequence continues at coordinate 22,762,978 of OX467709.1, read as the reverse complement.
CATATTCTGAAAAACCAACCAACTGAAAAAATAAAAAAGCTTTACGTAAAGCCCGAAAGTTTAATGGATAAATAATGAGCAATATTAAGATAATATGAAGATAACACACGATGGGCTACTCGACACAGCAATCAAAGAACAAAACACACAAGGCAGAAAAGTTATCTCTATGATGAACGGAATCTTATGGGATCAAACTATATCTAAATCTAATAAACAAAGAATATATAATACCATCCTTAAAAGCATTATAACCTACGGTAGTGAAACATGGCAAATAAAACAGTCTACATCAAAAATGCTAATAAAACTGAGATGGACTTCTGGAGGAGATCTGCGGGTAAATCAAGAAGAGATAGGATACACAACGACAGAATAAGAGATATAATGGGTGCCAGACATACGATTGTTGATGATATAAGAACAAAACAGTTAATATGGTATGGTCACGTCCAAAGAATGTCAGACGATAGGTTACCAAAACAAATTTTGACATGGACACCCCAAGGGAAAAAAGGAAGAGAAAAACCAAGAAGAAGCTGGAAAGAGGGCATTGACAAAGAGATGAAAGAAAGAGACTTGCCGGAAAATGGCAAGATAGAGATGAATGGCGGTTAGGAGTCGGAAGGCGTCGTAGAACGCTATAAGCCGATATATATATAAATATAATATTACCAATTACTTAGGTGTGCAAAAATGACTAAATTTTAAAATTAGTTGATTGGGATAACATTGTTTAAATAATACAAAAAGATCCAAAAATATGCATTCGTTGTTTTCGGTTATATCTGTAAAGTAAATTTTTGGCGATGATGAAGAGTTAACAAATAAGCCTATTCTTGGTTATCATTAACAATTGTAATACATTCAATATGTGTTAAATATCTTCATAAAGCTATAACGATTTAATGCGAAAGTATGTTACAATTTTGTTTTTTTAATTAAAGGGGTAATTTAAAAAGGCAACACTTGTTTTAAATATATTTATTGTTTTCTAAAACTTGTTCGGTAAAACTGTGCTTTACTTAACAGTCGGTTTTCTCGAAACATAAAAATGAGACACCTAACCGCTACTAATATAATTTTCTTTAAAAATAACCTATAGTTTTGTTATCTGTAAAAATAATGACGTTTTACAATTCAGTTAAATTAAGTATGTCTTGAAGTACGATCGAAAATTTCCTTTATCTTTTTCGCTAAGTCGAAATGTTATGTAACGTAAAATATTTTTTGGATTTTGCTTCCTCCGGAATCAATTCATTCTTATGCATAAACGAGTAATGGCTAAGCAGGTGGTGTTTTCTTTTGGTTTTGTGATCGCAATAGACGCATTTAAATCTCGGCTCTTGACCACACTCGAATTTCATGTGCGATTTCAACGAAGTGCGATGATGATAGGATTTTAAACAATTCGGGCATTGAAATGAACCTACAAATTAAACAATTATTAATCTAATCGACCAAATTTTTTTTAATGGTGCAATTTCGGTGTTTGTACTTCGTACCAAATCCGCTCGCTAGTTAAATCACCATTATGACTTACCGGCACTTTTGCAAAAAGGTAGATGTTTCCTGAAAAAGTAACCCATCTTTCTTATGATATTTACTCAATTCCAATGTGTAAGTGATAACAGAAGATCAATATTTTCTATTAACCAATAAGCAACATTACCTGATTTGGAATAAAACTGTCTTTGATACTGGACGTGAGAAAACGTAGAAGAGGAAGTACGAGAACAAGTAGCCAAAGCCAGCAAAGTAGCCGGATGTCTAAACGACGTAATTTTGCGTAATCAACACCTAAAACAAGAAACAAAATAAAGGATCTACAACACGGCAATAAAACCATCATTACTTATACAGCAGAAACAAGATCAGATATATCCAAAACAAAACAACTTCTAGAAACAACGGAGATGAAGATACTAAGGAGAATTACAGGGAAGACTTTGATGGATAGAGAAAGGAGTGAGAACATTAGACAAATGTGCAAAACGGAGAGTATCAATGATTGGGTATCGAAGGGAAAACAAGAATGGAATCAACACATAAATCGTATGGGAGAAGATAGACTAGTCGCCAAACGGAAGACGAAGTATAGGTCGGCCAAGAAAGAAGTGGAATGACAATCTGGATCGTGGCTAAAAAAATCGAATAAAAACAGTGTCCATAGGCCTACCATAAAAGATAGAAAAAGACGTAAGAATCTAATAATTTAGGTGGTTTCTCCTCCCTCCTCCTTCGTAGCTCTATAACCCCATGTGGGTTCTGGTTGACTGCACAATGCGTCTTCACCCCTGTCGGTCCATCAACAACTGAGGGTTGCAGTCCAATCCCATGGTACGTAAATCGCTGATTACGTTATCGCGCAATCTCATTCGCGGCCTTCCCAGTGGTCGTTTACCAGCGAGGTAGTTCTTCCATACCAATTTTGCCGTTCGTTTATTCGGTAATCTTTGGACATATCCCGCCCATCTCAATCTCATCCCTTTAATCTTATTTACAATATCGGGTTCCTTGTACAACTCAGAGAGTTCTAGTTCTGTGGACTGGATGGAATGGATCTCCAGTATCGACCCAAACACTCTTCGGAGTACCTTCCGCTCGAAAATTCTCAATTTTCGTTCGCCATCTTTTGTGAATGTCCACGTTTCACAGCCATACATAACCACCGGTCGTATTATCGATTTGTAGATTCGTATTTTGGCTCTCCTACTAATACGTTTGGATCTCAGTGTTTTGTCTAAAGCATACATACATCTGTTGCCAATCCGAATTCTGGCTTTGACCTCTTCTGTTATGGCCGTTATTCTTCTTCTTCTTCTTCGCTTTCCTCTTGACAGAAGAGTCGCGATCAACCTTAGTATTACTTCGTTACTGGCTTTACAATTTCTCGCCATTTTTTACGGTTGTAGGCGCTAAATGCTGCTTGGTTGATTGTTAAGTCAGTAGATGCCCTTATTTGATCAGTCCAGCGTGTGAGAGACCTACCTCAGGACCTAGTACCTTCTACCCGACCCTGAACTATTAGTCGCTCCAAGTTGTCCTCGTCTCTTCTCTGAAAGTGCCCGAAGTACCCTCTCGAAATTAAAATCTTCAATCGTCACATTCTGGCCTATATCTTTGAGCCTGCCTTGATACGTACATGTATTTGGTCTTAATTTCGTAAATGGCTAATCCCATTTTAAGTGTTTCCTTTTCTATCTTGATAAACTGTTCTTTGACTTTAAGAACTGACCTGGCCATCACATCGATGTCATCCGCAAGGGCAAGTTGGAGTTTTGGTCCATCATTGGTGAACATCTCCACTTAAATATATGCTGCTCTTATGGCTTTGTCCAGCGCTATATTGAAGAGCAATAGTGCGTCACCTTGTTTCAGCCCGTTGTTTACGTCAAATGCGCTTGAGACAGTGCTTCCAATTCTAACTCTGCTTTTGGATCCATTTACACACATTTGGGTTAGTTTAATTAGCTTTTGCGGGATTGATAGTTCTTCCATTGTCTGCCAAAGTTTTTCTCACAAGACACTGTCGTAGGCTTGTTTAAAGTCGATAAATATATGGTGCAACCTTTGATTAAACTCCAGAATTTGTCGAATAGTGAATATTTGGTCGACTGTAGATCTGTTTTTTCTAAAGGTAGTCCCCCACAACGTCTTCCACTAAAGGTGTTAGCTGCTGTAGGATATTTATCGATAGTATCTTGTATGACGTATTTATCAATGAGATGCCCCTGTAATTGGCACACTTCATTTTATCCCCCTTCTTGTTTATGGCGATTATAATACTTTCTTTCCAATTGCTCAGTATTTTTTTCTTTTTCCAGATTGTGGTAATTAGCCGATAACATACCAGACCTACAAAATATGATGAATAGTATAACTGAATATAGTGAGCATCATGGATTGGTCATAAATTTATCAAAGACCAAACTGCTAGTCTTCTCCAAGAGACCCACTGCTGAAACAATTTTGATTAACGGCAATCAGATTCGTCTCAATCAGTCTCGTGTTTTAAATATCTGGGTACCATAGTCAAAGCGTGGTGCGATCCGAAATTCGTTCCAGAATCGAACAAGCCAGGAAAACATTCATAAACATGAGAAGATTTTTTGCTAGTCCTGATCTGAGTATGGAGCTCAGGGTTCGTATGATTAGATGTTATGTCTTCAGTGTGTTGCTGTACGAATGTGAATGCTGTACCCTGGATCCTGCAACTGAAAAGAAAATTGAGGCGTTTGAAATGTACTTATATCGCCGTATGCTCCGCAACTCATGGGTTCAACGAAATACAAACGAAGAAGTGCTTAGACGAATGAATTAAAGAAAGGAAAACTACATACATAGGCCACATTATGAGAGGCAATAAGTATGACTAATAATTGAAGGAAATATTCAAGGGAAAAGATCTGTTGGTAGACGTCAGAACTCCTGGTTGAAAGACCTCAGAAGATGGTTTGGGTGCACTTCCATTAAAATCTTTCGAGCTGGTGTGTCCAGAATAATGTTAGCTATAAGGATCGCCAACTTTCAAAAGAAGAGGGCGTCATAAAAAGAAGACGAAGGTAATTAGCTGGTGTATATGCCAATGCAGATCTTCACCTTCATATTTTATGCATTCCGTGGGTATGGTGGTTCCTTACATTACAATATTCAAACAGTTATGTTGTTTGCTTGAATGCTGTTTGATAACCTTAACCTCAAGTGCTTTTTGTATATTCTAGTTGCGAGATGTTTTTACTAACTTCCGATTACCTACAATTTCATAATAAAAATAATATTATTATTATACAGGGTGTTAGTAAATAAGTGCTACAAACTTCAGGGGGTGACTCTGCATGAACAAATAATGATATAATATAACGTATGCTCGCAAATACTTTGTTTCAGAGAAATTCGGTGTTAACGTTTTTCTTAAACACTGACGATTTATATATTGCTCTGTAACCGGTCAAGAAAAACTGAAATTGTACTCAAAAAATACATTTATTAACATTTTTTTTGCTGCAATTCAATGATTTAAAAAAACACACCAATTACAAATCTAACTTTATTTAAGTAAAATACAAAGAAAAACGAAACATAAGCAAATTACAATTTGGATAAACACACTTTGATGCTCGGAATTAAAGTAACATCACAGTTTTAATTAACAATATTTATCGGAAAACAAAAAACCTCAATTATACCGCCTAACAAAATGTTATCATATTTAAATAATTTTCTCCGTATCGAACATTATTAAGTAACTGTTATTTTAATCTAATTCAAAAATAACACAATTGTCACTTTGAATTTGTTCAGTAAAATATATAAAGATCCTAATTTAAAAAAAAAATTATAATATACTTCACAATTTTTTTATGTTTTTGGATTATTACCAACTTTTAGTCACGAAACTTGCGACTAAAATATGTGTGTTGTTTATTACCTAACTAACATAAGTTTGAATTATTATTTATTTATGTAAATTATTCACAATTGATAAAAAATACAAAAATGTATTTACATGTTGTAAAAAGTTTGCAAATGTCACAAAAAATTAGAGATATCCTGTGCAAAAAAAAACAGAAATATAATTGGGGAATATACCGATCTCCAAACAATGTTTTATAGCATATTTCACGAACATACGGTGGTTTCGGATTATAGTTGGAAACTCGATAACCATTATTCAACTGTACGGAGAAAAGAATATGGCAGGACGATTACATAAAGTCTATAATAAACACCGAGGTAAAGGTAAAGGAAAAATACACATTATTGTGCATGCAGGTGGAAAGCATGGTTTTGTTGATGGGGCGGATCTTTTATTTTCGTAAAAATTAAAATCGGCCAATTATCATGACAATATGGATACAGAGAAGTTTGTGCAACGGTAAAAAAAATTATTGCCATTGTTATATGAACCATCTGTCATTGTATTAGATAATGCTACGTACCATTCGGAAATTTTATATAAACCCCCAACAAACTCCTGGACGGTACAAAAAATAAAAGAATGGTTAACGAACAAAAATATTACATTTTCACGGTATTGCTTCAAGCCGAAATTATAATCGATAGCTAAAAGACACGAAGAAAAAATTTACAAAGTGGATCAAATTATGCTCAGTTATGGACATCGTGTGCTACTTATCTAGCTACTTACGCCTTATCATTGCCAATTTAATCCCATTGAGTATATTTAGGGAATATGCAAGTGATTACAGTGAAAAGGCTGTTTTATAAACCTGGCAACGAGCACTTAATACTGCCACTCCTGAAATTTGGGAAAAATTTGTCACAAAATGTGAAAATTTTATAGAAGAATGGTGGGTTCGTGAAAAGCGCATCGAAGCAGTTAATCCAGTTATCATTTACAATCCGAATAAGGGTAGCGACGACAGTAATTCTGATTATGATAAGCATAAATCTGACGCTTGATAATACCGTAAGTACTACATAATTAAACATATTTATCAAATTTGTACCGATAATTTATTTTTGTTGCATTACCTTTTCACATAATTACAAAACTTAAGACTGATTAGATTTTCAGCAAAATCGGTCAAACTGTTTTTATGGAGAAAAAAAAACTGAAAAAAATGGTAAACTTTCGGAATTTTGCAATTATTATTATATTATAAATTTAAAATCTTTTAAATAATATTTTTTTTTTTTGCGGGAACTGATAATATGATTATTGCATGTTAGAAATATTTGTATAAAAACTATGATGACAATATTTTTAATAATAATAATAATAATTATGACAACAAAACATATTTTATCATTCTTTCCACTGGGAAGTTAGCCGTGTGGACCTCTCGGGTCGCACCCAGACCACTGTTATTTTAACACAAAGATTGTTCTCCTTATCTTTACCCACCATATTCTAATCTTACAGTTAAAAAACGAAAAAAATTTAAATTTATGCATTATTTCGGTCCCAAGGTTTTAAGCTGCGTCCCCGCTGAATCGATAGACAATCAACATGTCGGCTTGTTTGCCATGAGTTGACGTTTATACCAAAGAAGTGCATCGACTCAGTAAAGACACAGTTTATTTGATGAAGACAAATTACGTATCCCCAAAAATCTATTTAAATAAATATCGACAGAATTTTTAATTACTCCTCTATATATTTTGTTTCAATAATGAAATATTTCATCTTTATTTGCAACAGAACATAACAAATATTCAAAAGTAATAAAAACAATAAGCAAAAGTATAAAATAAAAAGAGCTAGGTACTTTTTTACAGTAATTTATGTTATGAACAAAAAGTGATTGAACTAAATTAACATGGCGTAACTATGATCCTCAAACGCGATACTCCTCTTATTTTCCTCCAAGGGGTCTTCAGAGTCGCTTAGCGCCCGATCCGAATCGTAAGAAAATTCCTGTTTTAAGACATCCCCCATTTCTATGTCCGCTTCTTCATCACTAAAATTAACTTCGACGACGTTCTCTACGGCGTTTAGACTTCTTATCCGATCGCCGGATTCTTCCAGATCATCGTTGTCTCCGATCAAAACGGCATCGCCGTCGGCGTGATCCAGCTCGATGAACAATTTGGACGATTTGTTTGGAACGCAAGTCTTCCTTGAACGAGAATTTTGGGACGTACAATACGAGCAAATGTGAATCTTTCCGGAAATGACGATACACTCGCACATCCGTTTCTTTTTAACCGTTTTCATTTTCTTCTCTTTTTTATCAGCTGCTTTCGGTGAATTAGTCACCGCCGTTATAATCGAGGAAGTATTCATGTTTTCCAAGTGGAGAAATGGCAACGTATCCGTAGCATTAATAACCGCCGTCGGCTTCGTGGAATGCGATCGGGATCTCAATTTGCCGCTGCTGCCTTTTTTCTTCGTTTTGACGCAATCGAATTCACTTTTGATGTTGGAAATTTGCGGTTCGTCGTTCATTTTCGGTTGAGCGCTGTTGTCCGACGACGACGTACGTTTTCTCTTTAATTTAGCTTGAGACTTGTCCTCCTCCTTCATCGAGTGTGCTTTGACGTTAAAATAATCTTCCGGTTCGGTTTTAATCGCAGCGCCATCGACCGATCTGGTCCTGATGACGGACTTTTTTTCCGAACCTGTAGGACTGCTTTTCACCGCTTTATTCGAATTTTCGGGAAATGTTTTCGGCGGTTTTACTTTGGATTTGGACTGCGTGGAGACTTTCTTTTTTTTCCACATTTGATTTAGGATGATTCCCTTTTTGGTTTTAAATGTAACTGACTTCGACGGCAGAGCTGCCGTCGGAGCGCCCGTTGGAGACTTGGATTTGCCTGAATGTTCAGATCTCGGCGATTTCACAGCGCAATGCTTGGTTTTACCGAATTTTTTCGACATTTCCAAATCGGTGCATCGTTTGCATTCACTTTGGTTGCGACCCAAAAATCCTGAACACTTTCTGCATCTTATTAATTTGACAGTCATGCCGAGTTTATTTTGATGTTTCGTAATGTAAAACGGTATTTTTTTCTTCTTCGCCAACGGTTCGTTTTTCACATCGACTTTTTTGGTTTTGTGGGTTTCTTCTTTTTGCGGAGGATTTTTGGGATGTTGAGACTTGGGCGTATCCACCATTTCCGCTATCATCCTTTTGGGCGGATGCCTAACTCGTTTTTCGCTGAACATGCGTCCCATATTGATGGTTGGAAATTGGACGGTTTTTACTAATTTCAGCAGTCCATCGTCGAATTGTTCTAAAAATAAATCACCATCAGTAAATTGTATTTCAAATTTTTAACATAACAACAAAAACTATTTCGGTAAACTTGGTTTATTTTAAAATTCAACAACCAACTCACTACTATCTCGCGAAATATGCCTACTATCAATAATTTTTCATTAAAATTAAACCAGTTTATCGTATCTACTATTTGATACATGCAGATGATGATGATATGCCATAAATGTACTGTCATACCACATTATTTCTTCTAAACAAAGTCTATTTGGATCTGTTCTAAATGGTACGGACTTGAAAATTTTACAATAAATTGCCCAAAAGTCTAAGCCCCAATGAAGGTAACAAGAATCCGCAATACAGGGTGCCGCAAAAAAAATACTACAAAACATAAAGCTGCTCATTTTATGTGGATTTGACCAAAATCAACTCATCAAAAATGATCGCCAAGTGAGCTACAGCCCTTAAATTTGGCGTATATATCATAGCATTATTATAAGACCATCCTCTAAATGATATCATAATTTGGTGCTAAAAAAGTCAGTGTCAAAAAATTTAATGTTTCAGAGTAGCCACGTCAAGTGTTCCATTAAAAGACGGAAAAACGTCAACTGTGGTCCTGAATATACCATTTTTGTGGGGTCATAACTTTTTTTTTATATTTGGTATATACGTGGCCAAAATTAGCTCACATTACGGGTTCGAAATGAACATAAACAAAACAAAACTTCTTATAGTAAGTAAAAGAAACATCGCGACAGACATTAATCACAGTAAAATACAAAGAGTAAAGCAGTACACATACTTACGGACAATCGTTAACGAGAGATGGGACAACTCTCACACGATGTCGCATCGAGAAGGCCCGCTCGCTTTTTAAAAGCCATAATCTATCCTTAGACATAAAGGTTAGACTCTTGCGTTGCTACGTTTTCTCGGTCCTTCTGTATGGCGTAGAAACCTGGACACGCACTAAAGAGACTACCAAAAGGATTGAAGCGTTCGAACTCTGGCTGTACAGGAGAATACTAGAAATATCTTGGACACAAAAAATTACCAACACAGAAGTAATGCGACGGATGAATAAAGAACCAGAACTGTCAGATACCGTAAAATGTCGGAAACTTCAGGCCACATAATGAGAAACCTAAGTAGATACGGGCTGCTATAGGAAATCATACAAGTCCAAATTAACAGCAGGAGAGCACATGGCCGAAGGAGAATATCTGGGTTGGCAAATCTTAGAACGAGTTTTGAAAAATCATCAGCAGAACTTTTCCGAATAGCCATCAACAAAGTAAGAATAACCATGCTGATAGACAACATCCGGAATCGGATAGGCACTTGAAGAAGACATACGTTTAACTACTTCCACCAAAGTGACTTGCCTATCAGTCAATTGGAAAATCCAGGTCAGGATAACCAAAAATTGAACATATGTTTAAAAATAAAAATGTATAAAACGCCGCATATTAACTTATACTATAGGAAAAATCCCACTTTCGGTGCGCTAAATAGGCTTGTAAATATAGTGTTTTCAGGTAGGTATAATGAAAAATTATAAAAGCACGCATTAATTAAGAACAATACGTTAACTTGTACATAAATTTTATTTTAAAAATTTAACACCTCTTTACAAATATTTTATAAAAGTAAACTACGGATATGTAAATGATTACTAAAATATAACATTATCAAAAGAAGCGCCAGAATACTAGAATAGTGTAATAAATTTAATAGGAAAATATATAATTTGGATTACCATTAAAATTATCAAAAAAAAAAAAATCACTCGGTTCCACTTGAATCGACTTAAAATAGTAGGGGAGCCCACGATGCTAAATGGGGATTTACTCGAGCGTGATAGAGACCTATTGTGGCTGTACCAGAGAATTCAAAAAATACCTTGAACGGACCGGGTTACCAATGCAGAAGTGCTGAGAAGGATAGGCAAGAAAAAAGAAGTCCTCAATACGGTTAAGGCACGAAAGTTACAATATTTAGGACATGTTATGCGTAATGAGAGCCGATACAAACTTTTGCAAAATATTCTACAAGGCAAAGTGTATGGAACTAGAGGACCAGGCAGACGACGAATATCGTGGCTGAAAAACTTGAGAGCTTGGTTCAACCAGACAACAACTCAGCTATTCCGAGCTGCAGTCAATTAAGTGCGAATAGCCGATATGATAGCCAACATCCGGAACGGATAGGAACTACAAGAAGAAGAATCTTTCTTATCCTTAACTTATAAGCGAAACTCAATTTGGATTCCAGAACGGACTAGGCACCTCTTTTCCTTAAATGTTTTAGCACAGAGGTGCAGATATATGAAGATAGTTGTCTACGCTTGCTTTATTGACTATCGAAAGGCATTCAACCGTGTCAAGCATCAAAAGATGGTGGAAATATTATCCGTAAACGGGATTGACAAAAGAGATATTACATTGATAGCGAATCTCTACTGGAACCAGAAGTAAGAATAGAAGTAAGAATAGACGGAGGAACATCTGTCACTGTGTCAATTCCAAGAGGCGTACGACAGGGCTGTATATTGTCACCACTCCTATTCAACATCTATTCGGAGGCAATTTTCAAAGAAGTTTAAGCGGAAGACATGGGAGGTATCAGAATAAATGGAGTATGCATCACCAATATACACAGACGACACCGTAGTCCTTGCCAATAACATATCAGACCTACAAAATATAATGAATAGAATAACTGAATATAGTGAGCATCATGGATTGGACATAAATATATCAAAGACCAAACTGCTAGTCTTCTTTAAGAGACCCACTGTTGAAACAATTTTCATTAACAGCAATCAGATTGAACAAGTCTCGTGTTTTAAATATCTGGGTACCATACCAATCGAACAGGCCAGGAAAACATTCATAAACATGAAAAGATTTTTTACTAGTCCTGATCTGAGTTTGGAGCTCAGGGTTCGCATGATTAGATCTTATGTCTTCAGTGTGTTGTTATACGGATGTGAATGCTGGACCCTGGACCCTGTATTTGAAAAGAAAATTGAGGCGTTTGAAATGTACTTATATCGCCGTATGCTCCGCAACTCATGGGTTGTTCAACGAATTACAAACGAAAAAGTGCTTAGACGAATGAATTAAAGAAAGAAAAACTACATACATAGGCCACATTATGAGAGGGAATAAGTATGAACTGCTGAGACTAATCATTGAAGGAATGATTCAAGGAAAAAGATCTGTTGGTAGACGTCAAAACTCCTGGTTGAAAGACCTCAGAAGGTGGTTTGGGTGCACTTCCATTGAAATCTTTAGAGCTGCTGTGTCCAGAACAATGTTAGCTATGTGAATCGTCAACCTTCGAAAGGAGAGGGCGTCATAAGCAGAAGAACTTATAATTTTCAAACGTGCCATGCCGTGCCCAGAGATTAACTAGGAAAGTAATCCTTTGCCTACATTCAGTCTAGTCTTTTACAGGGTCAACCTAGGAGAACGTATCTCGATCACATCAAAATTGTTTTAAAGAAAGGCCAAATCAAGAATACCAACAACCGACGAGCATGTATGAGAGCACTGATGAAAGTAGAGGAAGCAAAATATGTGTGTAAGAACCGTAGCAAGTGGAAGGAAGTGGTCTCTGCCTACCCCTACGGGAAATGGCATGGTTATATGTATGTTAATTTAAAAATATAGTTTATTATTTACAGTTATATTGTTTTTCTTAGATTAATCACACTAAGTTTGATTAAAGGTGTACATAATTTATTGGAATAAACAATGCAAGTGCGGAAAAACTAAATTTTATGTGCCATATTTTGGGACATTATACGTAGTGTATTGACAGAAGAATTCCATTTAGAATTTCTGCAAAATACATTAATTCCAGATTTGACCCAGCTATTCCTTGATATCCAAATTTCCAACTCTTTAAACCGCAGAATATGGTTTCAACAGGATGGCGCACCGCCACATTTTGCTATAGCTATGCGCCAGTTTTTAAACAAAACATATTTAGATCAATGGATCGGAAGAAAAGAAACAGTGAAATGGCCCAATAGATCACCCAATTTTACCTCATTAGACTTCTTTTTATGGGGTATTTATAATCTACATTAACAGACCTGACAATATACGAGACCTAAAAGCCCGAATCAGGCAGGAAATGCAGAAAGTAACACTCTCTATGCTACAAGTCGAATTTGTTACCAGTTACCATGGGGTTTTATTAAATTATATTTTAAATCCAATATTTTTGGCTTAATTAATATAGGGGTATTAATAAATATTTATTTTTAAAATTAAAATATAATTTAATGTGGGTTTTATTAAATTCAATATTTTTAGCTTAATTAATATGGGAGTATTAATTAATATTTATTTTTAAAATCAAAATATAATTTAATGGGGTTTTATTAAATTATTTTTTAAATAAAATATTTTTGACTTAATTAATATGGGGGTATTAATTAATATTTATTTTTAAAATTAAAATATAATTTAATAGGGTTTTAATAAATTTAATATATTTGGCTTAATTAATATGGAAGTATTAATTAATATTTATTTTTAAAATTAAAATATAATTTAATGGGGTTTTATTAAATTATTTTTTAAATAAAATATTTTTGGCTTAATTAATATGGGAGTATTAATTAATATTTATTTTTAAAATTAAAATATAATTTAATGAGGTTTTAATAAATTTAATATATTTGGCTTAATTAATATGGGGGTATTAATTAATATTTATTTTTGTTATTAATGTAAAAATTTGTTTAGTGGTCAATGGAAAACAATTTTAACATATACTTTAAAAAAATTTACGTTTAGTCAATTACTTAGTAAATAATAAATTGTCATAAACAACTTTTGCATTTTGGTCCACCCTGTACCAATTTGAATCAACTTGTGATACATTTTTGTAATTAGCTTAGCAAAAGAAATCCTTATATTGCAAAAAAGGGGGGTGTTTGATTTAAAAAAACTGGTGCTGAAAACTAAAAACAATCCTCTGTTCCAGAGACGTCACAATAGAACTAAGAGTGAGAACATTAAGATGCTATGTTTTTTCAATACTATATTATTGACTGGTAAGCTGAACACTTAAACAAGACCACAAAAACAAACTGCAGTCGTTTTAAACGTGGTGTTATAGAAGAGTGCTCGGAATATCATGGACAGTAAGAAAAACATGGTAAAGAATATGAAGTAATTAACACCATAAAAGCAAGAAAGTTACAATATCTAGGACATATAATGAGAGGACAGCGGTATGAGATGCTTAGACTAATTATTCAAGAAAAGAAGAAGCATTGGTAGAAGAAGAATTTCATGGTTGAGAAATTTAAGGGATTGGTTTAACTGTAGCTCAATAGAACTTTTCAGAGTGGCGGCAAATAAAGTAAGAATAGCAATAATGATATCCATCCAACCTCCGATAGGAGATGGCACCCAAAGAAAAAGAAAGTGCTGACTCATCACTCAAAGGGTATTCACTATGTGTGATAGATTATTTTTTTTAAAAATAGTAAATTATTATCAGGAATGGACCTGTTCCGGGATATTTTCATGTAACTGTTTATTTAGCTTCCGACGTCCGAATACGATCCGGACTTGTTGGGATTTTGAAACACATTCGTACGACGAAATTTAAAAATGGATGTAAAAATATCATTTATGATATTGTGTGGCAAAAGTTACTGAATTTAGTCAGGTTAGGTCGTATAGTGTTTAAAATATATCCAAAAAATTTTTTTCCTACGCTACATAACCATAATGACGACGTACAATGCTCAAATCCGACCTCTACTGTTGTATTGCTCGCACATTTGGAATTCAGCACCAAGGCATTATCTTCGTCTTCTATATTCCATTCAGAAAAGGGCCATTGAGTTGATAAACCGCTCAACACTCACAGAAACCCTTCACCCACTAGAACATAGAAAAAGAGTTACAGACCAGACATTACTTTATAGATATTTCCATGGCAGATGCTCCAGAGAAATAAAAACTATAATACCATCACTGGCCACATTCGGCCGAAGAACTTGACACACTAATCAGTCTCACTCGTTCACTCTCAAGATTGACACTACCAGGACCAATCTCCATCAAGAATCCTTTTTTTACAGGGCTGCTACAGAATGGAACAAGCTTCCAAAATCGGTTGTTCCAGAGAACTATGACCTGCAACTTTTCAAAAAGCGGGTACACAATCATCTCCTTTCTATAATCCCTCCCCCTTTTAATAGTCGCAGTGCGGGCCGTCCGCAGCCCACATGATAGGTTTACCCTTTCTGCGATTATTTTCAGTAAAAAAAAATCGGGCCCAAAGTGCGTCAGGCCTTACTCTTTCTGGGCATTAATACTTTATTGCTCATTTTTATTACTAAATAAATCAAAATATTATCCGTTTTGTTATCGGTGCGGTGTATCAAATACAACAATATACTAATGTCGATAGTACATGGATACAATAAGTTTATTTAAAAAAAAATTAATGTTCTAAATTATTTTAAATAAACAATAAAACGACGATCCTAGATGCTTAAAAAATTAATAAGAATATTGTAATTTCGAACAATACAATCTTATTTTTTATTATAAAACTATTCTAGTAAACAAGACCATTTCTAATGCTTAATATTTTTCTCAAAAAGATAGTGCCTTATTTTCAACAATTAAAATTATAACAATTTGATATTTTATAGACTAACACCTAAAATTATTTCCATTTTAACAAGTAACTATTAAAAATTGTATTAAAACTAGGTATGTAAAAGGTTACAAAAAATTTATTTTTTTTTCATTGATCTAGTCGTAAGTAAAATCGGGAGTGGTTATTGTCATAAATTCTTCTTGCTGATAGAAGACGCATTTCAGCTTTTGATGTCTGACTAAGTTCTTCTTTTCGTAATAGCTTTTACCGCACATACAACCGAATGCTCCTTTGCCTCTCGGACGCCTTAAGTATCCTGAAAATAGTTTATTTTAATACACAGGATAAAACAATTACTTGGAAAATATACAATAGGAACATATTAAACCGTTGGCCCACACATTAAGAATATGTCACTAAGAATAATCTAACCAAGTATCCAAAATTAATTTACATTATTTAAAACTACTTTAAGCTTATTTTAAACTACAATAAAACCGTAGTAACGCTTAACAACAATAATACCAATTCTGGTTGCATTATTCTTCTGCTAGCGCGTCATTATCACCCTCTCCAGAGTTGCATTATTACTTGTGGGTCATTCCATGTTAACCTTTTAAACGCCAACGTTCCCATTTCGAGAACGCACTAAAATATGTTGAATTCGAGAAAGTATTTAAATAATTAGTCCATTGAAATGTTACATTTTTTAGGCCTTACCTTGCGTTTTTTAGAGGACGCAATTTTATTTTTTTGATGTGTAGGGGGGTCAGTGTAGAGCTAAAACCAAGTTTGTGGGGTCGCCACCCTTGTCCCACGGCCGCCATATTGAAAATAGGGCTTGAAATGGTTTTTACGATATATCTCTTAAACTATTTATTTGATAAAAAAATTTTATTTACATTTTTTGTTGCAAATTAAATTCTCTACAACTTTGGTCAAGTAACTTTTTGTCGTAGAACTATAAATAAAAAAGTTATAAGCGAAAATCTTCAGAAATTCGAGAAAAAAAATTATATTTTTCGATATAACTTTCTTTTTTATCATTTTACGAAAAAATGATATCCGACCATTTTTGTAGATCGTTTTTTGAGAAACAACTTTTATTCGCATTATTTTTTCATTAAGTCAATAGCTAAGGCTTTACAGCGCTCCGAAGTGGGTACTATTTTTCAATATTCTTAACTATACCTATATTATACGTGTGTACTAATAATATGTCATCAGTTATTGTTTTTTTATTTTGTTATTATAACTTTTTTTATTACAAATTTTGCAATATTATTAATAATTAATTATTGACTCTTTTCCCCACCACCCTAGAGTCTAGAGGCGCGTTTTTTCTAACGTGGTATCCCCAATAGGCATAATCCACGGTGATTGTCTAAATTAGAACTACTCCGTCCTTAGTCGTTTCGATGGACCAGGCTGCGGCTCAGCATCTGATCGGCTTTCTGAATTAAATACCAGTACAATACAAATAAATGAAGCACAGCATAGGTTTATGAACAGCCAGAAAGTGTCAAAAAAGGCACGTTTGGTTGTGCATAAAGGAGTGTTGGTTCCTACACTTATGTATGGTAGTAAAGGTTGGTTTTGGCAAAAGAAGAGGAAAATAGGACTAATGCTGCGGAGATGAGTAGTCTAAGAAGTATAGCCGGAGTGACTCGGTTGGATAAAGTGAATAATAGTGAGATAAGGGAACGCTGTGGTCTAAAAGAAGATGTGGTTACAATGCTAGATAAAGAAATGCTTAGATAGTTAGAACACGAAGAAAGGATGGATGAAGGAAGATTGACGAAATAAATTTATGAAGCGAGTTTGAATGGGCAAGTCGGTAGAGGTCGACCTCGGCGAACATATCTCGATCAGATCAACAATGCTTCGAAAAAAGACCAGGTTAAGAGTACCAACAACCGACGAGCATGCATGAGAGCGCTGAAGAAAGTAGAAGAAGCAAAAGATGTGTGTAAGAACCGTAGCAAGTAGAAGGAAGTGGTCTCTGCCTACCTCTACGGGAAAAAGGCGTGACTATATGTATGTATGTATGTACATTCGTATTTCGTGAATTAAATTTTTTGTTGCTTAAAATTACAATGCTAAAAATTTTTTTTTATAACAACCTGCACCATTTAAAAAAGGTCCTGTTGTAGGAGCCCGATTTCCGCCTGTTTCGGCACACACCAGGCAGCAACAATTAAAATAAAAGATAAAAATTTGAAAAGTGTTGAAATTTTCAATTTCGCATAACTTTTGAAAAAAGTTTTTTTTTCTTTCTCCATCCTAATACACTTGTTCTACATCTTATGACACAACCAACTGCGCAAAGAAGTCTCAAACGCCACACCCCCTATGATCTTATTACAAGGTTTTAGGTTTACTTACTCTTGATCCCCACAGCTAAACCCAATTGGTGTCTAATTATATAATTAACCATAGTTAATTAACAATTAAAATTCTCAATATTGTTAAATAATTTGCCTATTGTATACAGATAAAAATTCATCCAAATCCAACGGTTAGTTTAACATGGAATGACCCTTTCAACAAAATTCTTTTTTTTAGGATGTTTAGATGCTCATAATCTTGAAAGTCCACCACCATTGTACGCGCGAAATGTGAGATAGGGCTATCAATAAAACACAGGAACAAACAGTATACCCTCTACTTCTTAGTCGTAATCCTACAACCTCCTTTTCTGATTTGTTCCGTTTATTATTTGTTTCTTTCACGGGTCTTCTGTTATTAGACGCAGTATTCTAGAATTTGCCGGTCTTTTCTTTTCATTCTAATCGCCGGCGGCATAATCATGCAGTCCCCTAATTGTGATCAACGCGCTGAAGGCGACCGACAACAGGGCCGGATCGTAACAATATTTACTGTTTTGGCTTGTATATGTTTTAATTGTAAATATGACAGATCAAATTTATCATTTATATATTTTCGTGCGGGAAAATGTTTGCTTCGTAACCAGTAATATTCTGATGCTAATGATGTTGATTACAGGGAGCACCACTGAAATAAATTGCACATAATTGATGCAAAACTAGTCTTTATTTCTGTTAATATTTTAATTAAAGAAAAATCAAACAAAAAATGATTCTTAAAGCGTAGTTATAACATAGCATATATTATTTAATATAAATTTCTTTCCAATGTTTAACAATTTTATATACATAAACAATAAAAAAAAAATTTTAATTATTTTAAAAAAATTTATTTTAACCAAAAACTTAAAATATACTTGCGCCAATTTAAAAACGTAAAGAAAATTTTAATCAGTCATTAAAAATGTGTTTGTCTTATGTTATTTTAAATTATTATAATTTTCAATAAGAAAAAACCAATTTTTAAAAACTTCTTTTGTTGTGTGGGTAGTTATTTAAATTGGTATCATCTATACACGGTGTTTCATTAAAAATGGTCAATTAGTAACTGAAGAGACCTTAGCACTTTATATGAATTGTTAAAAATTCGTGATTTTAGCAGTACAATTTTTCCTCAAGAAATTCATTGATTTAAACCTCCTTAATACGGTTCAGACACGCCAACACGCTATCATTCGCTTTGTACGAGTAAGCAAACAAATATATAGAAAACAGCTATAAACGACGTGTGCAAAAGATCATTACCCGCGGACCAATTAAAATTACAGTCTTGAGCGCGAACAGAAGTGCGAAGCTGCACTTGACTCTTCGACTCTCTTTTTTTTTACAACCTCCGAGCGATAAACACCGCTCGCCTTCAGAGCACTTAGTTGAAACACACCGTGTCAAAAGGTAGTACATTATTTTATTTACTTTTATGAGACTAGACATGAAATTGTAGTTAATCATGTTCCGATAGAGACAAACTGGCTTCTCTATGCATCCAGCTAAATAATACAATATAAATGGCAATTATAAGTTGTTTTATTTAATTAAAACCAAAACCACGGCGATAAATCAAAGAGAGAACCCTCGGCAACCGACAACAGCACACTTGTCGCAACTTTCACATCCTATCGATTACTTTTTTTTTCAAAAAACTAGGACCTGCAACTTTTCAAAAAGCAGGTCCACAATCATCTCCTTTCTATAATTTCTCCTTCTTCTAATAGTCGCAGTGCGGGCCGTCCGCGGTCTACCCTTTTTGCGACTATTTTCAGTAAAAAAAACTATAGCAGGTAAAAACATAAAATCAGCGATACTAGCTATCGAAGAAAATCAACATCATATCATAGCGGACGGCAACATCATCAGCAAAACGCACGGCGACATCTCCAGGAGGCTGAGGCAGCAGGTCAGCAAGCCACCCGCATCTCATTACACAGTATTTTTTGTTTAAAATTATTAAACAGAATGCTTAAAATGGTGGTAAAAAATAGTTATTACCAGAGGCGGTAACGACTTTCGCTTCCTGCCTTACATTCTACGCCACTGTCGTAATCGTCACATTAAGCATGTTTTTTTGTTTCTGCATTATTTAAATAAAATAAATTATTTATGAACTTTACCTTTAAACGAAATAATTTAAAAGCTACGAACTTTATTGCAGTGGGAAAAAAGTAGAAAATGATAAAGAATCAAAAGAAGATGCTAAAATGATGATTACGACAGTGGCGTAATTTGTATGAAAAGGAAGTATTTTAATATTCATACGTTACTTGTTTTCTTCACTTTGTGCTGAGGTTTCTTCAATTACCATACGTACAATTCTTAATGACACCCCGTATACCGAATGATCTATTACGGCTGGATGCTAGACAACTAAACAAGAATAAAAGTAAACATAAACAAGATGTAATAAGCAAGCTTTTAGGTAGTAATTCGGGTCATAAAATGTTTCAATTCGAATTTTCTCTCGTTTGCTTTTTGGTTCTTTGCACGTATATTTTCGCCGCACCCGAAGTCCATTCTTCTCGATGCTTTACCATGATGTGCTTCCTTAAATTTCCTCTAAGCTTTGCTTTATAAGGACAATAGACGCACACGAATTGGGGCTCTTTTTGGCATTCGAATCGTTCGTGTTTTCTTAACGATCTTGAATGTTTATAAGTTTTTCCGCACGTTTTGCAAACAAAGTGACCTAAAATTAAAAATTTAATAAAAATTATTTTAATCGAAATTCCAATAAATTGCTTGGGGTATAACGGTTGTGATCTGAATCTCGATGAAACGAAAAAGCGACATTTAAAAGACAAACACATAAATCTATAGGATTAAGCTTGCGAGAGAATGAGATAAAAAAGCTCATACAGCGTTTCATACCACTCGGTCTTCTCTTTGTGCGCTGCTTCGTAGCCTTCCCACTTTTGTCTAATAAGCATTGTAGATACGAGGGTGGTCCGATAAGTACTTAGCCTACAAAAAAAAGACAAAAATTTTGGAAAAGTAGCGATTTATTTTTAATATAGTCTCCTTTTAAATTTCTGCCCGGCAAGTGACTTTTTTAAGTTTGGAATGAAAAAGAAGTCGCACGGGGCCAAATCTGGAGAATACGGTGGATAATGCAACAGATCGTAGCTCAATTCGACCGATTTTGCCATGGCAAGGATGGAATTATATCAGGTAAAGAAACGTAAACTTGAATACCTCGGTTACATCATGAAAATTCCTGAAAGATACCGGCTTTTACAGCTTATACTCCAAGGCAAAATACAAGGTAAAAGGAGTGTAGGAAGAAGAAGAATATCATAGCTGAAGAATCTCCGAGTATGGTTTAATGCATCAACTGTGGGCTTATTTCGTGCATCAGCGAATAAAGTTCGTATAGTTATTATGCTCGTCAACATCCGGAACGGATAGGCATCAACAGAAGAAGAAGAAGAAAGATGAAAGTGTGAGCTGGTGCGTTGTCATGGTGGAAGAGCAATTTTTTCTTCGCCAAATGGGGCCATTTTTTCTGTAATTTCATGCCGGATATGACACACGCGGTCTTTTGAGATGCCTACTGTCTCAGCTATCTCGCGCACCTTCAATCGGCGGTCTGCCAATACGAGATCGTGGATATTTGTCACCTTATCCTCCGCGGTAGCCGTTTTCGGGACACCTGGGTGTGGCTCATCAAAATCCGACGTGTGACAACGTTGAAACTCGTCAAACCAATTTTTGACGGTCGCCATCAAAGGATAAGAGTCACCGTACGCAGCATCCAAGCGCTCTTTGTTTTCGCTGTGCGATTTCCCTTCTAAAAACAAGATAAAAACAAGAATCAATTGAATCACCCACCGATATTGCTCTTTTTCCATTTTTCTAAAATCCGCGGACACGACCGCTTCCACATGCGGTCAAAACAAAACTACGAGTCCGATTCGGCTGAAATTTAGGCAGTAACTGTCTACGAGAATGTATTACACGATAGTAAATTTTTCTTGCGATAGTAGCGCCATCGGGCGGATAGGCTAAGTACTTATGGTACCTTGGTATATGTGCGCCCGTATATTGCTGAGCCAAAACAAGAGTCGTATAGTGAGTGTGTACTTATATTCATCTCATTTTCTCGAAGTTTATGTTTCCGAAGTTTAACTTTTACCGCGTGTGAACTGTACATGTTTACCTTTTTTTATTTTATTTTAAACACTAATAGATACTTTCAATTCCAAATTTAATCTATTAATAAATAACAAACATGTCAAACATTTATAAAATTTAAAAATGGGAACAATTTAAATTAAACACTTAGATGATACAACAATTTTACAATTTTAAATTAAAAATTACATTGCAACATTTCCTTTCCTTCTAATTTGCAGAAAAATGATAAATTGTTTTTTCTTTCTAATTTTGCTCCTAAAACTGCCTACAACAAAAAAACTAAGATTTTTTTTGACATTCAAACCTTGGAGTATCTCTTTATCCTTTACTCCTAAGGATGCTTAACAGGATTTGGAACGAACAAAATTTTTTGTTTGTTTGTTATCATGATATAGTTCTTTTCAGGTAACATAAATTGTAGAATCATAAGAATTAATATAAAAAATTTCTTTACGCAACACATACAAATAAACACACATAAACATACAATAAACGGTCTTTAAACAAAAAAATTAAAATTTGTAACTTATCCAAAAATGCTTGGTATAATTCAAATAATCTCGGGCACAATTAGATCTACACCAAGTCACTAGCTACCGGTTCTAAGCCATATTCCACTTCCAACGATACGAAGAACCACTGAACTTGTCAGAGAGTACAACAAGGTTTTCCAAAACCCACAACAACCAATAAATACAGATATCGACGACATAGGAAGGAATAGACTGCGCTCAAGAATTTCCCCTATCAGAACAGCCGAAAATCTTATAGAACAAACAGCGAGTCATCCGTAAATTGTCCAATGTTTTGATTTTAACAAGTTCCACCGATACGGCTAGCAAGTGAAACAGAGATAGAAAATGAGATCTCCATTTTCGCGTACGAGCGGAATACGCGAAAGACTCCACCGTTGCCGATTGTTTGAAGTACGTGATCATGAATGAGATCAATCGATTACATTCTTCTTCTTCTCTAGGTGCAGTCTCCGCTTCGAAGGTTGGCAATAAACTCTAAATAGTTCATGAATTTCGTCTTCTTCCTATAGATCTCTTGTCAAGGATTTTTCACTGCAAAACTATTTGTAGCATTTAATATTTTTCTCTCCTCATGACATGTCCCATGTACAGCAGTTTTCTTCTCTTAATTGTCGGAATCACTTCCCTCCCTTATGCATACGTCTCATCACTTCCACGTTGGTTATTCTCTCTACCCATGAGATTCTCAATATTTTCCGGTATATCCACATCTCAAATGCCTCCAGTCTCCTCATGTAGGTTACCTTCAGTGTCCAGGCATCCATCCCATAGTATAGTATATAGCATCTCATCAGTCGTATTTTTAAATCAAGGTTTAAATCTCTGCAAAATAAAAGCCTCTTCATTCTTGTAAAGATGCTTCTCGCCTGTTTATTGGGAGCTGTCATTGTTCTCATTAATAATCGTGCCTAGGTATTTGTATTGTCTTAATCTTTCAAAAGGCTGGTTCCTCACATATATCTTACGATTGTCTTGAGTTGTTTTTTGTTAACAGCATATATTTTGTTTTGCTTATGTTTAGTGATACATTACCCATCGCAAAATGAATTCTTGTTTCCATATTTTCCATACACATAAATGTATTAATACTTATGAGGCACACACCGCCTGTTTGTGACATTTTGAATGTTAAAAAGACAGAAAATTGAGCACAAAATTAATCAGTTTTTCCAACATTTTGATTAACTGGCAGCAATGTTCCATAAAACGAATGTTAGACTGTGATTCGTTGCTGGCTGCACTCTGAAATGTAAATAACGGGGTCTATCTTTATTAGGTCATTGAGTACAACTGGTAATGAAGCCGCAGACCAAGCAGCAATCGGGGCAGTATCGGATCTAGAAGCTAAAGAGGTCACCCGAACAGTAGTATTAGATTTCATACCCCACATCCAATACACCATTACCAGAACCTGAGAAATAAAGTGGAGAGGAAATCTCAGGTAATACTAAAAAGGCTCAAAATTGGTCATAGCAGAATAACCCACATCATCTTCTTGCTCGCAATGACCCTCCTAATTGCGATAAATGCGGAACAGCCATGACAGTAAAACACATACTCGCCGAGTGCAAAAAATTCAACGGAGTTAGACAACTGTGTAACCTTTCTATGAATTTTAAAAGACAACCCCACTTTAATCAAGAATGTTATAAGATACCTCAAGGTTACTAATATTTACAATAAAATATAATATATTAGGTCATTATTGATACTGCTTTTGTAAATTTAAATCTAGCGTACTGCTCTAACCTTTTATGGTTGATGCGCAAAACTAAGTAAAAAAAGAAAAAGAATGTAATTCTTACATTGGTGAAAAATTTCCTGTTAATGGATAAATCTCTAATACCAAGTTAACAAAATAAAAACATACAATAAATAAAGTAAAAATAATATATCGTAACATTAATATAGCTCGCAAAAACGTCACTTTTAATTATTGTTCTTTGAGTTTAACGAGTTCGACGCTATACTCCAAATCATGCAAATTTTTTAGATGTCTTCTCAAATTGCCTTTTAACTTTGCTCTGTAGGAGCAATATTTGCAAGAAAATTGCGGATCCTTAAGACATTCGTACATTTTATGTTGCCGAAGAGAACGCTGATGTTTGTAAGTTTTGCTGCATACTTTGCATGAGAATTTTCCTAAAAAACGTCATAAATTATTAGAACAATCAAATATATTGGGTGTCAATTAAAAAAAAACACAATAGTAATATCTCCTAAATAAAAAATAATATTAATAATTGCATTAAACTTTGTTATATTAATAATGTAACAAGTTTTTGCTGTAATTTTTGAAGTAAAGTAAATAGGGTGTTATTAACAACCATTCATTCATCCATTCCAAACTCTGAGCCGGTTGGAGTTGTCTCCCTAACTCTGCGACCTAGAGGCCTCTTGTGTTCCAGCACTGGAGGATGAACTGCTCACAGGGTAAAAACTTTGCGAAGTCCAGCAGTCTGTGGACCATATATTTGCTAACCAAAGGTACTCTTTCCAGAGCTACCGTCCCAAAAAAGTGGCATCTTGGCCTAGCGAGTGCTTTGCATTCGAAGATGATGAGGGTTGCTTTATCTTCGTCCTCCCCACAGTTTCTGCAGATGGGGTTTTCAATGCTGCGCAGGTGTTTTCTGGTTAAACAGTGTTGTTACTAGTCAAGTTTATATTATTAGTAACCAACTTGACATGAAAAAAAGCACGTGATGACTATGAGCTCGTTCTTACTTGTCCGGTGTCGGATCAATGTCGGACTCAATCGACTGCAGCCAATTATTGACGCGTGCACTAGCGACATACGTGAAGCTACTGTACGGGTGCATTTTTGCCCCACTTCTCTTCAACATTTACGGGGAGTGGATTATAAGGAAGGCGAAAGGAAAATCTCAAATCTCAGATACGCGGAAGACACGACAATATTAGCAGGAGGAAATGAGAAACTTATTAAAACGAGTCGAAGAATTTAGTGTAAAATCAGGGTTTAAACTCAACAAGAGCAAGTGTTGTCTCATGATCGTAGATAAAAGCTGAGTTTTACCACGAATCCTTTCTTTAATACCTGGCATAGAGTGCAAAGAGTCAATTATATACCTCGGTGCATGCATCACGAACAAAAGTGGCAGTGAAAAAGAAATTAAAAGGAGGATCGGAATGCAAAGACAGCGTTAGCCAAACTAATAAAAGTATGAAAGATCGCAACATAAGTAAAGCTACAAAACAACGCCTCATGAAATCCCTTGTATTCTCAATCGCTACCTACGGCTCCGAGTCATGGACTATCAATGTGGCATATAGACGCCGATAGAAGCTTTCGAAATGACATGCTATAGACGAATGCTTAGAATTCCATGGACGGCCCGTAGAACAAACGCTTTAATCCTTCAAGAGCTAAGAATTGGGTTGTTACCATACATCCAAAGAAACACCCTCAAATACTTTGGCCATGTCATTCGGAGAGATGGGTTAGAAAAGCAAGTCATTCAGGGAAAGGCTGACGGAAGGCTCCAAAGAGGAAGATCACCGAACACATATATCGATCAAATAAAATCCTGGACAAACCTCTCCATACAAGAAGTGATGCGGACTGCTGAAGACAGAGAAACCTGGAGAAGTATGACTGTCCCGGGCATACATTCAAGGGGTCACGAGGTCTGAAACCAGACATCGACTAAAGAAAGAGAGACTGTACGCTGTACACGATGGACGCCGACGAAGCTCTTGTTGTTATGTAATGTTTTTGAAGAAAACAAAGAAAAACAGCCAATAAAAATTTTTTTTTGGTGCACCCAATCTGGAAGTAAATATTTACGATCAGACGTTTTTTAATTGTAAACAGCTCCTTAAAAATGTTTTGCCAATGGAACTTTCTCTTCTAAGTCCTTTTACCCTCTGGAGGGTGTAGTGATACTACTTTGAATTTGTTTTTTCCATGCGTTTCTATCTTGTGCTAGATGTATTGCCCCGTCATTCCTTTTAATCTGTCGGTCCATCTCATTGGAGACCGTCTTCTAGGTATTTTTCCCTTAACTTTTCCCTCGACCATAAGGTTTTCCATCTCACCTCCACTGGAACATCCAACATTTTATCGAACCCGACACCGGACAAGTGAGAACGAGCTCTAAGGAAAAATCCTTCCAATTCACCAGTATCTAATAATCTTGTTTAAAATTCAGTAAAATTTTTGCACCGGTAGTTCTGCTTACTATTGGGTTATTCTCTAGAAACATATTTTGCGTTATGTTCATGGGTAGGCAACAGAAGTTTAAAAAAAAGTTCACTTTTGGTTTTTAAACTTCTTGCACTATTCTAAAAAAGTTTCAAGACAATTTTAATATTTTTTTTTCTTCAGAATGAATTCCCATTGTAATTGTTTTAATTAGCACCGTTTTAACGTAAACTTTAAAAAAAAAACGCCATTCATATAATTTTATTTCTGACAGTTTTTCCGGCAATAGAAAATTAATTTTTATTAAACACCGAAAACTTTTTTTTTGCTTAAGTCGGTTCTATGAAATGAACAATGATCGAAGCATGCTGATTTTGTTTTTATTTAGTCACTTTTCCTTAAGGTAAGTACGAACCGGGCAACAAAATGTAAGCAACATGTTGCCGGGTGTTGTCAACATATTTGTAGATTGATGTTGCTAACACTGTTGCACGTCCACACCAAAGTCAGTGTTGAATTAAAAATGGAAGAGACTATTGCTGTTGGTGCTAGTGCTGCTTTTATAATAATAGCTGGTAATGTTCAAAGAAGGAAAAGACGGTGGTGGCAGAGAGAATTTCTAAAACACGGGATAAGCCATGGGGATAACCTATTGTCTGGACTACGTTTAAACGATGGTACCAGGTTCCGCAATTTCGTTATACTGACAAAATCTGATACTTTACATAATAGCGCACCCACTTGTACCACTGAAAATTTTGTGTTGCCAACAGCACTAGCACGTACACACTAAGAAATGTTTTCCATTTGAATGGGGAACACGAATACATGCAACAACCAAAGTTCTTTGTTGTCACGTCGCCCAATGTTGCCGTGTATCTAGCAACTTGTATCTTGTTGACGGGATACATGTTGCCAACATTTTGTTGCCCAGTCTGTACTTGCTTTTACGCAACATCCTAAACTTTTTATTTTTATTAATGTAAGTAGGTACGACATAGATACTGTTAAATAAAGATTAAGTTTAATAAAAAAATGTCAGAGTGCTGCATTTCAAAACCAAACAATCAAACGACAGTTCAAAAACAAAACATAAATCAGCGTGTTACTAAATTTTCATTTTTTAAATTTTTACTATAATCTAATGATACAGTAAGTGATAACATAGAAAAAATTGAAACGTACCTATATAATTTATTTATGTATACAAAAATTCTACAAGTACCATGGAAAAAAAATAATAAATCAAACATATAATAATAATACAAAATAATAACTAAAACTTTCTTTAAAAATCACAATCAGTATGTGCATAAAACACACATTATATCAATAAATGTCAACAAAAATAGTCAATTATTTAACGAATATTTTTATATCGAGGAGTTATTAAATAATAAAGTTTGTTTTTGAATCTTTTACAATTATAAATTATTTTATGAAAGTGTCAAAAAAGGCACGTCTGGCTGTGGATAGAGGAGTGTTTGGTCTACTCTTATATATGGTCCTGAATGTTGGATTTGGCAGAAGAAGCATGAAAATAGGATTAATGCTGCGGAGATAAGTAGTGTGAGAAGTATAGCCAGAAAAACTAGGTTGGATAAAGTAAAGAGTAATGAGATGTGGAGTAAAAGAAGAAGTGGTTACAAAGATAGATAAAGGAATGCTTAGATGGTTTGAACACCTAGAAAGAATTAACATCAATATAAAAAAGAAAAAATTCCTAGTAATCTTCTGCAAATTGGATGAGTTCCAGAATGCAAAACTCTCATACGATAGTGAAGACATAGAACGAGTAAAAAAGTTTAACTATCTGGGGACTTGGTTATGTGAAGACTGTTCTTCAGGCGTAGAAATCAAATGCCGGATAGAAAAAGCGAGAAGCTCATTCCTGAGATTCAAAAACGTCTTCACGAACTCTGACATTGACCTCAATCTCAGAATAGGATTCACAAAATGTTACATATGGTCCGTACTGTTGTATGGTATGGAAGGTTAGCACAATGAATAGGCTGGAAGCATTTGAAATGTGGATCTATCGAAGAATCTTAAAAGTCCCATGGATAGCAAGAAAAACCAAAAAGGAAACTTTAAGGACGATAGGAAGAGAACGCGAATTGTTGGGCACAATAAAACGTAGGAAAACAGCGTACCTGAGACATGTGTTACGCAACAAAAGATACCATTTGCTTCAACTATTAATAAAAGGAAAAATAAAGGGAAAAAGGGGTGTAGGCAGAGAGAGGATGTCGTGGCTCCGAAATATCAAACATTAGACAGGAATAGGAACCACAGGAGAATTAATTCACACCACCAGAGATAGGGAAAAATGGTCAGAAGTGATCGCAAACATCTATTAATGGATAGCAGCGGAAGAAGAAGTGTGAATGGACAAGTCGGTAGAGGTCGACCTCTGCGAACATATCTCGATCAGATCAACATTGTTTTGAAAAAAGGCCAGGACAAGAGTACCAACAACCGACGAGCATGTATGAGAGCACTGATGAAAGCAGAGGAAGCAAAAGATGTATGTAAGAACCGTAGCAAGTGGAAGTAAGTAGTCTCTGCCTACCCCTACGGGAAAAAAACGTAGCTATATGTATGTATGTAAATAAATTTATGGTTTTGGCGGACTGTTTAACGGCTTTTACTACGTGAGGGGAGGTGATCAGGGAGATTGGGAGTGGCATAGTAGTCACGTAACTCATAGTTAGTGTACGCATGCGCTTTTCAAAAGAAAAAAATATTTCGTGAGTCACAAGGTGTAAAAATATCTACAAAAATTTATAAAAATGACTCTCTACATTTGCGGCGAATTTACCAAAATAAAAATTTAGTTTAACAACAAATGTAAATAAAGTTCTGTAAAACCTATGTAGCTTATTTTAAACTACCCATTCAAAGCCGAAATAAAATATGGACATATCATTTCTCATGTAGCAATAGCAAACTTTTAAATATGAAAAGTATGCTTGGCCTGCGATAGGTGATTTTAAGACGATTGGTTTTTGGTAGGAATGCAAGGTGGATATACAAAAACAGAATGTCAAGTGTAATCCGATTGTGAAGCCCGATTATCTTTTAAAGACTACGTTGCATATAAAATTATGTGTCATGAAGCAATTTGTGAAGATTCTGTGTCAAGATTTTGAAGCTACAAAAGGTATCTTAAAGTACAAGCTCACTTGGACCAATTTAAAGAAAAGTTGGGGGCATATTTAGAAGGACAGGGATAACGTTTTGATCAAAATGTGATATCAAAATGTAATACGA
This sequence comes from Agelastica alni, assembly GCA_950111635.1. Taxonomy (NCBI): domain Eukaryota; kingdom Metazoa; phylum Arthropoda; class Insecta; order Coleoptera; family Chrysomelidae; genus Agelastica; species Agelastica alni. The sequence goes on along the minus strand of OX467709.1, from coordinate 22,733,160 downwards.
AAAAGTTCGTACTCACACAAAAAAAATACTAAAAGAATTTAATTTTAAAGATTCCTAGTATTTTTTTTGTATTTATAGATTTATTTTAACTCTGTTTTGTAAATAAAAGGGATGTATATATACCAGGTACGAAAAAAGTCAACTGTGAATAGAGGGCACCAAGGTGGTTCTGAATATATAATTTTTGTTGGGTCTTACACTTTTATAATCGAGATATATGTAGGGTGTTTTATCAATTTTGCTCATTCCTTCGTGGGGTCATAACTTACAAACTTTTACTTTTACCCAAGTGGCTAGCTTATCAGTCAGTTAAAAAATCCATGTCTCCAGGTCTGTATTAACAAAAATTAAACATATTTTTGGGTCTTAAAAAAAACACCCTGTATTTTTGAATTTTGCTTAAAAGCACAAAAAACTTAACACAACAAATTGGGTATTTTTCATTTTCCCGCATGTTATTTGTCTACTTACTTTCTGAATTACCTGGGGATACGGGAAAAATAAAATAGATCCCAAATACAGTCTGCCTGTCGTAAAAGCCGACTAAAAGTCTCCCAATCCAAAGTGTTATGCGACCCCTGCTGATGGATGCATGGCGGTGGGGGAGCTAACAGAGCCTACAGGAAACCGGGCGAATCCTGTCGTAGTCAGCCTTAGTCCTGTGCAGCGGGAACCTCAAGGCCGGACCACCCCTGCCCCCATACTCATTTACTGTAAAGAAGAACGAATGCTGGTAGACCGTAATCACGTCAAACTGATACGGGTTTCAGGACGCCAGAAAATTGCAGGTTATGGGGAAGTAGACGAACTTGCAATAAGAGGTTCGGAAAAACAGAAAGAATACTGAAAAAACATACCAGGAAACAAACACGGAAAATAATACATCAAAGGAACGTGCCATAAAAAGGCAGCAGAACCGATGAACAGAATAAACAGGGTCTCCATTGTACAATGATACAAAAACACATAGGCAAGATACGATGGATCAACAGGCCCAAGTGTTACCAGAGGCAATAGCCAGACGGACCTAAATAGGGGTGGAGTTTTTAGTGGGTAGACCTGACACAGTCAGTGAAGTCTCACTGTAGACCTTGAGCTTTCAGACCCATAACCTCTCCGTAAAGGATTTTCTCCACCTCTGCAAAAAAAAAATCTGAATTTGAATTTGAGGTTTTATGCATTTGGATATTTAAAAATAAAATGAAATTTTCCACATGGAATGTTCTTTGATATCCCGTTGAGCACTCATTGTCTGCATTCGTAAGCCTGAAGAATAGCCACTGTTTCTTCACTTTCTTCAATTATGCCATATTATACTTTTTCGACGACTACACAACTATAATGATTATTTCAGTACAGTCATACTTATACATAATTTACCAAACTTTCAATTCAAATTCAGAAATTTAATAAAGAAAGAGCGTGCGGAAAAATAAAAAGAACACAGTTCGATTTAGATTTTTATGCTCTCCTTAAATATGTAAGCAGATTTCGGAAATTCGAAAATACAGGGTGTTTGTTGAGGACCCAAAAATATGTTCAGTTATTGTTAATCCGGACCTGGATTTTTGAGTACCAAATATCCTAAAATATACTGGGTGGTTCGTAAGTAATGTCCTTACAAAACAATAATTGAAAAAACACCCTACTTATATCTCGATTGTAAAACGTGTGTGACCCATCAAATATGATAAATTCAGAATGACCGTTTAACGATCGTTGGCGATCATTCTGGCTATTATGTTTGCAATCATTATTTTGTTGGTAGCCGTTCGTAAAATTTGTATAGTGGTGAGACCAAACCACTGTGTGAGATTTTTGATCTAAAACTGTGCGAGTATTACAGTGTCATCCGCGTATCTTATGTTGTTGAGAATTTGTCCATTTACCACAACTCCCAAATCCGTGTCTCCTAGGCCTGCCCAAATAACTCTTCAGAGTATAAATTAAAAAGGAGTGGAGACAATATACATCCCTGTTTTACACCTTTCTTCACTTCAACATCTTTCGTCAGGTGACCGTTAATTCTGACTTAGGCAGACTGGTGCCGATATAAATTACCTATGAAGCGGATATCTTTGTCATCAATACCAGTTGTTTTAAGTATCGCCATAAGTTTGTCATGTCACACTTTATCAAAGGCTTTTTTTAAATCCACCAGGCACACGAACACGTCAGAGTCAACGTCTCGGCAGCGCTGTATTAGTACTTGAATTCCCAAAGAGCGCTTCACGCGTTCCCCCAATTCTAATCGAAATACAAGCTGAGTTCTGCCGATGCTCGCTTCTAATTTTTAATATATTCTCGAATGAATAATACGCAAGAATATTTTAAGGAGGTGGCTTATTAAGGTAATGGTACGGTAGGCACTACATTTTGTAGCTCTGTTTTTCTTAGGGACCTCAGCCATTCGGTTGGAATAATGCCCGTATTGTATATTGTGTTGAAGGGTTTTGTTATCGTTTTTATTCCCATATCACCTAGCAATTTTACTATTTTTAGTGCTTTTTCTACTTCTTTTTTGCTGATAGGAGGACCAGTGACCACTTCATCTATTCCATGCTCTTGATTTCTGTTGTCGTCAAATAGTTCCGAAACATACTGTCTCCATCTTTCCAGTAACAGGTTTTGATCTGTAATAAGTTTACCATCTTGGTGCCCTCTATCCATCGTTGACATGTTTCCGTTTTCCAATGGTACACCCTGCATAAATTAAAGTTTGTTTTATTTTTATATGAATCTTTAAATTTATAAAAATATTCCTTAAACTTTAAAATTTCGTTCTGATAGCTTCAAAAGCAAACTTCATTAGGTAAAACTATATTTTTTTTATTAGTTAGGCATAATTAATAAAATCAGACATACTGGACCCAGATTCAAAATTCGTGTTGACTTGTGTAATTTTAACTTGTTCAGACTTCTAATTGACGTATATCATTTGTTTGGTATAAAAAATCAATAAATCACAGATTCGATGTACTATAAATAGGAAACACATTTTCACAGTCGATTTCACAGTACAGCTTAAAATCTCCCCAGAGTTGTGTGGAAAATTCTGTAAAAATTGCGTTAATTACACAAAAGTTATAACAATTGCCAACGCAAGCCGTTTGATTTTGTCCTTTTATAAAAATAATATATACAAATTAAAATATTGAAGCATTAGTCGTAAATGAAATTGTACTTTGATCGTTAGTTACAATGAACAACAAAATGTTAAGTTTCGAGATATTCTTAAAAACACTGGCTTAAGTATAACCCAGGTTTGTTAGGATACACAGGACAACTGTAAACAGGACTTTTTCTTGTATTACGCGCCAAAATTCTACATTTGTAGTTATTTGAGCAATGGATGTCATTTCGTTGGTGTACGAAAATACAATGCATGCAATCTATGGAAATTTTAAAAATTAATTAACTAAACGTTCTTGCAGGTCAAACGGCATACAGGGTTTGTCGAAAAATATAAAAATTGTACAGGAGTAAAGTACCCTTATTTCAGAAAATTCAGCAAAATGAAAAAAAGAAAAGTTGTTAAGAATTAAAAGGAGAATATTTTTTCAAAGTTCACTCCAAACAATTGTACGTAAACATGAACGTGAATTCATCTCCAAAAAGAATGTTCCTATGGAAACTACGTTTTTCCGCTATTTGACCTTGACTCCACATGCAGAAGTCATTTCCATGGATATCCGCGATTGTGTTCAAGTTTGTTGATTAATGTGTCTCACAGTTTTTTAAAATAAAATCTTTGAAGAATTTTTTAATATGCAACCATTACGACTGTACTTACTAAAAAGAATGTTTGCAAAATTTCAAGTGGTGTCCAATATCGTTGTGATTAGTAAGTTTTACAAATATGCTTGACTTCAAGCGGAGTTATGCGAACTATTTTAAGTGCACTAATATAATTATTGCACGTGCACATACATCAATATTTGTATATTGGCAATGAATTTTAAAAATTCCCTTATGTCGCACACTTAAAAGACCGCATTGTATATAGCACATTACCTTTAATAACTAGGACTATATTGGCAACGGCTGATAAGTCTAAAAAATACTTTACATACTTGCTTCGCAAAAAGAGACCGCATAAAAATCAAAAACAAATAACAATTTCCCAGTTGTCCACGTCAGTCTTTGTATAACCACGAAAAATGTTGCCAAAAATATTAAACATTAACAGATACTTTAACGAAATAACTGATGGATATCTTCACATTTACCTATATATATATATATATATATATATATATATATATATATATATATATATATATATATATATATTTATTCAAAGAAGCCCTAGATGACATAGAACTGGGAATATCTGTTAACAGCCAACGATTGAACAATATAAGGTACACAGACGATACCGTAGTATTTGCTGATAATATTAAAAGCCTACAAGAACTCACAACAAGAGTCAAAGATACCAGTAGAATATACGGTCTAACGCTAAACTTAGATATGATCAAATTCATGATAATCGGAAAAGGAACCAATGTACCGTGCCAGTTTACTATCAGAAACCAGAAAATCGAAAGAGTTGCTTCATGCACGTACATAGGCACAACAATAAACGAAGATTGGGACCATTCTCGTGAAATTAAATGCCGGATTAAAAAATCCCAAACGGCGTTTCTAAAAATGTCAAACCTTTTTAAAAGCCACGACCTTAATCTAACAACAAAAGTAATAATGCTTCGCTGTTAGGTGATCCCAGTGATGCTTTATGGATCAGAATCATGGACACTCACTCAATACTCAACAGAAATGGGGCTATCTTGGCGAATACTTAAAATACCTTGGACAGCACACGCCACAAATGTTAGAGTGCTCGAGAGAATAAATAAAAATATGGAGATCATCGGGTGACTAAACAAGAGAAATAAGATCGAGAATAGAGATAGCCAGGTCAACATTTACGAAAATGAAAAAGTTGTTCACCAGTCGAGATATCAAGTTTGGACTTAGAATGGGGATACTGCGTTCTTACGTGTTTTCCGCGCTTTTGTATGGAGTAGAAGCATGGACTCACACACGGACAAACTACAAGCCTTCGAGATGTGATGCTACCGTAGAATGTGGCGTATCCCCTGGACAAAAAAGATCTCTAATGTGGAAGTCCTAAATCGGATGAATAAGGAATGTAATGTCATTAACACAATAAAAAAGAGAAAGCTTCAATATTTAGATCATATACTGAGAGGATCCAAATACGCTGATAGTTCAGGGAAAGATTGGTGGAAGGAGAAATATTGGGAGATGCCGTGTGTCTTGGCTTAAAAACCTAAGGGACTGGTTTAATTGCAGCAATGTTGAACTCTTCCGAGCTGCAGTCAATAAGGTCCGGATAGCTGTGATGATAGCAAACCTTCGATAGGAGATGCACTATAAGAGGAAGAAGATCATAACGGGTTAGCACTTGACGTCCCTGTGACACTGCGACCAGCTGGGGTCTATTGTATCACTCTTTCGTCAGTAGGAGAGCAAACAATGAGAGCGTCTCGAATTTTAGGAAAAATAAGGAAAAAAAAATACTTTAACAAAGAAATTTAAACACATAAACAAGACCAGAATCAAGCAGAACACTACAAATTTTAAGAACATTCAAAATAAAAAAGAAATAAAAACTCTTATACCCATTTACTCTTAAAATTGACACTACAAGGACCAATCTTCATAAAGAATCCTTCTTTTACAGGGCTGCTACGGAATGAAACAAGCTTCCAAAATCAGTTTTTCCAGAGATCTATGACCTGCAACTTTTAAAAAAGCGGGACCACAATCATCTCCTTTCTATAATCACTCCATCTTCTAATAGTCGCAGTGCGGGCCGTCCACGGCCGACACGATAGGTCTACCCTTTTTGCGACTATTTTTAGTAAAAAAAAATGAATTATACAAGCAAAACATTGTACGGTAGAGTACGGAACAACGGCTTCAGACAACAAATCGGAATACAGGACATAGGGAGTTGGGTGAAAAAGAAAAGATTCTAAAACTAACACATAGAGAGAAAAGGGGGACAACAGACCACCAAAAAATGAGAGATAAAACTGGGCCTCCTCTTCCGGGGAAGACGTGCTGGCCATAGGCAGTGCCTACTAATATATAATAAAGCCGACTGCCTTGCCAAGAAAGGGGCAAATACACAATGAGAGGCTGCATAGCCTTCACGACCCTCCTTACAATCTACAATCTACTATACTATATGGCAAAAGCCTTCATATAAAAAAGAGGAAAGTTACATCACTACCCAATGGAGATATGCCTTTTCTTATTAAAATTGCAGCAAATCCTTACTTACATCTTATTTACTTACTTATAGAGGCTTGTTTACATTTTTGGTTTTTTGGTTCTAATATTGTACTCGTTAACGTTCAGCATGAATGATAAAATTACATTGATGAAAAGGAATCGTGTGGAATGTGGGATTGTTTATTGGGTTTAAAATTAGTGTAACATGAAAGCGAAAGTCTTATGGATAACCTTTTTATTTTAATATAAAGTGGCTATCTGCGACTGCAGTTTTTATATTATTACAGTATAAATAATAATAAATAGTTTCAGTAAAATATTTTGGTATGAAAGTAACTCTAAATTATTCTTCTAAACATCGGGATGATGAATGAGCACGTGTTGGGTTAAGTGCGTTTTTTGATAAGCTTTGTATGGACAAAGGGGGCAACACATAGACGGTGGTTTACCGCAGTAGGATTGCTTGTGTTTTCTTAATCCTCTTCTAGATCTATAGGACTTGCCGCAATTGTCACAATAAAATTCCTCTAAAAAAAATTCCTATAAATACAACAATGCAAATAATCAGTTAAAATAACTTTAATTCTTTAACACTGACTAGATATATGCACATTTCTATACAGAAATCTTGTTAAATATAAAATTTGCCTTTATATTTTTCCCATCAATTTGCTAAAATCTATTTATCTATTTACCTCTCTATCTATTAGAACCTGAAAACAATGACAAATCAACGCCAAGCGACAAAGGCCTGATTTGAGCGAACGTTTTCTGAAGGCGCAGGAGAAAAATATCGTGTACAAAAAAGTTCACCTATTCGATTTTTCCCCTTAAAACAAACAATATACCGTGTGAAACGGCCAAATGGAATGAATTTATTATTTCAGTTATTGTGCATATTTATGAAAATACACGAAACACGTCAATTTTAGATACGAGGGCAGTTTGATAAGTCAGTGACTTTTTGAATTTCCCGCGCAGTTACTTCAAATGCAACAGTGCTGCCGTCAACTATAATCTATCAGTGGGCAACTTTCTAATTTTGTGCAAGCTACATCGTGCAGTTGGTGTTTGATAGCCTTTCAAAGCAGACAACCCCGTGAATTTTTACGAAAATGGAAAAAAGTTAATTTCGTGTGCTGATTAAGCATTACTTTTTACGTAAAAAATCCATCACTGAAACTAAGGAAAGACTTGATAAATACTACGGGGACTCGGCACCATCAATTTCAATGGTTAAGAAGTGGTTTACAGAGTTCCGTTGTGGTCGCGTACCAGCACTAGTGACGCCGAACGTCCAGGTCGCCCAAAAGAAGTGACCACGCCGGAAATCGTCGATAAAACGATAAAATCCATGAAATGATATTGGATGATCGGTGAATGAAAGTGCGTGAGTTGGCTCATGCTGTAGGTGTATCTCAACTGAACGGGTACATCATATTTTACACGAATATTTGGACAAAACTCTCTGCGAGATGGGTGCCGCGATTGCTCACACTCGACCATAAGCGCAATCGTGTGACCACTTCAAAAGAGTGTTTAGCGATGTTCAGCCGTAATTCGGACGAATTTTTGCGCCGTTTTGTTACTGTGGATGAAACATGAATCCATCACAACACGCCAGAGACCAAGGAACAATCGAAACAGTGGGTTGCTCGGGGTGAACGTGGACCAAAGAAGGCGAAACAGTCTGTCAGCCAACAAGGTCATGGCCACAGTTTTTTGGGATATACGCGGTGTCATTCACATCGATTACCTTATCCAGCATATTCTCCATATTTAGCCCCCTGCGACTATTTTCTGTTTTTCAAACCTAAAGAAATGGCTGGGCGGTAAGAGATTTGAGTCGAATGAAGAAGTCATTACCGAAACAAACGCGTATTTTGAGAGCTTTGAAAAACCTATTATTTGGAGGGAATAAAAAAATTGGAAAAACGCTGGACTAAATGTATCGAGCTAACAGGTGATTATGTAGAAAAATAAAATGTTTATTTGCGGAAAAAAATTTGTTTTATTCAAAAAGTCACTGACTTATCAAACCGCCCTCGTACTTGGATTGAATTAAGATGTATGAAGGTCACCGAAAATCGACCCCACAAACATCAAACGTTCCGAACAAAATTTCGCTTATCGTTGGTTTGTTATTTTCTGATAAAACTGCTTATGAAATCCAATTTTAAATTATTTGGAAAGTTAAAACTTTTTTAATTTTTGGACCTTATCCAGAAAAAGAATATTCACCTGCACAACAACTCGGGTTTTAAAAAAATTCTCCATTAGCACATATTGAAGACGTTCTCACAGATACAGGGTGTATCTAAATTTATGAGAAAAAATTTAGGAAGTGATTGCCGGTGTGAAATTATGATGAATCTTTCTTATAACAAAATTTCCTCAGCCAAACGCACAACGGTGGAGCATACTGGCTGTTGTGCACGTATGGAACAAGGCCGCAATTGTTGTTGTAATAAACAATGGAAACCACATTAACTTTTCACTTCACTTTATAAACAGTTGACGAAACAGTTCACGTGTAGGTTGTGTGCTGCCGCTGTCCCTCTTCTACTCGGACGCATCGGCCGATGGAGTGAAAGAGAGATAGATGCGTCACAAGTCGAACGCTTAGGCCGATCGAACCTCTCTATTGCTTGTTCCCGCTCTCGCTTGCACGCTTGGCTCAGGCGGAACGTAACAATGAGTCATGCTTTTTCGTGCGTGCAGCCGCAATTAAGTTCATATTATTAGAAAATATGTTGTTACCGAAATTAAAAAATATTGCGATGATTACAGATAAAAACTGCGACTACAAGAATGCCCACCAGCAAAATACTCGGAAGGCAATCGTCCATAGTCAGCACGTTCCAACGCCACTATTTCCAGCGGAAATTACTTGAAAAATTAATTAATTTTAGTCATCAAATTTTAGGGTTTATATCTCTGAGGGGGTTGGACTGAGGGAATTTTGTAATGGGAAAGATTTATCATAATTTAATACAAGCAATCACCTCCCAAATGTTTTCGCATGAATTTAAAATACCCTGTGTGTGTATGGCCTTGTGTTTAAATAAGTGTTATTTCTGTCGTAAGATAAGTTGAGTAAATTCCTGATAATAGAGATTATCTATGAAGATTACCTTTTTCTGGATAATAAAATCTTTAACGAGAAAGTTATAATTGATCGTCAAAAACGTTAAAAGAAATGTTATTAGATCGGGACTGCTTTGCTGCTCTAAAACTTTAACAGTCTTTCAATCTGACAGTCAGGATGATTGTATGTTGATTATTTGGTAAAATAAATAAGTATGTTACTAAAATTACCAACATACGGTTTAGAACGTCTTTCGACGTTGTCCGACGCCTAATTTACATCCCCTTCGGTCTTCGCAATCATCAGATGTTATGTTTCTTTCGCTCATTTACTTTTGATTAATGGTTTGCCATTTTAGTCGAGATCTTATTTTTTTTTTTCACTTGGTTGCCATTGTAAGACTTGTTTGGGCAATCTTGTATCGGGAATTCGTTGGACGTGGCCGTACCAGGTGAGCTATTTTTGCTCGATATCACTAGTAATGGTTCCTTCAATTGGTAAAAACATTGGAATAAAAGTTTCTTTCAGCAATAGAAGTCTAGGTTTCTTCGCCGAGCCGAGTAAACATTAAAAAAAAAGGATTTAGCTTCAATATTTAACATTCATGATGATTCCATTAAATATTGGGATGATGAGTAACCACATGTTGGATTAGGTGGGTTTTTTGATAGGCTTTGTAAGGACAAAATGTACAAAACTTATCCGGTGTTTTTCCACAATAGGATTGCTTGTGCCTTCTCAAGCCTCCTTGAGATCTATAGGATTTGCCACAATTTTTGCAATGAAATTGCTCTAAAACAAAAATTCCATAAATACAACCATGAAAATGAAAATTTTAAAAATGTTAAAAATTCCGGGAGAAAGAGGGTCCATCAAAATTATTACCAGCCAATTAAAAAACAAGACGTAACCCTCTTTAGTTGGTTTTATTTGAGTTGGAATGTAAATTGAAGGTATAAAAATTTATCCAAAATATTGGAACTTTGTTAAATCAACCTGAAAACCAGTGTTGTCTCTTGTAATTGTAAATTTTCCTCGTGCCTTGTGTCCTAAAATTAAAAAAATTCTTAAATTTGTTACATTCAAAATCCTTTAAAGGGTGTCAATTGAAAACATTCAATATTTTTATTTTATTTTGGTTAAACCACCCATTTCAAATTTTTTCATTGACACCCTGTATACATCTACGTTCTCACAAACATTATGCCAGGTAATTTAAACAGTAGGATATACTTATGATAAAAATTAAAAAAATTTAAAAAAAATATAATATATTTCTTAACAAAAACTTACATGATCTCTTCAATTAAATAAAACAAAACATAATACTATATTCTACAACATAAAAAATAAAGGATTATCTGAAATAAAGTGTTATCTAATTAATTATTTGTTTACATGGTGGCCCATTTGAAAGTATCCACCTGGAATTTAGTCTATGAAAAATTTGTGTCGGAAAAACCGACACAAGTTGATTTTATTTTTAAACGAATATGTTTTTATTCCAAACTTTTGGATAAAAGGTCATCTGCTTAAGCTCTTTCGAGAATCTTAAATAACACGGGGGACCAACTGAAACATACAGGGTGTTTCTGAATTTATGCGAAAAAATTCAGTAGATGATTGCTCGTATGAAGTTATAATGAATCTTTCCTACAATAACATTTCCTCAGCCCACCCCCTTTCGAGTTATCTTGAGTGTTACTTCCATACGTTTGTGTCGATATCCGGACAGCAGACCAAACAATCCTAGGAAACTATTTTCGCAAGTGGAGACACCAAGCCCTTTGAAAACAAAAGCCTTATGTTTCCACCTAAATAACAAGTTAGCGAAGGGAGAACTAGAAGTATATTTCGACAACAAACTGTTTCCACATAAGAGAACCCCAAAATATGTAGGAATTATCTTAGACAAAACACTTACCTTCAAGAAGCACTTGTGTAACGCTGCTGCTAAACTTGCCTCACGTAACAATTTTATTCAGAAATTATGTGGCGTCACATAGGGATCCTCCGCCATGATCTTACGGTCAACCGCTCTTGGGCTAGTATACTCAACTGCCGAATATGGTGCATCAGTATGGCTCAATAGCTCTCACACCAGATTAGTGGACACTCAAAATTCGCTATGCGAATCATATCAGCCACAATTAAATCTACTCCTATCCAGTTCTTACCAGTCTTGAGCCATATCCCCCTTCCTCACCTTCGCAGGTAAGCGACTCTAGTCCGGGAGTACCGAAAAATTTCCAGTTATTCATCAAGATATTGAATACCTCAAAAGAAATAGGCTTTAATCCAGGAAACCTCCACTCCTGGATGTTACAGCTCTAGCAAACAACGATGCTAACATTACTCGCAAGTGGAATGGAAAACAAACTCACCAGCTCACAGCAGGAAAATCCACTGCATAATTCAAATGCCACCAGGCCTTGAACTGCCCACGAAAGGATTGGAAGACGCTAAATAAAATAAAAACCAACCACGGAATGTGTACTGACTTAAGTAAGAAAGTACCCTCCTCCCACTGTGACTGTGGCTGCGATAGAAAAACCATCCGACACATAGTGGAGGACTGCCCCTTCAGATCGTACCCTGGTGGTTTCTTATATAGTGCAATACACTATATAATAAACTTAGACGTCCATTGTACTCTTATTATATTATCTATGTTATCTGTGACACTGTTTTATCTTTATAATTTAATTGTTATTACTAATATTTATTTATTTTTTCAACCGAATCTATTGATTCTTGGCACAATATTAAATAAACAATGAGATTATTCTCACAAAATCACAATTAAAATTGAAAGGTTAGATCAGCGGTCATCCAAATTCCGAAGCTCTTCAAAAACATAATTTGAATATGCATTGAATATTCGATGTTACATATTTTCTATTCTGTTGTATGTAGAATTTGACCCTAACTGAAGCAACAGCCAAGAGACTTAAAGTGACCGAGATGTAGACGTGTAGAAAAAGAAAATTATAATATTTGGGACACATCTTAAAAATAAAACCAAATATAAGTTCCTAAATTGCGGGGTAAGATTCAAGGTAAAATGGGGGCTGGAAGAAGACGAATATCCCGAGTAAAGAATTTGAGAACCCGATTTAAAACATCCACAACAGGACTCTTTAAATCAGCAACAAATAAAATCATCATTGCCAACATTCGGTAATGGATAAGCACTAGAAGAAGAAAGTTAATATCCAAATCCATAAAAACTGGATCCGTTGCTAACAAAAACCTGCAAAGCGTCACAGTGTTAATAACGAAGCTGCACAGGTTGCAATCTTAAGGCATATTAAATTGATCATACTTCAAATTTCAGAAAATTGGAGAAAATTTTATGTACTAGTAGCCACTAGTAGTCCAGTCCTATGGGATTAACCTTGCGAAAAAAGCTCAATGAAGATGATTCAGATCTCCGTATAGGTACAATGACTGACTTTTTAAAACAACATTTTCACTAACACTGGACTGGAAGTAGTGCCTCCCAGATAACCAATTTAACACCATAAGCTTTAGAATTAAGCACTAAACCTTTAAAATGTATGAGAAAATGTTAAACAAAGATTTTATTATTGTATGGATGTAAATGGGTCGAAATTCGAACACTTGATTTATAAAAAATAATTTAACTTTGACTTTTTTTATTTATTCTACCAACAAGTTTTTTACATTAATTTTAAAGCAAAATGAAAAATAAGTGGCGCGGGTGTAAAGAAAATTAAAAACTGAGCTTCTTGACTCCTCGTCCCACCCTGAAGGAGTTGCCACCCCTCTTGGAATGATGACCCTTTATCTATGAATCTAGGTTAAAAAAAATGTCCCTCTCGAATGCATAATCCACCTGATTTTAATTGAAGATGAAAACACTTTTAAATGAGCCACCCAGGTAGAGAATAAACAGATCCAGCAAAATAACATTCATAAATAGCACATCATAGTTTTGCTGGAATAAATTTTAATGATATTGAAAGGTTGATTGTCATCAAATTTTGGTGTAATGAAACTTTTTCTTCGTAATCCTGCCATAAAACTTAGTACATAAAAGTATTGCGGATATTTCTGCCAACGTGTAACTATTAGTTTTGAAAAGCAGTGCACAAAAAAATGATTAAAATCATTGATTTGGGGAATTTACCTATTTTGTAAAAATAAGTATAAAACAAGAGTTAAAAGTTAACCTTCTGTGACCCTCATAAATGATATTAATGATAACCATGTTTAAAAAGGTCTCCTAATGCTTTACCCAAGTTAGGGAGATTTTTGTAAGGTTTGAACAACCCATCATCGAATTTACATTACTTGAAAAGGTTTTAAAAGGAAAAGGAAAGCTATAATATTGTCTAGTAGTCATTAGTTCGTTAACAACCGTTTATAATGGTTTAGGAGCAAAGGAATAGGGATTTGCAATGTACAGGGTGAGTCAACAATTGCATGCAGTAAATTCTTGCCTAGTAGATAAAAATTATTTGAACTCTTGTAAAGAAAAAATTAAATCTTCAATTTTTCAAACTGTAAATAAATTTGTTACATAATATTAAAATATGTGCTTAAATAGAGACATATTTTAAATAAATGCTCTTCTTGCTTTAAGGATTTGCTTATTCGTTTAATTATATCTTTTCCAAAAGTTGACAACGTTCTTCAATTAACATTTATTTAATCATTAAAATCTTTCAATATAATTGATTAAACTTGTAAAAATGTTACCTTCGTTGCCATTGTGTTTAAAATTTTACTGTTAGACGTTTTACGAGAATGGAAAACATTAAAAAATTGTAATACCAGGAAATCTGTCAAAAAACGACTAGGTATAGGACTTGTGTGACAAAAATTTAAAGTTTCTTTATGATCTGCTGGGGAAATAAAAATATTTAAGGTGTTTTATTTATAACAGCGACATTGGGTCACTTTAAGTCTTTAAGATTATATTTAGGTGCAGATGCAGATTTAGATGCAAATCACATAACCTACGACGTATTGACAAAATACCTGAAAGATTTGTTTAAAGAAGCAGGTGTCACACAAATTATACTGATAAACAATCCCGTAACTATCACAACAGAGGAAACAGAGAATGCAGTGAAACGAGTGAAAAAAGGATAATCAGCAGGACCGGACCGAATAACAAATGAGTTTTAAAATACACTCTTATTGGAGAACTTACAAAACTAATGCAAAATATATTATCAGAACACAAAATACCATATGAATGGAGGTCTAGCACAACAATACCCTAGAGCTTACAACCAAAATTATTTACTGATAAAATAAATAATCGTATCATTTCAGCGGACGAACAGCAAGAATTTAGAAAGGGCAGTTCATGTGCCATATTTTTATCAGGAGACAAATAGCCGAAAAATCAGTACAATATAACAAATAAGCGTTTATAAGTTTCATAGATCTCCAAAAGGCATTCTACTGAATTCTACTTGGAAGTTTTATTGCATTATTATTCTATAATAAGGGAATCACGCAAGATATTATCGAGACCATCAAAAATATTTATACTTCGAAAACGAATCACGCAAGAGTAAATGGGGAATTAACAGAACTCATACCGGTGTACAGTGGTATCAGACAAGGCGACTCGTTAAGCCACCCCTGGTATTAAACATCATTAGGGACGAAATTATTACAAAAGTAAGCAAAGGTAAAGGCTACAAATTGGAGGACAAATAAATCAAGAGGCAACTTACAAAAACTTCGATTAATTTTCAATAGAAATGCCAAAGAGCTAAATATAGTCGTTTTCACGCAAAAAACAAGATGCTAACAACTTCAAAAAAACCACCACGATGTAAATTAGACTTACATTGTAAGATTATACAGCAGGTTATGACCCCCAACTATCTCGGAATAAATAAAGCTAATGACAGCAACACTGAAATTGAAGTAAAACAACAAGTAATAAAAGCAAATAATATAGCAGGATGTTTGAATGACACGATATGGAGAAATAAGCACCTAAACGAAGAAACAAAAGCAAGAATACACAAAGCGACAGTACGACCAGTAATGACCTACACTGCAGACACAAGGGCAGAGACAGAAACAACAAAACTACCCCTGGAAACGACAGATATAAAAGTCTCCTTCATAAAATAACTATAATAAAACACTCTACGATATAAAGAGAAGTGACAACATTAGAGACATATGCCAAATCAACGAATGGGAGTAAAAACAAAGAGTAGAATGGAACCAACATGTAAATGGAATTCCCAACGAAAGAATCGTAAAAACCGCTAAAAACAAATCATTAATGGGAAGAAGAAGAAGTACGGGACGTCTGTTGTGAAACTTTGTAATTCATCTCAAAAGGCACCAACCCAAAAACGTGATGTCGCAAAAAGGTATAGAAATATCTAGACAGCACCACATTAAAATTATAAGCAGTGTAGGGTGTCTTTTTAATATTAAGATACTTGCAACACTCATTTATTGTAAACATATGTAAACTACTAAAAAGCAAGAAGAGAAAAAGAAGATTTAGATGCAATATTTGCACACCCTGCATTTCATATGTACATTATTTTAGGTTTCTAATTTTAGAAAACCGAATAGGTCTGATAATTTCACCAAACTGGGTGTGCCTGTATTATAAGACCAATAATTAAAACGTTTCATATTCACATGTAGAATCCCAAAAACAATACAGTGTGTTCCATTTAAAAAATACTGCTTTATGCTGCTCTGCTTTTTTAGGACACCCAAAATATTTTTACAGTAGGCACAGTTTTTAAACATTTCACATGGCAACTTAAGTTTTTTGACGATTTTTATCCACTAGGCAAGAACTTACTTCATTCAATCGTTGACTCACCCAGTATGCAGTTAAAGATTTTTGGTACAGCAAGTGGACACTTCTTTGAAGGTATCAGCAAAAAAAGGATATGCTAATAAAGAATGTTTCTTTAAAATAGATATGCAAAAAAAAGGATTTTCTTGGTTTAAGCTTAAGCTAATCCGAATTTATGTAACAGAAACATCAGCCAAAGTGGAAGATTTGCTAGCACTATTAGCGTAATATTTTATAAGATTAAAAAAAAATAAAACTTAATGTAAACAATATTTTCCTTAAATTGAATATTTGTTCTTAAACAATAAAAAATTGTTCTTATTGCTATTTAAGGGCTAACACAAATATAGTAGACTTAAGCGATGTAACTATTAACTAAACAATAAAATATAGATACGGGGTAAACTATCCAATAGAAAAAATTTAAAAAACAAAAATATTTAAAAAAAATTCCTGAATGAATGCTGAAAATATTTCTAAAATCTTGTAATTGAAATGGTGTCCTATCACAATAACGTTTTTTTCATTTTCATTTGCGCGAGAATTAACAAATAATAAGTTTTTTGTATTTAAAAATAACTTATAAAGGAAGAGCCAGTGACCAAGTTTCAGTTGTCATTTCAAAGTATTGAAAATTTACTGACTCAATGTTTAATATATGCTCGACAATAGAAGCCATTTCTGGCAGCCCCAATGGCTAGGGTAAATAACCCCAAAATTTTAAAGAGGATAGGAAAAAAGAATTATTTTAGTTAAAGTATCAGTCATGAAATTTACATACAAAAATACATATAGTCACGTCTTTTTTCCGTAGGGGTAGGCAGAGACCACTTCCTTTCACTTGCTACAGTTCTTACACACATCCTTTGCTTCCTCTAGTTTCATCAGTGCTCTCATACATGCTCGTCGGTTGTAGGTACTCTTGACTTGGCCTTTCTTCAAAACAATGTTGATCTGATCGAGATCAATGTTCGCCGAGGTCGACCTTTACCGACTTGTCCATTCACACTCACCTTATAAATTTGTTTCGTCAATCTTCCTTCATACATTCTTTCTACGTGTCCAAACCATCTAAGCATTCATTTGTCTATCTTTGTAACCACATCTTCTTTTACACCACAGCGTTCTCTTATCTCACTATTCTTTACTTTACCCAACTTTAACGGAAACGTTTTTCCCTCTGGCAGATAGTAAGTAAGCGATGAAATTTATTTCTGGCATTTAATAATATGTTTTCTGTACATATTATCTGCATTATGTTAAAATTTGAAGAGTAATGAAATAACAAAAATAAAACTATTTTCTATAAATATTTATAGCGTTCTGTCAACAATTAGGAGGGACGAAAATGTTCTGGCGAATTTTTTATACATTCAGTATACTTTTAGAAATAATCTGCATTAATTTCATGACTAATACTTTAACTAAAACAATTCTTTTTTCCTTCTTTAACATTTTAGGGTAATTTACCCCAGCCATTGGGGGCTGCCAGAAGTGGCTTCTATTGTCGAGCAGGTATTAAACATTGAGTCAGTAAATGTTCAAGACTTTTGAAATGACAACTGAATATTGGTCACTGGCTCTTGGTCTATTATATTTAGGTTAAAAAGGTTTTTGAATGCATTCGTCTTCATTCGATTTTGAAAACCGAAAAACATTTTACGTTATATAAAATCTAAATAATACACTCTAAAGAAATATATTGCTTCCGCAATCAATAATAATAAAATCTGTATACATACTCGTATACCTATAACAGTAACGTCTATTAAACGATTTTAATATAAATGCTTAACATTTTGGGGGTCTCTTCCAAACAGACCATGTTACTTTTGAAATATTAACCAGTTAGTATTTCAAAATTTTGATTTTAAATGACAATAATTAAATTTGGATTGAACAACATTTAATTAAAGCCAAAGAAGCTGGCTATTCATTTGCTTATTGAAATTATTACGAATATGCACACACAACCAAAATTATATGGAATCACCTAGTATTAACAAGAATTTTTTTTGTAAAAAAAAATAATAAGAAAACAAATGATACAAAAAAGTTACATTTATAACAAGAATGTTTGCTGTACCCTTGATATTTCTATTTAGTCGTAAAATTGTAATAAAGTTGATGATGATTTTGTGCGATATTTGATAGAATGCCTTATGTTGGGTTTTTAAAAGTACAGAGAAAAAGAATTATTATTTTGGTGTAGCGGGAAAGATGTTGCAAGAATCGTGAAAGTTATACAAGTTGTTTTAAAAACGTACTAAAATTTTTAAAAGTTGGGTACCTAAAAAATGTGACAAAAAGAAGTTGTGGAAAAGTTACCACAGCACCTCAGGAACGATCTGTAGCTCAAATAGTAAGGAAAAATTGCACTGTATCCCATAAGGAGATTAAAGGGCAACTTTTAGAACCTACAGGAGTAATTCTTTGTGACGAAACTATCTAAAAGGATTATTCAGCCATTAGTGATTAAACCCTATCTATCTATTTAGCCTTCTTCGGTCCATCTTTGGACATAGGCCTCCCCCAGTATTTTTCACTCTTTCCTGTTTGTCGCCATGTTCATCCATCTAGTTCGAGAATGCTTCTTCAGGTCATCCGCCCACCTCATTTAGGGTGTTCCTCTACTTCTTTTATTTACCCAGGGTCTCCAGTTTGGAATACACCCAATGTAGTAAGTAGACAGTTAAAGAGTTCTTTAACTATCAAGACAGAAGAAAACTGACCGTTTGAATTTGTGATTGGATTATCAAATGCACAAAATACAATGTGGGCCAAACTGTTTTATTTTCAGATGAAAACAAATTAAGTCTTTGGTCAGACAAACGTTAAATTCTGAGAACGTTACTCTTTTAATTCCTATGGGGACAAAAGTTGATTTAGTACTAAAGGCAGTCGTAAGATTTTGAAGAGGCGCTTTCAATACACATTTTCTATTTACACATAATAATGCATCCCCACAGAAAAGCCGATTAGCAATAACCCACAAAATCACACACAATGGTTTTTTAGTGGGTAGCATTTTTACAATGAGTCCCACACTACCCCTAACCGAGATTCAAGTTCTTTTTAAAAGTAGTCAACAGCAAGAGGCGTCTATAAAAGATTTTTCACTTGCAAATAAAAAAAAACACAAAAGCAGACATTCCACTGTAGTTTAAGGAACGGAAAGCGTTAGTATTTTATAATGGACTACTTGTTTACCAGATATTAATCCAATAGAACGCTTACAAAGTACTATAAAAATAAAGATTGGAGCTCTTCAAAATTATTCGCGTACTGAATAAGAAAGAAATACTGGACTCTATACGTCACATTTCACATCTTTTCGACATGTGTCCAATCCAACTCCCACCAGACTCCGTTCCTGCATCCGATCATGCTCCGATTGCGCAGTCTATTCGTTTTCTGGCTGCAGGACACGTGTCTTAATTCGCAGTTGCTTAAAACTTTGAACATTTTACGCACATGACCTCCTGCGGGATAATACAAAATACTACGAACAGTTATTTGTGTAGTGCCCTTAGCCAGGAAAATACATAAAAAGATTTAATAAGAGCTCAATGAACTCGACCTAACCGTTCATGGGAATTATAAACACAAACCAATGAACTCTGTCAGGAAGTTTAAAGTAACACACGTAATGTTTGGATTTCATGTCGCTCGTTGAAATAACTATAATCTATCTTTGTATGTATATTTGGGTCAACGCTGCCGAAAGAGTGATTATGTTTACTATTATTGAACGGTTTCGAATGTACTGGTTTAGTCAGCTTCACCGTTCAGACGACGGTCAAATTCGACGATATAGTAAACAGTTGTAACGATAGGTTGAGCATATAATAAATGTATTTCAAAGTGCAACGTTCCTCTTTTATTATCAAGCGTTTTCAGTAACCTTATAACGTACCTACCGAGCCAAGGACTGATATACTACATTTGAAACAGTTCGAACAAGGAACAGAATAAAATAGTTTGTTTCAACATGCAACCGTTCTCAATTGGCAACATTTTTACATTGAACATAAAGTCAATTTTGATATCACAACATAACATTAAAAGTATTACCGGGTACACTTTCCCTGAAGCAGCACATTACGACCAGGAAAGAGAAGAATGGACAATAACCATAAATCGAATAACATAACGTTACCACATCCTTGCGAAGTATATTGGACAGAGGAAGAGGTTTTTTTTGCATGTTCCAAGCTATTCCTAGAATCAGAATCTCAAGATTCTCACGTTCGATCTGTTAAAACGTAACACATTTTTGGAGCTATTCCATACATGGAACAGTAACATAACAGAACTGTTACTAGCAGTTTGTACCACTACAACTGGCGAGTGACGAGTGTATCCAGCTGGAGCCGGAACCGTGTATAACATGTGTGCTCACCTCTTTCCGATCCGATTCTTGGGGCAACATCGGACCGGAGTCGGATCGGAAGGGTGAATGATAGGTGTGTCCCGGCCCTAATGCAGATCAATTGATTCAAGCAGATTTGAAGAAATGGTAGAATTTAGTACAACTAGAAATTATTAACCTAATACAAAGTTTTCCCTGTTGCGCTTCTATTGAGATTAGGGGCGGTGATTTTTTTTTCTGTAATTAAAACTCTATTATTGTATGGGAAAACGACAATTATGCTTTGTGTAAATTTTGTTTGAAATATTTTTTCCGTAATATAATTTGTTTAAATAAACTACCATGCATATTTAAATAAATAATTTTTGTCTTAATCCGTTCGAACAGATAATCGGTGATTCCATACGGTTTGGTTGTGTGCATGTTTTATATAACGAAGTTTAAACAACGTTTCATTTTCCGTACAAAAACCTGGTTTTCGATTAGGTCAATGCAATATGTTTCAGCAAATTTTGTTAAATAAATATCTAGAAACATTAATAAACAAATATATGAATACAGTGAAACTGTAAACGGATAATTTTACACAACGGAAACCTCTCCTGAACGGACAATTTTTAGGGTACCAAACATTTCATATGTGATTAAGTACGCTAAGACACCCCTGCACAATGGACCCTCCTCACAACGACTCACCCAAAAATTTTTTATGTAATAAATGTAATTTTACCAAGCATCCGACAACGGACAATAAACGCGATTATAAATGGGGCTCAAGAAACCCAAATAACTTATTGCAGTCATAAAACTAATTATATAAGTAGGTACTTGTAGTCATAAAACTAAGTAAGTACTTCGAGTTTGATTTGAAGAAACCCATTTTAGAATTTATCACAATGTAACAATGTGTTCGAGTTTTGGCCGAAAAGTTTTAAATAGGAAAGACTCAAATTAGTGACATTTTAGAAAAAGGTCGATTTAAAAAAGTTGTAAAGTGAAAATGAAAATTTACAACAAAAAAGGGGATTAAACTGAAGGTGATTCTATAGAGTACGATAGGTTTTGTAAAGTGAGAACTAAAAACATTTCATGATCTGGACCAATAATTTCAAAAAAGGCTTTAGGGGCGGCCAAAGAACTTAATCTAAAGTTTTGCTCACGAAACATATTAAATTTAGAGCAACATCTGGAGAACCTGCAAAGGTAAACCTTGATAAAGTTGCAGAGTGGCAAATAAAACTGCCGAATTTATTAAATGGCTATTCACCTCAAGATACGTTCAACGCCGCACCGATGAGACTAATTTTTATTATCGAGCTTGCGAAGTTAAACTTTTACATTTTGCAAAGAAAACTGCGCTGGGGGTAAATCTGCTAAGAAAAGGCTGACGTATTATTGTGAACACATCCATTTAATTTTTAAAAGGCTTTCACGCAAGTCGACTGGTACTACAACAAGAAGGCCTGGATGGTTGAAATGGAGAAGTCCATAACTGTTGCTAACGCCTTAATTTGGATAGTGGCAGTATTTTTTTTTATATGAAAATAGTCGCAAAAAGGGTAGACCTATCGTGTGGGCCGCGGACGGCCCGCACTGCGACTATTAGAAGGGGAAGGGACTATAGAAAGAAAATGATTGTGGACACGCTTTTTAAAAAGTTGCAGGTCATAATTCTCTGGAAAAACTAATTTTGGAAGCTTATTCCATTCTGTAGCAGCCCTGTAAAAGAAGGATTTTTAATGAAGATTGGTCCTTGCAGTGTCAAGCTTGAGAGTAAATGTGTGAGAATGATCAGCGTGCCGAGTTCTTCGGCTGAATGTGGCCAATGGTGGTACAAGAGTTTTTATTTCTCTGGAGCATCTGCCATGGAAATATCTATAGAGCAATGATTGTTCTGCAACTCTTCTTCTATGTTCTAGAGGGTGAAAGGTATCTGTAAGAGTTGAGCTGTATATCAAGAGAATGGTTTTTTTCTGAATGGAATCTAGAAGACGAAGAGAATGCCTTGGTGCTGAACCCCAAATATGCGAGCAATACTCCAGTAGAGGTCGGATTTGAGCATTGTACGTCGTCAACAGTTGATCAGGTGTAAAAAACTTTCTGGCTTTCCACAGAAAACCTAGCCTCTGGCTTGCCTACTTTGCGATGTTAGCAACATGGTCATGCCAAGACATATTATTGGACACCGTGACTTCCAAAATCGAGATGGAGGGACTTGGTTCAAGGGTATTTCCGGACATTGTGATGGGATGATTTGAGGAATTCACTTTCTTGGAAAACGTGGCACAAGATTGTTAGTTCCCCACTCGACGATTGCTTTAAGATCTTTATTGATGGAATCAACCTGTTCCTGCCTGAGTCTATTTGTATCATTCACCGAAAGTGATCGATAGGATGTGAAAGTTGAGACAAGTGTGCTATCGTCTGCGAAACCGTAAATGGGGTTCGTGGTGGTTTTCAAGAGGTCGTTGATGTGTAAAAGAAATAAGGTGGGGGACAGGATGAAGCCCTGGGGAACCCTGACATTGGTTTTAAACGCATCAGAAGAAATACCGTCAACTGCCACATGTAAGGAACGATCTTGCATGAAGCTCAAGAGCCATTGGCACAGTTTGGTTGGGAGACCGTAGGCAGATAATTTACTTAACGTCTCAACCAAAACAATTAAAAAGTTCTTCGTAAGGTGCAGTTTTGCAAAAAACGGTAGTAAAAGATGATTTACCATTATCAACCTTTCGCGTAAGTAATGGAGTTGAAAATTTTATGACCTACGTGATGAACGCATGACGAAAAATTCTGAAGTAAACTTAGCTAAAATTAAGAAACTCGGAATTATTTTTTAAAAAATAAAGGTGGAAAAAAAATATCAGATGTGATTCTAAACTAGAATATAGAAGAAGAGTTGCAGACCAGCCATTACTCTACAGATGCTCTAGAAACATAAAAACTTTTGTACCACCACTGGCCACATTCGGCCGAAGAACTCGGTACGCTGATCAGTCTCACCCATTTACACTCAAGATTGACACTACAAGGACCAATCTCCATCAATAATCTTTCTTTTATAGGGCTTCCAAAATCAGTTTTTCCAGAGAACTATGACCTGCAACTTTTCAAAAAGCGGGTCTACAATCATCTCCTTTTTATAATCCTTCCCCCTTTTAATAGTCGCAGAGCGGACAGTCCACGGCCCACACGATAGGTCTACCCTTTTTGCGATTATTTTTAATAAAAAAAAATGTTAAGTCACAAATTAACAAAAATAATGTCCAAAGCAAAAACCTAACCTAACCTAACCTAACCAAAATTGATGATTTTTTGAAAAGTAATGCAACCTACCTCATTTACATAAGTATTTTATTTGAGTACATTGATATTTTATTTGTGTATATGCATATAAGAAAATAGTAACCTCTTTAGCGGCAGATCTACACAACGGACAATTATTTTTCTTCGTTGGTGCCCATTATGGAGAAGTTTCAGTGTATATAATGTTTGCAACATTCGAGACAATCGGAGAATTGAGTATTATACCTAAATGTAAATGTTTTCTAAAAATAAAGACATTTTTGATTTTTACAACACAAGGTCACTTAGTTAAACATACAGAATGCTAACAATATTGGGTATATTCCTTTGCAAATTATGATAAATGAAATCTTAAGGCAGTGTTTTGCAACTATAATTCTAAAGTTTGGAATTATAATTCATTGCATTTTACAAGGCAGCTGATTTGAGACGCTTTTAATAAATACAGTGATTATTTAAATGGTAATTCTTCTTACAGTAGAACAAATTGACCTTTACCCTGACGTCAGACCAACAAACCTCGCGAAATAAATCAATGAGTCAAAAATGGTTACTGTTACTTTGTCGTGTGCCTAAATATTTCGTATTTACGCACACGACAAAGTAACAGTAGCCATTTTTGACTCATCGATTCATTTCACGAGGTTTGTAGGTACGACGTCGGGGTTAAGGCCAATTTGTTCTACTGTATGCACTGTTAGCAAACCAATACACTTATATATCAATTTTATGTACCATCCTACAATGGCTAATCATTCTATCGTTCATCTTGGCCATGTAGTCGCATCCTAAAACAGGACATGCGATTTTTTTAGGCTTATCACACTCGTGAATGATATGCCTTTTTAAGGTACAGTACAATTTGTAATGCTTGTTGCATTTTAAGCATTCGTAGTCGTCGTCGCTGTATTTTTTAAATCCCGTTAACGGTGGAGGTTTCCTGCCGCAAAAATATCGGACGTGTCTTCGCAAAGAACCCAAAACTTTGAACGTCTTATTACAATCCGGACACGGATACACGGAATTGAATGTGGGCGCGTACATATTATCTGAAAAATAATTTTATTAGAACATTTGAATTGTCTAAAAAATTGGGAAGAAATATTCAAAGCTTGGTTTTTACGTTTTATTTATGTTAATGGTACAAATGTCAAATGAGAACTTTGAATAAATAATTTTGTTGCATGTATTTATTTAATAAACTTTGCAGCAATTATTATTACGATTTTTTTTACTCATAAAGAACCACCAAAATCAGTATAATCATTATCAGTATAAATAAAAAAACTTACAACATTTAAGGGTAACACATAATTATTTAAACATTGATTGATGTTTTTTTTTATTTATGGTTTTATGTTGCATCCACCAAGTGATTAGCAACATTGGATTACATAGAAAATTCAACACTTGCAATTTTGAACCAATCAAACTACGTTATTTTGATAGATCACCACGGCAACGGAGGTATTTTAGTGGAAATTTTTATTTCGTGGGATACCCAACAGCGAATTATACTGGTAAATTTTTAACGTTCACAATAACAGACCATTTTTGACCGACTGGTTTTTATTTGTTTACATCATATTTAGTTTTGATACATTTTAATTACAAAGCTAAGAAAGATGTTTTCTATATTCTTCGGACACCTCCTCTCTTCTTAATGGCGAAAATGCAGGACTTTGAATGTTTTTAATTAAGTGTATATGTCTAATAAAATATATATAATGTTTAGACCCTAATTTATTTACCTGTTTCCCATTCAGTACTTTCAATTTTGCGTAGTTTAGATGCAACTATTCGTGGACAATTCGGAACAAATTTTCTTTCTTTAAGTTGGAGATAACATCCTCTATTAACGCGAATAAATAAGTCATGGTACGATGATTGATCATTATATCAGACAATTTCACGCATATTTTGCACATAGTATGATTTTCAAATCGATTCAATTTTTAAGCAAAGAATTTTATTGGTTTTAATGGCTGTGCAATATTCTTTATTGCAACAAATCGCGAGTTTTTTTGATGTTTTCAAGTGTCAAAATACAATGATCACAGCCTCCTTTGATTGAAGCTTGCTGACGCTGGTTATGAATTCCATACCATTAAAGCGCGCATAACGCACGTTAATAAAAACGCAAAAAAACAATTTTCTACCTCTTGTAGTTACTCAAAACTTATGTAAAATTGAAGAATATACCATTTTCCATCTTGAAATGGTATTCCTATGCAACTACGATGAGTAGAAATAACCAATTTGAAGGCCTAACTAATTTTCTACCACTTGTAGCAAGCTCAAGTAACTATAAAATAAAAGAATATTATATTTCTTGTTCCTTAACTTGCACTTTTGAGCTACTACAATCAGTAGTAATCAACTGTTGGTAGGCTAAGAGTCCATTGGTGTGAAGACAAACTAAATATTATCATGTAATCTATTATATTATATAATATTATTATGTAATCAAGTCTACCACACATTTTATGTTTTGCTGGTGACTTGATGAAGAAAATACTTTGCATTTTTGATAATCAAAAAATAAATTTTAAAAATATTTGATTTTCCATCACAATTCGGTGTGGAATTTTCTTACCGAATACCACGCGAGGTCAAATTAATATCCGGAAATTTTTTGACCTCTAGTGGATAACTTACTTAATCTTGCCTAAAATTCAAATACATATGGATATTTAAGCTTTCGAAAATTTAACGCTAGATACGGTTGTTTCATTGACAATATCTTAGGAAAGCAAAAATCTGCGGTATAGAGCTTCTTTGTCCAAACAGAGAAGACATGTTCTGAGAAAAACCAATTTTTTGCTGATGAAATTTTCTACATTCTAACAAAATATGTTTTACTGATAGATGATAGACATTAAAATCAACGCAGATTGGAGGCTCATCCTTTGTCATTAGATAACTTTGAGTAAGACGTGTATGACCCAATCTCAGACGAGTGATTATGATTTGATACTTCCGATTTTGTGCTTTAAGAAAATTTGCAGAAATGTCACTTTTAATTTAATTTATTATTAGATTGTTGCCACATAAATTGTAGCACTTTTTGGGAACTCTCGGATAAAGACAGCTCATATTTTATCAATTGTTCCATTGGGTGCCTTGGGTAGATTCTTGTAGGCTGAGCAGACAACTTAATGAATCAGTACAGATAACGGTAGAAGTATAAGGTTGACGTACCTATTGTATCGCACGATAAATTGCATATAGCTCTGTCGAAAATATACTAGCGAAAGGAGAAAGTTTAAATTAGTGTACGTTATTTAGATTTTTTTTTACTGAAAATAGTCGCAAAAAGGAAAGACCTATCGTGTGGGCCGCGTCTATTAGAAGGGGGAGGGATTATAAAAAGGAAATGATTGTTGACCCGCTTTTTGAAAAGTAGCAGGTCATAGTTCTCTGGAAAAACTAATTTTGGAAGCTTGTTCCATTGGAGATTGGTTCTTGTAGTGTCAATCTTGAGAGGAAATGGGTGAGACTGATCAGCGTGCCGAGTTCTTCGGCCGAATGTGGCCAGTGGTGGTACAAGAGTTTTTATTTTTCTGGAGCATCTGCCATGGAAATATCTGTAGTGTAATGTCTGGTCTGCAACTCTTTTTTTATGTTCTAGTGGGTGAAGGGTATCTGTGAGACTTGAGCTGTTTATTAACCAAATGGCCCTTTTCTGAATGGAATCTAGAAGACGAAGAGTATGCCTTGGTGCTGAACCCCAAATGTACGAGCAATACTCCAGTAAAGGTCGGATTTGAGCCTTGTACGTCGTCAACAGTTGATCAGGAGTAAAAAAGTTTCGACTTACAACTAATGAAAGAACATCCCACCCCCTCATTAGTTTACGAGGCATCAGTTATTAAAATTATTTGACAACTCTTGGTAAAAGCTTTGCTTGAGTACGTCTTTATTTGTTTTGGATTAGTTACTTGGTCATAAATGTGTTGCATATGGGCAGATTTATAGTCCAGGGTGGGGGGTGTTCAAGAAATAAAGAAAACATGACTGGATAGATAAAGTTGTCCAGTGTTTTTAAATAGTTGCAAACTCTATAGTAATATGGCTTCGATATAGTTTTCTTATCAGGGAAATATGAGTACCTGTTGGTGAAAGTGTTATTGTAGACAGGTTTGGAGTTATAAGCAGCAACTGATGTAGCATAATTAAGAGACAGTATTTTTCTTCTGGCATTTAGTGGTGGTTCACTTGTCTCGCAATACAAACTTTGGTTGATGTTAGTTTTTTCTATATTCTAATTCAGTAATTTTTGACCACCAAAAATCACATTGACGTATAAAATATGCGCCCAATAACGTACGAATATCTTATTCCTTTTTGAAACATAATTAAACAAATAATTATATTATTCTCTGATGATGGTCGATGCCAAAAACGAAAACGTCCAAATAGTTTTAATAATAACAAAAACACAGGCTATCAAAATATCGAATAACACTCTACATGTTATGATGAAATGTAGAGAAAAGTTTTAAAAGTTAACTATGGGGAATTAAAAAAAAACAATTTTTAATATCCGAAATTTACTATTTTGTACATTGCAGTATATATAGGAATTAAATAAAAGTTTAAAAAATCCGAAGCAAATACATCATACCTTAATTGATTGTGTTCATACTTTGTACGTTAATTTTAATAACAATAGTGCGGTTAAGTTCTTGTATTTCCTTCGTTAAGCATCTTAAGATGCTTAACAAATAAATAAACAGGGTACTCCATAACTTTAAAGTTAACCAAACATACCTTATTTTAAAAAGCATCACCCATTTTTTATTTTATATTTAAACTGGACTCGTTTTTACGAGTCTTCTGATTTAATGTGTGCTTGTAGTATACCGAGGATTTTAAATGTTATGACCATTGATCACTTTCAGGTTAAAATCGTAATGAATGCTGGACCCTGTAACTTTTAACTCTTTTTTGTATTTTATGATAACAGTTATTTATGTACCAAAGACGAAAAACTGTTTACTTCTAATGAAATATACTATGCCTTCAGAAATAGTGGATTTTTCGTCCGAATATTAGTACTTAAAATGTCATTTTTTGTAGAGGTCGACGAAAAAGATAATTTTTTAAAGTAAGCGAAATTTACCAACTTAATTATATTTTGTAATTATTGTACTATGTATACAGAAGGAAGAAAAATTATAGGAGTGGGAAAGGTACATCAGAAATTTATTTAAAGATGATAGACCAATAAAGCCACCGGAATTAACTAAAGACGTGCATTTTTGACACTTTATGGCTGTTTATAAAGCTATGCAGTGCCCCATTCATTTGTTTTCCCGCCAACACCCTTCGCTCAATATCACTGTCATACTTTCCATCTCTCGTAAACTTTGAACCCAAGTACACAAATTCATTTACTTGTTCCACTTTTTCTCCCATAATCAGAACTTCACAGTTTGTCCTGTTTTCTTCCCTTTTAAAAGCCATTACTTTCATTTTGTTTACATTCCCTTATTAATATTATCAAATTCTAAATTTTTTTCCGTTGACAAAATAAAATGTTTTTACACAAATAATATATATATATATATATATATATATACATATATATATATATATATATATATATATATATATATATATATATATATATATATAATTTATCCAACCGTTTTAAACTTCCTGTGCAATATACTGAGTCGCTGAATTAATGGATGGCTGATTCGTTAGGTCGCTAAAAAGATAGGGGCCCCATTTTTTCTTGATTCCTTCGGTTCTTTTAACCAACTGCTAATTTTTAACTTTTTACTAATAACTTTTATTATTATCATATATTTTTTTTAATTTTAAATCTAATAACTTGTTTTTTATACAACTAACACACGCGTCTGCTCTTTTTTAACACTGATTTCATACTATCTTCAAAACACGTCTGCTGTCTTTTAATATTCTTATCATACTAACAATTTTTATTTTTTTAAACAAACATCTCCCAGAAAACCATTCCATTGATAATTTCAATTTTTTTTAGTCACTATTTTAACAAAATTTTTCTTTAGATTATAAATTTTTGTTTAAAAATACCCATTTGAAAAGACCTTAAAGCAAGATTTAGAGCAAAGAATACGAGACATGTTTCAAACGAAAGCAACTCATAACAGAAAAAGGGTAGTTGTTAAATAATTAATTAAATTATGACTAAAATCACAACATCTTTTATTGAAAAAAAAAAGTTTCTTTTCTTACTATTTTACATTTGAAAAGCTACAGGGCTCTCTAAAGTCATGACGATTTGAACATTAAAGTGATCGTAACTTTTCAAATCCTCGGTATACTCTAATCAAACATCATATCAGGAGATACGTAAAAACGATTATTTTTAGATAGAGATGATTTATTAAAGAAAGAGATCTGTAAAGTTCCCTACTTTAGTCTCAACGAAGCGGATGTAAACCTCACTCCGACTTATTTAACTGAAAGTAGTCCCTAATAGGAGGAGAGACGGTGACACTAAAAGTGCACGTATATGGATTCTGAAATTTCGCGTAATTAATAGTATTTATTCATAGGTACAACATAGGTCCGGTGTGCCAGAGTTTATTCTGGCAGAAAAAATTTTTATAAATTTTTATTTATCTGGTAATCATAAGTAATTTGCACTTTTATGAAAATTAATTTCTTATAGACCATTTTGTAGAAAATTTTAGGTATTTTTAAAAAAATTTGGTGTGACAACTTTCGTCGTGGCAGAAAAGTCAGACTTTTAATACATAAAGTTCCTAAAATGTTTCCCTCATCGCAGAATTACTTTTTTTTTAAATCTCTTCCTTTACAGTTCTTCTTTCAAAATATCTTGGTGTGACAGATATTTTATATTATAGCTTCAACCCTTCAAAATCATGAAAATAAGGAGCAAGATACAAAATCTCAAAGAAATAGATGTTATGGATGTGATATAGATGATTCTAAGTAAATTTTTATCTAATTATAATAATATATTGTTAAGTAAATTATCTGCCTACGGTCTCCCAACCAAACTGCGCCAATGGCTCTTGAGCTTCATGCAAGATCGCTCCTTACATGTGGCAGTTGACGGTATTTCTTCTGATGCGTTTAAAACTAATGCCGGGGTCCCCCAGGGTTCCATCCTGTCCCCCACCTTATTTCTTTTACACACTTTTACACATCAACGAACTCTTGAAAACCACCACGAACCCCATTTACAGTTTCGCAGACGATAGCACACTTGTCTCAACTTTCACATCCTATCGATCACTTTCGGTGAATGATATAAATAGACTCAGGCAGAAACAGGTTGATTCTATCAATAGAGATCTTAAAACAATTGTCGAGTGGGGAACCAACAATCTTGTTCAGTTTAACGCCCAAAAAACACAAAGTGCCACGTTTTCCAAAAAAGTGAATTCCTCAAATCATCCCATCACAATGTCCGGAAATACCCTTGAACCAAGTACCTCCATCTTGATTTTGGGTGTCACGGTGTCCACTAATATGTCTTGGCATGACCATGTTGCTAACATCGCAAAGTCGGCAAGCCAGAGGCTAGGTTTTCTGTGGAAAGCCAGAAAGTTTTTTACTCCTGATCAACTGTTGACGATGTACAAGGCTCAAATCCGACCTCTACTGGAGTATTGCTCGCACATTTGGGGTTCAGCACCAAGGCATTCTCTTCGTCTTCTAGATTCCATTCAGAAAAGAGCCATTCGCTTGATAAATAGCTTAACTCTCACAGATACCCTTTACCCTCTAGAACATAGAAGAAGAGTTGCAGACCAGTCATTGCTCTACAGATATTTCCATGGCAGATGCTCCAGAGAAATAAAAACTCTTGTACCACCATTGGCCACATTCGGCCGAAGAACTCGGCACGCGGATCAGTGTCACCCATTTACTCTCAATATTGACACTACTATGACCAATCTTCATCAAGAATCCTTCTTTTACAGGGCTGCTACGGAATGAAATAAGCTTCCAAAATCAGTTTTTCCAGAGAACTATGACCTACAACTTTTTAAAAAGCGTGTCCACAATCATTTCCTTTCTATAATCCCTTCCCCTTCTAATAGTCGCAGTGCGGGCCGTCCGCGGCCCACACGATAGGTCTACCCTTTTTGCGACTATTTTCATAAAAAAAAAAATATATATGATGTTTGTATATAGCTTAATCGTATGACCTTTATTTTTATTTCTCTTGTTCCTGCATTCATTAAATAACTAATGTATAGTAATTGACAAAATTATAAATAAATGGAATGCTAAATTTTTTAAATAAATAATGTTTTCCAGCAATACATTTGTATCAATTAAATGACCTTTACTTTCCTTCCTGGTATAAATTTCCTTAATAAATAAATTTTAAATATAAAAAAAAATAATATTACCTTTCTGAAGTCATCTAAATCTAAATAGTGTTATAGATATTTTTAAAATAATAAATAAACAAGCACACTGATCGAAATGTTGTAACGTTCAACAGGGCTTCAAAGCAACTGACTGAAGGGACAAAGAAGAGACAAACATTTTCAAGGCTTTTAGGGCAACTCAGGTATAATATATTACACATAGTAAGGGTAGCTCAATTCAAAAGTAAAAAGTAAAAAAAAAGAATCGTAGATGACATAGACTACATTTTGGTCGAAAATTAAAAACAGGACAGAAAAGAATTTTATGCTCTATTTTCATGATTTTAAAGGGTTGAAGCTATAATATAAAGCGGTGTGACAGATATTTTGCACAAGTTTTGAGCTGTCATACCGGGATGTTTTAAAAGTACTGAAAAGGGAGATATTAAAAAAAAAGTTATTCCGCTATAAGGGAAACATTTTATGAACTGAATAGATACTAAAAGTCGGTGTGACAGACTTTTCTGCCACGATAAGAGTTGTCACACTAAATTTTTTTAAAATACATAAAATTTGCTACAAAATGATCTACAAGAAATTAATTTCCATGAAAGTGCAAATTACTTATGATTATTAGAAAAATAAAAATTTATAAAAAATATTTCTGCAAGGATAAACTCTGGCACACCGGGCCTGTGTTGTACCTACGATTAAATACTATAAATTCCTATGCTTAATTTTTAAATACATATGAGTGCACTTTTAGTGTCACCGGCTCCCGGTCTATAGCAATAATAATTCATCTCTAACGGGTGGGTGTTGATAATGGCTAGTTTTCGTATGCAACATTAATTCCCTCTTGCTATACTGTAAAATACTTTAATGGTTATTTCTTTGGTTCCAGAGAAATTGACAACATGAAGTACTACCAGTGTTATTGTCGTTCTTCTGAAACTTTTTACACAAATACATTTTAAAACAACTACTTAGTCGTCAAATAAACAATTACAGACATTTAAATAAAATTTCTCTTAATTACACTCATACATTAGAAGAAAATAGAGAGTACAATAATACCATTAAAACAGTAATTGTTTTTTCAGTACCACAAAGATACCCGAAATTGATTGGTGGCTTAATGAGAATACAACAAACAAAATAATGAATTTGATAATGATAATCCCGGTTTGAATGACACACTGACTACATTTTATTATATTTCAGTCGCTATTTCTTTAATATTGTTACGCTTTGGGGTCAGCGAGTACATGTGCAATGCCGTTTCAAACCGAATAGTGACAGAATATAAATAATTAACGTGAGATTTTTGAGATTTTGAGATTTTTCAGCATCGTTGCTTTTTTTTGATGTTTTTTTTTTTCAATTTGTCAACTAATTGGCTATAAAAAAATAAAAGAGTCGTACACCTTGAACATTTTTAAGTCGGTATACTTAAACGAGACTGCTTTCAGTTTAAACTAGCTTTTGTCCGCGTAGAAGTCGAAAATGGTTCTAATAGGACCCGTTGGGCGATAATTTTTAATAAAATACGAAACACGTCTTCCATCAATTCCGTTTAAGAATGTTAATGCGAAATTTAAAGTAGATTGGACCAGGGAATCACGTTGTCCCATACAATTTTTGCCCCCGTTTTTCACCCCAGAATAATTCCAGAAGATGTGGTTACAAACATAGATAAAGGAATGCTTAAATGGTTTGGACACGTAGAAAGGATGGATGAAGAAAGATTGACGAAACAAATTTATAAGGCGAGTGTGAATGGACAAGTCGGTAGAGATCGACCTCGGCGAACATATCTCGATCAGATCAACATTGTCTTGAAAAAGACCAGGTCAAGAATACCAACAACCGACGAGCATGTATGAGAGCACTGATGAAAGTAGAGGAAGCAAAAGATGTGTGTAAGAACCGTAGCGGAAGTGGAAGGAAGTGGTCTCTGCCTACCCCTACGGGAAAAGGCGTGACTATATGTATGTATGTAATAATTCCAGAAAGAAATCGTTCTTTCGGGAACGTTGGTTCTTTCCTATTTAAGAAATATCGGTGTCGCGAAGAAGTTAAGTTTGAGTTGAAGTACAGTTTTGTGAACATAGAAATGAATATCCCAAGTGATTTATTAAATGAGAAGAAAGATTAGAACAAATTGTTTAGTTTTGCCGAACCCAAGACTAAATATCTTAACAATATGTTCGGTATGAAGTAACCTGGTATAATTTATTATCACATTTACTATTTTGTTTTATGTCAACCAAGTCACGAACCAATACTTGAATATCCTTGTTTTACTTTTTTTTTTAATGAATTATCTCTTTATTTTTATTATCCTTCCCAATCGTTTGTTGTGAACAGATATGTAATGTTGCTTTAGGGATATGGCGTGCTTGAACACTTTGTCGCAAAATTCGCAATTGAATTGCGGTGGTTTGCCGCATCTGTAATGTATGTGATAATTATAAGCACTTTTCGTCTGATATTTTTTGCTGCACCTGTCGCATGAAAATTGCGAATCTAAAACAAACAAAAATATTACTCATTTAAGCGAAGTATACTTTATTTAATAAACTTTAATTTCAAAAAAAATTCCTCGAATCCAATTTAAGTAAATTGTAATCAAAACAAAACTAACCTTTTAATTATAAAGATACTACATGTAGAAAAAAAAGGCTAAAGTGTAGCTAACTCAAATGTTACTATTAAAAACAAAAATTACTAAAAAAAATTAAATTTCTTGCTACAGAAAAAGGAAAAATATTAAAATACGAATCTATAATAGTAGCTTTGTTCGCGAAGCTGATTTCTGACAAGTTCCTAGCTCATACACAACTAGTGAGGGATTAACAATGTACGCTTGCGCGGTCAGAAACTAGTTAGGAACCAATTCGGTTACGGTTCCGGTTCTCCGCGAACGAAAAATTCATGAATCGGAACAATATCCAAAAAATAAGAAGAAGAATTTAATTATTAGAATAAATTAAGTTAATATTTGTTTAAAATTTATGTAAAAAGACACATTTTAAATGTTATTTTTATTACACCGATGTTATTTTGTGTTTATTTTTGTTTTACATTTTTTTTGCAAATATAGGTATTTAAATTTTTATTTTTTTTAAAATAATTTATATTATGTTCAGGTTTTTTTTTAATTAATAAATTACCTCATTAACCATATTGGTTATTAGCGATGGTTTTGATAACTAATGATTTAATTGATTTACAGCTTTTTAAGCAAAGAGATATTTAACAGATAATTATAGATATTAACCACATTGCAATTTTTTGCAATTTGAATGTTATCTGAAAAATTGTACAGTTGTCTTTGCAATATGTATAATGTACATTCTAATAGTAAATGATTAACAGAGAGTTCGCAGTTACAATGTATACATCTAGGTTTGTCTGATTTGCTTAGTAGTTATTCATGGGTAATTTTAGTGTGTCCTAGTCAAGTCTAGTTATTACGACCTGTTTGAAACGATTACTGCATAGTCTCGGTCACTCCGATATATCCTGTAGTTGATATAGCTAAGTTTTTATTTGAAGTGCTATAGGGTTATCTGTGTAGATATGTTTCAAGGTGTTTAGTGCACTTAAAGAGCCTGTGATTATAACAGCTTTTTGGAGATTTGCTGTTTGTATTTCGATCAAAGCTTGTAAGATGGCATATATTTCTCCTGTGTATGCAGAAGATTCGATGGGTAATGTAAATTTTAATGGAGGTTTGTAAATGGCGATAACAAAAGCTCCAACTCCATTTGGGGTTTTGGATGCATCAGTGTATATTTTATGAAAGGTGGAGTTTTAAGAGAAAATTCTGATGTATTTTGGCAGCTGATGTTTCTGCTTTATTAAATAGGGTTGCGTCAATATGTTCAGGTTTTGTTTTAACAATTTTTATGTAAATATAAGTATTAAAAATTTCACTTTTGTTGCAAGCATATTATTGTATACTTATTTTTTTTTTGTATATAATTATATGTATACGCAATTTGTTACTAATAACTTATATTATTTGAATTTAACCGATGTTTCAGCGCTATCTACAAAAGGCTTTGGGTATTTTCGAATACGTCCTGGTAAATAACTTTGAAAATGCGAATTATTTCCTATAAAAACACCTAATGAAAGAGTATGTAGCGGTCATACAGGCAGGTTATGTACAGACGACGTGATATAACTTTTGCATTTTTGAAACTTCAAAATTCCGACGACTTATTTTACTGAACACCTTTTAATCCCAAATCTTGTCCTTCTCAAGAAAGCACGTATACTACCCTAATTTTTAGGAACCTAAGTCCTGTTCCTTTTCAATAACGCACGTATACGAGCCGAACCTTTATGACCAGAAGCTCCTTTTCTTTTCATCTACTCACATACACTCGCCGCGTATCGAGGTAAATCTTTAAGATTCTAAATTTCTTTCCACCAAGTTAAGCATTCTCTACGAACCGTCATAAAACTAACGACCTGGGGGACCAGGATAAAAGGGCGGACAGAGGTACACCGACACACAGTCTCTCAACGGCTTCCAACACAGTCTCTTAACGAACTCCGACAGTCTTTCAACGGCCTCCAATAGTCTCTCGACGAACTTCGAC
This sequence comes from Agelastica alni, assembly GCA_950111635.1. NCBI lineage: Eukaryota > Metazoa > Arthropoda > Insecta > Coleoptera > Chrysomelidae > Agelastica > Agelastica alni. The sequence goes on along the minus strand of OX467709.1, from coordinate 22,696,343 downwards.
ACTGGCGCGCATCGCCCCTCTTGTTAAGTTTTCTTTTATTTTAATAAATACACGTAGTAAATAGTAATTCGAATTGTTTATCATTTTCCTAACACTCATCACACACAAATATCCCAAAAGTACAATATATTTTAATGTTAACATGTGTTATTCCTACACAGGGGCTATGTTAATCTATTCTGAATCGTTCCAATTTTATTATAAAAAAAACCACAAAAAACCATACATCACAATAATAAATATTGTTTAATTTAACAAATCAATTAAATAGGTTACATTCACATTTCTGGGTTGAAATGCGGGGTTGCTACCAAACTTCACACGATCATTTGCAAGGCTAATCTAAAGATTAGCTGTTAATTTTATCATTGGCTATAGAAAATAAATTAAAAATGCGGGGACGTATTAGAAAAGACCCAAAGCTTTATCTCCCATAATGGTATGGAGTAATCTACGCCAAATCGACATCAAATTAGAACTTTAGATTTTGCAGTACTTTTAAGAGCGTTTCTGGACACCCTGTATTAATATTTTTTATTTAAATTTATTATTTTAAACCGTTCATAGTACTGGTATCATCTTTTAATGTAAATTCATGTTAATGTTAATTAAAAAAAAACATAAATTATATAAACAAACAAAATATTTACTTTTATTTGTTTTATGAAACAGCCAAAAATAAAATACAATACTCAAAAATACCTAACCAAACTTAATACTGTCAGTTACAACCAGGGTTCGTCCGATTAATGTAACTTGAATTAAATCACTATTTTAATCAAGTTATTTTTTAAAATTAATCATTGATTAAAATTAAGAAAAAATCTGAAATAAGAAATACCAATTATTTATGTTAAATAGCATTTAAAATGCACATAAAATCAATACTGTTACGAAATACAAACAAAAAATTATTAACAGATATACCAGTTGTTGAAAATTGATATAACTAAAACACTCACATCACACAACTACCAGCATTATTAACAATTACATTATTACTCATTTTTATTATCGTATTTGTACAGAAACATCAATTTTCCTGCTTTATTCACTTCTAATATATTAAGTAAATTAGATTAAAAGAGTCTAAACGAAGAATAGTATATTACATATCTAGGGCAGTAAAGTAAGAAATGTCTCAGGGCACATGTTTGCTGGCCGAGGCGAAACCGTGTTAGCAATATTAGGAATGTTCTTTTACAAAACCCAACGCTGTAAAGCATTGCTTATTACCTCTTTTAAAAACATAACTGCTGAAAATGGTTCCATTTTGGCTTTGAGTGGTAGCAATTCACTATTCCCATTCATTACAGTATTGTAATTCCTATTGGTGTCCAAGATAACTCTAATTCTTTGTGGAATATTCTTTCCTTCAGTTCTTCTACTATATCGGATAAAAATTATTTTGTTTGTAATTTATTAGGTTCAACAGCTATAGGATTTAACATTTTTAGGTATATTTAGCTGATGTTTTTAGACTTAGGCGTAAAGTAACCAAATCTGGCAGACCTAAATAAATAAACGAATACAAGACGTCTCAAAAAAAATACAATTTCTTAATGCAAAAATTGACTATTCCACATTGTTCACAATGCAAAAAACCGTTGATATTTTTTATTTTGAAACCCTGGTTACATAATATTTTACTAGTTAAAAATATTACCCAAATTATAAATTGTTGTTAATTGATTATACGCAATATTGATTTTACGCAAAACTACCAGAAATTTTATTTTAAAACCGGGTATCTCTGTTACAAATAAAATTATTATTTTTCGTATCCATTCAGTTAGAATGTTGGCTCAGAGTTTACGAGAAATGAAAAGTATGACAGTGACATTGAGCGAAGGGTGTTGGCAGGAAAACAAATGAATTGGGCATGCATAGCTTTATGAACCGCCAGAAAGTATCAAAAAGGCACATCTGGCTGTGCATAGAGGAGTGCTGGTTCCTACACTTATGTATGGTAGTAAATGTTGGGTTTGGCAGAAGAAGCATGAAAATAGGATTAATGCTGCGGAGATGAGTAGTCTGAGAATTGTATAGCCGGAGTGACTCGGTTGGATAAAGTAAAGAATAGTGAAATAAGAGAACGCTGTGGTGTAAAAAAAGATGTAATTACAAAGATAGATAAAGGAATGCTTAAATGGTTTTAAAACGTAGAAAGGATGGATGAAGGAAGATTGCCGAAACAAATTTATAAGGCGATTGTGAATGGATAAGTCGGTAGAGGTCAACCTCGGCGAACATATCTCGATCAGATCGACATTGTTTTGAAGAAAGGCCAGGTCAAGAATACCAACAACCGACGAGAATGTATGAGAGCACTGATGAAAGTACAAGAAGCAAAAGATGTGTGTAAGAACCGTAGCAAGTGAAAGGAAGTGGTCTTTGGCTACCCCTACGGGAAAAAGGCGTCACTATATGTATGTATCTATGTTGGCTCATTATTTTTAAATCACCCTGCTTAAAAAAAATTCAATTTGCGAACAGCAAAAAACTATACACTGCATTACAAAAAAAAATTGTCAAAAGGTTTCTATTTGCAAAAATGGTTTATATATAAAATTATATAAGTTTGTGTGATTTATTAAAATTTAGATGTAGGATAAATAAAATTTACTTACTTTTTTTTATGATAAGGATGCTAGGAAATCCTTTATTGCAATAAATATATATCGACAATATTTTTTAAAATCCAAATTTGTCATTTTACATAATTAAGGGTATATTTATCTGTGTAATGAAATAATAAAACAATTAACAATCAAATATTAGCAATTTTAAAGATTTTTGTAACAAGACCAATCTATTACGCTAAACCTAAATAAAATAAAAAATAACAAAAACTTGTATTGTTTTTATGTACATAATTGTTCTAATAATTTGGAAATTTTTAAAGTTTAGTTGAGTGTCATGAATAACAGCATAAAAAAATAAAATAAGGTTTTAAAAACGCCTGTTTAGAAATTATTAGTTAAATCCAAATTATTATGACAAAAAATAAGAAAAATACATAAAAAAATCACTATATTTAAAAGAGTCTACTCCGGATATTTTCCATGAAAAATTTTTGGTCCGGAAAATCCGGGACTGGTCGATTTTTTTTAAAGGAGGCATGTTTTATCCTAAATGTTTGAGCGATAAACCCTCACAAAAACCCTTAAACAATCTTAAAAAGCACGTAGGATTCAGTGACACATCGTTTTAAAGATACTTACTCTTTTCAAACATGCTAGAAATAATAAAACTGCAAAAAAAATTTACTTATAATGAATGTGTTAATATGGTAATGCATTATTTTAGAATCCTACAGGTACTTTTAAATTGATCAGAACTGTTTGAGTCGTGAAATCAGTTGAACTGTTATTATCTGTTATTTTAAAGTAATAACCGATGCTAATATAAAGTAATGATGTTTCAAAAAAAGGTGACCATGTCTGAAAAATAATTGGGGTTTGCTTAGTAAAAAAATTTTGTAACGCCATCCGTATTCAAGATAAAGGGCGTTGAAGAAAAAAAATTTGGTTATTACGATTTTTAAGTTCATTTGAAATTTTTATTAATAAATCTAACCTTAAAAAAGGTATGCTTAATACTACTTGGTACGAACCGTGTAACTAGCGCCCTCTATGAGAGTCAGATATAAAAACAAATTCATGGGATGTATCAGCTTCTAAAACATAGTCGTATAAAATTTCATTACAACGTTTCCAGTAGTTTCGACAAAATCTTAATAAATGTGTATAAATTTTTTTTCTTCAACGCCCTTTATCTTGAATAAAGATGATAAAGATTTTTTACTAAGCAAATCCCAATTATTTTTTAGTTTTCTACCTATCCTAGAGACGGGGTCACCTTTTTTGAAACACCCTGTATGTAAGAGAATGTAAACATTTTACAAATGATGTGCCACTTGATCCTCCGTGTTATTTGAGATTCTTAAATTGATTGACCCTATATTCATAAATCTTAGGTTAAATAAAAGTCCCCCGAAAGCAAAATCTCCCTGTTTCGAGGTTTTCCAGAAAAATATTGTCCACGAAAATTATTTGGGGTAGACACTTTTTTAATTGGTCACACAGTTAAATAAAACCTACAATATTGTATTGTAAAAACAAGTAACTATAACAGTGAAATATTCCTGATTTTCATCATTTTATCTACGAGTTCATTAATTGCTGTCGATGTATGCAGGCCATATGCTCACGTAATCGCTGTTTTCTTCTGAAGCTCTTCTGACAAAACTGACACGAATATGCCAGCTCTTTGCCGCAGTCTTGTCGCAAATGGGAATTTATGGTCAATAAATTTTTGTAATATTTCCCGCATTTGGGACACGGAATAGGCGGTGCTGAAAATATACTAGACTAAATTAAATTAAATACAAAGTTTTACATACAAATTATTGTTATTACGCAAAATGGTAACGACAAAATTATGATATACTTTGTTCGTACTTTTCGAATCTCTATGCAGTAAAATTAACCAAAGTAGACACACCCATGCAATTTCAAGCGTAGAAAGAGTGAAAAAAGGTGTCGACTACAGTACCTTCACTTTTCACAAGATTGTTAGACTGTTCAATGCATATACCAAACATCTACACGCTGTACACAGCTGATAAATCCAAAACGTTATTATTAAACTCAATTAAATTTATTTCTTAGTCCTTTTTCTAGCAATAAGCCGACAAGGAGCACAAAGGATTTAGACCGTATGTTGTACAGCTTCAAACACCCAGGAATTTTTTCCATTTTCTTCTAACCCTAATTACTCTTTAATACACGCAAAAATAAATTAATGCTAATATACAGTGTGTGTCATGACAAGCTTAAATCATCTGTAAATTAAAAATTACTCACACAATCATGGCAAGGAGAATGATGTTCTTTGGTCACCTCGAACGTAAGGACACCCAAAGACTTACCCGTCGCATTCATTCAAAATGGAAAAGTCTGGTTACAAAGAATTTGCAGAAAGCCGAAAGGATATTCAAGTTCGATATGGTTCAGAGATAAGGTTTGCCACGTCTTTTTCGTTCTCTAAAGAGTACTCTGCTAGCGGTCTCTCTACTGGCAAATTATGCCCGAGCTCAGCCGTAGAGGGTAGAAGAAAAAAATATAAAAGTGAGCCGCGCCACCGACTTAGACGGTACAAGCCGGAAACCCCTAGGTCTTGTAGGCACCAGCAGAGCCACACGATAAACAACAAACAATTATGGTGAACAAGATAAATAAAACTATATTTACAATACCTGCAATATATTAATTAAGTAAAAATGATGTTCTGATTTTTTACAACAAATTCTGTATTTTGTAAAGTGGATTAAACGAATTTAATACACTTTCCTTAAAATAATATTTAAATTAATTATAACAATCTTTCAGAGAATAATAAAAACCTAATGAGGTACAAAAGAGAATTAAAAACAACAAAAAAAAAGAAATGTTCACAATATTTAAAATTTCAAAAATAATTGGTTTTATATAGAATTCCTGATAGCAAAAGATTAACACAAAAAAAGAAATACAAGTAAATGGACTTGCAACAAGAATAATAATTTAAAACCCTCACAATAACCACATAAATTATATTCAGTAATATATAAATTCAGATTCAACTTGGAGCAGGTACAAATTTAATGAAAAATAATCTGTTACTTTTAAACTATTCAAAACACTTGGATCAAGCACATAATAACTGATAAGTTGATAAAATTAAACTCAATACTATGTAACCAATTGAAAACTTCATTAAGACGCCACTGTTACATCGATGATCCAAGAACAGAAACACCAAGTAGTATTTTTAAAGATTTACACTGTTAAAACACTCGAGCTTATTTCAAAAATAATTCTTTTTACGATGGCTGTCCTTCAAAATAGCAATATTGTAGGATATTTACAAATAAGTTTGAATAAACGTTTTTACTTGGACACAAAGAACTATTGAGAATATTACTTTAAACAAAGTTCAGATTCGGCATATTATCCAATGTAATAAATAGTTTTCAACAGTGTACCATATTAATAAATTAAAACAAAACTTAATCGCGGTGTCAAAAACAAATCACGTCGTTTAAATATTCTAAAATAAATCACTTGTAACCTGTGGGTATACGATTTCACGAATCCTTTGGCCTACTCCTGGAGCCGGTTTGAATTATGGAACAGTACCAGCTACTTCACAATGGCTTCATTCCATCAAATCCCGCACGCGGTCATTTTAACTCGACCCCAATAACCAAAATATCCATCACAAAGGCACGACAGAATGGTCAAGTTAAAAATTAAATGGTTCTTCTTCAAAATCCAATTAAGATTGCCCAAATACAGCCAGATATGAAAGAAAGAACCGTAGAAGTTCTGCTCACGTGTTAATATCAAATAGTTCCAAAAACTCTCACCCGACTTCCACCACTGTCTCCAAGCGACTGATGTCCACTCCTCACTCCCAGGCCGGATATCAGAAAAATGACACGGGACCCACGTCAGCCAACCTTTGCAAATCTATGTCCCTAACTCATAATCGTGCTCGTCCGTGTTGATAGCCAGCCCATCCACACAGAGAAGCAAACCAAACAATAATATAGCTGACAACACACGACCATCGAGGCCAAAAATCAAGGCGAAATCTAATACAAAGACTCCCACTCCAATTAACAAACACGTCACAGCCATTAATAATGAAATCCAATCCCTACCAGATATGCAACATCATTTACAACGAACAAAATACGGTATGCAAAACTATTTACGAACACCAGACCATCAGAGACACAATCAATAATGAAACGGTAGATGCGAAAAAATAAGCACGTGACAGGTTACAATACAACGACCAAAAAACCTTATCCCCTTAATATTCCAGCTTTACGCCCTGTCAGCGGGTGATCACAATAGAGGAAGCAGAAAAAGATAAAAAAATCTTCGTGGCGAAAAAAAACAGATTTCTGTTTTATTGGACAGCAATTTTGTTATTTTAAATAGAACACCGAGTATATTATTTCGGATTCTACAGCAAATGTTGGCCATTTTGGTGTAGAATAATCTAAAATGTATACGTGTTTAAAGATTGTTTTAACACAAAATTAATAAAGGCAGACCTTTAAATTAAAATTTCTATGTGAAAATTCTCTTGACCAAAAAAAACATCTTGATTTGTAGGTTAGTAGCAAGGTCACAGGTAATTAGTGATTTGTTGAAAACTTCATTACAATTTATGATGAACAGTTCATTTTAAAAATGTCAAATATCTTCATTTTTTAAAATGGAACTATTCCTTTTTTTTTTTCACTGAAATGTGTTAAAATAGTTTGTTTTAAGTTGCCATAATTTGTAGTTTTTAGTTGTAGTTTTTAAAATATAAATAGTTTAAGCTCGTTATAACACACACTTGTATATTTTAAATAAACAGGATACTTTTATACAACTAGGCTTTGATTTGGTGGATTAAAGAAGCAAAGAATATGGCAATTTAAAAACGGATATGAATTTTTATTTTTACGATTTACTACATAAAAGTATGGTGTTATGAGTAAAAAATCAAAGGTTCAGAGAAAAAAAAAACACTTTCTTTGAAAGTGAGTCTTTTAATCCGTAAAACAAGTTTACATTAGTCAAGTAAACGATAGAGTGAAGAGGCAAGTAAAGAAAAGCACATCAACTCGACCAATGTAAACAATTGGTCGAGCATTAAGCGAGTTGAGTTGCAGAGCGGGTAGTTTAGTGACTCGACCACTTCATGAGCTTGCCTAGGAAAATATTTAAGTAAAAAGCGGTCAGTGGCTAGTCTACATGATATGATTCCGTCTTATTAAAACATTGCTGTGAGAACAAAAGTAGAAAACAACAGGACAGGAGTCGAGTGCTAAACCCAGTTACTGGACGCAATTCACTGGCCCGTGTTACTCTACCAATGTAACACCAACAAAAAGAACTAGGGAAAGTCAAGTAATTGCACCGAGTTACTGGGCCCAGTTTGCTAAGCCTAGTTACTCTACCAATGTAAACTAGTCTTTAAGACATAAACGACCGTCCTAAATAAAGAGTCTTGTCTTAGAATACGCATTTAAAAATTTTACTCGTATTTAATAAACGTGAAAAAAGTTATCCCATCTTCTCTCTAAAATTTTAAAGCGATTACTGATGGTTTTAAAAAGACATTTTTATTAAGATCGTTACTAATTTTTTAAAAATAAGATAATGTATAACTGTAAAAAAGAATGCTGCACAATATTTACAATATATTTTTTTCTTTCAATATGTTTTTATTTTGATTTTTTTTTAACGACGTATATATGGCCTATTTTTTGAGGTTTAAGTAATTTTACAAAATTAGTTTTCTTATTCTTGCCATAAATCAACGAAAGATTTTTATTCCTTGAAAAAAGTCAGGCTACAGGATGAGTCAGGATTGCTTAAAGTAGATAAAAAATGTCAAAAAACTTTATATACAGAGTGGATCAAAAGTCTGGAAACGGACAATTATCTCGTAAATTGCTACACTGAATTGTACAAATGTCAGATTTGCCGTTTCTCTGATATTATTAGTCACTTTGGTTTTTTAAATACATCACCCTGTATATTTAGTAATTATTGGAATTTCCTCTTCAATACGAGTTCAGCCATATGTAAAACTTATGATTTTATGTACTCTAAAAGGTCTAGTCAAGGTCTAAACAATCATGGAGAAATGTGATGGACGCATTCTATGATCGATTAGGGTACTGTCAACTTACAAATGGAGCACATTTTGAACACTAAATTAAGTAACCATTATGTTAAAAATGTTGAAATCTTTTAATTGTTACGTTTTAATATAGTTGAAAATTGTTTGTATTAAAAATTATAAATGCAATTAGGCATTGCCACGCTTTTGTTTTATTTATTTAAGAACTTTTAGACAACATAAAATCATGAGTGACACTTGTGGCTAAACTCGTATTGAAAAGAAGATTCCAATTATGACTGAATATACAGAGTGATGTATTTAAAAAACCAAAGGGACTAATAATATCTGAGAAACGGCAAATCTGACAACATTGCAAATTTCAAATCTGGAATCTCCGTATCTCAAAATAGGCTTATCCCAAATTTTTTACAATTCGGACTAGCAATTTACGAGATAATTGTCCGTTTTCAGACTTTTGGCCGATTCTGTATATATTATATGATATGGTCACAAACTATGCTTAATTTAAACGTATTTAAAAATTATAGGGTATCCCAAAAAGCAGAGCAGTATGAAGTTGTATATTTTTAAATATAACACCCTGTAATTTAGTTGTTTTTTGGAATCTACATGTAAATATAAAATGTTTTCATAATTAGTGTTATTTGCGTAGCTCTTATCGTCACTAAGAGAGAATCTAGTATAGAAAAAAAACACAGGCAGGTCATTACCGGCAGTTAACAAACAGTAATATTTGGTCTCGTAAAAGTAAAAGCATTAGACATACAGGGTGTGCAAAATCTGCATCTTAACTAAAATAACTTAAAATGACAAAGTCTTGCTTTCTCAACCAAAAACCCTGCATAATTTTTTTCTTATTACCAGATCATTAAAAAACCTAAAAGTGTTGTTATACATGTTTTATACTTATCATCAACAGATTTCAATATATTTAAATTTTTTGGTATTTTCTATTCTCGCAAAATGTCTAACAGTAAAATTTTAAACATGATAACAATAAGAGTAACATTTTTACACATAAAATCAATAGACAGAGGATCCAAAAAGTGGTTCAGTGGACAATATTTTAAGTCGATTAAAAAAATACAATTTTTCCAGAAGTATTTAAATGAATGTACAAGTAGGTTCATGGAAAAGTCGATTTTTTGAAACAGCCTAAGAAAGAAATACAAATAAATTCCTTAATATATAAAAAAAGAGCTACACACATTAGACCAATAAAAAAACGATATTTTTTTTAAATAGGGTCCAAAAAATAATCTAATTACAGGGTGTTTCTCTTAAGTCGGTTTACGGACGTTAATTTTACGTGATAACGTCATAAGAAAACATTGATGAAAAATTGCATACTTTTATGAATTGAATTGAATTTTTATTACTGAAATATTATTATTTTGTATAATACGAAGAAGGAGTGTTAATGTGGAAACCACATTAACATTTCACTTCACTTTATAAATGGTTCATATGTAGGTCATGTGCTGCCGCTATCTCTCTTCTACTCGGACGCATTGGCCGATGGAGTGAAAGAGAGATAGATGCGTCACAAGCCGATCGTGCGCTCTTGTTTGCACGCTCGGCTCACACGAAACGTGACAATGAGTCATGCTTTTTCGTGCGTGCAGCCGTCGTTCATCGATTTATAAGACGTCAAAAAAATTTAACTTTATGCTGCTCTTTATTTTTGGGACACCCCATAAAGTTTTAAATATTTTTAAATAAAACACAGTTTGCGACATGTGTCATGTAACAAATAAATTTTTTTGGATAATTTTTATCTAACAGGCAAGAACTTCAAGCAAACGTTGACTCACCTGTACAATTGTTTAGGTAGTGGTTGTCGGGAATTACTTTTCGTGGAATGGTTTAAAACAACTTTGGCATAATGCCACGTCACATTTATCGCAAATTATTTTACTTCTCTTCTCTTTTTTTCTGGTACTACAATTAGCACACCGTCTGTAATTTTTATTTACAATTGGCATGTGCGAACCCACATCTTGGAACCGATAAAGATTATTCGGAAAATTAACCTTTTTCTTTTGATCAGTGTAAGTTTCTGCAAAGGAAGTATCATTAATAATTATATTTATATGCAAAAAATTAAATAGCGAAAGAAATATAACACCTATCAAAAATAATTAAGATATTGCACAATTGGAAAAGGAATTTTTTTCTAAAGGAAAGAAACAAACTTATTTAAGCATTTTAAAATTATTAACTTACGGTCACAAAGATAAACCAGAGTTGGTGACATAACAGCCTTGTTTTATGCCCTCTCCAAAGGTCCCCACAGATTTTAATATTACCAGACAATTATTATTTAAAATATTGCGCTCAAGTCGGTCTAAAAATTATCTGTTGGTGCCGCGATACCCTGATGCAAAAGCTTCGGGCGGCCCCGTAACTACTCGGCTCGCTCCGTCGCTTTAGTTGCTTATTTTAGTTATCATCGGTCTTCGATACCATCAGAAACATCATTAAGTGTTAATATTACAGAAATAACTGATGATACTGAAATGTAAACTTTATTTGGATTATTATTGTTTTTTATTTAAATAATATTGTCTTGATAACATAAAACTAAAATGTGATGTTTTTTTTTTTAAATTTCAAATAAGAAAATGTATTTGAAAGTAATAACTACAATAAAATATCATTGAAAGTAATGGTTTAGAACAGTGTTTCCCAACGTGCGGCCCACCTCTCAATTTGATTGTTAAGGGGGGCAATTCAAAAATGAACTAAATAAAGTACTACCTCCAGTAGTAAAGTGTATTATGCTATTAAAGCTAATGCCAAATGTGAGCGTCTCTTTAAGCTATTTTGTGAAGAACAAAATAAAGACCATGTGAGACTTCTACTTCATACTAAACCAAGATTTATGGAACTGTTTGATGCTTTTAGTCATTTTTTAATCGACAGACCTGAAATGAAGTATCTGTTAACAATCGATGGTAAAGCATTTGTGAGTTATTTAGCCGATATCTTTGAAAAACTAAATATATTAAATAAGCAACTTTAAGAAACAAATAAAACTCTTGTCGATGCAAAGATGAAGATATTTGGTTTCATTACCCATATTGAGTTATGTCAGAAACATATTAACAACAAAAACTTTGAACAGTTTTATTGACTCCAAAAATGTGATGTAACTGATACCGCTTTACTTGTTATTTTTAATCACCTGAATATTTTATTGGCTAAATCAAAAGAAAGATTTTCTGATTTAAAACAAATTGACTTTCCAACATGGATGATGCAGCCAATGTTAGTGGATTTGTCTAATAAATCAAGAAGAACTCGCAGAATTGCAAAATAATGGTCAGTTTTCGCATGCCCCAACTGTGTATTCTGTATTCGATAGACAAAAAAAGAATTTTAAAAGTAATTATTTTTTATATTTAGACCACTACAATGCAGTATCTGTACATGTCGATTTAAATTATCGTTTCTTGTAAATTTCTTCGAACAGTAACAGCAAACAAACTGATATCTTTCTAGACATTCGTAGCGAATGTGTCTCGTTAAATGTTTTCTATTTTTGTAGCTCTTAGAACACCGCTCGCACTCGAAGTAACCTAAAAAAAATGAATTTGAAATTTATTCAAAATAACTTTAAAGGTATTCGCTTGTTTTAAGTGTTTGAGTGCACAACATCCAAATGAATCTATGTTACTTTGTTATTCGGTTGAAAAGAAACTCGAGATATCTATGTGTTTTATCGTATTAGACTAACAAAATTAAAAATGACATAAGAAAGTACTTCTAACAGCGAAAACTCAAGACTAGCACTACTAAACAATTTAAAAAAAAAATAATAGTTAAAAAACAATTACACTCAAAAAACTTTTATGTTGAGTGTCTAAACAAAATAGTATCAAATATTATAGACATATTTTAAACATTAACGTCTCTATAATAGTGTGGGTATTTTACTTACACTGTTAACATCACCGCTTGCACATTTTTTTTATTTTATGTGATAATGGAATAATAACACAAATTAAACAAATTCTGCCGAAGCAATAATAACATCGTATATTACAGATAGAGTCTTCAGAATTAAGCAAGAAGATTAATATTCCAACACTATATAAGATCTTGGTTACCACAAGTGTCTTTGGTCTTATTTTTTACTTACTATATACCAGTAATCTGCCAATTTAGGAATATACGTAATCTACATTTACCTATGACAGATCTTTTCCTGCAACTGACCTTGTAGCGAGTAGGTCTGTGACTCTACAGTAAAATGAATAAATAAATAGAGTATTAAAGGACAAAAATATAAGTGTTAATGTTACTAATAAAAAAATAACAGCCTCTTTCCCTGAACATTAATGAAGCATTTGTTTCACATGAACCAAACGCAAAGTACCTATTAATACCATGTTACAATGGAAAGTAAGTAAAAAAAAAGGTCGAGCCTGAAATACAAAAAGTATTATATTGGCTTCTAAAAATAAATACCATATTGTTAATCTGTAATACAGGGTGTTTCAAAAAAGGTGACCCGTGTCTAGGATAGGTAGAAAACTGAAAAATAATTGGGATTTGCTTAGTAAAAAATTTTCGTAACGCCATCCGTATTCAAGATAAAGGGCGTTGAAGAAAAAAATTTATACACATTTATTACGATTTAGCCGAAACTACTGGAAACATTGTAATAAAATTTTATACGAATATGTTTTAGAAGCTGATACATCCTGTGAATTTGTTTTTATATCTGGCTCTCATAGAGGGCGCTAGTTACACGGTTCTTACCAAGTAGTATTGAACATAACTTTTTTAAGGTTAAATTTATTAATTAAAACTTTAAGTTAACTTATACATTATTTAATTTTAAACCAAAAGGGTACTCTTGGTAAAACTCGATACTGTGTACCGATTTCGTAATATTTTGATTTGAAAATTATGAAGTAATCACCGATGCTGGTATAAAGTAAGAGCTGTTAAAATTATACCATCGACTTCATTCAGATATGAGATTTTTTTGCAAGATCAACAACCCAGATCTATTAAAGAATCTTTCCTTATTCGTCTGTTATAGAAAGGAAGTAGTTCTTTTCATTCCTAGTAACTCAGTTCTAAAGAGCTGTCATCTGTAGCTGAACCCATAAAAACCACAAAAGACTCTATACAGGGGTTGTCTAGGTTGTGAAATTTACTTTCAAGTAAAGTACTACCCGCTTAAATCCACTTTTAAGATTTATAATACATGCATATAGTCCCATCTTTTTTCCGTAGGGGTAGGCAGAGACCACTTTCTTCCAGTTGCTACGGTTCTTACACACATCTTTTGATTCCTCTACTTTCATCAGTGCTCTCATACAAGCTCGCCGGTTGTTGGTACTCTTGACCTGGCCTTTATTCAAAACAATTTTAATTTGATCAAGATCACCTAGGTCGACCTCTATCAACTTGCCCGTTTATACACTTTCATCCCTCTGATTTTAGGGCATCATGCATAATATTAACCATCGTTTGCAACTCCTCCACAGATGATGCTAATATAATCTGATCATCGGCGTAAAGGAGGCATTTGACGATAAAATCATTCATTTTTAATCCATACGCACTCTCTTGAAAGTATTTTAAAAAACCGTCTATGAATAAGTTAAACAGCCACGGCAAAGCCACACATCCCTGTCTTACATCTTTCTTGATGTTAAACCAGTCTGTTTAAGCTCCGTTCGTACTGCTTACCCCATACATAGACAATATCGACTACAATTTATTTCTTACAACTCTGTCATAGGCCTTTTTTTACTAAATTATCGCTTGCGTAAATAGTTCTTTTGATAACAATGTTTAACAATTAGTCAAATTTTTCAAACCAGCAATGATAACGACTTTTTTAATAAAAAAACTCACCACTTTCTAGATATATTTTAATTTATCTATTTAAAACTGGATTTTGAAAAATTATTTATTAAAAACAAGAACTAACACGAAACACAACTATAACAATGGTCAAGTGATGGACACCATCATCGGGGCAAATCCAAACAATGTAGCCTCTCTTGGTAAAAATAGTACTCGTTTAACGTAACTCATTGATCTCTTAATGCCCGATAATTTTTTGGATGCTTTAGTTTAAAATGTCTTTGCAATTTTTTAACTAAATTAGCCTTATAAGAACAAACAGTACAGGCGAATAGAGGTTCCTTTTGACATTCATATTCCTTGTGAAGGTTCAGGGATTTCTGGTCTCTATACTCTTTACCGCATTTCTTGCAAACGTTTAAGAATTCTAAAAATTATTAAAGTTACCAATGGTGTTTTTAAAGTATTTTATTATTTTTAAATAGAAATAGTTGGTCTTTAACATTGTAACATAACAAAATAAATATCCCCCCATAAACTTAAAAAAAAAATATTGCACGAAACAATGAAATAAATTTTAAAATAGAAAAATTCATTTAAAAAAAATTTAGAAGTAATTTTTTGATGTTTTTAAAGGGTCTTTCATTTAAAACATATTTTTGATAAACTCCATAAAAGTTTTTGATAAAAATTAAATTATATAATTGCTACTAAACTTAATTCAAATCAAATTTTGTTAATTAAGTATGGTCGTTAAGATTTATTATTTTTTACAAAAAAAACCTTTACAAGGGGTTAAGTTTACCAACCTCGTTTTATTAAGTGAAACAAACATTTGCAATAAAATGACCAAAATAAGCTCTTAACGAGAAAATATAAATTTAAAACTTTTAATTTGGGAGTGATATCTAAAAAAATGTTTTTGTAATAAAAACCCTTTCTAGTTTCAAGCAATAAATTATCTCCTAAATTATTCCGTACAACCATGGTTGAAATAAATTTTCAAAACATCGAGAAAACCATAATTTATTTTTAAAATAATTTACAGTTAAGACAAATAAACACAGCCGTCTATAAATATTAAATTGGAATTTTGAACCAACTTAAACATTAACACAAAACTTTTTAGAATTTATCTAGACAAAGGGAGGACATTTTTAATAAAAATGTATTGAAGAAAGAGCCTTGTAATGATTGTTTTTCAGTGGAGATCATCCGGACCAATATTTTTTCAACAAAACCTTACGTCTTTAATTTCGTCAACAAATTTTTTAAAAATATTAGATACAGATTTATTTTTGATGACCTTTTGTGATAAATGTATATTCCTGACGTTTTTTGCGTGTTATTCATGGTTATTCACTATAAACTACCCACCCATTATTATCGTTAATATTGCATACAGAAAAAGATTTTTATAAAAAAGTTGTGAGGTTATGACTTAAGTAGATGTCAAAAGTGCAGTAATGTACAGATTTCAAGATTTAAATGATTGTCTTAATTTGAAAAATATGCCCTTTTTAAATAAATAAAAAAATAGAATTTCATGGTTAAAATAGAGACTATATATATGCAAAAGTTAACATTATTATTATTTGATAAGTGACATAACTATATATATAAAAATAAAAAAATTATTGTATGTCCTTCAAAAAAAGTCCCAAACGACTGGACCGATTGAGATTTTTTCAGAAGTTGTTTTATACATACCAGGGGTGGTTTTGTGTAGTAAGTGGTAACCTCCCATACAACGAAAATGAAATATTTGTAGCCAAACACCTGTCATTTCACATTTTTTATTCGAAAATATTGAAGTTGTCAAACATTTATGTAAACAACATTAACCATCAAATTCAATTAAAGCTTCCAGGTGAAGTTGTCAAGTATAAATCTATCGACACATTTATAGATAAGGAACAAGCTGTCCAATAGAGTTTTTTAACTCTTTGAAACCATCTAGAATGCCACCACACATCTTTAATTTAAAAGTTGGTTCACCAATGAAGCTCATTCGCAACTTAAATCCCCCGAAATTGTGCAACGGAACAAGACTTGCTGTTTAAAAATTATCGCCGAATTAAATCGAAGCCACAATCATCAGCAGAATATTTAAAGGAGAAAATGCGTTGATTCCACGAATTCCAACGATTTTAATAGATTTGCCATTTAATTTCAAGTTTTCAGTGCGCCTGGCTTTCGCTATAACCATCAACAAGGCTCAAGGCCAATTTCTAAGAGTTAATGGTTTGATCTTACAAGATTCCTGTTTTTCGCACGGTCAATTATATGCTGCCTGCTCAAGAGTTGGAACACAAAAAAATATTTACGTGTTCAGACCTACCGAAAAAACTGTAAATATTGTTTATCAGCTGGCATTAAATAAAACATTTGTTAAATACGAGTAAATAAAATTTCAATATGAATGGGGCATCCCTGAAAAAATAAAATAAAATAATGGGGTGTAGCAACGTACACAGGGTTCTGCTAGTCTTTATAAAATAATTAAAATGGGCTAAGGAAGCAGCGAATATTTTATACAAAATTGGCTGGAAGTCGAACTTGATATGATTTGAATGCATGATGGAGCAACTCCGCATCCACCCGTCCAAGATCATTTGCATTATCATAATGTATTTCGATTATGGAAAAGGAATAATAAAACTGTTAAACGGCCACAAAACAGTCCGGATTTGACTACTATGAATTAATTTTTTTGGAGGAGTTTTTAAGTACACTCTTAATAAATCAAGAAGCATAAACAATAATGGTTATTTCAATAAATCATTGTTATCCATTTTGTATAAGTATTTGGACGTTTTCTTTCGTTCAGTAAACCATTTGGACAAGTTCATTAAAGAAATGTCACCTATTAAACACTGCATAGCTTTATGAACCGCCAGAAAGTATCAAAAAGGCACATCTGGCTGTGCATAGAGGAGTGCTGGTTCCTACACTTATGTATGGTAGTAAATGTTGGGTTTGGCAAAAAAAGCATAAAAATAGGATTAATGCTGCGAAGATGAGTAGTCTGAAAAGTATTGCCGGAGTAACTCGATTGGATAAAGTGAAGAATAGTGAGATAAGAGAACGCTGTGGTGTAAAAGATGATGTGGTTATAAAGATAGATAAAGGAATGCTTAGATCGTTTGGACACGTAGAAAGGAAGGATGAAGGAAAATTGACGAAACAAATTTATCAGGCGAGTGTGAATGGACGGAAGTCGGTAGAGGTTAACCTCCGGGAACATATCTCGATCAGATCAACATTGTTTTGAAGAAAGGTCAGGACAAGAGTACCAACAACCGACGAGCATGTATGAGAGCACTGATAAAAGTAGAGAATGCAAAAGATGTGTGTAAGAACCATAGCAAGTGGAAGGAAGTGGTCTCTGCCTACCCCTACGGAAAAAAGGCGTGACTATATGTATGTATGTATTTGGACGTTTTCTTTAGTTCAGTAAATCATTTGGATATCTTAATTTAATGATAACGTTTGCATATTTAAAATAATATACAGGGTATTTTAATTAGAAAAATATATTTTTTGTATTTCATGAAATCCGTACAAAACTGTATTTTTTATTGTATTTTAACGAAATTCAGTCATACCCATAGCTTTTATGTAAATCTTTAACCATGATAAACAATGGGTAATTTATAGTAAATAACCCCGTTTCTAATTACAATTTAAAAATAAATTATTTCATTGTTTAATGATACGCAAAGTGTCAACGTGGCTATCTATTGACTTGTGACCTTATTTTTTTTAACATTCAGTACACTCTCCAAAACAAAATTAAATTATTCCGCTCCTTTTTACCCTATTGCACGATAAAGCCCTAAAAGTTATTCTTTTAAATAATATTATTAATAAGTAATTTACAATGATATTTGACATTAACTAGTCAAAACTCTTGTGTTTCGTATTGGCGTTGTAACTATTTTAAAGTACCTATTTAGAAGCATCATTTTAAGATTTAAAAAATCCTACACTTGTAAATCTAACTAAGCACACGAAAACTAAACATAATAATCAAAATATAAATTTTGTTCATTAATCAATAAAAGGTTATAATACAAGAAATCGATGCTTCGGAAAATGTTATTCCGTGTATTCCTTTTAATAATATATGATACGCAAAATCCAGGATTTCAAATGAAGTGAATTCTCAAACAAACTTAATATTGTTAAATATAACATTAAAAATATTAACAATAAATTTGTGCGAAAGGATTTCAAATTTACAAGTAATGGTTGTGTATTTCGACGCTGTGTTTCTTCCTTAAATGTACTTTGAACGCGTATCTTCTTTTCGTCGTGTATGGACACAGTTTGCAAACTAATTCCACTTTTTCCTTGCAATCGTGTGAATAGTGCGATCTCATCGTCGGCAAATTTTTATATAGTTTATTACAATTGGGACAAGCTATCCTAGCGGCGTCTAAAAACAAAGTAATTAAAAAAAATTAATACACAAAATAATTACACACGCTTTTATTAGTTTTTAATTTATGATCATACACTGCACGACAAAAAAGATAAACGTTAAATCGGGTCGTAATGTAACGTGCCATATAATATACACTGCTGCACTCCCGGTACTTTAATATTACAAGGTCAAATTTATAAATAACACATGGTTATAATTTATTGGTCGACAACTCGCCAATGAAATTGCCAACGTTAGGCGGGCCTGATATGACACTGAAAAAAAGAAAACTAGTAAATAGTAGTGCATAAAAAGCAAGAACAAATAAAATACGAGTATTTAAACAGAAATAAAAAACAAATATAATCACGAAAAAAATTGTAATAAGGCTCCTTGAGCCGCCGATTGTATGGATTTGGTGCACCTGTGTTATAATCATTATGTGGCATATAGAACTACCCTCTTTGCACTAGGCGGACTTTCTTTGTGATCATATTTTTTGTCATGTGCTCAAAAGAGACTTTTGTAAAGTACATTTTGAGCATTTATAAACAAACTAATTGTGCTGGTTTTTTAACCTCGTAACTAATTAACTGATCCAAATTAAAGCAGAACTATTCCATCATATCTATTCTTACAATCGTCCAAGTGGAAGTTAATTTATTAACTTTTTACCATAATCCTTCTAAAAGGACTGTCAGAATATAAATAAGAAGAATCTTTATTACATTCATTTTGGTTATTTACCACCAATGAAAATTCATCCAAGATAAATTTATATTAACGCATAACAAAAATTACTTTTTCTTTTGATTTCGTGGGAATTTTCAATGGGATCATGTGACATGCAAATTTTATGGTAAATAATTTAAAAAAAAATTACAGTTGGATATTCATACATAGTTTTGAATCCGGAGTTATCGATGGTAAACAAAACATCGAATGTCACAAAATTGACGCGTGTCTTAATAATAATTGCAACAATTTATTAGTTTAAACAAACAAATCGACCTTTAAAAATTCGAAAATCATTACTGTTCAGTGTTCGTTCACAAAAAATTATTTATGTTTAATACTGTTATTATAATTCAATTGTTTTTTATTAAATACTCTATTCATAAGACCAACTTTATTTATTAATCACTTAAATATCATATATTCAAATTTTCCGCGAATTAAATCAAGTTGAACTACGCACTTCTGTCGCGCTCTTACGCAGCAGATATACGAGAATGTACGCAAGCAAATTCGATTGCTTATTTAACAATCGCCGCCTCCAATCCAATACAAAATATAGTGTTATCATCCATCAACCACCGCCGCTTCTACAAGGCAATTGCTGATTACGAAATGCATGTTCAACTGACGCTCCCGAACCAAAATTATATAACGCCTGAAAAAATTTTGAACATTTTATTGGTAAACGCAAAAAAATAACTTAAATGTATTGTTGATGACCAATGAAAAACTTCTTCATAAATTCGTTTTCCTTTTTTTATCATCAAAAGGTCTTCTTCTTCTTCTGGTGCCGTCTTCGTTGCGAAGGTTGGCAATCATCAATGCTATGCGTATTCTTGAAACGGCAGATCTAAACAACTGATTTGTTGTACATCCGTACCAGTCACGCAGATTCTTCAACCACGAGTGGCGTCTTTTTCCAAAGTTAACCGCCTGAAATTACTTACAAAACAATGGAAACAATTTAAAACATTTATTTTGATCATTTTGTCACAAATTGTGGTTCATTCAATCACAGTTACATTATTTTATATATCGGAGTTCGTACAGATTTAAAAAACTAATCACAAGTAATTAGAATATTTTTTAGGTTAGGGGGTAAGTGTACGGGTTTTGTATCACGTTAATATTAACTTTTTATTTTAAAAATATCTAAAATAATGTTTTTTCGCATCAAAGTAAAACTAGCGGTTGGTTCTAAAAGAAATATATTGAATATAGTAATTGCATTTTTTATCATATAAACCTAAGTACAATATTTTAAAAAATGTTAACAAGTTTGTATTGCTTTTGTGGAAGGCACCGAGTTACAGAATATTATCAACAGTAAATTTTCGAACGATTGTAAACCAAAAAAAAATTATTTGAAACAAATACACTATGCATACCAAACATTTCATGTGCAAAAAAGTTATGTACTATTAAAATACTGTAAAAATTCGCAAGAAGTTTAAATATGTATATAAATTTTTATAATGGTTTATAATATCATAAAAGTAGTTGTACAAATATTATTTTTAAAATCTACTTGTTCAAAGGCATCATTTATTAACGGGTCTATTGTCCATCAATTGCGGGTATAAAACAGAGCACAAAAAGAAGAAAAAAATTTCATCGAGCCATATTGTTTTATTAATAATAAAATACTTATCATGAGATCAGCTACAAAATTACCTTATTTAACTTCGGTAAAGTTATCCCTCGATAAACCTTTTGATTATAAAAATTCCATCAATGTTAGAGGTAAATTTGTTACATTTTATAAAAGTATCTTGTTGAATATACAGTGCGGATTAACTAAAAGGATAGTCCCAGAAGTAACCGACCTGACGAATAGATGGCGGTTGGTGTTTAAAAAAATAGACTATGGTAGAAGGTACCAACCTGATAAAGCTTAAAATAGAAGTTGTAAATAAAAGTGCGCCAGCTAGCAGACATAAAGGTGGATGAGCAAGTTGGCTGCCGCGAATAATCAGAATGAAGCTAGGTTTTTGCTCGACTTATATCCATAAATATATAATGGGTCCATCATTTCATACCTGAGAGGTAAGTATTTATAATAAAAACGTTTGTTTTTATTTAAGTTGCAATGTCTTTCATTTGTTATGATTTGATGTGGGATTCTATTAACTAAAAGGGATTTGGCGAGTGTTTCGTTAACTTAAAGTTTAGGAACTCCTGATGTCGATAAATAAAGATTATATATATTGTTATGATATGATAATTGTGATAAATTAATGTTTTAAAATATTTACATCTTAATGGACGAGGAGATTGCTCGAATGGTGACCGAAAGCCGATAGAAGAAGTAGAGGAAACCGCCCGCACGATGGACCGACGATATTAAAAGAATGGAAATCAATTGGATGCAGAGCGAAAATATTGGGGGAGGCCTATATCCAGCAGTGGATGCAAAGGGCTGAGTGATGAATGAATAAATATGACACACTGGTAATTTTGAGTGTTTATTAAAGATAAACGAATTAGACAGATTTGTTCAGAATTTTATTTTAAGGTCTCGTCCAATAAATAATTTAGTCATAAAATTTTTTTATAATTTTAAAGAAATTTTGTTTAACATAGTGAGTGTGAAGAAAAATTGAAAGTATCAAAGGAACGGTTTTCTTGGAGATGTTTATTTATTTATAATAAGTAAGTAGAAAAAATATATTGAAAGAGAGCAGACGTGTTTTGAGTATAGAATTAAATTTAAAAAAAACAGAGCTAATAGTTTTTAAAGTTAAAGAAATATTAATAATTATATCAATAAAATGCATTTAATAAACTTAAGTAAAAAATTAGCAGTTCAATTACAAGAGGTAAACGATTTAAGAAAAAAAGTGCCCCCTTTACCGTTCCAGAAACAACCATTCAGCAAAGTCATCAAGCTTCACAATCCAGAGACTCAATTGCTATCCAGTAAAAGGTTGGACACATTTTTATTATTTGTACAAAGAAAAACATTTTTTTCAAGTTTTATCATTGGAAGAAAATTTATAATCATAAAATTGTAATAGGGTTATTTAAATTTTGGGACCAGTTATATAGTTATTAAACAATTATATAAATTAAAAAATTTATTGCAAAAAATATAAATTTAAATATTTAAATATATATATATATATATATATATATATATATATATATATATATATATATATATATTTGAAATATCAACCCTTTTGGAGATTGAGAATATGTCTCTGCTATTAAAGTGAACAAAAATAAAGTTACAAAATTAGAATTAGAATCCGAGCAGCGAAGACTACGCATTGAAAATTCCAAGTGAGACCTTGGCGAAACGTCTGCAAAAATCCAGATCGGGTACTTCTGTGACTATTGTAGTATTGTGACATAAAATTTCTGAAATAGTTGGATTTTATTTTAAAATTGTTAATTTTTGACATAAAATAACTCTACTCGAGCTGTTTTGAGTACTTTACTAAAAGTTTCAATGGGTGAATGATTAGTATTTTTTAAATATATATTGAATATTTTTATAATTTTAAATGTAGGTACATTATTATATTTTTTAAATTACCGCATTTTGAATAAAAATTTAAGTAAAACATTATATATGGGAATAAAAATTAATTTAAAAACAAATATTTTTCTTTCGAACATTTCGCTTACATTAAGAGACCCTATAAGTGTGTTTTTCAGTAAAAACACTTTTTTGAGACAAATTAGGTAATTTTGGAGCTAAATATAAACAAATTGTAAAATTTATATATTTTAAAACTGTAACAAATGTAACCATTTTGCTTGAAGCTAATTTTTTAACAATAATGTTAGTACTTAAAACAAATAAAAAAATTGAGAAACACACTTTCGCCAACAGATCCATCAAATCGCGAACGAAACTTCATAAACGTTTTTTAAAAATCTTATCGAAAATATAAAAGAGTATATAATTTAAAAAGCAAATTTAATCATAACAAAGTTAATAGTTGAAAAAATATAAATAATTTGGGTGGTGTTTGTAAAATTTTATAAACGATTTAAAAAGATAACGGAACATCAACATAAACAAGTCGACTTTCTTCTGGTTTAAAATATTGTATATAATATTATTGTATTATTAAAGTTAGTATACATACAAAATACTAAATATACATAAATTTGGTTTTAATAAACTAAACTAATACCATCAACCCATATAAATAAGAACCCAGAAATGAACACATTTAATTTGTTCATAATGTTTTTTTACTTTTTTACTACTAAGCATAACAATAATAAATCATGATAATACAGGTCTGTCTTAAATCTTTTTAAAAAAATAAACTGTCTATAATTTATTGCACATTGTTAAATCTTCCATAACACGACAAAAATGAAGATTGAACAAATCATGTTGTATTCGACAAATAAGTTGCATTGAATTAATTTGATCTTTTTCATATCGTTTTTAGATTTTAAATGGAGTACTTTTTTTCGGTACTTAAACCATCCATAGAGCTTATTCACATCCAAGAGGCATCAGGGTAAGAAAATGCACACTGCGTGAACGGGCAAAAAATCCACCCCGATTGATCTATCAGTCGTAAAACATTTGATTTGGTGATGCGGCATTCACGACAGGTCCGGTCTAGAGTTCGGTGCTTTGCTATATTAGTTACACGTTAATGCTAGACTGAAATTTTTAATCATAATTATTATATCTGGTAACGAAAACATAGCTGACGAACACGTGAAAATAAATTTGTCGCCTTCTGAGGCAATACCTAAAAAATCTCAATTTAATGGTAAAGTCTAGGAGATAATTCTTTATATATAAGCAGGAGACCCAAGATAATTCGCTAATGCCTATCAGAGAGATTGTAAAGAAAGTGGCAATTAAAAGTGGAGTTAGCGTTCGTAGTGTTTACAGAACACTGCAACAATATAAAACGAAACACGAATTTTTAGAACCAAAAACAATTCAAAATCGCAAGCGTAAATACATAAAGTCACTCCTTTTTCCCGTAGGGGTAGGCAGAGACCACTTCCACTTGCTACGGTTTATACAAGCTTCTTTTACTTTCATCAGTGCTCTCATACATGATCGTAGATTGTCTTCGGTTGGTTTTTAAAACAATGTCGATCTGTTTATTTCTTTATCTACCTTTGTAACCACATCTTCTTTCACATCGAGTATACAAACTCATTCACTTATTCCACTTTTTCTCCTTCAATCAGCACCTAGCAGTTTGCCATAATTTCTTCTCTTTTAAATACCATTACTTTTATCCCTTTGATGTTAACCATCGCCTGCAACTCCTCTTCAGATGATTCACACTATTAATGGAGTAGACGATTATGACAGAAATGTTATTAGGAAAAAAGTTCATCAATTATTTTAAGAAAAAAATTACCCACCATTGATTAAGTGCTTAGAGATACGATAAACTTTAAATACATTCGAACAACAAATCGCAATATATCTTATATATATATATATATATATATATATATATATATATATATATATATATATATATATATATACATCGAGGGAGGATTTCGCCAGTGATGCCTCAAACAATCATTAGAAGATCGACCAGAGAGAGCAAAAATAAATGGAACCGCGATCAATAACATAAGATACGCAGACCACACTGTAGTTATTGGAAAATCCGAAGAACAACTACAGGCACTAATAAGAACGCTAACGGACGAAAGCTTGAGAATGGTTTTGGAGGTGAATGCGTCAAAAACTAAAAACATGGTTTTCAATCGTGATACACAAGAACAACATATAAATATCATAATCATAATCCAAAATGTCCATAGTTACTTATACCTGGGCAGAGAAATAAACCCCCAACTTAACCACGCGAAGAAAATTACAAGAAGAATAGAAATAGCCAGGGCAGGTTTCCTAAAAATGTGAAACATGCTATGTAATCCAGGTCTATCGCTAGAGGTTAGGCAAAGAGCAGTAAAGAGTTGTATATGATTCCTTCTCATATACGGTTGCGAGACATGGACGGAGAACTCCGGAACTACATGCCTTCGAAATGTGGATATATAGACGAATGCTCCGAATAGCCCGGACTACCAAAACAACAAATCCAGAAGATCTAATTAAAATGAATACCCGCCTCCATTTAACGAATACAATGAAGGTAAGAAAAACAGTGTGTTGCTATAAGGATGTGAATGCTGGACCCTGGACCCTGCAACTGAAAAGAAAATTGAGGCGTTTGAAATTTACTTATATCGCCGTATGCTCCGCATCTCATGGGTCCAACGAACGAAAAAGTGCTTAGACTAATAAAGAAGCCAAAAGAACTAATGGCCCTCATTAAAGAAAGAAAAACTACATACATAAGCCACATTATAAGAGGCAATAAGAATGAACTGCCTAATAATTGCAGGAAAGATTCAAGGGAAAAGATCTGTTGATAGACGTCAGAACTCCTGGTTGAAAGACCTCAGAAAGACCTTTCGAGCTGCTGTTTACAGAACAATGTTAGCTATGTGAATCGCCAACCTTCAAAAGGAGAGGTCGTCATAAGAAGAAACAGTCTACCTGGGACACCTAATTCGACACGAGGAATATGACCAATTACAGCTGATACTGAAGTTAAAATGGCTGCATAAAACCAACACAAATCAATCAATTGTACAAAGCAGCGGGCTTTGCAGAACCAAGCGAAAGAAGAACGGGTATAGAGCACGTAGAAAAATTTAAGCAAACCTTCGACGATCGCCATGTCCTCTATGGCCAAGAACAGCAACGGAAAAGGCTCAAATCGAGGAAAAAGATACAAAATATGGGCCATCTGCTGAAATGCACATTATGTTCTGCAACGTGCTTCATCGATGAGATGTGGATTGCAAATGAAAATGCCATAAATGTAGTCCTGTACTGGGCAGAAAAACTTTGGAAATATTTCATACTTGAAAAACCAAAGTAAGTACTGAAGTGTAAAATAAAAGGTAAACGAGGTATAGGAAGGGCTCATAAGAGATTGGAAAAACATGAATGGTACTGCCTTAATCCATCAAGCTCAAAACAGAGAAGATTTTGACACGGTGGTCGCCAACCTCAGTAGAGACGGCACCTGAAAGAAAGAAGAAATACAAAACCCACAGCATGCTACCAGACAGAGATAAAATAGTGATTTTTAGAAGGAAATATTTAAAGAAGATAAAGTCGTACAGAAATGATAATAGGGAAATGTATTATTCTCGATGAAACCTGGGTAGATAAAAAATTTTGGTAACTACTTTCGTGTCTCCATCAAAACAGGCATTTGAAAGATAATTTAATAATATTTTACTGTGTGATAGTTCTGGATAACGCGCTCCATAGAAACTCGAAAGCTTGAAAGAAAAGAAGATCGGCTGTGGTCTAAGAACATACCTTCTGACGAAAAGTGAAACTTTTAGCTATTGTTAATGTACACAAAAAACAATATCAGATGTGATTAATAAAGTGGTAAAAACCCAAAATGAAACAGTTTTCCGACATCATATTAATACGAACTTAACTTGATAAAACAAATTTGGAATGTTGTTAAAAATTATGTTGCTGAAAAAAGTAAGACATTTAAATTTGCCGCTGTCGAAAACATTTTCGATGTTGCAAATGGTAATATTACCTTGGAAAATGGAAAAACTGTATCCAGCACGTGCGGGAAAAAGTGCGAAATAATGGGATTCGCAAGTGCGGTCCTGATAATATGACGGCTCAACCGTGTATTTATTTACGTTTGCTGCATTTGGGATGTGAATAAACTTTAGGCAATTACCTTTACGAAGGATATAGCAGCATTATTTTGATAACTTCCTGCAAGATCTAAGACAACAATTTCCGCTTAAACTTCCTCGTCATAAAATATATATATCTATTTGTATAATTATGTAATAGTAATAATTTATATAAAATAACATATTTTGAAGTATAAATAACAAAAACAATCTATTAATTTTGAACGTTTTGGTTTATATCAGACTTAACTTCTTCTCCAACGAAATGACCAGTTGGATGATGTTTTTTAATGTGAACTCTTAAATTCCCTTTTTGTTTGGCCTTATAAGGACAATAGGGGCATTGAAATTTCGGTTCCTGATCGCCGCATTCGTCTTGTTCGTGTCTCCTCATCGTCGATTTCCATTTGTACCTTTTTCCGCAATGGCGACAAGCGAATTGTGAATCTGGACTATAACCTGGACGGACTATGTTATCTGGATACTTCTTAATAGAGTTTTTGTGTTCTTTATGTTTTTTGGGAGATTTTAAACTGGGATCTAGAAGCTTTTCAAGTGTAGGCGGTACGAGAATTTGATCAAATTCCAAATAATCTGCAATTTAACGGATGTTACTATATGTGGTCTTGGAACAAATACATCAAAGTTTTATTTACAGAACGAACAAGCAGTGATAAAGACCAAATAGTTTCAAAGCGTTTTTCAAGTATCTCAACCACCTTTAAGTTAATAACAGTCAAATACGCCAAAACCTCTTTTTTTTAATTTCAATATAAAGCGATTGTTAATAATATAAACCTAAATTTGTTATCAGCGTTTACAAATTTACAACAACAGTTTAATAGAAATGTTAATGAAAGATAATGTCATACAATATTATTTAAATACGTTAATTTATTAAACATTTTTGTACCTTCATTTATGTAATGAAAGTTAATATAACGATTATCTTTTGACGTTTCTCGAAACCAACAGAAATTTTCAATTTCGGTAATTCATATACGTTCCAGCCAATCAAAACATTATTATATTGGGAATAATCTACTTACATAATTTCAGCGAGAATTATTCATGTACACTGTTTTTATAGAATGACAACCACATGACACAGTGTCTCACTTTGTCAAAGCAGGTATCAATAAGCAGAAAATTATAAAAATCACAGGACACGGCTCATCTAATTCATTTAAAACTTACCTGCAATTGGATAATAAACATCATTCAAATTTAATTAATAACCTGAGAGAAAGTGGGGGGAAGTATCATTAACTTTCAACATATAAGAACAAAACGATGTTAAATCCTCCACCCATGGACACAACATTTATAATAATTGTTATTTCATGTTCAAAACTTCAATGCATCCCAATTTCAATAACTCATTCAATTTATATCGAGTCGAATGATATAAATTTGTTGAAATAAAAATATAGAATCTTAAAAGTGATTTTTATTGTAACGTCAAAACATAATCTATCGAATACCACACGAGAGTTCGATATATTAGATAATAATTCTCCAGGCCTTTTTTTAAACTTGTTGCCATTTGGATATAGCCACTCGAGCCCTTCGGGCTCTCGTGTCTATCGAAAGACAACAAGT
This sequence comes from Agelastica alni, assembly GCA_950111635.1. Taxonomy (NCBI): domain Eukaryota; kingdom Metazoa; phylum Arthropoda; class Insecta; order Coleoptera; family Chrysomelidae; genus Agelastica; species Agelastica alni. The sequence goes on along the minus strand of OX467709.1, from coordinate 22,667,344 downwards.
TTTTTAAAATCTGTCACATTATTTTCAATTTATTCTCACTCTCTTGTGATATTACTACAGAAAATTTACTGGATTTGATGTCAAGGACTAACGGATTTTTATAATATTTTTTTTAATATTTCTACATACGGTCTTACACTATTTTGATTTCTTCTCCGCAAAATGATATTTCAATGTTATAATTTTATTGCATCTAAATAATACTTCGTCGGAGAAAGCTTACCAAAAAAAAAATAGTTCCCACTGATTTTAAAGGCTTCACCTATATATTTTATTTTATCGTATTTCATGCTGAGTGTTTGAGAATTCTTGAATTTTCTTTTTAAGAGTGCTCACTGACAAAGTGATATAAAGTTTCGTTGTCAACAATTTTGTCAAGCACATATTTTTGCTCTTGTAAGTATATTAGGTAATTATTGAATAAAGAAAATGTAAAAAAGACAAATGCTTGCCCCCCTCATACAATGTAGCAAAGCAGCACAAGCATAAGTCATTTTTTTTAAATTTATTATTGTTTATTAATATTAAAATTTATACAATAGAATATAATAAAATTAATTAAGTACCAATACGAGCAGATCATTACAGACAATGATAATATTTGTGTGTAGTACAGTTCAAATCTACAAAGAACATTTTCCATTAAGAAAATCACCTATTCTGGACACCACAAAATTATGATATGGAGGTAAATAACTTGGAACTGAGTTGCTACTCTTGTTTCATTTTATACTGGTTATTTAGTAATAATATTAAGCTGGGAGGCGGTTCCTTCATTAATGCTTCAACGGCACTCAGACAATGTCCATTGTGTCGATTAATTATGCTCATACAGGAAAATCCTCACATTCAAATGAGATCGTTTTAAAGATTTAGATTTGCATGTATCGAGTGCTCTACTACTTCTTAACAAATTGTGAGTTTTTCTTGTGCGTAATTGTCTTTTTGTGTCGTTGAAGAAGGTGAAGAAATTTCGAAGAAAAATTACAGGTCTCGCAGCGATATTGAGGAACTTTACCGCAATCTTTCAGATGCGTGTACACTGATGTTCTATATTTGTAGCATTTCCGGCAATTCGGACAGAAGAATTCTCCCTTGGAATTTATAGTTACTCCTAAAAATCGCCTAATTTTAAAAAATATTCGGAAAATGTATTCAAAATTGGTACAGATAAATTTAAGCAATGATTCGTAGCTCTGCGCGCAAAATAATAATAACAAAAATAAGTACTTACATGATGGGATAACACAAAAAAATAATAATAAACTGGCCCACGCACTCGAAAAATTTAAGACGCAAAAACCAGAAGTTCTTGGCCAAAATATTCATCATTAAGCGAGTCAAAAATACAGGACACAAATAGTATTTTTTGTGATTTTGTAGTGCCAACAAAATTAAATAAAATTCGTTAAAAAATTGCTTTTTAATTAAAAGGTAAAAATGTTTAATCTAAATTTTTAAAAAAATAAAAGTATTACTTTTGGATTTTCGACTGTCATTCCGAAAATCGATGTTTCTAGCATTGTATAAAAGTTTATTTGTAATTTTAAATTAAAACTTGCAAATTACTTCAAAATGACATTAACAAAATCCAGAAGTAATTGACCTCTTTTTTAGTACATAATTATTCGTTATCTACGTTAATAGGATTTTAAAAACAGTTAAATGGGTTAAAGACGCTGTTATCAAAATTTTAAGAGCGTGTCCAATTAGTGTTTTAAATACCAATCTTTAAATTCGATCATTTTTTCTTTATGTCTGTATCCAACGTGGCTCATTAAGTTGTATCTTTGTTTTACGACTTTGTCACAATATGGACATTTATGGAGCTGGATAATTCCGCATTCATTCCTTTTATGGCGTGTCAATGACCCTTTATTGAGATACTGTGCTTTGCATACCCTGCACCGAAATAAAGCTAAAACAAACATTTTCCAAAATAAAAAAATAACTAACGAGTAAACTGAATATATTTCTATTAACTATCCCTAAATATGTATTTTAAAGTACCATTCTGTTAAACAAACCCAAAGGAATATAATGGATGATAAATAAGAACCAATATCAACTTCTAACGCTCATCTATATTTTTGGATAATCTTTTAGAGATAAATTTACTAATGAAAGGGATGTTAAAGTTCCCAAAGAAGCGGATGTCGATTTAAAACGAAATGGTTACCACAAAACCGCACCTTTACTTCTTCTACATGATTACATGTTCTCGCTTAAAAATATTTGCGCGATCTTCTATGTTTATCGTCAAGCAAGATAACAAGACCATCGTGTTTTATTGACATCCCACTCTAAATAATAAAGCCACATCCGTTCCCTTTCAATAGTAATTCGTTTCTAAAATGATGGTTCCATACAAAAACTGAACGTACTACAAAATGTGACAGTTAATTGTTGCTGCGGTTTTAGACTTTGACATTTAGTTGACAAATTATATGAAATGCGGAAATTGGCAACTAAGGCCACGTTGGATTTGATACGAAAAGCAATACAACACATTCATTAATTTCATAAAGGTATGTACAGGTCGACTAAAAATGTAAAATAATGCTTGCTAGCCTCGGCTATCAATTTGCAGACTTGACTATAATATACAGTTTTTTGTACTTGGGACTTAAATAACTATTACGTGATTAAATTTTTACTTTATTTGTACAAACATTGTTAACTTTTAAAATTCATTCTTAACAAGATAAAAATTAATTATTTTCTTTGAACAACTATAGTATTTCCAATTAACTTTTGATATAAAAACATACATTTTCCGCGCGCAAAATCTTATCCGAACTCCACTTCGCGTCGTTCGTCTTAATGTATTTGCGGGTAACACGTTGCGCACTTGTTAGGAAAATAGCTATTTGTATTACTAGGAAAGTGTCACTTTTCCTCCCGCAGGATGTAGTTTAACACCACTCCCGCACTTTACTCCCGTGTAATACATATGATTTTTCTTCCTACCTACCCACTTATTAAACCTTTTTTATTAAAAATTTATTTTCATACCTGTCTTTATATTTTGCGGTAGTAATGGTAATGACGCTATGTTGGCTTGTTTCTTAATATTGGGTTGCGTATTTGAAAATTTAAAATCACTTGAATCGCTCTCCATTTTTCAAAAATTCAATAACACAGTGTTTAATGTTAGGCAGCCACAGCATACTACGATCTTCTTATTCTTAACCCAAAAAACATATCCAAGAATTCTGAATTTGAAATTTTTATTTAAAAATCTAACGTTGAAGTAACATTCATTCACCAGAATACAGCATAAACGACATGTTTTAAAAATTACGAAAAACAATTTGAATACAATACAATACAAAGTTTCATCATTTACCACATACTTAAACTGAGCGGGAGGAAAAGTATGAGTTTTCATCCTGAAGTGAGGGAGAAAAGTGTGTACTTTCTATAGAAGTAGAAGAAAATAACTACATGTATCTATTATAATAACTCAATAGAAGAACTTTGTCACGTGCCTATTTTTTCCTTCTACAAGTTCCATTATTTATTGTGTCTCTGATGAGTTTCGTATTCCTTAGTTACTCGTAAGTAGGGTTGCATACCGTACTTTGTTGTAAATTAAAAACTATATCATTCGTTGTAGATAGTGTTGCATACCTTGTAGGGATAGGATTATTGTTTGGTTTGCATTTCTGAGTGGATGGGGCTGGATATCCACACGGACGAGTGAGATTCTGGGTTTACGTTTATTCCGTGTCATTTCTTGATTTCCGGCCTAGGAGTGTCAGTAGTTGGGTGATAGTCTTCGAAGTCGGGTGTTGGTGAGAGTTGTTGGGACGGTGTGTTATTAGCACGTGTGCAGAACCTCTGTGGGATTTCTTTCATATCTGGCTGTATTTGGGCCATCTTAATTGGATTTTGAAGAAAAACCACTTAATTTTTAACTTGACCATTCTATCTTACCTTCGTTGTTGATATTTTGGTGTCGAGTTAAATTTCCGCAAGCGGGATTTATTTGAGGGAAGCCATTGTTAATTAGCAGGTGCCGCCCCATAATCAAACCGGCCCCAGGAGTAGGCCACAGGAGTACATGTGAATTCGTATACCCAAAGGTTATCAGTGATTTATTTTTAAATATATAACGCCGTGTCTCATTTAGACACCACGATTAAGTTTTGTTTTAGTTTATCAATATAGTACTTTGTGAATTCGTATACCCAAAGGTTATAAGTGATTTATTTTTAAATATATAACGACGTGACTTATTTTGACACCCCGATTAAGTTTTGTTTTAGTGTATTAATATAGTACATTGTTGGAAACTATTTATTGCATTAGATAATATGCCAAAACTAAACTTGGATTAAAATAACCTTCTCAATAATTCTTTATGTCCAAGTAAAAAATATATTTTCTTCCTACTTATTTGTAAATATCCTACGATCTTGATATTTCAAAGGACAACCATTGTAAAAATATTTTTAAATAAACTCGATTGTTTTGGCAGTGAAAATATTTATGCAAATGGTTAAAACATGAGTAGATTAGCAGCCTTATGTAAACGTTTGAATTAGTGTTATTAATGAGTTAATTTATATATGTTTTACCTTTTTTTTTGGTAACTTGGAAAAGTCTGTTACTCTTACTTCTGTTATGGTTATTTTATAAAGTTGTAAATTCTAAATTTTTGGTTTGTTTTAGCAAGAAAATTTACCATAGCTGTTAATTTTTGACTATATGTGTTATAATTTTATTATTGAACTGTGTGCTTCGATTTGTTGTGTGAGTAAAGTATTCAATATATTTTAGCTATAATTTTATTTATTTGGTTCACCATAATCTTAGTTGTTTATCGTGTGGCTCTGCTAGTGCCTATAAGACCTAGGGGTTTCCGTTTAAGTCGGTGGCGCGGCTCACTTTTATATTTTTTTCTTCTACCCTCTACGGGCATAATTTGCCAGTAGAGAGACCGTTGGCAGAGTACTCTTTAGAGAACAAAAAAGACGTGGCAACTTTACCTCACTATTGGTATATTAGCCGATTTTAGGAAATTTTGCCGTTTAAACATATAATTTATGAACAGAAAATAAAAATGGTATTAAACATATTAATATATTAATATTTAAAAAAAAATTATCCATAAAGAATCTTAATTATGAAATTCTTAAAAAACCACCTTTCATTCGTGAACTAAACTTCATTGTATCGCCAAGACGAGCAAAAAAGCGGCACGGCCGTACCATCCTTTTCTTGAAGCAGTTCAGGCCATTTTCGTCCCCCTATAACTTCGTTTTGAATAAAACTAGAAGCCTGAATTTTCGGTAACCAAGCAGGCATTGTATAAACACCGTATATTTTAAATTTCATTAAATTTAAACCAGTAGTTTATGAATTATACCTGGTAAAGTTTCTTAATTTTGTCACTTACTGACTGACTGACCGATCATCAAAACTCTAAGGCACTTCTAGCAGACATAGGAGCTTCAAATTTAGAATACAGTTGGTATTTAGTGTATAAATAAAGGAAAAACTAAAATATTTTGCAATTTCGGTCCGGTTTTCTGGATTCACCAACTGCATAAATAACTTTGTAATCCCACATAAACATTAAGGATTACAAAGTTACATTTGCAGTGAATATGTATATATGTAATATGTATACTAAAGGAAAAAAGTAGGACTATTTACAAAAAGAAATGAGATGCCATTAAAAACATAACTTGTAAAAAACACCAAGTCTCGCAATTCAGTTCTTCTAACGTAAAAAGTTGTGAGATCCATGTAATACCAAGTCGGTTAATTTATTCAGTCCCTATTTAAGGATTCTTCTGTCTTAAGTTATTACGTAATTAGCTAACCTAGCAACATCTTGTAGAAACCATATCAATATTAAAAATCTAACATCGCAAAATCAGCAAGCCAGAGGCTGGGTTTTCTGTGGAAAGCTAGAAAGTTTTTTACTTCTAACCAACTGTTAAAGACGTACAAGGCTCAAATTCGACCTATACTGGAGTATTGCTCGCATATTTGGTGTTCAGCACCAAGGCATTCTCTTCGTCATCTAGATTCCATTTAGAAAAGGGCCCATTCGGTTGATAAACAGCTCAACTCTCACAGATACTCTTCACCCACTAGAACATAGAAGAAGAGTTGCAGACCAGACATTCCTCTACAGATATTTTCATGGCAGATGCTCCAGAGAAATAAAACTTCTTATACCACCACTGGCCACATTCGGCCGAAGAACTCGGCACGCTGATCAGTCTCACCCATTTACTCTCAAGATTGACACTACAAGGACCAATCTCCATCAATATTCCTTCTTTTACAGGGCTGCTACAGAATGGAACAAGCTTCCAAAATCAGTTTTTCCAGAGAACTATTACCTGCAACTGTTTAAAAAGCGGGTTCACCATCATCTCCTTTCTATAATCGCTTCCCCTTCTAATAGTCGCAGTGCGGGCCGTCCGCGGCCTACACGATAGGTCTACCCTTTTTGTGACTATATTCAGTAAAAAAAAATAAATAGATTAACTTGACAATCGCACTAAACAATCCAATTAAATATAATATATATTATTTGTGAGATACATTGTGTTTTCATGCGATGGCCAAGTCAATCTAGAAGGACCCTTAAGAAGGGACTGAATAAATTAACCGACTTGTTATTACGTGGATCTCACAAATTTTTACGGTAAAAGAACTGAGTTGCGAGACTTGGTGTTTTTTACAAGTTATGTTTTTAATGGTATTCATTTATGTGGAAATTATTACAGGTATTTATAAATAATATTAACCACAGTAATTTGGTTATTAAAAAAAATATAATTAAATTATTAACAACAATTTTATTATTAATAAACGCGCTATAGGTACACAAAATCCAGGATTTTGGTTTGAGTTTTTTACTTCGTGGATTTTGTGTTTAATTTTCGTAAGTGCGAAAAACGCATCAATAATATTATTAATAAATAAAATTGAAACAAATCACAAAGTGCAATACAGTTTTCTGAAGGCGCTGCAACGAATTTGATGTTTGTTAAGATTACACTTTAATTTGGCCTTGTAAGGACAGTAAAGGCACGCAAATTGTGGTTCTTTTTGGCATTCGTACCGTTGATGTTGTCTCAAATTTTTCATGTTTTTGTAGTTTCTTAAACAAATTTCGCATGTCACACCATTACCTAGAAACAAAATATATTTAGACAAAAATTGAGAGAACATTCTCGTAAAAAACGATGTCATTAAAATATGTAACAAAATATATTTTACTGTGCTACTAATTGAAACTAAGTTAAGATATTCCTACCTTGCCTAAATTGGATAAAACTAATGTTGGTTCTAATCTTGATCACTATTAAATTTAGATATTTCTACGTACGTGCTCTTTTTAAATAGTTAACTTTATTATATAGTTACTTACAATTATAACCAAATTAAACAGCTGCAAACTTAGTTAAAAAAGAATTAACACGTTGACGGACACCGCCACCGACACCGACACGGACACTGGGACATGCCCGCCGTTGTCTATGCCTTCGGCTGGGACACTTAATATTTTCGTCGGCATATGCCGTCCATGCATTATTATTAGCATTGTAAGGCACCGACGCCGACAGAGTCGTCCGTTAATTTAACACGTAGAACGGTGTAAAGTGTCCAAGTAAAACAAAAATTACGGCCAGGAAATGTTCGAAGCTAACCGACCTAAAAAAAAAAGATACGACCGCATTATTGAGCGTTATTATGCATGAGAACAAAATTACCACCAATAACAAGAACAAACATTGCCTCATTTTCTTCAATAACCTCTCTATAATATACCTATCAGCTGTCAGGGAATCCTACGAATTCTGTTCAACTCAGAATGACAGATGTATCTTTATACCAACGACAAAATTTTTAGCTGGTCTTAAGGTGAACTATGCAAATCACTTACTTTTGCGTCTGAAGACTGAGATATGTGTGTCGGATCATAAAAGTGCAAATCTGGACTCATCTGTAGAAAAAATGTTAACCCAGTCGTTTACATTCCAATGCTCTTTTGCGAATCTTAAACGTGCCACGCGGTGGTTTTAATTGCAACTTTCCGCAATCTATTCCTAACAGAGTTAATGCTTACTCGGACATTACCTTCTCTGCAGAAATTCTAACACTCCCGTAGTGCTTGCAGACGTAAATGGCGGTTATTTGCTGATACACCTTGAAGTTCCTTGAACTGGTGTTCTATCGTAACCCCCAGTTTCTCTGTATCAGCCAGTGTGTGAGTCATTCGTTGGAGAGGCGGTTGTAGTTTCTATCAGTGACGGTTCGAAGAAGGGTATATGGCGTTTAGTAGTAATGAGTCTTGACAACCAGTGTATTTTGCCACCCTTCTTTTAGATATCAGATATCATACATAACAATGTGCGATATGCTGATGATACAGTCTTACTAGCCAACAACATAGACGAACTGCAGCGCGTCAGAGAGTGAGTGAGGACCACGGTCTTAGCCTAAACATATCAAAAACAAAGTAGATGGTAATAAGCAAAAATCAGACACACAATGAGCACATTACACTAAACAACCAGATGATCGAATTTGTGGAAAAGTAAATTCACAAGGATATATCCCTGTCTCATAAAATAAGGTTAGCAAAGTGCTATGTGTTCTCAATTCTGCTCTACGGAGCAGAAGCATGGACAACAACGGAAGCCATAATGAAAAAATTAAACGCCTTTGAAATGTGAATATACAGCCGTATCCTCAGAATTTCGTGCACTGACTGTATAACTAATAAAGAGATGCTGCAGCAAATTCGAAAAGAAAGAGGAATTAAAGTTACAGTTAAAAAGAGGAAACTGGAATACCTCGGGCACATAATGACACATCAAAAATATCGTCTACTCCAGTTGATAGTTCAAGGAAGGATCAACAGTAAAAGAGGATCGGAAAGGAGAAGACACTCATGGCTATACAATTTACGTCAGTGGTTTGGACTTACATATATCAATTGTTTAGAAATGCCGTCAATAAAATTAAAATTGCCATGTTAATAGCCAACGACCGCGACGGATAGGGCACGCTAAGAAGAAGATTTGTACAAGTGGTTCCCGACTGAGAATGTCTCTGAAAGTCTCTTATATCGTAGCGATAGAACAATTAAAAGCGATAATAAACGCAACAGAACATGAATTTGAAAAAGTACTTACGATGTGTAATACTGCGCATGAGCTGTTTCCGATAGGTACTAGGTTAGGTTAGGTATCATGTGAGTGGGGCGTGGTCGCCCCTTCAACGCGACCCTTAGTAGTTCTTTTACGGCTCACCCCTAGAGGCTACAGTTCCCCGCACAATCCAGCCCTTCCTACGAAGTTCATAGTTGTATAGGGTGCGATTTTTTCGGTAGGTTCTAGGTTGGTGTAACCAAATATGTTGAACCTTATTCTTCCCAGGCCGGGGCATGAACATAGTATATGTTCAGCAGTTTCGTCTTTCACGCAGCAAAACCGACAGTCCGTTTGTTGGTTCAGACCTATCTTTCTGAGGTGGTATCTTAGACGACAGTGTCCTGTAAGCAGTCCCGTTGGAATACGCAGGTCATTTCTGTTCCATTCTAGGATCTGCTTAGTTGTGTGTCTCGAGGGTTTAGGTAGAAACGCCTTCGACCGATAGGTACTAACTTTATTCCCAATATACTTCATCACATTACAATAAATAAAATCTTTTAATTTACACAAAAAAACATATTTTTTTCACACAGTTATTTATTAATGACTAGAACGTTGCAACATAATATCCACTAAAATCTGACATTATAAAATTTTGCTCATCAAAACTTTTAATTTCATTACATTTTTGCTAAATAATTAATATACACACATGAAAATAATCCAAGAATATTATATACATACAAATTTTAATGTAATAGGCTATTCGGAAAAACCCGGAATCTTACGTCTTTATTGTGGCATATTATAAATAAATAAATAATTTCACGACCCAAATCATTTTAAATTGTACAATTCGAATGAACCTTTATTTCTTTCGCGATTTTTTGAATAGTGTGTGACGAGAACGTGCGTATGCAAAGCATCTTTTCTCTTAAAGTCTCTTTGGCAGAACTGGCATTTAAACGATGGTTTCTTTCCGCATTCGTAGAGTATGTGTCTCTTCAAGGTTTGACGATGGAGATAAGTCCTACCGCATTTAATGCATACGTGTCGGGAATCTAAAAAATAATAATATTTAGACGTGTAAAAAAATGAAAATAGAACAAATTTAAATGTGACAACTTGATTATCGTACTTGCCTTAAATAAAACCAAAATAGACAGGTTTCAGAGTATTATCTGAATTGTCTGTACGTGTTTGATTTTTAAATGACATTTTATCTCTAAATTTTCGCGAACCAATGGCAAATCTCGGTACGAGACCATCAAAAATAACGTCAGACGGACGTTACCGGTAACGACTGATATATCTTTGTATCCCGAAGAGACAGTTAGTTCATCAGTGTAAGAAGAAAGAATAAAAGGGAACTCCAGCTAAAACCGAGGTGGGTCTCAGACTTTTTTTACATACATACATACAACATAAAGTCTCGCCTTTTTCCCGTAGGGGTAGACAGAGACCACTTCCTTCCACTTGCTACGGTTCTGTCACACATCTTTTGCATACTCTACTTTTATTAGTGCTCTCATACATGCTCGTCGGTTGTTGGTGCTCTTGACCTGGCCTTTCTTTAAAACAATGCTGATCTGATCGAGATATGTTCGCCGAGGTCGACCTCTACCGACTTGCCCATTCACACTCGTCTTATAAATTTGTTTCATCAATCTTCCTTCATCCATCCTTTCTACGTTTCCATCTAAGCATTGCTTTATCTATCTTTTAACCACATCTTCTTTTACACCACAGCGTTCTCTTATCTCAGTATTCTTTACTTTATTCAACCTAGTCACTCCGGCTATACTTCTCAGACTACTTATCTCCGCAGCATTAATCCTATTTTCATGCTTCTTCTGCCAAACATTCACTACCATACATAAGTGTAGGAACCAACACACCTCTATGCACAGCCAGACGTGCCTTTTTTGACACTTTCTGGCTGTTCATAAAGCTATGCGGTGTCCCATTTATTTGTTTTCCTGCCAACACCCTTCACTTGTCACTGTCATACTTTTCGTCCATTGTAAACTTTGAACCCAAGTATACAAACTCATTTACTTGTTCCCCTCTTTCTACCTTAATCAGAACTTTACAGTTTGTCATGCTTTCTTCTCTTAAAAAAACCATTACTTTCGTTTTGCTTACATTTATTTTCATCCATTTAATTTTCAGGGCATCATGCATAACATTAACCGCCTGCAACTCCTCTTCAGATGACGCTAATATGACTTGATCATCGGCGTAAAATATAATTGAAATATAAATAAGATCATTAAAATATCTACAATAAAAATACTGTAAATATGTTTTTTAATACATTTATATTCAAACATTAATCGTCATCGATTAAATTTTAAAAATGTAGCAAGTCTTCTAAACACTAAACATTTTTCTTTTCCAAGAGCTTTTGGTTGCACTTTCCTTTATAATGGCTTAACATATGTCTTGTAAGATTCGTCTTCAAATGTGTGTTGTATTCACAAGCATTAAATGTACATTTAAAGATTTTTTCTTTACCGCAGTAGAAGAATTGGTGGTGTTTCAATGAATTTTTTTTCGTGTAAGCTTTGCCACATTTGCATCCAAAAATTGCACCAGCTGAAAAAAACAACTTATAATTGCATCCACTCTTATTCTTTTTTAAAATGTCAATTAAAACATCCACGAATCGAGAAAAAAATAAAAAGAAAATTATGGAAAATACATAAAGATATTTCAAAACACCTTTTTGAATAAACCATTTTATTGAGAATGTTTACCTTCTACAAATTAGCTAAACAAATGTTTATAAGTTTAATAAATATCAAAGTCCATTTATTGTATCTATCCTGATGCACTTTTCGAAGAAGCCTGCATGCAAAACTGTACAATTTAAAAATGCAATCTAAAAATCTAAATGCAACATCTAAACGTGTGTGTACAACAAAACTGCAAAGTAAATTGCACAATACAACATTTGTCATATGTACGCTCAGTTAAAACTTTTAGAGGAGTTGCAGGCGATGGTTAATGTTATGCATGATTCGCTGAAAATCAAAGGGATGAAAATAAATGTGAGCAAAACGAAAGTAATGGTTTTTGAAAGAGAAGAAAGCATGACAAACTGTGGGGTTTCGATTGAGGGAGAAAGAGTGGAACAAGTTAATGAATTTGTGTACTTGGGTTCAAAATTTACTAGAGATGGAAAGTATGACAGTGACATTGAGCGAAGGGTGTTGGCAGGAAAACAAATGAATGGGGCACTGCATAGCTTTATGAATAGCCAGAAAGTGTCAAAAAAGGCACGTCTAGCGGTGCATAGAGGTGTGTTGATTCCTACACTTATGTATGGTAGTGAATGTTGGGTTTGGCAGAAGAAGCATGAAAATAGGATTAATGCTGCGGAGATGAGTAGTCTGAGAATTGTATAGCCGGAGTGACTCGGTTGGATAAAGTTAAGAATAGTGAGATAAGAAAACGCTGTGGTGTAAAAGAAGATGTGGTCACAAAGATAGATAAAGGAATGCTTAGATGGTTTGGACACGTAGAAAGGATGGATGAAGGAAGATTGACGAAACAAATTTATAAGGCGAGTGTGAATGGGCAAATCGGTGGAGGTCGACCTCGGAGAACATATCTCGATCAGATCAACATTGTTTTGAAGAAAGGCCAGGTCAAGAGTACCAACAACCGAAGAGCATGTACGAGAGCACTGATGAAAGTAGAGGAAGCAAAAGATGTGTGTACGAACCGTAACAAGTGGAAGGAAGTGGTCTCTGCCTACCCCTATGGGAAAAAGGCGTGACTTTATGTATGTATGTATGTAAAACTTTTAAAGAAACAATAAGACCTAAATAATATTGGAACGTTTGTATAACAAAACTGAGCTGCAGTTGTTTTGAACAGTTGGAACAATTCTCATGTATATACACTCATTTTAAAATGTGGCTTCTGAAGAAATGTTCAGTGAGATGTTAACAGCAATGGAATTTAAGTACAGGGTGAGGCAGAAAGAACTCCCCTATTTGAAAACCGCCTAGCCGCGGCTGTAGTGGTGGATACATCATTCAACGTGTATATTCATGTTTTGTTTTTTAGTGTAAACCATGGTTTGGTCGGGACAGCAGCGCACTTTCTTCGTTGAAAAGTTTATGCGAAATGGAGGTTCGCCGATAATGATTCAGCGTGCCTGTCGCATTCACTTCGAGCTAGGGCGACATGATCCCGTTCCCGATAAAAAGACAATTGGTAAATAGGAGCTAAACTTTCGACAAACAGGTCGACCTCGGACAGCGACAGGACCAGCAGCACCTGTGAGAAGCGCGCTGAGTCATTATCGGCGACCCATCATTTCGAATTAACACTTTAACAACGAAAGCGAGGTGCTGTCCCGACTAAGCCATGGTTTACGCTAAAAAACAAGATATGGCATGAATACATACGTCGAATAATACATCCTCAATGCGCTACCATCACTATAGCCTTAGCTAGAAGGTTTCCAAATCGGTGAGTTATTTCTGCCCCACCCTGTACAACAAAATTGTAAAATATTTGCATTGTACAGTTAAAACAGTTGCCCTATATCTATACAATTTTAAAAATAAAGTAGGATATAAATAGTAACATTGGAACGTGAGTAAAGCAAAACTGTACTGTTGTTGTTTTGTACAGTTAAAAAACAGTTGTCATCTATACATTTAGTTGAAACTGTGCTTTTTAAAAATAAAATAAGATCTAAATAATAAGTAATATTAAAGCATTTGCTAAACTGTTGTTATTATCTTACAAAAACTCAGTGGCTTTTGAATTTACAGTAAGATCTTAAAAGTAATATTGGAGCTTGTGTACACCTATATGTAACTATATATAATTATAAAACTATGTTTTACATTTCAAACAGTTTTTATATAACCGCTCAGATGAAAGTGTGGCTTCTGAGGATATGTTCCGAGAGATCTTAACAGTGGTATTCAAATGTGTGGATAGCAAAGCTGTAAAATTGTGTTTTATTGTTAAAACGGTTGTTATAAAGATGCTCAGTTGAAGCTGTTGCTATGAAACAGTTGAACCAGGTGTTAGCACGTGCTCAGTAAAAACTGTTTAATTTAAAAATAAAAGGGATATATACGGATACACTGATACATCCATTACAAAACCATGCATTTAGACAGTTTTAATTAGGTTTTTTTCCTTTAAACGCTAAATTAAAATTTTCTACGAAAAGCCAATTGACTTATTAAGATGCACTGTGCAACTCTTTCTTGTATTAAAAAATTAACACCTCAAATGAATTAATTAGAAAATGGCTTATTATTTTTTTGCTAAAAAAAGGAAACTAAAAACATTTTGCAAAAAGTACCAACTAAAAACAATGTTTTCTTTGTTCTTAAATAAGAGCGATTAAATATACATTTTATGAACTTTGTCCTCTTTGTTTGCATAAGAATTTTTCGTGCGTTTTTAAGGCGTACGCGTAGCTAAAAATTTTTCCACAAAAAGAACAGGTGTTGATATTAAAAGCATTATTCATAAGAGATCCAACAATTTCATTGCTTTTGCCGGTTCTTGGTGGAGTTATGGTTTTTTTCATTTCTTTAAATATTTCTTTGACTCTTCTGAATGCTTCCTCTGTGCTTTGTGTACCTAAAAATTATTTATTTTTAGCAAGAATTAAAAAAGTTGCCTCTTCAACTCGATAATCGATAACACTGACGAACATTTTAAAACTATTTTTATCCTCCCTGGAATTACTTTGGCTGGATTTTATATTTTTTGGCCTGCTGAATCCGGATCTGGCCTCAGATTTTCGATATCAGCCTCCAATGATAAGAGAGGGACATATGCTTTGATACTAAGAAAAAGTCAATAAAAACCCCTTTCAATGCCGATTTATTAAATTTAAGCAATTAAAAACGTATAATAAATACATTTTATTAACAGTAAGCTGAGGTACAGCATAAACATTTTTAAATAAATTTAATATTTAGTTCCCTAACGTCTTTCTTTTATAAGAACTCCTGGATGTGTCTCGTATTAGGGTCCAGCAATAGTCGGCTAACATATTCGGCCTCCACTTTCCTGTATACCTTTTCTCTATGGAGGCAATATCTTGGTGAAATTGTTCTCCATGCTCATCTGATACTGCTCTCAAATTTTCAGAAAATAAGTCCAAATGAGAATAGAGAAAGTAAAGTTTTAGTTACATGTTGCATTCTAAAATATGATAGGCCGTGAGTAGGTTTTCCACGAGTTCACGATAATTTTCTGATTTATTATTTCCAAGAAAATTGCTGCAAACACTTTCAAATGCATTCCATGCCCGACTTTCATTGTCACTTAAAATTTGCCAGAAGTTTGCATCTTTAAACAATTGCCTAATTCATTCTTTAAGTTTGGCCTCAATTTTACGTGGAAATTTTTCTTTTAAATATTTAAAAGCATTTCCTTGTCTATCCAGTGCTTTAACAAAATTTTTTATCGAACCCAGCTTAATGTGAAGTGGAGGTAAATATATTTTTTCTTTCTGAACTAATGGTTCTCGGGTCAAATTTTTAACGCCAACTTGTATTGTGTCACGTGGAGGCAAACCTTAACTTTATAATGTTTGTCTCTTGCACGGCTGTCCCATTCACACAAAAAGCAACAGTATTTTGTATATCTGCACATATGTTTCATTTCTGATCTTCGTACTTTAAACATCTAAGTAACATCTTAAGATTGTCATATGTTCCTTTCATATTTACCAAATGACCTATAGGAACCGATGGACTTGTTTTAGACGAATCTTTAAATAGTCTCCATTTATCGGGCGTATATGAAAAGTTCAGTTCGGTCATTAGGCCAGGTATGTAATGTCCAAAAAATCTGAGGCCAATATAAACATTTGGGGGTCAGTTTAAGTCCAAATGTTACAAATAACACGATATTTTTAAAAAGAGGATTTTTGTGTCGAACGACGATAATCGTCGACGTTGAATTCAAACTACAAAGTCCAATGCTGTATCCGAATTTATCCTAATAATTTAAAATTTTGGTTAAGTAGTTAATAGATATGTGCTTTAACCTGTTACTACGTTCTAATGAAGTCCCTTTAAAAATTAACTTTGAGGTAGCAACCCTTAAGACGAATCTTATAACTTGCTAAGTAGTTTCTTTAATTTAAACATACGTTATTACAAACATTTATTAAGTTAAAAAAAAATAAATAAGAATATAATTTAATAACAATTTGTAGGAAAAATATAAATATTATATATTTAAGTAAAATAAGTTTTGAGGTGTCGATTTAAAATCTACATGGGAAATACACACACGAAATAATCTAACAACTTATTTTAAGCTCTAATTTAATCAAGGTTTTGTGGTTGATATCAAAAAATGGTAAATTTTGACTGAGTTTATTTAAAAAAAACCTATTTTTTTTGAAAATATTTAAAAATAACCTTTAATAAAATTAATTAATGAATATTGTTTTCTTAAATATTTATAACAGCTCTACATTGTCTTATCGTCTGTAAAATACATGGTGGCCAACCGAAAACAAAACAGAGCCATTTGCAGAAACCTCGTCAACATTTTAAAAAACGCTCAGACCCGTCGATTTTTGATTAAAGGGGGACACTCTTTTCCGGTATTTTTGACTAAACTACTTTTGACCCCAAGAGAGGGTAAGAGTTACCCCAAAATTTTTGAATCGCATTGGGGGTCGCATAAGATGTCTTTTGAAAGCTCCAACAATTATCTTTGCAATAGTCTGTAAATTTTACATTTTCTCCCAATACTTTAAATGAAACTAAACGAGCAAAGCGATTGTTACAGACATTCCAGCCGTTGTCTCGATCTTAAGTGAGCTTCGTGTAAACGATTTGTTATGGTCTTAAAACTTGCGTTATATGTGTTTGCAGCATCTCCATTTAAAGCTGCGGTCTCGTAACCGTAGGCAGCTAATTACAAAAAATATCTTAGACGTTGTAAATCTCATAAGTCCTGTTTGCTACAAATAGACTTAGGCAGGAACAGGTTGACGTCATCAATAGAGATCTTGATGCAATTGTCGAGTGGGGAACCAACAATCTTGTTCAGTTCAATGCCTAGAAAACACAAAGCACCATGTTTTTCAAATAAAGTGAATTCCTTAAATTATTCCATCACAATGTTCTGAAATACCCTTAAATAAAGTCGCTCCATCTCGATTTTCGGAGTCTTGGTGTCTAATAATATGTCTTGGCATGACCATGTTGTTAACATCGCAAAGTCAGCAAGCCGTAAGCTGGGTTTTCTGTGGAAAGCTAGAAAGTTTCTTAATCCTGATCAACTGTTGACGACGTACAAGGCTCAAATCCGACCTCTACTGGAGTATTGCTCGCACATTTGGGGTTCAGCACCAAGGCATTCTCTTCGTCTTCTAGATTCCATTCAGAAAAGATCCATTCGCTTGATAAAATGCTCAACTCTCACAGATACCCTTCACCCTCTAGAACATAGAAGAAGAGTTGCAGACCAATCATTACTCTACAGATATTTCCATTGCAGATGCTCCAGAGAAATAAAAACTCTTATACCACCACTGGCCCCAATCAGCCAAAGAACTCGGCGCACTGATCAGTCTCACATATTTACTCTCAAGATTGACACTACAAGGACCAATCTCCATCAATAATCCTTCTTTTACAGGGCTGCTACGGAATGGAACAAGCTTCCAAAATCGGTTTTTTCAGAGAACTATGACCTGCAACTTTTTAAAACCGGGTCCACAATTATCTTCTTTCTATAATCCCTCCCCCTTTTAATAGTCGCAGTGCGGGCCGACCGCGGCCCAAACGATATTTCTACCTTTTTTGCGACTATTTTTAGTAAAAAAAAATTCAGATGCATCTTCAGTATCTACATAAGGGCGCTTTGAGATATGCCAAATACTTGCATTACATCTGATTGTCGAGTGCTTTTTTTTGGCATCCAATTTTTTGCTAAATATATTTTCGTTTGAGAAAAATATTAGAAGATACAATGACATACAATGTGGGTTAAAAATACAGTATATTTAATAAACCAAGTATATAATATTTAAATATAAATTAAAAATCTTAAATTCTTCCCATGTCAAAAAGTGGTGATTCAATATTAAACAAAACTACTATTTATGATGAACTAATCATAGTATGCTTCAAGCGGTTTCTACTGATTTTTAAATTAAAGTAAAGCCAGAATCCCTATGTTTAATTACATCTTCTAAATAAATATTTTAAATAATTTCAAACAATCTTTTACGATTGCAAACGTACACGTTAAATTTTATCGCTGTGATGGATTTCAAAAAAACAACTTATACAATAACTTTTTCGACAAGCCGAACACCGGTATTGAGTTTTTTTAGTATTTCGTTGTGCTTCCCAAGATCCTTTTAAGTTTTTTAATTTATAATAACACGATACGCATCTGCACCTGTTTCCTTTTTGCAATGTATGATTGGGTCCTTTTACACTTTCTGAGTAATATTTGACTGCCGCTTCTTTACCTTAAAAATGATACAATAATACAAATATTTGATAGAAAATGTCAAAGACATTTTGAAATAAGTATGGTTATCAAAAATTTATAATTATAGTAAATTAACTAGCTAAACTATTATTACAAAAAATAAAATAAAAGTAAAATATACATCCAAGCCTTGTAAATAATGGTGTAAATTTATTCCTACTAGTTACAATATTTTCAGAGCACAATCCCAGACAACTGGCTCAAATCAATTTTTATTACAATTCCTAAAGCTTGCCACTGCGCGTCCGATTGCTTCGCTGTTACGTGTTCAGCATACTGTTTTATGGAATGGAAGTTTGGACTTTGACAGATGCGATGTGCAAAAAATTGGAGGTCTTTGAAATGTGGACGTACAGAAGGCTATTAAGAGGGTAGAAAGATTTCATAACACCGAGGTACTTCAACGCCTCGACAAGCAGGTGGAAGTTCTGTTTTCACTAAAAATGCGCAAACTGGAGTATTTTGGTCACATCTTAAGGAATGACAAGTATCGGCTTTTAAAGCTTATTATAGAAGGGAATATTGAAGGACGAGGAGGCCTGGGTAGAAGAAAGATATCCTGGCTAAAAAACTTAAGACAATGGTATGGAGTGAGCACTACCACATTGTTCCGCCGATCTGTAGACAAGGTTCAGATAGCGCTGATGATTGACAACGTCCGAGGAGGACAGGGCACCTAAAGAAGAAGAAGAAAGCACCCTGCCCAAAAATGCAATGACTACAGACTGATTAGCTTGATGAGCCACCTGCTAAAATCTGTTCGGGATAAATGTCCTGCTCCAGAAATGCCATGACCAGCGTAAGGATGTATTTGCCCGTTTCATAGCCTATGAAAAGGCCTTCAACAGTGTGCGCCATTCTAAACTGGTAAGTATGCTGCGGGATAGCCAATTGGATGATATGAACATCCGTATAATCGAAAATTTATATTGGGGACAAACAGCTAAAGTACCAGTCGATATGCTAACTACACATATAATGAAAATCCAAAGAGGTGTACGACAGGGCTGTATTCTCTCACCCCTCTTGTTTAATTTTTACTCTGACAAAATCTTTAAAGAAGCCATGGAAGAGGCGGAGTACGGAATTACAATATCTATGTTATCTTGAGCGATACTCTGGATGGCTTACAGCATTTATTAAACAAAATTAGTGTAGTTGGCCAAGAGTTCGGACAACATAAATATTTAAAAAAAACAAGTTTATGATATTTGTGACGATAACCTAAACCTTAAATTATGCCAGCTTATGGTCAAGTGTTTTATTTGGTCATTTTTTATGTATGGGGTGAAATGCTGGACATTAAAGGTTAGCTCGATAAATCGGATAGAAGCAGTTAAATTGTGGATTCATCGTAGAATACTGCGAGTTCCGTGGACTGATCTGCTGTCCAATGATGAAGTGTTGAGACGAGCCAGGGTGGAGAGACAAATAATGGTCACAGTAAAATGTCGCAAGATTGCTTACCTTGGGGCACATTTTACGCGGAGAAAAGTATCATCTCCTTCAGTTGATTATGAAAGGAAATATAGCAGGCAGACGGGGTGTTGGAAGTAGGCAAATATCTTGGCTAAGGGAGTGGAGAGGCATCCGGAACGCTGTTGACCTGTTCAGGGTGGCAGAAAATAGAGACGCACTTTCTGAAGTAATTGTTAACGTCCGGGCGACCGGACATGGCACATGAAGAAGAAGAAGAATCAAAAATTAAAATTTACTTTAAACCGTTTTATAAAATAGAAAAAACGAACTTACATAAAAAAACTCATCCCAATTAACATTCTATTTTCTCCTTACCTATAAAAACGTCTACGTCTTTAAAAATATTAAATACAATTTTAAATAAAAAGCATTTAAAGCTTGAAACTTTTAATTAAAATAGTGTTATGTATATAATTCAACAATATTAGTCTCTTTTGTAAAATTTGAAATTTCTTAAATTACCTAAAATTTTATTTTAAATATAATAATGATTTTATTAATTAAATGTATTAAAAAAATCACTGTATTTTTTTAATTAACTTAGTTCTACAATGATTATTTTTTATTTAAAATTTGGCATTATTTTTATCAACAAAATTTGCACCTAAATGAATCACAATTTGTATGTGGATAAGAATATTTACGAACATTGAATTATTTATTTCAAAATAAATAATATTTAAATAATGAATTTTAGAATTTTTTTCTCAATATTAATAATTGTTATGCAATAAATAATACAACTGATGCCGGTACTTTAAAATATAGTAGTATTTACCTACTTAAGTAATAGTTGTCAACATAAAAATATTAATAAATTTAATTATAACAGTACCCAGCTGAAAAGTTACATAATTAATACCTCTTTCATTTTTCTTGTCATATGGAGCTCTAAATATAAAATAATTCAAACTAAATAAAAAGCCAAGTACTCCTGGTACACCTCAAAATAATCTTTATTTAAATAAGGTATTTTTATATTAAATTAAGGTAACTATTTTATTAAAACCCTTTCAAAAAAATTGTTTGATAGCATAAAACACTTGAATTTTTTATTATTAACCATATATTTTTATGATGATTACTTTATTATTTTATTTTTTCCCCAAGTTACTTACTATAAGTGGTTTAAAAACATACAGTTACTTACCAATACTTATTTATTGTGATAAATAGGTCGTTTCAAATAGGTTATAATTTAATAAATTTTGATTTTTAAAAACCAGCTAATTTCGCCGCATGTTACCTATACTATAGGCATATGCTGGTCGACTATATATCAGACAACTACTTTCTTGGCTATATGCCTACGACAAATATTGAATTATATCTAATCGATAATCGTGCATAATCCATTTTCGGGTGATACCACATATGCCTATAGACCCACATATGCCTATAGTATAGGTAACATGCGGCGAAATATGCTGGTTTTTAAAAATCAAATTTATATATTTTCATTCTTATTCGCTGATAAAAATAATATTATAGTTTTCTATAATATTTATATTTTAATAAAATTTTAATACTTCCTTCAGAAACTATTCCGGGTGCTGCTTGTTAAAAGGTATAGATGTCGTGACTAGCGCTCTGCGTTCGGTTCTTCATGTGTACCTAGTAAAGGTGAGAATTGTTGATTTGTCTCTTCGAAGCACAAACGTGAGTTTGCCAAGACCTACCCTATGCTAATAAGGGGCAACACCCCGAAACCGGTCCATAGGTGGTCAATTTAAATGAATAAATTTAATAAATCTTTCTTTTACTCAACAAGCATCTGCATATCACCCGAAATGGATTATGCACGATTATCTATCAGATACAATTCAATGTTCGTCGTAGGCACAAGCCAAGAAAGTAGTTGTTTTCTAATATATTGTCGACCCACGTATGCCTATAGTATAGGTAACATGCGACGAAATTAGCTGGTTTTATAAAATCAGATTTATACATATTCATGCTTATTCGCTGACAAAAATAATATTATACCTAGTTTTCTATAATATTTATATTTTAATAATAATAAACTTTTAAAGGCGATCCTTTTTTAAAAAAATCAAAATTAAACTAATCAGAACAAAGCTATGTTGCATTTTTAAAAGTTCGATTATAAAACTAAAATACAATTAAGCACAAGAAGAAAACAGCCATTTTTTGACGTTTACCAATTTCTTTATGATCAAAGACAACAAAGTAACATTACAAAATGTACAACAAATTAATAATGAATGAAAAATTCATACCGTGCGAAAAAAAGCATATTAATTAATTTTTTGCCATGTAAAGAAATCTTGATTACCTATTTGGGGTCTTAATTTTTTTTTTGCTGACATCTTTCCACACATAATAGTATGTAGTAGTATCTACTACGGAAGGTAGCATGAAAATGGTAACCAAGGATGAAAGATAATATGCATTCGAGAAAGCCCAGACATTCTACAATTCATAATTGAAGAACATTGAAAACAGATCATACAGACAAGGTACTCAAAATTTAACAGAAAATATGGAATCCCAAAATTCCAAACAGATGTCCAAAAAGAAAGAAATTAGACGATATGACCAGGACGTTTAATGAATAAAGAATTTAAAGTTTAAAGAATTACAAATAATGGACTGACAGAAAAGTCCAAATGGTTGTGAACGCACAGCAAGTAGAGAAACTGGAATGGAAAAAGATCGACGAACGCAGCAACAAAACCAAAGAGGGGCCTGGCCAAAAAAAAAACTGGAATAATTTGGGACAAAAAGACTTAAATTAGCAGAAAAATCAACAAGGAAAAAGAATGGACAGGCCAAAAGAAAGATGAATTTAGTGCAAAATAACTTAAATTAGCACCATGGTCAACAGAAAAAAAAGAGGAGCTGACCAAGAGAAAAAGATGGATAAGTTTAGGGCAGGATAACTTTTACTAGCACTAAAACTGACAAGAAAAAAAGGAAGGAAAGGTTAAGAAAAAAATATATATGAGTTTAGTGCAAGATAACTTAAACAAGCACTAAAATCAACAGAAAAAATAGAAAGGGCTTGCATAGGAATAAAGTTAAATACGTTTAGTGCAAGATAACTTTAACAAGCACTAAAATTGACAGGAAAAAAGAAAGGGCAGGCTAAGAGAAAAATATGGACGAATAAGGTGAAGGGTAACTTAAGTTGGTACTAAAAGCAACAGGAATAAAGGAAATGATAACCAACAGGAAAAGATAGATAAAATTGGTGCAAAATAACTTAACTGGCATTTAAATCAACAGCAAAAAAAAAGAAAGGACGGGCCAAAGAAAGTGCATAAATTTAGGTTAAAGAAATTGAAATAAAAGGCTGCCAGTTTTTTTCGTCTTAAACATTCTATATTATTCCATTTTTGTTGCTACCTTACAAACTTTCCGCAAGTTTTATCTTTTAGAAAAATAAACACAATGAAAGATAATTATGAATATGCCCGATCGTTAATTTAAAATGCATAAAAGGATGAAAAAATTCACCACAAGAGAAAACTTAGATCAAATGTTTTTTTTTAATGTGCAATGTCATTTCGTATTTTCTTTTGCTCTTGTGGCCGCAAATGGAGCACATAAATTTCGGTTCCATGCCACATTCGAATTCCATGTGTCTTCTCATGATGTGTGCGTGTTTATAGCGCTTAAAGCACCTAGTGCACTGATATTTTCTTTCACGACTTAATAGTAAGTGTCTAATCACGTCTTCGGCAGAGTCTTCTAAAAATTTTTATTATTAATACACACATTTAATCAATTGCTCATTATTTTTATAAAAATAACAATAACACAATAATAAACAATGTTTATAAAATGTTGCAACAAACTTTTTGGTAAAATGTATCACTTAATTAACAGTATGTACCAACATATTTTGTCGTAAAAATACAATAATTTCAAATAATAAAACTTTTATTTCAAATCACCGAGATACATCATCCTAAGATTATTTTTATTTATAAAACAACTTATTCGTGATTAGGTACTTGTGTTTTAATTCAGGCATGAAATAGCTTTTAAAGTGCTGCTGCTTTAGTTTAAACAGTCGTTTAAAATAGTGTTTATAATAATATATGGAATGTAAATGTGTCACTTCAAAAATCCGGCATAAATGATTTAATGATCAAATGCACTTACTAAATATGATAATATTAATCAGACACTTATTTTTTTAAAAACCAAAACAATTTATGTATAAATTATTATGTCTGTGAAATCGTTGGCACGTCCTTTTAATTTTATTTACTTTTTTTTACTAAAATTTATGCTTAAACATACTTTAACCCACGTACTTAACCAAAAATATTCTAAAATTTGGCTTAGTTTAGAAACAGGCTATACTTGTAAACAGTCGTATTCATTAATAGTTGGAATAAAAAAATCTCCATTTACTCGTAAAATACCACAAAACAAATAATGTTAAATTAGAATTGAAAGTACGGTAAAAATATGCTAGTTACCAAACGATATTAATAAACTTTTAACAATTATTCCCAATCCTAAACTAATTTATGCCAACTTTAGTAAAAAGGAAAAACATTTCTTTACCAAGTGACTTATTTATATGCTATTTAAAAAACTTAATGGTCGCAAACTTCGACAGTTCAGGAAACCGCCAACAACCACTCTAAATATATTTTATGAATAAAGCTATAAATAGCTGTATAAACTGTTAATTATTAATCTATATATTAACGATATAAAAACTATAACAAGTTCATACAAACAACACCATTCGTTACATAACTGTAGAACAAAATATAGATATTTATAAAATATATTTTAGCTCTATTAATAAGGTAATTTTATAATAACAATTTTTTTACAATTTATAATTAACAATAAACGTTTAAACGTGCTAAAGCCTTATAAAAATACACTTCTTAAAAATAAGCAGACTGGGTTTTTTAAAAAAATCATCTGAAACATTAAAAATAGTTAACTCTAAAAAATACTAAAAACAAATTAAACAGATACTCTGATTGCCCCATAAATTTTACTTCCAATAAATGGAAGATATCTATAACTAATCT
The DNA here is from genome assembly GCA_950111635.1 of Agelastica alni. NCBI lineage: Eukaryota > Metazoa > Arthropoda > Insecta > Coleoptera > Chrysomelidae > Agelastica > Agelastica alni. Next base: position 22,642,194 of record OX467709.1, on the reverse strand, counting down.
ACAAATCCTTATTATGGACCTTTTAAACATACCTACTGTGAGAGTCAAATAGTGTGCACTATATGGGTAAAAAATTTATTATTTATTGGTCAGAAAATTGTATTATTTAAAATTTACATTGGCACCATCAAATTTTCAAAAATATATAATACAAATACTGGGGGTCAAAATATGGCATACAATAGCTGAGATTGGCATCCCACCTAAGCAGATCAGAGTAACTAAAGCTTGTGTTGAGGGTTCTAGGTGCAGGGTAAAGATTGGTGATGACCTCTCAGATGAGTTTTAGGTGAGCACAGGTCTTAAACAGGGAGACGCTTTATCACCCATGCTTTTTAATATCGCTTTGGAGAAAGTAGTAAGAGAAGCCAAAATCGAAACTCAGCTTTTCGGGGCCAGTGGATCAAACTTGCTGCTAGCATAAGCCGACGATATAGACGCAGTGAGAATAAGCGTCATAAAAGTAAAAGATGTATTTTACAAAATCGAAAAAAAAGCGGCACCAGAAGGAACATGACCACTTGGAAGACCGAGATTAAGGTGGCGTGAAAATGGGCATCGAGAATAGTCTAGAAGTTATGGAAGACCGAGATAGATAAAGGCAAATTGTTGCCTCAGCCAAGGCCCATCAGAGGCTGTAGCGCTACGGAGGAAGTAAGTAATAATGAGCTGGAGAGGCGGCACTCAGACAATGTCCATTGTGTCTTCCCGCAGTCAGCCTTACCCCGGAGTACGCCGACATTGGCCAATGATATGAAGGCTGGTTTCTTCCTTTCCACACAATCCACAATTAGGGCTGTCGGCCAGCCTCAGATGGTGCATGTAATATCTAAAGGTACCATGACCAGCCAGCACGTGTACTGCTAGTCTGGCATCCTTCCTACTCAGCCACGTAATGCTTCTAGCTAGGCCCCTTTCGAGGAGACTCCCCTACAAGGGCTGTTGCCTGTCTACACTTGTCTCTGGTTTCTGTTTTCCAGTACATTAAGTTCTGGTCTCTGAGCCAGTCTTGAATTGCCCCTCTGCCTAGACAGAAAAAAATCTCTAGAGCTGGGTTGGGCCCACGAACTTCGTCTCCGATCCCGCTTTTGCTAATTTATCGGTCCTCTCATTGCCTTTATTAAACGAAATATAGGGGACCACGATGGGACCGAATTTACTTGTGTAGTTTCAGCTACAAACAAATTTTGGGATCGGTTATTTTTGACTCTTTTTTTATAGGGAGGAAATTTGTCTCCCGTGTTAATAGGGTAGGTTGCAATATAAATACAGGGTGGCCAACAGGAAACGAAACAGACCCATTTGCAGAAACCTCGTCAACATTTTAGAAAAACTATACTACTTTCAACCCCAAGCGAGGACAAGAATTGCCCCAAATTTTCAGATGGCATTGGGGGTCAAATAAGATGTCTTTTGAAAGCTCTGACAATTCTCTCACGAACGGTAAAAATGTCATTCATTCCAATTAAGTACGCCAATGGTATAAATTTAGTACCTAGTACTTAGTTTTTTCTTGCACGGGACGGTAAATCACCACAATTGCCGCTATTGGTCCGATTCAAACCCAAGAGTTTTTCATGAGGTGCATATACAGCAACCGGAGAAATTAAATGTATGGGCTGGAATTTTTTATACCGGGCAATTTGACCGGAGAAATGTATTTGCAATTCTTGGAAGACGCTATTGACCCTGTCTTAACTGATAGGTATTTGAAAATAATTTACTGTATGACGAAGATCATTTTTATTTTTAACAGAACAGTTCTCCTTCGCATTATGCGGCGATTGTTCGTCAGTATTTAGACCAACGTTTTCCACGACATTGGATTGGGAGAAGAGGCAGCATTGAATGGCCTCCATGATCGCCAGATTTATCGTCCCTCGATTTCTTATTGTGGGGACATCTAAAAAGTAAAATCCGGCAAACGAATAGGTAATAAAAATTTTACCCGTATGGTACAGATTTTGGACAGTCACAGTATAACAAAAAATTAAAAATCGTCCGCATTAAACAAATCAGCATACCTTTTGACACATTCTATAATTTTTAATATGCAAAACAAGCTTATCCACATGTTAATTTAAGGAATAAAAATGTATTTACTTTCGTTATCACAGGAAGTGACTCTTTAATATTTTTTAAACTCTTTCTTTGCCAAAAAAATTGTATTAAAACGACTTGTATCATTGTGAGAAAGTCTGTAAGACGAATTTCTAACAATAATTTTGACTTAATGGTTGGTACATCAGCTCTTGGCAGAAAATATTACTTTGCTTATAACTTATAACTTTGCTTCAACAAATTATTTGCTTAATGGAGTTGAAAATTTCTTTTACAATAAGCACAACGCATCGACTTATCCTTCTTATTCTTCTGAGCTTGTTTTAAGTGATTATCATAGCAATGGTCCACTGAAAGGGCAGTTTTATAGAATATTAAAGAACCAATTCGGCCTGCCTACCGGACTCAGATTAACTTAAAGTTTTAGTCCTCTAGACTAAAAAACTCTAGATTTAGAATTTAGATTAATTGTAATAGAGTTATTTTATAAAAGATGAAAGTTTTTCTGTGCATGTCTTCGATACGGGTAAAAACGACCAGCGACTATAAAGTTTGGGTTACTTGGGCAGGTAACAGGTAGTAAAGGTGTTTAAAATAGTACCTTAAATTCGTTAAAGTATAAAGCTCATTTTTTTATATTTTCTTCAAGATAACTTTAGCAATCTCGTCATCCATTACCGGACACACAGTTGCTACCCCCTGCCAGACACCCGTAAACTTATATACTAAATTATATTTATACTATCGTTATAGTATGAAAACTAAATTTTATATATGTTACTTGGGGACCCATGAAAAATTATTACCTCAATAGCCGGACAGTTTAAATGGTTTTTACATCTTGCCAGACATATTGAAAGTCCGCTGTAGGTGCGAGCGCGAGGTAACAACTGTTCAAGGGGGTGCGAGTGAGATAGGGCGCTTAGTCGACTGCGATCTTTTACTGTCGTTTAGTGATGTATTGAACAATTATGCGTAGATACAACCAACGTTTTATAATTGATAATTGTGCAGTTTTTTGTGAAAAAAAAGTGTAATTTTAGTAAAAAGTGTTATCATGGGAGGTACAGTGCAACAGAAGTAGCTTGGCGAGCGAGAGATCACAAAATCTGCGCACAACGAAAACATTCGAATAACAATCTCAAGTACAATAGCACTATTTAACATACAGGTTCTTATCCAAAGGTGCCGGGACATGTCGGTGACCGTCTACGCATGTTTCATCGATTACGAAAAAGCCTTTGATAAAGTAAAGCACGAAAAACTGATCAACATTCTTAGAGAAATAGGACTGGAACAACGAGACCTTAGAATAATAGCCAACCTTTACTGGAACCAAAGTGCTCAAATAAGAATCGATAACACCGCGTCCGACGAGATCAAAATCCTGAGAGGCGTTCGTCAAGGATGCATTTTATCACCACTGTTATTTAATTTGTATTCCGACAGGATATTTCAAGAGGCGTTGGATGAATGTGACGAGGGGATATCTGTCAATGGGATTAATATCAACAATCTGAGGTATGCGGATGACACGGTTCTTGTTGCCGACTCACTGGAAGGACTGCAGGAGCTGGTAAGCCGCGTGACGGCTGCAAGCTCAGAGGCCGGACTTAGCCTGAACGTGAGAAAGACAAAGTGGCTAGCAGTTAGCAAATCAAACAACGTGGACGGACACCTGACAATTAACGGTCAACGAATTGAGCGAGTAGAAACTTTTAAATATCTTGGGTGTCAACTAAATGAGAAGTGGGACAGCATGCAGGAGATTCGTGCCAGAATAGAACAAGCTCGTGCTTCGTTCCTGAAAATGCGTAAAGTACTTTGCAGCAGAAATTTAAGCTTGCCTCTGCGCGTCCGAGTGCTTCGCTGTTACGTGTTCAGCATACTGTTTTATGAAATGAAAGCTTGGACTTTGACAGATGCGATGTGCAAAAAATTGGAGGCCTTTGAAATGTGGACGTACAGAAGGCTATTAAGAATCTCCTGGGTAGAAAGAGTGCGTAACACCGAGGTACTTCAACGCCTCGACAAGCAGCTGGAAGTTCTGTTTACACTAAAAAAGCGCAAACTGGAGTATTTTGGTCACATCTTAAGAAATGACAAGTATCGACTTTTAAAGCTTATTATAGAAGGGAAGATCGAAGGACGAAGAGGCCCGGGTAGAAGAAAGATATCCTGGCTAAAAAACTTAAGACAATGGTATGGAGTGAGCACTACCACATTGTTCCGCCGAGCTGTAGACAAGGTTCAGATAGCGCTGATGATTTCCAACGTCCGAGGAGGACAGGGCACCTAAAGAAGAAGAAGAAGTACAATAGGAGGAAGAATTTTACGAATGTGAAGTATATTCAGCCGAATATTTATTTTGGAGGCTAGTCGCCTGCCAAGCTACTTTTGTGGAACTATACAATTCATTCACAAAACACATTTAATATTATTTAGAGATTTATATGCAATGTTTACAATGCCCCTAATGTAATTGATGTTGATGCCGCTAGACTTGCATACAGTCTCCGATGTAAACGAAGCTTTTGACCGGAAGAAGTTGCGAAATTTTGACGCTAGCAATCTACCATCTTGCAAAAGCGAGCTATTGCAGCAATTTCTGCGAGCAAATAATATATGTACCATTTGGAATAATGCTCATCTGAAAAATCCAACCACATATTAACCAGACGATAACGGCTGGGTATTGAAAGATTACAAATACCAGTTCAAATGGTTTGAAGGGAATCAACTACCAAGTTGTGTTAGTGATTCGATAAGAACTCAATCAGGAATGTAATTATTATGACAAATTATTGAACATAATTTTTTAATTATTTATAATTGTATAAACTTGCTTATTTTTTTCAGAAACTGACGAAGAAGGCGATATTGACGCGACCATGCCATAAACTAGAGAAGTAGTGACGAAGAAAATCAAAATATCGATTAAATAATTTTTTTAAATATAATAATTCTTTTTTTTTTGTAATATTAAAATAACATTCTCTACTTTATATAACATGCATATGAACGTAATAAAATTATTTTTTTATTGGATATTTCCAAAGCTCGCAACCGACTAAGCACTCGCGCTCGCAACTTTATCGGACTTTCAATGTGTCTGGCAAGATGTAAAAACCATTAAAACTATCCTGCTATTAAAGTAACATTTTTTTATAGGTCTCCAAGTAACATATGTAAAATTTAGCTAACGATAGTATAAATATAATTTATTAAAGTTTAGGGGTGTCTGTCTGGCAGGGGTTAGCAACTGTCTTAAGTGTCCGGCAATGGATGACGAGATTTCTAAAGTTATCCTGAAGGAAATATAAATAATTGAGCTTTATACTTTAACGAATTTAAGGTACTATTTTATACACCTTTACTACACGTTTCCTGTCCAAGTAACCAGAACCCAAACTCTATAGTCGCTGGTTGTTTTCCCCTGTACAGGAGACATTCACAGAAAAACTTTAAACTTTTATAAAATAAGGAAGGTCTCGCCGTCGTGGGCTCTTGGGCTATAAAGATCACTCATCGGTGTTATACTTTATATGTCATCTTCAAATCATAACAAACGCTTATTACCAAACCGGCAGATTGCAGTATCAGCCAGGAGTAATAAAAAAATAAAAAAAAGTCCAAGAATAGCGAATATTTTCCAAATTTTTATTCGCTTTTACTTCGTGTTTTGTTTTCGTTGTTTCGGTGTTTGATTCTCGGAAAGTTTATTGTCATTAACAAAAAAAAATATATACAGATTTGTTAAAAACGGACCGATTTAAATTAATAAAAATGACCGAAATTGTGCATCCGTATACCATGTTTTCTCAAATCGGTCCTGTAATAATATGAATTGGTACAGAATATGCATTTGTATCGTTTTTCTTTGCCGCATTCGACCGTCAAATGCCTGGACAAATTTTTTACGAGCGTATAAGATTTTTCGCAGTTTGGACAAGGAAAACGTCGAGCGCAAACTAAAAAAAAAATTAAATTAGGATAATTTAAAAAAAAATGGAACGCAAGAAAAATTAAGAGAAAATAAAAAACAAGTGTAATAGCGAAAGTCAGATACAAATGGTGTACGTAAATAGCGCAAATAATACAAAGCGACAAAAAAAAACTGTGTAAATTAATTTTCTTGTTTATTTGTAAAAATATAAAAATCAGAAGGCAAAAAAAAGGAAAAAAAAACTTGAATGGATAACCTTGAAACTTACAGATACATTTTAGAACGAGGACTTCCTTTTAATTTTGCAAACAGCCGTATACAGGACGCAATGTGAGCAAATCAACTTTATTTCCTCAAAGCAAATTGCCATGAATAACATTAAATTTTATAAATTATATAGCTACTATCAAAAGAAAAGTATTTCCTGAAAATAAATTTTTTCAAAAACATGGTTGTAATGCATAGTATTTACAGGGTAGCCAATCGAAAACAAAACAGAGCCATTTGCAGGAACCTCGTCAACATTTTAGAAAAACGCTTAGACCCGTCGATTTTTGATTAAAGGGGGACACTCTTTTCCAGTATTTTTGACTCCACTACCTTTAAACACAAGCAAGGGTAAAAAATACCCCACATTACTTATTGAGAAATTAGATTTTAAATGTGAAACTTATCTGCAACAATCACGAACAGTAAAAATGTCATTCATTCGTGTTAAGTAAGCCAATGGTATAAATGTTGTATCCAGTACCTATTTTTTTCTTGCACGAAACGGTAAATCGCCACAATTGCCGCTATTGGTCCGATTCATACCCAAGAAATTTTCACGCGGTGCATACACAGCATACATACATACATAAAGTCACGCCTTTTTCCCATAGGGGTAAGCAGAGACCACTTCCTTCCACTTGCTACGGTTCGTACACACATCTTTTGCTTCCTCTACTTTCATCAATGCTCTCGTACATGCTCTTCGGTTGTTGGTACTCTTGACCTGGCCTTTCTTCAAAACAATGTTGATCTGATCGAGATATGTTCTCCGAGGTCGACCTCTACCGACTTCCGTCCATTCACACTCGCCTTATAAATTTGTTTCGTCAATCTTCCTTTATACATCCTTTCTACGTGTCCAAACCATCTAAGCATTCCTTTATCTATCTTTGTGACCACATCTTCTTTTACACCACAGCGTTTTCTTATCTCACTATTCTTAACTTTATCCAACCGAGTCACTCCGGCTATACTTCTCAGAGTACTCATCTCCGCAGCATTAATCCTATTTTCATGCTTCTTCTGCCAAACCCAACATTCACTACCATACATAAGTGTAGTTACCAACACACCTCTATGCTCCGCCAGACGTGCCTTTTTTGACACTTTCTGGCTATTCATAAAGCTATGCAGTGCCCCATTCATTTGTTTTCCTGCAACCGGAGAAATTTAATGTATGGGCTCGCATTTGCGGTGACCGACTGGTGGGTTCTTTTTTTCTACCAGGCAATTTGACTGGCGAAATGTATTTGCAATTACTGAAAGACGCTATTGACCCTGTCTTGACTGATATGTATTTGAAAAAAATTCACAGTATGACGAAGATCATTTTTATTTTCAACAGGACGGTGCTCCTCTGCATTATGCGGCGATTGTTCGTCAGTATTTAGACCAACGTTTTGTACGACATTGGATTGGGAGAAGAGGCAGCATTGAATGGCCTCCACGATCGCCAGATTTATCGTCCCTTGATTTCTTTTTGTGGGGACATCTGAAAAGTAAAATCCGACAAACGAATAGGTAATAAAAACTTTACCCGTATGGTGCAGAAACATTGCATTCAAGAAATCTTTTGGCACATTCTAAATATTTTTATATTTAAAACATAAACAGCGTCAATGGACGATATGCGTCAAAGTGCCGTCGAATTACTCCGGAAATTTTTTGGAATCTGCGTGAACGTTTTGAATAAAATCTTTATTATTGTATGGAAGCGGGCGGTCATCAGTTTTAACAATTAAGTAATAAGTAAGCAACTAAAATAATTGGAAGTTTAATACGTAATCTTTTTTAAAATATTGGAAGGAAATATAAAATTTAAAAACCATTGTGAATAGAATTGTCAGAGCTTTCAAAAGACATCTTATTCTACCCCTAATGCCATTTAAAAATGTTGGGGTAATTCTTACTCTCGCTTGTGGTTGAAAGTAGTGAAGTAAAAAATACCGAAAAAAAATGTCCCCCAATAATCAAAAATCAATGGGTCCGAGCGTTTTTCTGAAATGTTGATGATGTTCCTGCAAATGGCTCTGTTTCGTTTTCGGTTGGCCACCATGTATAGTGCGATTATAGAGTAACGCATAAATTAATTTATTAGCTAAACAAACAGTAATATGAAAAAAAAACCAGAAACAGGTCGTAATTTGATTACATCTATTATACAGCGACAGGATGAATACAATTTGAGTTATGACGTCAGGACCGGTTTTTTTATTCAAATTGGTACAGGGTGGAGAAATACGTAAAAGGTGTTTGTTATTTTAACACTGTATCTGTCCACTTTTATAAGTAATCCTAGCCGCTCGACTAAACAGAAATTTTACTGTCATAAATATTCAAGCACAATTTCGTTTTGTTAATATTATTTACCACATCGTATTTAATAAAATGTTTTGTTAAAATGCCCTTAAATAAAAGTCATAGAATTGACATTTAAATGACGATTGGTGTTGGCGATAAGATACTGACTTAACAAGAGGTATTCACATTATTTTATAAAAATCACCCAGATCGTAAACGTATTTCTCAATCTACCGTTAGTAGAATAAAAATAAAATGCAGAGAATTAAGACACGTTAGGGATGTACCGAAGCAAGGTAGGCCTACACTTAATGCAAATATTCAACAAGATGTTATTTTCTCGGCAGTGGGCAAACCACTGTACGTCTTATCCATGAGTTAGCTGAATATGACTGTGATCGCAAAAATTAATTCTGCAAATACATGATGAATCAAAACGATAATAAAATGTCAGTGGTCTGGGTGCGACCCGAGAGGTCGACACGACTGACTTCGCTATAGAAAGAATGAAAAAATACCATATATTTTGTTGTTATAATTATTATTAACAAAAATATTGCTATCATAGTTTTCATACCAATATTCGTAAGATGCAATAATCATATCAGTATCCGCAGTCAAAAAAAGAAATCATATTATTTAAAAGATCTTAAAATTCTGTATTATATATAGTACAATTTATAAATTGCAAAGTTCAGGTATTTAACCATTTTTTTTCAGTGTTTTTATTCTCCATAAAAAACAGCTCGACCTATTTTTAAAAGGCTTTTGATCGTCTACATTAACAGGCCTGACCATATACGTAACCTAAAAGTCCGAATCAGGCAGAAAATGCAGAAAGTAACACCCTCTATGCTACAAATTTGTTACCAGATTAAATCATTGGTTAGTCGTCGATCGAGAACAATTTTAAAAAATTTACTGTAATTATTTTTGCTTTTTTTTAGAGTGTTCGTTTAGTCTTCATCAATTATTTTGTAAATAAATTGTCATAAACAACTTCTGCATTTTTGTCCACCCTGTATCAATTTTAATCAACTTGGGATACATCTTTGAAATCAGCTTAGCAAATTCGCAAATTGAAAAAAGGGGGTGTGTTTCATTTAAAATAATTGGTGCTGACGTCATCCTTAAAAGTAATTAACCCTGTATGATGGATTATTTTTTTAAAAAATAATAAATTAATATAAGAAATCGACCTGTTTTGGGATTTATTTATATTACGGTTTATTTAGATAATAATGAATTTATGCCTTACTTTATAAAAAAATTTAAACAATTGTGTTAAAACTTAATTTTAAAATGTAGACTACAAAATCTTGCACTTATAAGTTTTGGGTAATCCATCCCTATTGAATAAAACATTCATTGTTCATATTTCCAAACTGCTCATTGCACAAACTTTTTTTATTATTTGATATTTGAATGAAATTTTACAAATTTTATGTGAGATATCGACTAATTAAACTTTGAAAAAAACAATGTATTATAATTAGTAATGAACTTTTAAAGCTGTTCCCATTTTTTCGTTAAAAATAATCTTCAGATAAACACCTTACGAGGATAGTCCCCCAAAAATAACGAACTTGGCGATTGTTGTTTAAAAAGAATGACAATGTTAAAAAGTTTTTGTTAGATCGGTTACTTCTGGGATCACTCACATTGAATTTCTTAAAATCAGTTAGACTGATTACACTTCATTTTCAATATATTGTATCGTTATGAAAAAAATTAAATTATTGCAATTAAAAATAAATTTGTTGCTCCCGGCTTATTTCATATTCCTTTCCTACCAGTCGATTGAAAACTGTTTTAAACATCTTTTTATCATAGCACTTAACAAATTATTGTCGGTTTACAAAAATATGGAATGTTTGCACATCATGTGTTTCTTTAATACGCTTTTGTACACAGTTCTGTAATCACATACACTACATTCTTCAGTCGGTTCCTTTTGGCATTCGTAAGTTTTGTGACGGACTAAACTTTTGTAGTTTTTGTACGATTTTCCGCATATGGAACACGCATACTTCAAATGTTCTACAATAAACATAAACAATTAGAAACGATCAGGTCTAAACTAAATAAATAATAATTCAATACAAACCAATGTTAAACTGTCCCTTTTTCAAACTTACGTCTTCATTTTGTAATATAAGAATATTTTTGTTATACAGTGACACTTATGGAAAATGGTTTCAAACTAAAAAAACCAGATCTAATCAACTATTTGAATTTTTTTTATAAATCCAATTTAAAAAAAACCGTGTGTTGTCATTGGACACCCGATAGGAACAAGTTATAAATTTTGATCGACGCATTTTGTAAAAAAAAAAGAAAAAGAAATATAATTGTTATAGATTCTCATACAAAAGATACATAATACCTGCAAGATTCGAATTCGACGTTTCACTTTTTTGTATCTTTTATTATTCTGTCAGAATTGTTGTTGGCATTGAGCATTGGTTTCGGGTATTTTATTTGCACTCTGACGTTTGCGTTTTCCATACTCTATTGGACTCTAAACACATGATTTCACTATTCTCTCCCTATAATTAAAATAGTAAAATAAATAGTAAACACTCAAATCACAAGTACAATAAACGAATGTAAACAGTAAATACTTGTATCAATTTATACAATTTTATCAACTTACTTTTCTAAATCTGTACCACACACATTTGCTGCAGTTTCCATTTTTCAAAACTTAATAATAAAAAAATATTCACGCATGATCTAACAAAATGCGTTTTCACAAAAGTTCTGTACAACCCTGTGTTGAGGTATGTTAATAAATTATAGTTTAAAAAAACTAAAAAACACGTTTTTAGAGTTAATCAAACTAAAAAGTAAAAAATAATTCTTAAAGTAAGAATAAAATTGCTGACTAGAAAATTAATGTCACTGTTCTGTTTGTCATACAAAGCATCCCACGCTTTTGGAACAGTGACATTAATTTTCTCGTCAGTAAACTATTCCATTAACCGAGATCCGTGTTGATATGCCAAACAATTTTTAAAATGTAGTTCGCGAATACCTTGATACAATTTAAAAAAATTATGCATTTAATGGTAAAAGCACAAAAAGAATGCATCAGCCGGGAATCGAACCCAGGCAGCCCGCGTGGCAGGCGAGCACTCTATCACTGAACCACCGTCCCATTTCGTTACGTGACGATTTGTACTAAATCGCACTACCGTAAGCCTGTTAATTTGTACTGTTAATTTTTTGATGTTTTGTGTCCGAAAATATGCTGGACTCCACTTCCAAATAATTATCATCATCTCTTTTTTTACTTACATGTTATATTTTGTTTTATTGTAAATCTTTCCAATCGGGCAACCCGTAGTCTAATAGGGAAGATAGCAAATTCTGGACAATTTAACCAAAGTGTATACAGTTTTTTCGGGAGAACTGAAAGGGAAAAAGTTTACCGTGCTCTTGCTCTGCGAAGAAACAACACAATTTGGAAGAAACGTCGCGAATTTAATTAAGTTCTTTCATAGAATACAGATCTTTTTCTGTAGGTAATATTTCATTAGTAACCTTTATTCCTTAATAGGTATACGTCGTCAGGTGCTGCTTTATTAACTACTTTATCTTGGAATAGTACGAACACATAGTCGAACTATTCATTAACAGCATCGTTTGAAGGTAGGAGAAATAAGATATTATTACAGTTTAACACCTTACATTCTGCTCTCCACCACTTTCCAAGTGCACGTACTTGCATCCAGCTCTAAAAGATAACATTTTAATAAACTTTTCAGTAATTTAAAAAGAATTCTACTTACATATTCGTATTTTTATTAAAGAAATTTGTTTTTTATCAATCCTCCAATTATTTGGATCTTTTAATCTTTTTTTAAATATTAGAATAATAGTATATTATGCAACGTTCATGTATTAATAGCCATTACATGATCGTTGCATATACTATTTTATCTACAACCAATAAAAAATAAACTTACAACACATTTTCCGAAAAAGATGAAATACCTCTCGTAATTATCCAATCCATGTGCGTATAATATTTGTCATACATTTTTATTAACTTCGTTGGCACTTAATTTTCAGACAGTTTTTGTTTTTTTAAATAATTTGTGGTGGTTTACAAGATAATTCTTCATCACTACTTGACATGTTTAACACTTCAATACGCGTCGTAAGTGACTGTCGATAGAAATTGAATGTCAAATATGTGGAAACGTTCTACCTACTTGATTAGTCCCAAGTACATACATACACAAAGTCACGCCTTTTTCCCATAGGGGTAGGCAGAGACAACTTCCTTCCACTTGCTACGGTTTGTACACACATCTTTTGCTTCCTCTACTTTCATCAGTGCTCTCATACATGCTCGTCGGTTGTTGGTACTCTTGACCTGGCCTTTCTTCAAAACAATGTTGATCTGATCGAGATATGTTCTCCGAGGTCGACCTCTACCGACTTCCGTCCATTCACACTCGCCTTATAAATTTGTTGCGTCAATCTTCCTTCATCCAACCTTTCTACGTGTCCAAACCATCTAAGCATTCCTTTATCTATCTTTGTGACCACATCTTCTTTTACACCACAGCGTTTTCTTATCTCACTATTCTTAACTTTATCCAACCGAGTCACTCCGGCTATACAATTCTCAGACTACTCATCTCCGCAGCATTAATCCTATTTTCATGCTTCTTCTGCCAAACCCAACATTCACTACCATACATAAGTGTAGGAACCAACACACCTCTATGCACCGCCAGACATGCCTTTTTTGACACTTTCTGGCTATTCATAAAGCTATGCAGTGCCCCATTCATTTGTTTTCCTGCCAACACCCTTCGCTCAATGTCACTGTCATACTTTCCATCTCTAGTAAATTTTGAACCCAAGTACACAAATTTATTAACTTGTTCCACTCTTTCTCCCTCAATCGAAACCCCACAGTTTGTCATGCTTTCTTCTCTATCAAAAACCATTACTTTCGTTTTGCTCACATTTATTTTCATCCCTTTGATTTTCAGGATATCATGCATAACATTAACCATCGCCTGCACCTCCTCTTCAGATAACGCTAATATGACTTGATCATCGGAGTAAAGAAGGCATTTGACGATCAAATCATTCATTTTTAATCCATACGCACTCTCTTTCAGATCTTTTAAACAATTGTCTATGTATAAGTTAAACAGCCATGGCGAAGCCACACATCCCTGTCTTACACCTTTTTCGATGTTAAACCAGTCCTTGTAAGCTTCGTTTATCCTGACACAAGCAGTGGAATCCTCGTAAAGTGATTTCAGTGCTCGTATTAAACTACCACTCACCCCATACATAGACAATGTAGATCACAATTCACTCCTCACCACTCTGTCATAGGCCTTTTCCAAGTCTTCTAGCCAAAAATTTTTCGACTATACCTCGTAAGGAAAAGACCTGATCCATACATCTCCTTCCTCTTCTAAATCCTGCTTGCACATCCCATATCATCTTCTCAGTTTCATTCGTTACTCTTTTGATCAATATCTTTGCATACAGTTTTCTGACTATGCTGAGTAAACTAATACCTCGGTAGTTTTTACAGTCCTGAAGCGAACCTTTTCCCAAGTGAATGTTGTAAATGGCCAAAAATTGGTTTTATAATAAAAAGTACGTGTTTTTATTAGCAAAAATTTGTAACATAATGAAAATTCGTGTTATAAATTACCTCATTAATGAATCGGTGACAGTTATTTAATTCGCATATTATAATTCGGAAGTAGATAAAATAGTATATTCTTCAACGAGCGTATAATGATGGATATTATTCTCGAGGTATGAAAATTTCGAAACGAGCCTCAGGCGAGTTTTGGAATGATCCGCCATTATACGCGAGTAGAAGACTATACTTTCTCTACGACCATCGCAGGCAATTGTCTAGTTCAGAATTAAAAAGTTCAATAAAACTGAAACACGGGTGGGAATTGGGATTTAATGTAAATCGACAAAATCAACAACAATATTGGCACGTATGCGATTACAAGCATTACTTATTGGTCATACTTATTGACCAAGTTGATCGTTTTATTTGGAAAAATACGTAAATTCTCCATCTTATTGTCGTAATCGAATAGTCGTAATGACAGTTCATCAGAATAAATATGACATTCGCGATATCGAGTTAGAGGAGCAGAGACCACTTATGAAAAAGCTCAGCCTGTTGGATCCTGAATATTGAAATTGGTGATTGGTTGTCAGCTGTTGAATATTGAATTAGGATCTTGGTGGTTGGTTTTCAGCTGTTGAATAATGTATCAGGATCCAACATATCTAAGGAATCATAACCATTCTTCAATAGATAACGCATAGGTAACTGTTATAGAATCCAATAGTCGTAGAGAAAAACTTTTACCACATTTTATTGTATAGCTTAAATACATGTATAAAAGTATAAATGTGTTTAAAAAATTGTATCATTATAATTTGTAAATGTTATTTTGTATCGGTCCTACATAAAAATGTATATATCTTGTAGACTTGACAAGTTGCACTGATGATGACATAACTGTCGAAAACGCTTTGTAATAATTTTAATAAGAATTTTTTATGCACGAAATACAAGTTTTATTTGTTAATAATATTGATACGTGCTCACAGCCTTTCACTTCATTTAATTGGGAATGTCACTATTAAACTCAGTGATAGCGAAGACGATGAAATCAACACTATTATCGGATATTTGTGATAGTATTTATATCTCATCCCCTTCTTAACTCTTTCGCAGCAGTGCCGGTGGTGGGTCACGCATCGAAGACAAACATACAAAGAAACATTTATGTTTAACTATTTATAATAAATAATAGTAACGTAAAAAAAATACTGACAGAGACAATACATATGATAAAATCAATAAAATTAACACCACTCAAAAATAATAATTTATTTCACGATCAAAAAAAATGTACACTCTTAGTACAAAAAAGTATATCCTCCCCCATATTATTTAAATAGTTTAAAAACGTTAAATATAAAATTGGAGCTACTATGAATATAAAGATATTATTTGTTTTATTATATAGTGTATAAAAATATAAACTATCACAAAATTATTATCTCATTCATTGAATTATTTAAAATTTAAAAATTGTTCCTGAGCAATTTTCGCTAACAATTTAGGCACTAATGATAAAAACTAGTATTTACGTATTGCATGCATTTAAAAAATATTGGTAAATTACACTTTGTATAAAGATACGAAATATGTAATTAAAAACTTAATATTTTTGGAACAACAAGATAGTCATCAAATAGCAAAATCATGTTAATAAACAAAGCAATATTTATTCATATTAAATTTTGAGTTACCAGTATTTTGTCGAGTTACCGTGATTTTTTATAATTATGTTAAGCAACAGCTTTGGACTTTTTTTAAATCTTAATATAAAACTATTGTTAGGATTTTTAAAGATATCCGAACAAACAAAAGTCTACCAGCAGCAATACAATTTTCTTAACTCGACTGTATTAAAAAATGATAATAATATGGACAAAAAATATTAACAGGTGTACCTTATTAAATTTATTTACTTCAGTTTGAAGCAATACTTCAAAGCGGACGATTACCGAAAAATCCTTCGTGATAGGTATAAAGAATGTTAGCGGGTGCAATGTATAAGTACAATTTTGCGTGATTATTTTTTTTTTGATCTTGTATTTTTAATTATAATGGAAAAACCGGACGGTAAAGAGAACTGCTCTGCGAAAACGTATATGGTAATTGCTAATGTAATGAAACGCATGAAAAAAGAGGCGAAACGTGGCTCACAATCATTGCCGAGTATTTATGCGACAGGAATATCAAAAAATTTTCGTAGTGTTCGCGATGAGGCTCAGAGGGTAGACGGCAAGATTGTTGGTTCCCCACTCGACGACTGCTTCAAGAACTCTATTGATGGAGTCAACCTGTTCCTGAATGAGTCTATTTGTATCATTCACCGAAAGTGATCGATAGGATGTGAAAGTTGAGACAAGTGTGCTGTCGTCTGCGAAACTGTAAATGGTGAGGTATTGTAAAGAAGAAATAGAGAAAAATACCATCATTTATAACCATGAAACATATTTGCACAGTTCTTATACTACGACGTATAATGAATTAACACATTTAACACCACCAGTTTCACACAATACTTCGATAATATAAACACATAGTGGGTAATTGTTAAATAAAATCAAAATTTGTGAAATAATTATACAATACCTACCTACATTTGGTCCAAACAGGATTTGGAAAATTAAAATGGATCCTAAAAAATAAGAAAATACAGCAGTACCTAAAAACCAGAGTATTTGACCAGTGCATCCTTCCAATTCTTACATACGCCTGCCAAACATGAACCTTGACTGACGCAAACATCAATAAAATAAAGAAAACCCAAAGAGCCATGGAGCGATCAATGTTAGGAATTAAATTGCAAGATAACAAACAAGAAAACTGGATAAGAACAAAACAAAAGTCAAAGATGCAGGTCAACATATAGCCAGGCTAAAATGGGACTTCGCAGGTCATAAAGCTAGACAAAAGGATAATGGATTAAAAAAAACTAGGGGAAGCCTTTGTCCAAAGTTGGACGAATTGAAAGGCGAAAGAAGAAGAAGACATTTGGTACCAATAATTTTTATTTTATTTTGTCACTGGCGAAAGAACTCGAGTATTCATTTATATATAGTTTATATTCACTTTTAATTCCAGTACATTTTATGGTAACCGCTACAAAATTTGAACGGTACGCCAGTGGTAACCAACTCGGTACTAGAAATGCAGGTTTGTTGGAGATGGGGAGGAGATACTAGCAGTGTGCCTTTTCTTAGTGATCTATCTTTAATTTCATTTTACTTTTTTGTCATTAAATGCTAGCTACTAAGTATTATTATGTTTGTCTGCACTTAATTCACACAATTCTGGCAGATTAGTAGATAAGAAATAATAATTATTATTATTATTATTGCTTGAAAACATACTACAATCCGAATTTTTGCCTTTTTTTACCAAAGGTGATGAACATAGATTAATTTTCTTCGTATACGATCTAAACATAAGGATTTTAAAATTAAAAT
Organism: Agelastica alni; assembly: GCA_950111635.1. Classification (NCBI taxonomy): domain Eukaryota; kingdom Metazoa; phylum Arthropoda; class Insecta; order Coleoptera; family Chrysomelidae; genus Agelastica; species Agelastica alni. Next base: position 22,624,535 of record OX467709.1, on the reverse strand, counting down.
ATGAATAAATAAAATGCTTTTTATAATGGAAAACAACTGTTAGTTCCTTTTTGATTATAATTATATCACTATTTTTATAATCTAATCCTTTATTTAAATGATGTTGTTATAAAATGCTGTCCGATAAAAATTGTAATTTACCACTTAAGGTATATACAATATTTTTTCAACTTAACCTATAACAATACAAAATAGATAATGTTTATTAACAACAATTAACAAACAAATATAAAAATATGCTGTATAAATATATACAAACCAGTCTAATAACACAGAAGACTCAACAAGTGTCTCAACATTCTTTCATTAAAAAGCTTAAATATTGTTTATTTGTAATAATTTTCTATGCATTTGCTGTTCATCCTGTAGTAGGTAAATACCCTTTTAGCTTACAGGGTGTCGTTTTTCTAGTTGTACTGTAGGAATTTACAAAGGATTTTCGATTTATAGCTGGCATATTTTTCCATTAAGTTATGAAGATGAAGTTGAAAGTCTTTTTTTATGTAATTTAAAAAAAAAAATTATTTTCAAGGTTAGTAGACCAAGGTACCAACACAGTGCGCGGGTTATAGAATTACAGACAAAAATTCTTTTTGATATTTAATACACTTCGCCGCAAAAGTAACGCATATACTATTAAAAACAAAAAAGTATTTCACCAAGTATTTTGAACGTACGCCAATAGTTTATAATATATATCTTAACAAGATTTATAGGAATTTCTTTCTATGACTTCTTTCTATTTTTTCTTCTTTTTCTTCTGATAGAAATCTACAGACATTTTAGCGCTGGTTATTTCACTTTGTATATTTACATAGTGAAGTTAGTGATTTTGTTGAGAGCTTTTTTCACAAAATTAATAACCAGGAACGTGTCACAAGAAATATTTTAAAAGAAGAGTGTGTTGTTATAGCTTTCCTCGGAGAAGGGTTTACCCAAGTTTAAGTCGCACAACGCATGGGAGTAACACAATCGACAATTTCTAGAGCATTGAAAATTTTTCAGAAATCAAAGAAGACCTGGACAAGGTCGAACAAGAGTTAACAAACATCTTCAATCGTTTTCTGCGTTTCAAAGCTCTAAGAATGAGGTTTCTTACGAGTATGTACTTTATTAGAACAGGGATTTTCTCGCTGCTACCAGTAATGACCGTCGTATAAAAGTGTATAGACGTTCAGGCGTATGATCAAAGTAACATTGTAGCGACAGTTAGCTATGACGGAGGGTACGTTATGGTTTTGTGAGGCATTAGTTTTGAGGCTCGTACAGAGCTAGAGATTGTTCAAGGAGGTCGCCTAACAGCGAACAATTTAAAGTACCATGTAGTACCATTTGCTTCATTTGTAGATGCAATTTTTTTGTTCATGACAGTGTACGGCCACACGTTGCTAGAGTAGTGCAAAATTACCTCCAGGTGGTTTACATTCCAATAATGGATTGGCCTGCAAGAACTCCATTGAGCATTTATGGGACAGCATGGGACGACGTATTCGAGCTTTACAACCACCTACAGCAAACTTACATGACAGTTAAATAAATTGACCTTTACCCTGACGTCACTAACAATGAACAGTAGTAAACACAAACTTTATATACCTTATCCTTTTCTACCGACAGTAAAAACACATCATACAATAGGTACACTTGTCTTTCAAGCAATGACATACGTTCTTTTGTATCTCCAATTATGACCTCTAAATGTCAAAAAGTAAAAGCGGTAATAACGATTAATCGGTTGTATTCATAAGAATTTATTTTGACCTTTCATGACAACTGTCATTATTTTGATACATCGAGTTTTGTTAAAAGCGTTTTATCCTTTGCATTCAGATAAATTCTATAAAATCGGTTTTTTTCATAACCTTTAATTTGTTATTTTGATTTTGGGGTGAGTACAAAATTCCCTGTTTTGCATTTAATAAATACTTTTAACAAAATCTTACTTCTTAGACGGTGGCTAATCTTTCGTAAAACGGGAACATTATTAATGGTATATTTATAAACTTAACTTAAGTAAGAATAACGTTAACAACCAAGAAGTAAGAAAGATACATGCTTGTAAACACTCTTTAGAGTCTGACGATGATTTCTAAAATACTTAATCTATATTGTATTGTAAATTTCGGAATAATAATAAATGTATGAATAGTGTACATTACCAATGATTTGATATATTTTATTATGCTAGCCAATTGTTTTTGTTAGCCCTGAATTATGTACTGTTTTAAATTTAAATAAATTTATTCAAATGAAAGATTCATAGAAATTTCTACTTTCGTTAATGGTAACAGAATAGTTTTTTTGTGTATTAGAGTCAGACAAAATAATTATCAATGAATATTATAGGGCTCTTATCTAAATTTTAGACTATTTTAAAACAGTAACATGGAATTATTTAAATTTACTTCAACCAACAGCAATATTTAGTTATTTATAACGCAAAAAAATAATGACAAGATAAACAAACAGTGCAAATATTTAGGCACACGACAAAATAACAGTAGCCATTTTTGATTCATTGATTCATTTCGCGAAGTTTGTAGGTATGACGTCAGGGTAAAGTTCAATTTTTTTACTGTAGCTGTCATTTTAACTAGTAGGGACGTCGGATCAAATTGAGCAAGACGAGATTAGAGACCTGATTTTAAGTATGAGAAGACGATGTCATGCAGTTATCAGGACCAGAGGAGGCAATACCAGTTATTGATATTGCTACCAATTATTGAAATTCTTTTTTTTGTAATTTTTAGGTACGTAATTAAAATACAAATAAATTCACTACAATTTTTTTCCCTGTATATTTGTTCCGAGAGTAGATCTACACTTACATAAACTAATGACTAATTACATAAGTTAATAGAAGAATTATTTATGCATTACAAAATATGTGTTAATTTTGCGGCGAAGTGTATTATAACCAGAGGATTTGATAATAACAAGTGACCTTTGTGATATCTGATAGGAAAAATACTTAAATTATTTTTCTTTTGTGTGATGCGTTTTCTTTTATTAATTTGAATGTGAAATATGTCGACCAATTCTGAGAAGTTAAATTTTGTGAACGTATCCTATGCTGGTAATAGTGCCAGAAAAGCACTTAGGTACCAAAATCATGCAAAGTTTTCTGACGTTGAAGTGCTGATAGCCGTGTCAAGTTACTGCTTTTTACTTTTCCGAACCGAAGGGTAAAAAAGAAAAAGTACTGGTTTACCCCCAAAAATCCAAATCGCCAAAACCATGCGCGCTGCACGTTTCATGGCCCCACGCGTCGAATGGCACCATTTTCAGCGTGACGGTTGTTTCAAATTTTGTCTGTGTGTGTCTTGTGGGCAAGATATCTTGAAACAGAGAGGCGGTAGATCACTAAAACTTACATGGTAGAGGTTTTGCCCGATGGACAAGACCGAGTTCGAAGATGGGCCATAACGGTACATTCCTTCAGGTAGCTGCCGTACAAGATGATCCTCAAATTTACCGCATTTTGTACTTTTCGCACGAAAACTTTAGAAGGAGAGCTGGGGCGATGAAACTTTTAGGCATTTTTTTTTAAATTATATTAAATAGAAAAGAACCCTCGGTTTGAAAAAGTTAGTTTTGCTACGGCAATACTGTTTATATTTCTTCATGTTATCTTAATACATACAATTATAATTTTACGTAGTTTATTAAAAATAAATGTTTATTCAGTTACCAAGAAAAAAATAATTTCTTGTATAGTTTCTCTTTTAAGTCACAGATGAAATTAATTGTAAAGAACAATTTTTTTTCTGGGTTTCAAACCTGCGCAATTCTATCAAGCATGTTCAGTCGTGTTCAATTAGTGTTTGAATAGTTTATTCATAATGACTTAGCTTTTAAAGAATGAGAGATTTAAAAAATATATAATGATAAAATGGTTAAAGTCTTAGTATGTGTTTATTTAAGGTTTGAAAAAGATTATAAGTAAAGTGATTTTAGTGGAAAGTGATGTCGTCGGACCATCTTGTTGGTCGGCGTCCGCAGCTTTCCAAAGGCAGCCTATGTCAGACCAATTCTTCTCCTGATTTTACGGGTCTGATTGTCTCTTCCTTAGCAAATTTTATGCCCAAGGTATTTATAGGTAGTTACTTGCTCTATATTCACCTTCAGAAAAATTTCTACTAATGAGAAGGTTGGTCATATACTGGGTTTTGTTTGTGTTTATTTTAAGTACAATTGATTTTGAGGCATATCTGAAAATTTGAATTAAAAAGAAATCGGTCATGTAATCTCAAAATAATCACAAGAATAGGAATAACAATGTTTTGTGTAACCTCGGTCATTTAAACCGGTCCTGTGGTCCGATTATAATGAAAAAAACTTGAACTCTATCTTCCTAACTTATAGGGAGAATATGGCCAGCTATAAATCGAAAATCCCACTTAAATTCATATGGTACAACTAGAAAGTAGACACCCTATTCTAAATGAAGAGTGTTTTTATTTAATGATCTTGTATGTTTGGGAATTTTCGGAGAAAGAGCAACATTCTGAATGCGATCATGGAGATGGCAATCGTGAAGAGACGCCATTTTAAAAAGACTCTTTTTTTTCCTCGTAGTTAAAGGTGAAAATGTTATTTCTAATTTCGAATTTGCTTTGGACGTCATGTCTTCTGGACAGATGTCGCTCGACGTGCGTTTTCTGGTAACCTCTGTAGGCGCATATAGCGCAGCCGAATCTGGGCAACTGCCCGCATTCGTATTTGATATGCCTGGCTAACGTTGATTTTTTCGCGTAGATCTTGAAACAGTTAGGACAATTGTATTCGGGCGGATCAAACAATATGTAACCTGAAATTTTATTAGTAAATATAGAAAACAAAATAAAAATAAAAAACAATGTTTAAAGCAAAATTACTACGTGTGATTAAATAAAATTCTAAAAACATAACTATTGTGCTAATTTTTTTCAGCGGCAGAAGCGTCTTTGATGGTTGTCGATATATAAAATTGCGTCGCAAAATTTCATTCACTTAAAAAAAAATAATTCTTAAAGGTGATAAAAAAATGAAAATTTTCGTAAAATTTTCAAAAACACTTCTGCGATGAAACTGATAATGAAAAAACAGGAAAAAAATAAAATAAAAAAAAACTACTAATATATTTGTTTTAACATGAGAAACAAAAAAAAATAAAGCGATAATAAAAAAAAAAACTAAATTCGGTGATGTTCGTGATATTCCTTAAAACAGGGATAAACACAAAGTCCGGGTTCTCCAATACATTGATTACAATGATATCTAGTAAACCTTCTAACATCTTTTTGTTGGCACCATCTACACATCTTTCTGGCGGATTTGTTTCCATATTCTTCCACGAACGGAATCCTTTCCAGAATATGCGGACCAGAAACAATTTCCAAATGGTTGTTTACATTAACTAAAATAAAAAACGTCTCAGAACCAATCTAAAAAATATTAAAACAAAGAAATGCACCCGAAAAATATCCATGCAAATATGTATCTATTTTAAATAAAAAAATCCATACGAAAATTTATACTTTTAATACTTAAAAATTTAAACCACCGATGAAATAATTAAAAAAAAAAAAATTTAAATTACTCACCTAAAGGGATAAACCAATTTAAAGAGTCTCCAATTTATAATTCGTAATAAATTCATTTTAAACAAAACACCAAATTAAATAAATTCAATTTTTATTCATCCTATTTAAAAATAAAAAAACAGTAAGCTAAACTCTTCGAAAACATAAAGATATTTTTCTATTTTTAATTATTATTTGCGTGCTTCTTTCTTAAATGTAATTTAAGATCGTATTTCCTTTTTGAAGTGTATGTACAAAAGGGACACATCTGAGATGGTAAGGTATTACAATCAACTTTGTAATGTACTCGCCAACTGTTGTAATTCTTGAAACATTTTTGACATCCTGAACAAACGACGTTATCTAAAATTAAAATGATAGAGTAAAATACTGCATTTAAAGGTTGGTCAATTATAAAGTAAAATATCAGTGGTCTATGTGCGACCCGAGAGGTCCACACGACTAACTTCCCAGTGGAAAGAATGAAAAAATACCATATGTTTTGTTGTTATAATTATTATTATTAACATTATTATAAAAATCGATTTCAAATTGTTTATAACAAATTATAACTGTCATTAACAATATTCTGTTTACGTCGACCGTATTCTTTCAAACTTTTTCTTATCATTTCATAAGCGGGAGCTGTTAATAACAATTGAAATTTTTTTTATTAATTATTATGATCGATTACCATTTGTTGGTAACAATATTCAATTGTTATAAACAAAGCTCGATTATAACTAACAATAATTTTTCACTGTTACAGGGGAATCAGCGTAATAGCTTCGATGGGCCGACTATTTGGAAAAGTCGTCAAACAAAAATTAGAAGAACAGATACAAGGAAAAGTTGATGAAGATCAGGCAGGATTTACGGCTGGAAGATCATGTATGGACCATATATATACAATTCAACAACTCATAGAGAAAAAAATGGCCAAGAACAGAGAGGTACATTTTGCATTTGTGGATATCCGAAAGGCCTATGATTCTGTCCCTCGGTCTAAAATCTGGGAAGCCATGTTAGAAATGGGTATAACGCAGAGAATTATCAGAACAGTCCAAAATATGTACAAAAAAAATACCGTAAGGATTAAAGAGGGAAATAAACTATCAAATGCCTTCAAAACAACTAAGGGTCTCCTCCAAGGATGCTTAACATCACCCACACTATTCAAAATATTTCTACAACAGACACTAAGACCATGGAAGAGAAAATGTGCAGGAATGGGAATACCAATTAGAAATGATCATCTGTATACTCTAAGCTTTGCCGATGATCAAGTAATCATAGCTCAAGATGAGGAGGATTTAGGTTTTATGATGCGGAAACTAGAGGAGGAATATGGGAAAAATGGAGTGGAAATCAACCTCGAAAAGACCCAATATATATCAACGGCACAAGACAGGATATATCACCTAGAAATAGATGATAACCGACAGATCTCAGGAACAGACAAATTTAAGTACCTAGGGTTTATAATATCAAAAAGTGGAACAACAGAGGAAGAAATAAAAATAGACTAGGTCAAACTAGGGCATGTATTAATCAATTAAACCCAATATTATGGGACCGCCACATAACCAAGACTAATAAAACGAGAATATTCAATTCAATAGTTCGCAGCATAATGACTTATGGAGCTGAAATGTGGGTGATCAAAAAAAAAACAAAGGGAAGATTGTAGCCACAGAAATGGACTTTTGGAGAAGGAGTTATGGAGAGAACAGATTAGATCTAATAAAAAATGAGGAGATCAGGAGAAGAATGGAGGTAAAAAAAGACATACTAGAACACATAGAGGAAAAGAAACTAACGTGGTACGGACATGTTAGAAGAACTCCGGAGGATCGCTGGATGCACCGGGTAACTGAGTGGAATCCATTAGGCAGACGAAAGAGAGGTCGACCAAGGCGATCATGGAGAGACGAAGTGGATGAGGCGATGGAATTAAGAAACCTGCAGGACGGAGACTGGCAGGACAAGGACAACTGGAGACAAGGGCTGAAAGCAGGAAGGCAGCGACAGCTGTAGATATCCTGGATTATATATATATATATATACAGCGTCTTCAATGCTATTCTCTCAATAATGACACAAGTTTAAAATTCTCCAATTCCTATTTTTGTTTTCTAGAACTATCTCTTTTTATGAAATATTGTCATCATATTACAAATATTCCTAGCATGCAATAATCATATTATTAAAATTCTGTATTAAAAATAGTATAATTTATGAACTGCAAAATTCAGATAGTTTACCATTTTTTTTAGTTTTTTAAATTTCCATAAAAAATTACTTCACTGATTTTGCTAAAAATCTAATCAGTTCTAAGTTGCGAAACTATGCGTCGAATGCAATTGGTCCCACGTCGATATCATTTTTTGTTCTCGAGTTAATCGAACTAGTTCTATCTCTCTTACGCTCATGCAAAGAATCCCTGAAGAAATTTATGAATCCTGGCGAAACTGATCAGGATAATCGGATATTATAATCGAATTATCGCATTGTCGTCGGTCTTTGACAAGTGTGCAAAGTTAAAATTAAATCTGATCGCTTAAAGTAGGGCAAAATCGAGTCAGTTACAAACATATAAAAAACATACGAGCAAACAAGATACAGGTGAAACTAATATAAGCGTGTTAAACACCATCAATATTAAGCTAATAATCTTTTAATTTTTAAACATCAACAGCTTATTTGTTACAAACTAAATGGCATACTACTCTGGACAAATGGTAACGAAACTGTATCAATGTGTATAGCATATTTCTCGAATAAACGATGGTAACGGATTATTAAACTATACATTTAAGAAGTACGAAAGTAAATTCCCCTAATATTTTTAAACAAATTTCGTAGGTAACAAATTTTATTTTATAAGGGACTAAGACGTATATCCTGACTGAAAAATCTAAGAGAGTGGTTTGGATGCACATCCCTCCAGCTTTTCAGAGTCGAAGCGTCGAAAGTAAAAATAGCCATAATGATAGCCAACCTCCGTGTACAGACGGCACCATAAGAAGAACAAGGGACTTCTTGTTTAGAAATTGAGGGTCAATATTTTTATTTGTTAGAACGGTTAATTTTGCTACCAAATCTGTTCTTAATGACTATATTTATTGAACATAATAAGAGAGGTAAGTAAGTAATCCAAACAAATTTCACTAATTAACTATTAAGCTTTGATTTGGCTTGTTGATTCATTTCTGTTAGATATCTAGAAAAGTAATTAGTAATCCTGGGTTATCATTGTAGTGGGTACCAACATTAAAATCGTATAGTACCGATTATAATTTCAAGTAGTGTATGTATACCTAATAGACCGCGAAAATGCCACGACGTCTTTTAGACGTAGATGCATTAATATTACACTTTTATTTACTGCGGAAAAGAACAATGGAGGTCCGTTGCTACCAGTTATATCTATACGTAAACGTGCGTGTAATACGATGGGTATTGGTGAAACTAAATAAATCTCAGTTTTAAAAAGAGTGAAAGATGAAATTAGTGAACAAAAAGTTGAAAAACATAAACCCCACCGACATCCATAGACTTTGGACTTTTCCGAAGCTAACAAATTTGAAGTTCGAAAAAAAAGAATATGTCTCTTTAGTACAAAATTAATCTTTAATGACCATCTTTATAAACATTCTTTCAATATCATAATTATAATAAATCCTTGGTGTTTAAATATAGTTATTGGTAATGGCCTATAATTATCAGTAGTAATAACCCAAGGACATTGATAATTGGCGAAACAATTTCGAAACGATTTCGAAAGCTTGTTGCTTGGAAACAGACCGACGCCGTAGGTGGAGATCTGTTGCCTATAAGCAACAAGCTTGAGATAGATGTTATAAAATTTTTGAGCATTCATCAATGTTCAAGGGTTATTCGGATAGAAAATTTTTTGCTGATTATGGAAATAAAATATTTTCTTACATCACAAAAGTCCATGAACGCTTTCCACACCAAATTTTTATTGTGAACAGTATTCTTCGGTATATTCGATGCTATAATTTCATCAATATTATCTTGAGTATCACAACCAAATCGTGACATATTGAAATATTTGAATTGTCAAAATCGAATTGAAAGGAAATGTAGGTATGTATCCATAGCAACATGACATGATTTAGTGACAAGAACCCATGGGCTCTTTTCAGTATAATTTTGTTTTGATTGGATGTGTTCGATCATATGACCACAAATTGACTGATTTTATTGGATATCAACTTGAGCAAAAAAATTTCGAATTAATTATGGCCGATCGGAAAAACCCAATTTTTAAATAAGTTTATTACGGTGACTTCAATAATGATAGTTAATGAAGATGGAGTGACACTTTTCATAGTCCAGTCATACAAATTTCGTTATTTTCAAATTGTACTTGCACGAGCCAAAATAAATGTACACCCGGAATGTCTAGATACGCGTATACCTTCCGGCGGCACAGCATTCCATTTCAGTAGGATGAGGTGGAGGATGTTTCTATCCTTTTCAAACAGTAGTTCGCTTTCTCTTTCATTCACGCATCTTACCCACCAACCTAGACTGGCTGAGTTATACTTTTGCGTCATTTAGTGAGTTAAAAACGTAAAAACCGACCAGAATTATGGCGGTACAATTCACGGTTTCTGTAAGACGATAATGCACAATCACACACTGCCATTATTATTCGTCAGTATTTCATCTAAAATCAAGTAAATGTCGTTCTGCAAGCAGAGTATTCGCCCAAATATGGCGTCGTGTGACTTTTTCTTATCTCCTCGATTAAAGTTACTACTTCGTGCACATTGTTTTGAGTATAACAAATGTTTTAAAAACTAAAAAACGTTGGAATAAGCGTGTTCTAGTGGTAGAACGTTACTTTGAAGAAGACACAATAAATTTGAATGAATAAAATATTCACTGTCTGTTTTAATTTCAGTCTCAGAACTGTTTGTCCAGTATAGTAGTATTCGAAGTTTGTTTCATGAAATATCACCAGATTTAGTACACAAATCCTTTCAATATTCAATTAGATTTATAAATTAACTACATCAACTACATAAATAAAAAAATTAATTTAATCTTTTCGCAAGGCACTTACTATGTTAACATTTTTAAGAATCCTTCCTCTTTTTTGAAATTTTTTCAAAAATACCCATAAGCTGTCTGATATCGTTATCCCCTAACTTATGCGTAGCTTTGAGGTGCCTCAAAAGATGCACTTTTTGGTAAGCAGTGTATATACAATTAGGTATACGACATTTAAATTTCGGTTCTTTTCCGCAATCGTATCTAATATGTCGATTTAAAGCTGTCCTAGATCTGTACGATTTAAGGCAAGCGGAACACGAATAGGCTAAAAGAAAAATAACATAAAACCAATCGTTGAACAACGTGTTTCTCTTCATCGACAAACGTAATATCTTTAAGATTGTGTATTACATTGAGTTCGTTTAAATTTTAAAAAATCTGCAGGCCGAATTACAAATTTATTCAATCGTCTTCTGTTCTAAACGTTTTCAGATTGACAGAAGACACCGACAAGTAGTTGAGTGGTACAAAATTAAAGTTAAACTAATAGACCGGAAGTTTTTAAAAACTGTACCTTTTTCGGCAGGTTATTACTGGTAATTTTAAAAGAATAAGGATGCAGAAAAATGAGGGCTAAATTTTTGTGATGGAATTAATGTTTGATGGTTTAATTACAAATCTAAAAAGTACTAAAAACAAATAAATTTAAAAATATTTCATTTACGTTTATTTTTATACATAAAATATTTGCACACCTGCGTTTAAAATTGATGGCAGTTGATGAGATGTCGAGTTAATGCGAATTTCGAAGTAAATTTTGTATTGCAAAGAGTGCATTGAAACTTTTTTTCTCCGCAAGATTTCCAATGAAACTTCAAATTCTTCATGTACTTATAACCTCTGCCGCACTTGTTGCAAATATGCTCTAAAATAATTATTTCTTAAAATATAATAATAAACATATAGCCTTACATTTGAAACAATGATTTATGAAAAATATTTACAAGGTATCCCAATAAAACATTTAAATGACACCAGTTAAAGTGTCTACGCTTAAAAGAATTTAAGAATGTTTGCCCTAACTATGCAAATAATTCACAAATTGTTGTCCCTAACATATTTTGCGTTGAATGACAAATGCAAATAAAGTGTCAGGCACATTAGTGGTGTGCTAATTAGCATCAGCGTATCACCGCACCAATGTATCGATCCTAGATGAACTGAAAATCGAGGAACAGGCTGTCCAAGAGAATTAATCGGTATTTCGGGCACGTCTCCAGAAGACCGGATGCTTTAGAAAAGCTGGTGGTTCAAGGCAAAGTCGACGGACGAAGGTCACGAGGAAGATCTCCAACCCGATGGGTAGACGGAATCACAAGCTTGACTGGACTCTCTCTGCATGAGGCCACATAACTAGCCCAGAACACAGAGGAATAGAAAATTGCTATAAAAATGGTAGAGGCATAGTGCCACCAAACCCTTGTGAGGGTAATAGGACCGAGGAGAGATCAGTTCGTGTATGTTAAACTATATTTTTTTTCCATTCAGGTGTGCGTGATTTTTTAATAAGTTATAGTTTAAGTAAACTTAAAAACACGCTTTAAGAGTTAATCAAAGTAAAAAATAATTCTTGACATAAGAATAAAATTTCTGACGAGAAAATTTATGTCACCGTTCTAAAAACCATACAATTTTCTCTTCAGTAATAATTATTCTTATGTTAAGAATTATTTTTTACTTTTTAGTTCGATTTGTTTTACTTACCCTCTTGCCATTCATCCCTCTGCACGTTTCTCACCAGTATATTGGATTGGGTAAATTAAAATATGACATTGGAACTGCGCGCATGCGTAATTCACGCACTATTTCTATCTCTCTTACTTTCATGCAAAGGATCCCTTAAGAAATTTATGAGTCCTGGCGAAACTAATCAGGATAATCGGATATTTTTATCGAATTCACATGTCTGTATGTGTATTTAATATTATTGAGAAAATAGAAATTATTCGTTTTAATTTTGTTTTGTTATATGATTTATTCATTTGCTCAATGTTAATTGTAAACATGTTTGCCCTGATTCTGTAATAAATATGATATCAAAAAAAATTTACATTACAGACTTAAGACTTCCACGAATTAAAAGGCATCGAGAAAGATCTAAAAAAAGATCGAAACGTCGGCGATTTAAGAAGAGCGAGAAGTTTGTTTTCTTTCGTCCTAAACCGCTATTCACCCCGACAAATAATTGAAAAGGACATGAACCAAAATAATTTTTTAAAACGTAAAATTAATAAAAAAGTTTTCCGTACGCTGCCAACTTTAGTGGACACACTAATATTTTCAAACCTTTAAATCGCCTTTTTTTATTGTTTATTTAAACGGTCTACAATACTACCCTGAATGAAATTTAATAGATAAGTTTATTTATTGCAAAAATAATCATACATTAGTCACAGCCTATTAAGTATCATTGCAAACAAAACAAAACAAAAAAAAAACAGAAAAAACGGATGTACGTCAGATTTAAAATCAAGTAAACATTTTACACACTGACTGGTAAATGTCGTAATTCTCCACCACGTTCTTTTACTTTTTAAAATTAAAAGAGAAAGTGGGGCTGAGCAATACTTAAAAACTTTAAAGGCAGTTTGCACAGGTTCACCTTAAAAGTTATTCTTAGTATACGAGGAACTTAAAGTGTCGGTAACTTAAATTCAATTCGGTTTGCTTTAGTCATTCTTTGAAAGAACTTAGCCTAAGCATAACTTTGTTTATATGTTCCACTAGTCTAATACTTGTTTAATACTTAATACTTGTTTAATAGTACCATGCTTTCGACGAAAACCAAATTGATGGTCAGATAGTAATTTGTTTGCGGCAATAATTGGGGATAATCTAAGCAAAATAACTTTTTCCATAATTTTTGAGAAAATGGTAACAAACTAATAGGTCTGTATGATTTAGAACTCTGTCTCTAAGGGGTAAAATCAACATTGATCTCTCCATCGCTCTCTGTGCTACTTGAATTTTGTTTATTACCTTCCTGGTAAGGGTCAGTGTTTCTGCCCATAGGTTAGAACCAGGAGCACACACTGATCAAAGACCTTCCTCTTCAGACACATGAAAATATCTGATTTCAAGACATCCTTTAGTTTTCTGTAAGCTGCACATGTCAGTCCTATTCTCCCGTTTAGTTCTGCGGTTATACATATATATATATATATATATATATATATATATATCCATCGGTTTAGAACGTACGACGACGTTGTCCGATATCTAGACGCCATTTTCTTCGATCTTCCCATTGACCCTCCTGTAGGTTTCTTAAACTCATTGCTTTCTTTATCCCCTCGCTCCATGTGATTTTGGGTCTTCCTCATTTCTTTTTGGGATGGAGGATCCATTTCATTGCTTGTTTTGGTAATCTATAGCCCGCCATACGCTGCACATGTCCATACCAAGAGAGTTGTCTTTGTTCGATATCCTTAATGATCGAATCCTTCAGTCCCATTCTTTGTCGGATGTCTTCGTTTTTCACTCTATCTTTACGGGAAATTCTTGCTGCTCGACTAAGTGCATCCATTTCTGTAGCTTCTAGCATTATTTTATTTCTTTCGGTCATTCTCCATGTTTCTAAACCATAGAGTAGGCCACTTTTAATTATTGTGTTGTATATGTTGTATTTTTTCTGTCTGGTTATTTGTTAACTCCAGCGAGTTCCATTTAGACATCCAATTGCCTTCTTTGCCTGTATTATTCTTGCTCTTATTTCTTTCTCATCTTTTCCTGTTTTACCGAATGTTATTCCTAAATATTTGTAATCTTTACATGCTTCTACAATATCTAAGTTGTTTAGTTGTAAGTTCTGGTTTTCCGTCCCAAAGCTAAGGTAGCTAGTTTTTTGGATGTTCATAGTGAGGCATAGGCATACACTTGTCTATTTGCGTGCCATACGTTGAAATGTTTTTGGCCAATACAAGGTTGGTCATGAATTGTGTTTTAGAGAAGTTAATTTTTAGGCCAACTCGTGCACAAGATCTCTGAAAGTCCTGAAGAAGTTGACATGCATGATATTATAATGGCTGGTAAAAAAACCATAAATTATCATTCAATCAAATAAATGGAAACCAAAAAGTGTGGTTAAATCTGTCTAAGTGAACGTTAAGACGAGAAATTCTTCGGCCTATTTAAAATATCACTTGGGTCGAGCTTTTGAGTCAATTTACCAACTGTCCAACGGAAAATATAAATTTAAGGTCCACTTAAGGTTAAGCTTCACTTAAATTCTCTCAATTAGAACCCGCGCAAACGGCCCAAAAAGGTATATTTTTATTTCTTCAAGTTGTTTCTTATTTAAAAAAATTTAACATCCGAGTTTTTTGTAATTCTTAACCAAATGCAAAAACATTTCAGAGTGATTTTTCAGTAAAAATAAAATCGAATATTTATTTATTTATTGAATATCGAAGACAAACAAGCTTTTGCGTGAATTTTCATGTGTTGTTCAAGATGAGACTTCTGTTTCGCCTTGTACTGACAAAAGGGGCAAATAAATGTGGGAGCCATCTCGCATTCGTATCTTTTGTGTCTCCACAAGGACCTTTTGATTTTGTAAGCTTTGCCGCAAACGTCACATCTAAACATTTCTAAAAAAAAATACAATAATAAAAGTGATCGGATTTCCAAACGCATCTATCAACACTAAAAGCACGTTTCGGTAAGTTCAAACGATTCCATCTGTCGCAAGCGGGTACTTACACGTTTTAAATTTTACCAGTACGCACAAAAAAACCCTGGAATAAATACAAAATATTTTTCACATTCATTTTGGTGTCATCGAAAAAGGTCGTCGGTAGTCAAAACTGGTAGAAAATAAAGTTTCTACAACTTTTAATGGAAAAGCTAAGGTAAGTTTTATAGATTTAATTCAAAATAATATTGTTGATTTTATAAACAATGGTACGTATTGACAAACCAGTTAATAGTATCGTCTATCGCTATTTAAAATCCACCTGGAACAAGCTTGAAAACCGTGGAAACGGAAGTGCAAAGATATGGGTATCCCACTAAAAAACACAACTTTATACACTACGTGTTTTGCCGACGACCAAGTGGTTTTAGCCCAGGGATACGAACCTAGAGTACATGACCCGAAAGCTAATGGAAGAATATGCCTAATGGGTCTCGAACAGAGCCCACCCTAGCCTGCAAAGTTTATTCAAATGCAATTTGCGACAGCTAGTTTAACGATTTTCAATTAGCTGCATTTGCTGACGTCGACAGAAAAATCAGCTCGCTTTTAAATTTTCCGAAAACATTGAAAAATTGAATTTTCATGCACTTGATTTTCGAACACGAATATCGCCTGTAATAGAGACTTTTTCGATGAATGAACCACACGAAAAAACTGCTCCCGATCCAAACTAAACTGCTCCGTGGTCAGATCAACAAAAGGTGCATTCCTAAACGGTACGGGGCCCCAAAGCACCAAAGGAACTACGTGGATTCAGCGTGGTAAGTCGTGGGAAACAATTGACTTCAATTTTACTTTTGCATAAAAGAAATAGTTCGTGGTTACATGGGGTGAGATTTTTTTTTAACCGGTAGCTTCTAAGTTGGTAAAACCAAATAAGCAGGGGCATGAACATAGTATGTGTTCAGCCGTTTCGTCTTCCCCGCAGCAAAATCGACAGTCCCTTTGTTTATTCAGACCTATCCTTCCGAAGTGGCATTTTAGACGACAGTGTCAATGTAAGCAGTCCCACTAGAATTCGCATGTCGTTCCTACTCCATTAGAGGATCTGCTTGGTTGTGTTTGCTCAACACTTAATTCAGTGCATCGCCTGAGCAGTGGAACATCCCTTTTTAAACCCATACTGACTACTACTGCGTCTATCCCAAGATTTATACCTGGCTCATCTCCTTTAAAAAGGTATCTTTCACTCTTCTTGCCGTCAATCATTTTATATGAGTACGCAAAACCAAACTTTTCCGCTATCCGGTATGCTTCTCCCCACACGTTGTTATCCAGATTAAGGCATGGCAACTCGTCCTCGCTAGTTTGATGTTACAGTTTCATCAGCAGGGGATTGTGTCTATCTCCCCATTCGGTAAGAGTTCGTATCTTCTATTTACTGCGCCAAGTTTGTTAATAATTTTTTCTTCACTGTTGCAATCCTTTATATTTTACGCTTAACCGATACCATATCATGTTCTCCATACCGATTTCTACAACGCTTTAAACTGTTCAAAACGGTGCTGGAAGTCCACGATAAACAATCACTTCCGTAGACTTCTTTTGACATAGCAAGAGCTTCCGTAGCAGTTTTTCCCGGTTTCAAAGGAAACTTGGGGTTAACTCGGTGCTCCATCTGAACACTGCATTTTTCCGACCAATCGCTAGCGAACGGGTTTAAATAGGCAATTGCTGCAGTAGGATTAATCGACATACAACTGTGCCTATCGAGTTTAGGATGGAGAAAACATCAAAAAGAACAGACATGTTTAAATCTGTCGCATCGCGCTCGCTGTCATCCGGTTATTTTGTTGTTCGTGTGTAAGGTTTACAAAGTGATTCTTTTAAAAAACTGAAAACAGAATCACCCTTTAAATTGTATATGTACCAGAAAAATTAAATTAAAAATTTACGTATTTCAGTATTTTTCGCTAATACAAGGTATAGCAGAAAATCAACAAATAAAACTTTTTCCATAGCATTAAAATTCTTTTATGGCAATTAATTGATTATTTGCGACCAAAAAACATTACTGAATTATTTAATGAGTTTCAAAACATTTAAATTTGTCAGTAGGTAAATCAAAACAGTGTTAATAATTCTTTAGTTTATATTTACAAAATTTATACATACAAATTTTAAAAGACTGGATGTGAATTTTTAATGGAAATTTCATTAGTTACCTACCTCTGTTTTTAAACTGGGAGGATAAATTTGAGTTTTTTGCACCAAATTACTGTTTTTTTATTGGTTTTTTAGAGAGATGTTTACACACACAAAATATGTTTCAAATGTCAGATCTGTCATTACAGATTTAAGACGTTATAATTATTGCCATTCGTGTTTATTGTCAGTTGTTGTTGATAACAGCTCTTTGTTTTTTATTTACTTATTGGATCCTATCAAATATTTAAACATAAGCTTTTATTAAAACTAACTAATCAATTGTATTGATTTTTGCCCAACTTGCAAACTGTTGTATATTGGTCATTTAGTCTCAGTTGAAAAACAGTATATATATATCTATATTGTTCAGAAGATGTTTACACTTTTTTATGTTGTTAACAACATTTAAATTGATGAATAAGAAAATAATTTCTGTTTGCTTATTTGCTATAATGTTTAAGGTATATGTAATTTGGTTTCCGACATTTTAAGTTTAAAAAATTAATATACATACATACATAAAGTCACGCCTTTTTCCCATAGGAGTAGGCAGAAACCACCTCCTTCCACTTCCACTACGGTTCGTACACACATCTTTTGCTACCTCTTCTTTTATCAGTGCTCTCATACATGCTCTTCGGTTATTGGTACTCTTGACCTGGTCTTTCTTCAAAACAATGTTGATCTGATCGAGATATGTTCTCCGAGGTCGACCTCTACCGATTTGTCCATTCACACTCGCCTTATAAATTTGTTTCGTCAATCTTCCTTCATCCATCCTTTCTACGTGTCTAAACCATCTAAGCATTCCTTTATCTACCTTTGTGACCACATCTTCTTTTATCTCACTATTCTTCACTTTATCCAACCGAGTCACTCTGGCTATAATTCTCTGACTACTCATCTCCGCAGCATTAATCCTATTTTTATGCTTCTTCTGCCAAACTCAATATTTACTTCCGTACATAAGTGTAGGAACCAACACTCCTCTATGCACAGCCAAACGTTCCTTTTTTGACACTTTCTGGCTATTCATAAAGCTATGCAGTGCCCCATTCATTTGTTTTCCTGCCAACACCCTTAGCTTAATGTCACTGTCATACTTTCCATTTCTATTAAATTTTGAACCAGAGTACACAAATTCATTAACTTGTTCATTAACTTTCTCCCTCAATCGAAACCCCACAGTTTGTCATGCTTTTTCTCTCTCAAAAACCATTACTTTTGTTTTGCTCACATTTATTTTGATTCTTTTGATTTTCAGGGAATCATGCATAACATTAAAAATTAATATTGTGCATTGTATTGCTTCTGTGACAGCCAGTTGTGTTTTTGAATCATGCTTGCTCAGTCACATTCAATAAAGATCATTTTGATGGTAGGTTAGGCCATTGGGTAAGGTTAGGCTAATTTTATTACTTTTACTGTCTTAAATAAACAAATGTTTTAATTGGTTAAAATAATTTTTCTTTCCGGGAACCAAATTACACATAAAATAATACCTAAAATATCAGGAACCGAATTCCACATTTCTTCTTACCCTTCTCACTATAGGAACCAAATCACATTTACCCACTGTGTAATACTAATGTTTTTATGTAGGAACAACATGGTTTTTTTTTGAAAAGATGTTCTAATAATATTAGTAAAAAATATTAAGAGTGGGAATGGATAAACAACAGTATCATCTAGCTTAAAATCATGTTAAAATAAAACAAATTTTATAATAAAATAAAATCTTCAACTTATCAATAAAGTAAAAAAGTTTTTTTGTGTATTTCGTGTTAGTTTCTTTATGAAGCAAAGCGCTTTCGTCCAATCATTAATAATAAAAGAAACTTACACGAAATACACAAAAAAAACCTTTTTTTTTTCTTTAAAATTAATTTTATCTTTCTTTATACTGTAGTCTATATGTATGATCGGTTATTTTTATCTACCTACGGATCAAGTGACATTTCCTGTGTAATTATGGCTTCTGTATTCTCTCCTAGTTTAAAAACAGACTATAGAAATAAATAACTATTAAAAGGCACCCCACGTAGCTAAATTCGAAGAGGGATTAGAACGTCTAAGAAACACGACGATTACTAAAGAACACTGTTGATCGGTTACAAAGAAGTACGCGTCTAAATTTTAGCGGGTATAATGTACATACATACATACATATAGTCACGCCTTTTTCCCGTAGTGGTGGGCAGAGACCACTTCCTTCCACTTTCTACGGTTCTTACACACATATTTTGCTTCCTCTACTTTTATCAGTGCTCATACATTCTCGTCGGTTGGTAATACTCTTGACCTGGCCTTTCTTCAAAACAATGTTGATCTGATCGAGATATGTTCGCCGAGGTCGACCTTTACCGACTTGTCCATTCACACTCTCCTTATAAATTTGTTTAGTCAATCTTTTTTTATCCATCCTTTTTACGTTTCCAAACCATCTAAGCATTCCTCTATCTATCTTTGTAACCACATCTTCTTTTACACCACAGCGTTCTCATATCTCACTATTCTTCACTTTATCCAACCGAGTCACTCTGGCTATTATTCTCTGACTACTCATCTCCGCAGCATTAATCCTATTTTTATGCTTCTTCTGCCAAACTCAATATTTACTTCCATACATAAGTGTAGGAACCAACACTCCTCTATGCACAGCCAAACGTTCCTTTTTTGACACTTTATAGCTGTACAGTGCCCCATTTATTTGTTTTCCTGCCAACACCCTTCGTCCTATCTAGAATTTAAGAAATCCTTAATACAAAAACGACCGGTCGATATTAAAAATAGTTCGCAATGCACAGGTAAGTAGTTAACTTAAAGAAAAGTACTTTTTCAATACATTTTTCGATACATAAATATTCGATAACCGTTAAAAAATGTTTAGGATACGCCACTGGTAACCAATTCGGTTCAATACGTCATTTAATGTACGTTCTTTTTAAAGGTTGAGTAGGGACGCTACAAGTGTGCCTTCCAATAGCAAAACTAGTTGTTATACAGAATGTTGATCCAAATTTTAACGCAAAACTTCAATTTATAATGTAGTTGAACAATTGGTTCCTACTTTAAAGTAAAAATATGTTAGCTCCTTAGTATGTATTTTAATTTTTAAGGATTTTTTGTTTGATTTGAAAATTTGGAATCTATAAAGTTCACAACATCGCAGGAGGATAGAGTCATTTTATGCCTATGTATTAAATGACTTCGTAAGTTGCCTTTAGAACTGCAAGTATGTTTGCATAATTTACATCCTAATCTTATTTTATTGAGACATCTAAACAGCGTGTGATATCTCATGTTGCTTTTAGAACTGTAACTTTTGCCGCACGTTTGGCAGTTGAAAGGACCTGAAATTAAAAACTTCATGAATATTTTAGCATCAAATCGTTTACAACACGAGCCGAACGCATTTTCGTGAAAAGTAATCCAAACTAACCGGTGCTACATTTATTTATATTTACTTCTTTGCATTCAATAATTTTTTTTTTTCATGAAAATATCGTAAAAAGGGTAGACATATCATGTGGGCCGCGGACGACCCGCACTGCGACTATTAGAAGGGGAAGGGATTATAGAAAGGAAATGATTGTGGACACGCTTTTTAAACAGTTGCAGGTCATAGTTATCTGGAAAAACTGATTTTGGAAGCTTATTCCATTCCGTGGCAGCACTGTAACAGAAGGATTCTTGATGAAGATTGGTTCTTGTAGTGTCAATCTTAAGAGTAAATGGGTGAGACTGATCAGCGTGCCGAGTTCTTCGGCCGAATGTGGCCAATGGTGGTACAAGAGTTTTTATTTCTCTGGAGCATCTGCCATGGAAATATCTGTAGAGCAATGACTGGTCTGCAACTCTTCTTCTATGTTCTAGAGGGTGAAGGGTATCTATAAGAGTTAAGCTGTTTATCAAGCGAATGGCTCTTTTCTGAAGGAATCTAGAAGACGAAGAGAATGCCTTGGTGCTGAACCCCAAATGTGCGAGCAATACTCCAGTAGAGGTCGGATTTGAGCCTTGTACGTTGTCAACAGTTGATCAGGAGTAAAAAACTTTCTGGATTTCCACAGAAAACCTAGCCTCTGGCTTGCCGACTTTGCGATGTTAGCAACATGGTCATACCAAGACATATTATTGGACACTGTGACTCCCAAAATCGAGATGAAGGGACTTGGTTCAAGGGTATTTCCGGACATTGTGATGGGATGATTTGAGGAATTCACTTTCTTGGAAAACGTGGCACTTTGTGTTTTTTGGGCGTTGAACTGAACAAGATTGTTGGTTCCCCACTCGACGATTGCTTTAAGATCTCTATTGATGGAATCAACCTGTTCCTGCCTGAGTCTATTTGTATCATTCACCGAAATTGATCGATAGGATGTGAAAGTTGAGACAAGTGTGCTATCGTCTGCGAAACTGTAAATGGGGTTCGTGGTGGTTTTCAAGAGGTCGTTGTATGTAAAAAAAATAAGGTGGGGGACAGGATGGAACCCTGGGGGACCCCGGCAAAATCTTATGGTCAATATGTTTACTACTTCTTTTGCTAAGTATCTTAATCGCGGAAATACTTTTCGATCTTCTTGTCAGTTGTATGGTTGTCCACATAAGTTTGACTACTATTTCCGATACTTCTTAAGAAATTTACAAAAATACTTGAAAATTAAAAATAATTCGGCTCTGTCCCATCTGACAAAATATTTATAAAAATGCAAAAATCCGGGAAATAATTTAATTTTCGTAAAATAAAAGGTCAACATATTCGAAAGATTTAACTTCAAATTTAATACTTTTGAATCGATAATTTCAGTTGCTCCCATAAAAATATTTAACCATTATTTCACTATTGAACAAAAATTTCTTTTTAAAGAGGGTAAAGAATGGTCACTGTATTTGGAGAATTTTACTTTAATTTTTACACTCTTAAATCGAAAATATGACTTAACGTTATACAAATATTTAACCATTATTTTGCTGTAATTTATCACCAGATAACAAAAAGATGTCAACTCACAAATAAAATAACTAAAATGTATGAAACAAATCGTAATTACAAATTTATCATCAATTTACATTAAATTTTCCATAATTAACCGTACAGTAAAATAATATGATTTGCATATCGATGATGGTATTTGATCTAAGCGACATTTTTAATGTGCAACATCTTTGATCTTGCTTTCTCGCAATTTGTGGGAGTGATTTCGTGAAATGGGACGGAAGTGTGTAAGTGTAACAGTCGCCGCGCGCTATTCAGATTCAGTCAGCCATTAACCAATTTTCCGAGAGGTCGGTACTGTCAGCTGTGCACTTAATTATTGTTTGTTGTGAAAAATCATTTCAAATAAAAACCTGACCGATTTTTTTCGGAATATAATTTTAAAATTGCTTATTACTAAGGTGAGATGTTTAATGTTACACATCATATGCGACTACTGTAAGGCTCGTTCGTTATTTTGTGATATTGAGTTATATATACATATTTCAAATCAGTGAATTTTTCTCTATAGTTTGTGCTTGGTTTAAAATTTTTATGAGCACTATTTTGGTGCTTGACACCCACAGCAAATTGGGTCTTATTTTGGAGGTAATCGATCCAAGTGACACAAAATCTGACCAAGTTGAGAACTCAACGACTTAAGCTGTTTAGGCATATTACAACTTTTAATCATCTGTCTGTTGGATCAATTTTGTAAATTTAATGTAAGAATACAAATTATGTTTGAAAACTTTCTTTTTAAATTAACCCTACTGAAAAATTTGTTCGGTAATCTTTTATTGACGTGGTAGAAGAATGATGCCTTAAGAACCTACTTTTATTTTAACCATAGAAAAAGTTCGTTTTCTTCATCTTTTAGCACACTGATGATGATCTTCTACATCAAGATACTCTACTCTGGTTTAACAACCCCATGTTGCTTAAACTTCAACATGAAATTTTCGATTCTTAGAAAATATGGTGTGTAATTTATTTTCTCTCTTTTTCACTAATACAGTTAAACCAATTTACTCTGGAAAAAATTTCTTTCGGCGTATTTTAGTCTGAGGAACATAAATTTCACAAAATAATACTGATTTATTCACAAATATAATTTGGGAAACTGCTGTATGTTGGAACTTATGTATGTATCTATTAATTAGATCAAAATCTATTTTTTTAATAATCCATTTTTTCCTGTAACTTTTACAAAATGTCGGTTTAATTACGTAGCTCTTCAACCAATATTACTATTTGAATGTTGTTACACAGTATGGGGTAAGCGGTAGTTTAATACGAGCACTGGAATCACTATACGAGGATTTCATTGCTTGTGTCAGGATAAACAAAGCTTACACGGACTGGTTTAACATTAAAAAAAGTGTCTGACAGGGATGTGTGGCTTCGCCATGGCTATTTAACTTATATATAGACGATTGTTTAAAAGTTTAAAAGAGCGTGCGTATGGATTAAAAATAAATGCTATGATCGTCAAATGCCTTTTTTACGCCGATAATCCAGTCATATTAGCGTCATCTAAAGAGGAGTTGCAAGCGATGGTTAATGTCAAGCATGATGCCCTAAAAATCAAAGGGATAAAAATAAATGTAAGAAAAACAAACCTAATGGTTTTTGAAAAAGAAGAAAGCATAACAAACTGTAAAGTTCTGATTAAGGGAGAAAGAGTGGATCAAGTAAATGAGTTTGTATACCTGGGTTCAAAGTTCACGAGAGATGAAAAGTATGACAGTGACATTGAGCGAAGGGTGTTGGCAGGAAAACAGATGAATGGGGCACTGCATAGCTTTATGAACACCCGGAAAGTGTCAAAAAAGGCACGCCTGGCTGTGCATGGAGGAGTGTTGGTTCCTACACTTATGTATGGTAGTGAATGTTGGGTTTGGTAGAAGAAGAAGCATAAAAAGAGGATTAATGCTGTGGAGATGAGAAGTCTGAGAAGTATAGCCGGAGTAACTCGGTTGGATAAAGTAAAGAATAGTGAGATAAGAGAACGATGTGGTGTAAAAGAAGATGTGGTTACAAAGATAGATAAAGGAATGCTTAGATGGTTTGGACACGTAAAAAGGATGGATGAAGGAAGATTGACGAAACAAATTTATAAGGTGAGTGTGAATGGACGGAAGTCGGTAGAGGTCGACCTCGGCGAACATATCTCGATCAGATCAACATTGTTTTGAAGAAAGTCCAGGTCAAGAGTACCAAAAACCGACGAGCATGTATGAGAGCACTGATGAAAGTAAAGGAAGCAAAAAATGTGTGTAAGAACCGTAGCAAGTGGAAGGAAGTGGTCTCTGCCTACCCCTACGGAAAAAAGGTGTGTCTATATGTATGTATGCACATTTTTTATTTCCACGCATAATTGCTGGAATATGGGAATAAAACCGAATTGAGAAAAGCATAAACACCCTGTTTGTCCTGAAGAAATTTCACCTGAGCGATTAATCACTATTTTAAAAAGACTAGCTGAAGACCCCATCGGAAAGGATGTACAAAAGGGTCTAGTGCTGTGTTGCCCTGCACCATATTTCCACTAATTTTAGATAGAAATATTTCGAGTTTCACCTTATTGGCCTTACATGAACGGTGTAACAGATTGCCTCTAAAAATGTTTATGTCTGGTATGCATTCAACGTTTCAACGTTAATTTAAAGGTACAATAGTATATTACTCACCTAGGGCAGTAAAGTAGGAAATGTCTTAGAGCACATGTTTGTCATCATACATGAGTATCGACCGACCTCATTGTATAAATGAGCGTGGTTTTTATCAGAAGAATGTATACTTTTACCTTTAAATTTTGTGTACTCACTTCGCAACGTGATTATAAATAATAAAATGACGTGATACGTGAATTGAGTTGGGCGCGATAAAAGACCAAAGGGGGACGAGAGTTTTTCATAATATTGATAATTTTATTACTGCATGTAGCAATAAAAAAAACATTTGTTTCATATTATATATTTATTGCACTGCAAAAATATGTTATTAACTTTATTAAATATAAAACTTTATGTAATTAAACACGTATAACAAATTACAGCTGTTAATACCTACAATTATTTTTATATAAAAGTTAGTTAAATATAGAAAAAAAACACCGACAACAATATGAATCAAATGTGAGAAAAACATGTTAAAACGCAACGACGAGGAACTGACACGAATAAGGACAAACAATAGCAAAAAATAAGCTCTTCTTTTAATTATTCCCATTTAATGCATGATGTTTATTTAAGTTTTTAAACTTGTGGTTGTGTTTAATCATCATGTGGTTTGTTAAGGGGGCCTTTTGCTTTGACATGTAGGGACAGTAAGAACATCTAAACGTAGGCGGTTTTTGACACTCATATCTTCGATGTCTCCATAAAGAACAATTTTGTTTGTAAGTCTTACCGCAAGTTTCACATTCATAACCTAAAAACGGTAATTAACATAAATGATCTTTCCTAATAAATAACGTTTCAGACGTAATTTAAAAAAAGTACAATTGATTTTATGAAATGCTAAAAACTGTTTAGTAATCGTTACTCTATACTTTATTGCAGTCTGTACCGTAAGACTTCCGCGTCACCTTTGTACAGTTGTGCCGACAAATGCCTACCTTTTGAATATGAAATATATAATCCAGGGTACCACTGGGGTCCAACTGAGAATGGGTATGGTATGGTACAAATATCCCTCGAGTTTGGTCGACCAGTCAGCCCTTACGGTGACCCCGATCTCAGAAGCAACTGCTAAAAACGATCAAAAGAAGATACGTATGTGGTTTTTTTTCCACTTTATGCTGAGACCTGCCAAGCCTATTTAAAGTTGTGCTTGACTACCACTTATTCTACGGTAACATTTGCCCAAGTGTTACACCAATTCCGAGTTATTTGGTTAACAGGTTTCAGTACACGGTCTTTAGACGCGAAAATCGTCAAACACTGGTGTGGGTATGTTTCAGCATTAAGAGGCGTAAAAACCTCATAGTGTCTTCCTAGTGATCATATCTAGCAGTTGTTTAAGAGATTGGAACATTCGAGAAGGCGACTTATTCAAGGTTTCACCACGATCATTCTCGGGTGGACGATTAAGACCATCTGCCATAGCAATGGTACCTTAAGGAACGGGGTCCTCATATCTCCCCGCAACTTTTGGAGCGTGGAGTTGGTAAAGAATTCTTAATCTTAATTAAAAGGTATACATAATACAAATAATAAACTAAATATAATGTTGGTAGTAAATAAATACAAGAAAACTGAAAAAAACAAAAAAATTTTAAACAACAAATAGACGAATCTGGACTAATATCCAATTGCTTACAGAGGTATTTATTAACAAATAAACAATACTTTAGAAAACATAAATGATGTATTTTTAACGATGGGAAAATTTTACATTTTACAACCTACAACTAAATCATGTTTTTCGTATTTTATTAAATGGTTGACAAAGCATTCTTTGGATGGGCAATGGAGAAATCCCTTTATTCATAGGTTAAAAAAAATTAATTGGGACAGTTACTGGTCCATTTTAGGAAGCTGTAGCTGAAGTCGATTCTGATCTTATCCACTTTTACTAATCATGTAAGTATTGAAACAACCCAGGCACTATATTTTCACACACTACTAGAGGATGGTAGTTTTAAATTTGTAACTCATGGTATTAAAAATCTGTATCGCGAGAAGGAATTAAATTAATTTTTGTAGCTCTTGATACGCGTTGAAAATTTGTATCGC
This sequence comes from Agelastica alni, assembly GCA_950111635.1. Taxonomy (NCBI): domain Eukaryota; kingdom Metazoa; phylum Arthropoda; class Insecta; order Coleoptera; family Chrysomelidae; genus Agelastica; species Agelastica alni. Next base: position 22,597,322 of record OX467709.1, on the reverse strand, counting down.
GAAAAGAAATTCTTGTATATAATCCGTTAAAGTATTAGTACATCAGTTTTGATTCGATGTGCGACGTAATAAAATCATTCCTCTCTCAGTGTTAAAATCAGATTTGAAAATGTTTTTAACAACTTTTTCACCACACTCGCAAAAGTATCTCAAGATTCCATATTAGCTCCCTTTCTCTACACTTACTGTTTGCCCAAAATTTTGACAACTGTCAGGTATTTTGGGTCAGACGGAAGACTGACGGTCGCCACACCAACAGATGCTTTAACTCTCACCCGCGGCAGTAGATGTTTCACATAAAAAAGTGGCGCGAAAATATTAAATACTCGACAGGATTTAAACAGGTAAAACAAACTACAGTTCTACTTATCATTATCTATATTAATTTCAAATATTTCGGTTTTAATAAAACAGTCATGCAAGTATTTGTCGTTTCATTGAGTTTACATGTTACTCGATTCGTTTAAGTATTTTTCTACCTCGTAGGATGAAAGAGAAAGCTTATGTTTATAAAAAAGATGACTTTTCAAATTCCCCTTGGAGTTACATCGGTGGGGACACAATTTACAGCCAAATTTTCTTTTATTTAAACAACGAAATAACAAATGGTATTTTAAAGAACCCTTAACTCCATAACGTTTTCCGCACAAGCGACATTCGTATCGACCTAAAATTTAAAATTCTGAATCAAAAGGGTACTCGATTAAAATTAACAAACAAAAAACACAATTTTTTCTACTAATGTTTGAGTATTAGCCACGGTGTTTAACGGGAAAATGTTGTCAAACACATAATTTAAGTAGAGGTAACTTCCACCCAATTTACCAGATGTTGTCACAGTCATTGCGACGAATAAAGACTGTTTGGAACGATCGACACTATAAATTTTATTGTGATAAACCTTTTCGTTACAAAGTTAGCACGATCATTAATTTTTTTTTTATGAAAATAGTCGCTCTATCGTGTGGGCCGCGGACGGCCCGCACTGCGACTATTAGAAGGGGAAGGGATTATAGAAAGGAGATGATTGTGGACACGCTTTTTAAAAAGTTGCAGGTCATAGTTCTCTGAAAAAACTTATTTTGGAAGCTTATTCCATTCCTTAGCAGCCCTGTAAAAGAAGGATTCTTGATGAAGATTGGTCCTTGAAGTGTCAATCTTGAGAGTAAATGGGTGAGACTGATCAGCGTGCCGAGTTCTTCGGCCGAATGTGGCCAATGGTGGTACAAGAGTTTTTATTTCTCTGGAGCATTTGCCATGGAAATATCTGTAGAGCAATGACTGGTCTGCAACTCTTCTTCTATGTTCTAGAGGGTGAAGGGTATCTGTGAGAAATGAGCTGTTTATCAAGAGAATGGCTCTTTTCTGAATGAAATCTAGAAGACGAAGAGAATGCCTTGGTGCTGAACCCCAAATGTGCGAGCAATACTCCAGTAGAGGTCGGATTTGAGCCTTGTACGTCGTCAACAGTTGATCAGGAGTAAAAAACTTTCTGGCTTTCCACAGAAAACCTAGCCTCTGGCTTGCCGACTTAGCGATGTTAGCAACATTGTCATGCCAAGACATATTATTGGACACCGTGACTCCCAAAAGCGAGATGGAGGGACTTGGTTCAAGGGTATTTCCGGACATTGTGATGGGATGATTTAAGGAATTCACTTTCTTGGAAAACGTGGAACTTTTTGTTTTTTGGGCGTTGAACTGAACAAGTTTGTTGTTTCCCCACTCGACGATTGCTTTAAGATCTCTATTAATGGAATCAACTTGTTCCTGCCTGAGTCTATTTGTATCATTCACCGAAAGTGATCGATAGGATGTGAAAGTTGAGACAAGTGTGCTATCGTCTGCGAAACTGCAAATGGGGTTTGTGGTGGTTTTCAAGAGGTCGTTGATGTGTAAAAGAAATAAGGTGGGTGACAGGATGGAACCCTGGGAGACCCCGGCATTAGTTTTAAACGCATCAGAAAAAATACCGTCAACTGCCACATGTAAGGAGCGATCTTGCATGAAGCTCAAGAGCCATTGGCGCAGTTTGGTTGGGAGAAGTTGTCGAAATCCATATTGTCTGTCATGGATTATTTCAAATTTCTCCAGATATTTGATAAGTTCTGTGTTAATCGCTTTATTATTATATTTATATATTTAAACAAACTAAACTAAAAGTTCAACAGTTTTTTTCTGGTCAATAAAAACGAAGGTCGCTAGAATATAAAGTTGACATGACTAGGAATATGTAATTAAATAATTCTTTCAGTAAAAGCACCAGAACTGAACACCGAGAAACACTTTACGTTACGGTTCTGTGATACCTTCTTCTTCTTCTTCGTATGCCGTCTCCATTAGCGACCACCTCTCTAAATGCCTCTCTATCTTTGGCAACGTGAAACAGCTCTTCTAGCGTAATATTTGTCCATTGTCTAATATTTCTCAGCTAGGACTTCTTCTTTCGTACGTCTACTCTTCCTTGCAGGTACAGGTAATTTTTACCATTACGTAGTTTATGTCGAAGATAGCCGTTTTGTGCATCTTTATTGTTTTCATGAGTTTTCTTTCACGACCTATTCTTCTAAGCATTTCTTCATCAGTTATTTTGTCAGTCCACGGTATCTTAAGCGTACTCCTGTATATCCAAAGTTCAAACGCCTCAATCCTTTTTACTATTTGGGCTTTCAGTGTCCAAGTTTCAACACCATACATTAACCGAGTCCAGACGTGGCATTCCGTGAACCTTAATCGAAGTGACCGGTTTAAATTTATAAATTAAATTTATCATTAGTTTAGTCTTGTCGGTGTTGAAGTTGAATTCCATTTGTGTGCATTCATCAACTACAGAATCCATCAGCGTTTGTAGATCCTCCACAGTTTCTGCTAAAATTATTGTGCCATCGGCGAACCTCAATGCGTTGACTATTTCGCCTCCAATCCTTATACCCTCCTTTCTATGCCACAAAGCATTCTTAAAGATGACTTCGGGGTATACATTGAAAATAGTCGGTGAGAGCACGCAGCCTTGTCTGACCACTCGTGTGACGCCTTATTATTTCGAAATGAGTATCGCAAAAAGTGACTTAAAGATTAAAAACTTATGCTGCTGGTAATATAAGGTACTAACATTTTTTTTTTTACTTCTTTCTTTAAAACTTACCAAAACCGATCGATCCACTGTTAACATTCTCTTTGCCTATTTTTGTTTATTGCTAAATTTCCTACAACTTTTCTATACATTTCTTTTTACAGAACAAATACTATAAAAATTATTAACAATTGAACATCATTTTCTTCTCTACCGATCGGGATTTTTGACTGCTAAGGATTTTTCCTCGTCATGAAAGACCCAAAATTTGTTTTGAGACTTGTGGTCGGCACATTATAATAAAACAGCCAAGTCTCGTCACCTCGTCACGATGTTGTTCACATACCGAGATTGTCCATTATAAAACATTTTCCTCGTCTCCCGGCACCATTTTACACTCCGTGTCATCTGGTCTTTAGTCAGACTATGCGGCACCCAGAGAAAAAATTACTTTCATGATGGTTTAAAATCGAACGAATTGCTGGTACATTTAGACCTATGGTTTCTTCAATCTGGTAAGTCTTACCTTTCTCCTTAACCGACATTGGTTGGTCTCCTCGTCCTCTCAGACTGAAATTTTCCCTTTATAATTCTCTGCACCATCTGAATATAGCCGTACGATGTGGACAATCGTCACCTAGGGCAAGAGTCATTTCTTCTACGGACCGGTCTATGTTAAAACTACGAGCAAAGTTATACTGAAAAACCACCTGAGTATCATTTCATGACCAAGATGCCACAGCACGCATTTTAAACTATCACTTCTGACAAAAAAACTGTGTGTGTCAACATACACCAACACTCAGACTCCTTAGCTACTACTCCTTTCTCCTCTAGCTGTTCGAGATTGACCCGTAAAGTTCATACTTTACACCCCTTCTTGGTCACTTTCAGACCTGCAGAACATCTCTTTCCAAAGACTCGTTCATCCAACGAACACCGAGGCTTTGGAACACATTGCCTAGGGAGATGTTCTCCGAGGCATACAACCTTTAGAAATTTAAGAAGAACACCAATCCTCCCTTTTTTCCCTTCTTTCTCACGATTTTCTTTGAACAGTACAGGATATCCCTTTTCGTGGGAACCAGAAAATAAAAAAAAAACGCCAACCATATTAAAAATACTTTAACCCTTTGCCTGTACTTTGCATTATTTATGTAATGCACAGAAGGTAATATTTATACGTTTGTGCATCGGATGCGAATTTTTAAATGCTATAAATTTTCGACGCACACCTGAAACTTACTCAGTTTTTTTATCTAAGCGTATCATAGACTATGTCTTCCAACTCAGTGTGCATCACATTTGATTTATCGTGAATTATCTAAAATAATATGGGTGAAGCTACGAAAAAAAAACGTACAAATATGAACAAAGTAATTTTTATTTATCACTACACTACATACATACATATAGTCACGCCTTTTTCCCGTAGGGGTAGGCAGAGACCGCTTCCTTCCACTTGCTACGGTTCTTACACACATCTTTTGCTTCCTCTACTTTCATCAGTGCTCTTATATTTTTGACCACTTCCGTGTGGTGAGTTCGTCCATCGTCTTCGACCAAGAACAAGCAAGCTTCGTTTTAAAACACCACGTGGTAAAAAAGTTACAAGTAATATATCAGTTAAATTAAAAGCCATCAACCAGTGAAAATTTTCCAAAGAGACAAGAAGTTCTCAACTGTAAGCTCAGTGTACATATTTTTACAATAATACAATAGTATAAAACGGATATTTTTTAATTGCTTCTTGACGATTTTCTTTACCTGAGAATTTTTCGTAACAGTAATGGCATCTTCTTCGGACGAGCATTCCATTATCTCTTCTCGTTATATTTCGTAATGAGTGGCCCTTTTTAATTGGTTTAGACATAGAATTTTTTTTAGCCAGGAGAGACAGCTTTTGAAAATGGTGCTAGCTGGATTTTTTTATTTGAGTAAAACTTGTTAAAGCAATTTCTATGCACTCAAAAAAAACTTTTCGATACCATTTTACACTTTTTCTGGCCGGACTGTTATATAATTTCATTTAAACTGCTACATCAATTTCTTCTTTTAATCTGTTATAATCTATCATAACTAAAAGTTTTTGAAACTGTTTTTCCTTTTCGGTTTTTCTTTACAACCTGCTCTCCTGCATTTGTCTTTATATTTTATGACATGAATTTTGTCGTTATTTATTATTTCTGCATATGTGATGCACACATCTCTGCTTATCCTTGGTCCTTTATAGGTATCCAGGACCTACTAGATACGTAAAAAATTACTTAAGAATCAAGTTTTCTAAAGTGGGCCACCAAAAATCAGCATATCGAATTTTCTATTTTTTTTTTTGGCGATAAATATTTATACATATGTCAAATGTAATGTAAAATTATTTTGTTTTTACTAAAGTGGCCTAAAAACTAATTTGTTTTTAAGTTTTTAGGCTATTTTTTTTTAAAAAGTGATTATTCAGCAAGTTTTAAATAAATCTTTACCAAAATTTAATGGTACGTACAACATTAGCAAAACAATGGTATAGTGTAAACGAGCGATCACAAAATTTTGCAATAAACAATTTGATATTGAAGCAACTTATGCATGAGATAAAGCAATATTTTTTTTTATATAAAAGCTTTGACATTAAGCTACTGATATCTGCAAAAAAGTTTTTTATAAATAAATTACATTTTTTTTTAATCGCTCCATTACACTATTATATTCTTTTTCTATGGTTGTACTTACCATTAAATTTTGGTAAAGTTTTATTTAAAACTCCCTGAATAATTGCTATTTAAAAAAAAAAATTAAAAACTAATTTGTTTATAACTTTGGTAAAAGCAAAAAAAATTTAAAAAAGTTTTAGGAGATTACATTTGACATATTTATCGTCAAATAAAAATAGAAAACTCGATAATCGATATTTGGTGGCCCATTTCAGAAAAGAAAGCCACGCAACGACATAAAAGGAACTACTTTAAATAAGCGTACAGGTTATACAGAGTGGACCAAAAGTCTGGAAACGTAAAATTATCTCGTAAATTGCTAGTCCCAATTGTACAAAATTTGGGATAAGCCTATTTTAAGATAAGGAGAAGCCAGATTTGACACTTGCAATATTGTCAGATTTGCCGTTTCTTTAATATTATTAGTCACTTTTGTTTTTAAACAAATCACCCTACATATTCAGTCATTATTGGAATCTCCTCTTTAATACGAGTTAAGCCATATGTAACACTTATGATTCTATGTGGTTAAGAAGGTCTTAAATAAATAAAACAGAAGTGTGGCAACGCCTAATTGTCTCAATAATTTTTTTAATACAAACTATTTTCAACTACATTTAAACGTAACAATTGAAAGATAACATTTTTAACATGATTACTCAATCAATCAAGTGTGTGTGTGTGTGTGTGTGTGTTTCGAGGGATGGCATAAGCTTTTGCCATTTGCCACATACTATTTTAAATCTGGAGAAAATTTAAAAGTAATTTGTACTTATATTTTACCATTGGTCCTTTTTATGTATTTTATTACCGAGTCCAAGATAAATTTGCTGTTTGTTGATACTACTGAGATAATATTTGCCGGTAGCTGGAATTCATTTCCTATTAAATCGAATATAAATTGTTCAATAGACAAAACATAGTGCATTCAAAGAATAGATTATTTAGATCGGCAGTTTTGTTATTATTGCATAAACAATATGGTGAAGCAACTTATAGTAAGTCTGTAAAGATGCGATGGTAAGCAGCCATGATTTAATTTAATTCTAGAAATTGTGCTAGAATAACTTTTGCTTATATTAGAAAATTGAAAATGAGGAATTTTATTAGGCAATCTAGGATAAATTAGGAAATAGTGGTTTTTGAATTTTCTTGCAATTTCCTTATATATTTTAGATCAATCTAACCTTATTTGATTTTTATAAGGTCATAGTATTGTGGATGGTTATTTATAACATATCCTGTTGTAGCATTCTTGGCCTCAAAGTCTGCTTTTTCATTGCCACTAATCCCATACATGTGCCTTTGCCCAGATAAATTTTACACCGACATTTAATGAATTAAGATGAGACTTTAGCTTTTTAATGATAAAAATTGTTTTGTTTTTAAATTGTTTGCAAGGAGAGCTTTCAAAACTGATTTTGAATCGGATATGATAACTACTACTGTTATAAGAGTTCAAAATGTGCTCAGTTAATTGTCCGTTTCCAGACTTTGGGTTCACTCTGTATATGCGAAAAATACGTGGACAGGCAAAGCTTTTTTGTAATTTACTTAATTTTGTTAAATAAATGTTAAAAATGTACTCATCACTGTCTATTAATAGCGTTTAGTCGTTAAGTTAAAATTGTTAAACTTTTTTATATTTTCAAAAAAATACATGTTCAAATTAGCAGATCAAGTGATTACAGTATTTCTACTAATAAAAACTATTTCTTGCAAAGAGAAAGATATAGCGTCATTATTTAATACCGATACAATCCTTAGAAAATTGCAAAACCGTCTTTGCCGGGACCAAAACGTCGTGCTTCCAACCCAAGTGTCGCTTTAAACTATACTTAGTGTTAAATCTCTGATCGCAATATTTGCATCCAAAGCTCTTTTTATTTCTACAACGATATTCCAAGTGATACTTTAAATTGCCTTTCGACGAAAACTTCTTGTGACAGATGTGGCAGACATAACCACCTGAAACGGAAACACATTAAGCATGGACTAAAAAAAACCGACAGTTAATAATAACCACTGATTTTCATTTTAAATTGGTCACAAAATCACTTTTTCAATCGTTTAATTATGTGCAGGGCACCGAAAACGAAACAGAGCCAATTGCAAGAACCTCGTCATTTTAAAAAAAACGCTCAGACCCGTCGATTTTTGATTGAAGGGGGACACGCTTTTCCGGTATTTTTGGCTCCACTACTTTCAACCCAAAGCGAGGGTAAGAATTACACCAAATTTTTTAAATCGCATTGGGGGTCGAATAAGATGTCTTTCAAAAGCTATTACAATTCTTTATACAATAGTCTTTACATTTTAAAATTCCGCTTATTACTTATTAAGAAATTGGATTTTAAATTTGAAACTTATCTGCAAACAATCACGAACGGTAAAAATGTGATTCATTCGAGTTAAGTACGCCAATGGTATAAATTTAGTACCTACTTTCTGCTTTGCATTGCTTTGCGGCGATTTGTTATCACTTTTAAAAAGAAGAAGAAAAATAACGTCCATCCGTATAAAATACGTACTCCGATCCATTGGCTGCCTGCAATGTCTGGAATAGCTCCCCCACAACTTGGAAGAACTAATGCTTTTCTGAGGGAGTATACAAGATTATCGACAACAACAGATTACCCATTCATCAAGCACTACCGCCACTTCGAACAAATAGACTCAGATCCTGACAACCACCAATGAGAGATGCGGAAGACCTGAAAACGAACAACTATAACTCTCTGGCACAATGGCGCGCTCAGTGGAATGAAACTGCTGAACCCCACTTACAGCATGCTTTTATGGAAGCAACCCTACCTCAAGGATCAGAACTACCTCGAAGAGAGTGGGTGAGGCTGAATAGGCTTCGAACAGGGTATGGCAGATGTGCTGATTCATTGCATAAATGGGTTTATGTGCAATCTCCGTCGTGTGATCGCGGTGCACCCAGACAAACCATGGACCACGTTATAAGAGACTGTGAATTGCGAGCTATCAGGGGAGAGTGGAATGAGTTTGTTACGGCTACACCTTCGGCGCTGAACTGGATTCACCGCCTAGACATTAACCTTTAAGTGTTTTATATGATCTATATATGTGTTAGCTTGCTATTTTTAATGGACTATACTAATTTTTGTAATTTGAGATTGTCTTTTATGTACACTATGTAATTGCTGTCATGTGCCATACGATAAATAATAAATAAATAAAACGTTTAATCCATGAACTTATGAGGATGATTATGACCGCCGTTTTGCTACATAAGTGCGTGAGCAGGGAACGATTCGCAGTTTTTTTTTTTTTTTTTAGAAAATAGTCGCAAAAAGGGTAGACCTATCGTGTGGGCCGCGGACGGCCCGCACTGCGACTATTAGAAGGGGAAGTGATTATAGAAAGGAAATTATTGTGGACACGCTTTTTAAAAAGTTGCAGGTCATAGTTCTCTGGAAAAACTGATTTTGGAAGCTTATTCCATTCCGTAGCAGACCTGTAAAAGAAGGATTCTTGATAAAGATTGGTCCTTGTAGTGTCAATCTTGAGAGTAAATGGGTGAGACTGATCAGCGTGCCGAGTTCTTCGGCCGAATGTGGCCAATGGTGGTACAAGAGTTTTTATTTCTCTGGAGCATCTGCCATGGAAATATCTGTAGAGCAATGACTGGTCTGCAACTCTTCTTCTATGTTCTAGAGGGTGAAGGGTATCTGTGAGAGTTGAGCTGTTTATCAAACGAATGGCTCTTTTCTGAATGGAATCTAGAAGACGAAGAGAATGCCTTGGTGCTGAACCCCAAATGTGCGAGCAATACTCCAGTAGAGGTCGGATTTGAGCCTTGTACGTCGTCAACAGTTAATCAGGAGTAAAAAACTTTCTGGATTTCCACAGAAAACCTAGCCTCTGGCTTGCCGACTTTGCGATGTTAGCAACATGGTCATGCCAAAACATATTATTGGACACCGTGACTCCCAAAATCGAGATGGAGGGACTTGGTTCAAGGGTATTTCCGGACATTGTGATGGGATGATTTGAGGAATTCACTTTCTTGGAAAACGTGAAACTTTTTGTTTTTTGGGCGTTGAACTGAACAAGATTGTTGGTTCCCCACTCGACGATTGCTTTAAGATCTCTATTAATGGAATCAACCTGTTCCTGCCTGAGTCTATTTGTATCATTCACCGAAAGTTGAGACAAGTGTGCTATCGTCTGCGAAACTGTAAATGGGGTTTGTGGTGGTTTTCAAGAGGTCGTTGATGTGTAAAAGAAATAAGGTGGGTGACAGGATGGAACCCTGGGAGACCCCGGCATTAGTTTTAAACGCATCAGAAAAAATACCGTTAACTGCCACATGTAAGGAGCAATGCAATAGGGCGATAATTTGCAGGAATAGTTTTCTTTCCTTTTTTCGGAATCGGTTGGACCTTAGAGTTTTTCCACATGGACGGAAATACTCCTTTGCTGTATGATAACTTGAAGAGTCTACAGAGAACTGGGGTGAGCTCTTGAGCACAGGTCTTCAGGACAATTGTCGGGATTCCATCTGGTCCTACTGCCTTATTGGAGTCAAGATTTCGTAGGATTTTCCTGATAGTGCGATATCGGATGGTTTCTTTTTAGTATCTGTTTTTGCAATGAACGCAGTTTTTTCTTGCACGGGACTAATAATAGCCGCCATTGGTCCAATTCAAACCCAAGAGTTTTTCACGAGGTGTATACACAGCAACCGGAGAAATTAAATGTATGGGCTAACATTAGCGGTGACCGACTGGTGGGTACTTTTTTTCTACCAGGCAATTTGCCTGGCAAATTACTGGAAGACACTATTGACTCCGCGTTGACTGATATATTTATAAATAATCCACAGTATGACGAAGATCATTTTTATTTTTAACAGGACGGTGCTCCTCTGCATTATACGGCGATTGTTCGTCAGTATTTAGACCAACGTTTTGTACGACATTGGATTGGGAGAGGAGGCAGCATTGAATGGCCTCCACGATCGCCAGATTTATCGTCCCTCGATTTCTTTTTGTGGGGACATCCAAAAAATAAAATTTATAAAACACAACTAGCGTCGTTGGAAGATTTGCGTCAAATAATCGTTGACGAGTGCCGTCGAATTACTCCGGAAATTCTTCGGAACGTGCGTGAACGTTTTGAACAAAATCTTTATTATTGTATGGAAGCGGGCAGTTTAAACATTTAATCAATTAAGTAGTAAGTAAGCAACTAAAATAATTGGAATTTTAAAATATAATTTTTATCAAAGTATTGGGAGGAAATGTAAAATTTAAAGACTACTGTAAAGAGAATTGTCACATTTTTCAAAAGACATCTTATTCTACCTCCAATGCCATTTAAAAATTTTGGGATAATTCTTACCCTCGCTTGGGGTTAAAAGTAGTGGAGTCAAAAATACCGGAAAAGAGTGCTCGCCTTTAATAAAAAATCTACGGGTCTAAGCGTTTTTCTAAAATGTTTCTGCAAATGGCGGTGTTTCAGCGCTGTTAAGCATTTTTACGATAACAAATATACGGGGTGTCCAAAAAGTCTGGAAACATCTAAATAAAAAAAGTTATTCTTAGAGTAACTTAAAATTAAACCTTAAGGTTCATTTAAAGGTTATTTCATTTTGAGAACTGGATATCCCCGAAGGACGCAATTGATAAAAGAAGTACAAAGCTCACTAGTTATTTCGTTTTTACATAAACAAATAATTTAGCATGTAACTTAGCGCATAGTTATTTATTTTGAGTGGTCCAGGACCTCTCTACAATGATCTGATCGACACTGACGGTTATAAAGGTTTAAAATTAAAAAACAAATATGCTATTTTACAGTCAATTTTTTTTTGTACACAAAATGACTATTCCATTTAAAAAATTGAAATGATCTTGAGATAACCATCAAAGTCAAATCCAATGCCACCATTGAATTTCACATAAAAAGTTACTCCAAGAATGACCTTACCATTTTTCATAAATTATTAAGGTGTTACCAGACTTTTTGGACACCCAGTATGTCCGGATCGGTTTTTATTTAGATAAGTGGAGCTGACGTCCTGCTGATTATTACATTAGGGGCTATTTTATGGGGTTATTTAATCATAACATTTCTAGCAGAAGCGCAAACGATAACCTTCTGTGCACTTAACTAAATTGTTGTTAGATGTTATGTTTAGAGTACTTTAAGGTATATCATTTAGGGGCAACTATAAAAATATAATTAAAGAAAAAATTTAAAAAACAACAATGTTACTTTTATTATTTTTTTGTACAATAAACAGCACAACACTTTGACTGTCACAGCTATGTCAATACCATTTCTTTTATCTTAAATCTTGACTAGATTGTAAAAGGTAATATGATCTATATAATACTGAATATTGACAGTTAAAGTGTTAAAGCCACTACACCCATCAACTAACTATAATCTACTTTGGTAATAGGGAGAAATCACGGTGTGGGCGACATCTATTATTGATCGTATGAACATCTAGAGGTGTGAACAACAAACTAACCTCCATTTGTTTGTATGGATGAAAAGTGAACTTTATATATTATTATGAGCAACATAAGCATTTATTTGAACGATATGTTGTGAAGAATTGGTGTTAATAAACCAAAAATCCGAAAATGAAAAGGAATAAAAAAGGTGATATGGAGATAAAATCGCGAAAAATATGCTCCGTTCTACAATGCTCTACATATGGCAATTTGATTATATTTTTGCATAAATTTTCTTTAAATCTTAAGGCAGCTAAAAAATAAAAGATGATCATAACAACAGAAAAACCAGCACTTTGTGAAAGATGATTTTTTCAGTGGTAAGTTTGATATTGTTGTCCAATGTTTGAAGCGTTTGAAAAATGAATATTATTTTTTTATTGAGACCGTCAAATCCACATAAAATGACGTGGCCAACCGTAAAAACCTCTTCACTTTCATTAATTGGTCGAATTCATTCACATACGTCCAATATGTCCTAAAATGATATTTCGACTTTCATTATATGCATTGTAACAAGAATTCTAGGAACAACAAAACTAAAAAACTTTACTGGCATTTAACGAGAATCCAGCGACAATAAAACTAAAACGTCGAAAACAAACCTTAAATCCGGCTTCGATCCAATAGTTTAACACAAAAAATCAACTCAAATTTCTGAGATAACTTAAATTCCCTTCAATAAATTTCGGCTTTACAAGAGATCAAATAATAAAATATTTGTTGTTTACACCTCGATCCGACATTTTGTCATTAACGGCGCCATCTCGCGTTACGAGATCTTTCCCTATTATAATGTGAAATAAATAATTATCAATTAAATACGAGAATAAATACTATATATACTTAAATTATATTATGTAAGTGGAAATCTGGTTTCCCATTATTTGATGTTTACGAATCAGATGTCCTTTCAAATTGTCCTTCAAATTGAACCTTCTGGAACACAATCTGCACGTGAATCTTCTTAAATTGCCACACAAATATTCCAAGTGCCTCTTTAAATGGTCCTTACGTCTGTAATACTTGTTGCATTTTAGGCAACCATAAAAACCTAAAATTAACAATACCCATAAGAAATGGTGGTGTCACAAGCAACGTTACAATTAAAACTATTAATGCATTTTACTACGATCTTATAGTTTACCCATTTGTGCAATTATTACCGAAATTTAAATTTCTTGGTTCTGTGGTCTCCCAACCGCGCCAGCAGCAATTTAAGTCTCGGGGCTGGAACACACCTATAATGCACCCTCCCAATCTGAATGTTGCTGTAAATCGGATCAGTGCGGGATCGGAAAGGGGTGAGCGCACATGTCATACACGCTTCCGACTCCTTTCCGATATCTGACTCCAGCTCGATACACTCGCCACTCGCTAGTCTCTATTCAAAAATTCTCGCAAAATGTGAAAAATTTTTAGCAACTGCTGTTTAGTCATAGTGGCACTTTTTATAGAAGAAGAAGGTGAAGGAAATCGAAGATCATTCATGGAGGACAGAAAAGAACGCAAATTTTCGGTACATGCTGTTTAAAAAAAAAGCTCTATAGAAGGAGAATTTTCTACATTTTTACCTCATTTAAATTAATTTTAAGTACAGTTGTACTTGGAAGAGTAAAATTACTAACACCGGACAAAATAAAAAACAAAGCGCCACGCGTCCCGCAGTAGGAACACGTATAGACTGCCCAATCGGAGCATGATGGAGTCTGGTGGCAGTGGGATCGGACACTTGTAGCAAAGATGTTAACTATGGTGCTTCGAGTTCAGTGCCATTTCTCTCTTCCGACTGTATGATCTGAGTCGGATCAAAAGAATGCCTCGGCCATTACAATTGGTAAGTATCGTTCTTGTATTTGTTTGCATTGTTTAATTTATTTTGTCCACTACCAATCTGAGAAATCAGTATTATCTAAGCAGTTTTCCTAATAATAAGAAAAACTTTCAATATGTAGGTGGATTCCTACTTAACCAACAAATACATTCAGTATCCACTTACCTGGAAACCAAATATAGATGATACTAATCACTGTCACTATCCCCTGGGGATACGGAAAAAATAGAATAGATCCCAGGCATGATCTGCCTGTCGTAAAAGGCGACTAAAAGACTCCGAATCCAAAGTGTTATGCGACCCGTGCTGATGGACGCAAGGCGGTGGGTGAGCACTGTCGCTAACGAAGCCTACAGGAAACCGGGCGAAATCCTGTAGTAGACAGCCTTAGTCCTGTGCAGGGGGCACCTCAGGACCGTACCACCCCTTCCCCCATACTCGTTCACTGCAAAGAAGAACTGATAACGTTGGTACACCGTAATCACGTCAAACTGATACGGGTTCCAGGACGCCAGGAAGTTGCGGGTAATGAGGAAGTAGACGAACTTGTAAAAAGAGGTTCGGAAAAACACAAAAACTACTGGAAAAGTATACCGGGAAACAAACACGGGAAATAATACATCAAAGGACCGTGCCATAAAAAGACGGCAGGACTGTTACCGATGAACAGGAATCAACTAAACTGTATAATGGAGGCCTGGCCTGCGGGTTGTGCGGCGGGGATCCGGAGGCAATGGAGCGCTTGCTGTGCTGCTGCGAGGCGCTTTGGGCCACCCAGTACAGAACTTGTACAAGGTACGAAGGTACTGGATTGGGTGCAGCGTGGTTCTAGGTCCCGAGAATTACCTGTCTTTTTTGGACCTGCGCCTTGCGGCGGCGCAGTGTGTATTTTACTGTTTCCGGGTCCTTACCAGGCGGTCTGCTGGTCGAGTCTCCATTGTACAATGATACAAAAACACTTAGGCAAGATACAATTGGCCAACAAGCTCAAGTGTCACCGGAGGCAATAGCCAGACGGACCTAAATAAGGGTAGAGTTTTTAGTGAGTAGTCCTGACACAGTCAGTGGAGTCTCACAGTAGACGTTGAGCTTTCGGACTCATAACCTCTCCATAAATGATTTTCTTCACCTTCGAATAAAAAAAATCACTGTCACTTAAATCCTCACTAATTTAACAAATCATTCACAACTTTGCCTAAATTTTTAAGATAACGTCTATTTTAAGACAGTTGAGTCGCGGGCTTTTCGATGTATCATTTGGCGGAAATGTATTTACAAGAATTTGGACTATCCTCTTCAAAACGAATGATTTGTTCGTGATTTTTTTTAATCTTTTAAATAATGAAACAAAATGTTTTCCGTTGAAAATGTATTTGATAATTTCAATTGATAAGTTCCAACACTTTTTCGTCGATGATTACACCTCTACTGATGTGCGTCAAAACGTGCCTTCTAAAATTAAATTTAAAGTTTGTTTTGTACGAACAGAAAGAAACATTACAATTGAATTTGCATTCCTGTTTGGCTTGTATACACGAGTACTTTTTATGCATCAAATACGACTGCAATTCTACGTAAGAGTTCGAACAGAAATCGCACTGAAAATTAGAACCTGAAAAATAAAAGTTTTTTAGACAAAACCAGTTAATCGTCTGGAGTAATCGGAAGAAGTGGGAAGTTGAAACGACCTCCTCTGTACATCCCGAAACCTTTTTTTAAGCGCAGAAAGAGAAATCGTCAAGAATAATATAATAGGAAGAATTTATACGATTTATTTGAAATACAAAGAATACATTCCTCGACTTAAATACTAGATTCTAAAATAAAAAATTAATTAAATCACTGTAAAAAATATAATAAACGCCGTTGACTTATTTTGAAAAATATCTCCAAAATTAAATATTAAAATAATTTAAACAGCTTAATAATAATCAAAGAAGCTACAAAGAAAATAAATGTCCGAAGCAAATTAACATTAACTAGACCTAGCAGGTTGCGGTTTAACTTTTATTAAATCTGTAAAAGCTTCTTATATTATATTTTTATTTTTTTTTTAAATTACAATTATAGGCTTTTTTCTTTGCAGCTACTAGGTACATGTCACAATAACTGTAGTTTGGAAATTTATTATACGTCCTACATATTATACATGTATGTGAAAAAGAGATTTCAACACAATTTAATAATGAAATTGTTGTGTTGTACTAGTTTTGTTTTTCGTAAAAATATAAGAATATTATCAGAAGTGATAAAGAATGTTATGCATTTTCATGTAAATGGTTTCTACTTTCCAGTTGTACCGTAGAAATCTACATGGGATATCCGATTTATAGCTGGCATATCCTCCAAGTAACCCTACTGTTGGTACCTGCGCACCAGGGGGTAAAGGGAAACGAAAAAGCCGACACCCTTGCAAAACAGGGGGCCAAATCTGCGTTCGCTGGATCAGAACCAGTTTTTGGAGTCACCACAAGTGCCGCCAAAACATATATTTTGGACTGGGCGGAGAGGAAAATACTCACGTACTGGTCCGATATACCAGGGTTAACTCACTCGAAGGCGTTTCTACCTAAACCCTCGAGAAACACAACTAAGCAGATCCTAGAATGGAGCCGAAATGACCTGCGTATTTTAACGGGACTGCTTACAGGATACTGTCGCCTAAGATACCACCTCAGAAAGATAGGTCTGAACCAACAAACGGACTGTCGGTTTTGCTGCGTGAAAGACGAAACTGCTGAACATATACTATGTTCATGCCCCGGCCTGGGAAGAATAAGGTTCAACATATTTGGTCACGCCAACCTACAACCTACCGATTTTAAAAAAATCTCACCCTATACAACCATGAACTTTGTAAGAAGGGCTGGATTGTGCGGTGAAATGTAGCCTCTAGGGGTGAGCCTACTATGGGTCGCGGTGGAGGGGCCACCACGCCCCACTCACATGATACCTTACCTAACCTAACCATCCTCCAAGTAAATAAGGAAGGTGAAGTTAAAGTTTTTTTTATAAAAATTAGACTTACGGTTTTGTATAGGAAAGAAAATTTAATTTTAAATCTGATGTAAAAACTTAAAAGAAGAGAACAGGTTATTTTCTATAGTACGACCAGAAAGTATCTGGAATTTTCTGATTTTTTTTAATGCATGCTAGCATTTTAATTTTAAATCAATTAAAAGAACTAATGTCGTAGTTGGCTTTGACTGTCATGACTTGCCATTACATTCAATGTAATAGTCGTTTTGTCTGGGGAGTGATTTCATCACGTGGTGTCACTGACTTGAGCATTATTGATGGTACAGTGGAAAGTGTACGCTACTGTGCAATTCTTAATGAAAATCTTATACCAACAACGAATACTTTGTTTCCAGAAGGTTGGAGATTGCAACAAGACAACGTCCGCTGCCACACTTCCTTCTATTCAAGAACTTGGATGGAAAATAACGGGATTGCAACCATATTATGGCCAGCAGCTTCTCCTATCGAAAACATTTGAAGACTAATGAAAATAGAAGTGAAACAAGCAGCCTCTCGAAACAAAGTTCAATTAGTAGCAGCCGTTACTAAAGTTTGGCAAGTTACTGATGCTGAGGCATCAAACCTAATTATGGGCATTCCTCGTCGACTTTAGTTTACGTCTAAATGGTGCGTATATTAGCAAGCAAGATACTAATTTGTTTAGTAGAAAATATTATAAATTATTTAAAGTAAAAGTATTATTATTTGTTGATTTTTTTTTAGTTCCACTATATGTACTATACATAAATGTGTATAATTCTTTTTGTACATTGAACTGGTTTGGCCCCAAGTAAAAAGTTTTGCAGCAAGGAGAAATACGACGTTTAATAGGAAAGATATTAAAATTCTCTTTGAGGGATCTTTAAAAAATATCGATTCTAAAAAATGGCGTATATGTGTTGGGCATGTAATAACGGAAAAAAAAAAATGTGGAAACTGGACTATTTTATTAAATATATAACGCTATAACCCAGGTGGGGTGAAATAAACCCCGCGGCACTTTACAGACTTCCAACTACTTTTTGTAGTAAGTTTAACAAGCATTTTAAATTAACATAATATTTTTGTTAAATTTATAAGGTAATACCCATAGTTACACCACCGCAGGTAGGAAATGACCCTTAAGCTGCTAAAACCTTTTGTTTGTGGCAGGCCTTCAAATAAAAACAGGAAGGCTCAAGTAATATAATAATCAACACTATAACAGCTGTTTCGGACCATTTAGAAATCTTAAAGTTTGTTCGACCACTCTGTAAGCATTTTGCGTTAGCGTATAAGTAGGATTTATTACTCCGTACCATTTTAAAATAAGGTATACAAATACATTAAGAACCGCGTATATTTTTCGCTGTCCGCTTCACATGAAATTCCCCAAATGTCACTTGTAATTATCAAGTTTCCAATAAAAAATGTTATATGTCTACTTTCTATTTTAATTAACAGATAAAATTTATTATCAAAAACAATTTTTGTCTGGGACTCGAACCCGCGCTCTGTGATGGTACCTTGTACTCCTCTAAACCTGTTATAAGTCCTGAACCGTTAGTCCAATTTTCATGAAAACAGTTTTATTTGATTTATCGTTAAAAACTACATAAAATATAATTTTAGCTTTATCTATCTATTATTTATTTATTATTTATCTATCTGGGATCCACGATCTATCGATTGCCCTGCGAATAAGGAAGATTAGAGCATATCATATGTCTTTCCAGTTCTTTTGTATGGAGTCGAGAGCTGGACCCTAACAGAAGCCACGCTTAAACGTCTACAAGCTTTCGAGATGTGGTTGTACAATAGGATGCTAAGAGTAAGTTGGGTGGAAAAGATCACAAACGAGGAGGTGCTTGGAAGAATGCACAAAGATATAGAAGTGGTCAATATTGTAAAACAACGAAAACTTGAATATTTCGGACATATCATGAAACACCTAGAAAAGTATGACATTCTACATCTTATAATACAGAGTAAGATTAATATAAGAGACGCCCCGGCAGACAGTGGTTTGGTCTCACCACTATACAACTTTTCCGAGCGGCTACCAATAAAATAATGATTGCAAACATGATAGCCAAAATGATAGCCAACGATCGTTAAACGGTCATGGCACCTAGAAGAAGAAGATGTAAATTGTTATGGTACAACTATAACGTAGAATTCCCATATAATTTGTTTTATAACAAAGAATTAATAAAGAACTTCTATAACTGGTACAAATTTGTACATTTGCAGTGTACGAAATGGTATGGCATACCAAACGTAAAAAAAAGGTTGAAGGGCAAGAAAAAATTTAAAAAATGTCGTTTACACCGGTTGCAACAATTTCATTAATTGATCATTAAAATCATCACTATTATTTGGTACACTATTAATCGAAACAAATATTTAAAATCTAACTTTAAACATTAAACTACATACGAAATTAATATTATAATTTGCAAACATTTAATACCCTAATAAATTGATCTTTAAAAACGATCCACATTAAATTCGCCTCCATCGACCCCCTACGCCAAAAAAAGTATGAATACCTACTAGCAATACATCATTAAAAAATCCCAAACACCAGGCTCTGCGATAATATTGAGCACAGGCTCATCAGTACCTAATTGGTTAAATAATAAATTTTTATCCAATTAGTTTTTTAATAGACCAAGAGTGACCAATGACAAGTGACCAATTTTCAGTGGTCATTTCAATTTTAAAGAGGGTAGGAAAAAAGAATTATTTTAGTTAAAGTATCAGTCATGAAATTTATGCAGATAATTTCTAAAAGTATACTGACCAGGTAAGGACATATAAATATCTGGGCCACGAGATTTGCATCGGAAGAGACAATCAAACCACCGAAATTCTACGTCGTATAGGGCTGGCTGACTTGGGCAGCTTTCGGCAAGTTTAGTTATGTTTTCAAATATAACCTCCCAATATGCCTGAAGAAAAAGACCCTTAACCAATGTGTGTAACCGGTGTTGACCTACGGCGCAGAAACGCTAACCTTGACAAGGAGAACGGTGCAAAAGATCCGAGTGACTCAAAGGGCGATGGAACGTGTGATGTTGAGGGTTTCTTTGGGAGACAAGATCCCAAACCGCGAAATAAGACTAAGGTCAAGAGTAGCTGATGCTGTTGACAGAATAGCCACACATTTTCTTTTCTCCTAATTGTTGACAGAACGCTATAAATATTTATAGAAAATAGTTTTATTTTTGTTATTTCATTAGTCTCACAGATATAAATTTAGCTGTCTCGCTCGCACTCACACGGGAACGATTTTTCCTCTGGCAGATAGTAAGTGATAAAATTTATTTCTGGCAGTCAATAACATGTTTTCTTTATTATGTTGAAATTTGAAGACTAATGAAATAACAAAAATAAAACTATTTATAGCGTTCTGTCAATAATTAGGAGGGACGAAAATGTTCTGACGAATTTTTTATACATTCAGTATACTTTTAGAAATAATCTGCAGGAATTTCATGACTGATACTTTAACTAAAATAATTCTTTTTCACTACCCTCTTTAAAATTTTGTGGTAATTTACCCCGGTCATTGGGGGCTGCCAGAAATGGCTTTTATTATCGAGCAGATATAAAACATTGAGTCAGCAAATTTTTAAGACTTTTGAAATGACAACTGAAAATTAGTCATGGGCTCTTGGTCTATAAGGAATCATCTCGAATAATTTGTTTATGAAATCAAACTGCGTAACTGTAAATATGGCAGCAAACAATTACTCACGATTGCTGCAAAATTTCTAGAACACATATTATCTGCTAACCCTTTTGGTTGCCCCTAATGAAAAAGAAATCGTCCTCGAAAGACTCGAATCTGTAAGCTTAAGATATGGGTGGCAAATAAACTACAAAAAACGAAGACCATGATTATCAACCGAGAACAAGAAAGTGCTCCACAACCAAACAAGGTGGCAAATTGCGATATCGTCGGAAGGATCGTGTATCTAGGGTCAATAATAACATCAAATGAGGATTGTGAACCTGAAATTCGTAGACGAATTCAACTGGGTATAACAGCTATGAGCCAACTCAACAGAGTATGGAAAGATCGCAACATCTCGATCCAAACAAAAAAAGCTCTAGTAAAATCACTGGTATTCTCAGTTTTTTGGTACGCTTCGGAAACGTGGGTGATCAAGGCCGCTGATCGACGGAGAATCGATGCGTTTGAAATGTGGTGTTGGCGCAGAATGCTAAGAATCTCATGGACTGCTCGAAGAACAAACGCATCCATGTTAAAACAAGTAAGAATAGAGCACCGTTTGTCGAGCTAAACTTTAGCACGGGCTCTAAGGTTCTTCGGCCACATTATTCGACACGATAATGTGGAGCGCTTCATTGTACAGGGAATGCCATTTGGTAAAAGACCACGAGGCCGATCACCAACGAAATGGACAGACACCGTTCGTAATTTAACTGGCCTATATTTAGAGACAGCAACACGAGAGGGTAACAGCAGACAACGATGGCAAAAAATTATTAGTCACGTCCTGGACAAACTGGATAGTGACAGAAATTCACAACAACGAGTACACAAAGCAGCCGTCCGACCGGCCATGACATACGGAGCCGAATGCTGGCCACTCAAAAATCAGCACGAAAATCAATTACACTGCGAGATAATGATGCTCAGGTGGGCAAGTGGTGTAACTAGGCAGGATCATGTCGGAAACACACACATAAGAGGCATCTTCAAAGTGAGACCTATCCCAGATAAACTACAGGAGAGCCGTCTGCGGTGGTACGGACACGTTATGAGGCGACCATCCGACCATATGACCAGAAAAGTGCTAGATACCGAAACTAAACCCCGAGGACGAGAAAGACCCCGAATCACATGGATGTCCGTAGTAAATAAGGGCCTCAAAGAAGCCCGAGGCAACAAAGAGACGAACCAGGACCTAGCTGCCTGGAGACACATGACACGGAAGGCCGACCCCAAATAAAATGGGAAAGGGCCAGGTAAAAGAAGAACAGGAAGATACTCGTCCTTACCTCTACCCCCAATTGTCCAACTCTCATATCACTATCAAGCATTTTTGACAGAATTTGGAATGTTTAATAGGTAGTCAGTTCATTATTACAGTCAGTTCTTTATTATAGTTATTATACGTGGGGCTAAGAGAGTTAATGGAGGCAAGTAATTTTTTTTGTTACTATATTTTTTTCTTTTTACAATAGAAATGCCACTGCAATACAATTGAAACACCAAAGTGGATAATAAAGTCTTAAATAATTACTAGAGAGTCGTTCGTTAACACCCTATTCAGTCGTCTAAAAGAGTATTTGTCGCGGTAAAATTAACAAACTGGATAAAAATAAACAAACCCGTGGAAAAAAAGTTTGTTTTAAAGTGGCCCATAATAATTTCGGCGAAATTAACAAAATCAATACGTTACATAATACATACATTTAAAAAAAATTATGATAGAAATCCCACTTCGTAATCTATTTAGGTAATGTTCAGCTCTCTTAAATGTAGAGTCCTAACGTGCGCGTTCAGATTATCCTTTCTCTTTGATTTGTAGTTGCATCCAAGTACGAAACATTCAAAAGAAGGTTGCTTTCCACATTCGTATTTCCTATGTCGACTCAGCGAGTGGGAATACTTGTACATCTTATTACAAATGTGGCACTGGTAATAATTTTCGGACTTAATTTGGACTTTCACTTCCGGATAGAACGCTAAAATAAATCCATGTTAGTTTTTATAATAAAATACAAGCGAAATATTCATCGTTGTTCAAAATTTCTATTCTAATAATCATAAGAAAGGTAGGTAGATGACCAGTGTATACCAATTTGAAGGAATCAATAAGGATACGGAATAATTGAAGGGAAATACTATAAACAAACAATTTAGAATATACGAAAATCTACTTTTTATCTAAATTTATTAAAACAAACAACAAAGAGTAGATGTTATTTGCTTCTACCAAAAAAATTGCTTGCGACGAAATACTCCAAAAAGTAATAAGACGTATTTTTTAAAAATACGCGCGCTCTAAATATCAATTTGCATATTTATTTGGTAGGTTGGTATGACCGATTAAACAGCTGGCATATGCCTTATTAGGTTAGAAATTGCAGCGTTTTTTGTGGTCAAAGAAGATTGTTATCAGCGATTTATAAAAATGTAATTTCTTGTTCTGATTTATTGAAAATATTACAAAAGTGATATTAAATGTATTAAATCACAAGTTTATAAGTGGTACAACTTATTTGGTAAAGTAGTCGAAGACGAACCTCGCTCAAGAAGGCCTCACTAATGAAAACATCAACAAAATCAATGAGCTTGTTTGTACCTTCCAATCGTCAAAGATACGTCGCAGATATTGTTGGTTGACCAAAAGGATCAACACAAACAATTTTAAAAGACAATTTGTGCTTATCTCGTGTGTCTTCTTGTCTGGTTCCAAAATATTTGAATTTGTATGAACAGAACGTCGTATTGATGTGGTTGGAGAGATGCTTGCTACGACTGAATGATCTGAAATTCAGAATTACTGGCGATGGGACTTGTATCTATGCTTATAAAACAAGTCTTTAATATAGCAAATATCGTGCTGCAGGTAATCCAAAACCCAAAAAACTACGTCAAAATAAACAAAACATCAAGGGCAAGTTGCCTGTTTCTTCGACAACCGTGACGTTGTCCATAAAGAGTTCCTTTCAGCTGACGCAAACAGTCAACACAGAATATTATTTAGGTCTTTTGTGTCGTTAACGCGAGTCAATTTGTAAAAAACGACCAGAATTATCAAGTAACAATTCATGGTTTTGCATCATCGCATATTACCATCATTGTTCGTCAGTATTTTATCAAAAATCAAGTAAATGTCGTTTTCGAGTACCGTAATCGCCAGGTATGGCACCGTGTGACATTTTCCTATTTTCTCGACTTAAATTACCAGTTGATGGACATCGTTTTGACTAAAAAAAAGCCACACAAGAGAATACTTTGGCTGCTTTAAAGGCTATGCCAAAAACGGAAGGGGATTACTTTAAGTGAGAATAAAATTTGGATGAATAAAATAATGTCGATGTGTTTTATTTAATCAGTTTCATTACTTTTTGTCGAATGTATACCTAGTAAGGTCTCCGATTTTAGGAAAAAATTATTTATGCTTGATTTTAACAGGCTGGTAAAATGAAAAAAAAATAAATACAACCAAAACCAATAAAAAATCAGCCAATAAATGGATAATTATAAAAAATTAACATAATTGTGAATAATAATATACATCTGCATCAATCTACCTTTAGTAAGATTTTAACACTCATTCATCGATTTGTATATAAAATATACCTAATTTTTATTAAATTAAAATTTACTTTCATGCCATTTTAACTACCTCATGCATAAACGACTATTTAGAACTGAAAAATAATGTTAAACATAAATTTCCATTGTTTTTTTGTAAATGTTTGTTTAAACCCTATTTTAACATAATCTTTTAACTCTTCCCAAACAGGATGTGACTCAAAAGTTTGCATAATAATAAAAAAATTGACAAAAAATATTCGCTTACACAAAAAAAATTTATTTCATAAAAAATACACAACTTGTCTTGATTTTCAAAGTGTCTGGGACAAATTTAAGAAGGTTAAGGTTAGGGTTAGGTTAAGGTTTAGGTTTAGGTTAAGGTTAAAGTTTAGGTTAATAGTAAAAAACGTTTAAAATAATTTTTGTTCACTAGATTTTTTAATAACAAAATTTTGTAATAAATGCGTACATATATACATATAGTTACGCCTCTTTCATGTAGGGGTAGGCACGGACCACTTTCCTTCACTTGCTACGCTTCTTACACATATCTTTTGCTTTCTTTACTTTCCTTAGTGCTCTCATACATGCTCGTCGGTTGTTGGTACTCTTGACCTGGACTTTCTTCAAAACAATGTTGATCTGATCGAGATATGTTTGCCGAGGTCGACCTCTACCGACTTGTCCATTCACACTCACCATATAAATTTGTTTCGTTAATCTTCCTTTATTCATCCTTTTTAAGTGTCCAAACTATCAAAGCATTTCTTTATCTATCTTTGTAACCACATCTTCTTTTACACCACATCGTTCCCTTATCTCACTATTCTTCACTTTATCCATCAGAGTCACTCCAGCTATACTTCTCAGACTACTCATCTCCGCAGCATTAATCCTATTTTCATGCTTCTTCTGCCAAACCCAACATTCACTACCATAAATAAGTGTAGGAATCAACACTCCCCTTTGCACAGCCAGACGTGCCGTTTTTGACATTTTCTGGGTGTTCATAAAGCTATACAGTGCGTACATATCTAAATCATGTTTTATTATTAATAATGGATTATTTTATAATTATTTAAAGTTAATGGATAAACTTTTCGAAGTTTTGTCTAAAAAACAAAATGAATAATAATTTACGATTATTTGATAATTATTAGGGTAAATAGTTGATAGAATAAAAAACAGCAATCGCTATGAAATTTTTTTAAAATAATCGTGAAATATCCATGCCTAACATAGCTAATTTTTGTATAGCTGACATTATTTGTTCATTTGTTATCAAACAAAATCTGTCAATTGTACGCTAAGCATGTTTACCAAAAAACTATATGTAACAGTTTTATTAGATTTATAAATTAATGAGCTTCACAATCACCTTAAATTTTTACAAAAAATTTTGTTAAAAAAATCCAATGAACAGATATTATTTAAAATTTTCCAATATTTATATTAGTCATGTGATTTAAGGAAGAAGAAAACTATGTAGGTGAGAACAACACTTTTATTGTCTTTTTTTATATGCCGACACATTTTAAATGATTTTTAATTTTCAAAAATAACATATAAACATTGTGATTTATTACTAAGTAAAATTTGCAGATTTTTTTTGAAGTTTATTAATGAAACGATCTTTAAACGGGGAGCAGAATAATTTTCGTGCGATGCGTTTCTTCATGCTGTTTCAGCGAAGCCTTTTGAGTGTAAGCTTTACCACATAATTCGCATATAAATTTTGGTATTCCATCGCATTCGTATTTGGTGTGCCTGTACAAATTCGGTCTGTGCTTGTAGGATTTGGCACACCTGACACATTTAAATTTTTTATCCTCTGCAAAAGAAAAAAATTATATTAAAAAGGCAAAGATTTAGTTAATAATTTGTAACGATGATAAAATGTGGGAAATAACTCTTCAGGCAAGCCATGAAAGTTATCTTCACTGGTCGCCACTTAAAAACGCCACGTTTGTAGTTGTTTAAGCGCCGCTTAACGGTACAGAAGTAAACGTTAAAAAGTAAGTGGTGTTTTTTTATACCATACCAATAAATAAAGTAAGCGTTTTGCACTACGAGGTTTTTTTCAGGCGAGCTACAAGTGTCTTCACCGATAGCCACTTAAAAACGCCAAGTTTGTGGTTTTTTGAATGCGCTTTACGGTACAAAAGTAAACGTTAAAAAGTAAGTGGTGTTTTTTAAAACAGACCAATAAATAAACTGAACGTTTTACACTGCAAGGAATTTTTCAGGCGAGCTACAAAAGTTTTCTTCACCGATAGCCACGTTTGTAGTTATCCAACCGCTGCTTTACGCTACGGATGTAAGCGTCAAAACAACAAGAGGTGCTTTCCGTGACAAACCAATAAATATAGTGTACGTTTTGGCTACTTAAAAACGCCCTGTTTGTAGTCTTAATTTCCATTACAGAAAAACACGTCGATAAAGTAGGTAGTGCTTTTTGTATACAAAAAAAAACGTTTTGCAGCTAAGAAATGCATACCAACCTAGTGATGATTATTAGTTTCCTGCTAAATTTTTTCGGAGGGTATTAAAAATAAAATAAGCAATAAAAACTTTGTAACTATTTTTAACACTCTCCTGGGGATAAAAAATATAATTCATCCCGAGTATGGTCTGCTGTCGTAAAAGGCGACCCGTGCTGATGAATGCATGGCGGTGGGGGAGCACCGTAGCTAACGGAGCCTACAGGAAACCTGGTGAAATCCTATAGTAGACAGCCTTAGGGCTGTGCAGTGGGCACCTTAGGGCCGGACTACCCCTTTCCCCCTACTAGTTGACTGCAAAGGAGAACTAAGAACGCTGGTAAATCACGTCAAACTGATACGGGTTACAGTACGCCAGGAAGTTGCAGGTAATGAGGAAGTAGAAGAACTCGCAAGAAGAGGTTCGGAAAAACAAAAAACTACTGGAAAAGCATACCGGAAAACAAACACGGGATCCGGGGGCGGTGGAGCGCGTGCTGTACTGCTACGGGGCGCTGGAGAGGATAGGCGGATCTTGGGCGGCTACATTGTTCCAACTTAGTACAGAACTTGTACAAGGTACGAAGGTACTGGAATGGATGCAGCGTGGTTCTAGGTCCCGGGGATTGCCTGTCTGTTTCGGTCCGCTGCCTCGCGGCGCAGCCTCGCGGTGTGTATTTTGTTGTTTCCGGGTCCTTGCCGGGCGATCTTCGGGTCGAGTCTCCATTGTACAATGATACAAAAACACATAGGCAAGATACAATTGGCCAACAGGCCTAAGTGTCACCGGAGGCAATAGCCAGACCGACCTAAATGGGGGTGGAGTTTTTAGTGAGTAGACCTGACACAGTCAGTGGAGTCTTCCAGTAGACCTCTCCATAAAGGATTCGCTCTGCAAAAAAAACACGTGTGCAAGTGGAGAGATGTTATAAACTTTTTACGGTAATCCTACCTTTAATAGAGTATTTAAAAGTACCTTGGCATTACATAGTGTGTTATGGTTTTTTTTTTCGACTACCATTTAAAATTACAAATAATTCCGAATGAACTTAAAATAAAATGAAAATACAATGGAAAAAATATATTTTATTTAACGAAAAAAATCCAACTTACAATTTGCCCAACATTAAGAGAATCGTTAAAAAATAACCGATAATGTATTTAATAATTATTAAAAATATTAATAGTTTGAATTTGAGAACAAGAAAAGATTTTTTTAAATGAACGCAGACAAATTTTCAAGGGATATTTACCTAGTCAATAAATATTAGGAAATAAAATAACCTAAAATGGCACGTATGCATAAAAAAAACCTAATATAAAACCATAGAAAACATACTTATATTCGTAATTGTTACCGAAATAAAACGACTTGAATAGCTGATTAAAAGGTTTGAAAGTCGAATAGTTCATGCATGTTTTCCATGGTAGGCACATGTTAAACAATAATGACAATAGATTTTACTGGTAACCATTAAAAATTAAACGTTTAATAAACTAAAAATTAAAAACTTATCTACGAAATAGTTATTAAAATTATATTTGGTGAATGACACGTATGACATTAAAAAAGACTTGGTATAATACAGGAAAAATATATTTTAAAAAAATAGCCCAACACATTAAAATTCTCGCAGTCAATTTTTACAAATTTGATGTCCCTATCTTTCGTGAATTACAATGATAATTGAGTTGCTTAGCGGAAGAGTGACCTAATCCACAAATTTACAATATCAAAAATAATTAGGTTTTTTCCTAAAGGTGTATATTTGAAACCATAGTGGCCTAAACTTCGTTTTGTCTATTTCTAATAGATGGCGTTGTTCAAATGTTCTTTTTCCATTATAAATAGATGGTTTATTTTAAAGTAAAGTTAAAGTTATTTGATAGGCGGAGAGGAAAATACTTACGTACTGGTCCGATATACCAGGGTTAACCCACTCGAAGGCGTTTCTACCTAAACCCTCGAGAAACACAACTAAGCAGATCCAAGAATGGAGCAGAAATGACCTGCGTATTCTAACGGGACTGCTTACAGGACACTGTCGTCTAAGATACCACCTCATGCCCCGGCCTGGGAAGAATAAGGTTCAACATATTTGGTTACACTAACCTAGAACCAACCGATTTTAAAAAAATCTCACCCTATACAACCATGAACTTCGTAAGAAGGGCTGGATTGTGCGGTGAACTGTAGCCTCTAGGGTAGAGCCACAATAGACCTACTAAGGGTCGCGGTGAAGGGGCGACCACGCCCCACTCACATAATACCTAACCTAGGCCTTTATTGTTACACTCTATAATTTTCAAAAGAAAAAACAGTGGCACAAACTTTACTTAGGCCACTATGGTTTTAAAACTATAACAATATTGACAGAAAACGTAAATGTTTAGGCTTTCAGTCTTGTCAATCATAACCTCTTCTGAAGCTTGTCATTTTAATTCATTATTTTCTAGTTGAAATTAGATAATTATAAAAAGCATTTTATTTAAGAAAATGTTAGAAAATGAAGTATCAGAAATATATTAAAGTTCGCGGGAAATATTTGTGATTCCCTAAACTTCTGGAGAATCTGTTGCTAAATAGGAGGCTACTAACCAACGAACAAGAGAACGTACACCCAGGAGATCTATTGAAATGTCTATTTTATCATATTTCTATGTGATTATTGAAAGTACTTATTAGTTTATTTATTTTCATTTTATTGGTATAGCATACGATAACGTAATATGCAAGAGCCGGAAACGAAAAAGGGACGTAGCCAACTGGAAAAAGAAGTCAAAAAGAGCCAGAGCTCTTGGACATGCGTATACAAACGTCAAAGGGAATTATGTGGCAGCAAAGATTTTCAATCGCCGACGACCAAATCGTAATAGCACAGGATCATGATGATTTAAGCTATATGACTCAAAAACTTATAAAAGAGTACAAGAAATCTCGAAGTCAACACAAAAAAATGTGCATTGGTGGTCTAGCACAAGACATTTACTTGGATGATGGAACAAAGATTAAACACAGCGAGGAATATAAATTCTTGGGAATGAAGATAACACACGATGAGCTACACGACACAGCAATCGAAGAACGAAACACACAAGGCAGACAAGTTATCTCTATGATGAACGGAATCTTATGGGATAAAAGCATTATAACCTTCGGTAGTGAAACATGACAAATAAAACATTCTACAGAAAAAATTCTAATAACAACTGGGATGTACTTCTGGAGGAGATCTGCGGGAAAATCAAGAAGAGACAGAATACACAACGACAGAATAAAAGATATAATGGGTGCCAGACATACGATTGTTGATAATATAAGAACAAAACAGTTAATATGGTATGTTCACGTCCAAAGAATGTCAGGCGATAGGTTACCAAAACGAATTTTGACATGGTCACCCCAAGGGAAGAGACGAAGAGTAAGACCAAGACCATTAACAAAGAGATGAAAGAAAGAGACTTGCCGGAGAACTTATGGCAAGATAAAGATGAATGACGGTTAGGAGTCGAAAGGCGTCGTAGAACGCTATAAGCCGATATATATATATATATATATATATATATATATATATATATATATATATATATATATATATATATATATATTAGATTTTTAGATATGGATTTTCAATAGTGAATATGACGATCTATTACAGCTGTTGCTGTATATATCGCCGGTTTAACATGTATTCTATCGCAACCTGAAGACGAATAATTCTGCCCAAGACAATGAAGTTGACTTCTATGACGATAAACCAACCCAAGAATAACTTTATAAATGAGTAGAGTAGCGGCCTAAGGCACATACATTTTTTTTTAATGTTTAAATTAATACTCGACGATCGATGCTTATTTTCTCCATATTTAATGACCAAGGCTTAGGCCACTCTTTTGCTAAGCGACTCAATTAGCATCTATAGAAATTCGTCCAAATTTCTTTATTGTGTATTTATTTATTGTTTACTGAAAAATCGTTACATTTATTTGATTCTTCAAACGCAAAAAAGTACCTAATGGGATGCTTTTCGCGCCCTATATATTGTTACAACACGGTCCTGTTATTTGTCGGCGTCCGAGTGTCGACCACAACTAGGGTGCATATTAATGAAGCGCTTTGTCGGCCGCCGCCTCAGTCTAGCAAAATCTCGGACACCGCATCGCGAAGATAGAACGATTGTTTCGGACTTTCGAGAAAAAGGTGGAATAGTCTGGAATTATAATTTAGAAATATAAAAAAGGACAGCGGTCGTGAAAAAGACAGTTTTAAAAGTGTTTATGAGTTATGAAATTTAATTAGTTGTAATTAGCTAAATATCTAAGTAATTTATAAAAGTAAAATTTATTGTTTAAAAGTATTGGAATAAAAATTGTTTTGTTACTGTATCGAGAGTTTAAAATAACCGAACCTAAGAAAGAAGTAATTTCGTAATAATATTTATATATTCTTGTTCAGGATGACAAACTTAACAACATACTAAAATTTCAAAGAAATCGGAGATGTGTAAGCTATTCTGTATAATAATCATATTTTTTGGTATTGCCTGAAATCTGCAAGCTACTGTATTTTCGAGAATATTTTAACAAAAAGAAATTCTATAGGCTATAATAACGATGATGAAGAGAGCGTATTTTATAGTGAATAACCCTGTATATTCACAACGTAAAAGTATTTGGTATTAAAAATAAAGTTGGCCAGCCACTGGCCATATATTACGTCGATCCCACAGATACGCTATTTGTGTCGTCCAACCTTCAATTTACAAATTAAAATTCCATAGATCAGAGAATGAGATCTCGTGAAAGCACAACAGGTGAGATTTGAGGCTGCTTTTTTGAGTAAAAGTAGTCGAGCAAATGCTACAGCTGAACTGTGGCGGTTTTCCACATTCTAATTTAAGATGGCGTCCCAAACTGCTTCTGTGTGTGTACTGTTTCAAACATCTAGGACAAGTGTGTTTTGAATAGACTGCTTGAGTTGCACCTACAAATTCAAAAGTTTACTATAAAAAAAATTTGAGCATAGTAATCCTATTATTAATCATTGTTTAAAGTGGTTTTAATAATTTCATAAAATATTTACGAGAATAAAAATAAAATAATATCAGAAAACAAATATTACCAGGCCGATCCCAACCAATTTTGAAAATTGTAAATTTTTTCTAATATAACGTGCCTTATTAGTTTTAAGCATATGGAAAACTTGTTTATAATTAATTAAATTAATTTAAAACCATCAGATATCAAAATTATCCGGCCATACATAAGATCTGTCAAAAAATAGAAATTTTACCAAACTGTTAATTAAGAATTGTAAACTAACTTCTATTAATCAGGTAACTCCTGATAAAAGATCGGGCCAGGAACACTGTATACAGACTAAAGTGTCAGGGTGGGTGGAGGTGCAACGGGATTGTTCACACCAAGATCTAGGCACTCCAGAAACACCCTCACACAATAAAATCGGACAGGTTGCCAAAAAAGACCTTGATAGGAAAAAACAATAAAAGAAAAATACCAACCAATAGAAGACTGGATAAAAAAAAACACCATTGACCAGTCTAGGAGTAAAACGATGGTACACTGACGGATCAGGTACGCTACGGGGCAGGTGAGTTTGGAGCATCCTGCAACCACAGGGAAAACATACCCCTGGAAAAATAAGCCTCGATCTTCCAGGCTGCAGTCGATGCCATACTCAGGTGTGCTACGCACCTGACAAAATGCAGAGTGACCAACAGTGAGATTGATATTTTCACTGACAGTCGCGCGGCCATTGAGGCACTTGTGTGTGGGATTGCATGCAGGCCCTCACCGAGTTAGCGACTGCAAACAAGGTCACTCTTACATGGGTTCCTGGGCATACAGGGATAAATGGCAACCAGGTAGCCGATGAACTGGCAAGAAACGGGACCCTGGTGGAACCAAAAAGCCAGTTGGTCGGATTCCAATTGCCGAAGCGAAACATACATTGAAACTAATCCTTTAGCAAGAACATATCGCTCAGTGGAATGCAAATACTGGCTGCAGAACATCAAGACAGCTGATAAAAAAACCTTTTCAGAAGAGGGCAGACGCACTCTCGACAATGAACAGGAATATGCTAAGCAGTACGCTTGGTATGCTCACTGGCCACATCGAACTAATGGCACACCTCTTTAAACTTAAGCTGGCGGCTGAGAAAGACTGCCGGCAAAGAGGAAGAGAGCAACATACACATTCTGTGTTACTGCCAGATGATAGCGGTGTACAGGTATCAAACCTGGGGCCGCATGATAATGGATCTAAATGAGACAGGGTAAACAGAAATCCTGCGGTTTGCCAAAACCAGCGTACTGGAATTCTGATGCTCTAAAGACACAGCGGTAGTCACAAAGGATAAAAAGATCTGGGTGATATAGGTGCCTATAGCAATGGCCCAACCGCAAGATTGTAATGTATTGTATGAAAATTTAAGAATTTTTTCTTGACCTCTGTATGACAGGATTTTAATGAGGCATTATAATAACTGAATTATTTTGATATGGTTTTACGTTAAGAATATCAGGATTTTGTTCAACCAGAGCCGCAGAATTGTAAATGTTAACTTTTTTGTGTCTTTCCTATGTTCTGATATCCTTTTCTTAAAATATTATTCCGGTTGTCCCTCATAGCATTTATTATAATTATTGTAATATAATTAATTTTCTGAACAACGTTCGATTGTAATTCTAAGAAAGTTTTAATATATTTTGAGTGAATTCATTATTAAAGGTGAATTTTAATAATATAATTCGAAACGAAAAAAAATAGTAGTTTTTTCTCTATACTCTATACTTTCAAATAATAAATACGTATTTACGTTAAAATCTATTTTTTTAAATCGTAATACTTTAAAATTCAGCTTTAATTTTTAAAAAAATGCGCTTTTTTTGCCAGTCCAAATATTTTTCACGACCACTTTAAACAAGAATTAATTAACTTTCTAACCAAATTATATATATTTTTGCATTTCTACTCCACTAATTTAGCTAATGCTACTTAAAAAAATGCTTTTAAACCCAAAAATGTCTCCATTGTGTTTATATTTTCGTCCATCATCCCATACCACATAAATTCTTATCACTTATTACAAAGAATGTTTCACATGTATATTTTTCAACTTTTTGTTATAGTTTGCTTGTGTTTGTTAACAATTAAAAATAAAACAGGTCGTTTAAGATTCTGTACAAAGAAGTACTTGCACAAAATGTATTTCATCCACGAATTACATACCTTTGTTATTGTTGGAAGGAAATATTGTAGGAGAATTATTTAAATACGGAACAGATAAATTATATAAAATGCTGCAAGATCTATTTCAAAGGTGTATTAATCAGTCTGAAGTCCCAGAAGAATGGAAAATATCACATATGTCAACAATACACAAAAAGGGGGACAAAAGCGAATGCGACAATTATCGAGGAATTGCCGTAACAAACACAATCAGTAGAATATATGGCAAGATCTTAAAAAACAGAATCGAAAGGGAATACACGGAAATGGAAGCAGAAGAGCAAGCCGGATTTAGAGCGGGAAGATCAACGATTGACCATCTGTTCTCACTAACACAAATTATAGAAAAAAAACTAGCATTCAATCAAGAGATCCATATACTGTACGTTGACCTAAAGAAAGCATACGACAGCGTACCCTTAATTAAACTTTGGGAAACTCTGGAAACTTCCAACATTAATATTGAACTGATAAAAGGAGTAAAGTCATTATACAATAAAACCAAATCAAGAATTAAAGTTGGACAAAACCTAACAACAGGGTTTAATATCACAAAAGGGCTGAAACAAGGGTGTTGCTTGTCACCAACATTATTTAAAATATATTTGGAACGGGCACTAGCGAATTGGAAACGGAAATGCCAAAACATGGGCATACCTTTAGATGAGGACACAACATTATACACACTCTCATTCGCAGACGATCAAATTATAGTCGGCCAAGACATAGACGACACAGAGTATATGACACGAAAACTTATAGAAGAATATAAAATTTGGGGACTAGAGGTTAATGTAGAAAAAACGGAATATATGTGTATCGGGGGAGTGCAACAGGACTTACAATTATCAAATGGACAAAAAATCAAACACACGTCAGCTTACAATTACTTAGGAATGAGAATATCAAAGGATGGGACACTCGAAGAAGCAATATTGGACAGAAATATGAAAGGAAGAAGAGCAATATCAATGTTAAACGGAGTACTGTGGGATAGAACAATAAGCAACAACAACAAAAAAAGAATTTACGACACGATAGTGAAGAGCATAATAACGTACGGTTGCGAAGTATGGCCTTTGAAAGAAAAGATCGAAAGAAAAATTAGAGCCACAGAAATGGATTACTGGAGACGAGCAGCGGGGAAATCAAGACTAGAAAGAGTTACAAATGAGAGGATAAAACAAATAATGGGAGTACAGCACGACATCACAGATGAAATAAGAACTAAACAGTTGATATGGTACGGGCATGTTCAAAGAATGCCACCAGACAGAATTCCAAAGAAAATATTACAGTGGAACCCCAGAGGAAGAAGAAGAAGAGGAAGACCACGAAAGAGCTGGAGAGAAAGCATACAAAAAGAGATGGAAGAGAGAGATCTGAGAGAGGACATGTGGACGAATAGAGAGGAATGGAGATTAGGAATCGCAAGACGCCGACGCACGTTTTAACGCGATATATATATATATATATATATATATATATATATATATATATATATATATATATATATATATATATGTTATTGTTGTAGGTACTTAAAAGAATATGGTAGCCCTTAATTTTAAGGCCATCAAAATTTTTGACTTGTGTTGAGATTAAATATAATCCTACCAAAAATATTTTTACGTAAAATGTTGCCAAGACGAGACCATGCAGCTCGCACTGTCAAAAAGTTATCAGATCTCATGTAGAGCCAAGCTTCTAACTCTACACGCCCTAACTTCACAAGATCTACACCTTAGTCAAAATATGTGGTGTGACCATTTTGCTACATTCACATGAGTGTAAGGTGAAATATGTATTCACTGTTAATTACTTTTCTGTTATACAATAGTTCTTGAGGTAACGGATTGGCTAAGCTACATATTTTCGCTAAGGTGTAGAGCTTGTGAAGTTATAGCTTGTAACGTTAGGGCGTGTAGAGTTAGAAGCTTGGCTCTACATAAGATCTGATAACTTTTTGACAGTGTGAGCCGCATGGTTTCTTCTTGGCAACATTTTACATGAAAATGTTTTTGGTTGGATTTAACTTTTTTTGTAAGTCGCTTTCGACAATATTTTTTTTTGAGGTGTATTTCTACATCGGAGGTACCTTTTTTCATAGCCCACTCTCTATCTTTGCCTTTTTTCTTTGTTGATTTACGGTTTATAATAAGTGATAGATCAGGGCGCTACTTGGCTCTTGGGCGATTATATTCGACTAAAGCTGACTGTTGTGCTTTATTATTTTATTATTTATGTAATAAGGAGTCCCTATATCAATTTTCAGACCTCTAACATCAAAATTTGCGGAAGTCTCATACTATTACTCACAAAAATTCTACCCCTATGTAGGTCCGTCTGGCTATTGCCTCCGGTGACACTTGGGCCTGTTGTATGTTTAATACGGTCCTAACTAAGCATAATATTAATTGTATAGTCAGCGAAAAGATTGGAAAAGCATGTTTATAAAGATAAGATAAATAAAAGTGGCAAGAATGAGTCTTATTAAAAATATGGTACAGAGTTATAGGATGTTAAAAATCTCCAATTATTGGAATATTTGGTATTATGGCAACGACTTAAATCATTTCCAACGGTTTTAACCTTAAATAATTTTTTTTAAGATTTAAATCAAAAATTATAAATTATTTTTAAAACCATTTTTAATTAGTGACAGTTTTAATTATGTGATGGTCTTAGTGACCTACAATGTGATTTTTTTCTTTGACGCCCTTTTGTGTGTACCACCTTTTACAGGTGTAACTGCTTGTACTTGGTTGTTTTTTCAAACAAAGATTATTATGATTGTGGTAATGTTAAGCAAAAGTAAATGCCAACAAAAAAAAATTCAACTTTTATAAAACAATTTTAATTTCTAATTATAGGTAATAATAAATCCCCTAACGTATAAAACTTTAAAAATACAGATGGTACAATATCACTTATATTTAAGGCACATTCATTTTGTGTTATTGTCAGCAGAACTAATTTACAAACTTACATTTATTCTTATAACCTAATAGTGTATCTAAAAAGTTAAGTCAGTATAGATACGTTTTTTTGGCTAATTTAACCTTACGATATACTATTTATCCCTAAAATATTGTTTTATTATTAATTTAATTATAATAGTTTGGATAGTTTGGTTTTTACATGGTGCCATTGTT
This sequence comes from Agelastica alni, assembly GCA_950111635.1. NCBI lineage: Eukaryota > Metazoa > Arthropoda > Insecta > Coleoptera > Chrysomelidae > Agelastica > Agelastica alni. The sequence goes on along the minus strand of OX467709.1, from coordinate 22,560,015 downwards.
TAGGGATATATTTACAGCCACAACACGTAGAAAGATACATGAAAAAAATTGGTTACCTGTTAATGCATATTACACGCACCTGACAGAAAACAGTAATATTGATATTCTCACTGACAGTCGCGCGGCCATTGGGGCCCTCGTGAGTTGCACCACAACATCATTAGTTGTGTGAGACTGCATGCAGGCCCTCATTGAGTAAGCGACTGCAAATAAGGTCACTCTTACATGGGTTCCTGGACACACAGGGAAAAACGGCAACGAGGTAGCCAATGAACTGGCAGTCCTTGAGCAAGAACATATCGCTCAGTGAAATGCAAATACTAGCTGCAGAACATCAAGACAGCTAATGAAAAAACCTCTACAGAAGAGGGCAGACTATGGAAGATGAACCGGAGTAGGCTAGGAAGCACGCTTGGCCTGCTCACTGGCCACATCGCACTAAGGGCGTATCTCTTCAAACTCAAGCTGGCGACTGAGAAAAACTGCCGTCTATGCGGTAAACAGGAAAAGAGCAGCGTACACATTCTGTGTAGCTGCCCGGTGCTAGCGGTGTACAGGTACCAAACCGGGGCCGCATTATCATGGATCCAAGTGATCTAAATGAGACAGGGCCAACAGAAATCCTGCGATTTGCCAAAACCAGCGGACTGGAATTCTGATGTCCTGAAGACACGGAGGTAGTCACAGAGGATCAAAGATCTAGGTGACACGGGTGCCTATACTAATGGCCCAACCGCAAAAATGTAATGTAATGCATATTAAAACATTAATTTAAGTTAGCAAAAACAGGCTTCTCAGATCTATTTTTTACAATTTGCGATTTATTAAAATAAAAGGTAAGATTTGCCAAGTATAATATAGACTAATGTTAATCATCTAGTTAACGACATTCCATAAGGCAGACTGTTTGACAGTATATCACAGTATACTATTAGTTAAAAAAAATTGTAAAAGTTTGTTAATTAACTATATAATAAGTATGAAATATCGATATACCGGCAAACAGTCGAATGATCAACATTAGTCTAAATTATGCTTGGTAGACTGTAAAACTTTGTTCTTAATTACGTGATTTTATTACTAACTATATTGAGTCTGTTTTACTCCAATATTCGCGAAATCTGTCCGTTAATAATCTTTTCGCGGATCTCACCTTATATTTCAATAAACGGCAGACTGTAAAAAATAGATCTGAGAAGCCTTTTATTTGCTAACTAAAATTAACGTTGCAATATGCATAAATTGGTAACCATTTTTTTTATCATGTATCTTTCTACGTGTTGTGGCTGTAAATATATCCCCAAGCAATGGCAGTCTGTAAAAAATTGTTCCTTTTTTTTGTCACCACCGCCCGGTCAAACAGAGGCGTAGCAAAGAGGTGTTCAGGATGCCTTGTTTAAACATACAAAAACAAATATTAAGCACCCAACGATAGGAAATACTTTTATTGAAAAATAATGTAAACAATAAAACAAAAAGACAGTGAAAATGTTATGTTAGGGCTTGTTTTTTACATATCACTGTAGATTAACCCAGGAAATCCTTTGTAAAACAATATTCATTACAGTGAAAACACATAGAAATCTGTCTAATCGTGTGGAAAAACATAAATTAAATATCTGCTACCGATTTATTTATGTAGTACAATATAACACGGATTTTCATTTTGTAATAGATTTACGTATTGAAGTGATAATTTCTCACGGCACGCGGCAAACCTTTTAGGCGCGTGGTAACGTTCCTAAAAGCATAACGGTGTTAGGCTGTCGCGCCAGCCATCCCCTTTCCCCTCTTTACTATCCCGACTCGATGCTCACCACACTCTTACTCTTGCGTCATTCGAAGCGCAGATTTCAATGTTAATTTTGCTGCTTATTGAGCATAAAAATTAGTATCATTTCTCGATTCAAAATTACAATTAAAGATGATTAATAGTCCAGACATTGCTACTACTAGTCATGGTACTATTAATGATGCGGTATTTGCAAGATTTTTAGATAACATTGAGTGTAATATTTTTGTTTCCTATTATAGTTACCATAAGCCCAATGAGCCATTGACCCATGAGCCACACCTTGAAGGTCTCAAAATTATTCACGGGAGGATAAGAGCCAAATGTGAGGCAGATTTGGATGAAACCCAATTTGGATTTAGTAACGCTTTAGAAACTAGAGAGGCACTGTTTGCTCTGAACATACTACTACAAAAATGCCGTGACCGGCGCAAAGACGTTTTTGTGTGTTTCGTTGATTACGAGAGGGCCTTTGACAGAGTACAATACACAAAGCTTATACAGATCTTAAGGAACATGGAGGTGGACAGCAGGGACGTTAGAATTATCGAAAATTTATACTGGATACAGAAAGCAGCAGTACGACTAAACGGAAAGCTCACAGAAGAAAGCCAAATTCTACGTGGCGTCAGACAGCGTCACCACTGCTTTTTAACATATATTCAGATAAAATCCTTAAACGGGCTACTCAAGAACAAGAAATGGGAGTACCAAACAATGGAGAATATATAAATACGATACGATATGCTGACGACACTGTCATCCTGAGTGACAAACTAGAAGACCTGCAACATCTACCAAACTGTGTAAACGCAGAAGGACAAGAAATGGGGCTCAACATAAATATCAACAAGACAAAATTTATGGTCTTTAGTCGACAACCACATCCTGATGCTTCACTGCAGATTGATACGAAGAATATAGACAGAGAAACCCAGTTTAAGTACCTTGGATGTTTTATCACCGATAAATCCAGATAGAGAAATAAGATGTAGAATGGAGACAACCCGAACAACATTCCAGTGTTGCTGTACGGGGCAGAGGTCTGGACCATTAAGGCCGCTACAGTTAATCGGTTAGAAGCGTTTGAGATGTGGTTACACCGGCGAATGCTGATAATACCCTGAACAGCTATGTAGACCAACGAAATTGTGCTAAACAGGGCCGACGCAACACGTTTGCTGCTAAATACAGTTAAGTGCAGAAAAATCTCATATCTTGGACATATCTTCAGAGGAAAGCGTTACAGAACCCTACAACTGATCATGATGGGGAAAGTGAAAGGACGTAGAGGGGTAGGAAGAAAGCAGGTTTCCTGGCTGAGAAACATCCGTGAATGGACCGGTATACGCAGTGCAGAGGAACTGTTTCGATTGGCGCAGAATCGAGAAAGACTTGCCCAAGTAATTGCCAACGTCAGGGGGACCTGAAACGGCACTTGAAGAAGAAGAAGCTCATTGTTACTTTTGTATGCTTAGATAATGATAATGTAAATGAAAGCGAGTCAACTGTATTTATTGAAGAATGTTAATTAATAAGATAAGATATATTTTATAATAAATAAATAAGCTGTTCACTTTCTTAAAAAATTTTGATTACGTCACTAATTTACCAAAAATTTTGTATTCATTCATAATCCTCACCCAATTGATCATTTTAATTTTAATAATAAACTAAGTACTTGTTAAGTTAAATACGTTTAATATTTAATACTTTCTACGCAAATCATTTGAAGTTATCACTTCTGTCGGGCGTCCCAATAAGCACATTTTTTTTTGTTTCATGATAAAACGAATTTTTAGTCTAAAGAAACACGTACTAGCCCCGTACTGCGACTAATTACGTAGGTTGTTTCGACATATTTGAAAGTATGTTGCTATCAACATTCATTTATAACGTATCAATAGAATAACATGCCAAATAATTATCTTGTACACCACCATAAATGTTTGATAAAGCAAAGGCTGTCTGTGAACATTTAGTTCCGTGAAAATAAATAAAAAACTATGACAAATCATACAGACAATTTGTTAACTAAAGAATTATATCTTTTTTGAAAAATGTGCCTTTGGATTATGTTAGAAAACTTTTAAATAGACTCGAATCTTCTTTGTACATAAAACACCAAAATGACATCTTAAAATACGCAAACTACATACTTTTTTAAAGCGGAAATCTGAACAACACAACGAAAATAATTTAAACAATTAAAACCAAACGAACTCAATAAATGAATAAAAAAAAACATCAGATGATAATTCTACATTTCAGAAATTCCACAAATATATTTTTCAAATCGCACCAATAATGATTTGAATTTGTGAAACATGGACGATGACAAAACAAAACGAAAGCAGTCTAAAAATAGCAGAAAGAAGAATTCTTAGAAGCATATATGGACCACTTAAGGGCAACAACGCACAGCAATACAGAACAAGAACTAATATAGAATTGGAAGAACTTTATAACCAGCCAGATGTAGTAAAAATAATAAGAAGAAAATAAGAAGAAGAATAGAAAGAAAGAAGAAAATAAGAAGAAAAATAATAAGAAAGACCCACCCTGGGTTGTAATCCTACAAAGAGAGAGAGAGAGAGAGAGAGAGAGAGAGAGAGAGAGACCATTAATGATTTATATATCCATAAAAGGGATTGATACTAATTTGAAATAAATTCTTATTTTTATCTTTTTAATGGTCGAAGAAAGAATAGTGTACGCAATGGTCATGTAAGGGCAATTAATAGACTTGCACAAGATTTACGACTCAAACCGTAGGCGAGTACCTTTCCTCGTGCTCATGTATTCATAGCCATTATTACGTGATATCCCATTGTTCGCAAATAATAAATTTTATTTTGGATGTTCATTTAAATAATTTTCACCCAAACATAAGAAACGATATTATTTTGGATTTTGAGAGAGTTACTGTTTCTGATTAAAACTTAAAATCTAGAACTAATTGTAACAAGCACTTATACTTATACGCCATATTTTTCAACACATTTTGTACCGTTTTAGGACCATCTGCACCAATTATAATTTTAACTTAACCCTCATTTACTAAAAACTCAGATAGTATCCAACACAATACACTAAATAAACTGATCCTTGCATTAATATCAGTTTTCCAAATTAAAATTTATTGATTTTTAAACGTATTTAAGGTAGTTCTAGTGTGAACCTACATTTCGACAAATATCAATAATTTTTTTTACAGCTTTTATGCACGTAAAATTACAAACCCACCAAACTATTTGCTGTTATTTCAAGACAATTACTCGACATAATTTAACAAAAAACAAAGATAATGTAAAAAAATAGTTTCTTAATATATTAAACATTGGAACGTAACACTTCACCGTTTAGTTTTAAAGATATAATAAATTAAAGTATCATTTATTTACTTAACTTCGACCAGCTGATTTATTAGTACTAGAAGTGATCTGGCAACATTGTGCAAATCGAATCAAAAATCAATCAAATCAAAATATTTATATTAGAAACAACATTTTTTATATTCTTATACAATAAGTTAACAATTATATAGAATCATGTAATAATCTTAATATAAAGCGTAATAAAAAAATAATTTAATAAATGTTTTGTTTGAGAAAAGTAATCCGTTGGTCAATTATTCGTTTTGTTATGGTAATTATTGGCTTATCATTTATAAAATATAAAAAGCGATGTAAACAGTAGATAAACTAGGTTAATGTAAATAAATCATAACGCATTCGGAGCAACGTTGCCAGATCACCGAAAATAAATATATTTGATAGTATATGTAAGTATCTGTGTGTTGATAATTTTAATTTCTGACTGCGCGCAAAAGGCGACCTAGAGGGTAGGGGGAGAGAGGTTAACGAATGCAACGTTGGATAGCTGGAAGAGTGTAACTAATTCAATACGAAAACACGTTTTTGTCGCTGTAGTATTATTTTTTCTATAGAGGTTAGAAGCGAACGTGTTTTTTTCATAACAATGTGTGACGAAAACCACGAGCAATGAATCAATGTAAAATTTTTCGTTAAATTAAAAAAAATCCCACTGAGTGCTATAAGTTGTTGAAAGAGGACTATGGTGAAAATTCTCTATATCGTGCGCAAGTTTTCGAACTGTATAAACGGTGTTCTGAAGGCCGAGGGAGCACCAAAGATGACCAACGTCCTGGTCGACATCAACGGCATCGTAATGACTAAATGAAGTTTTGGCAACGCCGCGAGATCGGAATTGTGGTAAAACAAGTCATGGATCTTGCACCAGGACAACGCACCTGTTCATAACGCAGGTGGACGGTGAAACTAGCGGATCTTTTAGGGTATCCCAGGGACTGAAGAAGGAAAATAGGCTGGCCTCAACTCTTTTTAATTTGGCATTGGAAAGCGTCATAAGGAAGCGTAACCTCAACGATAATAAATAGATCAAATCAAATTATCGGCTATGCAGATGATCTGAATATAATGGCAAGTTCAGTACTCTCCGTAAAGGAACCTTTCTCAGAAATAGAAAATGCAGCAAAGGAAATAGGTCTCGTGATCAATGAACAAAAAACCAAGCTACAACTGCAAAGCAGACAACAGCGCAATTGATTAGGCCAAAACATCACATTTGATAATTACAATTTTGAAGTAGTGAAAGATTTTCTCCGACTCTCTTTAATATATACTCAGAAAGGATTTTCCAGAAAGCACTAGAAAACATCCAAGAAGGCATAAAAGTGAACGGTAGACTCGTGAATAACATACGGTATGCAGACGACACAGTAATAATAGCCAATAGTCAAGAAGGACTTCAAAATCTTTTTGACGCAGTAGTAAGGAAAGGCGACGCTTTCGGACTTAAAATAAATACAAAAAAAACAAAAACAATGACTATCTCCAAAAAGGCAAATGTGAACACCTATATAAACATATATAACAAGCAAATAGAGCAGGTCGACAAGTTCAAATATCTGGGATGCTGGATAACACGAGATTTAAACCCGGAAACAGAAATCAAATGCCGCATAGAAAACGCAAGAAGCGCATTCCTTAAAATGAAGAGACTCTTAACAAACCCTACAATATCGCTAAACACCAGACACAGATTCGTAAAAGCCTATCTCTACTCAATCCTCTCATATGGTAGCGAATCGTGGTCGATGGGAATACGATCGATGCGTAGAATAGAAGCCTTCGAAATGTGGGTAATGCGTAGAATGCTCAAACTATCATGGACAGAGCATGTCTTCAATGAAACCATTCTAGGAAGGATGAAAGTGGACAAAGAAATCTTGCGAATGGTCAAAAGATGCAAGACAAGCTATCTGGGACACATATACAGAGACAAGAGATACGAGTTCCTACAACTGAAAATAAAGGGCAAGATTGAAGGTAAAATAGGATCGGGCAGGAGAAAGATTTCGTGGTTAAGGAATGTTAGAATGGCCTGAATTCAGAGTCACTACTAAGAGCAGCACAGGACAGAGAGAGATTTGCCGAAATTGTAGCAAACCTTCAGTGAAGACGGCAAGTTAAGAAGAAGAAAAAAGATTTTAACTACCTCGGCTCAAACATATCACATGACAACGACGAAACAAAAGATATTAGAAAAAGGACCAACGCAGCAAATAAAGCATACTACTCAATACGACCCATTTTAAAATCGAGAGATGTACACATGAAGACCAAAATTAAAGTTTATAAAACAATGATCCTCACAGTTTTGACATACCGAGCTGAAACGTGGACACTCTCAGCCAAAAAGCGAAGCTTTTAGACCGATTCGAACGAAAAATCCTAAGAAGAATTCTTGGTCCAGTAAATGAAGGGGATCCAAACCACTCTCTTAGATTTTTTAGCCAGGATATAAGTCTTCTTTCCACCGATCTCTTTCCTGCATCAGTCGTAGTACTGTATCTTTCTCCACGCATAATGTGACCGAGATATTCCAGTTTTCTGGCTTTAATAATGTTCTCCAATTCTCTTTCTCTTTCTACTCGGCGTAGAACCTCTTCATTGGTAATCTTTTTTATCCACGATATTTTAAGTACACGCTGGAAGATCCACGTTTCAAATGCCTGGAGCTATTTCATTGTGGCTTTGTTGATCGTCCATGATTCTAGTCCATATAAAAGCACTGGGATTACATAGCATTTAACCATCCTCAGACGTAGTTGAAGGTTTAAGTGTGGGTTAGTAAATAGTTGTTTCATTTTAAAGAAAACAGTTCTAGCCTTTTCGATTCTGACTTTGATTTCTTGAGTCTGATCATGCTTCTTGTTGATCCACGTGCCGTGACACTGATATTGCTTTACTCTCTCGACCAACACTGAATTGATATTGATGTTGGTATTAGGATGGTTTAATGGGGTTTTACTTATGATCATGTATGTACCAAGTATTGTAAATTACTTTTTTAAAAAATAATTTAACTTAGTAGCAAACTGTGCATTACTCGGTAAACTTTTAGAAGCAGTACAGTAAGAAAAAGATTTCCTCTGATTTAAATTTTTGTGAGAAAAATGTTGACAGAAGAAATCTATCAAAGATGTGATGAGTGGTTTAAAGATCTTGTTCAGATGATAAAACGAATAATAAAATTTGTTTACGATAAAGTAGTTAATATTTGAACGAAGTAATAAAGCACCTAACCAAGACCAAAATAAATTCCGATGCTTTTGAAAAGTATTTTTCTCAAATGCTAGATCCAATTCACATTAATTCGGACAAAATTTTGGTTAATTGAAACATTAACCACGGTTAAATGAAAAAAATAGTGCATAAAAGACTGGTAAATAAATAAGGAAACTATTAGTGTTGGCTAGGCAATACATATCGTCATTTATTAATAAAATGGCTAAGGAACATGAAATTACTGTCCTTCAATTGGCACTCTGTAGCACTGCGAATTGAGCTTATTACGGTACAAATGGAACGATATGTTACCTGTCAAAACACAACATCTAACGGCAACTTTTGCAATCATTAACAAAAATTACAAAAAGAAATTGGTAAAAAGCTACAGAATACGTAATTAAAAAGAAACAAATATTTGGAAGGTATGCAAAGAAAACTATAGAACCAGTCATTATCTCTCTTGAAATTGATGATGAAGCAAGTGAAGATGAATAATTTTAAATTACAATATATTGGAAAAGTTATTTAATTCGCTTTTTTATAAACTTCTCTTTATTTTGTATGAATTTAAAATATTTATTTTTCTAACATCAATTACAAGATTAAATTATTTCATTCTTCGCCCCTAAATATGGACTTAAAAGTGTTATCCCCATTTATAATGTATGGTTGTATTGTTAATGTACCCAAAAAGGGATAAGCTTATGGGGAAACAAAGTGGTTAAACTAAAATAAGATAAAGCTAAATGGTATATGCGAGTATAAATATTTTAGCGGTAACGTGATATACACGCCAAGCGAATGGAGTATAGTTTACGAAAACAAAGTTGTGAGGGATTTTATTTGATTGCATTGTTAAATTGATAGGTACTCTTAAAAAAAGATGAAGGGGCAATACCATTTGGTACCCTAGCTATGTTTAGGATTTTATTATATTGTTAAATTAACACTTAGAAACAGATGTGGTACAGACCATTTCGTACCCACCAGCAGGTAAAATTTTATGTTTTTATGGCAAAAATATTTCAGAAACCAACGTCACTTTTATCGTGTAACAACATTATACATTCAGCTCCCAAATATTTAACATTATACATTTAGCTTTCGAGCATTCAGTTTCCGAATATTCAACATTATACATTCAGCTTCCGAGCGTCTAAAATATAACAACATCATACAACATAGCTTTCGTTTTAACAACAAAATAAGTGTACGTATATAGTGTAAATATTCGAAGTTTTAGTGTATACATTTACTTTTATTTGAAATCCAATCACAAAGATACGCGAAAAAACACAATACAAAATCTAATCCGCGAAACGGATTATTAAAATAAACATTGGTACTTCGAGCCGAAATAGTGAACATGTTTTATTGGTTCAAAGGAATAACTTAATTAGCTGTGTTAATGAATTGGTACAAATGGTCCGTACGTGTAATACATTAACATGTAACTCGATATCGAAGTGCTATTTTCAGAGTTAATAATGTACAACTGAAAAGGAAACATTCTGAAAATTTATATCCTAATCCAAAAATAAAAAAAATTCCTTAAAAAAGTTATTGATTCAAATTATTCTTCAGAGGCATCGGTCGTCTTTCGTACAAGTTGATTTTCATGTCAGTATCCGCGTACAAATGCATGATGTTTCCTGTCCACTCTTTATGTAGCATGGCATAATGTGACTTCAAATTACTTCTATGTTTGAATCTTTTGTAACACAGGTTGCATTGAAACTGTGGTTCGACTCCACATTCGTATTTTATGTGACGAACCAAATGTCCTTTTTGTTTATAAGACGACGGGCAGCTGGGACACATAAATCTTCCGTTTATGTCCAGTGCAAATTGCATGTACCTAAAATCTGTAAATATGGTTAGTAAATAGTAAATCGAAAATTTGGATGCGTAAAAAAAACTCCTTAACCAAATCATAAATTTTATAGTCACATAAAGAAGTTGTGTTTCTGGGATATTGTATTAAAGTCCCAAAATAATAACAAAACGACTTTATTAAAAAATAAAAATAAATGATTATTTCTTTTTTTTTATTATTAGAAGCTATGAATAAATCATAACTTGCCAAAAAATATCAGATACAAAGATAAAACTTTTAAAAATAAATTTTTTATGGTAAACGTATTATATATTAAATTTTTTCTACGATCCTACTTATTTAAATATTTTTGTAAACATATTTTCATATTTTACATACGTGTCGAACGTATCTCGATCAGATCGAAATTGTTTGGAAGAAAGGCCATATCAAGAGTATCTACCAACAACCGACGAGCATGTATAAAAGCGCTGATGAAAGTAGAAGTGAAAAGTGTGTAAGAACCGTAGCAGGTGAAAAAGGTCTCTGTCTGTCCCTACGGCAAAAAAGCGTGACTAGATGTATTTTTACCTCATTTAATTCTTCTTCTTCTTAGGACAACGTCTCCCTCCGGAGGTTGGCGATCCAACTGACAATAATGGTGTGCGAAACTGCACCTCTAAATATTACTATTACTATTAATAATGTTCTTCCGAACTATTGGCGTAAATTTCTGAGCCATGAGTTTTGTATCCTTCCCACCGATCTTTTCTGCTTGATTTATCTCTCAATGATGAGTCTAAGGATATCATAACGCTCTACTCTCAGTAGAAGACAAGCCTCGTGGTTAAGGAATCTTAGAGAGTGGACCGGAATTCGAAGCGCAGAACAACTCTTTAGAATCGCCGAAGACAGAGCACAGCTCGCCATTGTGATTGCCAAAATCAGGAGGACCTGATATGGCACCAAAAGAAGAAGAAGAATTATTATTTTAATCCCAATCCTAATAAAATGAAATTAAGTTTTTTGAAAAGATCCATTTTTATACCATTTGTATTCACAAGAAAGTCACTATTACCGCTGTCATACGGACAAAAAGCTTGCTAAAAAGCGGCAATTTTTGCCCAAACTACCGGTAAATACTGATATATTTCTGTATTCTAAAGAGACAGTCAGTTTATCAGTGAACGAAGAAAGAATAAAAAGGAACTTTTAATAGTATTATTTTCATGGGGAAAAGTTATCAATCTTATTTCATAGTAAACACTAGATTTCATTATCAGGGCTAACCTAAATTTTTATTAAATATTTTTTAGAAAAATATAATTAAAAATGTAAAACATGCTCTCTGTAATTTTTAAATATCGTGTATGGTTTAACGTGCTAAACTAAATGGTCAAAGTTTACAAAAAGTACATAAATCAAAGGAATACTACATTATCAAATTGGAAATTTTGTTGGTAGCAAATATGATCTTATTTTTAAACATTAGAAACTTCTTTTACATAAATCGTAGAAAAAATTCTTGTGGCATTACAAAACAATAATTTCGTAATATCGTAATATTAAGTAGGTACAAATTTATCAACTTAGCAGGCAGAACATATTTAAAAAAATAACCATAATAAAATTTAAAAAAATAAATAAATTTAAAAAATATTGAAATGAGTAAATATAAAATATACGCCATATTTCCAAAAAGGTAAAAAAGTTACAAAATATTCATATATATATATATATATATAGGTAAAATATAAGGATTTATTTTTAATAAAACACACAATTTTATTTATATTTCTTTATAATTGTTTAAATAAAAATTTAATAAATAGACAAATATTTACAATGAGAATTACCTTTTACTAATTGAACATTTTCTTAAACAATGACCAAAAATTTTGTCCGATGTAAAGCATCAGTATCCTAGCAACAGTATTTTTAAAATATAAACTTTGCACTTGGAAATAATCTAAGATTCCGATCTGAAAATGTTTAACTAAGTTGAAACATTAAAGCAAGTTAATTTTGACAAAGTTCTGATAGATTTATCAAAACACAGATCGTTTTTAATTTAGAAATACTTAATAAACTCAAATTAAAATTCGATTTAGTTACACAAAACAGTGATTTGTCCTCCTCGATTATTCTTATTTACTCATCGTCTTCGCACTGATGGAAAAAAATATTTTTTGTCCGTGCTCCCTGCAAAGCCTCAATAATTGTTAGCGGTTTTAAAAATGCCTGCCATTTCTAAAAACACTTTTTTAAAGAATATCACACATGCTCTTTTGGATTCAAATCCGGTGATTGCGCAGACCACGACAATACTTTGATACCATTATCACTAAGAAAACTAGCCACTGTTCCCGTAACATGTAGTCTTGCATTATCATGTATGTATACAAAATTTTCTGCGATGACAATGGTATATGAGAGCACCAAACTATTACTATGTCTCCTTCTATAAGAATGAACTTCCTGTGCATTCTACCATTCTAACAGTTCTGTTAAGTTTATGGAACAGTTCCAAAAAAACTGTTACTTTTTAACAGATCTAACGTGAGACTCCGTCAAAAAAGATATTATTTCTGTCATAATATCTACTTCATCGAAATTGGGATATTTTGAGTCAAATGAAATACACTGAGCTTCGGCACGGTCGAATATTCGGCCGAAACCGAAACAAGCCGAACAGAAACCGAATCTTCGGTCGGTCATTACTAATTAGACTTGTTCCGCAGAATACGCGTACACTGTGTTTATTGTTATTTAACATACATACATATAGTCACGCCTTTTTCCCGTAGGGGTAGGCAGAGACCACTTCCTTCCACTTGCTGTGGTTCTTACACACATCTTTTGCTTCCTCTACTTTCATCAGTGCTTTCATACACGCTTGTCGGTTCTTGGTACTCTTGACCTGGCCTTTCTTCAAAATAATGTTGATATGATAGAAATATGTTTGCCGAGGTCGACCTCTACCGACTTCCGTCCAATCACACGCACTCTCTTTCAAATCTTCTAATCTTTGTTTAAAATTGGCTCTCTTTAAACTTTTTTTATGCCCCCGTATTATATTGACAATTCAAAAAGTCGTAGTAACAGGGACAAAAACAAAATCCATACATCCATACATTCTACAGTCGTGCTTCACACTCTTATGCATTGTAAGTGTCCCAAGTTTTGACTAGTTTTAAAAATAATCAGTACACGTGTTTCTTCGCCAAATATAAACGAGCCAGCGCGATTGCCCATCGTTAAAAACATCTCAACCGGTTTTTTAATTTTAAAAGCTTCGTGCAAACGATTTATGATATTCCTGGAAGAAATTTGTGTTTCCTGTGCTTTTAACAGATGCCTTTGCATGTCAGGTGTTCCCTCTTGTAGTTTTTTTTTTACTGAAAATAGCCTTAAAAAGAGTAGACCTATCATCGTGTGGGCACTGCGACTATTACAAGGTGAAGAGATTATAGAAAGGAGATGATTGTGGACCCGCATTTTGAAAAGTTGCAGGTTATAGTTCTCTAAAAAACTGATTTTGGAAGCTTGCTCCATTTCGTAGCAGCCCTGTAAAAAAAGGATTCTTGATGGAGATTGGTCCTTGTAAATGGGTGAGCATCTGCCATGGAAATATCTGAAGAGTAATATCTGGTTTGCAACTCTTCTTCTATGTTTTAGTGGGTGAAGGGTATCTGTGAGAGTTGAGCTGTTTATCAATCGAATGGACCTTTTCTAAATGAAATATATAAGACGAAGAGAATGCTTTGATGCTGAACCCCAAATGTGCGAGCAATACTTTAGTAGAGGTTGGATTTGAGCCTTGTACGTTGTCAACAGTTGATCAGGAGTAAAAAACTTTTTAGATTTTCACGGAAAACCCAGCTAGCTTATTGCAAAAAACAATATTTATTATGGTTTGTAAAACTTGTGCGTCTCATGTGTCTTTTGGATACATCTTTAGTTTCTATATCACTGGCATTCAAGTGGAAAATTACTCTTTGAATGTGCCAAATGCTCGCGCTACACCTGTTTGTAGAGCACAATTTTCTAACATGCCAATGGATCGCAGAATTTGTTCGTCGTTTACATTGTCTCTCTTTGTTTAAATAAATTTAAATAACTTTGAACTCAATCAACGCTGACATGTAGCACAATAACAAAACATGTTGTTTTAAATGTTCAGTAATATACAATGTGGGTTAAAAATACAATATATTTAATGAACCAACTTAACACAATTTAAATAAAAATTAATATCCTTAGAATATTTCCGTGTGTTTATTTATTTTATGACATTTTACCAAATAATTTTTAGTTAATTCTTAATTATATTTCGGAATTTTTGGAAGTAATCGACTCATTGAACACACTGCTTAAAACTCGTTTCGCACGAGCCGGTCAAAACAGTGCGGCGTCAAATATCCGTTAACGATACTTGCTGAACTATTTGGAAATTTAAAGTGTTTGTATGTACCCATACACCGGACAAAACCTGGATGTTTATCCGGATGCCGTAAATCAGGCGAGAAACGTGCTATAAAACCCTTATTACACTGACTGCCGGTTGCTGAAATTTGAATCAAAAGCGCATGCGAGGGAGATTATTCGTTGCCTGTTTTGGGTAACATAAGAATAAATTTACTGACGAGAAAATTAATGTCACTGTTCTAAAATGTGGGGTGTAAACGCAAAGTTAGTTTAAAAATGTCATACAAAGCACCCCGCGCTTTTAGAACAGTGACATTAATTTTCTCGTCAGTAATTTTATTCGAACGTTAAGAAATATTTTTTACTTTTTAGTTTGATTAACTCTAAAAGCGTGTTTTTTAGTTTTTTTTAAACTATAAGTTATTTTTCGCTTTTTAGTTCGATTCGTTTTAAATGGTAAAAGCACATAAAGAATGCATCGGCCGGGAATCGAACCCGGGCCGCCCGCGTGGCAGGCGAGAATTCTACCACTGAACCACCAATGGATCTCTGAAAAAATTTATGAATCCTGGCGAAACTAATCCGGATAATCGGATATTTTGATCGAATTATTACATTGTCGTCGGTCTTTGACAAATGTGCCAAGTTTAAATTAAATCTGATCACATAAAGTAGGGAAAATCGAGGCCAAAGAGTGAGTTACAAGCATACAAACAAACAAACATACAAGCAAACACACAGGTGAAACTAATATAAGCGTGTTAAAAAAAGCATAGTTGTAATAAGGGTCTAAGGTGGTATTGGTTGCATATCACGTGAAAATCACACAAAGTTTTTCTTTTTCAAGATATCTTCTACTTTGTAAGTTGCATATTTAAGATCGATTGACTTGAAGGCTGGACACTTGGGAAGATGTTCCGTAACGTGGTGTTTGTGGATGTATCTCTTACTGCAGTAGAGACAAATAAATTGTTTCATCTTCTGGCATTCGAAACGTTGGTGTCTTATCAGCGACGATTTGCATAAATACGCTTTTCCTGGACAAATATCGCATTTAAATTGCCTCTTGCCTAAAAAAAATTACCATCGCAAATATTACTGCAATAATATTATTGTTAACAGAAAAACCAATTCAGTATTCGATTTATTTCAGACAAAAAATTGCGACTATTGCAAATGAGGACAAATTTAAGATAATACATTTACCCATAAGTTTTCTTACTAACACAAGAATTGAAATTCCAGATTATTTATTTTTTATTTGAAAATAAAAAAAAAATCAGTCGTGAATTCAATCTGCACTAAATACTATAAGATATACAAAGTGTTTTTAGTTAAACTAATCAGTAAAGATTTGTAAATTGATTTCGTGTAAATACTAAATATTATAAGATATACAAAGTGTTTGTAGTTAAACTAATCAGTAAAGATTTGTAAATTGATTTTGTGTATTTTTCGAAACTCCTTTTTAAAATGGCAATACATCCGCTTGGTGACGACCAAATCCTTAAAATCAAAAATAAAGACAGATATTATGCAACATTTTTTATTACACTTTTATATACCATTTAACCTCTTCCTTACAAACAAATCAGAATATCCTACTAAGCAATAATGTTTATATAATTTTTATTATAGTCAAAAAAAAAAACAGTAAAAATACTAGCAACATTGTGTTGCTTTTCACTTCGAAAATAACTTAATATTAACAACCTAACAGTACAACTTAACTTTCGTAAATATAGAAAAATTAAATATTACAAATTCATTTATTAATAATAAACAGAATAAAGTTAACGGTGACACGCGTTTTGATCCACGGACAAAATATCTCCGACAAAATATCCCAGAACCGTTTTTGCTCTCAGTATCTGTATGTATGATAGCATAACACTTTGTATCAACATTGCACCGCCAAGAAATATCATCTTTATAATACGTCGTCCCTTCAAATAATAATAGATTATGACCCTTTTGTGATCGTATAAATTAAAGAGAAATTTTTACTAATTTGGTTAATAACAATAAATAAATAACATAAATAACCTCAAAAGCACAGACTTGTGCCAGAGGAACAGGTGAAATTGCAAAAAGCATACTACTACGCATGTACAAATACATGGATTATCGATATCAATAATCGATAAATCCTAACTAACAGTTCAAAAAGTTACCAAAGATGACGCAACGATCAAATTTTGTTGAGTTATTCGAAGGGCCACCCTTATTAATAATTTAATAATTTAGTTTAGGTTAGGTTATTATCGATAATCTAGTATTTATCGTTTTGAGCAATATTATATTGTTGATGTTTTTTAAATCACACAATCGTTGAATAGACTTTATTTGCTCCCCTTCATGAAAATCTTACGTAAAATATTTACTATTACCAAAATTAATAGTCTCTATTTGCTCCCCTTCATGGAAATTATTGGTGAGTGGTGTAAAAGTTGTTTTGGTAATAAAAATATAATGTGTCTTTTTTTTAATAATTTTGTTGCGTAATTTATATCGTCAAATAATTGTTTATTATCTTAACGACGGTGAGGTTATTTTATGATATACATTATGATATATACATATTAAGTTATTATTAAATTTTTAATACTTTAGTCGCGTATTTTTGGTCCAGGGGTTTTCTGTCGAGGATTTTATATCACGGGGATGAAAACGCAGGTGACCAAAGTTAAAACCCTCTTTAACAAAATTAGAAGAGAAATATCTGGAAATATAACAATATCTTTCTAAAATAATAAATCGTATCGTATTGTTTTTATTCTTTTAGATGCCAGTATACGTATTGAAATGTTCCACGGCTAAAATCGCTAAAAATTTAATTTAATACATTGCAATGAAAATAACTGTATTTAAAAATCAGCGAAAGTTACAGTGTCGGTAAATGTTTACTCTGACGTTTATACAAAAATATAATTACAATGTTAACCAAAATAATTATAATATATTGAAGTAACAAAAAAAATGTCAAAACACCAAAATTACAAGCGATTTAACAATTTAAAATAAATGTTTTCAAAAAGCATTAACGGATAAATCATTGGTTAAAAAAAGGGTTAACGCTTGATAGATGTCAACAGAAGTAGGTTGGCGGGCGACTAGCCTCTAAAATAACAAATATTCGGCTGAATATACTTCACATTCGTAAACTTTTTTCTCCGATTGTAGTTGAGACTCACGATTACTAAAAATTTCGTCGTCGCCGATCGGATCGTTATTCGAATGTTTTCGTTGCGCGCAGATTTTGTGATCTCTCGCTCGACAAGCTACTTCTGTACACGATTACTTGTTTGTACATACATGGACAGAAAAATGTATTGCATAAATACAAGTAAAATCGGTGATTCAAGGCACTAAGTTTATAATTGACAGTACTTTTAAATAAATGGAGCGTTTTTTCAAACAATCACACTTTTGACATTACGAGCCAAAACAGAACAACTACGACTTTCATATTTACTTTTTGTACAGGGTGACTAAACGTTTGTTTGAAGTAAGTTCTTGCTTAGTAGATAAAAATTGTCGAAAAACTTTGATATGATGCGTCAAATGCCTTCTTTACGCGAATGATCAGGTCATATTGGCATCTTAGGAAGAATTACAGGCGGTGGTTAATATTATGCATATTGCCCTAAAAATCAGAGGAATGAAAGTGAATGTAACCAAGACAAAAAAAATGAAAGAGAAATGCGAGATGTTTGAAAATAAGTGAAAGAGGGTCTATGCTTAAGTTCAAAGTTTACGAAAGACTTAAATTATGATTGTGACATTGAGCAAAGGATGTTGGGCATGGGAATAAATAAATGGAGCGCTGTCCTACGGAAAAAAGACGTGACTATATATATATATATATATATATATATATATATATATATATATATATATATATATATATATAAAGAGAATTTACTTACAGCATTTGCTTATAAAAAACTAGTTTTTTAACTTTTTAATATTTAAATAAAATAGTTATAAACTCCTGGACAAATTTACGCACCACTCATATTTTCTCAATAATCTTTGCTAATTGATAACTTAGTGTACGACATTCGGACTGTCGGTTTTGCTGCGTGGAAGACGAAACTGCTAAACATAAACTTTGTTCATGCCCGGCCTGGGAAGAATAAGGTTCAACATAGATGGTTACACCAACCTAGAACCTACCGATTTTAAACAAATCTCACTCCATACAACCATGAACTTCGTGATAATGGCTGGCCCCTCTAGGGGTGAGCTACAATAAACCTACTAAAGGTCGCAGTGGAGGGGCGACCACGACCCACTCACATGATACCTACTGTACGACAAATAGGCCATGGACCTTGATTGACAGTGATGTTATTTAAGCTACTCTAGTAACAAATAATGTTATTTTGACAATAATTCGTATTAAACTTCGTTTTAGACTAAAATTGTGTTAAAATTTTTATAAACAGGGCCGATTAAAGCAAAGTGTCCGTGAGAAACAAGCTCTTTAGTGTGATTGTTTTTATAACATGCATGTTTGGAAGTTCATTTGCGAGTGAATTAAATAAAAAAAATGAACCGACAAAGAAATTTGTCGATTGAGGAGGCAGTGCGAGCATCGACTCTCCTGGATGAAGGATCATCATCATTGTCAGCTAGTCGTCCATCTCGGTCTTGTGCTCGCCTCATCAGTCTCTTGATATCGTCTGTCCATCTGGTCTGGGGTCGTCCTCTGTTTTTCTTACTAGTCCATGAAGAATATTCAATACGATATGTTGCAGGTTTGTTAGGAAGACATCATTTCAATATCAGTCGCATGGTGAGACGACATAATGAAACGTACCATAAAAGACCAGGGCAAGGGCTAAAACGTTGCACTAATCAAATTGATACCCAATATTACTTAGACAGCATTATTGTCGAACATGTATTGCCTTTTGCTCCGTTTGTTGGACCTAATTTTTTATTAATGCAAGACAACGCTTGTCTCCATGTGGCTAGACAGGTTATTGGCTGCCTAAATGATGTTAATATTCCTTTATTAGAGTGGCCACCTAAAAGTCTGGACATTAATCCTATAGAGTATCTATGGGGATATTTCAAAAAATGATTCGAAATCGTAGACCCCCTGTTGGTAATCAAAACCAACTCATAGAGACCGTTATTGTTAAATAGGAGAATATTCCGCAAGCTTTTGTTGAAGATTTGATATCAAGCATGCCTCGACGCATGAATGCAGTGATAAGAAGTAAAGAAGGGCCTACATGGTATTAGTGTTGGTCCAGATGCATTTATCCCGCTCGGGGATATTGTCAAAGAAATCAAGTCCCAGTGCCTAAGATGCTACGATCATGTCCAAAGACTACGAGATGACAGACTGACGAAACTGATATGGGAGGAGAGACAGTCGGGAAAAAGGCCACTTGGCAGAACACGCTAAAGATGGAAAGACAACATCAAAGCAGATCTCACAGAAATGAATATCCCTCTCGACACGAATCTGATGGAGGACCGGGAGGCCTGGAGGAATATAGTGAGGTCAGCCAAGACCCACCCTGGGTTGTAGAGCAACCTTGTATGTATGTACGTATGTAGAAAAGAACTTACTTTAAGCAATCGTTAACTCACCCAGTAAAATGTATTGCATAAATACAAAAGTCTACACCAATAAATAAAACTGGTGATACAAGGCACTGAGTTTATAATTGACACTACTTTTGTGCAAATGGAGCGTTTTTAAAAAAATGTAACATGATATTTTTAAAAATGTATAACATTACTTACTAATAATTGTTCAAGACAATGTTTTTTTTTTGTAAAAATATACTAAGATAATTTTTTCGAAACAAAAACATAATATTAACGCAGCTAAATATAATGAATAAATATCACCACATTATTTATTGCTACAAACGTAAGAATTATTTGAAAATACATGATTTATAAATATTGTCGGTTCTTTGAAGAAAATCTTCAAAACAACATTCATTTGTGTACACATAGTTTTGTAATATCATGTATAAAAATTGCTTTAACAATACCATTGTAAATTTCGACAAAAATATAAATATTTCTATATAACAATACAATTTATATCAAAAATATTTTCTTAAAACTAGATATCGGTTGAGGCTGCACCAGCAACAAAAATTTATTAATTAATTTAAGGTAAACAAGGTTTGTCTAAAACACACAACTCAAAGAACTAGAAGGCCAATGTAAAGCTGAAAAATCCCTAAGATTTGATACCATCAGTGTGCTTCGTACACATGTGAGCATGCGCACATTGTCGGCAACATTGCCTTTTATATTTTTTTTCATCTAATGTCATTAAAAAATGTCTTTCTTTTCCACATTTAAAAGAACTAAAATTAATAATGTATTAAAAGAAGAAACTAATATTATTTTATAAAATAAACCTGTTAAAACTGTTAATAAATTATTTACAAAATTGAAAGATAAAACTCCTTTGTTGGATTATGCTGGAGTTGTCTATAAAGTTAATTGTCTTGAATGTGATAAAAACTATATTGGTGAAACATCAAGAAATTTAAAATCAAGAAATGTTTCTCACAAAAGTGGCATTCATTCAAGACCAAACGCTTCCGCTTTATCACAACATGCAAATAGTACAGGACATTCAATTGATTTTCGTAATATTTCAATTTTAACTAGAGAAAATAATTTATTTAAAAGACGTTTTTTTGGAAAGGTCCGCATAAAAAAAGAAAAAAATCAATGAATAAAAAAACTGATTTTCAAAATTTAAATATAATTTCTTCTAATATTTTGGATATTGAAATGAAATTGGGTAAGAAAAACCATATACTTCACAGTGGAGGGGCGACCACGCCCCACTAACCTAACCATATAGTTAATATTTTAGCAATAACTTAATTCAACCTTTTACAAAAATAATTTCTATTAACTATTCTATTACATCCTTTATACCTATATCTTCCAGTTTTTTTTAATTTATTTGAGTAGCAGTTAGGAGTGACCAATTCAATAAAAATTCTTCCGTTTTTTTTTTAGTCAAGCTTTCAAAAATGTTTTTTTCTTTTTCAAGACTTCTCTATTTTTTTTTTATTAGAAAATTAATCCAATTACAAAATATATTCTTACTAACATGAAATTATTAAAAAATTGTCGAAAAGAGGAACATAAGAATTTTGATGTAATAAGTCGGTGTCAGTTTTATCTCACTAAATGTCAAAAATATTTATATAGATGAGAAATGTAAATGTAAGTGTATTATGGTTATCTGAAATTTAATTGTTTTTTTTTATTTTTTAAGAATATTTGTATAAATAGCACTCAGATCATCAATATCTGTTCTTTTATTAATG
This sequence comes from Agelastica alni, assembly GCA_950111635.1. Lineage (NCBI taxonomy): Eukaryota > Metazoa > Arthropoda > Insecta > Coleoptera > Chrysomelidae > Agelastica > Agelastica alni. The sequence goes on along the minus strand of OX467709.1, from coordinate 22,538,031 downwards.
GTGTTATACTTATTTTTATTGATATGTACCATTTCTAAAAATAACATTTTTGTTAAAATACTTTCTATATCTAAAATTTTGGTTTTCTTATAATTAAAGCAAATATTTTTATCAATAGCATGAGTGGCAGTAAGAAAAAAACTGACACTGACTTATTACATCAAAATTCTTTCAAAAAAAAAACATCTAATGTTCCTCTATTCGATAATTTTGTAATAATTTCATGTTAGTAAGTATATATTTTGTAATTTGATTTTTCTTATATTAATTAAAATTATAGAGATGTTTTGAAAAAGAAAAAAACATTTTCGAAAGCTTCACTGAAAAAACGAAGATTTTTTATTGAATTTGTCACTCCTAACTGCTATCCAAATAAATTAAAAAAAAAACCCTAACGTAAATTCACAGTTAATATATTTTCATACCTATATATATATATATATTGGCCTTTTAGTTCTCAGTTTTGTGGTCTGAAAACGTCTGTAAATATTTTTTGACCTTTAAAATAACAACTATAAAATAATAAAAACTAAAATTGTAAAAAATCATTTTGTTTCTAAACGGTAAATTGTTTACCATAAAATGCAACCTCATTACCAAAAAAGAATATATAAAAACAAGATTTATATTAATAGCCGCTAATTAAAATATATTTTTCTAACATTAAGAGTATTGGAATGCTTTTTCGAGTTCAAATGGAACCGCAGATAGTCGGCCCTCTTGCATTTGAAATTGCACAAATGACAAGAAAATGTCGCTTCTTTTCCACACTCGTACTTCAGATGTCTTCTAATATTCCCTTTGAATTTGTAGCTTTTGTAACATTTTACACACAAATATGCACCGTTATGTTCCACAAAGTCCGTATCTGGAATTGTATTTGTACACATTATTCAAAAATATCAAAGAAACGTGTCAAGAGAGTTTTCATATTTAAATATGTTTAAGGCTTTTTTTTTTAATTATGAAAACTTTCTTTGTATTCGTTCTTTCTCCAACTAGCCATCACCTATTTAACTAACCTACTGATGTAAGAGATAACACTGAAAAGGAAAGAAGTTGTTAAATTGGAAGGGATTTTTACTTTGGAAAAATTGGATAGTTCTTCCAAAAGCTTATTTATTATAAAAAATTCAAAACTACCATTTTTTTTAAGATTTTTATGTTCATTATTATTTTAATAATTATGTCATTGTTATTCAAAAAGAATATAAAATAATTTACAGAACAATTATCCGCCAACTACAAAATTTTTATTTACCGATGGAATAAAAAAAAAATTAAATAGAACGATTTTTGATCCAGGAATGTATACATAATAAATAAGATAAAAATATTAAACCTCCATCAAAGAATGATATCTCTTGTGTCTTCTTAAAGAACTTTCTCTAAAGAAACTTAAGTTGCATAAGGCACAAGTGAATGTCTGAAATCCTACGAGTTTACCTGAAATATAAGATATTTTTTTTTATAAATTCCAAAGTCCAATTTTATTTATTTAATGCTACATCCCATTATTTCATTTTATTTTTTCTGGGATGCCCAATCCATATTGAAATTTTATTTATTTAGCAAATGTTTTATTTTAATGCCAGCTAATAAACAATATTTACAGTTTTTTCGGTAGGTGTGAACACGACGTAATTTTTTGGTGTTCCAACTCTGAAGCAGGCAAAAAACAGGAACTTTGTAAGATCAAACCAGTAACACTTAGAAATTGGCCTTGAGCCTTGTTAACGGTTATAGCGGAAGCCAGACGCACTGAAAACTGTAATCGTTTGAAACTAAATGGCAAATCTATTGAAATTATTGGAAATCATGGTATCTTCTTCTCTAAATTTTCCGCTGATGATTGTGGCTTCGATTACATTCGGCGATTATTTATGAATAGCAAGTCTTGTTCCGTTGCACAATTTCGGGGGATTTAAGTTGCGAATAAGCATAAACGGTAAACCAACTTTTAAATTTACGTTGTGTGGTGGCATTCCAAATGGTTCCTAGGAGTTAAGAAACTCTATTGGATAGTTAACAGCTTGTTCCTTATCTATAACTGTGTCGATCGATTTATACTTAACAACTTCACCTGCGAGCTTTAATTGAATTGGATGGTTAATGTTGTTTACATCATCATTTTTGGGAGCCAAAATTGCTCGTTCGCGAAGCCAATCATGATGTTTGTAATTGTTTCCAATATCGGGAAAATCTTTCTGCACAACATTTTCAATTAATGTCTGCAATTGGCAAAAGTTGGGCGGAAAAGATATTTCACCTGTAGTCGGATCAGCTTGAAGTAAGTTTCTCTACATGTCTCTAAAGATATGACGCTTTCAAACATGCATTTACTTCTTGGAATAACTGGCAAACAATCAAAATCGTGGTAGTTCTTTTATCACAAAGATTTTTATTTTCACAAAGATTTTCGATCACAAATATTTTTGCTCAAATTAAAATAACTCAAATACACACATTTTTGACAGCTTCAATATTTTCAAATAAAAAATTTGAATAAACCGGTGTTTGACTACGACTATTTCATTTGCGTTGTATGTGAGGTACCATAACCACTTCCAACACTAAATTTTTTTTACTAAAACCACCCCTGGTATGTATAGAACAACTTCTGAAAACTTCATCCCAATCGGTCCAGCCGTTTGGGAGTTTTTGAAAGACATACATACAAACATTTTTTGATTTTATATATATATATATATATATATATATACAAATGTAAAATTTTTTTTGGGGAAATTGCTATTTTTTATTGAAACTCTTTTTTTACTTTTTTGTAAATTTGTAAATTATTTTTATTTCTTCATCAGTTCCTCTACAAAAAACATGGTATACTAATGGACACATTTTTTAAAATTACTTACAGAACATAATTAAAATATAAATTAACATTTAGAAAATGAAATAATATTTGGACAGTACTTAATTTGAAAAGTCAATTTAACGTTATTTAATGGAAGATGTAGGTATAAAGAATGTAGTTGAATAGTTAAAGAAATTATTTTTGTAAAAGGTTGAATCAAGTTATTGCTGAAATATTGAGTATATCGTTTTCTTACCCAATTTAATTTCAATATACAAAATATTGGAATAAATTATTATTAAATTTTGAAAATCAGTTTTTTTATTCATTGATTTTTTTCATTTTTTATGTAAACTCAAATACTGTAAGTATTTTTAAAAAATGTGTCCATTATTATATTATGTTTTTTTTATAGTAACTGATGAAGAAATAAATATAATTTCTAAAGCTTTTACGAAAAGGTAAAAAAAAGTTTCAATAAAAAATAGCTGCATCCCCAAAAAATTTTTTACATTCACAATTGTATTCAACTACAAAAAGAATTGTTATATTTATAAATATATATATATATATATATATATATATATATAACAATATTATAATATAATCAAAATTAAAAAATCCTTCAACAATATGAAGAAGCTGGAAAGAGCCGCGGTCACATTTTAATATGTCATTAAATGACGCAAGGATAAAGTTTATATTCCGACCAAATTATAAGTTAAACACAAGAATATTTGAATGAAAAAAAATAGCGCCCTGTTTGAACCGAAAAAATTTAATAGTAACAAAAATATTAACAACGTAATGATAAATAAAATTCATAATATTTAGAATAAATAAGTGCGAAATTCTATTAAACAAATATCTCGACGTATATCAACAATCAAGTATATCGAGAATTTTCTGATGTGTCAACATGTGTCTTTTCATGTTGTGCGATTTTATGAACCTTTTTTTGCATATCAAACACTCGAATCTGGCTTCTTTGCCGCACTGTTGCCGTAAATGAGACTTCAGCGAAAATTCATTTTTATACAATCCTCCACAGCTAGGACACTTAATTGAAGTTTTTGCTAAAACATATTGAAATATTAGATTGTAAACTTTCAACCCACATTAAACTTTATTTAAAAATAAATTAATTAAACGAGTAACAATCAAAAACTCCAACTTACCCATGTCACTGTTTTGTGTTTTTAATTCCTTACTGAACATTGTGTCCAAAATAGTGACAATTTTAGCAGCTACTTATTTATTTATTTATATTTAAAAATAAGTCAATTAAACGAGTAAAAATCAAAAACTCAAACTTACCCATGTCATTGTTTTATGTTTTTAATTCCTTACTGAACATTGTGTCCAAAATAGTGACAATTTTAGCAGCTACTTATTTATTTATTTATATTTAAAAATAAGTCAATTAAACGAGTAAAAATCAAAAACTCAAACTTACCCATGTCATTGTTTTATGTTTTTAATTCCTTACTGAACATTGTGTCCAAAATAGTGACAATTTTAGCAGCTACTTATTTATTTATTTATATTTAAAAATAAGTCAATTAAACGAGTAAAAATCAAAAACTCAAACTTACCCATGTCATTGTTTTATGTTTTTAATTCCTTACTGAACATTGTGTCCAAAATAGTGACAATTTTAGCAGCTACTTATTTATTTATTTATATTTAAAAATAAGTCAATTAAACGAGTAAAAATCAAGAACTCAAACTTACCCATGTCATTGTTTTATGTTTTTAATTCCTTACTGAACATTGTGTCCAAAATAGTGACAATTTTAGCAGCTACTTATTTATTTATTTATATTTAAAAATAAGTCAATTAAACGAGTAAAAATCAAAAACTCAAACTTACCCATGTCATTGTTTTATGTTTTTAATTCCTTACTGAACATTGTGTCCAAAATAGTGACAATTTTAGCAGCTACTTATTTATTTATTTATATTTAAAAATAAGTCAATTAAACGAGTAAAAATCAAAAACTCAAACTTACCCATGTCATTGTTTTATGTTTTTAATTCCTTACTGAACATTGTGTCCAAAATAGTGACAATTTTAGCAGCTACTTATTTATTTATTTATATTTAAAAATAAGTCAATTAAACGAGTAAAAATCAAAAACTCAAACTTACCCATGTCATTGTTTTATGTTTTTAATTCCTTACTGAACATTGTGTCCAAAATAGTGACAATTTTAGCAGCTACTTATTTATTTATTTATATTTAAAAATAAGTCAATTAAACGAGTAAAAATCAAGAACTCAAACTTACCCATGTCATTGTTTTATGTTTTTAATTCCTTACTGAACATTGTGTCCAAAATAGTGACAATTTTAGCAGCTACTTATTTATTTATTTATATTTAAAAATAAGTCAATTAAACGAGTAAAAATCAAAAACTCAAACTTACCCATGTCATTGTTTTATGTTTTTAATTCCTTACTGAACATTGTGTCCAAAATAGTGACAATTTTAGCAGCTACTTATTTATTTATTTATATTTAAAAATAAGTCAATTAAACGAGTAAAAATCAAAAACTCAAACTTACCCATGTCATTGTTTTATGTTTTTAATTCCTTACTGAACATTGTGTCCAAAATAGTGACAATTTTAGCAGCTACTTATTTATTTATTTATATTTAAAAATAAGTCAATTAAACGAGTAAAAATCAAAAACTCAAACTTACCCATGTCATTGTTTTATGTTTTTAATTCCTTACTGAACATTGTGTCCAAAATAGTGACAATTTTAGCAGCTACTTATTTATTTATTTATATTTAAAAATAAGTCAATTAAACGAGTAAAAATCAAAAACTCAAACTTACCCATGTCATTGTTTTATGTTTTTAATTCCTTACTGAACATTGTGTCCAAAATAGTGACAATTTTAGCAGCTACTTATTTATTTATTTATATTTAAAAATAAGTCAATTAAACGAGTAAAAATCAAAAACTCAAACTTACCCATGTCATTGTTTTATGTTTTTAATTCCTTACTGAACATTGTGTCCAAAATAGTGACAATTTTAGCAGCTACTTATTTATTTATTTATATTTAAAAATAAGTCAATTAAACGAGTAAAAATCAAAAACTCAAACTTACCCATGTCATTGTTTTATGTTTTTAATTCCTTACTGAACATTGTGTCCAAAATAGTGACAATTTTAGCAGCTACTTATTTATTTATTTATATTTAAAAATAAGTCAATTAAACGAGTAAAAATCAAAAACTCAAACTTACCCATGTCATTGTTTTATGTTTTTAATTCCTTACTGAACATTGTGTCCAAAATAGTGACAATTTTAGCAGCTACTTATTTATTTATTTATATTTAAAAATAAGTCAATTAAACGAGTAAAAATCAAAAACTCAAACTTACCCATGTCATTGTTTTATGTTTTTAATTCCTTACTGAACATTGTGTCCAAAATAGTGACAATTTTAGCAGCTACTTATTTATTTATTTATATTTAAAAATAAGTCAATTAAACGAGTAAAAATCAAAAACTCAAACTTACCCATGTCATTGTTTTATGTTTTTAATTCCTTACTGAACATTGTGTCCAAAATAGTGACAATTTTAGCAGCTACTTATTTATTTATTTATATTTAAAAATAAGTCAATTAAACGAGTAAAAATCAAGAACTCAAACTTACCCATGTCATTGTTTTATGTTTTTAATTCCTTACTGAACATTGTGTCCAAAATAGTGACAATTTTAGCAGCTACTTATTTATTTATTTATATTTAAAAATAAGTCAATTAAACGAGTAAAAATCAAAAACTCAAACTTACCCATGTCATTGTTTTATGTTTTTAATTCCTTACTGAACATTGTGTCCAAAATAGTGACAATTTTAGCAGCTACTTATTTATTTATTTATATTTAAAAATAAGTCAATTAAACGAGTAAAAATCAAAAACTCAAACTTACCCATGTCATTGTTTTATGTTTTTAATTCCTTACTGAACATTGTGTCCAAAATAGTGACAATTTTAGCAGCTACTTATTTATTTATTTATATTTAAAAATAAGTCAATTAAACGAGTAAAAATCAAAAACTCAAACTTACCCATGTCATTGTTTTATGTTTTTAATTCCTTACTGAACATTGTGTCCAAAATAGTGACAATTTTAGCAGCTACTTATTTATTTATTTATATTTAAAAATAAGTCAATTAAACGAGTAAAAATCAAAAACTCAAACTTACCCATGTCATTGTTTTATGTTTTTAATTCCTTACTGAACATTGTGTCCAAAATAGTGACAATTTTAGCAGCTACTTATTTATTTATTTATATTTAAAAATAAGTCAATTAAACGAGTAAAAATCAAAAACTCAAACTTACCCATGTCATTGTTTTATGTTTTTAATTCCTTACTGAACATTGTGTCCAAAATAGTGACAATTTTAGCAGCTACTTATTTATTTATTTATATTTAAAAATAAGTCAATTAAACGAGTAAAAATCAAGAACTCAAACTTACCCATGTCATTGTTTTATGTTTTTAATTCCTTACTGAACATTGTGTCCAAAATAGTGACAATTTTAGCAGCTACTTATTTATTTATTTATATTTAAAAATAAGTCAATTAAACGAGTAAAAATCAAAAACTCAAACTTACCCATGTCATTGTTTTATGTTTTTAATTCCTTACTGAACATTGTGTCCAAAATAGTGACAATTTTAGCAGCTACTTATTTATTTATTTATATTTAAAAATAAGTCAATTAAACGAGTAAAAATCAAAAACTCAAACTTACCCATGTCATTGTTTTATGTTTTTAATTCCTTACTGAACATTGTGTCCAAAATAGTGACAATTTTAGCAGCTACTTATTTATTTATTTATATTTAAAAATAAGTCAATTAAACGAGTAAAAATCAAAAACTCAAACTTACCCATGTCATTGTTTTATGTTTTTAATTCCTTACTGAACATTGTGTCCAAAATAGTGACAATTTTAGCAGCTACTTATTTATTTATTTATATTTAAAAATAAGTCAATTAAACGAGTAAAAATCAAAAACTCAAACTTACCCATGTCATTGTTTTATGTTTTTAATTCCTTACTGAACATTGTGTCCAAAATAGTGACAATTTTAGCAGCTACTTATTTATTTATTTATATTTAAAAATAAGTCAATTAAACGAGTAAAAATCAAAAACTCAAACTTACCCATGTCATTGTTTTATGTTTTTAATTCCTTACTGAACATTGTGTCCAAAATAGTGACAATTTTAGCAGCTACTTATTTATTTATTTATATTTAAAAATAAGTCAATTAAACGAGTAAAAATCAAGAACTCAAACTTACCCATGTCATTGTTTTATGTTTTTAATTCCTTACTGAACATTGTGTCCAAAATAGTGACAATTTTAGCAGCTACTTATTTATTTATTTATATTTAAAAATAAGTCAATTAAACGAGTAAAAATCAAAAACTCAAACTTACCCATGTCATTGTTTTATGTTTTTAATTCCTTACTGAACATTGTGTCCAAAATAGTGACAATTTTAGCAGCTATTTATTTATTTATTTATATTTAAAAATAAGTCAATTAAACGAGTAAAAATCAAAAACTCAAACTTACCCATGTCATTGTTTTATGTTTTTAATTCGTTACTGCAAATTGTGTCCAAAATAGTGACAATTGTAGCAGCTAGTTATTTATTTTTTATTCAAAAATAAGTCAATAAAACGAGTAACAATAAAAAAGTCAAACTTACCCATGTCATTGTTTTATGTTTTTAATTCCTTACTGAACATTGTGTCCAAAATAGTGACAATTTTAGCAGCTACTTATTTATTTATTTATATTTAAAAATAAGTCAATTAAACGAGTAAAAATCAAAAACTCAAACTTACCCATGTCATTGTTTTATGTTTTTAATTCGTTACTGCAAATTGTGTCCAAAATAGTGACAATTGTAGCAGCTAGTTATTTATTTTTTATTCAAAAATAAGTCAATAAAACGAGTAACAATAAAAAAGTCAAACTTACCCATGTCATTGTTTTATGTTTTTAATTCCTTACTGAACATTGTGTCCAAAATAGTGACAATTTTAGCAGCTATTTATTTATTTATTTATATTTAAAAATAAGTCAATTAAACGAGTAAAAATCAAAAACTCAAACTTACCCATGTCATTGTTTTATGTTTTTAATTCGTTACTGCAAATTGTGTCCAAAATAGTGACAATTGTAGCAGCTAGTTATTTATTTTTTATTCAAAAATAAGTCAATAAAACGAGTAACAATAAAAAAGTCAAACTTACCCATGTCATTGTTTTATGTTTTTAATTCCTTACTGAACATTGTGTCCAAAATAGTGACAATTCTAGCAGCTACTTATTTTTGCGATTTATTTTTTTGGGTGATCATTTGTATGTTTTCCATGCAGGTCCTTTGAAATTGATTTGGATCAATAGGAATGGTTGAGTGGTAACCTAATTTGTTTGCACTGGTTCACTTGAATCAAACGAAACTAAGAAAATATCTACAACTAGCAGATTGCTTTAAGAACTAATGGTGAAATATGGACAACTCTTGATTGAATAATGCAAATTAAATAAAGTGTGGGAAAGTAGGGTATATTTTTAATGCAACCCAATAAAAAAGCAATATCTGTAACAAATTTATTACAACAATTATGTGTCACAAACACATAAATTTTTTTAAATAATAAATTTATTTTAAATGATAAATTTTATATAATATATAATTATATATATATATATATACATATATATATATATATATATATATATATATATATATATATATATACATATATCAAATGGAAAGTTATTCTTGACTGGTTAGTTGAAGAGAAAACGATTTGTAAACTTGATAATGCAGTCAAAGTACTGGGCTGGTTTAAATAATACTCTTTGCTATTTGATCGAGCTTTCGAAAATGTTTATTACCTTTATCAAGACATCATTAAAACAGTTAAAATGTAAACAATTGTAAAAAGATAGTTTAAGAAATACTTACTAAATACATGAGGTTTGTAGTAACCAGTCAACGTCAAAACGAAAACAGAAAATCGTTAAAAATCAAATTTAAAAACATTAAGGATACACAAAATTATTACTAGAAAATTAATTAACATATTTCTTGACACGTGCTGGTTTAACTCTTGTGTGTCACCCTGACTCTTTTAAAACCAACAAAAAAAATTTTAATCGTTTGTACCCACAACCTTTAGCACGCGTCAACAAATGTGTATCATTAATGTTTTTAAATTTGATTTTTAACGATTGTCCGTTTTCGTTTTGACGTTGACTGGTTACTTCAAACCTCATGTGTTTAGTAAGTATTTCTTAACCTATCTTTTTACAATTGTTTACATTTTTACTGTTTTATAGATGTCTTGATAAAGGAATTAAACATTTCCGAAAGCTCGACCAAATAACAAAGAGAATTATTTAAACCAGCCCAGTACTTTGACTGCATACTCAAGTTTACAAATTGTTTTCTCTCTCTCTCTATATATATATATATATATATATATATATATATATTGGAGGTTTTTTTTTTAATTTATTTGGGTAGCAGTTAGGAGTGACCAATTCAATAAAAATTCTTCGTTTTTTCAGTCAAGCCTTCGAAAATGTTTATTTTCTTTTTCAAGACTTCTCTATTATATTTTTAATTAATACATGAAAAATCAATTTACAAAATATATACTTACTAACATGAAATTTTTAATAAATTATCGCAAAGAAATGTTTTTTTTGAAAGAAATTTGATATAATAAGTCAGTGTCACTTTTTGTCTAAGATACTGAATGTCAAAACTATTTGTACAGAAATGTAAATATTAGTGTTTAACTGTTTTTTTTTATTTAGAATATTTCTATAAATAGCACTCGGGTCATCAGTAGTCTGACTGCTACGCAAATAAATTAAAAAAGACCTTAAACGTAGGTTGACAGTTAATATATTTTCATACCTATATATATATATATATATATATATATATATATATATTACATTATTATATAATTATATATCTATATATAATTTATATTAAATAATAAATTATATTAAATAGTGCAGCACAATATTTATTCTTGTATTAAATCCGTTTTGTGAACACGATTCATGTGACTGGTGAGATGATGCTTTCTTTTGAAGGTAGCTGTACAGAGTGTACAGCAAACTGTTTTGTCTTTACCGCAATCGTAGTAAACGTGGACTCTGTAGCTGTTTTGATTCTTGTAAGTTTTATAGCACATCGCGCATTGTACTCCTAAAAATTGAAAAAAAAATTTACGTTTATACGATTGTCTGTAGTAGAGACCTGTTTGACGGTAGTCATATTAGCAATAATTTTATATGTTTGTTATGTATAATTACTGGTTTTAGTTACAAAAATTTAAAGGGAAAAATTAAAAAATATATTATTACACGTACAAATAGTAAAAGGAAAAATATACCAGCAACCTCCTACGCCTCAGCCACTCCAATTAACAGAATTTAAATTATAACCCCCCCATGGGAAAGATGAAAAGTAATTGAATGTTCTTAAAAAATGCTTTACGGTGTTATTATTGTAAGTAATAATAAACCAGTTAAACAAATAATTAACAGTACCAAATGGGTGGATTGTAGAGAGACTAATGAGTAGCCGCCTAGGTCACCAGAATTACTGTAATTAGATTTGTTGTTGCCTTACCTTTTGTCGGTTATTTAAAACACCATCCAACGTACTCTCTACCACCACAGTACATTTCAAAGAATTTGAAATTTGTAAAATAATGGACGCCACTTTGATCAATTTTGTAACTTTTTTTTAAATCGGGACTCGTGGGATTGTTTTTTAAATATTTTTATTTGCAATAAGTGGGGCGTATGGGGTAAAAGTGGATAGGCTTTCTCATTTCTTTTTTATGATAAAAGGAGCATAATTTTTTTTATTTGGGCGGATATTGCACGTATTCAGTACAGTCAAAGCTCCTTATTCCCGGGGATACCTCCCGTAAATATGTTGCAAATACAGAACCATGAAAAATGAATGGTAAGTTGCATGGAATTATAGGGGATGCATTTATTTATTAGACTTGGGCAATGGTTTAATCAATTAAGTTATTTTTCTCCTGTTTTGTTTTAAAAACAAGACTTCCTTCCATAGAGGTATCAAAGCTCACTTGCTATCCGTAAACAAAAATAAAAAGAGGTTTTAAACGTAATCAAAGAACGCAAACTTTCGTACTTCGTACATGTTATGCGAAACCAGAAATATAGCCTACTTCAGCTTATTATGCAGGACAAGCTTTACGGCAAAAGAGGTCCTGGAAGACGATGAATATCGTGGCTGCGAAATTTAAGACAATGAACAGGAATGATATCTATGGATATATTTTGGGCTGCAGCAAATAAAATCAGATGGGCCATAGTAATCGCCAACGTCCACTGAGGATAAGGCACAAAATTTGCTATTTGCCGAACTAAAGTTCAGGATGACTGCTCAAAGTCATCCAAGATACTTTTCTTAGAATTTACATGAATCCAGACTTGTCATCGGTATCATCCTTCCAAGTACCTGGTGCTACCGATGAGGCTCCGGACCTGGACATCAATGTCATCCCCGGGAGTTTCACTATAATGTTTGCCCAAATGAACCCAAAATCGTCTCAAGGGGTTTTTGTTGGAGCGCTTATCTCGAATCTGGAACCGGGTACCTGGTGCCCCGTACTCGGACATCGATGTCATTCCCGTGAATTTTACTAAAATTTTTGTCCAATTGAACCGAAAATCGTATTCGAGTTTTTTTGGGGTGCGCTCATCTGGCACCAGCTCCCTGCTACCGGGTAGTTAGTGCTCCGTATCTGCGTATTGACGTCATCCCCGAGAATTTCCTGAAATTTTAGCCCAAACGAACCGAAAATAGTCTTTAGCTACTAATTCTGAGCCCCCCAAGGACCTTTATCAAAAATCCGGGGATGACGTCGATGTCCAGGTCCGAAGCCTCATCCGGGGCAACAGGTACCCGAAAAGAGGTTACCGATGTCATATTTTGAATAAGCAACCCAAAAACACCCTGATGGCAAGTCTGGATTCATTAAGATGCAAATTTATGGAAAAGCCTCGGAGATGACGTTGACCAGTCGTCCTGATCTCCAGGTCGGCGATGGGCAAATTTGGAGTCATATTCAAAACCAGCAACGTCTAAAATTGCTGAAAACCCGAATAGGACCGGTTTTAGGTATTATTCGCCAAATTACAAAGTTTTTTCAAGTGACTTCGGAAAATGCATTCTTCACAATACATTTTCCACTATACAAATGCAATTTGCAAAAATTACACGATCAAAAGTCGTGGTCGTAATTCTTTAAACTGCGATTACTAAAAAAGCGAATAACGAAACCGTAAATAAGGTACTTTGACTGTAATTGTAACTTGACGAAAGTTTACATTAAAGCATACAAAAAAATTCATAACATTTATAATTTATCCTCTCGCTGTACATAATAATGATAAATAATTTACAAAAAGTTGAGACTGTGGAATATATCCTCAGATTGACTTGCATGTCTTCGACAAACGTGGGCTTTCAAGTGTTCTTTCCGTTTGAACTTTTCCGAGCAAACGGGACAGAAGTACGATTTGCTTCGACCGCAATCTCTAGTCTGGTGCACCTTCAACGAACGAATATTCTTATAAAATTTCGAACATCTTGTACATTGAATTTTCCCTTAAACATAATACAAGCTTATTTTTACATCACGTTTAAACGAACTATCGATAACAACACAAATAACTATACAAATTCTAGCGGTAATATCCTACCGAATTAAAAGAGAAATGTACATTTTTAAACGACGCATTTTGAATGAAAAAATTATGAGAATTCTTTACCAATTTCACATGGCAACGAAAAATTCGTTTATTTTTCTTCGATTCAAATAATTTAGATCATCATGTAAAACAAAAGAAATTATCAGACGAAAATTGAGCATTTTAATCGTGTAAAATGTTTAACAAATTTTTCAGCCTGCACAAATTGGATAAAATACTGAATGTTATGTGCACAAAAACTGCGTTGATTAAAAATGTACATTTTTTGTCTATATTTTCGTTTAAATTATGTCAGGGACGTTTTAATTATTTTGTTTATTCTGGGTCACCTTGTATACAGGAAGTTGTCCCCATAGTCAGTAAAGAAAGTGGGTGGATAGATAAGTTTTTAAATTGGTATCCTTTGTATAGGGTGTTTTATCAAGAATTGTTCATATATGAACTGAAAAAATTGCTGTTTATTCTGTGTAAACTTGTATACAGGGAGTAAGTAAATAAAGTAGGTGGATATATAGGTTTTTAAATTGGCATTCTCTGTATATGGTGTTTTATTAATAATTGTTCATATATGTACTGGAGAAACCTTTGTTTATTCTGGGTCAACTTGCATATAGGGAGTTGTCCCCAGAGCCAGAAAAGAAAGTAGGTGGATAGATTGTAGGAGGGGTCGTGAAGGCTATGCAGTATCTTAAGCAACTTGACCTATCAGATCTTTTGTGCATAGGTGCATTAATAAAATAGTAAATATCTGCCAAACTTTAATCGAATAACAACAAAAGTACCTTTTCGTTAGCTTAAAGTGTGGGAAAGTCATTTTCGATATTTACATACGGGGTGTGTCATCCCTGCAAAATTTTTGGATCACTAACCATAAGTAGTCCGTCCCTTGCTTCAAGGTACTATTATAAATTCCAAAATAAAAATACACGTACGTTATAATTATGGTAAAATTTTTATAAAGATTAAATGAACATTACGAAAATTAAAAATAAACAACGAATTCAATATTTAAACTTTGGATGCCTATATCTCGAAAACGAAGGCCTGTATAGAAAAAGTTTATATGAAGTACTAACATTATTTTTACTTGACCTGTACGCTTTCGACTTTCTTCCCATTAGTTCCGAGATACCCTGTATATGTTTGTTAATAATTTTACCTATTTTATTACATAATTTATCAGTACCGCACTCCTGGAGGACAAAGCAGGAATAATTTATTTAAGTGTATTAAGTTTAATATTAATATTTTGTGCCAGCTAATGCAGTTACTACATGACAGTTTTCAATAAAACACCCTGTATAATAGAAGAATATTCGACACGAATAATAATTTATCGTTCGTGAAATAAAAAAAATAATTTGGAAACTGTTTTTATCATTTTTGATACGTCTTAATAACATCTTGATCGGAAATTTTTCGAAAGCTTAAATCTACTGTTCCTTTATGACACATTTTATGGGTGCTAATGTGATGATTTAAATAGTCTTTCCTTCTAAACGGTTTATTGCATGTGTTGCAAACGAAAATTGGTTTTATTCCACAGTCTCTCGATAAATGAACCGATAAAGAATTCCTTGTTTTGTACGTTTTCAAACATTGGGGGCATGTCAAAATAGGACCTGCAAAACAAATATGTTGTATAGCTTTTAATATAATTGTAATATACCATTTTCAAATTTAAATGAACCGGTAAACATTTATGCATTGAAAAATGGTTGGCTGGTTGATTTCTTGATATTCTTCATTCGATATGTAATTTTTCTTATATTATATCGTTACGGATTGTGATCAGCGAGTACGCCCCTGTAGTCATTATTAGACCCGAAGCGTTAGCGAAATGTTTAAAAAAAGATACATGATTTTTTTTTGGTAGCATCAAATGCCCGACGGGCGATATTACCAGAATAATTCCAGAAAGAAATATTTCTTACCTATTTAAAAGATCACGAGGCCGCGAAAAGTTAGTTAGAAAGTAAAATAGTTTTTGAGAAGATTGTATCAATGATTTTAAGTCAAAGTATAGTTTTGTGAATTGAACTAAATTTTAATTGCATTGAACATTTCCAAATACAACTAACAAGTTTAAATAACTAATTCTAATTCAAAAAATTTAAAATGTACCTATTTACAATACTCATTCTTAAGTTGACGCGGTGACCTTTTTATTTTGCCTGTCTTGAAACGATTTGTAGGCTTTTTAACACGCTTATATTAGTTTCACCTGTATGTTTGTATGTTTGCTTGTAACTGACTCTTTGGCCTCGATTTTTTACTACTTTTAGTGATTAGATTTAATTTAGACTTCGCACACTGGTCAAAGACCGACGACAATGTAATAATTCGATCAAAATATCCGACTATCCTGATTAGTTTCGCCAGGATTCATAAATTTCTTCAGGGATCCTTTGCATGCGCGCAGTTCCAATGTCATATATATTATTAGTTTAAAAAACTAAAAAACACACTTTTAGAGTTAATCAAACTAAAAAGTAAAAAATAATTCTTGACATAGAATAAAATTACTGACGAGAAAATTAATGTCACTTTTTAAAAAGCGTGGGATGCTTTGTATGACATTTTTAAACTAACTCTGCGTTTTGGAATGAAAGCACCCCACAGTGACATTAATTATATAGTCAGTTATTTTATTCTTTTGTTAGGGATTATTTTTTACTTTTTAGTTTGATTAATCCTAAAAGCGTGTTTTTTAGTTTTTTTAAACTATAATTTATTCATTTTTCTTTTTGGATGTTTTCGAAATCAAATTTTTACTGGACCGATTCGCGGCTGCAATTTTGCCTAGAGGCAGCTAACTTGTCACTTTCACTGTTCATTCTAACTTTTAATTTTGACGCATTTTGTAGAAACTGAATTGACAGAGCTGTCTTCAGTTTTTATTGCTTATTATTGGAGTCGTGATTTAATAACCAACAATAACACGATAACTTAATTTTGTTATCAGAAAAGGAAAGAAAATTTAAATAAATCGAAAACAGTTAACCTTGTTTCGGAGCATAAAATCCATAATCAGGTTTTTATTATCCCTGTAATTAAATTATGTCATTTCTTTAAAACTTTTAATGTTCACACAGATTAATTAACATTTATAAGAATACGGTTTACAAAATATTAGGTACGGATAACCGTCCAAAAAATTTATTGTTGCTATACACGCACTCATGAACACAAATAAATGCACACCTTAATTATAAAAATATAATTAACTTACTCGTGACTTGAATCACTCAATAATTTTACGTTATTTGCAAATGGCCGCTTGCTTTCATGTTCTAAACCATTACTGTCAATCATATTTTATTGTAGGTATTACTTTCAAATAAATTTTCTTTTTTGAAATTAAAAAAAAAACGTCACATTTTAGTTTTATGTTATCAAGACAATGTTATTTGCATAAAAATATACATAAAAAAAATTAATAATCCAAATGAAGATTACAATTTAGTATCATTAGTTATTTCTGTAATATTTAAGCAACGAAAGTGTTACTTGTATGACAAACCAATTTATGGGTCTTTTCTAATACGTCCCCGCATTTTCAAAGTTCTTCACCAGGTACTGTTGGTGTTAGGTTAGGTTAGGCTAATAATAATCGATACTCATTTCTTCTAAATTGATTTTAAAATATCCCACACTCAAAGTGTACAATCTCTACTAGAAATGAATGGGGAAGACCACTAATTGATAAAATCCTTCCAAACCTCTTTAATCGATGAATAATGATATTGGTTTAGTGTACATACAATATCATGGATCAAAATCAAGGCAAATAGATTCTACATTAAAATCAGCATTTTCATTCAAAATTAAAAAATGCCAGAAATAAGTGGGCGGTGCTATGAGCCTATTACGTACTAGACCCTAAATCTACCTCTGTCTGTTTCCATTTTATATGCTTTGCTCACACCACTGTAGTGTTGTCAAATTTACTTGTCGATGACTCTTTATGTCTTTGCTATATTTTCTTAAATACGTATCGATTAGTGATTAGTTTATTTTCAGAGTTTGCACTAGTGTTCGAACACGTTAAAACGAAGCACATTTTAAAAGGCATTTTCTAAGGCTTATTAAAACCGGAATTGAAAGTATTGCTCAGGATAAATAAAACACTGAAAAACAATAAAACAACAATGAAGATAGGTTATTAACTTAACCTTAACTTCTGTAGACTTTGTTAGACACGGAACGACAGTGTCTAACACGGAACAATTATCTATGATTGGTCAGCTCAATGTCGATGGGCGTGTAGGGTTTAGTACGTCACACTGCGTTAGACCAATGAGAGCAACTATTGAAAATGGCGCATAGAATTGTTTGTTTGAAATCAAATCCGTGTATTTTATTATTTTATTTATAAAATAGGCGGAATAAGAAATAAAAAAAATAATAAATGGTAGTTTTTGGACATACAGAACACGATTATGCTGTTTTAAAAAATTAGTGGCCTCTCCCATTACTGCTGAAAAGAACGGATGTGATTATATTGGTCGGGGTGGAATTGAACGTCAACAAAAAACAACGGCTACCGAATACCCAGCTTGACGATGTATAAAAAAGTACGCACGAATACTTTTAAAGGAGAATATGCAATCATGTAGAAGAGATAAATTTAAAATTAAACTTTAACGAATTTACTAGTACATCATTTGAATACTCGTTAAGTCTGTCAAGAATTTTATACAGTCCAGTCACCTTAGGCCATATTTTACGAAGTTCTATTCAAGAAGCGCATCCTCTGGCCAATTTTTTTATAGGTTGTTTGGACATACAAGAATATAGTCCCGAGTTTTCGGCCATTACCGGGGTATAATTAAGCAATAAAAAATTATTGAAAATTAAAAAAAGAATATTTTTGAGATAATTTTTTTGGAATGCGTCCTATCGAAAACAAATTTCAGTTAAATTTGTTCATTATAACATCCTCTGTAAAAAAGGTCCTGAAAAGAAAAGTGCTAACATTGTTAATCAAGCAGTTAATGGCAAATAAAAATGAAAATTCCACATTTCGTTTTTGCACCCGCAATCGGATGTTTATCACCATATTGGTTTGAAACACGTACATTATGTCTTCTTCTTCTTCTTCTTCTCATCCATATTAAAGATCTTTCGATCTGTTAGTTTTGCAGGTTCCTCTGTATCAGTTCCTGAGAGATGGACTGCCAGCTGTCCTTCCATCTCTTAGGTGGTCTTCCGGGTGCTCTTTTCTTTAATGGTTTTCATTCAAGTGCAATGCGTGGTCTGTTCCATTCTTCTCACGTGAGCGTACCAGCTTCTTTTTTTTTGTCTTCCCCATCTTACGATGTCTTGCACTCCGCACTGTTTCCTGATGTCAGTGTTCCTAATTCGGTCTCTCCTTGTTTTTTCTATTATAGTCCTAAGCGTTTTATTTCGGCTACTCGAAGCATGCTTTTCGTTTTGTTGGTTTCTTCTCTGGTTTCTATTTCGTATGTCATGATTGGCCTGATACAAGTCTTATAGATCCTGACCTTGCTATCTTTTCGCATGTATTCGTTCGCCCATATTATCTGCCTTAAGCAGCCTGATATGGCGGTCGCTTTGTTGATCTGCCTTCTTAGGTCCTTCACTAGGTCGTGATAGCTCGACAGATCCATACCCAGATAGTTGAATTGTGAGACTTGCTCGATGATTTTGTCCTGAATTACCAGCTTACATCTTACGGGATCTTTAGCAAAGGTTATGATTTTCGTTTTTTCTATAGATGTGTCATGTTCATCGCTTGGCTGACCTGGTAGAATTTGTGTAGTTGTCTTTGTAGATCGTCCTCCGTTTCCGCGAAAATAGCGGCATCATCTGCGTAGCATACCATAGTTAGTGATGATACTTCCTGAGACTTCTGTCCATTAAGAGGTTGAACAGAAATGGGCTAAGGCTGTCGCCTTGTCTGATGCCTCCTGGTGTCGGTATCTCTTTCGTATAAGTGTCTCCTGCCTTTACTTTAGACGTGTTGTTCATATTGGGCTGCGAATTGCTTTTACGATGGTGTCTGGCATTTCTTTCTCTATCATTATATTCACGATGTCGGAGAGGCGAAATCTGTCGAATGCCTTGGTTAGATAGATGAAGCAGACGTATGCCGGTGTATTAAATTCCATTTATTTTTCTTTTAGTTGTTTGATAATGAATACGGCGTCGGTCGTGGATCTGTTTCGTCTGAAGCCTTGTTGTTCTTCCCTGTTTGATATTAGTGTTTCAAGTCTTTTCTTCAAGATGCCGGTAAAGAGTTTTATGCTTGTGTTTAGCAGCGTTATGCCCCTGTAGTTACCTGGGTGTATACGTACATTATGTACAGGAGCCAAACCCCAAGAGAATCGTGCAAGATTTATTGATTTGCAAGATATAGTTTAGCATCAATCTGCGCTCATCAAAAAATCTTTGCCCTTCAATAGAATTTCCCGACGAAGGTCTACAGGACCTTCTCAGCAATCTCCTCAGCTATCCCTACGCTTCCGGCCATGAGATCCAATAAAATTATTCCCTTTACGAGCAATTATGCCTTCACAATTTCGATCGACGTGTAGGAAGGATCTTACTCCGTCCAATTTGTTGGTAATAATATTGTGCGCGTGCGATAAAAGTAGGGATGGGTCTATACTTGTGAAACGTTATTTTAGAACGGTATTTTTTGATAACGCTCCAACGCGTTATACCGGGTGCGCCTCTTAAATAGGTATTATGTTAAGGTGACCGGATTAATAGACTTTATGGTATGTTTTCTATATGCAATCTCTTGATAGATGAACTGCTAAAGAATTCGCGGTGGAGTAAATTTTTAAACACTGAGGACATCTTAATAAACCTGAAAAAAAAGAAAATATAAAATATTTATTGAAGCTAAAGTAACATTATTCCATGAAATATCGGTAAAAATAGTTATTTTACTGTGATAAAATTGTATTTTTGTATTTAATAATGTTGTAATAATGTTGTATTTAATAATGATAGGATTCGACAAATAAGGGTAAATAAATAAACTACTAATAATTGTACAAAAATATGTTTATTATTAAAAACACCTACATTACTAACACTAAATACTAAAGTCAATACTGATAATAAAACTAAAACGAAGTTTAAAATAACTTATTGTCTAAAATATAAACTAACGCAGATAAATAAGAAGCTTTAAAAGTACTAAAATCGAAACCGAAATATTTTTGGTTAAATAATACTTTTAATTTAAATTGCGATAATACTGAGATGTATAGCAACAATCACATTCCCGTTCTTTGGAGAATTAATGTTATTAATGATAATTTCTTTTTTCGGAACTCAACTAAATTAAAAAAAATGTACTTTTAGTTCAGCGTTACTTAAACGCAATGTTACTACCAAATATTAGTCAAGCTATAGGTTAAAAATATTCTACAGGGGTTCAAGAAATAATAATTATATATTTTAAAATCACCTCTAAAATTTACATTGAAAAATAGTTTTTTTTTTAGTTTATTTAGGTAAATTTTTTTCTAAATATTGCATAACTTTATTTAAACCGTCAGGCTCAAATACTTGAACTTAATACAGTATAATAGCAGTAATTTTGTTTTAACTTACATTTTGCTTACTCGACGTAAATCTGTATTGCTGTTTCTAGCAAACATAACTCATCATTACTAAAAGGATTGGTAAACTTTTTATTGTATTTAAAATATATATTTATGTAGGTATATATGTTGGTTATTTTGTTTGAACACCCTGCAGAAATTAAAATAAATTTGAGAGATCACTCTACGTGAATTTCACCATTTTGAAAATCGATATTGGAAAAAAATATCACTAAAATAAACATTAATAGGAACTAACACGAATTTTTAAAATACCTCAATAAATATTCAGAGCACCATAATTTTACCGACCACAGCAATAATTATAACAACTACTTTAGTGCTAGAAATGAGAAAAAACAATGAAAATCTACCAAAAAGGAACGATGAAAATCGAACGAGAAAAATCGATGAAAGCTTACTGTGTAACACAAATTAAGAAAAAAAAGTAGACTTTTGTACAAATATTACGTTCGATTGACTCAAAAATATATGGAGGAATGTAAATGGCAAATTCAGCTTTTCTGTAGTACAATAGGGTGGCGTATTGAAACTATAAATTTATTTGATTTGTTTTTTGTAACGTTTTGGTAGATTTTTTTGGAATTTAATTTTAGTTTTTATTTATGTGTAAATATACCTTGTATTTTTTAATACCGATATGTCTGAAAAAAGAATCAAAATATTAGTTTTAAGCTATTAGCAACAGGAAATATTTGAAATACTTTAACGCGTAGAAGCTACTAGTTTGGAATCAGGGCTACGACTAAATAGGACCAAATGCTGTTTGTTGATTGTGGACAGACCTCAGACAATCCCAATACCACTTCGAATTATCCACGATATAGAAACCAATGACAATATCATTTATCTTGGCGCAAAAATAACCAACAAAGGAGGCTCCGAGACAGAAATCAGAAGAAGGATCGTAATGGCAAAAGAAGTTTTGGGCAGACTAGGTAAAATCTAAAAAGACCACAATATCCGGAAAATGACCAAGATGAGATTTCTCAAAGCGCTGATATTCCCCATCGCAACCTACGGATCAAAATGTTGGACGTTAAACGCAGCATGCCGCAAGAAAACAGAAGCGTTTGAAATGATATGTTACCGCAGGATGCTGAGAATCACGTGGTCAGCTCATAGAACAAATATCTCCATACGCAGAGAACTGAATATTCGGGATCATAAAAGGCTCCTCCCAAGAATCCAGAGGCGCATATCACGTGATACGGAAGGACGAAATGAAGAAAATTGTGATCCAGGGAAAGTGGACGGCAAAAGAATGAGAGGCAGATCTCCTGTAAGATTCATGGACCAAATCAACGACCTTACGAATATGTCAATAGCAGAAGTAATGAGAACCGTAGAAGATAAAAAAGCATGGCGAAGGCTTGCACCATGAATAGTCACGACGCTTGAAATCAAGCAACGAGTGGAGAGAGAAACAAGTAAATATCGGTCATTAACAAGATTGTTACGACAATGTTGTAATAAATTGCAAATATTTGTTTTGCTAGACGTGTATAGTGGTAATATGGTTATCGTTGACGACTATTTTTCGGTAAAATTATGTCGTGTGTACTCTGAAAAAAATTTAGTCTAAATAACTTCTCTACTTCTTATTTTTGTTGCACGATAATATCAATTTTAAAAAGTAATAAATGTTTAAAACTGCAAATATAATAAGGATTCAAATTATTCGTTGTTGTGCGCGCTGAGATTGATGGCGACGTTTTGTATCTCTTGCAACATGGAGGGATTGATATCTTGCCTCAAATCCAAATGTTTGAAATGTTTACTACGCTGATGTACTGTCAAATCGTATTTGTGCTTGAATTTTCTGGGACAGAAGTTACAGGCCCACTTTGGCTCCTTGCCGCATTCGAACTTAATATGGCGCGTGAGGGAATGTCGCAGTCTGTAAGTTTTCGTGCAGTTGCTGCACATAAATAGTTCCGTTAGCGAAGATATATCTAATGAAGCGTCATCCGTTTCATTTTTTTTTATTTTTTTCTTTTTGGATCTGTTTTCTTTATTCGACGCCCATTTTGTATCGTTATCTGAAACCGTTTTTTCGTTTAACTACATTCAAAAAAATTGTGAAACCACCCTTGTTACTACCTACCGAAATAAACTACACTACCTTCCGACGTCTTTTAATCAAAAACGTACGAAGTTATAGTACACATAACCCAAACAAAACAACCGAAACAACTCAAAACTAATGCTATTTCCAGCAGTACTGGACCTGATTAAATATTACTTTTTAATAATTTTATTGTAAATTTACCATAATCACAGATAATAAAATGTTGCTAATAAAACTTTCTCGATACTAAACGATTACAATCTAATTTAAAGTATAAGTATATAAAAATAATTTGTTGGAAGAAGTTTTCATTAAGTTTAACAACTAGTTCATTACCTTTACTTTGTTGACCCCAAAAAAAAATTTAACTACCATTATCTGTGATACAATGTTGAGAATCCTGCAAACAACAATGGTTGTATCCTACCAATGAATAAATTAAAATATCACTAAGGCACCAACATTACTGTTGTTTCTATCGACACAACTTTACCCAACATTTATTTACCTCAGCAAAGAATTTTAAGTGCAAGGTGTAGCACTGTTTACGCAAGAACGAAAACTACTTTAAAAATGCCTTACTATACAGTGAGTTTCAAACAAAAGTGACCCCGTGTCTAGGATAGGTTGAAAACTGAAAAATAATTGGGGTGTTCTTTGTAAAATATTTTCGTAACGCCATCCGTATTCAAGATAAAGGGCGTTGAAGAAAAAAAATGTATACACATTTATTACGATTTTGCCGAAACTACTGGAAACATTGTTTTGAAATTTTTTACGAATATGTTTTAAAAGCTGATACATCCCATGAATTTGTTTTTATATCTGACTCTCACTTTTTAAAGGTTAGATTTATTAATCAAAATTTAAAGTAAACCTAAACATCATTTAATTTCACACCAAAAAGGTACTCTTAGTAAAACACGATACTGTTTACCGTTTTCGGAATATTTGGATTTAAAAATTATGAAGTAATAACCATTGCTGGTATAAAGTAATAGTAAAGTTATTAATTATTATTATTAGTTGGTATGCCATACATGAATTTTTGTCGCGTAAATGAAACCTCATCTATAAAATAGATACATGTTAAAAAAATTGGGATTGAGGGCTTTCCTTTCTTGTAACGTTTCACAAAAATCCATTTTTATCGATATATCTTGATTTTATTCAAGTTTGCCATGGAAAACTGACATTTATTGATAGTTATGACAATAAGTCAACAATAATTAGATTTTTAAAACCTTGTTTTTGTAAAATTAGATATTGTTAATCAATATGTACTCAAATGTTGAATACACCGACATGTTATTAACCTTAGGCGAGTATTTAGGAATTCTAGTGCAACTGTTACGCGTTATGCAGAAAAGTTTCTTGGAAAAAACTTACCAAGTAAAAATAAATTCTGGTGGGCCAAGAACAACAAGAACCATTAATACAGAAAATATTATATCTTAAATTTAGTTGATCAAGATCCAACAGTTAGCTTAAGGAATATGGCAAGATAAACAAATACGTCTTCTTCAAGTACTTGAGGGATACTTAAAGAGCAGCAGCTACATCCTTATCATTACAGACACGTCCAAGATCTCTTGCCAGTCGATCTACCGGTTAGAATGGATTTTTGTCAAACATTACAAGAAAGGACAGCCCCCTAAATCCAAATTTTTAACATGTGTCCGTTTTATCGATGAAGTCTCATTTACGCGACAAAAAATTGTTAATTTACATAATGCATACTAATTAATAATAATATTAATTATTAACTTTATCATTACTTTATACCAGCATCGGTTATTACTTTATATTTTTTAAATCAAAATATTCCGAAAAAAGTTATGTTCAATACTACTTGGTACGAACCGTGTAACCATGAGGGTTAGATATAAAAAAAAATTCATGAGATGTATCAGCTTTTAAAACATAATCGTATAAAATTTCTTCAAAATGTTTCCAGTAGTTTCGGCAAAATCGTAATAAATGTGTATAAATTGTTTTTCTTCAACGCCCTTTATCTTGAATACGGATAGCGTTACAAAAATTTTTTTACTAAGCAAAACCCAATTATTTTTCAGTTTTCTACCTATCCTAGAGTTACGTTTTTTTTAAACACCCTGTAAAACCAATTGACCTTTTTAAAAAGGTGGTGCTTTTACTTGAATGTTCCCTTGTGAAGTAAAGTAGGCACTTTATCTCCCTGTTACCGTCGTGTTATTTATAAAATGGGTTTGAGCTACACCATCTGTTCAAGGACTAAATTTCTTTTAGCTATCTTTTAACTGAAATAATAACTGTAGTTTCTGCAAAAATAACACACAAGCCCCTTAAAGGAATATAGAAAATAACATTTTTAAAACACGCTTTGGTTACAAAAAGAAAAAAATAAATCTCACTCACACCTACATACTAGAAAATATTTAAATAACTGGTATTATTTTTCTTGATTATATTTTTATTGGTACGAGATAAACTACATTAATAACAATGATAATTAATCACAACATGGAAATTTGTCATTATCTCTAATCATTTTTTCAATCAAACTAAAACCGGATTCAAACTGAGCGATACGACTGGTCGCTTGAGCACCACGCGGTGGGAACTTGCCTTAACCGAAACTAGCAAAAACTGTGTTTTTAATTTCGTTTTTATGCAACCAAGGATATTTTTTTTTTTGGAAAATTTACAATTTAAAAAATTTGCCGAACCTGCTGTAAAAAGACTGACATTTAATGACAACGACGACATATTTTTAAAGAAATTAATTTTTTGTTGCTTCTCTTACTTTTCTTTTTATTGCTTCGTAAATAGTATCCGGGCGATATTGAAATTTCAATTTATTTGATAACTGATGTCTGAGTGATTGTATATTTAAATCCGATTTTGTCGTTATCATAAATGTGCCTAAAAAAATATTAAATTAATAAAATTGTACTGTTATCAATTAAAGTGAGCTGAAAAAAATAAAATTTTATACAAATTTGATGAACCATCCATGGTGGCTGCAGCTAAAATAATCTGAATCAATTTTGGCCACGCTTTTTCGCGTAAGACACCTTCCTGAGTAACATCAACTTCCTTGTCTATTTCGGCTTGCATTTGACTTACCTCCGAACAGTTAGCCGATTATCCATTGAAATGATGGTGTAGAGGACCCATAATAAGGAGCTGTTTTAGTGCAAAAACAATATAAACATTTCATATTGTAAAAGGCTTTCGCGGCCATCGTTTATTGGTGAATGGAAACGTGACCAATTCCTGAACAGCCCTCAAATATGCTCCGCCCACCAAAACGTATATAACCTGCGATCGTGGCATACAAATGTCACAAACCGTCAGTGCCATCCACTCGAGATGGCGGAACGTCGAGTATTAACTCAGACCTATGACGGCCAATAAACCCGAAAAACCATTCACCAATATAAACATTGTTTAACAAAAAAAAAAATAGGTAAAAGAAAAATAAAGGAATGTTATAGGTAACAAAATACACTTCGATTGTAATATGGTTTAATGTTCAACTACAGGTGAGACATCATGATTTGCATGTACTGTTAGTAGATGTTTTCTAAGGTTAGACTTTCTGTGCGATTTATATGAACACAACATACAACAAATTTTTGGCGGTTCTCCACACTCCCTGACGTGGCACAACATGTGACAACGGTGTTTATATCGCTTGTCACATTTCGGGCATGCGTGAATGCGATCTAAAACAATCCATTTTAAAAAAATCCCAACACAATTAATAATCTTACACACATATTTGTAATCAAAATTTTTATTTAGACGTCGAACAGTGTCTAAATGAAAATTTTATTGGCACAATTCACCTACTAGCTGTTGATTTTCTGCACGGCATAAGAACCGGACTCGCGGTACGGCAACGTGTGATCCGACCTTAAGGTACGGCGGTAAAAAAACACCGTGTAAATAAAATTTATTTATTTTCTACCTCTACCTCAAAGCTTTAATATAAAAATATATAAGAAAAAAAATTATAACAAATAAAACTGTGGAACTATTGTGGGTAAACAACTCATAAACTTATACGTATTTTGAGGAACTATATGAAAAATGGTAAATAAAAAAATCACATCTGTTAATTTGAGTATTGTCGGTATGGTTCTTTGTTATCAGAAATTCAGTGGAAATTAAAAAATATGTGGGTAATTTCTTGTCAAATCGATAGACCCCTTTCGATTTGGATTAATTTTTATTATAAGTTTTTTAAGGAAAAATATTATGCAAAATTGAGAATTACAACGTTTGTCGAATTCGTCAAGCTTATCTTTGAATATGTCGAAGACTATTATAGTTACAAAATTGGGCTTAAGAGAATATTTGGGGCTAGAAAATGACAGATTTTGAATTTTTTTCGAAAAAGATGAATTAGTAGAATTTTGAAATTTGATTAACCGAAATTTAGTATTAACTTTTGACTTAATTTTTTTGTATCCTAGTGCCTTTAATTATTATTATTTTTACATTATTACGCGAAACTAAATTTTTTATTGCACTAAATATTTAATTAATTTTAAAGTCCCATTTATTTCTTTAAAAAAAACTCAAACCCATATTTGTAACAATAATGGTTTTTGAGATATTAAAAAAACAAACTTGAAGAATTCGAAAAATGTTAAAATAAAAATAAATTAACTTCTTTTTATGATAAAAGAAAACTTTGGACAAAACTGTATCCAAATCGAAATAGGTCGATTTGACACGGAATGATCCCATGTATATATATTTTTCAATCGAAACCGTACTTCAGATATTTATATAACATTTATTTTGCTCATAGGGCCCTACACCTGGTAAAAAAAGTAAATAATACATGTATATTTTTTGTCAATTTTTAAATTGTAACATTTACCACCAATCCATAACAAATAAACATATTGGTATTGCTGTAAATTAAATAGTCATTTTCATATACATACACCTAAACCATTTTTTCAAGCTGCCTTATTAAAATAATAAGCATAACATATTTTTATTTGTATTTTATTTCAAAAGCATATTTAAATTCCAATAAAAAGAAAACTTATCCGTACCTTTGAAATATTTTCCAACCAACTACCCCATCCAATTAAACGCGGTTGGTCAACTAACATTTAACAGATACGTTTAGAATATTTAATATAAAATTATATTGCAAAATAAAGCACTAACTACAACTCGTTATTCTCAAAACAAATTAAGTATTCGTTAGAATAACAATAATCAAAATATCTGCAAAGTTCTACGCAGTACCAGTAAGTACATAAAATTTCTGGTCTGTATAACGAAAGATATTTTTAACGAAGCATAGAAAAGTATTAATTAATTCGTAAAAAATTATATAAAACTTTTTATCCAACTTATAACATTACGTAACTTTTAATAAAATCTAAAAATTATATCGTGATACCTTATAAACTATTTGCTATCTTAAAATCCTTTTCAATAATCGAATGTATATCACTTTACATTAAACAATTACCGTAATATCATTGTATAAAAGTATACAAACATTTTCTGGTTGTAATAACAGGTGGCAGTTGGCATTAGAGAGGTGCAAGCAGACTTACAGAATATTTCACGAATATACGGTTGTAACGGATTATCATCGTTAGAAACTCGATAACCAGTATTTAACTGTACATTTAAGAAGTACGAAAGTAAATTCCTCTAATTTTTTCAAACAAATTTCGTAGGTAACGAATTTTATTTTTTAACGAGCTTCCAACTTGGAAATTAAGGGTCAACATTTTTATTTGTTAGCACGGTTAATTTGGCAACCAAATCTGTTCTTAATGATTTTATTTATTGTACATAATAAAAGAGTTAGGTAAGTAATCCAAACTAATTTCACTAATTAACTTTGGGGGATATGGAAAACTTATTATGACAATAACATTGGATCTGATGGTTATAGTGATAAGGCTGCTTTGGAAACCTGGCAACGAGCACTTGATACTGCCACTCCTAAAATTTGGGAAAATGTCACAAAATGTGAAAATTTTTTAGAGGTATGGTGGGTTCGCGAAAACCGCATGGAAGCAGTTAATACTGTTATCATTATTTACAATCCGAATGGACCATTCAAAAAAATCAAAACTTTGTTGTCTTTCAAAGCTGTTGAATAATGAACAAAATGTTTGTGAAATAGTTAAAAGAGAAAATGTGTCACAAAATGTGAAAATTTAATAGAGGAATGGTGGGTTTGGGAAAAACGCATCGAAGCAGTAAATCCTGTTATCATTTACAATCCGAATGAGGATAGCGAAGACAATGATTCCGATTATAATGACTATAAATCTAATGCTTGATAAATACCTTGAGTACTACATGATTAAACATATTTATTAAATTGGTGCCGATAATTTATTTTTTATTGCATTCCCTTTTAAAATAATTAAATATGTGTCTATTTTTAGCCAAAAAACTTGAGAGCTACATCAACGATTTCTGTTCACAATAAAGCAAAAAATAAAAACAAAAGCGTAATAATAGACAAGAAATATTTGGGATTATATCTAAGGGGAATTTACTAATGTACCTCTCAATACAGTGCGCCCTTTAAGTCGATACCTCGGTGACTAATCCGATAACGTCGTATATTGGTGAAATGAGCTGTATACAATCGAAATGTTTTATTATATTTCGGTTTAAGAAAGAGATTAGGCAGCGGAAATTTGGGATTCGCAGTACTATAAAGTATGCCAATAAAAATTATCAAGAATAAAAAATCACACTTGCTTTGGTTAATGCACAAATGATTGCGCTCAACTGCCGGTTATTCTTCACTACGTAATTTTTCAATAACCAGTTTCGCAAGTGGGATACAAAATAATTAGGCGAGTATAAATGTGGCCCAAACATCCAAAGTCTAACAAAATAATTAATTAACGGTCGTGAATATTTGCAAAACGAATGCCGACAGCTCCAGTAATGTGACCTAATGATAATTTCGTTGAAAGCGCGAATAATTACAATGTGATTCAAAAAGGCACAACATTTTGTTTACTTTTTTAGCACGCGTTTTCAAAACCTATCACGAATCGACCACTCTAATACTCTTGTTCTATATAAATTTGAACAATAGGAACATTTATTACGTTTGGTAGGAACAACAATTATGTTTATAAAAATGTGCAATATTTAAAGGTAGTTATAATTATGATACGGTGTTAGTGAGGTTAGAGAGCTGCAAAGGCGCGCTTCTTAGATTAAAATTAATATTTTAGTAATACCAGCATTGGGATAATTTATTGAGCAATTTTATCGCGGGTATCAAATCAAAAAAGGGTTAGAATTTTATTAGTCAGAAAATATTATTGGTAATAAAATTTTGTGCGCGATGTATAAAACTTCATAGGTGTCATCAAATTTCCAGAAATATCTTAACGGTGTACACAGGAGGCAGCAAAAAAAATTTGGAAGTCATTTAAACTGCCAACGGAAGTAAAAACTATAAACAAAAACATCGTTTTTTGTATTTTCAAATTAATTGTGGTATCAAAAATTAAAATTTTATAATTTGTAAATTAAAATCAATGAATAATAAATAACCTAATAAAAGTAGGCAGATAGAAAAAGAAGTCATGACGTCGCCGTTGCTTCTGAACCCTTTGATTACGTGGAAAGTTTCATGTGTATATATAAATAAAGCATTTGATAAAGTTAGACATGACCAACTCATAGAAATATTGGTCAAGAGAAGGATAGATCTCAGAGGCATAAAAATAATCTCAAACCTATACTATAGCCAAAAAGCAGCAGTACGAATAGAAGACATGACATCAGAGGAAATAGAAATACAAAGAGGTGTTCGTCAGGGGTATATACTATCACCAATCCTCTTTAATCTGTACTCGGAGGACAAAGAAAATGGGGCACTTGATGATCAGGACATGGGTATTAAAATTAACGGCATGACAATAAATAATCTGAGGTACGCTGACGATACGGTTATTTTAGCTGGAACACACGAATACCTACAGACGCTAATTAACAATCGTAATAGACAATCGTAAGATATATGTGAGGAACCAGCCTATTGAAAGAGTAAGACAATACAAATTCGTAGGCACGATTATTAATGAGAACAATGACAGCGAGTCAGAATAGAACGGGCGAGAAGCACCTTAACAAAAATGAAGAGGCATTTCTGCTGCCGAGATTTAAACCTTGATTTGAAAATACGACCGATGAGATGCTATATACTATACTATGGGATGGAGGCCTCGACACTGAAGGTAACCGACATGAGGAGACTGGAGGCATTTTACTATACCATTTTATTGTGGAGATCCCTAAGGAGCATGTGAGGTAGATACTAGTATTCTATGTACAGCCAAAAATGGCATTTAAGAGAAAAACTTTTTTGATAATGCCGAAAACAAAAGTAGTCTACTCAAATCTCAATTAAAATTACTACTTTTTGTTCCCACTGTATACCGTTTAGATAATTGACTGACTTTTGTTAAGAATAAAATTTTCTGTCAAATGTATAATAAAAATTGTGCCCATACGGCGCAAGCTTTTTGACACTCACAGTATATTCCAAAACTAGACTACAAATTACTAACCCGTTAGTTAACGGCATTAATTCAGTAACAATAGTTACACGTGATATTGTTTGCGTAGTGAAAGACAAGCTTAATTGAGGTAACATGGAAATTTTTGCCTATATATATATATATATATATATATATATATATATATATATATACTTATAATATCAACTTGGCAACTAGAATAAGACTTATAACAAAAACTTAATAACATTCTAAAAAAATAAAATAAAAGTATTTTTTTCGCTCGTACATTTAACTTGTAACAGAAGATTCTTAATCCCGAAATTCGCGAAAAAAAAGCATGTGATTGATGATGACTTACTAACTTCACTAAAACATTACCATAGCCAACACAAAGTTTCTTGCTTAAGAATTATTACGTAAAACAGATGGTACATTTAACTTTGTAGAAATTATCTTAAAGCCAACGCAACGTTTGAAATCGCGTGTGATTTTTAATGTAGAAAAAAATAGGAAAATCGTCGTTAGCTCTATTGCGCTAACTTGAATAACAGTGGGGGCAGCTCATTAAAAAGCACTTGACAAGGTGACAGAACATTCCTAACGGTCAAACTATCGCTAAGTAATCACCACTATACGAGTTAATTATACCAAAAAAATTAATGAAATAAGAACATAGTCAGCCACACACGTAAAATTTAAAAGTTAATCATGACGAACTTAACTACGAGTATCAACAAAATTTTTAATCAAAATGACTATTTTAATTTTATTTTTTTTTACTTTAATAAGAAATAATATGAACTTAAAACAAAAATACGCCCGTACAAAAATACGAAAAGGAAAAGTGAAAAAATACACGAGGAAGATCGAGAAAGAAATGGGATGAAGTAATGGCAGAGATACTAAAGAGGATAGAAACGAACAAAACGAATGGAAGAAATTTGTGAAAAAACAATAGCAAACACCTACACTCTACTCTAAAAATAAAAAAAAAACAATAATATACCTTTTTTAATTTAAAGTTTTTCTTTTTTGGTACGTGTATGGCATGTTATTAATACTTCTGTTCGAGTTCTAAGTCAACTTATTCCATCACCTTGCGCAGAAGCTGCTTTTTGACGACAGTCCACTTAAGATCCACCCTGGTTCTTTTACCGACAAAAATGGAATATTTGATCCTATCTAATGAAAAAGGAAGCTGAATACCGTAAGATTTTTTCCACTGGCAGCACTATTATTTCGTATATAACACAAAAACATTTAACACTTGGATATGTGATCATAATACTAGACTGACTTTTACTTTTAAAGATAAGGTATTTGTGTTTTAAATAAAAAATATCACAATATGTGCACACTGGTAGATGACCAAATGTCGATAATATGAGTATTTAAGAAATTAGTTTTAAAAGGAAATGGCTATCGCAGGTTAATTCAATACAAGTCAAAATATTTTTACGTACCGATCGTTTTGCAACACTGAAAAATTATTTTAACTGTACCAAACTATCCGCTGCAATAAGTTTGAAGGAATCTCAAAAACTGTATTCATTCATTATATATACAAAATGTTTCTGTTATACCTTCGTTGATACTTTTTATGGCAGTAAAAGTTGATAATATACTAACTAATGGAATGTTGCTTCGTTGAAGTTCAACAAAATAAAAAGGAATGATTCGCATTCCATTGGAATGTGTTTTCATTCTAACGAAATAGTTAACATTCTAAACGGATGATAAAATAAAAATTACTGAATCTCCAATGATTACATATTCATGCACCATTTTCGTTAAATTCAAATATCTGTAATTTTTGTTTTAACTATACAGGGTTTCAATAAACTTTGCCCATACATTAACTGAAGAAAACACAAAATATGAATGTTTAACTTAATACACACTAAGATATTCCTTCCCACCTCCCAATATTTTTTGTTCATACGTAGCAAACAGTTTAAATACCTTAAATAGTAGTAAAAAACTTACTAGAACAAGAATACGAAGCAAACGAAATCGAACAACAAGCAGGGTTTCGGGCAGGCCGCTCATGCATGGACCATATTTTTTAGCATTGTTCAAATTAGTGAGAAAAGAGTGGCAACTAATAGGAAAGTCCATTTACTTTTTGTAGACCTTACAAAAGCGTACGATACTGTCCCGATAACAAAACTGTGGCAAGTCTTAGAGAAATCAACGATCAATAACACTGTAATAATAGCTATTAAACAGTTATATCAGCAATTAACATCTAAAATTAAGTTAGGATATAATCTATCTGAAAGTTTCACCGTCACTAAGGGTCTAAGACAAGGTTGTAGTTTATTCCCCACACTATTTAAAATATATTTAAACGAAGTGTTAAAGAAGTGGAGACGAGCGTGCCATGGAATGGGGATACAGTTAAATGATGACACTACTCTGTATAATCTGCACTTCGCGGATGATCAGGTCGTCGCGGCCCAAGATAAAGAAGACCTGGAGTTTATGGGAAAACGACTTCTTAGAGAATACGAAGAATGGGGATTAACGGTTAATATGAGCAAGACGAAATATTTGTGTATTGGGGCGGAAACAACAGATCTGGATCTGGACAATGTAAAAATAGGAATATGTAAGGAATACACCTATTTGGGTAAAGGTCGTACTGAGGAGGAAATAAAACAACGGATATTAAAAGGAAAGAAAGTTATAGGATGCCTAAACTCGCTGTTGTGGGCAAAAAATATATCTAGGGAAAAAAAACATATGATATATAATACTATCTTTCAAAGTACTGTTCTATATGGCTGTGAAACGTGGCAACTTAATAAAACATTAGAACGCCGATTGCTAGCCCTGGAGATGGATTTCTGGCGAAGATCTGCTGGCATATCACGTCTCGATAGGGTTACAAATGACCGAATTCGACAAATTGTAAAGACCGACACCACTATAATAGATGAAATCCAAAGAAGACAACTTATATGGTACGGCCATGTTGAACGTATGACAGATGAAAGGCTACCCAAACTAGTGCTAAAATGGACCCCAACAGAACGAAGGAAAAGAGGTAGAACAAAACCAACATGGATAGGGGGCATTCAGAAAGCGATGTCCGAAAGAAATCTAGCCCCAAGAGATTGGACTGACCGAAGAGGCTGGCAACTGGGAACCGGAAGGCGAAAGATGCTATAAACCGGATTAATATAATATAAATAGTAGTAAATATAAGCCCTCTTTCACACTATCACGTTTCGATCCTGAAGAATACCGGATTAATATGGCAGATTAAGCTTCGACGACCATTTGCAGCCAGATGAATTGACTAGAATTAAACAATCTACGCTTTGCGGACGATATAGTGCTGATAACAGATGATTTGAGCGAGACCTCAATGATAAAAGAGCTGGGGCGGGCAACAAAAAACGTTGACCTGTGTATGAGTCATCAGAAAACCAAAAATCATAACTAATTTGGTATTTGGTGGAATTATATCTGTAAAAGACAAAATCATTAAAGTGGTTGACAAATACAAATATCTAGGTCACGAAATTAGAATAAGTCAAGACAATCAAACGCAGGAACTACAAAGAAGAATCTCTCTAGGGTGGGCTGCATACGGTCGTCCAAGGGATGACTTAAGAAGCAGCATACCAATAAGCCTAAAATCAATGCATATTACCAGTAATGACCTACGGTGCCGAAACGCTTACACTGACAAGGAACACCGTACATAGATTGAAGGTTGCTCAGAGAGAAATGGAGAGAGCTATGCTTGGAATTCGAACCCAACATCGCGTAAGAAATACGTACATCCGGCAAAGAACAAAGGTCCAAGACATAATACAGAGAATTACGACACTAAAATGGAAGTGGGCAGGACATGTTGCGAGATTCAAAGACGACAGATGATCTCTAAAAATAATAAATTGAGACCCCGCGCAGACGATCACCGCCAACACGTTGAAGCGACGATATAAAAAGAGTAGACAGGCACTGGATTCGAACAGCTCAAGATAGAGCACCATGGAGCAGTTTAATGGAGGCCTATGTTCAGCAGTGAACTCAACAACAAGCTGGGAGATGATGATGATGAGTTGACTAGCACACGGGATAAAGTGATGGTGGGGAACTTACATCTGTCAGGTTTAGTCTATAGTTTTGGATAAGTAAAACTGTCCATTGGAATTGATATTGAATTGTTAATTTGAGCGGTGGAGGCCCGACCGTGTCTTTGGGATAAATCAAGTGAGGATTATAAAGACAGAACTAAAACAAACAAGGGATAGAAAAAGGTGTGTAGCATCATAAAAGAAGATTGTAATGATTTAAATGATAAAGGAAAAATAACATATGGCAAGATTGTGCACAAATACAAATATCACCTAAAACATTGAAACGTAAACTAAATAAGCACAAAACCAGACAAATTGGTACGGAGGAATATTTTATTTGGTTTATTGAGTTTAAAATTTATATCTTGTGCTAAGGTTTCTTCAGTTATTTTATGAACAAGTCTTAATAAAACACCATTCATATTAATGTATCGTTAACCAAAATATTTACTGCATCTACTAGCTTTGTTCGGTAACATTAAAAAAAACTAAATAATAAAAAATAATAACTGGTTCTATAACTGGGAACGAAACGTGTAATAATCAAAAATAAAAGAATGTTCGCACTAACTTAAAAATAATAACAATTTCAAATAATAAATTCAGTAATCCTTATGCATCCGAACACCTTATTACATAAATTTTAATTCTACCTGTTAACCTGATTAATAAACACAATAAATCAGACTCGACCGTGTGATAAGGCATGTTAAAAATACACGAGAAATATTTATCTCAATAACTATAAACGACCTATATCAAAATTAGACACTTTTCAATAGTGATAAGGCACGTAAAGGATAAATTGGAAATCTTTTTCTCGATAACAATAATAAAAATAACAATTTTCTCAAAAGGGGAATCAATTAATTAATTATTCAATCATTCAATTTGACTTGTTATTTACACATGTCCCCAATCGCATCCAAACAAATCTCCAAGTTATCCACATTTTTAAAAATGTAGAGTAAACATTTTAAGTACTTTTGCTTCCTTTCTATGAAGAAAGATGCTTTTAACATTTACCCCCTTGGTTTACTTTGTATTGCTAACATTGACATCGTTGTGATATTTATCGTAAGAATGAAATGGATCCTGAATATATATATATATATATATATATATATATATATATATATATATATATATAAATATAAATTAATAACGGGCAATTGTATTTTCGATTATCATCTAACCTTGTGAACATCTGAGTATTTAATTGACTATGCGTTACTAACACTACTATCATCGTTATTCACATCCATTTTTTTATTTTTATCTTCCACAGCCTCTGTACCTTCTGGTTCCTCGTTTTTAATCTCCGTTTTAACGGAAGAATAATCGATTTCTCTATGCATTCGCTCCATGTGGCGAGCCATGTGCATCTTTTGCTTCGCCTTGTAGACGCAGAAGGGACATTTGAATTGCGGATCTTTTCCGCATTCCCATTTCTGGTGGTTGCGCAGAGAACTCTTGAGCTTGTATGTTCTCCCGCAATCGCCGCACACGAATCCCCCGCCGTGGGTATCCGGGCAGAATCGATTCCTTGATTTTTGACTTACGGAAAGGTCGACGGACGTATTGTTTTGAAAGCTTTGAATCAGCGACTGTTTCATATTTTCTCGCATTAACATCATCGGAAGAACGAAATGAGACGGCCAAGTATCCCAGACGGCTTTGTTTACTCTCAAATCCTCGGCTAAAAATTAACAAACTATAGTAGAGAAAACAAAATGAAAAATTTGAAAGAGAAAAGCACCCATAATAATGAACGAAATAAAAGAAAAAAACGAAAGGTCAAACATGCAAACAAAAATAATACAAACGAAGTAAATGTTTCAAATCATATACTAAAATATAATATAGCGATAATACAAATTAAATAATATAAACAAGCATTAAAAATAAAAATAAGTCTCAAAATACTAACATAAAAGTGCATCCACGAAAAATGAGTATTATTCTTTACGTTAATCAATTAAGTACCAAATAGAATTGCTGATATAAGGATTGTTATCCATAAATACGAGACCAGGTCAATAGTTGCTTAGAAAATACATCAAAGTACATTCGCAGCGTGATGTGACATTACTTTTTGACAAATAGCATCTTTCAGGTGTGTGCTGTCAAATTTTGAGCGGAATCCATCGAGTGACTACATTTTTATAGACGATTAAAGCGAACAACCTTTATGAATACAAAGACAGTTTTGTGCAGTGATCAAACATCTACACATGAAAGGTTTAACGTGTGTCATTTATTTCGATTTTGCACAAACAATTGGGTATGAAAAAGCTACTGGTAAATTGGGTGGTACGTTTGATCACTGTGGAATAAATGACGATTTCAAAGCAATGTTTAGAGACTTCACCAGGTGAACCAGCTTCATAAAGTCGCCTTAAAAAGTAATGGCCACAGTTTTTATTTACGAAAGAAAAACTTTCCCATTTACATTAAGGCGATGCGCAGGATACACGTGCCCGGCATCAATGAACAAATTCAACGAATTCCATAACTAATTGCTTCCGCATCCTGCATAATCGCCAGATATAGTCCCCTACGAATATTTTTCATTCCCAAACCTGAATAAATCGTTGGACGGAAAAAGATTAACAAACAGAAAGCAGCTTAAAAAAAGTTGGAGAATTTTTGGACTCAATTGTTTTACTATTATTCTAGGTTGATAATGACTTGTCCTCGTACTATTTTCTCCAGCAACATCACCGAAAAATAATTACTCTAACAAAATTCCTTCCAAAAAAATGGCAACAATGAAATAATCAAAAACCAAGAAAAAATGGCTGCTAGAAAGTAACAATTTAAATAGAGATTGACAGGGAATCAAGTTAATAAAAAGTGTCAGCTGGAAAATGAATATAGAACAGGGATCGCGAACCCATGGCACGCGTGTCACATTTTTCATGGCACGCGAATGAAGAAAAAAAATAAAAGTGATTATACAAAAAATTCAAAAAAGTTTTATAAATAGTATAAAAAAATTCAAAAAATATTTAAATAGCCATGTGTATTTTTTTCGTTCATCAATAGTTTCACAAACGAAGGATATGACGACATTAATGCATAAATGGATCGCGCATTGTTTAATAAATACTTCCCGCACGGTGCTAGTCTAGTGTTTGATTCAAGAAGGTTATATGGTAAGGAGGTAGTGTAACATAGCTTGTAGACAGCAAGCTATAAAGCTTATTTTTATGCAAATTTGGTGGGGAAACTCGACGTAAAGACCGATTTTGCTACCATTTGAATGATCTAAATATAAAATTACAAGGCCGTGGCAAAACGATTATTGTTATGTTTGATACTATAAAAGCATTTGAAGCGAAGTTACAAATGTTTAAACGCGATATAATGACCAGAAATTTCAAGTACTTTCCTAACCTAAAAAAATACATGATGGATCTAGAAATTCATGAACAGCCGGACTTGGAAAAGTTAATGGAACAATTTGAAAATGCTGTAGATGCAACAATAGAACAATTTTCAAGAAGGTTTGTTCTGTTTCGACAACTTGAGGAAACTACAAAATTTATCATTCATCCAGACACATATACGTATCAGCAATTAAACTTGACAATGTTTGAATTCAGGGAATTAGATGATTTTGAAATGGATTTGGTAGATTTTCAGTCGAGTTCGATATGGACACGAAAATTTAAAGATAAAAGAATTATTTTGGAAGAAATTTAGCGAGATCGATTCGTTGGACCAGTCCAGAGGAATGCCGAAAATGAAGAACTTACAACTTGGAAATCCATCCCGGAAACTTTTTCCTGTCTTAAAAAAATACCAATGGGCATTTTAACAATTTTTTTTGTCGACTTATTCCTGTGAATCATTTTTTTATTTAATGAACTTTATTAAATCAGACATAAGAAGTAGACTTATAGACGAAAGTACTACCGCTTGTATTCTATTAAAAGCTACCAACTATGAACCCGACATAAAAAATTTGGCATCTAGCATCCAACAACAAAAATTTCACTAATAATGAAGTATTGAGGGTTCTACTTTTTTTTTATTAAGTCTATTTTTTATTTATTTCTTTTCTTTTGTGATTAACAAGTACTTAAATATTTTTTTCGATGTATTAATGCTTTGTTTATGTTACAAATCTAAAGTTACACAAACATTTGATGCATTTTTATTTCCATGGCATGTGGCACGCGACAAAAATGTTCGCCATCCCTGATATAGAAGGTTAAAAAATTGAGCTTATAAGACTCGAAAAATATAACTATTGTGACGGACAAACTCTATTGGTACATGCAGTGAAGAGATAAAAACCGATCCACCTACCTGTAATATCGATGCAACAATCAACTTGTTTAATATCGGAAAATCAGTCAGTAAACAGAACTGAAATTTAGTCAGACGAAAAGTGATAAGAGTACAACGCGATCAGTAATTTATCGGCATACACAAAATATCTATAATAACAAGAGCAAATAATAAAAAGCTTATGAAAATGACTCTACTTGTTCAAAGCGATTTGCGCCACGTCGAAAATTAAATAATAAATTTGTTACACTTAAGAAAGTTCACGATGCACATAACAAAAATAATTTTTCAACAAAATACTCCCGTTTCGCCAAATAGCAACCAACTATTTCAGCACAAATTCCGTAGATTCTTCTTTCCTCATAAATAGTTCGGGATTATTTTCCTCAATTAATCCAATTTTATCCTTGTGCTGCCTTCTTACGTGTCTCAATTGGTGTCCTCTCCTTTTGCATTTTTGAGGACAGAAAGGGCATTGGAACATCGGCTCTTTGCCGCACTCGTACGTTAAATGCCTCTGCAAAGAATCTTTCCTAATGTAATTTCTACTGCACTGAGGACATCTAAAGTTACCGCGGATGCGGTTCGTTTTCTTTTTTGGTTTCTCCACGTCCGAACAAAACAGTGACATCGCTTCTGTATTTTGATCCTCTCTCAGCTCTATCTTTATGGGAAATGCGACGATGGCTTCTTTTATACTTAAAAGTTGCGATGGAGATTTGTTCACTAAAAACGTAAAAAATTAGTCAACAAATTCATAAGTAGGTAACAAACAAATACACAAATTCTATTAATACTCACGTTACTTTTAGTAACCTACTCATAAAAAGCGTATGGGTAATACAAAGAACGTTTCAAAGGGATCTGCAAAAGGTTTGCAAAACCATTTTCAAATTAATTTTTCAGCTACCACTTAATGTACTATCAATAGTTGTTTTATGCACCAAAAAATGAGGTTTTTAGAAATCTTTAGAAATTGTTTAGTAGAATAATAATAATAATAATAATAATAATGATAAATCAAAGAAAAACCTATAATGACAAATGAAACGCAATTTTTTGTTTAAAATTTGGTAAATAATTTATTTTCTAATTCACTCTTGTCGGTGTCGTCATGTTGTTTTATAATTGTCGTTTTATTGAGCTAAAAAAAATCGGGTTTAA
This sequence comes from Agelastica alni, assembly GCA_950111635.1. Taxonomy (NCBI): domain Eukaryota; kingdom Metazoa; phylum Arthropoda; class Insecta; order Coleoptera; family Chrysomelidae; genus Agelastica; species Agelastica alni. Next base: position 22,496,617 of record OX467709.1, on the reverse strand, counting down.
TTTTTTTTTAAATAATTTAATATAATGTAAATACTAAGTAACAAATGTAAGTAAAGTGAGAGTACTAAAGGAAAGCTTTCCTAAATTACAGAGATCTCAAAATAATCTAATCTGTACTGGAATTAATCAGCCAATAGTGGGTTAGATAGAGAGCACACAGAAGATGATAAAATCTCTCGTGGAGTGCATACTGTCCCCGCTAATATTTACACTCAGATTGGATTTTTAAAGAGGTTTTTAGAAAAAGGCATCTTTAATGTAGATGACACCATTGTTTTTGCGGAAAGATTACAACGTTTGAATAATGGAATATCAGACCACAGTCAATAATACGGACTTAACATCAATGTCCTGAAAACCAAGTAAATCATCATTATTAAGGTAACTATAACAGGAGCTTACCTAAGTCAAACATTTCTGTACAAAGATAGTAGACAAGTACTGCTAGATGGGAACTATTATTTAGAAATTGGATAATACCCAGGAGATCAAATGTCTTATAGGAAAAGCAAAATCAATTTTTAACTTGGAAGCGGGAAGTTATAGTAATGGGTCCGATTTTGCGAGTCCCGAATTTTAACAAATCTCCACATTTCAAGGTCCCCAGAGTATGATATTACAGTTTTTAAGTAGACATCTGTGTGTGTATGTACGTATGTTCGTTCGGGATTATTTTTCGTCTCGATTATTTTAAGAACAAAAAATGATATCGACGTGGGGCCAATTGCATTCGACGCTTAATTACGCAACTTAGAACTGATTAGATGTTCAGCAAAATCGATCGAGCTGTTTAATAGTATTTATAACAACAAAACATACGGTATTTTTTCATTCTTTCCACTGGGAAGTTAGTCGTGTCGACCTTTCGGGTCGCACCCAGACCACTGATATTATAAATGATATTTTAAGAAAAACTACCGTCTACTTTTTACATCAAAAAGTAAAGGTTTTAGTTGCTTTTTGAAGTACAAAATAATAGTTAAAACCTTAAAAGAAAATATCAGTGAGAGGTCCACACGACTAACTTCCCAGTGGAAAGAATGACAAAATACCATATGTTTTGTTGTTATAATTATTATCATATTGGATCTTAAAATTCTGTATTAAAAACAGTATAATTTATAAATTGCAAAATCCAGGTAGTTTACCATTTTTTTTAGTTTTTAGATTCTCCATAAAAAAACAGCTTAACCGATTTTGCTGAAAATCTTATCAGTTTTAAGTTGCGTAATTAGGCGTCGAATGCGATTGGTTCCACGTCAATATCATTTTTTGTTCTCGAGATAATCAGGACGAAAAATAATTCTGAAAGTTTACCATTCTTTTCAGTTTTTTTGATTCTCCATAAAAAACAGCTTGACCAATTTTGCTGAAAATCTAATCAGTTTTATGTTGCGTAATTATGCGTCGAATGCAATAGGTCCCACGTCAATATCATTTTTTTTCTCGAGATATACAAGACGAAAAATAATTCCGAACGCACATACAAACTTACGTAAATACACACACACACACAGACGTCTACTTAAAAACTATTGTATTCGAATCTGGGGACCTTGAAATGTGGAGATTTGTCAAAATTCGTAATTCACAAAATCGAACCCATTACTATAACTTCCAGTTTAAAAAACTAAAGAAACAATGGGCGAGAATATTGAAATATATTCATCGAATAATTTTTACAACCAAATGGTTTATGTCATCAGCTGTCAGCGCCCTGCATCCCTAACAAAATGGTGTAACTGAAAGAGCCAATAAAAAAACTGTAGTAGAACGAGTCAGTTACATTCTTAAAGAAGATCTTGTTAAATTATTTTGTACAGAAGCTGTAAGTATCATAGTTTACCTTTAGAATCGATCCCCAACGATTCATCGAAATTCGAAGCGGAAATAAACCCGATGTATCCAAGTCTGTTACGAGTTTGCAGAGCATTGATTCAAATTCCAGAAGTAAAAGCTCATTTTCACGATAATAGTTTCTATCGCAGAAACTATCACCATATAAATTACTTGATAGTTACTATCGTAATATTCCATCAACAGAGATCTTAAAGCAATCGTCGAGTGGGGAACCAACAATCTTGTTCAGTTCAACGCCCAAAAAACACAAAGCGCCACGTTTTCCAAGAAAGTGAATTCCTCAAATCATCACAATGTACGGAAATACCCTTGAACCAAGTCCCTTCATCTCGATTTTGGGAGTCACGGTGTCCAATAATATGTCTTGGCATGACCATGTTGCTAACATCGCAAAGTTGGCAAGCCAGAGGCTAGGTTTTCTGTGGAAAGCCAGAAAGTTTTTTACTCCTGATCAACTGTTGACGACGTACAAGACTCAAATCCGACCTCTACTGGAGTATTGCTCGCACATTTGGGTTCAGCACCAAGGCATTCTCTTCGTCTTCTAGATTCCATTCAGGAAAGAGCCATTCGCTTGATAAACAGCTCAACTCTCACAGATACCCTTCACCCTCTAGAACATAGAAGAAGAGTTGCAGACCAGTCATTGCTCTACAGATATTTCCATGGCAGATGCTTCAGAGAAATAAAAACTCTTGTACCACCATTGGCCACATTCGGCCGAAGAACTCGGCACGCTGATCGGTCTCACCCATTTACTCTCAAGATTGACACTACAAGGACAAATCTTCATCAAGAATCCTTCTTTTACAGGGCTGCTACGGAATGGAATAAGCTTCTAAAATCAAAACCTGCAACTTTTTAAAAAGCTTGTCCACAATCATTTCCTTTCTATAATCCCTTCCCCTTCTAATAGTCGCAGTGCGGGCCGCTGTCCGCGGCCTACACGATAGGTCTACCCTTTTTAGGACTATTTTCATAAAAAAAAAAAAAATTATCACGACACCACTTTCGCAATATCTCGTTAATTGATTGAATATCATGTCAAAGTATTTGAGATGTGGCTTTACAGAAGAATGCTGAAAATACCTTGGACTGCTAAAATGAAAAAAGAAGAAGATTTCAGAAAAATACAGGACTCATTTACACCATTTAAGCAATATCCATTCTGCAGTGAAAATGTAAGAAAACCGAGGACCCGCAGTCCCGAAACAAATTGCCACGATGATAGCCAACATTCTAGAAAAATATGCACGCCATTAAGTCTGTATAATAAAAAAGGATACACGGTGACGCAAAACGCACTTTACTTTTTGACGCCATCGTTCTTGCAATGTTTTTTTTTAACATGATTGGTAATTTCGTTTCTCCTATGATTCTTGTAATCGCAATAATCGCAGCTATATTTCGGTTCCATTCCGCATTCCTGATTAATGTGCCTGGTTAGATTTCTACGAGCATTGTAAATTTTATCGCATTTCGTACATACGTATCGTAGAGTTTCGTTCCAATCTTTTGCAGCATTTTCAGATTCGTTTGTAACCGTATCGAGAATGTCGCTCGAATCTTCGTGGTCTTCGATGTGACTTTCATCGTCCTTGGTGTTCGTTGCCTCGCCATCTTTGACGGTTTTAACGGATATTACAGTGTCTTCGCCTGTTAGCAGGTGAGAGTCGTTCTCTCCTTCGTGGTAGATGACTTGTATTGTCCATGTTTCTTCCTCTCCGGTCAAAGGCTCGGTGAAGAGTGTGTGGGATTCCAACGGAGGCTCCGATGGCTCTAAAACCCAATTATACAGTAAGAGCATAAATAAATGCAAGCAAATGTATTAATAAAAACCAACAAAATTATTTTCGCACGTAATAACGAAAACACGTAAGATTAGTAGGTTACCTTAAATTTTTAAGATGCTTGAGGGCATGCAAATGAATCGTAAAATAATTGAATGGTTCAAAAATAACAATTCTTCTGACATATTTTTAAGGAAACAATGTTACATTATTAGTTTTTTACAACGTACATGAACAATAATCTTAAACAAAGGGTCATATGTATAAAAATGTTAGTATAAGCTCCATCTTGTGAGTATACACTCTTTCCGTGAGGATGTTTTCGCTCCTTGAGTACCGATTTTTTTTTTGTATGCATAAATGCGAGCGTCCACTTTGTTCACTGAGTTTTTTTTCAAAAATTCGAGACTCCTTGTTAGCAGACTCAGCTTCATCAGAAGTAGATGTCTGTACGTGATGGCGGAATTTATGCCAATTTATCAGCCCACCGAAGAGTTTAAGGTTCGTAGTTAATCAAGAGAAGTAGAATATTGTGACTTTAGCAGAGTTAATGTTCAGTGAATAACTAACCATTTTTTGGAGATACTGAAGAATATAGCGGCGGAGCCTTGAGTAATATAGAAAGAATGAAGGTTTTTTTGCGTTATGTTGGTGATCCAGGATTCCAAATTGGCGTAGCAGAAGATATTAGTGCCCAACCGTTACCAACGTATTGTGCAGAAATCAAATGTTTGGATAAAATTTCCATCCTCACATGAAGATCTACAGAATGCTAAAAATACGTGGCAAAAAAAGTTCAATTTTCCTTTAGCTATTTGTGCTATAGACTGTAATCATGTTCCTATACTGAAACCGTCTCTTTACGGAGACGAATATATTAACATAAAAAATTTTGCTAGTGTAAATGTGCAGGCAATGTGCAATTCAAATGAAGAGTTCACAAGTGTGGATGCTTTTTGGCCAGGATCTGTACACGACTCTAGGATTTTGGAAACATTCAAATGCATACAACATCATGCAATGGAATCAAGCTAATGCTGTTTTGTTGGGAGATTTAGGGTACGGTATAGCTCCGTGGCTCGTGACTTCTTTTTGGGATGCAGATACCCCAGAACAAAGGTCATACAATAGGCTGTGTACAAGAGAAAGAGAGAGAGAGAGAGAGAGAGAGAGAGAGAGTTTTAATAGAGAATACGTGTCGAAATAGAAAAAGTGCCTTCTCTTGTCATGAGTTGGTTGCACAACGTGGCTAAGCCCCTCAATCTGCCCTTCATTATATTTTACTTCTAATTCAGCTTCTAACTTTTCTTTTATTTCTTCAACCGCTTCATGTCGTTTCTTTTTTACTTCCGGGATGTTGGATTTCTTTAACAAAACAGGATATCGTTTAATTATCTTCACAGATACGGCTTGATCTTCAGAAGAATCCTCTCGACATTGTGTAGTCACATACACAACCGACGTAAACATTTAAACTGATTGAATGAAGGAAATATTCGGAGAGACCACGAAAGACAAGTCGCAACCTGCAAATCAGAGCGACCACTCGACATTCCTTGAGTACCATCTCGGTTTTTTGTTATATATTTTATGCATACCAGAACGGAGTACGCGCTCACTAGGAGGAGTAATTACTCACTCCAATGTGGAGTCGCTACTTCGGAGAGTCCACTCAACTTAACCTACCTAAAAACTTTCAACATGAAACCAAAAGAGGAAATACACTTCTTCGCCACAACTAAAAGTCCAAGCCAGTGATTCCCAAAGTGTGCGCCGAGATGCCGTCATAAAGGCGCCGCGAATTTTTGCACCAACATTCGTGTATGCACGGCTTCCTCCCAACACATACTTTAATCGGTAATCGCTTTTGACAAAGAAAGTTTTCCAATATTTCTACGCTCATCCTCCTTTTATTGTTCTGACCTTAGACCACGCGATTTTTTGTTTTACTTCTAGAGAGGTATTACGTAAACATTTTAAAACGATGATAAGTCAAGGATTAAATAAAAAGCTTAATATTTTTAAAATTTATTTTACTCTCGTACCACACAATTTACAATATTAAATCTACGGTTAGGGCAATATTAATAATATAAAGAGCATGCAAATTTGAAACTATAAACACCTCAAAAATGTATTTAAAAGCGAACGAGGTACATAGATAATACATAATAAGGTACTTATATCAGTCAAAATAAATCTAAAGATCTATAAAATAGTTTTTGATGTAATCAATCGATTTCATTTGCCAGTAATCACAGTTTTTCTCATTAAGAATTGATATAGGTTTGAACTTATAATGCTAATTTGTATTTATTTGACTGTCTTTTAAAAAAAATTATTGTACTTTCCGTTGTGGCTTATTTTCAATCAGTGTAACGAGGGGCTTGATATCAAAGAAAAATATCCTTTCTGGATAAAACGCACTTGTTTAAATAATATTAGACACTTATGAATAACATTTCCTTTTATTCGTACAGGGACCATTCGCTTATTGAATTTGCCAAACGTTAGAAACAAAATTGAAAACCTTTACGAGTGAAAAATATCTTCATTATTCTCATCTTAATCTTACAGAAAACTAATAATTTTGATATTACCTATAAATTTGTTCACTGAATAATAATTTTCTCCAATTTAAATGGATTTATTTTAGTCTAATGTTGGTATGGATGTTGGCCCTTAAATAAACAAGAACATAAAACTTATTTTACATTTAACTATTACTATTGGTAAAAAATATTTGGTAAAAATTAAGTACCTTTACACCTAAGGTAACAATAAAATGACTAGAAAAATATAAATGTGTTATATGCTAAAGTGGGTAGTAAAAAAAAGCTCAAATAATGATGCTTCATACTGCACTAGAATACATTTAACAGAAGAATTCCAAATAAATACAGTGTGTGTCACGACAAACGAAAATTTGTAGACATGGATTACAAATTATAGCGAATATAAACAAAATATTTTGACAGACATGCTTTTCCGATTGTACCGAAAGTAGACAGCAACTCGTTATTTTAAATGAAGCACACTGTATGAGTCACTTTGTGAAGAATACCTAATAAATAAAATATATAGTTTTCGAGATATTAATTTATACTTATTATATATTAAATATCTTAATTTTTTTAACAATTACCATTAGGTGTACATAAACTTCCATTATTTTTTGCTGTAGACTTCAGTAAAACAGGAATAATTAGGTAGTTCCATTTTTTAAGTTGAATTTTTCATCACATTTTTACAAATCCTGTTTTCTGTAAAGAAGGGGACCTTCTTATTAATAAACACAATAAGATATTTTGTATTTGGTTCGAGGGGCGTTTACACAGTATTTTTAATACTGTTTCAAACTAGCAATTTGATCAGATTTGACCAATATAGAAACAGCGCATCATACTTCGTGGATGATTTACCTCCAAAACACAATAAATATACTTATATGGATCAAAATGAAAAGTCACATAAATTAGCACAAAACACCGTATATTTAAAAACTAAAGTAGTAGTTTTAAAGAATTTATGTACCAACCTAAATTGATCGTCAGTCAACTAAACTAGACTTAGTACAACCGATTGGTATGTAAATCACGTTCACCAGTGATCTACGGTTCAACTGAACTATCGGTGAACTGCGTTTTGTACAACTGGCCCTTAGTAATAAGCTACAGATCAAATCATTATGTATGCATATGATACGAATATCTTAATGTCTAGAACAAATAATGAACAACTACGTTGATAAAGAATGGTAAAATAAGAATTCTAATAATGATCTTTATTTAACAGTAAATGGAAAATCGATGGAAATCAGAGAGAATATAAAGTTATTAGGTGTTGTGCTTGACAGAAAACTTTCATGAAAAGAACAACCATGAACAAAATTTACCGCCCAGAATGTTGTAAGCAACTATGCAGAAAATCTAAAATACTAACGCTTTCTTGCCTCTACATTTTGAACCTGATAATTTTTATAAAGGGCAATGAAAATATATTTCTGAAGATTTGTTGCTTTACAGTTATAATTCTAGTATCATCTTATTATATTTTTTATTTTTATGTATATAACACTAAATATTGTTGTCGCATTGCTGTAATTTTATCAATTTTAATTAATCTATTTTATATACAAAAATTCTTTTTGACTAGTCCGAAAAGTTACGTGTTTTGTAGTTTTCATCACACAATATGTATTATTTTGTAATGAATAAATGATAGCAAAAAATTATAAGCATTTTGATTTTTTACACGTGAATAAAAAAAACAAAAGCGTTACTCTAAAAATACATAAGTATGTAACATAAATGAAAGAAAAATTTCAAAAATAAAAACTTGTTTTTCGTAGCATTTTCCACAATTTGTTTTTAAACACCAGTAATGTTCAAATTTGGAAAATCTGAAATAATCGTGAACGGTCGTTCCATCTCACCGGCCGGAAAGGGGGAGTAAGCGCTGTTGCAACAAAATTTATATTTCCCTAGCTAATCGTCTAATTTCAAACTTTTCAAACTGTATAAAGTTCTGCATCTATCAGGTTAAATTTTTTTAAAAATATGTTGTATACAAATTTCGATAGGAAATCTGTCAAATACTGGGAATTTGAAAAAAAAAAATTTCAACACATAGACCTCTTATCCAGAGGAGACTCAATATCCCATTCATAACACTCTATTTGTTTTATCGCAATGATTACTTAAAAGTGGCCATGAATATGACAAAGAATACCAATCGATTCTCTTTTTCCCGTTCTCGTGCTGGCAACGCTGTAACATAATTGTGGGCTTATGGCCACGCTTGTAATCAGTAGCGTGCTGTTTGTTCAAAATGAGAATATATCCACCGGGTAGTATTTAGTTTTTTATAAAAATATATTTATGAATAGGTGATACTCAGTTTTTTATCAAAGCGTTGTAGCCTACTTAAAGTGTTTTTCTAAACCCCAAAAGTTGGGCGCCAAATTGTGTTACCCTAACAAATATGTTTTTTTTTTGTTTACGTTAAAGTTTCCTTTTTAAAGCCAATTGTGTGTAATGTTATAAGTTACTTTTATAAAACTTAATTATTCCAACTCAAGAGTTGCTAATTGTGTAGCGAACAGTTTTACTAATACCCGTTAAACTAAATTACTTCATCATATTAAAGTACTGAAAAAGAATTTTAAATAATTTTACCTGTCTGAAATGAAAAAAAAATATCATTAATATTAATTTTACAAATAAAATGTAATGTATTTTAAATTTTAATGTTTAATTTATTTATTAACAGCTAAGTAATATAAGGGAAAAGATTAAAATATTATACTCAGGGTTTCGTGACTCCTTGATTTCTCTATTGGATTAAATTTGAGGGGATGTATAGATTTCTTATAAAATACTACTATAAAATGGATCAGGAAGGTATATAGTTCTTCAAATAACTACGAAAGAAGGATAATAATACCACTGAATAAGTTTTGCTGAATAACAGGGAAATAATGACCTTTTTGAGAACATCTCGAAAAGTATTTATTTCCGCATCATTTGATTTTCAGATTCGTGTTTTACGCCTTAAAATAATTCCAGTTTATTTTGATATTGAAATCGTCATCGCTACACCACTGGATGAAAATATAGTAAATTTCTGCACGTGGTACCATTCACACAAGCCGTGCGGCGTTGCTGCTTATTGTAGGGATGTATGATGTATAATCGTGTTTAGAAGTAAATAGTTCCGTTTCCTCTGATAATAGGTCTATGATTCAACAAAACGTACGCCAATGGGTACGCGGGTGGCAACAACGGTGTAACCGGAAGTAGCAAGCCTGTCGAAATATTTTGTTTGAAGTATTGTGTGAGTAGTTTTCAATAAACAGTTAGTTTAAGCCCGCCGTGTCACGCACTGTATACAGTCAGATTTGATTCCTTATAGCTAAAGTGTCATTTGAGATTAAATTTATCACATGGAGCTAGTAAAATGAAGTTTTATAAGAAAAAAGTTAGAATGAACGTATATTTTTTGGGCTTTAACTTGATATTTTATACATTTTAGTTTGGAAAACAAGGGGATAAAGAAATTCGGTGTGAAACATATACATTTGAGAAAGTAATTTGGATATTTACTATATAATATTTAGACGATACAACTACTTTTTAAAAGCTCCGTTGAATTTTAAATACAATTATCCAATTATGTGAAACGCTAAAAAATATTTTAATAAGCCTACACATTTGTTGACTAGGGTAAAATTTTGTTTAATTAATACTGCTCAATTCCACTATAGAATTGTAGCAGTTCACTAGTCAATTCTAAAATATAAATAAATATATACGACCAGACATTTTAAGGGTGATCATTGTTGCAATTGTGCAACGTAAATATTTTTTAAATAACTTTGCCACTACAAGCATTATTTACCTATTTTTTAAACTGTTTTTTTTAATTTTTTCAACAGCATGTCTATTTTATTCACCCTTAAAATTATATCTTTAGTATAAGCTAAATCAATGTTGCAAAATAACAGAGAGATCATAGTTAATAAATTAATAATAAATAAATAAATAATAAACAAATATTGAATAAATAATACAAAAATTTGAACATAATATTATCACACTTGCACTGAAATTGGTCAGAGTATTAAACAAAATAGTAAACACATGTGAGTAAGATAATCCAAAATTTACTATTTTACCATTTTCAAATATTTATAAAATAATTAACAAATAAACTTTGCATTAAACATTTTTGAAATAAAATTTAATTTGATAGGATAAATGATCCAATAATGGTTGACTTGAGAGGCTATTGAAGATGCAAAGGTTTCGAATTTTGTTTAACTCTTCATCGGGGCACAAAAGGTTGTTTTTTCTTTGTTAAAATTTTAAAATACAGTTAGACTTACTAACTTAACACGAAGTGTCAGAAGTTCATACTCTCACAAAAAAACTGACAACTGACAGACTACTTCTTAAGCCCTGATAAAGAAGTTAATAAAATTCGAAACGTTGACAAAAAAACAAAAGTTTTTCTGCATTATACCGGTCCAAATCACAAGTAACCTCTTAAATTACTAACATTTTTTAAATATATTTATGTAATTAAATTGTTTGACATTGAATCAAAAGTTTATGTTAGCAAAAATATGTTCAATAGATATTAGGACTAATAAAAAATTCATTACTTACACGTGTTAAATTTATAAACACTATTTTAAACTTAACCACTAACCAAACCAAAAACGACCCTTCCGCACGAAAAACTACTGACTTAATGAGAAAAAAAAATGACACCCTTAAACAGATAAGTGAAATAAGATCTAGTGAATCATTTTCCAGGTAGGCTTTACCTTATTCATCCCAAAATGAAAACAAAATTGAAATTTTCAAAAGTTTTACCTGCAGTTTGAAGTTTGGTACCCTACTTCTTGGAAATCTTAAGGAAAAAGTTTATGAATATACAAAAATTTGACTATTTCATAAATGGTCGGTACTGTGCATTCCTTGAAAATTTAAACAAAAATGAGTACCTACTTGTTCGTTTAAACACTTTGTATGCGTTGGCTGATAAAAATTATCTATAAAATTTAACACAAAAAAATTTAAAAAATTAATTTACTTGTAAGTTAAAATCTCACCTGTTAATGATAATGTATGTGAAATGTTAAATAGTACCTAATAACACCAGCGCTCGATGTTTTATAAAATCTAAAATAACCATAGTTTAATTTAAAACTTAAATTAACACTGAACGCTTTTCTAAACGAAACCACTGCCATGAACACATTTCTTCAGGAATATCTTTTAATTTCAGTATAAGGTAGCAAAACCCTGTATTGGGAGAATCCCCAAGAGTAGCTTTATCGAAATACGTAATAATATACAGGGTGTTCTATATAAAATAATCAAATTATAGTCAACTTCCGGTATAACCAGAAGTAGTTGAAGGCTCTAAATATTTCAGATCAATTCGGCAAATCCAAAAACCTCAAACCTCAAATTTTCAGATTTTAATTATGTCAAATTTTTCTAAAACGTCTAATTGGAACTCCAAAAGAATCACCCTATATTTAATGAACCAACTTTAAGTATTTAAATATAAATTAAATCCTTAGATTATTTTTGTGTGTGATTATGCTTAACAGTATCACTATTCCAAATCAGTGCAAGTGGAAATTGAAAATGGCACAAAAACATTAAAAAAATGACTAGCACGATTATTTTCAAAAAATTCCATGCATCCTATTAAAATGCATTTGATGCCCCCTTATGTGGGAATGTAGAACGTAAGCCCTCCTGGCCCTATAGGGGCAATGGGGGCATTGGAATTCTGGCTCTATGCCGCATTCTTGACGTATGTGACGACTTAGAGTTTTTTTGTGATGGTAAATTTTTGAACATTTCGGACAAATGTACACCATCCTGCTCATACTCATCGTATGTTTGGCGTGGTAGTTTTTGACACCTACAAAAAAATCATTAGTTAAAAACAATGATAGAAAATCAACGTGAACACTACCTACTCATACTGGTTGAAAAAAAACACATCACAAAACTAAAAAAAAAATTATAAATTATAAACAAACTAGTGCGTGTGACCCTAACAGATATTTCAATACAAAATACATTTTATATAATTGAGGTTTAAATAAAAAGTTATCTCGCGTAATGTAAAACGGAAAAAAAATTGGATGTATTCCAACCGGTGCACATGGGTGGATTTAGGGTGGATTTAGGCAGCCAAAATTATTTTATGATATATATTGACTATAAAATTTATAAAAAGACGAATTAATTTGTTTTTTGTGATATCCTCAATGTCAAAAGTCTTACACCCCTCTGGAAACCATTCTAAACCGGGAAATCAATTGGGCGGTTAATTTTATTTGCAAACAAAATTGACCACTAAGTGGCCTAATGTTTTTTCACCTTAGAAAACTATGTGTATTTAGTCAAGTTTAATACTATTATATTAAATTTAACCAGATAACACTTTTAACATTTCAAATTGTTTTAGTAAAATAATTTAAAAATAACGAAATAAACAACCCTCTGACTTTCGGTAAATAAGAAAAATGTAGTAAAAAATATTTAAATATCAATAAAAGGCAACATATTATCTTCCTCCTCGCTTTCCAAAATTTATTGAACAGCATATAAAATTAAAGATATTTTTTTAAAACAAAATGATTCTTGGCTAGAAGGAACCTTCGAAATTCCCTTGGTACAAAACCGACAAGGCCGACCTCGCAAACTATTTTTTGTTTTACATTAGATTAAAAATGAGAAAAATGTTGTTTGTCTTGTTGTTGTGTTCTGTGTCCCCATAGCATGACGAGAGATGATTTTCCAAATACTCCAATTTTTCATTTAATGTCGACAAATTTGACAGTTGCATATGCTCGAATAGACATAGACGGGTTACTTTTCATACACCCGAGGTGCTCGATGAACCTACAAAAATCAAAAAACACTTTTTTCTTTATGAAAAAAAAAAGTTTTATTTTACAAAATTTTAACAAAATATTTTTGATAGTGCTCTATTTTAGTAATATGCGGGATTCTGCGCATAATTTGTTAAACGTTACGACACTAAAGCAAAAGAGTACTAAATCCAACAAAACATGCTACCGGGACGAACGGGGAAATATAACAAAATAGGTTTTAAAAACTAAAAACTCTATAAAATTTCTCTATGAAATACATTGTTTTTGAAAGCTCCAAACATTACCAAAAAAATAAAAAATCAGTTCAAAAAGTATAGATATTTATTGACTTTTATCTGATTTATTGGCATCCATCACTTAATAACTTACTTAGAAAACAATATATCCACTTTAAATTATTTGTTTTAACTGACAGTGACAAGAACGGACTTGCTCACGAGATTGACAATGGTAGTTTGAATATTTATTTGACAATTGCCAGGCAACGACAAACAATGCGATGGGTAATAAACTGTTCTTGTGACTGTATACTTGAGTGGGAAATAATTTGTTTTGTTTATTGGTGTATTTTCGAAAGTGAACTTTTGGCAGCCTAAATCTTTCAAATCCACCCATGTGCGGTGTTTTCCAAAATCGCCACCAAAATTAATACGCCTTAAATTCACATCCTAAAATCGCCACGGGCGTTCATGGATCTTTTAATGGCTCTTTTATTTATAGAAAAATAGAGGTATATATATATATATATATATATATATATATATATATATATATATATATATATATATATATGTTAGCGGTGAAGTTAAGCTAATTTTCTTACTTTTACTATCTCAAATAGATACATACATAGTTTATGACTAGGATTACCTTCTTCTTCTTCTTTTGGCTCATAACCCTTGGTGGGTTTTGGCTTGCTCAACTATGTTCCTTTATCTGGTTCTATCTCCTCCAGAGATATCCGTCTGGTTTCTTTATTTTGAGCCTAGGTATATAGGACTAGGAATATACTGTTTTAAAAAATTAAGCAAGTGCCCGGTTAAAGCTAAAATTATACCTAATGGCAATAAAATTTGTGGTGGCGATTTTAGGATATACGTACCTTTCCAGGTCAAAAATTTAGACCAAAATTTACAAGTAGTCCAGTCATCATATGCATTTGAAAATGCATGTGAACCGAGAAGGCTAAATTTTGGATTTTACCTGGAGGGGCCTAGAAAAGATTAACTTCAAATTGTAGGCCAAAATTTCTTTGTGAATTTTCCGCCATCTTGAAAAAAGGGTTAAATTCAACTCGGTTCTCCGTTGAGATACGAAATTTTTACAAAATACTTATTTGTTGCTTTTTTTACGATCTACAATTAAGGTCCTTTGCACTTTTCACGTATCATTCATTGTTATTAAAATATCGATCGAAAAAAACTATAAATTTGACGACTGAAATTTGTTTTTTGCTCTTTTCTTTTCCGGCACGAACACGAAAGAAGGGTTTTTTTATACCTGACCTAAACCCAAACTCCAACGGTCGTCATACAGGCGGGCTCTATGGCCTAAAGTACATTGTAGCGTCGGGTGCGTTGCGATCAACTAGACGACGGGCTAGACGTCGTAATTTTTGTCGAAAATAAAAAATAAAAAAACGAAATTGTAGGTTTAAAAAAGCTCTACAAGTTTGATAATGGACATTTTTTCGATATCTTTTACGAAAAAAAAACAGCAAAAAACAAATTTATTTATATATATATATATATATATATATATATATATATATATATATATATATATATTATTTAATTAAAAAATGTAAATGAAAAACAAAACATACTTTTCTTTGCATATTATATAATATGCATATAAAAATTTCATAATGAAAAAAGTTTTATTTATTTGAGCAAGAATTGCTATTGTAGCACTTGGAATTACATAATGTTCCAGCATTTTTACGACTGCATTTTTTTGAGGAACATGTTTCTTTACAGATGCATCTTTTACAACCTTGTCCACCAGTAAGGGACTGCATTCCTATAATTTCTCCTACCGATTTCTCGACATCTTGAGGAATATCTTCGTATAATATAAACTTTGGTCGCAAATGGCGAATTCATGCCTAGAATAATATTGTTTTAAAACTCCCTGTTTAGTTCCTAATTTATATAAATTTTTATGGTCATCTCTAGACAAAACAACGCAAATCAAATTTTTTGGATCCATTTTACCACCATCAACGTCTGGAATGGAAACTCTAACATTGTCACCAATCACAGCAGCAGGAAATTTTTCTTTCGAAAGATAACACATTTTAAAAGCTTGATTTTTTAAATTTTCCCTTGCTTTCTTTCGAGCATTATCAATTAAAATTTTCTTCTCGTTTAAAACAAAATTTAAGTCAAAAATTTCATCTTTATCTTCAATTTGGTTGCATAATAAACCATCATCCAAAATTATGTCTAACTTTTCTATTGAAAATTCATCGTTTTCTGCGACTTTGCTATGTGGTGAAGGCTGTGTGTACTCCTTCTAGTAATTGCTCTAACTCTTTCTCATGAAGAGCTCTATTTTTCATCAGTTAAACATATTTTAAACCAGACCACTTGGTTGTTTGGTTAGTGATAAGCCAGGTTGTAAGCATATTTTGAACATCTTGATTCGCTCGCTCTGTCGAGCCCTGGCTTTGGGAATGGCAAGGCTTCCCGTGTATTATTTTCACACCATCCCACATATTTGCTAATTCTTGGATAATTTTATTTGCAAACTCCCTACCATTATCACATTGGAGAATGGATGGGGCTCCCAAAAGAGTGAAAATGTTTATAAGTTGTTTTGCTACTTCTGACGCAGTTTTTGTTTTTAGTGGGCGCAGTACAACAAATTTTGTTAAATGATCTTAATAATTTAAAATAAAGTTAAATTCATTATCTAGTTGTGTCTGTTAATCTATAATATCCACTTGACACCTAGAATTCATTTCACTCGTCAAAATTGGTTTTATAACAATTCATTTTTTCTTGCCCTTTGCCTTTTTTTGACACGCTTCACATAAAGATAAATACAACATAACTGCTTCAGTAGTAATATTGCTGTATTTGTTATTAATTTCTTTCACTAATCTGTTTCGGCCACCATGGCCAGTTGCCAAATGAGCATCGTGTACAATTCCATAAGTTTCTTTAATCGTTGCAAAATATTTTATGCTAGCCCCTTCTTTTAATGGACTTATTAATTTTTCTTCCTTCCCTACCACTATTATATCGTATCTTTTCAGCCGGCGGTAATCTACATCACTTTTATTCTTTTCTTTTAATTTTGCTGCCTTTACTTCCAATAATATTTTTTTGTAGAAAAATTAAAATTTCAAATCTATAATTATGATAATTTTAACTTACCTGAGTCTTATATCTCTAAATATCTTAAATTATATTCAGAAATCTTCAGTACTATGGCATTAATTTTTTATTTAGTTATTGTAGGGTACATAAACATAATAACATTAACATTATAGATATAGCACTTGCACGAAATGTGTAACGTGAAATAGCAGCGCCTACTGAACTAGCCGAAACGGTAGTTCGCGTACCACTACAAGTGCGCATGCACACCACATTGCTAACACTTGCGATTTCGTATTTTGTATGCTAATATTTCCCAAAACAACATGGTCATTGTGAATTCAATGTACATTTCCCTTCTTTAATATTTTAAATGTTAGTTGAATGCACATTACCCAAACGAGGAGGCAAATGTGCACATTTACCGGAAAATGTGTACATATCTACTTTTACCGTAACATATATATACGCACAAAAAACACAAAGTGCCACGTTTTCCAAGAAAGTGAATTCCTCAAATCATCCCATCACAATGTCCGGAAATACCCTTGAACCAAGTCCCTTCATCTCGATTTTGGGAGTCACGGTGTCCAATAATATGTCTTGGCATGACCATGTTGCTAACATCGCAAAGTCGGCAAGCCAGAGGCTAGGTTTTCTGTGGAAAGCCAGAAAGTTTTTTACTCCTGATCAACTGTTGACGACGTACAAGGCTCAAATCCGACCTCTACTGGAGTATTGCTGGCACATTTGGGGTTCAGCACCAAGGCATTCTCTTCGTCTTCTAGATTCCATTCAGAAAAGAGCCATACGCTTGATAAACAGCTCAACTCTCACAGATACCCTTCACCTTCTAGAACATGGAAGAAGAGTTGCAGACCAGTCATTGCTCTACAGATATTGCGACATTCGGCCGAAGAACTCGACACGCTGATCAGTCTCACCCATTTATTCTCAAGATTGACACTACAAGTACAAATCTTCATCAAGAATCCTTCTTTTACAGTGCTGCTACGGAATGAAATAAGCTTCCAAAATCAGTTTTTCCAGAGAACTATGACCTGCAACTTTTTAAAAAGCGTGTCCACAATCATTTCCTTTCTATAATCCCTTCCCCTTCTAATAGTCGCAGTGCGGGCCGTCCGCGGCCCACACGATAGGTCTACCCTTTTTGCGACTATTTTCATAAAATAAATATATATATATATATATATATATATATATATATATATATATATATATATATATATATCGGGTACCCGAGTGACTACACCTGGGGTGTATGCAGATTGAGGCCTCAGTGTGGAAATCATTCTTCCTTCGTGACTACACCTGAGGAGTAGGCAGATTGAGACCTCAGTGGGAAAATCACTTCTCATCCCAAAATTTACTTTCTACTTCTTGAAAATGGCTTTAAAATCGATGCCGAAACGTCGAAATAAACAAATTTCTAGACGCGGTTCAACCCGAACTTTAAGTATTACAAATATATATAAGCCGGTTCTAAAACGTCTTACAACGTTGTCCGACGCCTAATTTCCATCTCCTTCGATCTTCCCAGTCGTCCGCTGTTAGATTATTCACTCATGGCTTTGTGTATTGTCTTCTGCCATTTTCATTTGGGTCTGCCTCTTTTTCGTCGACCCATCGGTGGCCATTCTAGAATTTGTTTAGGTAGTCTTTATGCTGGCATTCGTTGTACATGCCCATACCATGTTAATTGTTTGGCATTTACGTCTTATAGATCCTTCCACACCCATCCCATTGTTTTATTATTTCATTCCTAATTCGGTCCCTTCTGGATATACATAAAGATCTTCTCATGGCAAACAAATTTATGGTTTTTTCAATCGATATCTCAATCACAATGAGTGATAGGTGAAAAATACAAAGAACCTTAATTGCAGATCGTAAAAAACGCAACAAATAAGTATTGTGTTATAATATGTTTCATTAGGATGAAAACCACAAATTGTTAATATATTATCACTAAAAATATCAAAAAATTGTCAAAAAATAAGCGTTATTTACCCCGTTGCTAAGAAAATAAACAGAAAAATTTGCGATTTTCAGAGAAGTATCAATAACATATTATTTTATTTTGACATGCAGATAGGCAGCTGATGACACTAGCGCACCGTAAATTTTTTCGTGCGGGCTTACGGAAAAAGACCACTTTCGGTGTGCTAAATAGGCATGTAAATATAGTGTTTTCAGGTAAGTATAATAAAAAAATGGTCGTATCTCAAAGAAGAAATGATATTAAAAAAACTGAATTTAACCCTTTTTTCAAGATGGATGGCGGAAAATGCACAAGGAAATTTTGGTCAACAATTTAAAGTTAAGATTTTCTAGCCCCTCCCCCCCACGTAATATCCATCTCGGTTCACATGCATTTTTAACCCGTTTTTTTCGACGTAATGACTGGATTAAAGGGGTCATTGGCGATTTTTGTCTACTGCCATTGCAGCAAAAAAAATTATACGGAGTAAAAATTCCTTTTTATCCTGTTAAAAGCAGCATTTAAATATATCGGAATATATCGGTATGTTTAAACATTTTTTATGGTTTAAAATTTTAATTTGGAAGTTTACAAATAAACTATAAACTCTTTTGACGTTTCTGATAGAATGAGTCAACTGAAAATGATTAATTGGAATGTTTTCCTGGAAATTCTTTGTTAATTAATTTTTACAAAAAAAATCAATTATACTAAATAGGCCTGTTACAGAAAAACTTATCCCGCATTGGTAAATTTAATATTAATTATTCGTTTTTACATATGACAAAAAAAAAGAATATTAAAAAAACAAGTAAAAAATTTAAAATCGAATAATATAATAATATTTATTTATTTGTTAATTTTATCGACATCAGTACAAATACACATTTTTAAAATAACAACAAAATAGTTTTGTCGGGCTTTTAATAATCAAACAGCTTCATAAAGAGATTCGAGACCCATTAAAATATCATATCTCATAAACACAGTCCAACCGGTTTATAAAATCTAAATAAATAACTTTAAATTTTGAGCTGCATTAGAATTTTTACAAAGAATGTCTAAAAGGTCTCCTGTCGAATAAAACCGTCATAGAGTCGTAAAAACTTCATTTTGTTAAAATGTGACTTGAACAGTTAACCATTGGAAGAAACTAAAGGTCAGATTCGTAGAAAGTATTAAGAAAGGCAGTTTCCAGGACACTCGTATGAAAAAAAATACAATAAGCCAATAAAAAAGAGGTTCTTCCTAACAGTTTTCAGCTGAATGAACACCAGTAGAAATCCTGGTACAGTGTTGATTAAATGACACAAAATATGTCGCTATGGATTGTAGTTATTGATACTGATCTACACACTTCAAGGAAGGATTGTATGTTAAGTGATTCCTGATGTTTGCCTTGCAAGGGACGAAACGCGGAGAATGTTTTACCTTTTTTATACCGGGTGTCTCAGTTGAATAGTCCCAGCTCCATATCTCAGCTGAGTTAATAAATTTAAATTCAAAATTATAAACATTTTATAGAGAAATTATTACAATATTCAGTCCAGTTTACTCTGAAACGAACCCAACTTTTTAAATTTAAATGACGTTAAAAGTAACGTTTATTTTCAATAACCAATTAAAAACAATTTTAATTTCAAACCTTTATTATTAAACCCGAAAAACCATTCACCAATAAACGATGGCCGCGAAAGCCTTTCACAATATGTAAGACACCTCTACGGGGAGGAAGCCTCAACCTTTCATCTACGCCTGGTCGCACTACGCAAGAAGAAAGCCCAACTACTATTTTCTCTGGCTTGCTTATCACGCTGTCGCAATGAAAAAGTCATACGCAGATTTCTGAGATTTGGGCAGACCGTTAAATCACCACAAGCCAACAAAATTTATGAAATTGTCCTACTAAGAGAACTTGCACACACAGATAAGGAGTTACACTCGATTTTTTACAACCTAATCAACATTATGCACAAATTAGACTGGGACAAAATTGATTCAATTTCCTACAGATCAATGGAAAATGAACACGATAGAAATACTAAGAGGCAAAAGAACAAATACCAGAGACTAAAAGCCAAAAACAAAGTACTGAAAAATCATCAAGCTGTAACAGATACAACAAAAACTGTAATTAATCCATCTAACCATCCCCTTTCCCTAAATAAGGTTTCAAAACTCTTCAAGGTGGAAACTTTGCTGTAACACCTAAAGATGTTCCCAAAGAAGAAATAATCGCCAACCTAGAATGTGCCATTAGAAATTTGCCCGAAGATTAAACCGAGTTAATACGCACAAAATGCTCTTAGAATTTTCGGAAAGCCAAACCCCCAAAATCTAATATTACAAAGAATGGAGCCATTAGAGAACTTAACAAGAACGAAAACAAAGCGAAGCCCTGATACTGATGCCATGATCTTGCAGCCGTATACTGGGCTTACAGATTCAAATGTAGGAGACTCCACCCACTTCGTTAAAAAGATCAGATATATTAGAATAGACGAAAACGACATTCTAGTAAGCTTTGATGTTGTCTCCTTGAAACAAAGAAATATATGAACAGATTTAAGGAGTCTCAATGGGCAGCCCGTTATCACCAGTGATAGCGAATTTCTTTATGGAGAAACTTGAAAAGAAAGCTTTGGACAGAGCGCATCTAAAACCGAAAGTGTGGTTTCGATGTAGATGACACTTTTGTTGTCTGGCCTTATGATAGAGACAGCCTCAACAAATGTCTCGCCCACATCAACAGCATACACACTAGCATAAAATTCACAATGGAAATAGAGAACAACAAAGAATTGGCATTTCTCGATGTCCTGATTGTGAGGAAAAAGACACAACTAGGACATACCGTATACAGAAAACCCACCCACACAGATCCTTATCCACACAATACATCCAACCACCACCCTTGCCAACGAACAGGTATTATAAGAACTTTGGTAGAAAGTGCAACAAGAATCTGTGAACCAGAACATTTAAATGAAGAACTGAATCATATTAAGTACTCTCTTATATTAAATGGATAAAATGTAAAAGATATATGATATATTAATTTATCGAAATCCTAGCACTATAGGTGACATAAGCAATGAACTAAGTAGTCGTAAAGTCACTTCTAAAACGTTTTCACCCCACATTCCTCAAGTAACAGATAGGATCGGCCGGATTCTAGGAGAATATAACATCAAAACTATCTTCAAGCCATGTAAGATGATCGAAAACTATCTGAAATCTGCGAAGTATAAGAGATCCCCACTAAGTTCTGCAGGTGTTTATCGTATTCCATGCACTTGTAAAATTGTCTACATTGGAACAACTAAACGGCCAATTAACACCAGGGTCAAAGAAAACAAAGCCAACTGCCGTCTTGGACATACAGAAACGTCGCGGAGCACACAATAATAATGATCACAGAATTAAATTCTTGGACACCCAAGTTTTATGCACCACATCTGCATATAACCCGAGGCTTAATAGAGAAGCGATTGAAATACATAAACACCAGCAGAACTTTAATAAATCTGAGGAAACACTTAGAATCAATAGAACATGGTTACCTGTACTTAAAAATACAACGCTGCTTCCTTACAAACATAAAAAGAATGAATTTCCGGAACGTGACCAATTCCTGAACAGCCCTCAAAAATGCCCCGCCCACCAAAATGTATATAACCTGCGATCGTGACATACAAATGTCACAAACCGTCAGCCTTAAAAAAGCAGACATTACACCTCCCGAAGATGCCATCCACTTGGCGAAACGTCGAGTATTAACTCAGACCTAAGACTTCTAATAAACTCGAAAAACCATTCACCTTTATTACATGTTTATTCAATTTTTTTTTCGGTCATTTATTATTTTTGCGACTTTAAAATTTTTCTTACTTATGCCAAAGAAGTATAACTTCTAATGAACGTTCATACGTACACACACCAGTTTTTGGTTAATACAGCTTAATATTGAAAATTAAGAAATTATTACCCTTTAAACACCTAAAGGTGAAATATCAATCACACAATTAAATGTCTTTTTTCGTTTCCAATTATTACTTAGTGTTTCGTCTGAGCCGTTTCCGTAATTATACAGTGTGGAACAGCCAAATGGAATAAATTCGATAACGAATAAATGAGAGCTTGTTGGGAAAAACGCTTGGACACGTCGATTTGTATTTTTAGATGCGCATTTTTTTCAAAAAAAAATAATTATATAGGGTGTGTCATGTGACAGTGGCCGATACCAACTTTTTTATTTTAAATACAACCCCCTGTATATTATTTATTTTTTGGATTCTTCAAAAAATTCTAGACATAATTCATGTACAATGTTCCATACCTATCTTTAACTGTTTCGGAAATATTAAGTGTTTTCAGATGTATTACAAAAATTAACATTAAATAAAGAAAATTATTTTATTTCACAAATAGTATAAAAAAAAAACAAAACAACATTAATTTCAATGTAAGAGATGTTCAAAATATTCGCCGCGAACGTCTTGGCAACATGCTAATCTGGTATAGAAATGTCTTCTAACGTTACTCAACATCTCAGGCGTGACTGATCTAATCGCAAGCGTGATTCGTCTTTTTAAGTCAATGTAAGTCGAGTGGTTTAGTTTTGTATACAATACTTTTGACATATCCCCACAAAAAGAAGTCTAATGGCGTCAGATCAGGAGATCGTGCTGGCCATTCTATCGATCCGCGCCTCCCTATCCACCGATTTGGAAAATTTTGGTTCAGGTACTGCCGGACATTGATTTGGTAAGGGGGCGGTGCTCCATCTTGCTGAAACCATAGTATATTGGCAGGAACTTGTGGGTTTGCTGGATCAGGATATAAGTTTGTCTAAGTTGGCACGACATTATTTTGGAGCAGTTCTAAATATATATCTCCATTCAAGTTGCTATCAATGAAAAAAGGGCCTACGATATGATTTCTAACAATTCCTGCCCAAATATTAAATTTTTCGGGATATTGCGTATGTTCCTCTCTCATCCAGTGAGGATTCTCATTAGACCAATAGCGGCAATGTATTGAGTGTAATGTAGCGAATTTGTGAAATAAAATAATTTTCTTTTTTTAATGTTAATTTTTGTAAAACATCTGAAAACACTTAATATTTCCGAAACAGTTAAATTATGTCTAGAATTTTTTGGAGAACTCAAAAAATAAATAATATACAGGGGGTTGTATTTAAAATAAAAAAGTTGGTATTGGGCACTGTCACATGACACACCCTATATAATTATTTTTTTTTGAAAAAAATGCACATCTAAAAATACAAATCGACGTGTCCAAGCGTTTTTCCCAACACGCTCTCATTTATTCGTTATCGAATTTATTCCATTTGGCTGTTCCACACTGTATGTATTAAATACCTAACGTTAAATAAAATATTTATACATATATTTTTTTAAATTTGATTTATTTATTGGAATTAAATCACGATACAAAGTACAATACTTCTTTTAGTGGGCACTGGGACTTTATGAAACGTGTAAAAGTTTAAAATTTAAATTTATTAAAACGACTGATGTATGGCGGTCCGCGGCCCACACGATAGGTCTACCCTTTTTGCAACTATTTTCATAAAAAAAAATACAACTGAGACACCCAATTTTCATCATTTTTCTTTTATTTTTTAAATAATCAAAAGGTAATTTTATTATTTAAGCTTATCACTTATATTTGTCATCCTATAAAATAATGTGGGTAACTTGCACGTTACAATATTCCAAAAAAAATAAAGTTTTATTATACGAGTAAAATTGTATCACCAATGTTTTTTCACAGTAGGAATCTTTGGTTTGCACGCTAACGTCTCCGTTAAAATTTGAACATAATAACACACACATTTCATGAATTATATTCATCGATTGCTTTGTTTTTAGGTACTTTTTAAAAAAATTATCATGCAGTAACTACATAATTTTTCTTTCAGTGCAATTGTTTGGGGTTACGCTAATTACGCATATGTTTAGATTAAGTTTGCTAAAGTTACAAAACTGAAAATATACAACAATAAACTATCATATCTGAAATACAAAAATAATTCTATGTTTTTAATTAATTGAAAAGCTTTAAATTTGAGTTAATATCAGAAAAATAATACCCAAACATTTTGGACTAGGGTCGATATTTTTGAAACAAAAAAAAAATAATAGGATGAAACCCATTGGAAACGGAAGAGAATATATCAAAAATGAAAGAAAAAATATTTTACGGGCGATCTGAGGTCGAAAATTGAAAGGAGGTGAGTTTTTCCGGCAAAACTACAAGTCCCATGGATTCAAGTTTAATTCGTTTTTCGTAATTTCTGAGAAAATTTACCATAGTAATGTATATTTTTTTTATACCATGCACCATCAGAAGTTAAGATTTCGTAGAAAAAATAGCCCACTTTTTCAAAAAAGCAGATATTTTCACGGGAGAATTTTCGATTGAAAATTAGGGTGCTTTTTCGATATTGTCAAAATAAGGTGAAAAAATAAATATTTTACAAAGAAAAATTAGTGTGTTTGGAAAATAAAAAGATAAGTTTTTACCGAATTTCGTGAAAAAAAATTTTTTTTGTAAAAGATAAAAATAAAACAAAACTTGGTTATTTGAATTTTTCATATAAATTTTTAGATTATGTGAAAAAAAAGTAAATACAAAAGTTGTAGATCTTTTTATTACCTACAACTTTGCCATTTAATTTTTTCCATAGGACTTATAGTTTTGCCGGAAATCGAGATAAACCGTTGTTTACCCTTAAACACTCACCCCCTTCCACTTCCCGACCTCAGAAGGCCCGTAACTTATTTTTCCTTTTTGTTTTATTCTCTTCCTTTTCCAATGAATTTCATCTTCCTAATATTTTTTTTCACTTCATCCCTGGTCTAAATATCTACAAAATGGGATTGAATGACCAATTTTTTAGGACAAATAGAGGGTCATAAGAGATGCACAAAACCACCATAATCCAACAAAATTTAATCCTCGGTATCTCTGCTCCTATTGTTCGGATTTTTTTTTTATTTTAAGTTTTGCAGGGAAAAATATTATCTACAACTTTTATTAAAAGTGTTTTTTGATAACTGTCAAGGAAACAGGGTTACGATGAAAAAAGTGCCATAAATTAATTATTAATAATGTTTATTG
The DNA here is from genome assembly GCA_950111635.1 of Agelastica alni. Classification (NCBI taxonomy): domain Eukaryota; kingdom Metazoa; phylum Arthropoda; class Insecta; order Coleoptera; family Chrysomelidae; genus Agelastica; species Agelastica alni. Next base: position 22,471,063 of record OX467709.1, on the reverse strand, counting down.
TCGATTATACTGTTGTTGTTTAAAACTTGTAGAGGACTCAATTCTGAACAATGTTTGTTTGTATGATTTTGGGATGACTCAAATATTACCTGAGTTAGGAAGTTTATCCGCATTCTACCTGGAAAGATTCCGAAAGCAATAGGCTGACGACGAACTTCACTAGGGCTGGAACCAATTACGACGACTGAGGATGTAGCACCTCCCGACATACTGAAATCAATATCGTGCAAAGGCAAAGTTAAATGTGGAAAAGCCTGTAGTTGTCGCAAAGCTGGCCTAAAATGCTCCTTGGTAAGTGCACATTTCAGTGTCGAACTATCTACAAACACCGTACAGTTGCAATAAGTTATTGCAGACGAAGACGATTGCAATAATTTGTATAAAATACAATTAAAAGGGATTGAAATTTTATTCAAAATAAATCTTTTTAATCATAAATTAACTGGCACTTTTTTTAAAGTAGACTTTTTTCCTTCCTAATTATCAAAAAAACATTTCAACAAAAATTTGTAGGTTATAGTTCTCTCTGCAATACTCAAAAAAAAATTAACCAATAGGAGCAGAGATATCGAGGATAAAATGTTTTTCAAGATGGCGGACGATGCATAAGGAAATTTTGTTGGAAAATTGGTTATTCAATTCGTTTTGCCATTTTGTAGTGCAAGGGCTATATTTCAACGAGATACCATGGTAGCGCAACGTTTACAGCTCTATACAGAGTATTTCACCTGGTCAGTGCGCAGTATTTTATGTAGACGGCTCCAAACTAGAGGAAAGTGTTAGTTGCAGTATCTTCTCAGAAGATCTCTTACTTAGTCTGTCTTTTCGTTTGCCTGATTACTGCAGTGAGTATCAAGCCTAAAACAGCCATTACCAAGGCAGCTGTTTGGACACTCCGCAACGAACAAATGTTCAGCGAGATATCCATTCTTTGCGACAGCCAGGCTGCTATCAAATCACTGAATTAAGTCTACTTGACCTCTAGGGCAGCGATGCAATGCCGAGCCGCCCTGAATGAGCTAGCAACTAAGTTTAGAGTTCACATTGTATGGGTAGCTGGACACAGAGACATACCACGTAACTGTAAGGCGGACGAGCTAACAAGAGGGGGCACCACCCTTTCAGATGTATCTGTCTTATCTCAGCAAGGAGTACCGATTGCAAACTGCTGGCTCATTCTGCACAGTAAAGTAGTTCAAAAAGCCAACTTAGGGTGGCAGGATGAATCCACTTGCACATCATCGAAACAGATTTGGCCTAAACTAGATCTACGTCGAACTAATGATGTTTTAACTTTATCCAGGGAGTCCATTGGAAATGCGATCGCTGCCATAACAGGAAACTGGGCAGGTGGATCCCATGCACGGCGCATAGGAATCGCAGAGCTATGACATGGCTTCTGTAGAAGCTGTCAAGATGAGGAAGAGGAGGAAACAATGGTACATTTTCTCTGCTACTGCCCTGCCCTAGGCAGGGCACCACAGTCCATCAAGGTATCACAACCGGCCAAAAGGCCCAAGTTCTCTCCGAACCGCAGTTTTAACCTAACCTAACCATCTCACCTAGTGCAATCACGTTGGTCGCGACACCACCAGTTAGTATGGAGTGGTATGGCGTCGTACTCACTCGGCCGCCAGTCGCGCTACCAGTAAAATCTCCCAACAAAAATTTCCCAATTTTTTTTAAATCTTATTATTGACCACATCAAACTTTTGTGGTTCATTTAATGTTATTTTTGTTAGTAATTTTGACTCAAGTCTACATATCTATCTCAAATCTCAAGTAAGTCTACAATCACCCAAAATTAACATTGTTAATAAATTACACTAACAAAAATTACATTAACATTCCTCAAACATTAAGAAATTAAACATGAAGCTTGAAATTAACAAACACACTTAAATACAAACGAAAAGACTTTTAAAAATAGAGGCACTTTTGATTTTAAAATGTACCAACATTAAATTGTTTCCCCAAAAAATACCCCAGATAAAAAATCCCGAAAATGGCAACCCTGTCGCAGTGTTGTAATTTTGGTGTCAAAATGTCGTCTGGGTTTGGTAGCTCCATATATTTAATACTTCTATATTGCTAGTAGGGGTCTGGAAAAAGGTGACAACCCAACGGTGCAGACATATATACCTGTGTCTCCGTCATTTAGACCTGAAATGCTATGCGCAAGCCAGAGAATGGAGCTCTTTACCGCTAAGCTATGAAACATACAAGAAACTATTTACTATAACTGCATCATAAGCTTCCCCACTACAGTCGCAACGCTTGCGCACAACGGATCGAGTATGAATAAGTGATATAGAAGTATGCAGTTGCTGTCTCTCTTGGTAGGCAACACTTTCACTTACGGGGACTAGCAATATAGGAGTAATAAATATATGGGTAGCTCAAAGACACCACAGGTGCGCGACTGGTTGAGCCACCATGGTTCTTTATCACGAAATTTGTTTTATGGCTACTGTAAAAACGCCCGCGACGCGTTTTGGCAAACACATAAAGAGTATATAAATTTTAAAAATCACTGCGTTAATAAATTATTATTAAAGCCGTAATAAATATCACTATGCAACGACTTCAAATGACTAATCAATCTATGTTTGTGAGTGAACAGTTGACCGCAAATCTGACACCTATTCGTCGGGAATTTTCCGCACTCCAACCTCAGATGTCTTCCCAACGTGTATTTTCCCTTATACATTTTTGGACAATTGGGACACCGGTAATACACGGGATTATTGAGACTGGAGTCGAACATTTTTGCTCCTTCAAAAGTTATGCTACCGGAAGCCAGTTCCTGTAACTTTTCCATATCTGAAATAAATTTTACTTCAGAAAGTCATTATCGAAATGTAAATCAAACTCGACATCGGTGATGATTTGAAAAGGCTCCGCACACTCTTCACGCGCAATGATGAACCAGCATAGGCACAATCACATTCTTAATTTTAATTCGTAAATTAAAAAAAAAATAGTTACACAAGCGAAAAGTCGGAGATTTTATATGAAATTTTTCATTTTATACTTACTTAAAATCATACCATTTCCCAATTTATTTATTTAGCGTATGGCTTAAACTAACATCACAACAAAGCCATAATAAAAAAAGTTAAAAACACCTTATATACGGTAACACATAAGAACACTAAGTTGTATATAGTCAAACACAAGTCGAATTACAAACAAATGTCCAAATTAGATATGTATTTAATTGACTCCTGGGTTGCCTTTAGGAAGTCCTGTGGGTCACCTGCGAATGCCCTTAGCGGGCATTATAGCACTATGTGTTTGACAGTCTGCCTGTCATCACCATAATCGCAGGCCACAGAGGGAAGTTTACCCCATCTATGAAAGGAGTCGGCGTGCCTTCCGCAGTTGGTTCTAATGCGGTTAAGGGTTGACCAGGTCGTGCGAGGAAGGTCAAATCCTTCTGGTTTACTGGAGATGCATGGCATGCTATGGTAACTGGGTGCTATGCTACTTTCCCATTATTCTTTCCAACAAGCATTTACTTCGAAGTTAGTTTGGTGAAGCGCCTGTGCCGTCTTGAGTGGAGGTTGCCTGGATCGGAGTCGGTTTGTCTGGACGTCAGGAATATCGTTATTGACTCGCAGTTGAGGATTGCCCATGATTTTCTTAAATTCTCTAACCAGGGCATGTTCTCGGCGCAGTTTAGGTGGTGCTATATGGCTGAGGGGGGACAGCCATAGTGTTGGGAGTTGGTTTGATTGTCCCTGTTACAGCACGCATAATAGCGTTTAGTTGGGTATCGATCATGTGCGTGTGTTTACTGTTGAGTCTCACTATGCACAGTATTCCGCCACCTGGTACACTAAGCTCAGTGCAAAAGATCTTAAAGTAGATGCTGAGGAGCCCCAAGTGGTACCGCAGAGTTTGTGAATTATGTTGTTACGTGTTCTTACTTTCGCTGCTGTTTTTACTAGGTGTTCTTTAAATGTCAGCGTCCTGACCAGGGTAACTCCAAGGTATTTTGGATGTTTGTTGTGGGTTAGTAATTCATTATCAATACATACACGTAGTTTTCTATTACCATTTTCCAAAAACACGTGTTTACTATATCACGTTTGCTCGTATAATAGTTTTTATGTACAAAATGTACATACTACAAGAGTCGTTTCTATTAATTAATTACATGGATTTTATAATAATTATTGGGTACTCGGCAAAAAATTTGAACGATGATTCTCTGCAATAAAAGTGATAATTATGAAGGTACGAACAATAATTATTAATAAACAAAACCAAGGGGATTATAATGGATATCTATCTCTACGAAATTGCTAAAATATATAGACAATTACAAAGTTTCGAGTCAAAAGAGTTAGTCCCATCAAAACTTGGAAGTTTAATTTATTGATATATTAAATACGGTGCTATCAACAACTTATTAAGTTTATTTTCATTTAAAATATTATTTAAAGTATGTCACAAAAAAGTAAATCATTAATAAATAAGAACAATCGATAATTATTATTATTGTAAAACTGTAAATCCGACTACTTTAAGAATACCATAACGCCCTTGTGTACATTCTTCATATGTTTATTCATATCGAATCTATGTTTGTGGCTGGAACCGCATACAGGGCATTTGAAAATCGGGTATATACCGCATTCATAACGTTTATGACGATTCAAAGTAAAAACTCTTTTGTAACTTCTACCGCAATCGCATTTGTGGGGAAAATCTGAAAGAAAAATACCACTATTTTATGGAAAATAATTTAAAAATAAATGGAACATTGTAATGACATTTAATTACTCGTAAAGCTAATCATTTAATTAACTTTAAGAGACAAAATTTGATAGGGTTTACGATTAAAAATTGTTTAGCAATATTAATAGTTTTTAATTTCCAAATTAATTTAATATTTTTTATTTTGTGAAATATAATGAATAGCTGTGTATACTACTTATAATACTGCTACAATTTATTAGGTCTTAGGCGCGGCCCTCAGACGGTCAATATTTCATATTGTACAATATTATTAACCATTTATGGTTTATATTGAAAGATGGCACAATATATTGTAATGATTTTATTGAATCCGTCTCTGTCAACCAACGGCGCCGACCGAATCTACGGTGAATATTTAATGAGAATAGAAGACAATGGATAATTCGAGAAATTACTGGACCCTTCTCGCGGTCATTCGTATAGGTATAAAAAAAAGTCAGCAGGCGACAGTATCAGTTTTAAAAGTGTTTATAAATTAAGAAATGTAAATAGTTATAAAAAGTTGTATATCTAAGTAAATATCTAAGTGATTAAAAAAAGTAGAATTTATTGTATTGAAATAAACGTTGTTTTGTTACTGTATCGAGAGTTTTAATCGCCGAACCCACGGAAGAACTAAAAATCTTAACAATATTGTGTCAATAGTTTGATTTTTATGGTAAATAAAATGTGGGTAATATTGCACAATATTTCAGTTTTGAACAAAAACAGGTCGCGGCAGGTGGTTTGTTTGTTTGTTTGGTTCACACACTTTTAATTCACCTAATAAAATTTCGAGAGTGTACTTTTTTTAAATTTAGGAACGAAGTTCCTTATCGCACGGTACGAGCTTGGCGGATGGGGGGGCTTAGCGAAAGAAAGTATAAGATTTCTGTGTAAGATTTTTTCCGTCACGAAACACGATGCAGCAGTTGCAAAAATAACGCGCATGCGCGTTATGTTAAAGAGAAGTGGGGAAGCTTAGCATAGAAATACCTAGCAATGTGACGTCTATTCGTGTAGTCCACGTGTTTGTCAAAATCACAATAATATACTACGAAAGGAACTTCGTTCCAACTGAGTATTCCACGACACTCACGCACTTTTTTCTTTCATCCATTTACTTCTGAGCTGTTTTTTTTTCTTTAGTTGTTTACACTTTCGACCAAAACAATGGCAACATCAGTAAGTTTTTTTGTACCAAAAACCATTAAGAATAAAGAGTTCAAAACATAGCTAGTTATTGAGCAAATACAGGGTGTTTCTAAATTCATGCGAAAAGATTCAGGAGGTGATTGCCGTATAAAATTATGATGGACCTTTCCTGCAACAAAATGTCTACACTCCTTTACGAGTTATTACCCCTAAAAGTTTTAATTTTTTGTCTCAGATTTAAGTACAGATAGAAACTTGAAATTTTGTAACTTTCGTGCACTCTTAAAGGACTAAATAAATAAAATGCAATATCCTGTATGATACCTTCAAAAAACTATAAAAATAAGAAACGTTTTTAAATAAACAGGGATGTTAAGTAATGTTTTTATTTTACAAAATTAAATTTCGTACGGGGTACTAATTTCACCCCCTTATAACGTAACATGAATGTTGAAAAATACCGGTGGTTATTCCTTTGCGAATACACGGGAATTTCAAATTTTTTTTATCTTCCCTTAAGTTTTAGAAAAAACTGTAAAACTTAATGTTACTCACCACCTTTTAGGGGTGATATCTCGGAAGGGGATGGGCTGAGTAAATTTTTTTATAGGAAAAACCATCATAATTTCATACGGGCAGTCATCTGAATTTTTTCGCATGAATCTAGAAACACCCTGTATATTGCACTGTTTGGAGACAACTGGTAATATTATTGTGCAAAAGTTTGCGCAATAATATTGACCGTCTATGGGCTTGCTTTAGAGATAGAAATATAGTGATAAGAGATTGAACCTAATCGAATAAATGTTTCGTCCGAATTATACCATGTTTCTTCGGGAGTGTAGAAGTATAAGGTAAAAACATTTGTGTTCTTGCTCCATCATGCAAAGGGAGTTCTTATAATTGAAATCTTACTTTTTGAATCTTTATGTGTACTAATAGCATCCTGCGCAGCCAAAAACACTTCATCTTGACTCTGATTGTCCATACTTCCAAAACCTGCAAGTTTTCATTGGACACTGTAAATTTTCTCTACATATAACGAATTCATATAGTGCGTGCTTGTTGTTTTTTATGAAAATATTTTAAAACAATACTCCCACTACCATTCCTCCACAACTAATTTTTATTTGTTAGACCAGTTGGAAGCCAAATTATTAATTTTCATTCAATTATTAGTAGTATGTTTCCTATAGTTGTTGATAGATTGATAGAGCTAGAATTAATATCTTATTAAAACGTTAAGATTACTTCAACCAAAGTATTTTACTATGGAGGGTAGAGACAGGGAGAACAATCTTATATGGGAGCGTTATTTAAAAAGTGTCCACCAAAATGTGGGATACAAAGGTGGCGCTGGTAGACGTGAAGTTGGGTCTAAACTTAGCTGTTTTAGTTGAAGTGAAGTATGTCAAAGGGAATAGATAAGCAATAATTTTTACAACAATTATACATTAAAGAGTTGCTCAAGTAAACGTAAAACTAAAAAGGAAATAAAAAACGAACAACATCCTTTGCCCTTCTTCTCGGGCGCTCTTTTTAAAAACGGTATTCTACAGTAACGTCATCTTAATTCAAGGATATTTTTTTTAACACGGATATTGTTCTTCTCATCTCCACCCTTCATGTATTGTATTAACGTGAAAATATAATCACCAGTTAACAAAAGATTTTTTTTAAAAAATAGATAGACCCTTAACCAAAAAATAACAATAAAAGAATAAAAATTTAAAGGACAGAAAAACTCAAACTCGTCTCCACAATATGTATTTATCAAAGCAGCTTTTTGCAATCAATTTTTAAAAAAGTTCGTTGAAAATAAATAATAAGTAAAATAAACATGGTCAAACCGTTATCATCTTTATTCAATACTTACTTAAATGTTTTATTGCATTGTAGATTGTAGTGGGGGTCGTGAAGGTAATGCAACCTCTCAAGCCCCTCGACCTATCAGATCTTTTGTGCATAACCCTTAATCTATTCGAGGCCCGGGATTCCGAGACTTTGAGCAAAGTTTATCAGTTGCCTGGGGGCTAAGTTTCTGACATCGAAGGGCTTTAGGAAGGCCCCTTCCAGAAACTTAAGCCTCTTGCAGAAAAGCGCTAGGCATTCGCAAAAGCAAACTTTCTGCAGTTTCAGCAAAGTTCTCGCAGTAGCGACAACTATCACTCTCTGTTTGGCCCATCTTTTTTAAGTGATACCACTGAGGGCAGTGTCCAGTGAGGAGCCCCGCCACCAGTTTCAAGTCTTTCTTGTCCAACTCGAGAAGCTTTCCTTGGCGAAAGGCTTACTATCCTTTTCGCTTGTCTTTGTCCTGGCACTTTATGCCAGTGAGATTTCATTTTATCTGTTTTCCAGCGTCGAACTTCCTTTTTCAAGTAGGCTTTGGAAAGTCCACAGAAGGGTTCGGGGCCTAAAAATTGTGTATTTGCCCCTTCTTTGGCAAGGCAATCTGCTTCTTCGTTGCCTTTAACTCCCTTGTGACCTGGAACCCACATCAGAGTAAACTAAATGTTCACTGCCAGGAACTATTTACAGTCCCAAGTCAGCTTAGACTCACAAGTGTATGACTTCAGAGCTTTTAGTACTGCTTGGCTATCTAATAAAATATAGATTTCTGCCCTTCGGGTGTTTCTTTCGATGCACTCCTGGGCACATATGTCTATGGCATGTATTCTGTGTTTATTGCTTTAGTATGTATGCTATTTTTTGACAAATTTTAAAGGTTTTTATTATGAATTGTCCATACAGTAAATGGAGCAACCTTGGCACAAAATATAAATATATAAATTAAATAAAATATTCCTCTTTACCACGATAATTTTTTTTCATACTTGACAGTTTACGTATGTTATATTTTAAATAGTGATAGTGATAGTTTTTCGCAGAGGTGTGCGGTAGTGATAATGACTATCGTTTTCCTCCTAACGTACTACGCCAATGTTATAATAGGGAAAAATCGCGTAACGCAAGATGGTGCTGTCAATAACTCTGATCAAGGTGTGAACAACAAAATAATTTGATTACTTGTAAAACCAAAGTTTTTATTAAAAGAAATTTTTTAGTTATCTTAGAGATTTGAGTTCATTTTTTGTGTTTAACTAATGGATTAAAGCTGGTTTTAAAGTTTGTTTTCAACGTTTCAATTTTATTGTCGCTGGATTCTTGTTAAATGCCAGCAAAGATCGTGTGTTCAGGTATCAATTTTGGTTTGTTCTCCAAGTTTTTTCGTTCTGTTGTCCCTGGAATTCTTTATATTGTATTATGTGGGTAAACGTGTTCGACCAATTAAGGATTACATATTATAATCCAATTAATTATGGAATGTTGATACTTCAACATTAGACGGTTCCGGCTAGAAACAGATCCATCTTTCAAACGCTTTCTCTGTGTTGTTGAAGTCACTATGAATAATCACAAATAAAATGATAGATCATTGGACAACAATATCAAACTACCCACTGAAAAAATCATCTTTCATAAAGTTCTTGCTGCAAACAAACATGAACTTTGAGATATGTATTCTTCACTAAATATCGTTCAAAAATAACACTTTTAATCAAAATAATATATAAAGTTCACTTTTTACCCATATTAATAAATGGAGGTTAGTTTGTTGTTCACACCTCGAGAAGTTCATACGATCAATAATAGATGTTACCCACTCCGTGATTTTTCCCTATAATTTTTTAGCATGTTTTTTTTAATTCGTGTTCCATTGCGATGGAACAAGTAGTTTTCAAGTTTTTGCATATAATGGTAAGGTTTCTAAATATGTTAAGTAATTTGCTATAAATAAATTTTATGACCAAATTAGTTAACTTATTGACGAAACTTGTAAAAAAAAACAATAATATGTTAAGGTTTCCAAATTATTTTAAGTGATTTATAAGTTTCATCAATAATATCACTAATTTGGTCATATTTGTTGGAAATTAATTAGGAAGTTTACCTTTGAACGCAATTAACTTAAAAACTAGGAAAGTTTTGTATTTATTTATTTTTTTTTAAATAATTTTTACCACAGGCAATATATCTCTCAGTCCATCGAAACCAATCCTTAAACCACATAATCTGCCACGTCTCGCTAGGGAGTATGACAAACTCGATTTTTCAAGCTCTCAAAAGGCCCTCATCACTAAAAAACTGTCTTCATTTCAGCTTTATTTTCACCTGGAGAAACAGTGCAAAGTCGCAGGGTGCAAGGTCTGGACTATAGGGGGGTGCTGAAGCAGTTTCAGTCCTGTAGTGGTCAAATAATCGGTGCAGGCATACGCGCGGTGAGCTGGAATGTTGTCATAATGAAAGAACCAGGTGTCCATTCTTTATCGGAAGTTATTTGGAGAGGTGATGACTTTAGAAAGGCACTATTTAATGTACCATTTAGCTCTTGTGTCTCTTGTGCGTCCAACACGACACGCTCCACTCGATTTCATAAATACAGCTATCATTTTCTTCCTTACTGATCGAAATTTTGCGAGTGTCATAAAAGACCCAAACTTTGTTTTGAGACTTGGTCAGCATATCATAATAGTACAGCCAAATCTCGTCACCTGTAACGATTTTGTTCACATATCGATATTGTCGGCGTCTTCAGGCTTCATTTTACACGTCTTGTCATCTAGTCTTTAGTCAGACTATGCGGCACCCGAAGAGAACAAACTTTCGTTACATGCAAATCATCGTTCAGGATTGAACGATTTGCTGATGCATTTAGGCCTACACTTTCCTCAATCTGGTGCCTTTCTTCGTCAAGCATTTTGCTCGCAGCAACGTAACGGACGTTGGTGGCCTTTCCGTCCTTTTAGCATCCTTCAGACTGAAATTTCCGTTTGAAATTGTTTGAACCATCTGAATATAGTCAAACGATGTGGACAATCATCACCTAGCGCAAGAGTTATTTCTTCTAAGCACTTGTATATGTTTAAACCACGAGTAAAGTTATAACGCAAAACCACCCGAATATCATTTCGTGAACAAAAACGCACTTAAAACTATCACTGTTGACAAACAACTGAGTACACCAGCTTGGAGCAACGGATAGTGTGCAAGTATGAACACGTCTCAACATGCACCAACGCTTGGACTCATGCGCCATATTGCAAAAACTTTGATAGTTCCATTTGTACTAACGTTATGGTTATGAAACAGGGAAACAATATTTACGTAGTGCTTAATTTATAATGATGACAGTGGCGTAGAAGGTAAGGAGAAAAACGAGAGTCGCTCTCCCTACCGCACAGCTCCGGTAAAATCAGAAAACTTACTCTTAACAATATTTATTATTTTAATATACATAAACTGTTTACCAACAAGTAAAAATATTTATTGGAAGGTATAAAAACAATACGCTGGTCTTTTAAAATTAAAAAAACACCCAGTATCTCGGTAACACGAAATATTTCATTTAATTGTATGTTAAATATTCACATTTTGTGCTAAGATTTCCCCAGTTACTTTTTGGACAATTAATAATAAAAAATACTTTGTCTATTTTAGTTAAAATACTATGGATGAACATTTAAGTTATTAATAATAATGCAATTAAACACCGCGTGCTGTTTTTTAATTGTAGTTAATTTTGTATGTTGGACAAAACATTTTTCTGTAATTCCTTTGGGGATGCTAACAGCAGAGTGGCCAACGGCCACAGGCACACAAACAAACGAAGGTTTGTTAATTTTTATTATATTTAAGTGCAAAGAAATGCTGTAAATTCATATCCACTACGTATACATGAGAGGGTACTAAATTTTAAGCCAAAATACAATCTAATTCTTATGGGTTATTTAAAACTAAGACACTTTTTTTTTGTTTCTGGTATAACCCAAATATTTACATTCGAGATAAATTGAAAATTTTGGCAGTTTGATCGTAAAATTGATTGGGTTGAAATATTTTCCAAGATTCGCCGAATTTCGACTAAACAAATGAATAATTTATTCTAAAATGTCACATGCACTCTTTGGTCTACAAATTCTTTTTCCCCCAAATTGCCGAAATAGTTATACTACAGATAATATTTTGGTACACGTTACAAAATAAGTTCTTAAATTTAATTTAAAAAAAAAATGGTTATTCGTTTTGTTAACTTTTTTTGGTTATTCCCCTAATGTATCTCTAATTTTTTTGTATAAATATTTGGAACATACCACTTTACTTTCTAACAATTTATAAATGTGTCGCAACCATGACACAAATAAATTTTATAAATAAATAAATACTTATTGCAACAATAAACACTTAAACTAACTAGATATAAATACAAGAGTTATCACTAATGCAGCAGAGTCACAACTCTTGCCTGTCCAATAATAAACCTTGTAAATTCAGACACTTAAGCCAATAAATAGGTACTTACATGTTACATACAAAGAAATTTTTTCATTTCGATTAAAATTTGTTGTTTGAACAACAGAAAAGCGTATAAATATACCGCATAACCTAAATATTTATCAGTTAATGATTAAGACAAGATCGAATTAAACGTCACAGGCAGATTAATGATGTAAAACATATAAAACCGATACGTCGGCTGTGATTTGAGAAAGTTTGACTTGTCGGTAATCTTACAGTTAATTGTAAGCTAGAAGCTAGACTAAACACATTAAATACTTTTGTCTCTAGTTATACAACTTCATCTATCTAATATCAGATCTTCAAAGCCTTTTAAATTGTCGAAAAATCTGATTCTTTATACTATATCACGACACTAATGCATAATCAGGCCTCAAGGCCGTAGCCAGGGTTGGATCAAGGGGGATTAATCCCCCCGAAATAATACAAAAGATTTTTCTTGTAGTAAATATTAATGGAACTGCAGTTTTATACAGTGCGTCAGTGTTAAATTATACACAATATAATAGTTCTTTTTCTTCTTCTTCTTACATTAGGACTAAGTCCTATGTTTGCATTAATGATTTGCTAGGGGCATTTGGGATGCTGAAGACCAGCTTTTATACCATCTTATAGGTGGTCGTCCACGTGGTCGAGTGTATTTGGTTTTTTCTCTTGCGCAATTTTTGCCAACCGCTCATTTGGCATTCTGTCCACGTGGTCTCTCCATTCTCTTTTCCGGTTTCTTGCCCATCTTACTACATCTTGAATCTCACATATTTCGCTTATTTATTCATTTCCCTTCCGGTCGAATAACGTGTTATTGATCTAAGTGTTCTCATTTTTGTTGTTCTTAAAATCGTTTGGTTGTTGCGTTCTCCGCTCTGGTTTCTATCGCCTATGTCATGACCGGTCTTAAGCAAGTTTTATATATTCTGACTTCACTCCTAGTGCTCATATGTTTATTTCGCCAAATTAAATCTCTTAAGTATCCAGACATTAATGAAGTCTTTGTCCTTTAGGTTCCTATTACTTGTTAAGTTTGCCCCAAGATAACTGAAGGACATCACTTGTTCTACACTCTAATCGTAAATTGCTAGTTTACATCTTCTCGGTTCTCTAGATACTGTAAGGGACTTTGTTTTTCTTATGAATATTTGCATGTTGGTCGTTTCTGCCATTTGTTTAAATTTATACAGGAGCCTCCGCAGGTTATCTTCGTCTTCCGAGATGATCATTGCGTTCTCAGCAAAGCATATAATAAGTTAATCACTACAAACAAAATTCTTTACCACTGTTATTTTTATTATGATTCCTCTTTTGAATGATTTCATTGATCAGCTTCAATCGAGATTCCAAAAGCCACATTATTCGTCTGTGTGTTGTAAAGAACAAATTAATAGTAAATATCAAGAAAACTACTTTGGGTTCTATAAAAAATATTTGGAATGGGACTTTGTAAAAGCCGAATTAGATATGCGGCGGATAAAATGGCTGGAAGAATCTGAACTAGATCGACCAACATGTGCTATTGAAGCTCTCGGAGAATGCAACCGGTCTTTATTTCCAAACATTCACAAACCTTTAAAGATCTTGGCGACAGTAAGATGTTAATATTTCTGTAATGGTTTACTAATAAATACATAATATATGATAAGTAACACCATTCTTTTCTTTTATTACAACAATTTATTGTTTTCTACTGTTTCACCAAATCAAAACCATCCCCTAAATTGTTTTCCGACTACGGCCGTGTCGAGTATGCATTGTGTCATACGATATTTTTTAGTATAAATGCATCGAATTATTAAAAAATTTCGACAGAAATTAAAAACTTGGATGCTGAAACCGAGTTGAATTTAATTTCAGGCTTTTGTGTAAGAAAAAAATTGTTGTTATGGATGGACCAAAAACAAACTTAAAATATCTACGAATCGGTAATGTTCATTAGTACGTGTACATTAGTAAAAAACTTGCGACATTTATTGCGAAACATGTCATTAGGAAAAAAAACTACTATATTTTGGTCATGTGATGAGGAATGACAAATATCGTCTGCTTCACCTAATTATTCAAGGGAGGATCGAAGGAAGCAGATCTCCTGGAAGGCGAAGAACATCTTGGCTAAAGAATTCGCAGCGGTGGTGATACCGACCTCTCGGACTTTGCTTTTACAGATAGTGACATATATTTTTACAACAAATGTCGCAAGTTTCTTGCAAATGTTACCTTATGTGTTGGAAATGTCCAGAATTTATAAATCTTCGTCATATTGGTGTGACGAAAATTATTTAAAATGATATTTCCGTTTTAGTTGTTTTGAGGTAATTTCGATTCACAACAAAATTTGACGTGAATCTTGTTTTTGAAGCCGTTACCTTTTTAAGACCCGATTTTGCACGCTTTTGTGTTTATTGTGGTTGGTTTATGATGCATGCAAAAAAAATGTTAATATTTTCAATCATCTTAAATTATTCTTGTGTAACCGAGAAAATTGAAATCGACTCAAAAAATATATAGGGAAATACTTATTAGTGGATCGAAAATGATAAAATCCAAAAAACTAAGGTGATACCGATAAAGAAAATATTAAAAGGTAAGATCTAAATATAGTCCAAAAGTATCCGGTGGATATTATATTTTAGTACTAAAATTTAAAACGATCCCGATTCAATTAGAATAATCTAAAACATTTCCAAAACGCATTTTAGTACAGCTTTTTGCCTCACACGTACAAAATAGGCAAGTAATTTTTTTTTATTACCTACGGTAATCCGTATTTTTAATATCATGCATGGTACAAAAAGACTAGAACTGTGATGTAAAAATAAATAAATAAATAAATGTAGAGTATGGCACAAAATATTTGTCGAAATATTTTCTTTGGAAACCAAAACTTAAAATAAAGCAATTTTCCAACACACACAGTCACAAACATGTTAAATATTATTTTTAACCTCTTTACTTCGTATTGAGGAAACAACGTTTTGGCTAGAGTTAATATGATGAGATACAGTTTTACGGCTGGATAAAGGCTTCCGGTAAACCTACAAGAATAAAACCATTGATTTGTTCGTTAACAAAAATTATTCAGTGGTAAATCACAATTCATCCAACTTTGGGAAAAGTACGAGCGATAAGAAGGTCTAATAATAAAAATAGAATTGGGCATGTTAGACATTGACAATGCGGAAATATTTTAACTATTGAATCCTGAACTCAAAATATAGACTAATCTAAATTTTAACACATTAGGATGAGTTTTATACGAAGCTGAAAGTAAAAGTAAACATTTCATCTGAAAGGGAGCTGCATTAATAATCAGAAAATTATCTTCACGATTGACTGCTCTATTAAAAACAAATTGAATACCCGCTAAGAAGACCGTGAATTTTCATTCCGTGGTCAATATTTTCTCTTCAATGTATGTACCTCTGGCAATATTCTATGGCAAATAATCTCAATAAGCAACCTTAAATCCATGAAATCGAGAAAAGACTGCTACGAAAGATTTAATGTAAAAATATATACATTACTTATTGGAAATATTTCAACTATAGAATCCTGAATTTAAATTATAAAGATTCAACCCAAATCATCTATATAAAATGTGTCTCCTGTATGAGTTACAGGGTGTGTTATTTGAAAATTTAAAAATTATTTATGCCCAGTACTTTAAGTCTTCTTAGCGGGTCATTCAATTTGTTTTGAATAGAGCAGTCAATCGTGAAGATAATTTTCTGATTATTAATCCAGCTCCCTTTCAAATGAAATGTTTACTTTTACTTTCAGCTTCGTATAAAACTTATCCTAATGTGTTAGAATTTAGATTAGTGGTTTTTAACAGGTGGTAAGTGGACAGGACTATACTTGAAGATTTTTGAAGCCAAAAAGCAATTTCTTTTTCGAAACCACGTTCTTATGCGAGCAAACATTAAAATAGTTTGGATGCCAATGCTGACATGAGTTTTGCTATAAGCAGCACATGAATTAGTTATCAAAATAATGTTCATTGTTTCTGTCAACGTTCTTGTGAAAAAAATTTGGCCAAATTATTATTAAAACATTAAAGCACACTATAAAAATACGAATAGTAACGGCGCTACGTTTATATCTTGTAATTTTTTACGCTTATTATCACTGTAAGTACTCCCTTGGAATCTCGATATAGTTTTATACTATCGCAATGCTTCACTTTACGGCACTCATAGGTATGCCAAGCGGCTTTGCCTACATTGTTTGCGCGCCACTGAGAACTGCTGATTTAGATACTTAAACATTTTACTTTTGAACCGTACGTTAATGGTTTAAATGACAACTAATTAAACAGAAAAAAAAATAGTATGTTTTGACATTGTGTGTGTTGAAATATGGAGCATAATATTGAATCACAGAGTGTTGCAAATTAAAAGAATCACTGGCTGTGTTTTATTAATAAATTTGATTTATGTTTCTTAAATTATAATAACAAAAATTAAAATGTGAATTTGAAAGACTCTGTGTAAATGTCACAAAAACTACAGAACTGTCATTTAACAATGACAGCAATAAATAAAAATGGTAACTTATATGACTAGATAAATAGAGAGTTCGAATGGCAAAATGTAATGCCAAGCAGGTGACTCTAATATTCTTCTTTGGTTATTAAATCAATACTGGGCAGTATTGTGATAATTTCACTCTCCTGCTTTGGCTGTCTCTGTCTTAGTTTTTGTATCTGTATGTCATGGGTGTGTCTCATGTGTTTAAGCAGAATATAACCATGTTTGAACTTTTTCAAACACAACTGACAAGTGAAAGATGGACTTTGTCCGCAGTCAAATCTTAGGTGACGTCCCAAAGTTTTTTTTTGTAAATAAGTCTTATGGCACCTGGCGCATCCGTATCTCACGTTTTCGTGGTTAAACACTTTCAATTTAGTATAATCTTCGAATGTAGCTGCATAGAATATTACACCTAGAAAGCATACGACAATTGATTACTAAAAGAATGTCAAACCGGAAGCATGCTCGTCTCTAGGATACTCACACTTGAAATAAGCACAAAAAAAACTAAAAAAAAATGCACTAACATTCGTCAAATAAAAACAAAAAAAATTCTTAGAATTGTTATTAGGCCAAGCACAATGCACAAACGTGGTAAGTGTATTTTTTTATTAATTAGACAATTATAATTGCTTGATATTTAAGTAGTCACGTTTCGTTCGTAGTACTAGCGAAATTTGAATCTTCACTTTGTGATACTGACTTCCTCTGCTTATCGAATTGCTAAGCTTTAGGTTACATTCATTGGATTATGAACAATAATGATGGTAATAATTCTAATTTAAACATAAATGCATTTTCTCATTATTTTTAACTTATTTAAGATTTTGTTTTGCTTATTGGACTCTTAACTTCTACAGTTTTAAAGTGATAAATATTTTTAAAAAGAAAATTGTTAAAATTCTAGACTTAATGCATATTTGTTAGGTGACCTATTGATATTCCTATTATTTTAAAAAAATTTTGACACTGTCATTTTGTTTCATATGAAACAATTTCACCCAATCATGTCAACATTACACTGAAAATTTTTTGTTCAAGTTGATATCCAATAAAATCAGTCAATTTGTGGTCATCTGATCGAACACAACCAATCAAAACAAAATTATACTGAAAAGAGCCCATGGGTTCTTTTCACTAAATCATGTCATGTTGCTATGGATACATACCTACATTTCCTTTTAATTCGATTTTTGACAATTCAAATATTTCAATATGTCACGATCAGCAAAAAAATTTCTATCCGAATAACCCTCGAACATTGATGACTGCTCAAAAATTTTATAACATCTATCTCAAGCTTGTTGCTTATAGGCAACAAGCTTTCGAAATCTGTTATAAAATTTTTTCGACAATTATCAATGTCCTTGGGTTATTACTACTGAAAATTTTTTGCTCAAGTTGATATCCAATAAAATCAGTCAATTTGTGGTCATCTGATCGAACACAACCAATCAAAACAAAATTATACTGAAAAGAGCCCGTGGGTTCTTTTCACTAAATCATGTCATGTTGCTATGGATACATACCTACATTTCCTTTCAATTCGATTTTTGACAATTCAAATATTTCAATATGTCACGATCAGCAAAAAAAATTCTATCCGAATAACCCTCGAACATTGATGAATGCTCAAAAATCTATCAAAAATCTATCTCAAGCTTGTTGCTTATAGGCAACAAGCTTTCGAAATCTGTTATAAAATTGTTTCGACAATTATCAATGTCCTTGGGTTATTACTACTGATAATTACATTCAGTGCAATTATCAATCACTATGACAACACGATTTAGTTTGACAACTTCATTCCAAATAAATTTAAATGTAAAGGACAAAAAGATGACAAATCACTCGAATAGATCAACTGCTGCCAGCGAATTGGCAAAAAAAGGTGTAGAACAAAAATAGCTGTAAATTACTGGTCATAGCAATCAAAATTCTATAAAACCATACTTAAATCTCGATCAAGAACACCACAATCAGATTATAAATATTATGCGTGGTAATAGATCTTCTATAGTATAGAACAACAACGAATCTAATATTACTACTGACAATAGGTTCCATAAAAAGGATACTTTTTGGACAGGAAAATGGTCGGAATTTTTTTTTAAAAAAACTGAAGAGTATTATTTACAATAAATAAATATTTTGTACATATGTAGTACTAATCATTTAAATAAAAAAGTTTATTTTTCTGCGTATTGCCATAATGTACAAAAATGATTTGCTTGCGTATCTTGATATTCTCACCGATATCATCATTAGATAATAAATGGTTAAAACAACGTTAACACAAATGGTTGCAGTTATAAAGATATGAATATTTCTGAAAACAAAAAGGTTAATTAAATTGATACAATAATATTAAAAAAATTTCAAAAAAAATTCAATTTCCCATTAAATAACATGGGAACAACGTTCTCTTGGATTTTGGAATTTTGTAACTCACGTTAAAGATGATATTTAAAAATGATCAAAAGGGATTTTTAAAGAAAATTTAACGTTCTACAAAAAAGGTCACCCACAGTTTTTTGATATTTTTATTATTTCAAAAGTTATTTAACGTCAAAGTTGGATTGATTTAAAATTTTTACATTTTTTTCATTTTCCGAAGCAACCATTAACTTTATGAGTAAATAATATAATACATTTTGTAGAAAATTCAATTTCCTATAACCTAAAATTAATATGATATGGATAGTAGAGTCACATTAAATACAAAATATATATAAAATGTCTTTACTTTGTTTGTTTGGACACGTAGAAAGAATGGATGAAGGAAGATTGACGAAATAAATTTATAAGGCAAGTGTGAATGGACAAGTCGGTAGAGGTCGACCTCCCCGAACATATCTCGATCAGATCAACATTGTTTTGAAGAAAGCCAGGTGCGTTGGTTCCTACACTTATGTATGGTAGTGAATGTTGGGTTTGGCAGAAGCTTGAAAATAGGATTAATGCTGCGGAGATGAGTAGTCTGAGAAGTATAGCCGGATGATTTGGACACGTAGAAAGGATGGATGAGAAAAGATTGATGAAACGTATTTATAAGGCAAGTGTCGACCTCCCCGAACATATTTTGATTAGATCAACATTGTTTTGAATAAAGGCCAGGTCAAGAGTACCAACAACCGACAAGCATGTATGAGAGCACTGATGAAAGTAGAGGATGTGTGTAAGAACCGTAGCAAGTGGAAGAAAGTGGTTTCTGCCTACCTCTACGGGTAAAAGGCGTGACTATATGTATGTATTTGCTTTTGAGATTTGGTCGTCTTCACCTTGAAATGATTTTCAAGAATCAAATAATATAAATCGGCATTATTGGCTCAAGAAAAATACTTATCGAGTAATTGATTAAATTGTTATAAACGATCAATTTTTAGGTTAAAAAACCATTAATGTGATTACAATGATTAATTTTAAGCAGTAAAATTACACTTTTTAAGAAAAATTTAGTTTTTTGCAGGTAACTTACCATATATAAAAAATATCAAATACTTCTCTACAAAAAATGTCTTATAAAATTTTCTCATAAAGTTAATGGTTGCTTCTAAAAATGAAAAAAGTGTAAAAATTTTAAATCAATCCAACTTTGACTTTAAATAACTTTTGAAATAATAAAAATATTAAAAAACTGTAACAGACCTTTTTTGTAAAACGTTAAGTTTTCTATAAGAAACTGTTTTAATCATTTTAAAATATTATTTCTAACGTGAGTTACAAAATTCCAAAATCCAAGAGAGCGTTGTTCCCATGTTATTTAAATGGGAAATTGAAATTTACGATATTAATATTAGGAGCTTCATCTTTTTTTTTATCATTTCCAACAATATTTTAAATAAAATTTAAAAAAAAAATCTTATCGATTGTTTTGAAACAGTCCAATAACCAATATTATTTTAAATAATTAATAATTGGCTATAACGACACAAGTACATTTCTTAATTAATTCTTAAAAATTAGAAAACTGTTTAACGGATTATTATGATGTACATATTTGTTTTAATTATACGTTTGGGTGGTAGTGTAACAATTTAAAAAAAAATAAAAAAATTATTGCACAAATCTATTTTTATAATTTAATATTATGTTACAATTTTTACACACATCCACCGACAACAATGTAAACACGTACAATTATTATTATCGTTCGTAAAACATCTGCAGTAATACTGTAATAAATAAGATATGCAGATTATACTGACAAGCTGTGCGCAAAGATGGAAAAATTTTTAGGGAACATAAAACTTTCAACGCCTAGGTGCACGACATCCAGTCGACCAGCACAAAATATAATAAATATTCGCAGCAAACTATCAAGTAATCAACTGCACGACTCTAAAACACGTTTTTGGAAGAGAAATTGTTTGATCTCGTGCATACGTCGTGGTCTCTTTCCTGATAAGTCAGACGTGCACAACGTCGCTGGCAGTTTCGAACTAATTGCTACTAACGTCGCGGACAGATGTCGGCGAGGTGGGGACAATTTGAATTTGGAGCCGTGTGGTCGATTACTTGAAGCACCTCAGCGTTTGGCATAAGAATTTCTATATTTTTTCCTATCTCTATAAAATAGGTTTGTTCGCGGGTCACTTTTTAACAGATTCCGAACTAGAACCGAATCGGATAGGGATTACTTCAAAACGCATGCCCAGCTATTTACCACTTTACCACTGGCTGAAAATTGACAAAGAGAAATGTATTCCTATTTCCGATCTTCAGGACGAAAGGTTAAAATTTAATATGCTGAGAGTAATAAGCAGCGAATACATACATATAGTCACGCCTTTTTCCCGTAGAGGTAGACAGAGACAACTTCCTTTCACTTGCTACGGTCCTTACACATCTTTTGCTTCATTTACTTTCATCAGTGCTCTCATGCATGCTTTTCGCTTGTTGGTACTCTTTACCTGGCTTTTTTTCAAAACAATGTTGATCTGATCGAGATATGTTTGCCGAGGTCGACCTTTACCGACTTGTCCATTCACACTCACCTAAAAATTTGTTTCGTCTATTTTCCTTTATTCATCCTCTCTACGTGTCACAACAATCTAAGCATTCCTTTATCTATCTTTATAACCACATCTTTTTTTACACCACAGCGTTACCTCATCTCACTTTTCTTCACTTATCCAACCGAGTCACTCCGGCTATACTTCAAAGAAAAATCATCTCCGCAGCATTAACCCTATTTTCATGCTTCTTCTGCCAAACCCAACATTCACTACCATACATGAACCAACACTTCTTTATGCACAGCCAGATGTGCCTTTTTTGGCACTTTCTGGCTTTACATAAGCTATGCTGTAACCCATTCATTTTGTTTTCCCACCGACTCCCTTGGCTTAATGTCACTGTCATACTTTCCATCTCTCGTAAACTTTGAACCCAAGTAAACAAACTCATTTACTTGTTCCACTCTTTTTTTCTTAATTAGAACCTCACAGTTTGTCATGCTTTTTTTTCTTTTGAAAACCATTACTTTCGTTTTGCATACATTTATTTTCCTCTCTTTGATTTTCGCCTGCAACTTCTCTTCATATGACGCTAATACGACTTGATCATGACCGAAAAGAAGGCATTTGACGATCAAATCATTCATTTTCAATCCATGCGCACTCTCTTTAAAATCTTTTAAACAATCGTCTATGTTTAAGTTAAACAGCCGTGGCGAAGCCACACATTCCTGTCTCACACCTTTTCCGATGTTAAACCTGTCCGTGTAAGCTCCGATTATCCTTACACAAGCAGTGAAATTATCGTAAAGTGATTTCAGTGCTCTTATTAAACTACCGCTTACCCCATACACAGACAATGTCGACCACATTTCACTCCTCACCACCCTGTCATAGGCCTTTTCCAATTATATAAAAGCGCAGTAGACCTTCTGACTTCTAGCCAAGAATTTTTCGACTACACGTCGTAATGAAAAGACCTGATCCATACATCTCCTTTCTCTTCTAAATTCTGCTTGCACATCTCATATTATCTTTTCAGTTTCATTCGTCACTCTTTTAATCAATAACTTTGCATACAGTTTGCCGATTATGCTGAGTTTACTAATACATCGGTAGTTCTTACAGTCCTGTTGCTAACCTTTTCCCTTGTAAACGGCCTTGCACAAATCGTCTGGCACGCTACCACTCCTCCAACAAAGGTTAAAAAAGCGGTACAGCAGACTAGTTAACGAGTTTCAGCCTTCAGCATTTCAACCGTTATCCTGTCGTATCCAATTTTATACTGTTCAACGCTTTCCCAATTTCTGTTGCACTAATTTCACTTTCATTGCAACTTTCACTCACGTGTCCGAATGAGGCATGTGCTTGTGTATCCTCTTTCAAAGTATTTCTTCCATCTCTTTAAAACGCATTTCCCTCCTTTTACCATGCGACCATCTTGCTTTCTGATTGTTTAAAGTTGCAAAGTAGTATTTTTACCTCTGGCTGTTCTTATGGACTTTTAAAAGAGTTTAATATTTTTCTGGAAATCTTCATGTAACCTTTTATCAAATTTATCTTTATCACTCTCCTTCTTTTTTGCCACAACCTGGTATAAAAATCGCTTGGAAACAGATGAAAAAAGACTGATAGAAAAAAAATATAAGAGAAATAGAATGGTCCATTAGAAAAGCAAAAAGTTATCTTGGATAAACGTATTAATTAGTCAAGAGAGAGCTACCCAGAAAAAAATATTTTCACTCCCATTATTAAAATGAGATAAAATTTTTTTTAGGTTTTTATATTTGTTTTAATCCAATATTTTTGTGCTTGTGATTTTTTTTCAGATATTCCTTAGTTTTTAGTATCTATAAAGCATTACAAAGTTTGATTTTTATGTATATGTTATTTTTCTTTACTTTATTTTTAGCTTGTTTTATTTTATTTTGCATGTTATTTTTTTTGTTTGTTAGTTAATTGACAACTGATGATTAATTCGCATGAGCAGCCGAATCAAATTTTTGTTTTAACAAAAACCTGAGGACCGTCAGGACCGATAACGAACCAAATTAGTGCGCGCATGCGTATAGTCCCTGAACTAGTTTGGAATCGAATCCGCGAACAAAGCTAATAAGTCTACTCATTATAAAACAATATTTTTGAACTACAGAAAATTTAAACGATAGCAAAAATACAAATATTATAGTTTATAAATAAAGTGTGTCCCTTTTTGATTGGTTTATTTATTTAAATTTGACTCGATTCTTAAATCATTTAAATAATTAAAAAAAATTGTTCGAATTTAATTTTTTATTTAAAAAAATCTACTTTAAACTACTGGGATTTTGATAAAAATTTAAAACTTCAACTTTTTTTGGAGGTAATTTTAAAGAACAACCGAACGATTCTTACCACAGTGTATCGTTTATCCATGAATATTAATCTACAATTATAAACTTGAATATTTAAGAAAGTGTTACCTCTAAATTAGTTACTGATTCATTTAAATTTGGTTTGTTAAATGATTTAAATTAATGTATACGTTTATGTTTTACCTAAGAGACACGGCAAATGTTGAGTTGGCAACACTAGCAGTGTGCAGTCATAAAAGGACAAAGACAATAAGACTGTCGAAATTAAAACAGAAGAAGAATACGAGATTATGAGGAAAAATCACGTAACGCGAGATGGCGCTGTCACTGAAAAAATGTCGGATCGAGGTGTGAACAACAAATATTCTGTCATTTGATCATTTGTAAAACCAAAGTTTTTATTTAAGGGAATTTTAGTAATCTCAGATATTTGAGTTGATTTTTTGTTAAACTATTGGATTAAAGCTGAATTAAAGGTTTGCTTTCGAGGTTTCAGTTTTATTGTCGCTGGATTCTTGTTAAATGCCAGTAAAGATCAGGTGTGTCCAGGTTGGTTTGTTATTGAAGTTTTTCAGTTCTGTTCTCCCTGGAATACTTCATATTGTAATATGTGGGTAAACGCGTTCGACCAATTAAGGATTATATATTATAATCCAATTAATTATGGAATGTTGATACTCCAACACTGGACGGTTCCGACTAGGAACAGATCCATCTTTCAAACGCTTTCTCTGTGTTGTTAAGGTCACTATGAATAATCACAAATAAAATGATAGATCGTTGAATATCAAACATATCACTGAAAAAATCATCTTTCCCAAAGTGCTTGCTGCAAACAAACATAAACTTTGGGATTGGTTTTCCAATCTTTAAGATCATCTTCCATTTCTGAGCTGCCTTAGGGTTTGAAGAAAATTTATGCAAAGATATAATCGAATTGCATATGTAAAGCATTGTGAAACAGAGCATATTTTTAGCGATTTTATCTCCATATCACCTTTTTTAATCCTTTGCATTTTTGGATTTTGTGGTTTATTAACACCAATTCTTCACAAAATAAAGTTCACTTTTCACCCGTATAAACAAATAGAGGTTAGTTTGTTGTTCACACCTCGAGAATTTCATACGATGAATAATAGATGTCGCCCACTCCGTAATAACCGATGTTGCCAATGTGACGAATGAAAATAATATCACAAGAGAATATAATAGAAATCATGAACAAATCTCAGGAAGCTTCTGCAACTACAGATGCAATACCTAAAACAATTAAATCTTTATTTACAAGACATGGAGCAAAATTGAGCTTGGGAAAACCAGATAAAAACCAAAAGTAAAATATTGTTTTTATTAATAGTTACGAATTGCGGTTGGAGGGGTCCGCACCTGTCCTATTATTTCACTCGAAGCGGAGGTGGGTTTCATGAAATGAACGGATGATATATTGTCGCCACCGGCTATATTGAATCTTTTAGAAGGCTTCCGAATAGACTTCCCCATTCTAGAGTAATTTGTAAATACAATTAATAATGTTAGGAATTTGTATTTTTGTTTATTATATTGTTCAATGTTTTAAAACGATGTAGTTGGCCTGATTTGTAAACTTGTAATGTTTAATAAATAGTTAGGGGTACTAATTATATGATTATTATTCATATTTTACATGATTATTTTTTAACATTTGCCATGTCTCTGAGGTGAAACCTTAGAGTAAATGCTTGGTAATTCACCATAATCACAAACCGTTCGTAGGTTTTACGGAAAAATCCTAAAATTTACCGTAGTTTAAGCTTTTACAGGTAGTTAGTTTACAATATATTATATAGGTCTATTTCAAATAAGTAGAATTCTAATAAATATTTTTAAACTCCAGCTTCGAAATTTTTTAGTTTTCTGAGTGTAATTTCAAAAAACAACCGAACGATTTTCACCAAAGTGTGCGTGTTATTTATCTATAAATAATTATTAACTTTTCCTTTATTCGCCATGAGAGGAACCGCTCGCAGCGCCACCTGTGGCGAAAGAAATAACTTCATTCCCAGTTTTAATGCATGTTAACACTGGAAATTTGAAATAAAATAGTATATTGTGTAACAAGTGTTATGAACGTTCCTTTAGTAACGAGTGTTTAATAAACGAGTAACATACTATACTTTTACAACGAACTCGTATCGTTCAGTCTTTAGAATTAGACGAAATAAATTGTTCGTTCAGATATGTTTTAAAATGTGAGAAGGATTTCGCAATGAGAACATCTGCCAGAATGTTTGTGAAAGATTTATGTAATGATGCCGTGAATGATGTATAAAAAAGTAATACTAAAAAAGTGATCGCTAATTTATTCCAAAAATCAAAGCAAGTAAAGCTTTGTTCATGCAACTTTTTATTAAAATAATGTAAACATAAATAATTATTGGTTATTTCATTTTTTTACCAAATATCATAAAAATTATTTTTAGGTTTTGCACTTACTCGAAATTTTCCAATGCTTTTAACCACAATTCACGCTTGTCAACCTTATAGTTTGGGTTCATCATCATCATCAATCGACCAGTCGCGTCCACTGCTGGACATAGGTCTCCCGTAGCTTTTTCTATCCTTGCCGATCCTGTGCTGCCTCTGTCCAGTTGGTCTTTATCCCTTTCTGTGTGCGTCTTGGCGCGGTCTCCACTCATGTAAGCACAGGCAACACGCACTGGTCGAATTCTTTTTTTTTTAGACATATTGAAATGTCTGACTTAAAGATATTGCGCAGCTTTCCAAAGGCCGCCCATGTTAAGCCTATTCTTCTCGATATTTCACGAGTTTGGTTGTCTCTACCACTAGAGATTTCGTGACCAAGGTATTTAGAAGAGCTTACTTGCTCCATGCTTACTCCGCCTATCTTGATTGCCTTACTCATAAAAAGATTTGTCGTGTATTCAGTTTTGTTGGTGTTGATTTTGAGTCCAACGAAGTTCGACTCTTTACTGAGCGTAGCATTTATTTTGCTTCTTCCAAACTATCTGCGATAGTTGGCCTGTTTGAACATATATTCTAGAAGGGTTGTAAATAACTTTGGTGATATAACATCTCCTTGGCGTACACCCCATGCAATATCAAAATCTTGCGAATCATCCTGCAGCCTGACCTAAGCTTTTGCTCTTTGGTACACGTGTTTGATGACCTCGATGTATCTATGATCGATACGGTACTCAGCAAGAGCTTGTAGCATTTTATGCTGGTTTTTCGTGTCGAAAGCCTTCTCGTAGTCGACAAAAATTATGCAGAGGAGTTTATTATATTCGATGCATTTTTCGATAAGTGACTTGACTATTTGTAGATGGTCATTTGTGCCAAATCCGGCTCTAAAGCCAGCTTGCTCGCAGGATTGATATCGGTCGAATTTATTTGTTAACCTCTTGTTAATAATTCTCATAAATAGTTTGGGTTATTTGATAGAAGACTGTAAAATTCATATTTACAATTCCTGGTTGTATTCTTACAATTTTTTACACAGCACCTAAGATCTTTTGGACTAGATGCATCCAAATTTATTTATACACTTTCGTAAGTTTAAACTAATTAAATAAACACTATTTTATTTCACTAACCTAACCTAAAATACACGTTAATACATACGGACATATGTTTACTAATGACGTAAACTGAGTATGAAGTTCTCAAAAGCGTCACCTGTAGCGCTGGGGCAGTTGCCCTCGGAGCGAATATCTTTTTTATAAAAGTGTTACCTTTAAATTGGTTTATCGATTCATTTAAATTGGTTTTTTTAATGATAATGATGATTAGTTTATTGTTATATTCATTAATTTAAATTGTTCGGTCTTAAATTACCATTAAAAAAAGTCCACTTTAAACTAGTGTGGTTCTTTGTAAGAGTTACTACCGAGCCCTCCATATTGTACCATTTGATAGGACGTCGTGTAAGGGTAAGTATAACCCGTCGGAATTGGATGATTCTTAGGGATTAAGGGCATGGAAGATAATTCCGTCGAAGATAGGGAAACTGGTGAGGAAATGTTTGGCAATAATGATAAATTAGCGTTGCCTTCGTGTTTTCGTGTTTCGTTTTCTTTGGACATATGGGAAGGAAACATTTGGCGCAGCGTTTCTGTATCCGTATTCTTGAATGCTGAATTTATATCACTGTGAACGACAAGATGTCGTTGAAGGTGTTGTTTTTTCTTGAAACCTTTTTTGCAAACGTGACAAAAATGCGACGGTGGTTTGCCGCATTCTTCCCGTTTGTGATTGCAAAGATTCGTTTTGTGTTTGTACGAACGACCGCATTGATCGCAACTGTATCTTTGATTCGTCAAGGAATTCCATGCTAAAAAAAATTTAGAATCAATAAACTTTTATTCATGTTTAGTCAAAAAAGTTATCATCTTATTTTGAACAATCTGCTTTTATAGGCAATCCGGCAGTCAAATCAAATAATGCGTTGGACAAATATATCGTTAATATTATAACTCTGCTTCTTAAAATTTATTTTAAATTGTCTATGATGAGGAGGATTATTATTATTCCTAAGGATTTATTCAAGAATATCAAAACTGCGGCAGATTTTAATGGCTACAAATTAGATACCAAGTAAAACAAAAAAATCATTGTGTAGAATATATTTAAAAAGAGCTTAACCTAAAAGTTACAAATTATACTAAAACTATGATACATTTTAAATCAGTCTTATGAATTTTAAATACTTCTTTGTTAATATACTGCTTTAAAGGCACTTGAACTTTGGTTAAATACTATACACAGTGTGATCGTTTACACACGATCTAAGTTGAGCAACTTTTATTTTCAGATAAAATTTATTTAGACATGATTAGTATATTTTAAACTTGCTAACCCAGAACTGTCTTTTAGGTTTATGTTCCTTCGTTCTATAGTTAATAATTTTGCAAACAAAAGCAAATTGCATCTTCCAAATGCATAAAATTTTTCAAATACTATCTAGTATAAATAAAAATTTGAAAACCTAGTTTTATTAGCCTCTGCGTACTAATTATCAGTATTTTTTTTTAAATAAACGTGCCAACAGTTATGAACACGTGTAAAAGAAAGTTTTGTATTTGAGTTAACAATATTTAACAATAAAAATTTTGTTTTTACGGAATGCAACAATAATTTTGCTGACAATATTCTAACATAAAAATATTATTTACCTATTGTTTTTTTGTATCAACCATATATAAATATTTTTATAAATTTTACTTCACTTATCTCAAAGGCACGACAGTGTTTTTGGTAACATACAACCCTCTTTAAAAATTTACGGTCCTTTTAAAAATGATCCAAACTCTGGTTGCCACCTTGTATTTCGGTAAGCACTACCGAAAAAATGTTTTATGTTTTAATCAGATAATGAAATGTTCGCCAATTTTAATTCTCGTTATTATAATATACAATTTAGTAAAGAAACATTGATATTTTACAAACAAGTGTTAATAGTGCGTACGCCGATTGTACGTAGAAAATGGGCTGAGCCGGCTCTGTCTGTTTGTTTGCTGTCTCGAACCCCTATCGATAAGGTCTAGAAACTGTGGTTCATCTAGACGGCCAAAAAAATAATTATTGTGAGAATTTGAGCCCTTAATATTAATATCATCGCAATTTTTGATTTTTTTTACTGAGCAGGTTTTTTTTGTAACTCCCAAACTATCAAGGTAAATAGAATTAACCTGAATATATTTCATAAGAAAATGAAATGCTCTACAAAGAAGGTAGAATTGAAATTTTTCGTCAAATGAATCGTTTTCTTATAACCATGTCTTGAATTGGTATGATTTTACAATTTGATTTTTCAACTTCAACAAGGTGTGGCATGCAGGTCTAGTGCATAAAGTTCATAGAATACTACCGAAACAATACGTAGAGCTTTTTACATCATATATCACAGACAGATTCTTTAGAATTAAACAGGAAGATGCGTATTTCGTCTCAAAAGAAATAAATGCGGGTGTACCTCAAGGTAGTGTGGTAGGCCCTATTCTCTATTTATTGTATACTAGCGACATTCCAAGACTGGAAGATGTAAAAATTGCCACATTTGCAGGCGATACAGCACTCCTTGCAGTAGATCAAGATCAGGACGTGTCCTGTATAAAATTGCAGTCAGCTACTAATGCAATACTTGAATGGACTAAACAATGGAAAGTCAAGCTTAACGAAAATAAATCGATCCATGTCAAAATTAGCAACAAAAATACTAGTCAATCCACCACCCCTATATATCAGTGACAACTTAGTACCAAATAATAACAATGCTAAATATCTTGGCATGACTCTTGACACTAAGCTCAGATGGAAAGCGCATGTAAAAAAGAAAAGAACCGAGCTTGGACTAAAGTATAGAAAACATTATTTGCTTATTGGAAGGAATTCCAAGTTGTCATTGCACAATAATAAACTTATCTAAAATCAAATTCTGAAACCATTGTGGCTTTATGGTATCGAGCTATGGGGTTGTGCCAAAGATAGCAATATAAATATTATTCAAATATTTCAGAACAAAGTGCTGCGTAACATGACAAACGCCACTTGGTATGTACGCAGTGACCTACATAGAGACCTCGGTATCCTAATGGTTAAGAATGAAATTAAAAGGTCTGCTGGTAAACATGAAGCCAAGCTAGGTCCAAGCCATTCGATCTCGTGTAAAGCTACGTTTTTAAAAGCAGAGTATAGTGCGCGAGTTTGTGTACATGTTATAGTCAGAACAACCTAAAGGACATCATTGGAAGAAATTAAGTAGTATATAAGTATTTAGTTTTAAGATTTTACCAGGCTTAAATTAATGGTTTATCAATAGTGATCAGTATTAATTAATACCTCAAACGCCTAACAGCGTCATAAACAAAAAAAAAAATAATAAAAACTTTGGAATTTTGTAGTTCATGTAAAAATCAGTATACGGATAAAAGACAATTTTTAAAGGAAACAAAATTCTTGTTTTTTTCGCTGAAGATTTAATTCTTTTGGGTCTATTGAAAAATTGGAGCTTTTCATCGATGATAATTTGTTATTTTATTAGCAAAATTACTAAAAATTTAAATAAATTATAATTTATTCGCGTTTAGTAGCTATGTTCTTTAGGAAATTGCATTATCACTGTTCCTAAATCGTTTAAATAATAACAATCATGTTGTTTTTCTGGTGCTTTACTTAAGACAAAGAACAAATCCATCATTATTATTATTATTAGTTATTAGTTAGTATCGGAAAGTTTGCATAATGTTTTTGTCAGTTTGATAGTTAAATATAATTTTCGATTAATTAAGTTTTATATTGTTTACCTCATAAAACAAATATAAAAAATATATGCACTATTTTTTTATTTTTAACGATATAAATTTTTTTTATGGATGATAATTAGATTTTTTTTTCATGAATGTGTATTACATAATTGATGTATAATTTCCAATAAAAAATCAACATGTTTGTATAAATAACAGTGAAAATTCAATTTACTTAACTCGAATAAATTCGAATATACTATAATTTTTTTGAAATTTTTGCCAATTTTGTCAATAAAATAAATATAATCATCGATAAAGAGATCCAATTTTTCGATTAACTCAAAATAATAAAATCTACATCAACAAACACGAAAAGAATTTTGTTTTTACTTCAACTTTAACCTTGAATAACTTTTAAAGGAGTAAATTTTGCTAAGAACGTTACAAGACTTTTTTTGTAGAGAATTTATTTTTCTTTAAAAATAGACTTTTTTGTAGAAAATGTAATTTGATGTAAAAATATTTAATGGCTTTTTTCCGAATACTGATTTTTACACGAATTGCAAAATTCAAAAGTTGAAAAATCATATCAATGTTCAAGGCATGGTTATAAGAAAACAGTTTATCTGACAAAAAATTTCAATCCTACTTTTTTATAGAGCATTTAATTTTCTTTAAGAAATAATTTCAGGTCAATTCCATTTACCATAATGGTTTGGGAGTTATGAGACAAAAACTTGCTTATTAAAAAAAATCAAAAAATTGCAATGATAGACCTGTTAATATTAATTTTAAGGGCTTAAATTCTTACGATCATTTTTTTTACATCCCAAGTAATATTGTCGATATTTTCTATTCTAGGAAGTTCAAGAGACGGAGACGGAAGTATTTAACGCTGGTCGGTATGCAAAAAGGGCAGTTTTTATTTGACGAACAATTATGAAGTAAAAAAAGCAATTGGTATTACTGTGAGTGCTAAAGAGTGTGCACCACATAGGTTAAGTTTTTAATATTATTTGTTTGAACATTTTATTTTTATTATAAGTTGGTAAAACATGGCGTAAAACTTACATCGGCGCCAGTTAATTTCCAAGTATATAAACACAGTATATTTGTCTTACCACAAACAATTTCATTATAAAAAAAGGCACATATATACATATAGAACAGTTAAACATACATCTTTGGTAAAAAAATTAATATCCAGCCCTGCTATAATTATTTGTTTCCCCTAAAAACTGTTTTTTTTTTGAAAAAGTTATTAACTATCTATTAATTTCAGAACCTCGAGTAAAAATGTTGGTTAGGTCAAATGCCAACTGGATCTGCAATACTGTGGGGACAACAATATTTTACTTCTAAATAGAAAATACCTAAAACTTTAACCATCTTAAAAAGTTGGGCAAGGTGAAGAATGATTCCTGCATATTCTGCAGCAAGGACAAAGAACCTCTGAACCATCTTCTAATAGAATGTGCAGTTGGGCAAGGTGAAGAATGATTGCTGCATATTCTGCAGCGGGAACAAAGAACCTCTAAACCATCTTCTAATAGAATGTGAAGTTGGGCACGATAAAGAATGATTCCTGCAGATTCTGCACCGGGAACAAAGAACCTTTAAACCATCTTCTGATAGAATGTAAAGTTGGGTATGGTGAAGAATGATTTCTACATATTCTGCAGCGCGAACAAAGAACCTCTGAACCATCTTCTAATAGAATGTGCAGTTGGGCAAGTTGAAGAATGATTCCTGCAGATTCTGCAGCAGGGACAAATAACCTCTAAACCATCTTCTGATAAAATGTGAAGTACTATCTAAAAGAGTAAGATTGTTTGGTAAGGCAACTCCCAACTACGAAGATCTTGGAAATTGTAACACAAGATCGCTGATTTTGTAACTACTTTAAAGGATTCAAATTGGACCCAGAAGACACACAATAATTAACTGAAGGGATGGCACAATAGATCTTAAGGCCGAGGCGCTCAAGGTTTTTTGTCAGGCCCAAACGTATTCAATAATAATAAAAAATCTTAGATATTTTATAAAAAAAATAAGATAAAAATGAAATAGTGTGTTTATTTTGAAGTCTGCTACACTTCTAGTTATCACGTCGTTAAACTTGGTCATTTAAAAAAACCAAAGAATTGTAAGCGATTTTTCAAAAATGTTCCCAAGGAAATTTCACGGGAATTTTATTAACAAACGGATAATTTTAGCATCCACGTCCTTTTAGTTGGATTTGGTGTTAAGCATCAGTCTCGACTAATACAAATTGCAACGAGAAAATCCAAGAAATGGCCCTTACCTATTAAAGACCGCTTTTACCCAAAATATTGAGGATTCAATTGTTTAAAAAAAAAACCGCCAAACTTTGAACATGTTCAAATGATAGTGTTGGATTAAAATGGACGATAAAATAAAGTTAGGGAAGTTCACAAATATTGGATTTATGTTAAAAATTATTTATTAACTGTTTTATTCACCAAAGGTTTTGTCTGTTATATATTGAATGTTTACTTGCTTATCTGACTAGTTTTTAAGTTTAAGGCAAGTTGTTTTCTTTTGTATTTTTAATAATTTTACATCGGTTATTGTTGTCACTTTATTCAGTCAACTGTGATTTAAAATTCAGAGTTTTGTGTTAAATAATGCCTTAACATAAACTTGGTGCGAATGAAACTAATAGGACTGTTAGTATGATTGAGGCAGGTCGTCTTCAGAGAGAATATGCGGAGGTTTTCCAAGTCGGTGGAAGTTATATTTCGCGGCTTCTCCGTAGATGGTTATATGACTGTTTATACCCGTAGAGAGCCTCTGAGTACTTGTCGGATCATACAACAGCGCCTTTTGAGTAATTCTGGTGTTTCGGTTTCAATTGAAACAGTAGGTCGAAGATTACACGAGGTTAACTTACGTTTACGACTTTTGTAAAGAGCTCAATTAACACAAATTCATATGCGTGCTCGATTGGCATGGGCTAATGAACATGTGAATTGGAATGCTTCACATTGTTCAAAGATGAGTCGAGGTATGAACGGTTTTTTGATAGTCAGCGTGTTCGTGTATGGGCTTTTTCTTTAGTGTCCAGAAATCTAAGAGCGGTGCAGGATATGTTCATCCGTTCAGAAGTAATACAGTTACTGTTTGGAGAGGCATTTGTTTTAATAGGCGGACAGAATTGTAAGTGCTTGATGGGAACAAGATTGCACATATTTACGTACAAGTTATTAACAATGTTAGTTTCATGGTGCTATTGGACCAACTTTCCTCTTTTTAGGCGATAATGCTCGACCGCATCGTGCAAAAGTAGTCGAAGACGCTTTGGACTTTCATGGTATCCCGCATTTGGCACTCACCCACTTATCGCCCGACCTCAATTCCATCGAGCATGCTTGGGACCAGCTACAAAGAGCCTTTATTTGTTATCAACCATCCCCACAGTTACTTCAACGACCTTATTGAAAGTATACATAGGAGTTGTTTGGCTGTAATTAACATTATATTATTAACATAAGTACTTTGATTTTTAAATAAAATTAAAATGGTACACAACCTCAAATTGTTGTTTTTGTTGTTTAAAACTGCAAACGTATTGCGCAAAAGGACAAACAAACGCTTACATAAAAGAAAAATCATTCAATTTATAACATACATACATTTGGTGACCAAAAACCTCAATTTTTTAAAACACAATCTTCGAATTGATGAAAATTTCCTTAGCTTTTGAGGAGCAATTTATTTATCATTTATTTTATTAAAAAGGATACAATAATGATTGACTATACAAGAAACAACGTCAATTTTAAAGGTTAATCCAAGTGTGAAGACAATATTTTAATGCAACCTGGTACTGAGGCTGGAGGCTGGATTTATCATGAAGTCGTCCATTGATCTTTAGGCACATAATGCCAATGATAATATATTAGGTTAGTGCATAATTATCAGACGGATTTTTGGTTAATAAAAATTGTTCCTTTGATCAAAATATAACTTTATTGCCTGTTCAATAAATCAAACTCATGATCGTCATATTATGCTTCACCGCTTTTAAAAAGGATGAAAGGCAGTGCAGTGATATCGCGATCTTAAAGAAAACGGTTTGCTCGTTTCAAAACTGGGAAAAACTTGGAAAATAAGCCAAGAGGTCGACTATCGGATTTCGACAACCAGACACTTTTCACAGCCTTGGAAGACGACGAAAGCTTGACAACTTGAATAAAGGCCGAAGACTTTAATGTGGACCATTCATGCATCGTTTGTCGTCTCAAAAAGCTCGGAAAGGTATGCAAAATAGCTGGATGGGTCCATCACGAGTTCTTCGCCAACAATAATGCCTAACGTATCTGAATTTTTACTGATTTTCTGCAACGGAACAATCAAATCAATGCCGCGTTCCCACTGGGTTCCATCTTGTACCCCACCCTATTTATTTTACACATTAACGACCTCTTGAGAACCACCACGAACCCCATTTACAGTTTCGCAGACGACAGCACACTTGTTTTAACTTTCACATCCTATCGATCACTTTCGGTGAATGATACAAAGGCAGGAACAGGTTGACTTCATTAATAGAGATCTTAAAGCAATCGTCGAGTTGGGAACTAACAATCTTGTTCAGTTCAATGCACAGAAAACACAAAGCGCCACGTTTTCCAAAAAAGTTAATTCCTCAAATTATTCCATCAAAATGTCCGGAAATACCCTTGAATCAAGTACTTTCATCTCGATTTTGGGAGTTACGGTGCCTAATAATATCTCTTGGCATGACCATGTTGCTAATATCGCAAAGTCAGCAAGCCAGAGGCTAGGTTTTCTGTGAAAAGCTAGAAAGTGTTTTACTCCTGATCAACTGTTGACGACGTACAAGGCTCAAATCCAACCTCTACTGGAATATTGTTCGCACCTTTGGGGTTCAGCACCAAGGCATTCTTTTCGTCTTCTAGATTCCATTCAGAAAACGGCCATTCGGTTGATAAACAGCTTAACTCTCACAAATACCCTTCACCCACTAGAACATAGAAGAAGAGTTGCAGACCAGACATTACTCTACAGATATTTCCATGGCAGATGCTCCAGAGAAATAAAAACTCTTGTACCACCACTGGCTACATTCAACCGAAGAACTCGGCACGCTGATCAGTCTCACCCATTTACTCTCAAGATTGACACTGCAAGGACCAATCTTTATCAAGAATCCTTCTTTTACATTAATTTCCTTTCTATAATCCCTCCCCCTTCTATTAGCTGCAGTGCGGGCCGCACGCGGCCCACACGATAGGTCTACACTTTTTGTGACTATTTTTAGTAAAAAAAAACTCCGTTTCTGAGTAATCTTGTCACCGGGGACGACAAATGGCTTTTCTTTTAAAACGTCAAAAGAAAGAAGGTCTGCATTTCGCCAGGAGTTTTACCAAAAGGAATATCGAAAAACATGCACTGTAAAAGAGCAATGTGGTGTGTTTAGTGGGAAAGAAGCGGAATCAACAATTATGATATCCTCTCAAATGGGATTTATTATTGGTGGAATGACAACGATAAACGTCAACAGTGATGGATTCCAGAAATCAACGGCGATGTCTATCTGGCTCAGATAATATCTTCACCACGATAACAAGCGTCTAAATGTTGAGCATTGTGTTTTCAAATGTACTTTCAATAAGGACAGAAAACTTCTTCCACATCTGCCATATTTTCCCACAGAAGCACCTACGGACTACCAGTACCATGATCGCTAAAAAATTGGTAGACGAACAAAGTTTATGCTGATCGGAGTGACTTTGTGGAATCGACCGTCTTTCAAGCAAATGGGAAGCAGTTATTGAAGTAGGTGGGGACTATAATTATTTAAAAATGTTATTGTGCAATTTGTATGTGTATTTTTTCATAATAAATATTGTTTGAAAAACGCTTGAAATTACGCACCAACCCAATACTTTATAAACTAACATTATGCTATTTGCAATAGAAACTAGACACTAATACATTGCAAACAATGTAAACCTTGTTCCCGAATTGGAACTTCAAATTACTATCGATCAGATCAATGTACAAGAGGAGGGGATAAAAAGCTGCAATTAAAAAACCAATTACAACTGCAACAAATTCAAGAAATCTAGGCCGCTCTCGTTTAGCAGAATGGTATGAGAGTTTGTAATAACCTAAAATTTTCCAAAAATTCCACATTATATTATTTTCATAGCGTTTGTATTTTATAAATTTACTCGTTAAATAAATTCAACAGTTAATTTTAATCAAAAATTATATCAAGATATGGTCGTCAAGAATTATTCGAGTTTGTTTTTATTCGTACTGGAAACCAGTACCGTGTCGGTATTTAAGGCACATCTTCTGTTTTAATTATTTGTTTAGAAACATCTTCCGCGTTAATTTCTTGTTTGGTTCCGTGTCTGTTAATCATGTGTCTCGACAAATGATATTTCCTTCTGAACAAATTGAAGCAAATTTCGCACTTGAATTTGGGCTCGATTCCGATGCACTCTCCTTTTTGATGTCTGTAGAGGTGTCGCTTGTTCTTGTAGCTTTTGTGGCACACGTTGCACTCGTGTCTGTTTTCTGTATTCAAATTGTCGTTCTTTTCTAAAAGGTGAGCGGGAGGGTTGCCCATGAAATTCGGCACCAAATTGTAATAGTTTTTCATTAGCTGAAACGGAAGAAGCGGATTCTCCCTTGTCGATTTTAAAATGTTTTTTACGAATGCTGAAACATTATTAATATAAAAAAAAGGATCGCTACTTTGTCGTGCTATCGACAAAATTCTAAAAAAAACAACGAACTACTGTATTTCATCTACCATACCTCTACTGTCACAAATGTACACGAATGTTTAAATAAATACGAACACAGGAATCAAAGTTTTAACGCACTTACCACCAACATTTGATCGCGAATAGTTTTTGTCTAATAACAAAAATAATCCGTACGCAAGAACGTATAAAAAATCGACTTCAAAGACATATGGTTTTCTTATGGATGCTATTGTCAGAACTAAACAAACTTAAAATGGGACCACACGGCAAGCACCAGCTTTCAAATAAAAAAAGAATCATCAAAATCGGTTCACCCAGTCGAAAGTTCTGAGGTAGCAATCATAAAAAAAAATACAGTCGAATTGAGAACCTCCTCCTTTTTTGAAGTTAAAAGTTAAAAACTGTCGGTTAATAAATTTAAACGGTACAAAAAAGCGAAGTATTACGAAAAATTTATTACAGCACAAAACGATATTTGCATTTATTTTAACAGATTAGCAGCCGCTTCGAAACTTTGTATCTGGTGTTTTTTGTACATGTGGACTTTTAAATTTGATTTTCTATGACTCTTGTGCGAACAAAAAACGCAAGATAGTCTCGGCGGTTTTCCGCATTCTTTTTTATGGGACGTCAAATGTTGACGATGTTTATAAGACCTGCCACATTCTGAGCAAACGTATCTTCTTTCTAAAATAAGTAATATATTAACAAAAGTAACTGCGAAGCCAAAAAGTTACAACAGTACAATTCAACCATTTATTATCGCAAGAGGTGACAGGAAATTCGAGTATCCCCTAGTGATCGCAACTACCTGAAAGTTCCAATACCCCCTATGGATTTTTAAAATTTATAACTACGCACATTACCCATGATAGTTCACCAATTAACTCGTGAGAAAAGTTTTAATTCTGGAAACAGCTGTCTTGAAAAATTTTAAAAATTCATTTTCGGCAGGACACCAGATGAAGACGTTGCAACAAACGTCAAGATGTATCCGGTGAAACTTAGGCCCATTGTATCTTGCCTATGTTTTATATTATTGAACCCAATCCAGTGCCTTTGTAGCTTGTACAAGTTCTGTACTGGGTGCGAGCAATATAGTCCTGGGTCGCTAGATGGCTGCCCAAAAATTCCCTGTCTTTTGTGGTCCAGTAACCCGCAGCAGCACAGTAAGTGTTTTACTGTTTCCGGATCTTTTCCGCACACTCTGCATGTCAGGTCTCCATTATACAGTCCCCTTTTGTTTAGGTGCTTCTTTAATGGTGCGTGACCGGTCAAGCGCCCCATAGTAATTCTTAGCTTATTCCTGTTCATTGCTAACAGTTCTGCCGTCCTTTTGTGACACGGTCTCTTTCTTCCCTGGATAAAGGACGACCGCCCGACCGCCAACGCAGACGATGAACAGACCTGGCCAACTAGGATCTCCAATCAGTTGGAGGATACCAAAGCCACCAAAGTCAAGTCAAGTTAGTTAAGATCTTGTTGGCAATTTATGAAAACTTTGAAAATTTTGATCGAATCTAAATAATGGGGAAAATACTTAGAGCATTAAAACTTTAGCAAATATTGAGATACCTGGTAATTAATAAAAAAACGTTTGTTTGGATGCATTTAACTAAAAATATAAAGAAAGTTACGTTTTAAAATACATTGCATTTATTTTAATTGGCAGCTGCTTTGAATTTGGTGTATTTGGTGTTTTTTTTACATGTCGACCGGCCGCCCCCGCGGACGATGGGCAGACCATACAAGCGAGGATCGCTAATCAGTTGGAAGACAGTAGTAGCAAATGACCGATTCTGATGCTGAAACATGGGGCACGCGACCAAAGTCAAGTTCTTGTTGGCAATTTATAAAAACTTTGCACAGACTTTTAAAAACTTGCATCGAGTCTGAAAAATGGGGAAAATACTTCGAAGATGGTATTAAAGCTTTAGTATAAAATTGAAATACGTGGTTATTTATAAAAGCTCTACGGTTTTATAATAAAAACTGTTCTGCTCGGATGTATTCCACCAAAAATATAATGAAAGTAACGTTTTAGAAAACATTGCATTTATTTCAACACATTTTTATAATATTTCGCTTTTTCAATCGGTGAAAATTTATAAATTTAAATAATTTACCAAAAAAAATAATGAAAAACACTTGGCATATATTTACTTAAAAAAATATATCTGTACAATTAAAATCAACAAAATTATATCAAAAGATTAATATTAATATTAAATAAATCGTATATAAAAATAAAAATGTCTGCACTCAATTTTCCTTTGGAATAATAAAAAGGAAAATTGTTTTTAAATGTTTAACGAAAATGTTACATGCAAAAGCCAAATAAATTGTGAACATTTGCTGCGTTGTCAGATTGTTCATGAAATATGGAAATTAACAGAAAATAACTGAAGTAAACAAAAAACATTATTACATTTATGAATAGATTTCACGAAGTAAGGAATTCCACAATAAAAGTGGTGAGGTTATTACTGAGTTACCAAATAATGAATAAAAATAAAATCACAAGCAATAAAAAAATATATGTTTTAATAATGAACGTAGTTTCAGAGACAAAAACTGACATTAAAGAAATCAACATCATGTGAAATGTTGACAGAATAGGAACTAAACAGATTCAAATTCCAGTTCATTTTCTAAATCTGATTCAACATTAGTGGTACTCTCTTCACTATTTAAACTATCGGACTAATTTTTGGGCAATCAAATATTCTTTACTTCTCGTACCATTTAAATATTTCTCTTTCAGTATGTTGCAAAGAAATTTTTCACATATCAGTAGTAATCATGTGCCACATGTTTAGGCAGTTATTCGCGCTGTTACCAAGTTAAAGTTAAAGTTTCTGTATTTGTTACATGTTTATAAGCGCAACGCTTTTTCTTTGGTGACCCAAACTGTTTACCTTTTTTCTCTGTTTAACAAATGCTGCTGACTGTTCCTACAATAATTTTTAAAGCAGCAGCTACACGCTAAAATAATTCAAATTTTCGTAAAATAAAGTAATGATATTTTATTCGCATATGATCTTTTGCACAGCATTTAAGAGCAACAAAGAGTCATTATTATTTCTTTCTTGTTTAAAATAATTAACTAATGAAGCCACAAGTTCTTTGCATCGACTTCTTAGCTGTTTGGGCATTTTGACAATAAAAGAAGAAAATGCTTTGTTGCTTTGAAAAAAAAAACAGTTTTTAGTATACATTTTTTCACAAGAAAACATTTTAACACAAACCCAAAAAAGCTATATTGCATATGCATTATTTTGTTACAAAAGTTTTCTTATTGATCAGGTAATCTTTAGGAGCGGTAGTTTTTAGCAAACTTAAGACGAAATTGCTCACGCCCGCCATTTACCGCTCTGTCAGTCTAGCTGCAAATCTCCCCACACATCCAATAAATAAGTGACGACATATCTCTCATATACTTTCTCTTACATTGTATTAGGCACTTTCTGCAAACATTTGTCGTTGATTACACCGTTCGACGGACAATAATTTAATGTTAGTTCTTCACTTTATTTAAAAACTAAATAATTTATGGTGATACATAATCGAAATATTTTGTTATTTTAAGTGTAAATTATGTCGGAAAGTCACCAAAATCATAATATTTTCAAAATAAAAAAAATTTACCAGCTATTTTTTTTATTGAAAAAAGTTAATAACTTTCAGACATTTAACTGTAATTATTAAAATTATCCCCAAAATTTTGCTGCAAAGTAATGTATATTAACAGCGTTAGTAGAATAATTAGATTTTTAATATGGCGGGGATGTCAATATCGCTCTAAGTATGTTTAGCAAACTTAAGTATACACACCTATTTGGCTTTTGCTGTAGTTATTTTGCTTTGAATTGTATACCCACACCCCTGGCTTTTATACTTTCCATCATCTTCCTACACTACCTGTGGATCAATATTATTA
Organism: Agelastica alni; assembly: GCA_950111635.1. Lineage (NCBI taxonomy): Eukaryota > Metazoa > Arthropoda > Insecta > Coleoptera > Chrysomelidae > Agelastica > Agelastica alni. Next base: position 22,429,016 of record OX467709.1, on the reverse strand, counting down.
ACTTAATATTTTAATAAAATTACCGGGAATTAGTAAAGGAATGTTTACCAAGATTTAAAGTAGTGATTGTGTACAAAGTATCCTTTTTTCACAAATTTATATTCTTGGTCAGTGACAAATTTAGCTTTGCATCCACCGCCGGAACAGCACCTCCATCTGGTTTCGTTTTTTCGATTCGACATGGATTGTTTGAATTTGTAACCGTTTACTTTCAACATGGTATGCCCTCTTTGACTCAGTGTAATTTCTACGCCGAATAAATCTGCAGGACCCGAGATATCTGAAAATTGCACGGGGTTATTCACTGAAAAAAAAGGAAGAGAAACATGTTCCATGAATCGGAAAAAATAATAGGTAAACAATAACCGACTAGGTACGGGGTTGTTCACTTTAAATTACCGACCCCTTATTTTTGTCTATTTACAAAACAAAGTTTTTTATAAACTTTTAAATTATGTTACAATGGTATCAAAAGTGCAGTGGCGTGCAGATTGCAAAGAAAATACTCTATATAATTAAATGATGGGAATTAATTTTTTTTTCTCTTTTAAAAAATTTACCATACCGTTTAAAATGTCAACTATTGTCGTTAATAAGTGACATTTCTTTAGTGAAATAATCAAAATGGATTACAGTGAGAAATAAAAAGTCCAAATATTTATGCAAAATTAATTAAGATTTATTTAAAAAAAAATTAAATGGATTAGATAGGATGGTAGACTTTTTTAAATATGCACCTGATGAGGTCTGTTGTGCCCTCCCTGTGGTTACAGATCCTTCTCCTCCAGCCCCAGATGTTTTACCAACTTCCAAAAGGGTCCTTTCAGTGCCTTGCAGTGGCATAGAACGAGTTCTGCAATCTCTTCTTCTTCAAAGAGATAACGATAAATATTCTTTTTCTTTTTCAAGTGCTATCTCCTATCGGAGGTTAGATATCATCCTGGCTATCTTTACTCAGTCTACTGCTGCTCTAAACAATTCTATTGAGCTGACTATTCCCTCAGATTTCCCAACCACGATACTCTTCTTCCAATACCCCATTTTCCTTTTATTTTTCACTAAATCATTACTCGTATTAACTCATATTTCTCCACTATTATTTTATGTCCTAAGTATTGAAGTTTTCTTGTTTTTATAGTTGTTATCAGTTCACAATCCTTTCCTATTTTCCTCATTACCTCGATGTTATTTCTCTTTTTCAGTCCATGATATTCTCAACATCCTTCTATAACACGACATTTCGAAGGATTGTAATTTACTTGAGTGTCCAACTTTCAATTCCATATGGTAATGTTGAGAATACATAGCACCTTAGCGCTCTCATTGTTAGCTGTATCGAAAGGTCTCGGCTGCAGAGAATCTTTCTTATTCTGTTAAAAACATTCCTAGCCGTCTCAATTTTGGTTCTCGTCTCTTTTTTGTTTGATCGTTGCTATGTTTTATTTAAGTCCCTAAGTATCTGTAGTTCTTTACTTTCTCTAACTATGTTTCTTTATGTGTTTTGTCATTATCTATATTTCGTTGTTTTGTAGATACCATGTACTTAGTTTTTTTTTTAAGTTTATTGTGAGCCCGTAATTCTCACAGAGATTATTTGTACGGTTCACTAAACTTTGCAGTTTTTCTGCAAGGATAATCGTGTCGTCAGCAAATCTTGTATTATTTATCACCTTTCCGTTTATTATTATTCCATTTTTTTCCGACGCCAAGGCTTTATCAAAGATTGGTTCAATGTATATATTAAAATTATAAGTTCTCCTTCAATATCTATTTCAGCTTGTTGGTTCCAGTATAACTTTTAAATAATACGTATATCTTAATAGTCGATATTTTGAGACTGCAGTATGTGAATCAGTTTTCATGACAATAAATAATAACTCATAAAAGATGTTCCATGTTCCCACCATTATTTTCAATGCATAATTAATAACGTTTTATCATATTTATAACTACATCAGAAATGTTTTCGTTATTAATATTCAGATAGCTTATTTTAAGTCAAATCATGTCTTTAAAGACTTTACTGATATTATTAATACTGGCAACGTATTTGAAAAATCCCAAAAAATGGATCCATCCAAACTATTTCATGTCCGGCTTCCGGAAAATTCCTTACAAGAATAGTTTCTGCTTCTGAAAACTATTTGTAATTATTTCATTAAAAAAATCAAACACAGTGAGTAGCTTTTTTTAAATCTTACTTTTTTAATAACGTTAATTTTTGCATATTTACAGTAACAATTATGAGCTATTCAACGTTTAATGAATCAAAAACCGTACGAGGTGTAATGGTATTTTAAATTCGGGATAAAGGATTATATTTTTTGTATTCCTTGATAGCATTTAAATAAAATTAAGTCATAACTACATAACTTTTATTAAAAACTTTTTTATCTTTAGGAAACGATAACGATGATATATATGATAATTTATAGTGAATAACCCTTGCCTATAAATAAAATGTTCAAAAAAGTTTATTTTTTATTTGATATGGTCACAAACTGTGCTTAATTTAAAAATATTTAGAACTATATAGAGCGTCCCAAAAGAGCAGAAAGTTGTACTTTTGTAAATGGACTAGTAATAAGTCTTTTATTTATGGCTTTTGTTGTTTTTTATATATCGAGGATCTTGTGCATAAAAAAATTCAGGCATGTCATTATTAGCGGATAACACACTCAGTTTAGCAAGTCAAGCAGTAATATTTAGTTTTGTAAAAGCAGAAGCCTACATAAAAGCATTCTTTATGTAACAGAGGTTATATGAAATACAGGGCGTACAATAACTGCATCTAAATCTAAGAAATCTAAAATGACAATATCTCGTTTTTTTTTTAATAAAAAACGCATTCCAATTTTTCAGTCTTCTTGTTTACCGACCAAATTCAAGTAACTTAATCATTAAAATCTTCCGTTTTAGTATTAAAACCGTTGGTCCTCCACTCAAGTATTTTTTAAATGAATGAGTAAAATGTGTAAAATGTAACTTAATTGCTATATAACATTTTACTGCTAGACGTTTTACGAGAATGAAAAATTGAAATATCTCGAAATCTTTTACATGTAGGTATAGTACATATCTAACAAAATTTAATGGTTTATTAATGATTAGCTAAAAAAAAATAAACAGTATTGCTGTAGCAAAACTAATTTTTCTAAACCGAGGGCTCTTTTGTATTTAATATAGTTACCCATCGATTCGGATAAGAAAAAAACCTGAAAGTTTCATCGCCCTAGCTCACCTGAAGTTATCTTGCGAAAAGTACAAATGCGGTAAATTTAAGGATCACCTTTTACGGCAGCTACCTGAAGGAATGTACCGTACCGTTATGGCCCATCTTTAAAATCGGTCTTGTCAAAATTTGAAACAACCATCACGCTGAAAATGGTGCCATTCGACGCGTGGGGCCATGAAACGTACAGCGCACATGGTTTTGGCGATTTTTATTCGTTAAGGTAAACCAATACTTTTCCCTTTTTATCCTTCGGTACGAAAGAGTAAAAATCGAGATTTTGTTACTTAAATTTTTTTAGGTTTAGATGTACATATTGCACACCCTATACTTTATGTTTTTAATGTTACCTAAGAGATGCTTTCATTTAGGCTTCTACTTTTACGAAACCGGATAGACTGCATGAAAATATTTAATAAAATTCAAAAAACCACTTAATTATGGGGTGTTCCGTTTAAAAAAATTAAACTGTATAGTTCTAAATATTTTTGTGACCATATCCTATGGAAAATAAAATTTTTAAATAATTTTAATCCACCTTGCAAGAACTAACAATTTCATGTAATATTTTATTCACGCTGTACAGACACCGAAATTCTTATTCAACAACTAGTTACTACAAAACTTTTAATACGTTGGTTTTTATTTCTTTTATTCCATTTTTTGCAGAGTTAAGGATTAAATAGTTTGGCTGATGTAAAATTTGATATTTTTTTTTAGAGTGAGGCCTCATTGGTCGTTGCGTTGTCGCAACGTATCAACGCATTGTATGCCACATCTTCGTCGCGACTAAGCAGTTAGAACCGTTTTTCCTGTCGCACCGTAGCTCCGATAGCGCAGTTCATCACCCTCCCCCCGCTTCGTCTCTCGTCAATCGATCCGTTGAAACGTCGCGTGCGACGACGCAAAGAATAATGTGGCATGTCCTGGGCATGTCACTTAAAATATACGTACGCAGGCAACGACGCAACACAACACACTAGTAAAGGCCTCAGCCTTAGACATTTCTTTCCTAATCATAACATCTTTGCAGATGTGTTGTGACCCATATTAACGAGGTTCATTGTTTTGGATGGCTCTCTTGATTGCTTCTCGCCATTTATCTTGATTAAATGACATGTGAGCTGCTTGTGGGAAAGTAGCATCTAATAATTTTTTGGTAACATCTACCCATCGATTTGGTGATCGGCCACGCCTTCTGTTTCCTTCAGGTTTTCGCTGTACAATAAGCCTTTCCATATGCTCACTCCGACTGATGTGTCCGAAAAATGTAAGGATTCGAGAGTACACGATACTGGACAAACGTTTTGACGGACGTATTTCTTGTAAAACCGAAGCATTTGTTCCATGTGCGGTCCAGGACACTCTCAACATTCGTCGTCACGCCCACATCTCGAATGCATCAATCCGACGACGATCTACTTCTTTGAAAGTCCAAGATTCTGAAGCATATAGAAAGACCGAAAAGACCAAGGTACTCACTAGATTGATTTTAGTTTGTTTTGTGATATTCCGATCCCTCCATACTTTATTTAACTGTGTCATTGCTGACCTAGCAAGCTGAATACGCCGTCTTATTTCGCCATCACATCCCCAGGTATTTTCTATTAGGGCTCCAAGATAGACGAAACTGTTGACAACTTCACAGTGTCCAATAATCCAAGTTTTAGGGTAGTTAGACATTTAGTCCTCCCCTTATTTGTGTGCGCCCAAAGTTCAAGGGTTTTAGGGCTTTGGATTAATCATTTTGCCGAAGTAACTGTTTACATTACACGAAACCAAAATTTAGAAGTTTTGATGAAAACGAAAATGTGCGTTTGCAGTGATAGATTTTTTATTATGAATCAAATTTAAAAGAATACACGGTGACACAAAATAGCCATTGATTCATTTTTCTGTTATAATATTTTTTGTGTGTTCATATATCTAGATTAAGTAATTTAACTATTTACGCATTTGCAATATTTTTTCCAATGAAATAATATTAATTTTAAAATATGTATAAAAATCAAAATTTCCTTAGGGAAGTAAAAAAATTTTGGCACATGTAGCAGTATTTCCTGCTGAAATTTACGAGGGCTATTTGATAGAGATTTCTCAACACTTAATGAAAACTTAAACTATGAAATACCAGCATTTTTTTTTAAATTTTTTAAAAGAGAATATTGTTCTAATCTCTTCTACCCTCTATATTAAAATCATTAAATAATAAATCTGTCAGCTCGAGGCCACAGATGAAAAAAGAAACAATGACGTCACCCGAGCCTAAAGAAGTTTTCACTTCAAAAATAGCTTAAACAACGCGTGCTTATGATGAAATTAAATCGTGCAATGGTTTTTCTTTTGGAATCGGAGCTAAGCATCCTTGAATATTCTTCCAGATTAATAGACGTCGCTTTTACAAAATTTAAAACCATTGACCAATAACATCAGCCGACCGAGTACCCCACTCAAGTTTTCTTTCAATTACTTCTTTCGGATATACAGTTATTCACTGTTAAATCAAAATTGAAATACTACTATTTTGTTGAAAACAACATCGTCTTTTTTTTTAAATCGCATTTCTCACAAGTATTAAAGTAAATTTTAATTTAATCTCATTTTTGCTTTGTCATCTAAGATTAATGTATCCACTTATAATTTACTAAGTACAGTGCAATAGAAGTAGCTTGGCGGGCGACTAGCTTCTAAAATAACAAATATTCGGCTGAATATACTTCACATTCGTAAACTTCTTTCTCCGATTGTACTTGAGACGATTACTTAAAATTTCGTCATCGCCGATCGGATCGTTATTCGAATGTTTTCGTTGTGCGCAGTTTTGTGATCTCTCGCCAGCCAAGCTACTTCTGTAGCACTGTACATCCATATATGATGTTATTTTTACAAGTCGCCGCAGCAAATTGAAATCGTTTCCCGCAATCATACCAGAAGAAGGTGCAAGTAAAAATTCCGATAACATTCTACAAATATATTTTACAATCTAATTTTCTCTTTGTACAGTATTCTTGTGGATGTACATTTTTGTAATTATTATGTACAACAAAATTACAAAATCAATTGAAATAAAAAAATTTATTTATTCGAAATAATATATTAATCATATCTGATGGTACCATTATCATTTTAACTAAGCATAATAATAAACTTTTTATAAATATTTGAAATACCAACAAACATATTCGAATTCGATATCTTTAACATTTTTTTACGCGCTTATTTACCACACATTGTATGCTAATACGGAGTGTTTAAAAATAATCCTTTATTTATAAAACACTGCAATGTAAATGCGATTGATTTGGATTATTAAACACCCGTCATTGAATTTTGAAAGAGCAATTCGATCTGAATTGAACCTTTTATTTTTTTTTTACTACAATCCTCGACGTTTCGCCTACCGTCGCACACACTTACAGTGAAAGTGTACTGCTTAAAGATTTTGAAAATCCAAAACAAGTTGCCATTATATTTCGTTGGTACATGTACTTTTTTATTGGCTACTTCCATGAATACCACAGTTCTGTTTAATTAAGTTTGTACAACAATTTTGTTTTTAATAATAAAAAACATTTTTTAACGTTTTTATAAAAAATGCGCTCAGAGTAAAGCATTTTTTGATCCTTTAATATGAGTGATTTGTATTCTTTGCATCATTTTTATTAATAACAGCTGATTTAAATTAAACCATAAAAATAAAATACCAGTTGAAACAAATCTTTAGATACCAAAATGTTGTAAGAGTTAGATAGTTATTTAGAATAATTTAATGGTAAATACTAGGTTAGGTTAGGTATCACGGGAGTAGGGCATATATGTTGAACCTTATTCTTCCCAGGCCGGGGCATGAACATAGTATATGTTCAGCAGTTTCGTCTTCCACGTAGCAGAACCGACAGTCCGTTTGTTGGTTCAGATCTATCTTTCTGAGGTGGTATCTTAGACGACAGTGTCCCGTAAGCAGTCCCGTTAGAATTCGCAGGTCATTTCTGCTTCATTCTAGGATCTGCTTAGTTGTGTTTCTCTAGGGTTTAGGTAAGAACGCCTTCGAGTGAGTCAACCCTGGTATATCGGTCCAGTACGTGAGTATTTTCCTCTCCGCCAGTCCAAAATAATTGTTTTGACTGCACTTGTAGTGACTCTAAAGACCGGTTCTGGTCCAGTGAACGCAGATTCGGCCCCCTGTTTTGCAAGGGTGTAGGCTTTTTCATTTCCCTCCACCCCCTGGTGTCCAGGTACCCACAGCAGGGTCACTCTGTTGTTCGCATCAAGGTACTCCAGGGATTCGATGCAATTCCATACAAGTCTAGAATTTATCTTGTTGGAGTTCAGTGCTTTTAAAGCAGCCTGGCTGTCTGATATTATATTGATGTTTTTGTTTGCTAGAAGTCTGTTAGTCAGCTCCCTTGCATACAATTCGAAAGCGAAGATTTTAGCCTAAAAGATTGTAGCATACCTGCCAAGACTGGTATATATTTTAATCTTCGATTTCCTGCTGGAAACACCGGCCCCAACTCCATCTGGGGTTTTTGAGCCATTTGTGTATATTACGTATCCAGTCGCTAGGAAGAGGATTTTTCCCCTCACCCATTCATCTCTCTTCGGAGCACTTTTTACGTGTATTTTTGTGGAGCATGCCAGGAACCATCCCGAGAATTTGGTGGTTTTTTGTTTCACTCAGTATCCTGGAGTGGTCCCCGAGATGCTCTTCATTAATTTGCCTTTCATGGTAAATACTAACTATACTCAAAACATAAAAATATTAATCAACATTTAAAAAAAAATTGACTTCATATTAAGGATACATTAAAAAATAAGAAATAGGTGCATTGTAATAAAAAATAAATAAACTTATTCACATTCAATGATTTGAATAATCTATTCGATTTATAGTGTTGGTTTAAAATTTGAAAAAAAAATATTTAAAAAATTAAAAACTCAACTTTTAAAATGTTAAAAGAAAATTAAATACAAATACGGTCTAAATTTTCATATATTTTTGTAAATTTAGTAATTTATTTTTTTAAATAGTTAAAGTCATCTCTGACTATAACTATAGCTAATATAAAAAGTGTAAATTTAAGATAATGATAAAACAAAATGGAAAATATCCATTTGACTGTTTTTATAATGAATATTCTATTATTTTTATTAAGTACGTACATTTCAAGAAAAACTGTCATGATTATGAACAAAATTACATCTACGAAAGGTCCTTCTAAGGATATCCGTAAAAAATTTTGCCTTGCAACCGCTCTTTGCACACCTCCATCTAATGGTTCCTTTATTTTGTCCTACTCCCGATATCCTGAATTTGAATCCTTGAATAACCAACATGACGTGGCCCCTTTGACTTTGGATTTCCTCCACTTCCAAATCGTTCGCCCAAAATTTATGACCTGAAAACCGTGAGCACTATTTAGCTGCTCTATTTTAACTTAATAATTCGTTTAGTAAAAAGGAAGACAAAAAGTTATTTGGAAAAACGATTGTCCAACTCAATGCTTTTTTAAAGGCAACTAGGTTAGGTTATTAAAGCACCGATTTCCTTATTTTTACATTATTTGAAAATTTATCGCAAACAATTATTACCCATACAAATCTTTTTGGTTTAAATTTATTCATAAATTAAAATTGTAGTTTACTTAAAAACCTGAGTAGTGTACTATAAAATTTCGCGAAAGTTTTCTAAAATATTTTGATAACCTTTTTTATTGTAAGCTCATTAATTGTTATTTATTTCAAATAAGTCCATTCTTTCGTACAATGCAGTTGAGCTTCGATAACTCGAACCATCACTTGCCCTAATATAAAGTTCCATTCAAAATTTCAAGTTAAAATTAGAAATAATTCTCATTCTTAACGCTATTGCCAATTTTATTAAAGTTATAATATTTCAACTGTATATCATCACAATACAAGATGATTTGTGTTTGAGTTTAAGGGAAGTTTGAACCCATTTATGTAACCTTATTTTGACAGTTATATGTTTAAAGAGGATTGTACATTTGAAAAGTAATAAATTGAATAAAAACACAAAGAAAAATTATGAATTAATTAATAACATTTTCGCAGAAATAAACATATACAAATTTTTAGCATTAATGAGTGTGACAGAAATATCCTTCCAAAACTCTTTGTGACTCCAAATCAGTGTAAACTTTTGCTTTGCAACCACTGGATGTACATCTCCACCGCATTGAGGTTCCCTTAAAAGATAGTCCTGCTTTCCTGAATTTCCACCCCTTTATTATTAGCATTCTGTGTCCTTTCTGGCTAATAGTTTCCGTAATTTCCGTCACACCTATAAAAAATATATTTTACCTAAAACTTTATTATTACAGCCATTTTTATTAAAAACATTTCATTTATTATCAATACGAAATTAAATGCTTTATATCGTAAGTTTTATATATTTGGGACTTTCCAAAAATAATTTGAAAAAATTTTGATCAATATTTTGTAGTGCAAAATTTTACTAAACCCAAAATATTATTTTAACTTATAATCGCATTAAAGGTTTGTATTTAACGGGGTAAATTTGGTTTGCTTAATAAGAAACTGTTGCCTAGCAATTGGACGAGAAAAACTGTCAACTATTAAAACCGCAATACCGAAGGAAAGCCGTTTTTAGGTTGACAGTTTCTCGAGTCAATTTGCTAAAGAAACCAGTTTAGAATTTGACAAACACAAAATTACCTCATATCAATGAAAACATCGGGTGTAATTCGGCAGGACAATTTAATGAATAAGAAATTTAGAAACATATCAGTGCAAACTTTATTTATAAAACATTAAAAATAAACACATTTTGATTTGTATGTACAATTAATAAAAACGCAGTTATTAAAATTCATACTGGGAATAGTGATTTGGCTGCGGGTGCCACAGCTAATCGTTTCTGTAGGAGATGTGGAAGTTTTTTTTTTATTCCAAACGAATTGATTGAATAATGCTCGAATGATACTCTTTGTCGACTTGTAAGTATAGTTTTATTGATGATGAATTGCTGTTTTCTGTTATTTGGAAATTTGCTTAATTTCAATTGGCAGATTCTTGTACCAACCTTTAGAAATTTTGTTCTTACAAAAAGGATTTGGTGTAAGAAATACTTTGTCCAATGTTATAAAAGTGTCTCGTTTTTCCATTAACTTTTTAAATAAACGTATCATTACCAACCTATGTAACAAGTCCATAAATTTAAAAGAACAACAACAAGGATTTAGACATGGAAGATCGTTCACAGATACCGTCTTTGTGCTGAGGCAAATAGTGGAAAAATTAATAGAATACATACATTTGCTTCATAGATTTAGTAAAGCCGTTTGATATGGTTAAGATACATGACGTCATACATCTCCTCTACAAAAGAAAAATTCCTTAGAACCTAATAAAAACAATAGAGAATATATGCAAGAATAATCAAATCCGAGCGAAGATAAACGAATAACTTACCGAACCCATACCAGCTGGAAACGGTATTCGCCAGGGAGACTCGCCCATTCCTATTTAACGTTATAATGGATGAGATAATAAAAAAAGTTCGCAATATGAAAGGCTACAAAATGGGAGATAAAACGGTAAACATCCTCAACACGACTATATCCGGTTCAAAAACACTTTGCATCACAACACCAAAAACACCGTTAAGATGCAAACTTGGAGTAGATGGAAAAGTCATACAACAGGAGATGAAGTTTAAATATTTGGGTATAGAACTGTCCAGCCATGGTGACGATGAAGCGGAAGCAAGAGAACAAACGGCAAGGGCGGCGAGAGTGGCAGGTTGTCTGTTGGAAAAACAAAAACATGAACACCCAGGTAAAAAGCAAGATATATAAAACCGTTATTAGGCCCATAATGACATACAGTGCGGAAACTAGGCCAGAAACTCAAAAAACAAGGAGACTAATGAAAACAACGATGATGAGAATCCTGAGACGACGAATTGATGACAGAGCTTAATTGGACAGAGAGAAGAGCGAAGATGTAAGAACCAGATGTGGGGTAGAGAAAATCAACGAATGGACCCAAAACAGGAAAAAGGAATGGAGCGCGCACATTGACCGCATGGGGGATCAGAGAGTCGTAAAAATCGCAAGAGACAAATCAGCTATAGGACACAGGAGTGTGGGTCGCCCGCGAAAGCGGTGGAGCGACAATATATAAGGCTGGCGGATGAAGATAAACAGGCTTTAATCCTAATTAAAAATAAAGAAAAAGAAGAAGTATTAGGCAAATATCTTTCTCTAAAATATTAAGCGTAATTCATATGCTGCCACATAATTTATTGTTATCGCCTTGTCCCGTTTTAGAAAATAGAGGATTATACTTGATACGTCCAGTTTCTTTTCCATTATTTTCAATTTCAAATACGAAATAAGTGGTTTTTCAGTAAGCTTCTTTTCCTCAGCGCCAAGCTAATTCAAACGCTAAAATGTGATATAATTTCTTTTGAAGTCCTTCCGGTTCATTTTCGTCATATAATCTGGCCATTGCAAATACTTCGGATTTGTTAAGAGTTGATGCACCAGATTTTCTCTTTTCGGGTTGTGCTTGTAGGATTTTACGCTTAGCATTTCGACCCGGATAAAGAAGAAAAGTGCAGGATCGAGTCAGCTCGCGCAACCTTTCAAAATATAAGACCGCTCTTCTGCAATAATAATCTAAATTTAAAGCTCCGCCAGAGAATGATCAAGTGCTACATATGGTCTAAACTGTTGTATGGGGCAGAGATTTGGACCTTAGAAGCAGCAACCATTAATCGTCCTGAAGCATTTGAAATGTGGCTACATAGACGTATGCTCCGAATCCCATGGGTAGCCAAGCAGACCAATGAAGCAGTTTTTAATACAGCAAACGCCGTTCGCGAACTACCAATAACAGTTAAATGCCGAAAGCTGTCCTATCTAGGTCACATACTCAGGAGTGATCGTTAGCGTATCCTTCAACTTATAATGAAGGGCAAGATAGAAGGCCGAAGACAAGCCTCGTGGTTAAGGAATCTTAGAGAGTGGACCGGAATTCGAAGCGCAGAACAACTATTCAGAATCTACGAAGACAAAGCACAGTTCGCCATTGTGATTGCCAACATCAAGAGGACCTGATATAGCACTAAAAGGAGAAGATTTCATGCAGATCGTGATGAATTAAACTTAACGTCGGTGAAAGGGTTAAATACAATATTGAATTCGTTATAATATTTACTTTTTAGCTTTTTAGTGGTGGTGTTCCGAATTGTTTTAACCACCGCTTCTTTATAGTCTTTCCCGTTACCTTTTCGCATATTAAATGCCCAATCGCAATATTAAATTCAATTTCTCGATGGAAGTATCTGGCTCAAATTTATATCTTTTTGTCTCGCAAAACGTAGAAAATTGTGGCCAGTAGGCACACTGGTATTAACAACGTACAAGGCTCAAATCCGACCTCTACTGGAGTATTGCTCGCACATTTGGGGTTCAGCACCAAGGCATTCTCTTCGTCTTCTAGATTCCATTCAGAAAAGAGCCATTCGCTTGAACATAGAAGAAGAGTTGCAGACCAGTCATTGCTCTACAGATATTTCCATGGCAGATACTCCAGAGAAATAAAAACTCTTGTACCACCATTGGCCACATTCGGCCGAAGAACTCGGCTTGACACTACAAGGACCAATCTTCATCAAGAATCCTTCTTTTACAGGGCTGCTACGGAATGAAATAAGCTTCCAAAATCAGTTTTTCCAGATAACTATGACCTGCAACTTTTTAAAAAGCGTATCCACAATCATTTCCTTTTTATAATCCCTCCTTCTTCTAATAGTCGCAGTTCGGGCCGTCCGCGGCCCACACGATAGGTCTACCCTTTTTGCGACTATTTTCATAAAAAAAAAATTTGACTCATTTCGGCTTATTGTTAGTGCTTAAAAATGCAATAAGTTGTTGACGAACATGTCAAACTATTTATTTTGGCAACCAACATCGCGATAATTGATAAACAAATGAATAAGTGAAACAACGAGTCCTTCAAATTTTATCGATAAATTTTTATTTTCCACGAAAACTTTTTTATTTGGTAAAAGTATGAAAACAAACCTATTGATAAAATTACGAGTCTTACGGACTCGTAATTAAAAATATAATAAAAAAAACGACGGGTTGCACTCTGGGAGTGCCGGCAGAAGTGAAAACAGCCGGCGCAGGCATACATTTTCGCCGCGCCGTAGAAAGAGAGGGGGATACTCTCTCACCTACGCCACGCCAGCTGTCTACTCTCCATCCGTCTTACGAATTTTCGATCAGGTCACGTGTCCTGACGCGAGTTTAACATTTGTTACCCATTACAAAAAAAGTGTACAACGCCGCTAAAGAAGTTTTCACTTCAAAAAGTGTTGAGTGTTTTGAAAATGAAAATTTATCTCATTATTTTGAAGAACGAGTTATATTTGGAGAGATTATTTATTAAACAAATTAAAGAAAGAACAATTTAAAAAAATAAGCCCTAAGTCGTTACTGTAGCATCATCCCCCGAGCAGAACTAGCTAAATTAAGAGGGCATCTTTTTGGAAAAAACTTCATATATCTTGAAAAATAATCAATATTTATTAATTTTAAAAAAAAAAACACTTTTTTGGCTTGCCATAGGCTACACTTAACAGTACGTAACAAGTTTTGAATACGTTACAGTTAACGAGTTATAGAAAACCCGATTTTTCCCGGTTTTTCCAATATAACTCGAAAAGTATCAATGATATCGAAAAATTATAATATATTTAATAGATAGATCTTTTTAATGCCTACAATTTCCTGTTTTATTTTTTTTTGATCGGAGCTGTAGTTTTTTAAGTATTAACAAAAAACAGCTTTTCGCAACTTTGCCAATTTTTTAGATTATGTTCGGTAATCAGAATCGAGTCGCATAAAATAGAAACTCACCCTGAATTTTAATTTCCTATACGCTCATATTTTTTTTTAAATTAATATTTGCACGCACTTTTCCCTATTGCTTGGACTATAACATATCTGCAGTCGTAGTAAAAAGCAAACAATTTGTATGTCTAGCATATAATCAAACGTTTTATTACAGATTAACTACGCACAGATGCGAATCCCGGCGAAAGATCAATGGATTTTCTGATTTATATATGGACATTTAAATGGGTTTGATTGCATCGTTTTCACTATCGCTGCTCAAATTATTTAATAACATTTTTGTGGGATCGTCAGAACATCCCGAACGCACACGAAAGCACTTTAAAAACACACGAGGACATTTAAAATGTATTGAAGAAAGGCCAGGTCAAGAATACCAACAACCGACGAGCATGTATGAGAGCACTGATAAAAGTAGCGGAAGCAAAAGATGCGTGTAAGAACCGTAGCAAGTGAAGTCTCTGCCTACCCCTACGGCCTTAAGACTTTCTCCCTCAAATTTTGCATCTGTCCGTAATCTGTAGTTTTAAATAAAAACTTTTCCATTAGAAAAATATATTAAACAACGACTTAAACGAAACAATTTACAATCAAACAAGTAATGACAGAATTCGAAGTGATTAACGATGATTGTGGGGGTCCTTGTTGAAGGATATTTCGTGTCTCTGGTAATTGATGTAAAAGCTGGCTAAACATCCCGGTTTGACACATCTCCATTTGTTCCTCTCTCTTTTTGGATCGGTTAGGGCGTCTTTTACAAATTTATGACCATTTACAATCATTAAACTCATCTTATTTTTCGTTTTAATTTCCACGATTTCTTGTTTCAAATCTAGAATGACGTAGAAGTATAGGAGCATATTCTGTAGAACGAGCGCAAAGACAACTTGGCAATTAATGACAGTAGCTAATTAAATTAAGCGTAAAAATAAAAGCTTTTTGTAAAAAAATGATTCAGAAAATTATCAGTTATGCGTTGAAAGCGTCAGATTGCCCGAAATTGCAAATAAAAGTCGAATTTTAAATGTTTACAATGATGGTAAAATAGTTTTATTATATACTGATTATATGATTACACAGTGTTTCGAGTTTACGTGATTTCTAATTCGGTATTCAATAAACAAATACCAGCAAATTTTAAATATGGATTGTATCTAAATTATTTTGATGAATTTCAATGTTAAATGTTAATTTAAAAAAAAAATGTCTAAAATGAATGTAACATATATCTATACTTATCAGCACCAAACATACATGGTGGATAGGAACTACACAATTCATCTGAAGCTGAATTTTGAAGCTAATTAAATAAAATATGTAAACTAGCAAATCGTCAAAGTCAAAAAATGTCATGTTGCGTACACAAATGCTTCTTCATGTTCGACTTTTGGGAGAAGGACTTTGAGCAGTAAGGGCAGTTGAACAGCTTCTCCTTTCCGCACTCGAATCTCAAATGTCCTGTCAAATTTCTTTTGTATTTGTACTTTCTTCCACAGTTAGGACATCCAAAATTTGCTAAAATTAAAAGGAACTGCTAACCCTCATTAAATACTTAACTAAACTAGGAAAAGCGTGTTTGAACATACACTGGAAATCTTTTTAAAGTAAAACTTCTTTACGCACGCTTGACTTGGGGAGTTAGCTGGTAAATACGTGACGAGAGCGTTAGAAAAAGTGTGATCTGTGATCGGGTGAGGCGAACGAAAGTTGAGAGGGAGATATAAGTTAGGGAAGATAGAAAGAGAGAAAGAATTACGTTTCGTATATTGTGTCCAAGACTCCGTGGCGCAATTGACTAGCGCGTTCGGCTTTTAACCGAACGATTGGTGAAACGAGCCCACCCGAAGGCGTTATTTCATTTCGTTCTTGAACAATTTTATAAATTAATATTTTGTTACTTATACTTTTCAATTACTGATGTATCCGATAATATAAATAATGAATAAAAATAGAGAATCTATTTAAAAATATATATCTAAATAACAACTACTCCTCTTACTATATGTCGCGACAGGCATTGAAACATAGTAGTTGTTATTTGATGTATAATCGACCCACATATATATACCTATATTAAAATAGGTATCATACAGCAAAAGTAAGCTGGTTTTTAAAAAATCATTTATACATTTTTACACCTATTCACGATGTCGAAACTTAAAAACCTTGTAGTTTACTGTAATAGCATTACAGTTTTTTATTATTTTTCCATTACTATTCTCCGATTCTTGAAAGTTACTTACCGGGTGGTGCTTGTCAATGTCAATGTCAATGCCTGTCGCGACATATAGTCATTTGATGTATTAGCGACCCACACACACACACACATATATATATATATATATAGAGCTAAAGAAGTTTTACTTCAGTTGTGAGGTCTAAAGCACACTCTTTTTTTTATTTCGTCGTTATTTTACGTAGAAAATGTTACCATCCAATTAATTCTATTTTTTAACCTGTTTTACTAAATAAACATAAAGTTAACTGTAATAGTCATTAACATCAGCAAAAACTGAAAATACATAAAGATTTGAATGTTTTTTGCATCTAACTTTAGCATTAACTTCCTCTGGACCGCACCCTTTTGTTTTCTTCAACAAATCATTAATATTTAATAGCTGACATTTAAATACGGTGTAAGTAATACTTGACAAAGTTATTTATTTGATTTTTTAATAAACAACACACATCCAATTGTACAGTTTGATTAACTACCTCCCTATAAATTGAACATAATTGTTAAGTTTATCTAAAATTTTGTGTTTTCTGGTTAGGTGCGATCTTAAATTTGATTTTTGGTGGAACAGTGTCTGGCAAACAGAACAAGCAAATTGAGGTTCGATTCCGCATTCGTATCGAATGTGAGCTCTAAGATGAATCGATCTTTTGTAACGCCTGTTGCATTTTGTACAAATGTATTTTTTCCATTCATCTAAAATATATTTCAAGTGTTAATTCATATCTAATTGGCAAAGTTGAAATGGTCACTCGGTAAATATTGGTAATTACTTAAAAAAAAACCTTAAAATTAACATTCTTTTAAAAGTAAAATCTTGGTTAACTCTGCAAGCATATTGTACAAGTAAAAAGTAAATATTATTGAATCATTTAGTTTTTAATTTATTACAAAAAATTTTCTATTGTGGATTTTTATTATTATTTTAAGAACTTGAAAACCCACATCACAGGCAATGTATAAAAACATTTTTTGTTAAATTAATTTATTCCTAAATTTTAAAAAAATGCATGAATTTATTTTTCGACAAATAAATAAATAAAATATGTAGATAAAACAATTAAAAATTACAATTATTCTTTAATTATTAATTTAAACCGTATCATAAATAATTAGTTATACGGGATGTTCTTCATTTTTTTAATAATAAATGAACGTTCTTTATATTCCAATAAACGGTAGATTTAAATTACCATTTAAATGTAAGTTCTTTGTGACATTTGTTGAAACTGTCATTTTCAGAATTTATTCGAGATTATTTGAACTATATATACCTGTTTTGTATTAAAATTCTTAATTTAAAATGATTACATCAGATGAAAGTGAAATGGAAGATGTTCCAAGGGGTAACTGCCAAAATGTTTCTAATATAACCATGAATGTATATCTGTCCAAATAGAATTGTTCATTACCATTTATTACGAGTTGATAGTTATTCAATAAAAAATACAGTTTTGTTGTTTTAATACGAGTTCGTAGAAAAAGCATAGTACGTAATTCGTTTATAAACTCCTCTAGACAATCGTTTATTAAACACTCGCTGCGCTCGTGATTAAAATACTCGTTACTAAAGGGACGTTTATAACATTTTTTACATAATATACTATTCGGGAAATAGAAAAAAATTAAAAACTACCCCCATAGTCACTTTTTTGAAAATATCATCTCAAAAACGTAAAAAGATACGGAAAAAAATCTCAGACAAAAAATGTAAACATTAAAGTTGCCTATAAAATTGACCTCCATCACTTTTGTCATATTTGCAATAGAAACCGAAATAATTGCAATAAACCATTTTATTTTTATATAAAATCAAAAAATGTAAATTTTTTATAAAAATTATAAACATTTATATTTTTAAACAAAAATTTTTCTTCTAAAATTCTAAATATTTTACTACTTAAGTTGAAAACATATGGAAAACTTTTTTATTATTGGTTTTGTGAAAAAAATTTATTCCTGATAAAAAGTTTTGCATGATTCAAAACTTAAAATGCAACCATCAGATATCATTTTTTTTAAGTCGTTTTCAAGTTTTTTAAAAAATATTAAGGCTTTAGAACAGTGACATTAATTTTCTCGTCCTATCGAATGGAAAACGGCGAAAGTAATATCACTATACAAAAAAATATATCGAAGCTCCTGTGGCAATCATAGAGGAATACGTTTATTAAATGCTACATACAAACTATATGCCCGAATTGTAAACAATAGGCTAAAAATCATAGCTGATGTGCTACAACTAGAAGAACAAAGAGGCTTTCGCGAAGAAAGATCCTGCAACGACAATATCACCATAATACGATAGTTAATCAAAAACGTAGAGAATATAACTTAGAAACCCATGTTGAATTTAGTGACTACGAAAAGGCCTTCGACTGGGTAAACAGAGGTATACTATGGAAAATTATGGAAAGACGAGGTTATCCCAGACATTTAATAGAGGTGATAAGAGGACTATACTATAACACAAAAATAATAATAAACACCGAAAAAGACAGAACAGAACCAATTACAATCCACAGAGGTGTAAGACAGGGATGCAGCCTGTCACCAACCCTATATAATAAATAAATAAATATATATACATATATTGACGATGCTGTACGATAATGGAAACAAGAAATTAACCCCGTAATAAGACTAACACCCACCAATAAATGTGTAAACACAGTACTGTTTGCCGATGACCAAATAATTTTAACATAAGACGACCTACAATACGCAATCTACCGCTTGAATCAGGTATGTAAAAACTATAACCTAAAAATATCAGAAAAAAGACGAAAGTTATGGATTTTCTAGGAAAACAACCCGTTCGTTCCAAGATACTCATAAACGAAACACCCATAGAACAAATATCACACTTCAATTTCTTGGGATGTGACATTAGCTACGAAAATGACAAAGATGTTACAAACTACATAAATTCCAAATGATATGTGGCACCATACAAAGAATACTACAAAACAAGACAAGTAAAGAAACAAAAATGAAATTCTATAAAGTGATGACAACACCTGTATTAACATACGGAAGCGAAACCTGGACACTCCGAAAACAAGATAGACAACGAATACAATCTGCCGAAATGAAATTTCTAAGAAGGACAAAAGGTTGCACACTGAGGGACCATATAAGAATTGAAGATATAAGGACCGATTTGAACGACAGAATACACCAAAACTCATTAAAATGGAGACAACACATTGAAAGAATAAACGAAGACAGATTAGTCAAGCAAGTGGTAAACTACAGACCACGAGGAAGAAGAGACATTGGTAGACCCAGAATAAGATGGCTAGAATGAAGCCTAATCCTTGAAGTGCAGAAGAAGCAGAAGACTATAATATTATTTTTGTTATCGAATAAGCATGAAAATGTATAAATCTGATCTTTAAAAAACCAGCTAATTTCGCCGCATGTTACCTATACTATAGGCATATGTGGGTCGACTATATATCAGAAAACAACTACATTCCTGGCTATGTGCCTACGACGAACATTGAATTATATCTGATAGATAATCGTGCATAATCCCATTTTGGGTAATATGCAGATGCTTGTTAAGCAAAAGAAAGAATTATTAAATTTATCAGAATTTATTGTAGCACAATTAATAAATTACCATATGGAATTTTGCTGGAAATTTTTACTTAATCAATATAATAAATCAAACAAAAAGTATTGCATCAGGTGACAAATATAATTTAGTTTAGTACATAAAATTATTGTGAATTAATAATCGTCAATTTGACCTTCATACGGCGTTTATATTGCTTTTTTAAGAAAAAAAATAATAATGCTTATACCTAAATCATTGAAAATAGTGCTTAGGAGGAACAGTAATTTGATACAGGGTGTAACGATTGCTTGGAGTAACTCGTAGATAAAAATAGTCAATTAACTTTATTTGCCATATGATGGTAAGGTTAGGTTAGGTTAAAACGGCGGTTCGGAGGGAAGCCACTTATGCCTTATGGCCGTTGTGATACCTTGATGGACGGCAGTGCCTTCCCCTTCTACCATGAGAACCAGTTGGAACTTTTAATAAAAAGTGTTATGTCTTTAATGCTAACTGAGCTAAGATCAGATAATTCACCAAAAGTTCGGTAGCCCTAGTATAGAAAGCCATTTTCTGACTAGGGCAGTGCAGTGTCAGAGAAGATGTACCATTGTTTTCTCCTCTTTCTTATCGTGACAGCTTCTACAGAAGTCATGGCGTAGCTCTGCGATTCACATGCGCCGTGTACCAAAAAAAGCAAAACACCACAAGGTTGTATTTGTTTAAATAAAACAGTACATACTTTTTGGATTCTACACATGATTACAAAACATTTATACTATTGGTCTAGTATGGGAATTATATCCGGCCTACCTAAAACTATGACAAGTAAAAAAATAAACCAATTCATGTGCAGAATACTTTTTTGATAATTACTTTATTAATATCACAGTAAGTACATATGTCATTGGATATCTAGAACTAGAATTTAGATGAGTTGCAAAAACAAGGCTACTTCTTTTTTAAAATCAATGATACAAAAACCCCAATTGTTCCAGTTCAATTAGTTACGTTTGCCGGGCAAATTACAATGTGTCGTTGCAAATTATATTTTCTTTTGAATTGTCGGCCGCAATTTTGGCACTCGAATGTTGCTATTTGATTATCTCTATGCACCTCGTTTGCGTGGCGTTGTAAGTAATATTTTCTAGAAAAGATCTTGTCGCACTGTTGACATGTCGATGTTTTTTGCTTGTCTGTTAAAAAAAAAATATGTATAGGCGAACAAACATTTAACATTTCATACTTCGACTGAAACATACAGTTACGAAAGTTTGCCACTTTTGTAGTTATAATATTATGTTACCAAACAAAAAAATACAACAAATTTTAATTACAGTAATAAATATTTAAAAAAAAAAAACTTTTGCTATAACTAGTGTTTGTAATGATGTAGCTGAATTAAATGTTCCGTTACAGGGTATCTTAGAAATATTTTGAATTCGTTTTTATTGGTAGCTCTTCTAACAAAAACAATCAAAATATACAAAATAATTTCTTCTTCGGCATGCTAGAAAACAGGCTTAAAACAAAACTAACCGCACCGATTTATCGTGTTATCTATTTATGTACACCCAGGAAAATACGTGGACAACTGGTAATGGCACGTAGCACCTGGGCGAAAAATAGGTCGATTTAGCCCGAGTTACTTATATCCGAAAATGCTTCGTTTAGCCGTCAGAGGGTTTGGAAGATTGAAGAAAATTATTTTTTTTTATTACTCGAAAACGTGCTGTAGATTGCCAACATTTTTTTGTGTGCTGTTTTGTACTACAAAATTACGTTTTCAGAGCTAATTGAGTTCAATTCAAAAGTAAGAATGGAGTTGGGGCCAGTGTTTTCAGCAGGAAACCAAAGATTGAAATATCTACCAGTCTTGGCAGGTATGCTACAATCTTTCAGGCTGAAGTCTTATCGAATTGTATGCAGGAGAGCTGACTAACAGACTTCTAGCAA
The DNA here is from genome assembly GCA_950111635.1 of Agelastica alni. Lineage (NCBI taxonomy): Eukaryota > Metazoa > Arthropoda > Insecta > Coleoptera > Chrysomelidae > Agelastica > Agelastica alni. The sequence goes on along the minus strand of OX467709.1, from coordinate 22,407,114 downwards.
ACAAAAACATTAGTATAATATCAGACAGCCAGGCTGCTTTAAAAGCACTGAGCTCCAACGAGGTAAATTCTAAACTTGTATGGAATTGCATCGAATCCCTGGAGTACCTTGGTGCGAACAACAGGGTGACCCTACTGTGGGTACCTGGGCACCAGGGGGTTAAGCGAAACGAAAAAGCAGACACCCTTGCAAGACAGGCCGAATCTGCGTTTACTGGACCAGAACCGGTTTTTGGCGTCACTACAAGTACCGCCAAAACAATTATTTCGGACTGGGCGGAGAGAAAAATACTCACGTACTGGTCCGATATACCAGGGTTGACTCACTCGAAGGCGTTCTTACCCAAACCCTTTAACTCCTCGAGAAACACAACCAAGCAAATCCTAGAATGAAGCAGGAATGACCTGCAAATTCTAACGGGACTGATTACAGGATACTTTCGTCTAAGATACCACCTCGGAAGAATGGGTATGAATCAACAAACGGACTCTCGGTTCTGCTACGTGGAATACAAAACTGTTGAACATGTACTTCGTTCATCCCCCGACCTGGGAAGAATAAGGTTTAACTTATTTGGTTATATCAACCTAGAACCAGAAAATCTCATTCCATACAACCATGAACTTAGTGAGAAGGGCTGGATTGTGCGGTGAACTTTAACCGCTAGTGGTGAGCTACAATAAACCTACTAAAGATCTTAGTGGAGAGGCTACCTACGCCTCACTCACATGATACCTAAGAATTGTCAAATAATGACGTCATATGAAAACAATTGTTCATAAAATCAACATCAGGGTAATCTTCTCATTTGTATCCATAACTGAATGTTTGCGATCACATTTTACATTTTTTTTTGGGTCTTTTAAAGTATGTATTAGGTCATCTATCGTTCTCAGCCCGGTCCACTGTCTTACATTGCGTAACCATGACATTTTTTTCCTTCCCATTCCTCTCTTATTTTCGTACATTCCTTCGATAATTAGCTGTCATAATTGGTATTTTGTGTTACGCATTATATGTCCTAGGTACGCTGTTTTTCTTTTCTTGATTGTCGTTAGTAGTTCTCTGTCTTTCTTCATCCTTCTAAGAACGTTTTGATTTGTGTCTCGTGCCGTCCAGAGTAATCACAACCCAAAAAATTTAATCGGGTAGTTGAACTTGGGAAACTTTTTTGTCTGGAAATAGAAATTTGACAATAACCTATTAAAATAATTAGTTCATCAAGTGTTCGAAATGGTTTCCATATTGCTGAATACAAATAAACCGCACACAAAAAATGGTGGCAATCTATCAGCACGTTTTCGAGTCATAAATAAAAATAATAATTTCCGTTAATCTTCCTAACCCTCTGACGGCCATACAAAGCATTTTCGGATATAAGTAACTAAGGCTAAATCTATCCATTTTTCGCCCAGGTGTCTGCCATTACCTGTTGTCCACGTATTTTTCGTACATAAATAAAAATTAATATTTCTTTGGATGTTTGTTCTCTATGCCTTTCTAAACCAATTATCTGATTGTGATGAAACTTTGATGAGTCGTACTGTATACGCCCGCGAAGGTTCCTAAAGAGGTGACCCACCCCCAGAGCATACGTTAAAATTTAAACGTTTCCAGCCAATGAGAATTCATAATGCTTCAGCCGGCCGAATGATTCTTCGTTAAGTATCGAGTCAGTTCGTACGTTAAATTTCGTTGGAGAGTTTGGCATTTGGCGGTTATTAACGTTAACTTAGATTTTGTTGGTTTGATGGAATTTTATTTTTCACAATAATCTACATCTAATTTAATTAGTGCCGAAAAAAAAATAAAGCAGCAATTTTAATCGCTTATTCTAAAATTTACTGGATTATCTGATCTGGATTAGTGTAGTTTTGCAATATATACATATACATATATACATACCTACATTTCCTTTCAATTCGATTTTGACAATTCATATATTTCAATATGTCACGATCAGCAAAAAATTTTTTATCCGAATAACCCTCGAACATTGATGAATGCTCAAAAATTTTATAACATCTATCTCAAGCTTGTTGCTTATAGGCAATCTGTTATAAAATTGTTTCGACAATTATCAATGTCCTTGGGTTATTACTACTGATAATTGTCCGTTTCCAGACTTTTGATCCGCTACTTTAGATAATAAGCAGAGGTTTTTAGGATTGTGTGTTATTCTTTTTGCGAAAGACAAATTTTTTAAAAATAAAGCAATTTTTTTCTATTCGCGACAGTGTCAACGTACGAATGAAATAATTGATAACATCGTTTCTTTCCGTCAAAATGTCAATTTGATTCTATTTATTTTCAAAACGATGATGCCTAAACAATTATCGTACACAGAATTTTAAAATTAAAAAATAACGAAAATAAAATATTTATTCTTAAACAATTTTATTGATTGTCTGCATCCCACATAAACGATGCTAAAAATTATAAAAGACGGGATTTTAATAAACTTGGAAAATTAAAAAAATTTATAAATTGTCTGTACCCAACATAACATTTTTGTTTTGGACTACATTTATCTCAATCGCCATTCGACATTATGCAGAAGTTCTGTAACAGAAGAACTGCAGTTTACATTTCCATGCTGGGGGTGGCAGTTCTTGCTATCTCAAGTACCATCGCAATACCAAAATTCTTGCGTCGGGAGGCCTAATAGCAAACTTCGTAATATTCCAGAAGTTGGCTGTGCTGCATTTTCGGTCCCTAAAGATATTTAAACGCATGAGATTTTTGCTTTATAGTACGATTCCTCCACCTTTATTTTTGTTAATAAGCTATGACAGTATACGTAAGGTGTTAAAAAAAATAAATATACAGACACATTTTTGTTATTGATTGGAAAAACAAACCCTTCATTCCATTAGTTCGCTTTGTATATTTAATATTTTTGGTAGGTTCTCCTGAAGACGCTCGATACAAATTGAGCAAAACGTCGAAGATTTTCTTCTTTTTAACAAAAAAAGACGACTTCTTTTCGAAAAATGGGACTTCTTTACTGGCTGGTCGTATTAGTAGTAACAAGTCGAGTTTTTTTTTATATAAAACAGTTTTCGGGCGTGTTGCGTACACTATTTTTTCGGCAACCAATGGGTGAAGTGCACATAAGTAAATATTTACATTTAAGGCGAGTTTATACACCAAATAAAATAAGAAATGAGTGCAAAATACATTGGTTTATACAGATGACTAAAATAAAATAAGAAATAAGAATGCACCGATGAAATCGAAACTTTTTTGACAATGACTTTTGTGTTTTGTGCATAACAGTAGGTACATAATCTTCAAATTGATTTATTTTATTTCAAATACGGATTTTTTAAATTTTATCATTATCTAAAATTATCCAACTATAGGTATATCTACCATCCATTTCCTGTTAAAAAATGTTATAATGGCATGTTGATAGAGCAGGTATCAACCTTTTCCCAGTTATATGCAGAAACTGATGCAAAATACAAGAACAGTCAACTGAAAGAAAATGCTTGGCTCACTATTGCTTACATAATGGAGGAAGCACGTAAGTGCCAAAAAATCAGAGAGTTTAACGTTTTTTAAATCATTTTTTCTGTAGCTGAAGCTTCTGAACACAAATGGAAGCTTTAAGAAATAAATATAGGAGCCAAAAAATGAAAATCAAAAATACCTCAACAAATAATATTATTAGGTTAGGTTAGGTTGACTGTAAACTCGGAACATTTAGAACAGAAAAGATTTGGATCACGCGCATTATCAGTTTTTAAACAAAATAAAATAAAATAAGACAAAGGGATAAAAGTTGGCTATCTTTTGTTCTTATATTTATTTTATCTTATTTCTTGTATAAACGCTTTCATAGTTTTTGGCATGTTTATCTTTCTTACTTTGATTTATTTTGTTCCTTATTTTATTTTATTTGTTGTATAAACTCGTCTTTACTTATTCATTTTTAAGTGAATACTTGCTAGAAGGTAAATAATTATCGGCTGTACTTACACTCAATGCAAACACTTTTAAAGTCGAGTTTTCACTTTTCTAGTAATGCCTCAAAAAATAAAGTCCACTCTTATTCTGGAGTAAAAAAAAGCAAACCAATACTTTACTAGTAAATTAAATACTCTTATATTTTTAAGGTTAATTTGAAGTTACCTCACCGCAAATTTGATACCTACTAGGTGTTTAAATTATGGCAGCATTTATGAATATTGTAAACGACTTTCAAAATTTAAAAGTGAAGATTTTATTACGGACCATTTTCGACTAAACAGTAACAAAATTAGGCGGTGCTCTCATTTCAACAGACTTGTTTAATACTACTTTATATATTTACAATAATTCTAAACAAATTGCGATCTGTTATCCAAAACAATTTTTGGATTTTCGGTGTCTTCTTCTTCACTGAAAGACATGGTAAGTAACTACCAAAACCAACAACAAACATAAAAACTAATCTACCCTTTCAGAAGAATGAGTAATAATGTTTAAATATTCGTGTGTAAGAGGTCGAATGTGAATAAAAGCATTTGAAATTACTGCCTTGGTTTTATTTACCAATAACAACAATAACTTCTAGTTTTGAGGTATCACTTTACTTGCAAATATAAATGCTTTTGCTTTTAAGTATGTACTTATTTGTTTTCCTTCAATCGATCCAAAAAAGCACGTTTCTTTATATTTAATTTGTAGATAACATTATGAACATTCCAATTCTTGTTATATTCATATTTATATTGAAATTCGAACAATGGATTATATTTGTTTGAAATACTTGGTATATTAAAATGCGGTTTGGAGTATATTGCAATAACCGCGACCAAAAATCATGGAAACATTTAAGAATCAAAAATGTTACTTTTTTTAATGTCGAATTGTTGTTGTTCTTTGCTATGGTAATTTTTTTATTTGATCTGAAACATTTTTTTAAAGTAGATATTTTTAAAAAGGCTTTTATTTATACAGATGTAGGAAAAAATTAACGGAATATAGAATTTACAATACATGTTAACGATATACAGGGTGTGGCGCAAAAAGTTTTGATTAAAAGTAATGGCGGATACAGCTTTGTTAAAAATCTGAAATAACGAAGCTGTAGGTTTTGGATGACGCCGAGTTCAAATATAATGTTGTCCTAAATGCGACACTTCCGGTTATACCGGAAAAAGACGTTAACTTTGTTATTTTAAATAGAACCTAATATTTTTTATTTTATTTTCGAACTCTACAAGAAATTTTTAATTTTCAAGATTTTTCGATTTTTGTCAAAATTTTGAAAAAATCCCAGTCCACATTGACTAACGATATCTGAAATAATAACGAAGCTAGTGACGTGAAATTGTAATCAATAAACAACAAGTGCTTGCCCGTTAACTCAGGGTGTTTTAAACTTAACCGCCAACATGCACAATTTAAATCATATAAGTTGCTTACTTAAAATAGAACACCCTGTATTTTATTTATTGTATTTTTCGCTATATTTTTTTAAGCCAGTTCGTTTGGTATGGGTATTCCCTATACCTAAATCAAACCACTTTAAGATATTTCATAATCTTAGTTAAAACATAATACTACTAAATTATTTCAACATTATTAAAGGGTTAGTTAGAACGTTAATTGTTTATGTTGTTTTGACAGTTTTCTTTACCAGTTTGTATTTCATAGTAAATAATGGCAAATGTAGGATTTACTAATGATGATGTTTTAAATTATATTATTATTTACGGCGAGTGTAATAGAATTGTTGAACGGACTAGCCGTGTTTTTGCAGAAAGATATCCAAATCGACCAAATACACAACTGTATCCACCATTACTTTTAATCAAAACTTTTCGCGCACACCCTATAGCCAGTTGACCAGCACAAAATATAACAAAGAGTCGCGATAGATAATCCAGTATTCAACTAGACCACTGTAGAATGTTCCATTTCCTACGCGTCGCCGCTTTAGCTAACTAGTAGGGACAAATGTAGAATGGTCTAGTTGAATAAGTACCTGATTATCCATCGACTACCAGTTATACTTTGCGCTGGTCAACTGGCTAAAGTACACGTCGTTCAGTTGCATTGTAAATCCTATATTAATTTTTAATTTTTTTTCACGTCTGTATAAAGTTTTAATACTACTTATTGTTAAAAAAGAATAACTTCGTTCCGTTACTTATAAAACTTAAAAAAAAATTTCGAAATGATTATGCTTGCTTTATTTTTAAATCAGTAGTAGTTTACGTAACAAGTCTGGAAAATACTGTTATTTTGGACGAGTAGATAAGATTATGGCTGACTGCTTATCCGGGTTTTCGGCAACCGGTGTGGAATAACAAATCAATAAAGCACGTTCCCTTGCAATATTTAATTGTAAAACAAAATTAGGAACATTCTTATTCTTGATATAAACATTTACATTGAAATTCAAACAATCGTTGCTATTAAAGAGATTTAATTTGTTTGAAATGTTTGGTATATTTAAATGACTTAAATGAGCAAAATGTCAACTATTTTATTATCAAATTGGTAAGCCGTCATTTCACTTTATTATCCTAATTAGCGGACACGGCAGACGTTGTCCTGCCCGAATGTTGGCTTGCCTTCTTTTGGAATATCACTATCAAACTCAACGACGCCGAAAACTTTAAATTTGACACTAATAGCTAAAGCGTTTTTAACAGTTTTATATTTCATCCCCTACCTAAGGACATACATACGTACAAACATTTTTTCATTTATATATATATATATATAGAATAGATAAGGCCCATTTGACAAACTAATAAAAATAAGTATATTTGATTAACGACATGACGCGCATGGAGAAATAGCTGATTTACGAATTCGTTTTTTGCATTTAGGTTTACGGTTTTTTTCACGATGAAAAACCTTCGAAGAATGACAACAAAGACCGACAACAGTTAAAATTGATGATGGTAATATGTTAAACCGGGTATTTAATTATTAAAGGGTTAAACTTCACACGAAGTTTAGAAGTCCGATTCACAAACGACCATTTCTTTTGCTTACCCACAGAGTCGTCAGGAAAGAAACTAGAAGATAGTTTTTTTAGAAAACAGTTCATTGATGTAACTGTGTGACAATAAAAATTGGACGGAGTCCACCTCCCTAAATTTTAAAGCAATACGTCAATCATTTGGATTATTCGCAAAACCCATAGTGATTTTATATATACATATATATATATATATATATATATTAGTATAAATGAAAAAATGTTTGTATGTATGTCCTTCAAAAGCTTCCAAACTGCTGGGCCTATTGGGATGAAATTTTCAGAAGTTGTTTTATACATACCAGGGGTGGTTTTAGTAAAAAAAAGCTAGAAAGTGGTAATGGTACCTCCCATATAACGCAAATGAAATATTCGTAGCCAAACACCTTCGAAAATTTTGAAGCTGTATTAGAGTTATTTTAATTTTAGCAAAAACATTTGTGATCGAAAATCTTTATGAAAGTTAAAATCTTTGTGATTTTGATTCACTACGATTTGGATAACAATTTTTTGGCTCCCAAAAATGATGATGTAAACAACATTAACCATCAAATTGGCTGTTAACTATCCAATAGTTTCTTAACTCTTTGGAACCATCTGAAATGCCACCACATCTTAAATTTAAAAGTTGGTTCACGGTTAATGCTTATTCGCAACTTAAATGCCCCGAAATTGTGCAACGGTGCAAAACTTGCTGGTAAAAAATTATCGCCGAATTTAATCGAAGCCACAATCATCAGCGAAAAATTGAAAGGAGAAGATGTGCTGATACCACGAATTCCAATGATTTCAATAGATTTGCCATTTAATTTTAAACGATTAGTTTCCAGTGCGTGTGTCTTTCGCTATAACCATCAACAAGGCTCAGGGCCCCCAAGTGTTACTGATTTGATCTTACAAAGTTCCTTTTTTTGTTATGTTTTCTGCTAGTAAGGAATAATTTTGGTATGTTATTTTTTCTGAAATCGTTCAAGAATTCCTATACTTTATCGGAGCAACTTCAGACCCCAATATATGCTAATCTAGTATTTTAGTCCGTTGCTAAACAACGAACTTTTCGAATACCTCAAATTTTTGCCGGCCTAGACTTTTGTCACAACAATAAACAAACAGTGATAGTCAAATAAACGATTTCACAGGCAATAAGATGGTAATCAAAAATTGTTATGCATTCGTAAAAATTCGTTATTCATGATGTTGATTGTGATTTCAGAAAAAATATTATGTGTACCTCGTAGTAAAAGCACATTCCCAGGCTTTAATGCTCGTTGTGCTCGGCCAACAATTTGCATTGTCGTCCGGAAATGTATTGCTTTTACTACAAAGATACACAATGTACTATTTTTTCGTCGACCTCTACAAAAAATGACATTTTACGTACCAATTTCCGGACGAAAAATCAGACCATTTTTGGTCGCTATGATACGGCACGGTGAGAGAGAGCGATTGGGTTATTTTACTAAATCCATGATTTATTTAAAACATATGCGCCTGTGACAATAACTGTCATTTGCTGTTTTCAAATTAATTACTTACGAAATCCGCTAGATTTTACGTGTGAATAAGACCGTGGTGTGAATATTAGTGTTCATAATAATCAAAAATGGATAGTGATAGCGATATGGATATCACTAACACTCCTCCGGAGCTGCGGGAATTGGCAACTACGGCCACGTTGGATTTACTCCCCCAGAAATCACGAATTTGATACGAAAAACAATACAACACATCCATTACTTTCATAAAGGTATGTAGATATGCACCTCGGCGAAAAATTGTCTCGCCTGCTTGGCTAGACTTGCAAACTCGACTATAATATATCGTTTTTCGTCCTTGGTACATAAATAACTATTTCTCCGTTCTCTGTGTACTTTCGGCCCGCTACGCAAAACGAAATTGCCGCTTTCCGCCTCCAGTAGGGAGAAAAATAGTATACACAACACGGGCATTAAAGTAAGAAATGTCTCGGAGCACATGTAAGCATACAGCCGTCCGAAAAGTACCCACTTCCCAGGCGCTTGTTTGAGAGAGTACCTCTTTTCCGGATTAGGCAAGAAAGTTGTCATTACCATAGTAACAAAATATTGACCTATCAATTTGATATTAAAATAGTTGTTTTTTAAAAGTTTGCATTGTTTTGTGATATTGTGTGTTATTACAATAAATAATGGGAAGGGATTTAAAACTAGTTGGGAAATGTGTAAGACGAAATCTTCAATGCTGCAGCTGCTGTTACAAACTATTCAAAAATGATCACAAGAAAACAATCAAAATGAATCAAATACCTTACTTTATGTTCAGACTTCAACAGCAAGCATTTAAATATGTAATTATATAACAAAATCCAATGCAACTGTATTATTAAAAAAAGTAGGTTCATATTTAAAACTGCAACTTTGTGAAGTGAAGACAAACTTTAATTTTTTTACAATTTTTAGATACTCCTATAACAATTTGTCAACGTTGTGTATTGGATTTTGTGTTGTATTAACTTTGCATTTTTAACACATCGAATCCATTAAATATTAGCACTTGTTGAAATTTTAATATAAATATTAATATAACAAAAATCGGGATGTTTTTAATTTTGTTTCTCTCGACTCGACCAGCAGTTGTTACGTAAACTATTGTAAGTGTCGACTTGATCTGCTCAACAAAACCAGATTTGGAATTTGGATTAATTTATATCTCTTTTATATCTACTGAAAAATCTACCAAGTGTGGATGTTTTTTTTCCAGTTTTCTAGCGGTTTGATCACTTTTGTAAATAATAAATATTTTCTAAAACCTATTAAATTGCTTCATATAGCATGACCGATATTATAAAAATACTCGTTTTGTAAAATTTGTTTAAAGCAATAAATTATAAAAAACGTTTAACATACCTTAAGATAGTTAATCTCAAATTGCAAAATATAATATTTAATGGAGTAAAAAGTGTTAAAATATAATTTTTTTTAAGTAAATTAACTTTTCTAGACTTTAACATAATTTTAAAAGCAAGGATTACATTATTTTGAACAGTAATGGATAAATTATTTTATTGCTATTATGGAAATGTTCGAATTTTTAATATTTTAATTTAAATGAGATGGATAAATATTTTCGAAATTTGTCGAGTGTTCATTAAATCAAATACATTTATTAGTTTCCAATTTAGAATAGAAAATTATTGTTATTTCAGAAAATCCCATTTTAGTTCAATTGGTTAAAATGTTATCTTTAACCAAAGATTTTATTTGTATGGCTATTTTTAGAGCCGATTTTGTTATGAAAAATATTGAGGCAGATTTTTAAGAATTGCACAGATTACGGACAGACAGATGCGAACGTTGAGGGAGAAAGTCTTACGGCGAGAGATAAACATTTAAACCCATTTAAATGCCATGCCCTCGTGTGTCTTTAAACAGCTTTCGTGGGCGTTCGGGATGGTTGGCCGTAAGCCACGATCGCACAGAAAAGTTCTAAAATAATTTGAGCAACGATAGTGGCAACAATGCAATCAAACCCATTTAAATGTTCATACATAAATTGGAAAATCCTTTGATCTTTCGCCGGGTTTCGCATCTGCGCGTTAGTTTATCTGTGGTTATTGTGCAAATGTATGTAAATTAAAATTTTATGTAATACCATAGTCCGCCTGTACCAGAATTAATTGCTTTTAATTAAATCGAGTTAGGGTCAAAAATCCTTTTCCTCCTACCCTTATAGAAAGTTTACTTTTCTACCTTACACCAGGGAGAAAACTCGTACTTTCCTCCCACTTGTTTTTAAGTATGTTGTATGTGATAAAACTTGTGAATCTATATTTAAACTGTTTGCGTAATTTTAGAACATCTTGTATATCCTATATTCTGATAAAAATTAAACATGTCTAGTCAACAAGTGCCTTTTCGGTCAAAACTTTTTAGATTTTATTAAAAATTACGATTGAGGTGTCATTCGATTCGGAATAGCACGTAAATAATTTTTGAGAAAATTCAAGGGCCGCTCTCAAAAATTGCATAAGTCATGAACAATTAAGTAAAAAAAGGGGGTTTGGTTTTACGCAAAAATCTCAAAAACTATTAGAATAGATTCCCGTTTAAAAAATTAAAAAATTGTTTATTTTCGCTTTGTTATTAACAATTAACCTAGGTTAACAATTATGAAGCTTCATAACGTTAAAAAAAATTTGAATTATTTTATTAACAACGCATTTATTTATAACAATTTTATAAATAGGAGATAAAAATTATTAAAAATCATTGTTAAGTAGCTTCTGATCATAAGAAAACGGATCAATAGTAATATAAAAAAATGTTATTTTTAATGTTTAATGAAGCTTTGTAATTTTTATCACCCATAACTTTTTTTGGGAAATTTCCTCCTTTTTGAATCTCGTTTTAAATTTGAAAAATCTCAAACAGTTTTTGAAATACTGCGATTGACTTTTAGAGTCGCTATTTAATCGAATTTTAAAAAAGGGAGTGATTATTTAAGTGATTTTGAATTCCCAAATATTATATAGCATAAATTGATAAATTGGTCTAATAAACAATAATTTTTTCTTAATTATATTGCAATTTATTTATAAATTAGTTATTTGTGCCGTTAATTTTCAAACAAAAAAGGATTAAGTGGGTAGGAGAAAAAATCTTATGTGTATTACACGTGAGTAAAGTGGCTTTTCCTCTCTTGGATGTTTACTGCCCTCTGCTACGCGTAATAAACTACATCCTGAGGGAGAAAAAGTGGCACTTTCTTCCCTATTAATACAAAATGGCTATCAAAAATCCAATGAAAATGTAAAAAGACCCACCCAAAAGGAACTGATAAAATACCAAATAAGCCAATAAAAAAATTGAACGAAGCAGAAAAAATTAAATAATCAATTAAATGTTGGTGCCGTTTTAATTATTCATAAAATACCTTGTTGGTTGACGTTTTTGTAAAACCTTGTAAAAATCTGGTACACATGAAAAAGTTATAATAAAATTTTGTTTAGCCCAAAAATATTCCTTCAGAAAGCATATTCAATACGCATGTCTTTAAATGCGCATGCGCAAAAATCCAAAATCTGACTAGCAAAAAAAATTAAGCAGTTTGTAAAATAAACATGATTGTTATCTTCGTTTCATCGATAAGTGCCAGTATTGTTAATTTCAAAGTTACATCCAAATAAAAATAAAAATTTTTACGAAACCTTTAAAATCATACCTAAAAAATAAAATAAAAATTAAAATAAACCAAAAATCAATTTTTAACCACAACCCTAGAGAAGAGCCCAGATAATGAAGAATTTTTTTACAAGATATTATTAAACTTTCTGAAGATAGTTTTGGAATTTCGTTCCTTTTGGATGCAGTATGACAAATTTCAATTGTGCAAATTTTTTGGATGTTAGTATATTAATTTTAATGTTACATATTTGAAACTTGCACGTTGGCAATAAATGCATTAGAGCACTTACCTGTTTAATGTCTTAAATCTGCAAGTAAATCCATGATTGTAAAGTCCACAGAAAACACAAGCGGATGATGAAAACCTTTGGTATATTTTCTTTGATAATTGTTACATTTAGTGGTTACTATAGAAAACGATTACCTAACTCGAATTAAACCTAAGAATACAACCTGCTCATAAATTTTAAGCCACACAGATTCTCTAGAACCTGGAATTTGGCGAAATTTATGAAATTTTTTTAACTATTTAACAACTTAATGAAATGGCACACAACACAGACTAGAATATGTTAAGATACAGTCAAGTCACCTATCGACGAACACAAATCCGAAACTAAGTGACCATTTTCGCTCTATAAAATACTTGAAAACTTTTAAGCGTATGTACAATATTATCTTTTTTTTTAACTTTTTTTTCTCTTTTTGGTTTCAATTTTGGTAACTGAATTAGACTAGAAATTTTAGACCATTCAAAAATGTCGCGCTTCGTCCCAAAGATTCCAAGAGATCTTGGATGTGAAATAAAGTACAATTTTCAGGAGTCTTCAAAATGGATTTCTGACATTCGAGAATTTTGATGTTGGAAAATATTTTTTTTAGAACAAAGGTGTAATTTCGTTCGACAAATACGTCTTGAATTATTATATGGAAAAACGTAAAAAAAAAGACTTTTATGATTTTCTCATGGATGCCGTGTTGTCAGAGCTGGGCTGAAATGGGAAACACCAGCTTTCAAATAAAAAAAAAACATCAAAATCGATTCACCCAGTCGAAAGTAACAAATATAAAAAAAATACAGTAGAATTGAGAACCTCCTCCTTTTTTGAAGTTGTTAAAATCTGTGCATTTACCTTTTTGTGAAAATTAAAAGTAAAAATTAATTTTTAAGCATTGTTTTAAATCCAGTTATTATTACAACATAAATACAATCGAAGGTTTCCGTTTAGAAAACGTCAAATATATACAACAGATGACAACACTTCACCTCCTCCAAGCTATTAAATGGGTAACACCTTGCATAATAATCAGGCAATAAGTGAATTGGAAAAGAGACAAGAAACCGAAAAATGTAGAGAAAAATTGTCAGTGGAGCCTCCCTCGAGTCTAAAATGGCGCAGACGACAGTAGCTTCTATATATGCTTAATAAATATAAAGCATTGCTTTGCTTAATAAATATAAAGCATTGCTTATATTTATTTCTTGAATGACCTTTTCCAAAGGATACTTTTGCGTTAAAAATTGCCAAAAAAACTGCAATCGTCGAGAGTAACTTTGTTACAGGTACGACTAAATAAGCTCCTTAAGAAAAGTGATAAATTATTTAGGGAACTTGCAAGAGAACGAAAATGAAGCAGCGATCGACACACTGTTAAAATCATTTGGGACTTTTTGGAAGCAGAGGCATACATTTACGTGAATGGTCTCATGAAACAGTCCTGGTTCTATAAACTGTGATACTGTTGCTGAATTTGGGTAACATGGTATGTTTATTTTCGAAATGTCTTTTCAGATTAGATTGTTGATGAAATTTTCTGTCACAGAAAGAACACTGGAATCGTGCAGCTTTTCCACATTCGTATACCATGTGTCTGCGCATGTTTCCACGATGTTTGTAGATTTTCCCGCAGTTGCCGCAGGGAAAACCCATAGCAGAGTCTGGATCGATATGCTGCAGGATCCAATTTCCGCCTGTAAATAAATACTGCTGTACTAGCGATTTTAATGTTCTATTCCACTTTTTTACTCTTTGTTTTGGGCGTAACATTCACTTTTTTTCGTTCTACAAGTAACTCCAAGTGACTCGGTATAAGTGTGTTAAATAAAATCTTAGTAAAATTTTGGAATTTACCTTGTCAAATTGCAGTTTTGAACTTGTAGGATGAAGCACTCATATGAGCAACATTCTACTACTTTAAATAACTATTATGATTAAACTTTATAAACTTGAAAATGATTAGAATATTGAAAGTTATGAAAAATATAGAATGCTTACTTTTAGGGATAGGATGCTAATAAAATTCAGATTTATTTTTTTAACGAACAACGTAATTTATTTACGAAGTATTTTATAAAACGGATATATTTTATTTTATTCTTCTTTGGCCCAAGTGATTGAAACGGACATGGAGAGTCAAGGGTTAATCTGTAACAACAGAAAAAATTCTTCGTTAATTTCTAACTTACCATGCATTTCTACAGATCACATTTTTTAATTGGGCAGTGTAAAAAAATACTTTTAAATTATAAAAATTCTATTAACTTATTTTAAAATAAAATGTCTTTAAACAAATAAAATAATTTAGTCGATTAACACGATGTTTGAAGCTAATACGTTTTGATTTCGATTTTAATATTATGTCCCTTATGATCTGAAGAAATATTTGCATATGACCATTTAAAATAATAATTAGCTATTCTTTATGACTGGAACTCGAGTTGGAGCTACAATTTTTTCGTTTATTGAAACAAAAAAGCAAAATTAAATTTTTTTTAATTTTACAGATTATTAGGCTTTTATTTAATAAAAACTGCATTTGATACCAAGTTTTAATAACAACGTGCTTTAAAAAAAGTAGATTTAAAGCAATTGCTTTGACGAGTACAGAAATTGGTATTAAGTGCAATTTTTAGAAAATACAAAACTAATAATTTAATTATTTTGTTAATTTAACTGTTTTACATGTTAAGTTATTGATTTATTTGTTTGATGTAAAAAAAATAGCTTGTAAATAAATTTATACATACTTACATAAAAAAATGAAGCAGCCAAACCAACGATGCATTGGAAGTTGTAAAGTAGAAGTGAATATAACATTATGTTAAGGATTTTTGATGTTAAAAGGAAAATTGGAAAAAAGGAATGATGAAAATGTAGAAGTCATCTCTTCGCCAGCAATGTCCCTGAAGCTGAAGTTCCATTTCCTTTGACAAAATTAACTTCCTATTGGAAGTACAATAAACTTCCAAACTATAATGGAAGTGTTAATTCCTGAAGGGAAATTTGAAAATTCCTGAAGGGAACTTTGAAAATTCCTGAAGGGAAATTTGAAAATTCCTGAAGGGATATTTAAAAAACTTGATCCTGAAGGGATTTTAGAAAAAAATTCGTAAGGGAAATTTAAAAAATTATCCTGCAAGGAATAAAAAATATCTTTAGAGGAATAAAAAATATCCCTAAAGGAATAGAAAATATCCATAAAGGAATAAAAAATATCCTTAAAGAAATAGAAAATATCCATTAAGGAATAAAAAATATCCATAAAGGAATAAAAAATATCCTTAAAGGAATAAAAAATATCCTTAAAGGAATAAAAAATATCCTTAAAGGAATAAAAAATATCCTTAAAGGAATAAAAACTATCCTTAAAGGAATTAAAAAAATATCCCTCAAGAATAAAAAATTTTCCCAAGGAAGTTAAGAAAAATCTTTGGAGAAAATTTAAAACAATTTCAAGGATATTAAGAAAATTCCGTAAAGATATTATAGAAAATTCTGTAAGGATATTACAAAAAAATTCCATAAGGATATTAAAGATTCCGTTATGATATTAAAAAAATCCATTTAAGATATTTAAAAAATCCCGTTAAGATATTTAAAAAATCCCGTTAAGATATTTAAAAAATTCCGCAAGGATATTAAAAAAAATTCTGCAATTTTAAAAAATCCCGCATGGAAATTTAAAAAAAAAATCCTGTAGGGGCTTTTAAAAAATTCTTTGAGAGTATCTTAAGAACAAATTAAAATAACTTCCTGAATTTAAAAAAATAATAACTTCCTTAAGGGAAGCTAACAATCCCACCTCCACCCAGTCCGTGCGTTTCTTGAAGAGAAACGTCCGGCCTGCTTACTACACATACAGGTACCATATTAAAATAGCTATGATCCCTGTATTTGACTTAAATTCTCGATTCGACTCAAATTGTGATTGAACTTTTTTTCGTGAACTCTTAAAATGTCACGACGTGAGAATTTTCTTGAGCAGACGGCACAAGAAAATTGCTTAGCGACGCCGCATTCATACTTTAGATGTCTCTCCAAAGTGTATGGTACCGAGTAACCTCTGCCGCAACGTAAACACTTGTAAGGTAATGGGTCTGCAAATAAAAAATTTCCTTTCACACCAGGACCAATGCAAAGACAAGGTTTTCTTTCCATCCCGATTTTTAATGGATTAGCCTTTGAGACATATTAATTAAGTATAATACGCCCAAAAGACATTATCCAACTTTAATAACAAGTTTTTAAAACCAAGATGGCTGAAGCACCTTAAATTGTTGGCCCTCTACTCAAACAAGTCATTTGTATCTGCACTTAGACCCATTTCGATACGAGCTTTTACATGGCGGAGACATTAAAATTCTTATGCTAGCACATCAACATTATTAATTAATTTAATTATGTTGACATGCCAGTTTATTTTAACATTGAATTATGCTGATAAATTTTAAAACTTAAACCTAGCACTATCGCGAAACGAATACTTTCTTCTAATCAATGGTTTACCTCACTATGTGCGTTTTATTGCACACAGCTACAAGACCAATTAAAATAGTTTTTAACATAATTACAATAACGTACTTTATACATTAACGAGTACAGTTTAAAGTAAACCACACTTGTCAAAATATTTTGTAGGCTATAGCAAAATGTTATTTAAAACTTGTAGTGATTAACTGCAAAATATATATTAAAAAAAATTGTTACCTCACTGCGTATGCTGCAATACATACACAGCTACAACGTTGGCGAATTATGAATGCGCGATTTATTTATTTTATTGAAATTACCTCACCGAGTCTAGTAAACTATACTCGGCTACAAAATGGTACTTAAAAAAAATTTAAGCAACAGCATTGTGTAAAATACTTCTTATTTGCAGCAAAAGTAATGGCAATAAGAAACTATTACGATAATGGTTGTTTTTTTTACTGAAAAGTATTTAAGATACTAAACGATATAACTAAAAAAACTTTGATTTGCAATGTAAGTAATTTTGCAAATTAGATTCGTTAGTGTATGGTCTAGTATAAAAGCTTACCTCCTCACTGTACACAATTCCGAGTACAGCTACACCTCACTGCACTAACAAGTACAGCTACAAAATTTATTATGTGTATCTTGAATTTTATAAATTACCTCACCACACACCTAAAGAAAGTACGTGGCTACACCTCGCCATACTTTAAATAAAATGAAGGCTACATTTTTTAATTGCAAACGATAATGTTAGCGAATAACATTACTGAGACACTGTTGGCACAAGTTAACAGCTACAATAGAGTATGTGTTACTTGTAAAAGAATTACCTCGCTATGTACTAAATTTAATACATAGCTACATGAAAAATTGCTTTTAACGATATTTAAATAAAAATGTTTTAACTTGGGCACGAAGTAATGCTTCAAGTTAAAAAATATTTTAATAAATCTGTTATTGCATTGTTTTAATTAAACCTAAAAAAAAAAATTAAAAATTCACTTGACATTGAAGATCTTATTAATTATTATCCAAAAGTATTGGTAATAATTAATTAACTGAAATAACGACAAAGTTTACAAAACGTAACTTTGAGATTATTTCTCACTGGCAATGAAATGAAGTGTTTTTTAATTCACTTACATACAAATGTATGTAAATGACATCTTTTTTTACATTATATGAAATCATGTAATGCAAAATATTAGTTGAAATTAACAAAAAATTTTGCTAATCTCAAACCAGCAGCACAACATAAATAACCTGAATCTACTAAAATCAGCAGATTTAGAAAAATAAAATTTTGCGGTAAAACTAAATTTAGTTCTACCGCCAAAAAGATCAAAGATAAAAAATGTACAAAAATATACAATATATAAAAAGCATGCAAATAATACAATGTTAGACCAAAAAGTAAAGAAAATACAATGAGATAGAAGGCCAACATTATAATTACACAGACACGGTCCAAACTATATTTTACTGTTTAGTTGATGTGGTTGAAAAAAATTAAGCAAATCTTCGATAAAATATAGTTCGTACAGGTCCAAAACAAATTACAATTACCCAACAAAACAAGCACTCGCAGATTGTATGGCAAAATATCTTAATTTGGAGGATTTTTCTTTGAACAAAATAAAATTTTTTTAAGAAAAATGTAAAAAGCGGGAGAATAAAATAACACCGAGACATCGCAGTCTCCGTTACGAAACCAAAGTGTCTTCCAAGTCTCGAGAGAACAATTTTTTTTTAATTAAATTGAATTGATTTAGTATGTCAACAACAAAACATCGACAAAGGAAACAAATTGATCTATGTAAGGTAATAGAAAAATTTGAATCAATTGCAGACGGATCGTTCGATTAGTTAACTAAAAGAGAAATTATTTTCACAATGATTATTAACTGCTAACTGGAAACAATTTGGTTTCATTCCATTCTCCCCCTTCTTACCTTTTTGACGACGATGCGCTCGCTAGGTCCATATTCCAAATTCGTGTTGAAAAAAAAACAAAAGCGTTTAACAGCATAAACACTAGACTGACAATTTAAACACCGCGCATTTAGCAGAATAAATGCATATTTTGAATTTTTTTTTTAATTTGAAGTTATTTTTTTTTAAATAAATGTTAATTAATAGTACCTAGACATGTTTTTATATTTGCGACAATACTTTGTTTTTATCGTTTAAAACTCGCATCATTATTTTCTGTACGTTTATAAAAGCCAAAAAATTTAAAAGGGCATTTTTATACAACGAATGGACCTAGCCTCTCGAACCGGCAGGACACCTCCAAAAAAAACTTGTGAAAGGATGCTCTCAATTCTTGACGGAGGGAGAAGGTAATGGGAATAACCAAAATAAAATACTACATCTACTTCTAATAAAATAAAAAGCTACGTGTTAAGCAATAGGAATAACCAAGGACTACCCGTTAGGAAAGAAATAAAAAATGTTAAAAAACCAGAGACTGGAAGTCAGGGTGTTAAAATTTTGCCATATCATGTGCGAGCTTTTTAAACTCGTCTACTGTAACGAACCAATAAAATTTTTACTTGTTATTTTAGCATTTGGTACAAATTTTCTTTGCTCAGGAGCTTGGAAAATTGAAACTCGCGCAATTTATAAATATTTAGGACAAATTTAAATGCAGATCAAAAAACGCGGAACAAGAACCTGCACCAACTTTTTACTGTATTAGTTCAAAACAGTAGACAAGTCCTTACAATTGAAACAAAAATCTTACCTTGTGAGTCCCGATGTGCACCGACGGCCTCTTGCGCGGCCAAAAATACTTCATCCTGACTTTGATTACCCATATGCCAACCTCCAAAACCTGTAAGTTATTAAAACCAACGTTAAATTTTTACCATTTTGCACAAACTTGAAATTTATTTTAATAGTTAAACCAAAAAAGGTATGGTCAACAAATAACCAATTTTGAAAAGTGACCATGAAGTGATACCTAATGTATTATTAATTAACTAAGGTTATTATACAGATTAGCTTACACATCTCCGATTTCCTTAAAATTTTAGTATGTTGTCAAGTTTGTCATCCTGAACAAAAATATATAAATATATAGGGCGCGGAAAGCATCCTTTTAGGTACTTTTTTGCATTTGTAAAATCAAATTGTAATGATTTTTCAGTACTGTTGTTAGGTTAGGCTAATAATAATTGGTATTGAGGAAGTAGAAGTAAACAAATGAGCTTAACCCAACACCAACAATACCTGGTGAAGTTTGAGGGTTTCTACCAAAATTTAAAAGATCGCCAGACTAATCCACAGATGGGCTGACGTCCCCGCATTTTTAAAGTTCTTCACCAGGCAATGTTGGTGTTAGGTTAGGCTAATTTTTTTACTTTATTAACTTATTGCTTTGCCCTATCTTGGCACTATTTTATTTCTTTTAATGATTAATTTAAATATTACAATCACTAAAAAATTATTATAATTATTTGATTTTTCAAACGCAAAAAAGTATCTGAAGGGATTGCTTTCCGCGCCTTATATATACATATTCTTATTCGGGAGGACAAACTTTACAACATACTAAGTTTCAAAAAAATCGGACCAGGTATAAACTAATCTGTATAATTACCAACAAATGCAGTCATTTATTAAAAAAACTTTTATCGAATAAATGAGTTTTTGGTTACATGGAAGTATTAAAAATCATTACTTTAAATGACACCAGAGGTTAAATTACCTCCAAAAAACAAAATATTAGTGACTTCTAAAAAAAAATTTCCGGTTTAATTTAGAGTGGAATAAAATAAGAACATTGCGTGACAAAATGCTAATAACTTTGTTTACTGGAAAGATTTTGAATCTCCTTAAATGTTAAATTTCGGAAATGTCAGCCGTCGTTATATATGTGATAAAACACAGGTCCACAAAAAAAAATTAAGTCCTGTTTGTTGTTAGGCAGCCAAGGGTTATTTTCGAGTAATTTTCTATGTAGAATCTTAATTCGAGGTCAGAAATTGTCCATCACATCAGAATTTTAAAATATTTTTTTCTTTTTATATTTTTTAATAAAACAGCTCTTTCCTTCAAAATAAGCTGCTATTAAGCATTTAACTAGTTTTTTTTGTAGTTATGATAATTTTAAGGTAAGAAATTTTTATTTCCAAGATTGCTCTGAACCCGGGGGGTTTTGGGGGGTTGGTTATTGTGAATGCTCATGGCGTTGTTGAGATATATTTCATAACTTAAAATAATCATAACTTTGCATGAAAAACTCGTGGGTGAAAGCTCAAAAGCTTATTTTGAAAGGTAAGAGCAGTATTAAATGATGCAAATTAAAAAAAGGGCAAAAGAATTTAGTGCCTCTTGTACTCAAAAATAGCCAAAGACCAATTTTTTTAGCAAATAACCTTAAAATTTTGACGCGTTGGACCAATTTCGACCTTGAATTCCGATTCTAAGCAGCAAAAAATACTTTGTAAATGACTACCAGCGCTACCCAGCAACAGAACCATGTAGACCTGTGTAATGAACTGCAGTTGTAGTCTAACAAACGAAAAATAATTTGTTTTTGGAGTGTTAATACGGCCGGCAAAATTAATCGATGGTTAAAATACGGAAGTAGACAAAATATATACTTAGGTTGCCATAACAATGATCAGAAATGCTCCTATTTTATAAGTTAACATTATAATAGTGAGAAATTTTAAATTAATTACACCAACCAGCCCAAAAGTAAGTATACAGACAGCTATATGCAATGATAAATTATAAAACGGAATATGAATATTTAAAACACCTGATCAGCTGATTAATATTAAAATCTATTTCGAATGATAATTGTAACTCCAGAAAAAAAAAGAAAAGGCACAATCGATTATGTATATGTAACTGTGTGCCCCTATTTTTGAGCCACTTTGTATAGTTTAAAGTTGGAATTTTCTTAGTTTTTTACTGAATACGAAGTTAAAACAATAAATTTAATACAGGTGAAATATAAAAAAACTAATGCTTGCAAGCTTTAAATCCAACACACCAATTATAAAAGATAAGAAAAACTAAACATTTCTTAAAAAAAAATTAAAAAAATTTTATTACCTCCTTTTTTTTATCATTTATATCCAATTGAAAGTGCCCTATGACTAAACAAGATGTGCCTCAAAAATTTGTTCAACTTATTGAACAGGGGATTAGAAAAACAAAACATTAAAAGGCTAAAGAATTCCAATTTATTAGTATAAATTTATTACTATAGCACCACATAATGGTCTTTTTTATTAAATGATTAGGATTTTTTTATGCTGACAATTAAAATGCATTTTTGTTTAATATTTGTATGCAACCAAATAATTATACCATTTTGAAACATACAGAAATAATTTGAATGTACACCATCATCGGAGTCTTCATTTTGGAGATTTAAATAAACTCAAGTCAGGAGGGATGTAAGAATGTCGCAATGGATAATTTACAAATTCGAACAATAATTCACAATTTTGACAGGAAAAATAAAAAGCAAATAACAGTAACAGTTTAACATGTTGAAAGAAGTAAATTCAACTGAAAAACCAATTACCATTTTTATAACCAAATGCAACTGTCATTTTAAGAATGTCACAACGGATAATTTACAAATCTGAATTTACAAAAATTAATTTGTTTTGACAGGGGATATAAAAAAACAAATTTAAACAGTAACAGTTTAACATGTTGAAAGAAGTAAATTCAACTGAAAAACTAATTGCCGTTTTTATATTCAAATGCATCTTTTGCTTAAGAATGTCATAATGGATAATTTTAAAAATAATTCACAAAAATGAATTTTTAAATGTTTTGACGCGAAAAATTAAAAACAAATTAAAAAAGACAGTAACAGTTTAACATGTTGAAAGAAGTAAATTCAACTGAAAAACCAATTACTGTTTTTATAATCAAATGCAAAATGACAACATTCTTTCATATTTACATTCACAATACATAAAAAATTTAATCTGCAAACACCAAACAGGAAAATAAAGATATACCAAGGTGAAAAATACAAAAGTAATTGTATTTAACAAATTTTGGTAACCTAAATTTTCTGGGTAGTGGAGTGTTTACCTTGAAAGTATTTATTAAATATTGTAAATGTAATTCTAGATGAAAGTGGTTAGCCATTTAATAATTTCTCGTGCCAAACATTTATTTTAAAATGTTGGAAAAAATTACCTTATAAAGAACTAGCAAGTATTAATTCTTTACAGGCAAAGTTTAAAAAAGTTATACTTCAAATCAATTTAGAATGTTAAGTTCAAAGACCTGTAATTACCTAGAGGCATTTTGGGTGAAACTTTTGGTATTAATATAGAAATGTGTGAAAACATTAAGCTGTAGTTACTTAACTTGTAACACTTATTTCCCAAGACAAAAATGCATGGTACATACCAATTTTCTCATTAAGTATAAGAAACTTTGGAATGTCCCATTTTTTTACTTAAAAAATAAATGAAAACATTGAATTAAGTTGATTACAATGTAAAATTGTATAAAGAACCAGATGTTTAGTGTACAAGTTTTGATTTATTAAAAATTTATACTCGAATTACTTTTCCAAATGTTAACATATATTTGAAATTTGCTGCAACTAATTGTGAAAAAAGTCTTATTTATAATTTTAGAAATGGCATGTTGTTAGTGATAATGCATTTGTAACAAAATAGTTTCACTTGTGAATGCTATTATAAATAAGTGTTTTACTTAAATTTGGAATTCTTCATAAAAATGTAAATGGAAAAAAACGAACCTTGACTCGATCCTTCCCCTGCTCCATGACTAGGCCCTGCTTGATCATCCACCTGTTCCATATTACTTAAATCATCATCATCTAACGTCAAATCCTCGATACTGTCCTCGTTCATTTCTTCTACATATTCAGACTTTGGTTCCAACATCAGTTCTGTATGGGTTTCGATCTTTTCTTTTATTATAGGAACTTGGGGCATGTCATCTGTCTGTTTATGCCTTGTGAGTATCTCTGATTTAGTTTCTATTTGTTCAGGCACGTCGGCGTTCATTTTCGTAACGGCAGGTAACGTAGGAATGCTTTGGGCGGGTAAACTGTGAGATTCGGAAGAATTAGAGGCATCGTGGTTATCTAACTCCTCGCTCTTTCGCCTTAACCTTTTCTTTTTTCTAGGCCCTGGTGACATGCTCCCTTCCCGGGAGTCCTCTCGAGCTCTTTGCTCTATTGTTAAACCTTGTACCTTAGGTAAGGTAGCGGTCGGTTGTGGACTTTTCGGTGGTGGTGGAGCAGGGGTAGGTTTCCTTTCGGTGTCTCCTTTTCTATTGTCTGATAAACCCTTTATTTGCAGGGATTCTGCTGCTTTTAGCAGTGCCCCTAATTGATCTTGAGATATGTTCACTTCCCCCCTATACATGTAGTCCATCATCGCTTTCAGTTCTTGGAACTTAACGTCCTTGAGGATGAGAATGGGATGCTTGTCAAAATGCTTCGACAACAATGCCTGTAATACAAACAAATCAGGTTAAATTACTGACCTACTTCGTGTTAAAACTAAAGGTGTGAACGTTACTTTTAAAAACTAGATTAAATAACTGTTGGTCATTTAAAAAGTTAAAATATCTTTGAAATTTATTGCACAATTCTTTTACTGCAGATATTTTTATAAACAACTTGCAACAAATAACATTTTAAGAGCTATGTAACAAAATAAGGCAAAATTCTTTGGCCATGAACAGTATCATGGAAAATCATGAGCAGTATCATGGAAAATCATGAGCAGTATCATGAAAATAAAATTTTAAGAGCTGCATAAACGTAGCAAAAAAATTCTTTCGCCATGAACAGTATCATGGAAATATTTATTTTAATCAATAACAAAACTATTAATCATGAGCAGTATCATGGATCTATTTTTCATGAGCAGTATCATGGATCAATTCTTCATGAGCAGTATCATGGATCAATTCTTCATGAGCAGTATCATGGATCTATTCTTCACGAGCAGTATCATGGAACTATTCATCATGAGCAGTATCATGGAAATATTAATTAGGAGCAAAACCATTAAAATATTTATTATGAGCAATATCATAAAACTAAATCGTAAGCGTTATTATGAAAATATTTATCATGAGCAGTATCATAAAATTATTAATCATAAGCAATATCATGGAAACGTTTATTATGAGCAGTATCATGGTGACTTTTTATCAGTAACTTTCACTTTAAATGTAAACCTAATTTTTAACAAAACTAGTATATATTAATTGGCAAGTGCAAGTTTGCCATCAAAAGAGAACATCAATATCGTTTTAATTAAAAATATGTTACTAACTTAAAAAGCAAATAGAATAGTATGAACAGCATCATACTTAAAATATTAAGATGTGAAGAGATACCCCAACTTAAACAGTAGCTTAAAAAAATTTAATAATAAATAAAAAAACTTACTTCGAAGTATGGACTACATGCAGACAAAACTACTTTGTGTGCGTTTAGGCATTTTCCTTCTGCTGCCAATGTACAGTCTACTAATGTGCCGTTTTCCAATAACGTGTCAAAAACGGCTACCAATGTCGATTGATGGTTGTTCCACCGTAAACAAAATTGCTGGTCGTCATCCATTTTACTGTAAAAACGAACCGATGTAAATAACACGATTTAATTTAAATATCACAATCGAATTTTATTTATATTGAGACTACAAAAAAATAATTTAAATAATTTTAGGTCGAAGGAAAAAGTTTCCGTAAAAGTTAAAATGGAGTTGAGTACGTTCTCAATCAAAATGGAGTTTTATTGGCTAGCTGGGCCTTTCACTTCCACTCCGGAGTTTTCATTGGTCGATTCACTAAAAGCACGCAAGCGTTGTAAGCTTGAAAGGTTCCACGTCAGCAAGTGGGGGAAAGGAAAGCGAAGCCTTTGCTTCACACGGCAAAAATGGCCGCTTTTCCGAATCGGCATTAAAAATGGCGAGCCTTTCATTACAAACTTTAGAAAAAACTATGAAAAACCGCCGAACCGCCAAATCTCAAATAAGCGATCAAACTTTTAATTCCTATACACGTTTTTGTTTACCTTTAAGCTTTCTGTAAACAGAAATATCAAAAAAGAGAAAGCTCGGGTGGTACCCGCGACAAGCTACCGGCACAAAACTTAATTATTTATAAAATTTCGAAAATTCGGGAACCAAAACCGTCTCAATAAGTAATATTAAATTATATTTACCTATTTTGGCACACTAAAACTAAATATCACAAATTATTTCACTTGTAGTACAGCTTATGAAGAGACGACGAAACTCATGTGTTAAGTCTTCATAGGGCGGCTTTGAACTAAAAGCGATCGCGTCGTTGGAAACGAATTTGCAACAAAATGAGTTATCGGGGCATAGCTAACGAAACTCAAGTGACGTCGTCTGGCGAATCCGTAATGTTCTGCGCATCAACGCCGGTTGTTTGACCAATCAAAGAAGAAGCTTTCGCGGCTAGGTGGCACACCGGACAAGCTTCAGAGATCCGCGTCGTCAACTATGCCCCATTGACTCCATCCGGCAACGTAGAAGTGGATGGAAGAGAGAGAGGATGGTGAAAACTTGAAAGAGAGAGCGTAGAGATGAGAAGAGAGAAACGAATTTGATCCACAACAAAATAGTGAGCCTGTCTCTTCTAATCGTACAGTCCGTTTTCCACTGTGGTCTTGATTTTATTCCTTTACCCGCGATTTTAATCGTGTTTGTTTTGCATGTTCGCTTGTGTCTACAAGTAATTACGGCTAAACAGGTAAGACCCCTGTTAATGCCTACTTTCGGTTATTTTTCATTATCAAATTCGTCCATATCAACGTGAAGCAACGTCATGTTGTCCTATAATAAATAAACAAAAAAAACAACGTCGACATTGAATAAAAGAGATAGGTTATATTCGGTTTCTTGCTCTAGAACATAGTTAATCAGTGTAGCGCATGTTTGTCTCTTAATCATTCTGTCATGTTCAAATTGATCTATTTTATTTGAATTTGATGTGCCTTGTGCTAAATGCTATGCCCAGTTTACTTCCTATCCTTTTTTCTTTTCTCTATTTACACTTTTATACTTACCGGACCAATATTTTTTCAGGTTACTCTCTAGATGATATAAACCATTTTTATATAGGGAATACCGGAAAAGTTTGTGCTAAGAACATTTTGAATTGGTATTTTTATATTTGCATGTCACGATAGATACGATTAAAGTTACAACTTTAACATAAAAAATACTACAGGGTGGACAAGCAAATGTGTATTGTTATTTTTAAAACCAACGAAAACTAAAACATAAGGCTGTTTTTTAATGGTTTTACATTAAATAAAAGTGGTTTAGCTGGTGGTTTTTTGAACTAAAATGCTGAAAATATTTTATGAAATGTAATAAATGACCGCATTATTTTAGTTCATAGCAACAAGTGGGTTCAATTTTAATAATTAGCAAATTTAGCTTGAATCCTAGTAATTACTGAAATAAGTACTTTGTACTTTTATACAGATAATAGTGAAGGTATGTTAAAAGGTATTTATTTGATTTGTTGCTACACTTAGACAAACATTTACTTTTTACATATTTGAATAGGTTTTCTCTTTAGCAAACTTATTTAACATTGGGTAGGTACAGTTATACAATAAGTATAATTAAAATTATGTTACTGCTCCCTTTAATGGTAGTGATTTATTTTGTTGTGAACTTTCTAAATTGCAAGTAGGTATAACCATGTGGTACAGCAGGGTAAGAAATACTTTTTGTATATGGTTGTTTGTTTACTATCTTGTCATGAAAATTTAATTTAGAAATTTGTGATTTTTTTTAATATTTGCGAAACTGTCATTTTTATTGAATTAATTTTTATTAAATTAATAAATTAAACTAAATACCTATACTATATTAATGAAAAATTATTTAATCAACGTCCAAACAACAGCACAGTTATTTAGTAGTTATTTATAGGTTATGTTAGGTTAGGTTAGGATTTGTTAACAAATGAGTAGGTATTTATAGGATTCATTAACCATTTAAAATACTGTAATTAGAAGGAATATTTTTGTATGTTACTGGTATTTTGGTTTTAAAAATTAAAATTTTGAAATAAATCTAAATTAATTTTCATAATCGTTTCGCTTCTTTACATAAACAATTGAAAATGTATTTTAAATATATTTTCCATTATACAGAATTGGTTCATAATAAGTAGATTATTTATTGTACAATTTATAATTACGCACATCAATAAAATATATTTTTTAATTTAATCGGTAGCGAAGATAAAAAATTTTAATTTTATTAATACTAAGGAATAAATGCAGAAAAAAAATTTCACCACACTTTTCATACCTTATTTAACTTGTTATTTTTTAAACTTACATATTACATCAATAATAATAATTGGTAATGTTCAACTAAAATATAATACAAATGACCTCGAGAAAAATTATAGTATTTTCCGGTGACAGTAGAGAATCGAAAAATATGCTTTTGGTCAAATAATTTTAACAATTTCTATTTACCTTAACTTAAATCTAAATATTTTCCTAACCATAATAAGTTATTTATAATGTCATCCAATACAATTTCTTTTACTATTACTTTTTGGTTTTTTACTTTCCATCATAACTGTCAAAACATTGAATGTGTCGACGGTTTTTGAAATGTTCACTGGTTTCCCCAGTTTAAGTATAGTCATAGGTATAAATTAAGAATTTTACAAATATATTATAAGAATACTGGAATAAAGTTTTTCTGTGCAAACATTTTTGGGTTAAAGTTTAATGTAAATTTTTTTTAATTTTAAACCCCAAGCTGTTTTCTTAATGTAATACATTATTTTTTTATAAACCCTACTTGTATAATCACGCCTTTTCCCCGTAAGGGTAGTCAGAGACCACTTCCCATCACTTGCTATGGTTCTTACACGTGTCTTTCGCTTCTTCTACTTTCATCAGCGCATTTGTACATGCTAGTCGGTTTTTGGTACTCTTGACATGGCCTTTCTTCAAAGCAATTTCGATCTGATCGAGATACGTTCGCCTAGGTTTGGAATGTTCTAGCTGCTCATAAAGGTATGTACTGCGGCCTGTGGCATTGTCATCCCTACAAGGGTTAAGTCAGCCCCTTTTCCAACAAGACAACGTACGTTCTCATATAACAAGGATTACTACAAGATTTTTACTAAAAGGTAAAGTGACTACTACTTTCATGACCTTCTCGCTCCCCAGACCTTTTACCAATCGGACATGTTTTGTTTGGGATATGATTAACAATCGTTCGGGTAATTTACCTCAACCACCAAATAATTCCACTTAACCTTTTTCACCGAGTTAAAGAAGATTGGAATGATATTCCTTTGGATAAAAATCATTTAATTTCTAGCATGCCTCTAATTTTTGTCATTGAATATATAAGAAACCGAGGCGGACCCAATCATGATTAAATAACTTTGATATTTTTTTAATATTTTTCTTTAAAAATGTAGGTAATCAACATTTTAGTGTAACTAAACACACATTCTGTATGAATTTTGATCAACTTTCACTGGATGGCTGGATTTTTTTGGAAGTTAATCGATAAAATAAATGTATTTTTTTTTTTCGTTAAAATATAATCTTATTCGTCTTACGGTGCTTAAGAGGTGTAATATGTCACTGTAATTTTTCATAGTTCTTTCAGTTTATCCGCGAAGTAAAAATGGTTCTTTTTTTGTTTGTTTTTTTTCTGCAACAATGTATGTGTAATGTTAAATATTCCATTGTATAGAGTTGTTTTCGGAGTTGATAGTGGCCAATCCGAATATCTACAACATGACGAATGTTCTGCCTTATCAATAGTATTTTTAGTCTGCTCCTTTGTTTCCACAGTTTGAAATCGTCAGTATAAATGTGTAATTTATACGCATTGGTTTTGTTATCATTTTATAAGGTTTGTTTAGAACTAAATCTTTTAACAAGTTTGAAGAACTTGATATGAACGAAATTAAAATGCAATATTTAACAAGCAGTTACCATTATAAAAATTATTTTAGTCACATAAGTAGGTAATAATCAGGCTTGTATTTATATCAGTATTTAAAAAAACTCCCAGTCGATTTTATCTATAAAATTCATGGTCGTCCTGCACAGCTGTCGATCATTCTTTCAACGATTTCCTGTTCATCCCCGTACTTAATTTTTGTCCTATGCTCCACTCTGTATTGAAATTTTCCACTGAAGCACAGCGAACCGCTTTTATTCTCTTTCTATCGATTCCAGTTATTTTTTTGTTATCCTCCGTTCTCTCCCTATCCGACCTTCGCGCAGTCTACGCAGCTATAATAGCACACAGCTCTAGCTACAGTTGCCAAGTGGCTCGGCCATTGCAGGATTGCCGGATTGCTCAGCGCGTATAAAGATTAAGACGAACGATGATTACGTCATTTAATGTTTTCATTGCATAAAGCAATAAAACAGAAAAAAAATATTAAAATTGTTGTCTGTAATACATAGACGATGTTTTTGTTTGTATTTGGTTTTATGGAAACTATATCCTCAATAATTCAAATGCTTTTAAAGACATAATAAATGTAGAATAGTTTTACTATTAAAAACCTTACTTGCAAATTTACAACTTCGCCTTCAGTAGCACAATCGACTGCCAAATTAGTTACTAACGGCGTATTCTTAATAATTTGTAATTGTTACCAAATATACAGAGTGGGCCAAAGAAAACAGTCCACCCCGACATCTGGCAGCATTTATAGGAATTTAAAGAAATGCAGAAACACGTCGATTTTTGTTCAAAAGGGGACACATTTTTACAATTCAGATATCTGTCATTCGTCAACCCCCTTCCTTCAACTTCCACAACCCCTTAACTTAAAATAGGGAATGTACCAATAGCGCCCAAGTACCACAATCTTACATACATACATACATATAGTCACGCCTTTTTCCCGTAGGGGTAGGCAGAGACCACTTCTTTCCACTTGATACGGTTCTTACACACATCTTTTGCTTCCTCTACTTTTATCAGGGCTCCCATGCATGCTCATCGGTTGTTGGTACTTCTGACCTGGCCTTTCTTCAAAACAATGTTGATCTGATCGAGATATGTTCACCGATGTCGACCTCTACCGACTACCGAGGCATAAACCTTCTAAATGCAACGTTAAAGCTAGTAACAAAGATTATATCAAATAAAATAAATGAACTCACCATATTGGGCGATAAACAACAAGGATTTAGATCAGAAAGATCTTGTACAGATGCGGTATTTGTCCTGCGACAAATAACTGAAAAATCCATCGAGTATAACAAACCAGCCTTCATGTGTTTTAAAGACCTGAACGATGCGTCTGGCCAAATATAACTGGAGGACTTGGTACACCTTCTATACAACAGGCAAATCCCATATAACATAATAAAAACCATCGAAAATATTTAGCAGAGAAACAAAATACAAGCCAAAATTAGAGGCACAACTACCGAAGAAATTCCTGTAAATAATGGTATTCATCAAGGAGATTCCCTTAGCCCCTTATTGTTCAACATCGTTATAGACGAAATAATAAAAAGCACTCGTTACCTGAACGGGTATAACATGGGGAAACCAAACGCAAAATCCTATGCTATGCCGATGATGCTAATCTGATTGCAGAAAACGAAGATGACCTACATGGATTACTATTCAAATTCAGCACAACGGCAAAATGTCTAAAAATGAAGATATCTGCAGCAAAAACGAAATGCATGACCACCTCAAAAAGACCTATCAGATGCAAACTGGTTGTGGATGATAAAATTATACAACAGGAGATAAAATTTAAATACCTAGACATAGAAATATCAGGATACGGTGACATCGAGGCGGAGGTAAGAAACCAAGCGGCAAAAGCAGCACGAACCTCAGCTCACCTGAACGATACAATCCTCCGAAACAAATATATCGGAATCGAGACCAAATCCCGAATCTACAAGGTGGTCACCCGACCTATATTAACATACACAGTGGAAACTAGACCAGATACATCAATTACATGAGAATATTTGAAACCACTGAAATGAAAATAGTGCGCAGGATGGCTGAAAAAACACTTTTTAACAGGGAGAGAAGCGAGGACGTTAGAAGAACATGTAAAATAGACAACGTAAATAAATGTATACTGGGAAGAAAGAAAGAGTGGAACGAACACGTAGATCGGATGAATGACGACAGAATGGTTGTAATAACTAAGCACTTAGGGCGCCGAAGCGTTGGCAGACCCCGCAAGAGATGGAGTGACAACCTCTCAAACAATTAAACGGCAGGAGATAGGAAGAAAAACAAGCAATTTGCTTACATTAAAGAAGAAAGTAGAAGAAGAAGAAGAAGGAATGTACCATGTGTGGCTCATCATTAGAAAGACATTTAAATGGAGTATTCAGACATTTGATTATCTTTGATTTTTTTTATATTTACACCGTCTTTGCAAAAAAGTCTTAATTATTTTAAATTGCAACGCCTGTGTTTTGATAATGTGTCAATGATTTCTGTCATGCTGTCATATTAAAAAAATATGGAAATAATCTCAACTCGATGTTTAATTGTGTATACCATTTTATAAGTAGGTATTAAAAAATACCATAGTTGATTTACTAACATCAACGTTAAATTGTGTTAGTATCAAATTACTAATTTTTTTACAAAATTCGTTTTAATTTACTTTTGATGTGACAGAAAATATGACACGTTATTAAAACATAGGTGTTGCTTTTTATTTTTAAGAGGTGTTACACTTTAAAGTAATTAGGACTTTTGTTGTACAGACAAACATTAAAAAAAATTATGGATGATTCATCTACATGCCTTTTTTATAATGTGCCACACATGGTACATTTCCTATTTTAAATCAAGGCGTTGGGGAAGTAGAAGTGAGGGGGTTGACAAATGACAGATATCTGTATCGTAAAAATGTGTCCCCCTGCGAACAAAAATCGACGTGTCTCAGCATTTCCTTTAATTCTAATGTACTGCCCAATACTGGGGTGGTCTGTTTTTTGTGGCACACTCGTATATTATGATATTGAACTTGTGGTGGAAAATTAATGTTCTTTTTTTGGAACAATCATATGTAACAAACCAGCTATGAAGCTTTGTTTTTGTCTGAACATTTGTAACTGGTCATTTCCTGTTAACTTGGACAATCTAAAAGTATAGCAGACGAGTTTTATTCTGATTTTTGTTTTGTTTTGATAATTTCATTCAATATATGTTTAATATATTTGAGTTGAGAAATTAAAACTAGTTTATCACATTAATATTTTGGAAGTTTAAATTTAAAAACACATTTATTTTGGGTTTCGTCAAAATTAAAGTATATACAGAAACATCTTTGCGTAAAATTGTTAAAGTTGTTAAAATTGTAATCACGACAAATGTTATGTTTGGAAAAAAATATTTTAAATTAAAACAAATGTACCATAGAATAATCATTAAATAAATTTTTTTTACGTTCTTATAACATGTAAAAAAAAATTTTAAAACCATCCTGCTCCTTTTGAAGATTTATTTAAAGTTAATATCCTTTCGTTTGAAAAAAAGTCGTAGAATATCAGTGGTCTGGGTGCGACCCGAGAGGTCCACACGACTAACTTCCCAGTGGAAAGAATGAAAAAATACCATATGTTTTGTTGTTATAATTATTATTAAAATTATTATAAAAAACGATTTTAAAATGTTTATAATAAATTATAATTGTCATTAACAATGTTCGGTTTATGTCAACGGTATTCCTTTAAACTTTTTATCATTTCATAAGCGGTAGCTAATTTCAATTGTTTATAACATTTGAAAATTTTTTTTTTAATTATTATAAACAATAATTATTTGTTAGTAACAATATTCAATTGTTATAACCAATGCTTGATCAATACTGACACAAGTTTAAAATTCTCCAATTCCCATTTTTGTTTTCTAAAACTATCTATTTTATGAAATATTGTCATCATATTTTTCATACAAGTATTCCTATCATGCAATCATATTATTCAAAAAATCTTAAATTCTGTATTAAAATTAGTATAATTTATAAATTGCAAAATTCAAGTAGTTTACCATTTTTTTCAGTTTTTTTATTCTCCATAAAAAACAGCACGACCGATTTTGCTGAAAATCTAATCAGTTCTAAGTTGCGTAATTATGCGTCGAATGCAATTGGTCCCACGTCGATATCATTTTTTGTTCTCGAGATAATCGAGACGAAAAATAATTCCGAATGCACATACGAACATACCTACATACACAGACGTCCACTTAAAAACTATTGTATTCGACTATGGGGACCTTGAAATGTGGAGATATGTCAAAATTCGGGATTCGCAAAATCGAACCCATTACTATAACTTCCACTGGGAAGTTAAAAAAAATATTTTAAAATCAATTTATGTATCGCATCATTCGGACAAATGTCTTACAGCATACATTTTTATTTATCATATGATTATGCAAATAAATAATGAAATGAATTAAAAGAAATTTGTATTAGGTATAGAATTTTAAATAAGCTAGTAGTAATTAGAGTTAAAGTTAATGTAAAGTGTTTTAAAAATGTAAGGTGGCGTGTAACCATGTAAAAGGATAAACAGAAAAGAGGATCAACAAGGTAGAAAATTGATAGAAAGTTTTGAAAGTTTGTTAGGCAGAAAAATTAAAATAATAACGAAGAAAAATATCAAATTATATAAAATACAGAGTTAAAGAAGAAGAGATAGGGAAAAGGACCGATTACTGTAAGTTTTTATATAAAATAAAAAAAATAAATATAGACTAATCCTGACAGTTTTGCGACAGTTCAATTAAATAGACCTTAGGTATATTTATTTAGTAGTTATTTAAATAAGTTAGATTCAAGATTTTATATTAAAGGTTTTATTTTATTTACTTTTTTTAATTATTGTTTAAATTAAAATTTTATATGCAAACAAATTTCATATCATTACATATTTATTTAAATTGAATGAATGAATCCACCCTGACAGAGTTTAATTTTGTTCTAGGCATACCGGCTTTGTTAAAAAAAATAAGCTGTGACATATAAACCTAAATATAAATAGATTAAATAAAATTAAATAAAAAAAAACATATAGCAATATATATGTATGTTTTTGCATCAGAAAATGTATTGGAATTGGAAGTAAATAAGAATAAATTATAAATGGATACTTTTGAGAAAGGGATTGCTGTTTTTATCTATTTAAAAATTCAATACGCTTCAGTTTTACTTTATAATTGTCCATTACTATATCTCTTATTTTTGGGTGTTTTTCTGCCACTGAAAACCTAATTCTTTTTGTAAAACGTAAAGCGTTAGTTTTGTATTCCAGAAAAATTATTTACGATTTCTTTAATTCTTTGTCCCTGTCCTTCTGAAATGAAACCTCTTGAGCGGGCCCTTCCGCTAGCTTTTTTCAGAGATGAAATACAAGGTTTTTTACCTGCATCTGCATCTCGTTTTTCATGTAAAGGGTGATTCATTTGGAGGTATTTTTTTTTAAAACAAAAAATTAAAAAAAACAATTTTGTTTTATAATCTTTATTAGCATACAATAGAACCATTCTTTACAATTATTTTTTAAAGATAATTTCTTTCAAATGTTGTCCGCGTCTACGGTTAACAAGGTCCATTCTCAAGTTCCAATTTTCAATTGGCCAATGACTCGAGTAATATTGGCCTCCTTTGCTTCAATCTTATCTATGTAGACTTTGGACTTTATGTATATATGTCTCTTGAACCTCTTCGGGTTGTTTATCGTCCCAAATACGAGCATTTTGTTTATTTACGAGCCCATTAAGCCAAAAATGGGCCTCTTTGGTGAACATTTTTTTTTTTTCGAAAACAGTGGATCTTCTGCAAGCTTGTCAAGAATCCAACGACTAAATTGGAAACGATTCGGAAGGTCGGTTGGCTTCAGTTCTTGCACTAATTGAAGTTGTTGAATACGACAGGCCAAGCTGTTGAGAACTACGACAAATCGACACTTCATGGTCTTCGCTTACACTCTCCGCTACCGCCCCTATATTTTTTTCACTACGTGCTGGATGTTTTTTTTATTATTGAAAATAGTCGCAAAAAGGGTAGACCTACGTGTGGGCCGCGGACGGCCTGCAAAGCGACTATTTAAAGAGGGAGGGATTATAAAAAGGAGATGATTGTGGACCCGCTTTTTGAAAAGTTGCAGCTCATAGTTCTCTGGAAAAACTGATTTTGGAAGCTTGTTTTATTCCGTAGCAGCCCTGTAAAAGAAGGATTCTTGATGGAGATTGGTCCTTGTAGTGTCAATCTTGAGAGTAAATGGGTGAGACTGATCAGAGTGCTGAGTTATTCGGCCGAATGTGGCCAGTGTTGGTATAAGAGTTTTCATTTCTTTGGAGCATCTGCCATAGAAATATCTGTAGAGTAATGTCTGGTCTGCAACTCTTCTTCTATGTTCTAGTGGGTGAAGGGTATCTGTGAGAGTTGAGCTGTTTATCAACTAAATGACCTTTTTCTGAATGGAATCTAGCTGACGAAGAGAATGCTTTGGTGTTGAACCCTATATGTGCAAGCAATACTCCTGTAGAGGTCGGATTTGAGCCTTGTACGTCGTCAACAGTTGATCAGCAGTAAAAAACTTTCTAGCTTTTTACAGAAAACCTAGCTTCTGGCTTGCTGACTTTGCGATGTTAGAAACATGGTCATGACAAGACATATTATTAGACACCGTGACTTCCAAAATCGAGATGGAGGGACTTAATTCAAGGGTATTTCTGGTCTATTTGGCCGAGTATTATCCAATAATGAAAATTGTGTCTCAAACTTACTGATGGTAGAGCGAATTGTGCGTTCGGTGGGCCGATTATGTGGACCATAAGTTTCTCTAAGCGCGCTATACACATTCCTCGGAGGACGCCCATTTTTATAATAAAGTTGAACAATTTGTAGACGCTGTGCCGGGCTGAGTCTTTCCATTATGAAATGTTAAACACTACTAAACAAGAATGCTACTTCAGTTAGTGATGTGGTACTCGAAAAGTATTCGATTCTTCAAAGTACTCGTTGTATCCGAATACCAGCATACGAGTACTAGTACTCGTGAGCTGTACTCGTATCGCGTGTCTCGTATCTACTGTTTAATTTTGTTTGAACACCTGCAGTCTGCACGCACGGTGACCCACTTAACCTTCTGAGACGAACTGATAAAAAATAGAAATAGAGAATATCGAAACAGATCAACAACCCCTTCTCTGTGATAGATGGATAAAAATCGACCGAGATCAATAGCAAATTAATCAGTAAAACCTAAAACTTAAAAAAAAGTGCCTGAAGATTCGTGATATATTTTAATATTTAAATTATACATGATTATAATTGATAACAATTTATATTATTATTATCATAATGTTACATTCGAAATGTATGAATAGTACCTACGAATTGTTCTTGTTAGTATTCGAATACTTGTATTCGGATGAGTACTCGATTCTCAAGAGTATTCGAATACCAAGTATCCGATTCTCAAAAGTACTCGATTCTCCCCAACACTAAATACTCACCACAAAGAGTACCTCTAAATGAATCACTCGTTATTTATTTACATTTCCAATTACGACGTAGTTTTTCTTACCGTTTCCATTTTAAATTTGTATTTTGAATAAAAAAATATCAGGACAGCAGAAACCCTCATAACCACAGTAAATGTTAAAATGTACATTGGGTTTGGCAGAAGAAGCATGAAAATAGGATTAATGCTGCGGAGATGAGTAGCAGGAGTGACTCGGTTGGATAAAGTAAAGAATAGTGAGATAAGAGAATGCTGTGGTGTAAAAGAAGATGTGGGTACAAAGATAGATAAAGGAATGCTTAGATGGTTTGAACACGTAGAAAGGATGGATGAAGGAAGATTGACGAAACAAATTTATAAGGCGAGTGTAAATGGACGGAAGTCGGTAGAGGTCGACCTCGGAGAACATCGATCTCGATCAGATCAACATTGTTTTGAAGAAAGGCCAGGTCAAGAGTACCAACAACCGACGAGCATGTATGAGAGCACTGATGAAAGTAGGGAAGCAAAAGATGTGTGTAAGAACCGTAGCGGAAGTGGAAGGAAGTGGTCTCTGCCTACCCCTATGGGAAAAAGGCGTGACTTTATGTATGTATGTATATTCCTGCTAAAATTAGGCGCGTATAAAAAAAAAATACTTCTTTGTAACCGTGCAGTGTTCTGTGGTAATCGTCGTGTTTTGTAAACATTCTAATCCCGCTCCTTCGAGTCTAGCCACGTTGGATGCTTTTTAATAATAATTCATTTTTATCACGTTTTTTCAATTCAAATATTCGGTTATTTAGTAGATCCTTTAAGCTTATAAAACAATCTTTAACAGCAAAGTGAAAATTTGTGATGAAAATTATAACTATCTGTACAAACATCGAAAAGCGCGACCGTGTTGAGTAAATATAAAGCTTCGTTCATCCGGCAACCCTGGACTGTTGTTGGTGTGAGACCTTTCTACGAAAAATCAATATGGAAACCCTATCATTCTATCTCTGTTTCTTCCTTTTCACGGTTTTACTCTCTTTCGCTTACTGGCTCTAAATTTAGTACTGCCATTGGTAAACTGACGGTTGTTAAAGAAACACGCAGCCAGATGTCAGATTTGAAGATATTTTTACCTTTTAGAATAAATATTTGATTTTTCCGAATAATAAAATTAATCGCACTAAAATTATTATTCCCTTTGTCAGAATTTATAACTAAAGTTCGATAATAGTATTTAATTTTTTTTTATCCAGAAAATTAACTTTTGCATTTTTAACGTATGGTCAAAAAGTTTTTGGAAATTTTAAAGGAACAGCCTTGTTAGGTGTCAGTATCAAGGCTGGATGTAAATGTGAAAAGAATATACAATACCCTGATTTATCCACGTATGGTCCACCAAAAACTTTCTAGTAATATAATGACACAAAGTTTATTTGAAAGTTGAGTTTTACGTCAAATCTCAACTAAAGATTGTTTGCTGGACCTTTATTTAATAAATCCTATCTATAAATAATATACTTTTTCGTAAATGAAAATAAGCAACAAAATGTTAACGTACTTTTTTCTAGATAATAATATGTTTTCGTGGAATGAGGTATTAATCTTTTGTAAGACACTAATTGTAATGAGTAATAGAACAATTATTTTTATGCTGATGCTGTAGTCAACCCAATAGATCATGTAAAGATACATCCACAGTCAGAATAAAAGTACGTCTCTATCTACATAATTATTACTGTATTTGTATTTTTATTATCTCGTATTTCCATTCTTGTGATAGTTTCTTTGTCAATAAATTATTAACAGTTGAAAAATTAACCAAGCTGTTGGCTACCGTATATTTCCGTTGAATTATCGTGTCTGTTGATTGTGGTCCCCTCTTTTACTGAATAAAACCTTTCCTTATATATTTTTTTTTGGATGTAAGACCAACCGCCCCTATGTCATCATAATGGCCTAATCGATGTTCTTGCAGTATCGGACTTTTGCCACTTTTCCACTCTTTTTCTTTCTTGAGTTCAGATAGTTTGTTAGATTTTCAGAGTTTGTTGTAATATTTGTAACAAGAGCTCGACAAATATGTTTTACTTGAAAATATTGCTATTTTAAATATGAACTTACTCTCGTTTCGAAAAGAAAAGTTTTTTATTAATACCTATAATACACAAAATAAAAAGTAGTTGCATTGGATGTGGTTGTGTATTTACTTTAGCAATATCGAAGAAGCGGACAAACTACCTAGGCGGGGCTCTCGCACACCATTTATTGGGCCAGAACCAATAATAGGGATACCCAAGGCCAGCCTTAAAGCAGCGATCAAAGGCTGGGTCTACTCTCAGCATAGGCTGAAGTGAGCACAGCCAGAGGGAGCTAGGCACAGCAAGCTAATTCTGAAAGAACCCTCACCTAAGCAGGCAGGGAAGCTGCTCTCGCTAAGTAGGGAAAAACTTGGAACAGTTGTAGGGCTTTGTACCGGACCCATCTGCATAATATAGGCGTGTCTGACACAGAACCCATATGCAGATTATGTAATGAGGAAGAGGAAACAGCCACTCATATTATATTAGAATGGGAAGCCACCGCCTAGTGGAGACACTACCTGGGGTGTATTCAAGACCAAGGGAGTGATCCAACTGAGGCAATAGCAGTACATGAGCTTCTACTCCTTACCAGGAGAATTGATGAAATGGGACTAAACTAAGGAGCTGGAAAGGTAGTAAAAGCAGACAATGCTGCAGTGTCCATGGAAAAATTAGTTCTCTTCCACAACTCCTATTTATTCATACTTTAGCAACAAATTATTATATTTAAGGTCAGATATTTTCGATTCAAAGCACATAATCATTCCTTAATAAACGTTCTCTGAGTTAAAGAAAAAACTCCCTGAGTTTAGGTTTAACTGCGTGGATTTGTTAAAAAAATGTAATCTTTAAAAGATTAGTGGACTGTGAGTGTCTAAAATATTTGACAATAAGTGTAAGATTAATAAAACGGACTTTTTGGTCAAGAAATATGAAGAGATGTCCAATCTCATTTATTTAACTCAAAATGCGACACGCTAACCTCACGCAATACTTTAAAAATAGCATACATTGAAAGTTAATAAAGTCAAATTAAAAATATTTAGGCGTCTAACAAACCGAAAAAAGAATATAATATTAAATTTAACACAAAAAAAGTTCTATCAAAGCGTGTATAAAATATTAACAGATTGCGGATATCTTCGAAAAATTTAAACTCTTTTAGAGCGTATCAAATGATAAATAATGATTCGAGTCAAACTAAAAAATGTTTTGTTTTAAAAAACATTTTTTTCTTATCGTACGAAATTTTTTGAAAATATATTATGTATAGATATTTTCTAATTGCATAAATATATACAGAGTGAGTCAACGAGGACAATACCAAATATATACATGTCAGACGGAGAGCAGAAAGAGACAGAATAGGCCAAAACATAACCATGGACACCTACAATTTTAAATGCGTAAACCAATTTTAGTGCCTAGGAGCAGTTAAAACCTCGGATAACGATATATATATATATATATATATATATATAATGATATATACGGATATATTCGGCAGTAATCTAGCCAATTATTATGTAGGGTTCGGAAACATGGACAGAACGAACTAGTACTAAGACGCTTTGAACGAAAGATGTTGCGGAAAATCTTTGGGCCTATAGTAGATGAGAGAAATGGTCAATAACGAATAAGAACGAACGAGGAAGCTCAAAGACCGAGTTTAGTAAACGAAATAAAAGCACATAGGCTCAGGTGGGCCGGACACGGACAGAGATCGTCGAATGAACGTCTTATCA
The DNA here is from genome assembly GCA_950111635.1 of Agelastica alni. Classification (NCBI taxonomy): domain Eukaryota; kingdom Metazoa; phylum Arthropoda; class Insecta; order Coleoptera; family Chrysomelidae; genus Agelastica; species Agelastica alni. Next base: position 22,365,854 of record OX467709.1, on the reverse strand, counting down.
AGAGGATATGGGAGGAAAACCCAGTAGGAAAGAGACCTTTAGGAAGACCAAGGCTCAGATGGAGAGACAATATCGGAGATGATGTAAAAGTCTTGGGAGTACGGGACTGGAAGGAGGTTGAGTTGAACAGGGATAGGTGGAGACGAGTCGTAGATGCAGCTAAGACCCACGAAGAGTTGTGACGCTACGAGAAGAAGAAGAGTCAACGATTGCATGGAGTAAGTTCTTGACTAGTAGGTAACAATAGTCAAAAAACTGTATTTACCATATGACTGCTATATGGTTACAAACTGTTTAATTTAAAAATATTTAGTAGATACTACTTGTATATAGTTGTCCCAAAAAAGCAGAGCAGCATAAAGTTGTATTGTTTTAAATAGAACTTGGGTTTTTTTTTATTTCTACCTGAGTATAAAATGTTTTCGTTGTTGGACTTTTATGCAAGGCTTTTGTCGTTTTTAATATATCGAGGGTCTTGTATATAAAAAAAAATTCAGGCAAAACAAACAGTCAAATTCGGTTTCGTAAAAGTAATATTCTAAATAAGAGCATCTCTTGTGTGTATAAAATTTAACATTTAAAATTACAGGGTGTGCAATATCATCATCTAAACGTAAAAAACTTAAAATGACATAATCTTGCTATTTTTAACGAAACAACTTGTATATTTTTATTTTTTTTAGCGGATCAAAAATAAACCTATAATATGTAACAAATTTATTTAAAGTTTGAAAAGTTGTAGAACTAGTTTTTTCTTGCTCACTACATACATTTGTTGTTTATCTTTTTTAACAAGTGATAACTTTAGTGAATTTATCTTTGTTTAGTCATTAAAACCATCCATTCTATTATTAAAATTGTTATTTTATTACTCAAATCTATTATATAATATGATTGATTCAGTCTGTAAAAATAATACTTTTAATGCTTTCATGGAATATAATGAATAAACCGAAAAATTGAAATATCTGAAAATCTGTTAGAGATAGGTATAGGGACATATCTTACAAAAGTTAAAGGTTTCTTCATGATCTATTAAAGAAAATAAAATTATATAGCGTGTTTAATTTAAATTTTTTTTTTCAGGTTTAGATACAGAGCATGCACACAAAAAAAATACAACTTTATACTGCTTTTAGGAGACACCCTAAATGTTTTTAAAATAAGCATAGTTTGTGACCATATCATAAGACAAAATAAGTTTCATGACCAGTATTATCTACTAAGTAAGAACTTACTTCATGCAATCGCTGTCTCACTCTGTATAATTTAAACGTAAAACTTTTGTGCAAAACGGAAAATGTTCTAACGAACGCTGCATTGTCGTTTCTTCAAGTAAACGGTTCTGGAACCGTCACTGTTTCTTTTTTCCCCATGTGGGGTGAGCTTTGAGTGACTCAGACGCAGCTGTTGTACAGCTACCCAATGATTTTCAGAAATAAGCTGGGTTTTATTATCCTGTGTTTGTATGAGCGTGGCACTGGTGCGGCGGGGGGGGTGACTGACATTTCTGAGCGAGTTGGGGTAGCTGCCGGGCGAGCAGAGGTACTATTTATTGATCCGTCTCCTGTAGGGAGAATATCAAGGATAGTTGGGTGCGCAATTTATGTACGGAGTATCCCAAACTATTATCACCGTTAAAAAAATATATTATATTAATTTAACTGTGTTATTATATACGTGCTGAAAATTCGTTCTTCGCTCGATTATACAGGGTGTTTCATTACTAATTAGAAATATTTTAACTATAGAATCCCGAACTAAAAATATAAAGATTTAACCCAAATCACCTAGATAAAATGTTCTCCTGTCTGAGTTACAGGGTGTTTTATTTGAAAATTATTTGTGCCCAGTATTTTAAAACTATTTAAAGTATTATTGTCATATTTGGTGGGGATTGTAAGTACTATACACCTTACTAAAGTATATTATATGAACGTTTAAAAAATTTCGATAATTAAAATTATGTTTTTTTATTTATAAAGATTGAAGATTCATTCGCGTAATAAATGCAATCAAATGACCCAAAACACCGACAATTAATATACATTAAAATTAAAATAATTGTGCAGCTTTATGTTTAACCCGAAATATCTCGAAAAATAACAACTTTATCGCCATAGAGAAAGAGTACAATATTCACGTAGAAAGTATTAGAGAATCGAAAAATTGTGATAAAATTGCAATTCCGCCAGTGGCATAGAATTTGGAAGAGATTAACCAGTCACTTCCTCCTGTCGTACGCCTGTGGTAGTAGCCAGAAACGTTCATTTAAATAATTTAGTAGGATGTATAGTACTTACACTCCCCAGTAAATATGACAATAATACTTCGAATAGTTTTCAAAGTACTGGGCACAAATAATTTTTAAATTTTCAAATAAAACATCCTGTAACTCTGACAGAAGACACATTTTATCTAGCTCAGTTGGGTTAAATCTTCATATTTTTAGTTCAGGATTCTATGGTAGAAATATTTCTAATTAGTAATGAAACACCCTGTATACATATCTGTATGATTTTAATTTACAAATTTTAAGAATATTGTTTTTTTTTAATTATAATTGGTAATTAGTTTCGAGAAAATTGCAAGATTTAAAGTACAAACATTATTCATTCTTCTTTTTTTTTAGAATATCTCCTTGAATTGAAAATTAAATTCGTAAATTATTGCGTTTAGGTTTTGTTGCTGATAACTTTCAACGTTAGCAACATGTGATTTGTTAAATTATAACATTTATATTCCATATTGAAATGGTATGGAGTAATAAGTCATTTTCTGAGAGCTGTTGGTGGAAAATGCATATTTTTAATTTTTGAATAAGAAGCAACATTCTTTGGAACTGCTACGAGTGACGAAAGACGTCTTTAACTAACTGGTTAAAAAAAGGATTCCTTTATTAACGTAGTTGAAACGTCTTTCGATTCGAAAAATGTCACTCATTTTTTATTGTCCAGTACCTAGGTGGAAAGCCTGTATGCCTCGTGCTGTGTGTCGTCACTTATACCTAGTGTGTCAATTAAAATGACTTCGTTCAGTTGAAACGAGTTTTAGTAAAACGGGGAAATATTTCAAGTTCTCGTCAAGCATTCTTAGGTTGGTCTACTGGACTAAAGCCGCCATCTGGGCAAGGAAAGCGACTAATTATTACCCACATTGAAAATTGTCGGGTGCTAAAATTAAAACTGGTATTTTCCCACATTTACTGAACACATATGAGAAACAAGCGTGGCACAGTCTTAAGTCAGTGATACATGGATTCCTTCGGCAATAAAAGAGCTGAAAATTACAAAAAAATTATTTCTGATAGGGTCGATACCTTTAAAATCATGGGTTGCAGAATGTCCCTGAAACTGCATTTGTTACTTACTCACTTAGATCAATGTAAAGACAACTTGGGAGCATTTTCAGAGGAGCAAGTGGAGCGCCTTCATCAAGATGTGATGGATTTCGAGCTACGATATCAAGGACATTACAATGAAAACATGATGGGAGACTACATTTGGGGGTTGATTCGTCTGCACACAAAAGAAATACCAAAAAAATCCATTTTAAAAAGTTAATTACAGTTTTTTTTTAATTTGTTTTAACTCTCTAGTAAATAAAAGTGATGTTAATAAATAAATCAATGTTTGTTTTTTTTATACGTAACTGAAGGATTTGAAATTTCATTCTAATAGCTGCAAAAGCAAACTTTATGAGATAAAAATATTATTTCTTTTATTAATTAGGTATGTGAAATCAAAATCAGGTACACAGAACTCAGGCACCAAATTCATGTTGACTTGTGTTATTATTCCGTACCAGTTCGAAATAAAGTATAGTATAGTTGAACCAATCTAATGATAATTTATAAAGCTAGTTTGTGAGTAATAATATGGCAATAGGTAGGGTAGTCTGTGAATGTGATAATTAAAATTATCGTTGATGTGAAATTACTTGGGATCGATTTGTCACTATTTAATTAAAAATTAACCCAACGTACATACATACATATAGTCACGCCTTTTTCCCGTAGTGGTAGACAGAGACCACTTCCTTCCACTTTCGCTACGGTTCTTACCCACATCTTTTGCTTCCTCTACTTTCAGCAGTGCTCTTATACTTGCTCGTCGGTTGTTGGTGCTCTTGACCTGGCCTTTCTTCAATACAATGTTGATCTGATCAAGGTATGTTCGCCGAGGTCGACCTCTAACGACTTGTCCATTCACACTCGCAATTTAAATTTGTTTCGTTAATCTAAGCATTCCTTTACCTATTTTTGTACCCACATCTTCTTTTACACCACAGCGTTCTCTTATCTCACTATTTTTACTTTATCCAACCGAGTCACTACAGCTATACTTCTCAGACTACTCATTTTCGCACCATTAATCCTATTTTCATGCTTCTTTTTAACCCAACATGATACATTTTAAAAGAAAAATATGTAATTTGTTATATCACCAATCTCAATCAGTGACGTTACCCTTACGATTCAACTAATGAAGTTCAATTCATTAAGAGAAGCAGTGAATTTATTTTTAAGGTTGTACTGAAATGTTTATTTATAAAAAGTGACTATGTTTTGAAAAAAAAAATAATGAAAATATATTTTTCTTTTCAGAAAAGATGGATGACCAGCACTATTGTTTGCGCTGGAACAATTATCAAAGTAATATGACATCAGTGTTCCATCAATTATTACAAAACGAAGACTTTGTCGATGTTACACTAGCTTGTAATGATCTTTCCTTGAAAGCGCACAAGGTAAATCGTTATTAATTTACTTCTTTAACAATGTTAAATAGTATAAAATTTAACTGAACGAACTGACAAAAACGTAAAAATGAAAATCTTAAGTTGGAACCATATGGAAAACTTTTTTATTATTGGTTTTATGAAAAAAATTTATTTTTGATAAAAAGTTCTGCATGATTCAAAACTTAAAATGCCCCACTATCAGATAACAATTATATATAGTTATAGAAGTTTTACTCAATACAGAAGAATGTTATACAAGTAAAGTTATTTTGAATTAAAAGTTATATTCAAACATGTAATTACAGTCATTAAGCACGAAAATTTAGGTTTGGTGATTATTTAGGTTTTACATTATACATACTACTGTTTAATACTTTCCACTACTGTTTAATATCTTTATCAATGACATTGGTGACATAATTAAGCTTAATTTTTTACTGTATGTTGATGATCTAAAAATTTTCTCTCCTATCATTAATATGACTGAATGTGAGAAACTATCGAAAAATCTTAATCAAATAAGCCAATGGTACAGTCGTAATAATTTAGCGTTAAATCCTACCAAATGTTGCGTAATGTCATATACATTGAGATCTGATCCAATTATATTTGACTATATGATAGACAATTATTCTCTAGACAGACCATGTAATTTTAAGGATCTTGGAGTTACTTTCGACCGAGAGCTATCTTTCCAAAACCACATAGACAATATAACTACGTCAGCAAACCGTATGTATGGATTTATAATTAGAGTAGGCCGCGACTTTAACCATTTAACACTTAAAACTCTCTACTATGCTTTTGTGAGATCAAAGCTAGAATATGCATCGGTTATCTGGAACCCATATTATCAAGTGCATATTTATAAACTGGAGGCAATCCAAAGACGCTTTCTCAAATACCTAAGTTTTAAAGTAGATCGGACTTATCCACTAATTGGCACGGCACACGAGAGTTTACTGTCAAGACATAGCTTTTTCACTCTGGATAGAAGACGAGAATGTTTTAGTGTCATTATGCTACACAAAATAATTAACAATGAAATTAAATGTCAATGCTTACTACATCAGATAAACTTTAAAATTCCCCGTCAGGCATCTCGATACACCGACTCATTCTACACTACCACACCACGAACAAATATACTTAAAAACTCTCCTGTTCATACTATGTAGCAACTATAACCTTATAAGTGACCAGCTTGATATATTCTATTGTAATGTGAGGCAAATTAAGAGCTATTATTATCAGCAGTAATAATGTTGTGTTAGTCTTAAGCTTTCTACTAATGTTAGTCTGATTTTGTAAATTGTGTACTACTCTTAAGCTTTTTTATTGTTAATACTATTGTGCAAATGTTTACTTTGTTCCTGTTCTGTAATTGGAAATCTTTTTTTCTGTAGAACAGTGTAAATAAATAAATATACGTATACGCACATTTGCTACCAATGTTTATTGCCAGTATTAACATATGGAGCGCAGACGTGGACCTTTACAAAACAGACAACACAAAAATTAAAAACAACACAAAGAGGTATGGAAAGGACAATGATGGGCATTTCTTTAAGAGATAGGAAGACAAACGAATACATCAGACGACACACAGGTCAAGGATGTAAAAGAAAGGGTAACCCAGATGAAATGGGACTTTGCAAGGTAAGACGACGAGAGATGGAACACCAAAATAATACAATGGAAGGAAGATCAAGAGGTAGACCGAATACAAGATAGTACGACATCAAGCGAACTGCAGGACTAAAATGGATGGAAATAGCTAAAAACCGCGAAATATGGAAGTCGTTAAAGGAGACCTATGTTCATGTATGAACGCAATGAGGTTGAAAAAAAAATTATAAATTATTTGTCGTTATAAATTTCAATACTGAATTTATAATCTCTTATCTGTTAAAAATATGGTAACCTTTTCATTTGTTAATATTTTTGAACAACTTTGCAATTTTAGTAAATAACCACCAAACCTGAATTTTCATACTTAATCGCTGTAATTGCATGTAACTTTTAATTCAAAATCTTCTTCTTCTTCCGGTACCCTGTCCGATTATCGAACGTTGGCAATCGTATTGGCTATAATAACTTTGTTTACTGCAGCGCGAAATAGTTCAACGGATGATTTGCGATACCACTCTCGAAGATTTCTGAGCTAAGATGTTCTTCTTAGTCCTTGACCTTTACTTCCGGCAATCTTACCCTGCATCACTAAATGAAGGAGGTAATATTTCTCTGGATGCCTCATTACGTGGCCGAAGTATGTGAGTTTTCGGCTTTCTATTATTTTAATTATTTCTGTGTTTTTCCTCATTCGTTGTAAAACTACCTCATTTCTTATTCGGTCCACCCAGCTTATTCGTAGTATCCTTCTGTAGACCCACATTTCAAAGGCCTCCAGCCCATTCATTAATGAGTCGGTCAGCGTCCAACTCTCTACTCCATAGAGCAATGTGGAGAATATATAGCAGCGTGTTAGTTCAAAATAGCTTTACTTTATAACATTCTTCTGTATTGTAAAAAATAAAGGTACTTTAATCTTGCGTAAAATTTCTATTTCTTGACAAACCTTGTTTATGCCTTAAAAAAAATTGATATCTGATGGTGGCACTTTAAGTTTTAAACCGTGCATAACTTTTTATCAAGAATAAATGTTTTTCATAAAACCAATAATAAAAAAGTTTTCCATTTGGTTCCAACTTAAGTAGACACACTGTACCGTCTCCATAACATTTAATGCTGCAATGTTCAACTTTGGGCCTTTGTCTGGCCAAACGTCTAATAACGTCTAAAATATTTTAGGCGTGTAGATCATGTTAATTTACGTTTGGTTTGCCAGATACGTCTAATTAACGCTCATCGTAAAAAAACCCCGTGTATTAACAGCTATAGAAGTACGTAGGTTTTTTTGATAATATCAATTTTAGGCCAAATGGCGCACTTCTAAAGCGGAAAGTGAAAAATTTGCCCTAAAATCGTCAGATAATAATTGTTAATAACAAATAAACTACCAATGCAATATAAAAAAAATCCCACCCACTTCCATAGAGAATGTATTTTTCAGGATATATTTAACATTTCAGTTAATGGGTTAAAAATTGCCCTAGTTGTTTCCGGGTAACTTAAAAATTGAGATTAACGCGTTTAAAGTTTCAGAGTGGCCTTAGTGCGTTTTTTTCTTTTGAAATAAGTAGTTCCTGTCATTATTTCTAATAAATAGCATAGATGGATTACGGCAAGTAAAAAACAGGAATTAAAATTGCAATGGTTCCAATTAGTTCCTACAATTTTACTAGCGATTTCACAGGGTAACCTCGCAGTATATGGCGTCCTTAACGGATAAGTTTGGCCACCCTCATTAATATTAGGGTGTTATTTTTCAGGTAGTGTTATCGGCTTGCTCGTCGTATTTTCAAAAGCTGCTCTTAGAAAATCCCTGTAAACACCCGACCATTATAATGCCTCAGGATGTCGGTTACGAAGACCTGAAATTCATCATAGAGTTTGTGTATAAAGGGGAGATAGACGTATCGCAAGCGGAACTTCAGGTAGGTGCATTTATTTACCGCTTTAAAAATTTGTAAAAATCATCCAACTTCTAAGAAGCTGTATCGCTCCTAACCGTGCTAACAATTTGGACGTACGGTGGTTTGGAGACATTCCTTCAGTGGCTGGAGCAACTGAATTTGTCCTTTTATATATCACGGAGAGTTGGACGTACGTTGAAGTCGTCGTTGTGTTAGAGATAAGTTACTAATGAAAAAGAAATGCCCCACTATCTCCAAAGACGCCGATCTAAACCAAATTGTTAACCGATGGCGTATCGTAAACATTTTGTAACGGTTACTGTATATTTATACAGGGTGATTCAAAAAAAGATGACCCCGTCTCTAGGATAGGTAGAAAACTGAAAAATAATTGGGGTTTGTTTAGTAAAAAACTTTCGTAACGCCATCCGTATTCAAGATAAAGGGCGTTGAAGAAAAAAAATTTGGTTATTACTTCATAATTTTCAAATCGAAATATTCCGAAAGCGGTACACAGTATCGAGTTTTACCAAGAGTACCTTTTTGGTGTAAAACTGAATAATGTTTAAATTCACTTGAAACTTTGATTAATAAATCTAACCCTAAAAAATTTATGTTCAATACTACTTGGTAAGAACCGTGTAACTACCGCCCTCTATGAGAGTTAGATATAAAAATAAATTCATGGGATGTATCAGCTTCTAAAACATATTCGTATAAAATTTTATTACAATGTTTTCAGTGTTTCGGCTACATCGTAATAAATGTGTATACATTTTTTTTCTTCAACGCCCTTTATCTTGAATACGGATGGCGTTACGAAAAAATTTTACCAAGCAAACCCCAATTATTTTTCAGTTTTCTTCCTATCCTATCTATCACAACCATATAAACGTGTCAGTAGCAGTTATCTTAATAGAGAATGTGCTGTCATACAAATATCTGGGAGCCTGGATAGAACAATTGGGTGACCAAACAAAAGAAAAAAGAATGAGAATAGAGATAGCCAGGTCAACATTTACGAAAATGAAAAAGTTGTTCACCAGTCGAGATATCAAGATTGGACTTAGGATGAGAATGCCGCGTTGTTACGTGTTTTTTTGCGCTTTTGGACACTCAAGAAGAATCACACGGACAAACTACAAGCCTTCAAGATGTGGTGCTACCGTAGAATGTGGCGTATGCCCTGGACAGAAAATATCTCTAATGTAGAAGTCCTAAAACGGATGAATAAAGAATGTGAAGTCATTAACACCATAAAAAAGAGAAAGCTTCAATATCCAGGTCATACACTGAGAGGACCCAAATACGCACTTCTCCAGCTGATAGTTCAGGGAAAGATTGGTGGAAGGAGGAATATTGGAAGACGCCGTGTGTCTTGGCTTGAAAACCTAAGGGACTGGTTTAATTGTAGCAATGTTGAACTCTTCCGAGCTGCAGTCAATAAGGTCCGGATAGCTGTGATGATAGCAAACCTCCGATAGGAGAAGAAAGAAGAACCTATCCTAGAGACGGGGCCACCTTTTTTTGAAACACCCTGTTTACAGTGTGTACATAAAGTAACGTAATTGTTGAATAAAAGTTCTTTTAAATAATTCAGGCTATCTACATAAGTTGATTAGAAGTATACAGGTTGTACCGTAACTCCAAAATAACTTCTTGATATAATTTTTTAAATAGCACACCCTGTATATATATATTTTCAGTTTTTTATATTCTATTAAACTACAAATACAACCGTCAAGACCGCATAATTCTAACCTTATTTATTCTACAGTTATTGGGGAAAATAATTTACGGGAACGTTTTTATTACCAAAATAAAATTAACAGAAACAAATAACTTATTAATCTTATTTAATTAGATGTTCAAATTGTCTTCCTTTTTCTTTGGACTTTAAAGGAATTTAAATGACTTTTCTACGTGTATTTGTGTGGCTAGCATGTCGGGAATCATCCCGAAGAATTGGTGTTTTTTTTGTTTTACTCAGTAAAGAAAGAGAAAGAGAAAAAGAAGATGTGATTACAAAGATAGATAAAGGAATGATTACTTAGATGGTTTAGACACGTAGAGAGGATGAATGAAGAAAGATTGACAAGACAGACTTATAAGGCGAATGTAAATGTGCGAGAGCACTGATGAAATTAGAAGAAGCAAAGGATGTGTAGCAAGTGGAAGGAAGTGGTCTATGCCCACCCCTACGGAAAAAAGGGTGACTATATGTATGAATGTATGTCAGACAAATGGAAAAAAGTTGTTAAAAAAAAAGTCATAACGTAACAAAATGATGGAAGACAAGAAAAACAGAAATTGTTACTATCGAAGATGAGATGAGGCCAGAAAGTACAGTTACCGAGTTTTCTTGTTTTTCTCTGTAATATAGTAGAAATATGGAAGAAATTAGAATGAATATTTCAGAAAAAACTAGAATGATCGTCTACTCAAATACAAATTATTAAAAAACGATGCAAACAATCTCTTGCGCCCTTTTAATTTTTGGCATTCATTTTGGAAGCAACAAAAATCAAATTTCAATTGACTTGTGCAGAAAAGGACTAAACATTAATTACCGTACAAGAAACGTATGGGGATAAAGGATTACTATCACTCATTATAAAATTTGAAGCCAATATGGAACGATTTTCAGCAGTTACGTTTTCATAAGAGATAATAAGCAATGTTAGTGCCTTACAAGTGGTCTCCGATTTGCTCTTCTTTGATTAGTCTACAGACAGGAATCTGTAAGAAACTCTCCTGGCCTCCCTTCAAGAGAATATCTAGGGAAGGGAGATTTAGAAGGTGTTCCATCGCTGCCGTTGGTGTGCCGGACATAGCTCCAGTTATGGCCAGGTATGCCAGCCGTTTGTATTATTGTTTATTTTAAATTTCTTTGAAAGCGATGGGTTGCTAAATAGCGACCTGCTTTTTTTTAACTGCTATCCGGTTAGTAATAATGCGGACCGAGCGACCAAGCTGGTTTTCAGGTTTGGCGTGATTCTACTAATCTGCTATTTCGATTCGACCTTAACAAATATTATACAATTAAATAAATAACTATTATTGAATGACGCTTATATATCTTTTATTAATTGTGCCTTTAAAAATAAAAAAACCAATATAGGAACGGTTACTGTAAACCGTACACTGAAAAATTTCGAAAACTGTGCCTTTCTTACAACTTTTCCTTAAAGTTACTTTTGAACGTCTAAATTATTTTTGAAAAAAAAGAAATATATATAAAGTTATCTTTCATCATCATCAGCCTATACTGTCCACTGCTGGACAAAAGCCTCTCTCATATTTTGCCATTTTTTCCGGTCCTGTGCCATCAGCATTCAGTTTCCAGTGAGTCTCCTTATGTCGTCACTCCATCGGGCTGGTGGGCGTCCTCTGTTTCTGTATGCTTCTACTCTTGTTGTTTAAGAGCTCTCTATCATGCGCTATTCTGATGAGTACATTCTCGTTGGTAGTTCGGCTTGTCCACGGAATTTTGAGCATCATTCTGTATAGCCACATCTCGAATGCACTGATGCGATCAATAATTTTTTGGTAAAGCGTCCATGTTTCGCAAGAGTACAACAGAATAGACCATACATAGCACTTGGTAAACCTTTCTCGCAGACGAATGTTAAGTTGCTTGGCACATAATAGCGGCTTGAGTTTCAGAAATGCTCTTCTAGCTATTTCTATTCTATCCTTGATTTCTTCGTCAGGATCCATTGACTGATTGATCCAGCTTCCGAGATATTCAAAGTGTTGAACTCTTTCTATATTCTCGCCATTAAGTGTTATTCTTTCCGGCCCAACATCCATTTTGCTAACAACCATAAATTTAGTTTTTTTGACATTGATTTTCAGTCTCCATCTATTACTTTCTCTGTTTATCTTATCTAGCATACATTGTATTTCTTTCAATGATTCAGCTAGGAGCACGGTATCATCTGCGTATCGAATGTTACTAATGGTTTCGCCTTCAATCTTTATTCCTTCGCCAGATTGTGTTGCCCCTTAAAATATATTTTCCGTGTAGAGGTTAAAAAGTGTAGGAGACAAAATACAACCCTGTCTTACTCCTCTCTTTATAGGTATCTGAGTGGTCTCTTCTCCATCTAGTGTTACCGCCACAGATTGATTCCAACAGAGACAAAATAACAAACGTATATCATTATTATCGAGGGGTATATTCTGCAGAGTTTGTTATGCTGTATGCGATCAAAAGCCTTTTCGTAGTCGATAAAACATAGGTACACCGACTTTCTTACCTTCCAACATCTTTGAAGTAGCGTGTTCATGCAAAATAGCGCTTCTCTGGTACCTAAGCCGCCTCGAAAGCCGAATTGTTCTTCACTCATAATTTCTCCGCATTTGTTGTGTATACGGTTTTAGACAACACGGAGTAGAACTTTTAGAGGGTGGCTCATGAGACTTATCAGTCGAAAATCATTACAAGACGTGGCATTACTTTTCTTTGGCAGAGGGATGGACATGGATTTCTGCCAGTTCAATGGAAGTTAACTGGTTTCATAAAAATCATTGAAGATACGAGTTAGTACTGTAATGTTTTCATCGTCCAGTAATTTGAGCCACTGTCCTGGTATTTGTTCTGTCTATCTACCGTTATTTAAATTTATATTTTACCAATATCCCATTTTCCCACAAATGGTTACAGGTACTGAAATATATGGTTAGTTTATCTTTTGATACATAATATTAATGTAACATAAATGTAATATTTAAATGCCCCCAATAAATATTTGTATTTGAAATGAGCTGCGCATTTTGTGTTCGATAAAATAATAGGAGACATAAAAATTCTTAATTTTCCACTCGATATACTCGTACGTTTCTACAGTGATTGATTCATTCATTGCTTTCTAGTTCTTGCGTAGAAACCGTTGTCTATTCTTTTCTGGTTATGAGATAATGGAAGAAAGGAAATCCAACGTGCCCGTTTTCTACAGTGACGAGAGTCTTACAGTAAATCCATTGGCGTTTCTTGAGATATTTTTCCTCCGGTCGCGCGGTTTTTAAAACTTTTCAATAACAGAGCCGGTTTTTTTCGATCTACGTCAAGTTTGCGTTAATGTGAAAATGAGTAAATTTCCAAATGTAAATTCTAGAGTGTTTCAGGAGAGAAATGGAATTTTTTTAACGTCGCAGATTATATATTTGGAAAAAAAATCCAATTTTTCCATAGGTTTTCTGGTGCAAATAAAAAAAATGAATCTTCTACTGGTTTTTTTTAATAAACTGGGTTTTGAATGTTTTGGCGGTGTTTTAATTTTTTTCAAGTTTATTTCTGGCATTTTGAGAACAGGCATAAAAAATAGCGTTGAGGTAAAACGAGGTATCTTTTTATAAATTTAAGTTATTATTAAAGTTGGATTTTTAGCATTTAGAATATTTTGAACTTCGTTAGGGTTCTGAATGTTCAAGTTTTGTTTAAGCTTATTTGTGGCATTTTTAGAACAAACGTAAAAAGTAGCATTTAACTAAAAGTCCTATTGTGCCATATTTATAATCCGCCAAATAACTGAAATTGCCATAGAGTTTTATTGACCTTACCCAGGCATTCGATAGGGTACGCTTAACTGATGTTACAACTCTACTAATAAAAATGTACCCCAATATAATAAAAATAATCCAGGAGCTAAATACCGAAAATTATGCATATGTGCAAATAAATAAGGCAATAACATCATAATGGATGAAATCATAAACGAAGTAAAGAAAGCTGTGAGAGGACACCGAATGGGAGACAAAAAAATAAAAATAATATGCTATGCTGACGACGCAGTGATCATCTCGAAAGACGAAGGTAACCTACAGAGGCTTTTAAATTCCAACAAATAGCAGAAACGTTCAACATGCAAATATCCATAAAGAAAACAAAATCCCTTGCAGTATCTTAAGAACCGAGAAGATGTAAACTAGCGATTTACGATGAACGTGTAGAACAAGTGATGTCCTTCAAATATCTAGGGGCAAACATAACAAGTAATAGGAACCTAAATGACGAAGTAAAAGCCCAAACAACAAAGGCATCATTAATATCAGGATTCTTAAGAGATTTAATTTGACAGAATAAACATCTGAGCACTAGGAGTTAAGTCAGAATATATAAACAGAATGCCAAATGAGCGAAAGAGAAAAAACCAAAAACACCTCGACCACGTGGACGACTATCTATAAGATGGTATGAAAGCTGGTCTTCAGCATATTAACTGCCCCTGGCAAACCATTTATGCAAACACAGGACTTAGTCCTAACGTAAGAAGAAGAAGAAGCCTATTGTGCCCGCTGTATTTAAATGGGCCCTCAAAGCTGCAACAATGGAGGGTGTTGTCAAGCATTACAGGTGTCAGTTCTGGTTCCTCGAAGTGCCTTTGAGTTCTTCATAGTAGCATAGGTAGTGAAGGGGAGTCTGTTTCTTTCAGAGAACCTACAAAGTGTGCTTTCAGCAAGTTTTATTCACGCAGCAGTGTTATGATTGCATGTATCATTTTCTTTCGTTCAAGATTTATGAATTTTTCTAGTTAGTTCCCAGATTGTAGATTTTGAATGTCTTATTCTTGGGTGCTGTGTCCAGTATTTGCGGTGGTTGTTTCGTAACCAGCTTCTAGTTTGCTTCCTAGCAATACTGTAAACAATGCTGCAGGTTGGCTTTGGCCCTACCAGCTGTTTTGATCCATCGCTAGCTTGTCTGTCTCCTCGTTATCGTGTCTTTCCTGTTGTTCTGGTAAGCACATTAAGTAGAGTTTGTTTTGTTTCCTTAGTTTTACGAGCTTTCTGTGGCATTTTAATACTAGTTTAAAATGAAATTGACTAGATGTCAGCACTTTCAGTGGACTGATTAGAGCACAGGAAAGAATTGCTGTGATTTCGGTCTAAAACACTATAGAAAAGTACTAGTTGTTTTCTGGACGTTGTAATGCAGCTAAAAAAAGTACTATGATCTGAGCTGTACAGTGTACACTAGGTTGACTTTTGATAATCATATTATGGATACAATGGCTCTGAAACTTTTTAAAGGATTTAATTTATGTATTTTATTTGGTCAAGATCCTTTCTTCCAAATATTAGTTCATTTATTTTAGCTGTTTTTTAATCAATATCCACTTATGTCGTACTCCCATAAGGGTACTTTTGCCATACACCCCGAATATTTGCATTACAGACAAGGGCAGTTAGTGTTGTTGCAGGAAAGGGTTACAAGGAGGATGTTAGACAAACTTTTAGCGACTTGAGCATGTTTATCATTTCTTTTAGATATATCTTCGAGTGCTGTATCTATGCACATCAACAACAGTATATTCTAAAAAGTGCAATTACAGCTATGACACAAGGCAGGGCGGAATATAATAAACTTGTAGCTCTAGAATCAGAAAGTATCTGCTTAAAAACAGCTTTTATTCAATGATTGAATTTTTAGACCTAAATCTTCTTCTTATTTTTTATGTAGCTTCTTCATTATCGGAGGTGAATAGATCTGCAGCAGACATGTTGAACCATTCTTCTTCTTCCAATTGACCTTTTGCCCATAATCTTCCCCTGGATTATCAAGTGGAGTATCTATTTTGAATCTCGCATTATGTGACCCAGATAGGTAGATTGTAGATTGTAGAGTGGGTCGTGAAGGCCATGCTGCCTCTCAAGCACTTCGACCTATCAGATCTTTTGTGCATAACCCTTAATCTATTCAAGGCCCGGGATTCCGAGACTTCGAGTAAAGTTTATCAGTTTCCTGGGAGCTAAGTTTCTGATATCGAAGGGCTTTAGGAAGGCCCGTCCCAGAAACTTGAACCTCTTGCAGAAAAGCGCTGGGCATTCGCAAAGCAAATGTTCTGCAGTTGACCCAGATAGGTGATCTTTTTTTTCTTTATATCCTTCAACATCTCCAACTCTTTTTTCATTCTGCTAAGCACTTCTGCGTTGGTCGTGTGCTCCACCCACGTTATTCTAAGCATTCTTCTGTAAGTCCACATCTCAAATGCTACTATTTTTAATTTCGTACATTTTGGTAAGGGTCCAAGTTTCTACGCCATAATACAGTACCGGGAATACATAGCACTTCAGCATGCGTGTTCTAAGATCTAGGCTCAAGTCGCGGTTACAAAGCATCTTCTGCACGTGCTTTCTCTATACGGATCTTGATTTCGAAGCAATAATCAACGGTGCAGGTGATGTTTGTACCCAGATAGTTATATCTTGTAACCCTCTCTAATTGTTTTCTGTCTACATAGAGGTGTTCTTGCGGAGCGTATTTCTTTGTTATAATCATGTATTTGGTCTTTTTTGTGTTGTGTCAAGCCAAAATGTCGACTGGCAGTGACGACCCTGTTCAGCAGTTCTTGTAGGTCCTGCATATTTCCAGCAAGAAGGACTGTATCGTCTGCATAGCGCAAGTTATTAATTGTCTTGCCATTTACTTTGATGCCTCCCAACTCGCATACACGGGCTCTGGCGAATATTTCTTCAGAGTAGATATTGAATAAAAGTGGCGAGAGGACACATCCCTGTCTTACGCCCCGTTTGATTTCTATAGGGTCAGTCGTTTTTTTTTGTACTCGTATTGTTGCCTTTTGGTTAAAGTAAAGGTTGACGATGATCCTAATATCTCATGAGCCCAGGTTTTTCTGGTTTAACACTTCTACTAGCTGGTCATGCCTCACTCTATCAAACGCCTTATTGTAATCTATAAAACAGGCGCAAACTTTCTGATTGACATCGTATTTCGTCTGGAACCAGAGCTTTTCCGCTTTTTGTTGTTTCTATTGCTCGTTTTATTTTTTCTTTCAGAATGGTTTCAGAATGTAACAATATAACTGTGTTACATACTTTGATCATTACTAAGTATTTTAGACCATATTTGAACTTAGTTTTGTTAAAACAAAGTAAATTTCTACGCTGTTATTAAATGACGTAAATGACTTAAATCTTTTATTTTTATATTTTCTTGACTTGCGGAATAGTTTCTGTTTCAACTAATTACTCGTTATACGAGTATATGATTTTGAATTTAAGTTTATGTACTTTTACATCCAGAATTGTATAGGCCCTCTAGATTACGTATGTTTTTCTATTCTTATACTACTATTGACAAACTAATACTCACATCCATTTTGTTAGAAGAGGTTTTTTTCCTTTTTTTTTAGATTGGTTTTGTCATTTAAATACAATTGTGACGTATTTACCAAAAAAAAAAATTTTTTAATAACCATATTGTGTGCTCAAAGGGGAGTACGAGAAATAAATGATAATGAACAAACTTAACGTAACAACAATTTCAGTTTATTTTTCCATCAACGCTTCGTCCTTGAAACCGTCTTTGATGTGATACAATATTATGTATATGTTATTTATCACGCTAATGTAAAAGACGTACGTCTCTGATTTGTGAAGTTTCCGTGTGCGTCTTTTTTATTTCACCTACAAGTTGATGCACTCTGATTCCATGTCTTTATTATTTTTTTTTGTTCCGTAACTTTGCTACAGAATTTATTCACATTACACGACATAAATTTCCATCTCTCGTAAACTTTGAATCCAAGTATACAAACTCATTTACTTGTTTCACTTTTTTCCCCTTAATTAAAACTTCCTTCATTATTAATTGATCGTACACAAAATTGTCAAATACAATTTTGTAGGAAATTTACAGCTCTACAAAAAAGTTCTCCTGCGTTTTTTTCGTAAACTTCAACATTTAAAAGATATTAAAGGTTAAAGTTTAATATTTTTAAGACAAATCTTTAAAAAAATTTCACCAAATATGAGCTCTTAATTTCCATATTTTTTAGACTACTCATCTCCGCAGCATTAATCCTATTTTCATGCTTCTTCTGCTAAACCCAACATTCACTACCATATATAAGTTTAGGAACCAACACTCTTCTATGTACAGCCAGACGTGCCTTTTTTGACACATTCTGGCTTTCTTCGCTCAATGTCACTGTCATACTTTCCATCTCTCGTAAACTTTGAATCCAAGTATACAAACTCATTTACTTGTTTCACTTTTTTCCCCTTAATTAGAACTTCCTTCATTATTAATTGATCGTACACAAAATTGTCAAATACAGTTTTGTAGGTAATTTACAGCTCTACAAAAAAGTTTTCCTGCGTTTTTTTCGTAAACCTCAACATTTAAAAGATATTAAAGGTTAAAGTTTAATATTTTTAAGACAAATCTTTAAAAAAATTTCACCAAATATGAGCTCTTAATGTCCATATTTTTTAGACTACTCATCTCCGCAGCATTAATCCTATTTTCATGCTTTTTCTGCTAAACCCAACATTCACTACCATATATAAGTTTAGGAATCAACACTCCTCTATGCACAGCCAGACGTGCCTTTTTTGACACATTCTGGCTTTCTTCGCTCAATGTCACTGTCATACTTTCCATCTCTCGTAAACTTTGAATCCAAGTATACAAACTCATTTACTTGTTTCACTTTTTTCCCCTTAATTAGAACTTCCTTCATTATTAATTGATCGTACACAAAATTGTCAAATACAATTTTGTAGGTAATTTACAGCTCTACAAAAAAGTTTTCCTGCGTTTTTTTCGTAAACCTCAACATTTAAAAGATATTAAAGGTTAAAGTTTAATATTTTTAAGACAAATCTTTAAAAAAATTTCACCAAATATGAGCTCTTAATGTCCATATTTTTTAGACTACTCATCTCCGCAGCATTAATCCTATTTTCATGCTTCTTCTGCTAAACCCAACATTCACTACCTTGTATAAGTTTAGGAACCAACACTCTTCTATGTACAGCCAGACGTGCCTTTTTTGACACATTCTGGTTTTCTTCGCTCAATGTCACTGTCATACTTTCCATCTCTCGTAAACTTTGAACCCAAGTATACAAACTCATTTACTTGTTCCACTTTTCCCCTTAATTAGAACTTCCTTCATTATTAATTGATCGTACACAAAATTGTCACATACAATTTTGTAGGAAATTTACCGCTCTACAAAAAAGTTCTCCTGCGTTTTTTTCGTAAACCTCAACATTTAAAAGATATTAAAGGTTAAAGTTTAATATTTTTAAGACAAATTTTATTGTTGCTCATGAAGTTTATAAAAGCGCAATAGACTGTCTGACTTTACTTAAGAATTTTTCGATTATACCTCGTAATGAAAAGACCTGATCCATACATCTCCTTTCTCTTCTAAATCCTGCTTGCACATCCCATATTATCTTCTCAGTTTCATTCGTCACTCTTTTCCCTTGTAAGCGGCACGATAACAGCACTGCACCAGTCGTCTGGTACGCTACCACTCCTCCAATAGAGAAATGCTTAAAAATAATTTTTAAGATTTTTTTCATACATAAGTACGTTTGTCTGTATTGAAAAATGGAAATTGTGCATCATTTATCCGTTAGATTCAATTACTTATTAATTTCGGAAAAAAATAACGTCTTTAAAACAAACATATTATTATAGGTATCAGTATTAGAGCAAAAAAAAATGTTTAATTAATCATAAAATTAAAAAATTTCAATTTTTTTCTATTGGACTGAGGTAAAAATAAAAAACTGTAATGCGGAGGACCTTCCTATGGAAATTAAGAGCTCATATTTGGTGAAATTTTTTTAAAAATGTTTAGCAAACGATTTTTCAGTGGCACTAGGCAGTTTTCCTTGTCTTAATGGTGTTAATAAGATCTCGTTCGTAGAACTTCATTGCTATTACAGGGAATTTTCAGCAACCATCGGCATATGCACTTTTGGCACGCCTTTAGTTTATTCAGTGTACTAGTTTTTAACGTCGACGACCCCATGCAGAAGCACAGAAAACACGTAGCTTCTCACAAAATTGTATCTTATTTCAGTACTGAAGCTTTTGTAACTTAACAAGTTACGAATTTTCCAAAATGTTGCTCTGGTCATTTCGATTCCATATCTGGATTCAGGTCTTCTGCAATTCAGCAACCCAGATACCTAAATTTCTACACTCTTTCTATTGTTGTCTCATGTATTTTTATTTCCGGAAGCTGTTGTGGTTTACTGCTTATCACCACGGTTTTTGTGGATTGAACACAATTAAATTAATTTTGTGGATAAATGTTGTATTAATATTGAGAGCGAGAACGTTGGCTAGTTTCACAAATTATAAAACCTTTTAATGAATATTTTAAAAACAAAATAACCGGTAGACAAATACAGACACAATACAAAATTAAACGATAGAATCTAAATTTGGCGAGTATGAAGATCACCTTTGCGAAAAAATCAACTGTGAAATTTTCAAGGTTTTTAAAATTTTTGGTCCTTTGATGTTTATTGATGTTAAATTCTGTAAAATACTTGCCCTATTAACACTTTCAGCGTCCCCACTTTACTATAACAGAAGCGCACATCAACTGCTGAATTAAACCGGATTGGTTACCAATGGCATACCCTAAATATTTTGTAACGGTTACCGAATACTACCAAAATTGGTATTGGAATTGAAAGTAAATGAAAAAAGGTATAATTCCAGAATAAGGCTGCCAAAGGAATTTTCATAAAACGTTTACAGGTCATTAAAACACACCATAAAATGAATATCCTAATAAAAATTTTCGCGCGGAAACATTTTGAAAGTACTTTTTTTAAAAAAAATGTGTGCTAAATTTAGTATGGTGGCCATTTCAAGGGTAATTTTTAAGTTGTTACTTCGATTAAACACTTAAAATTTCTCGTACTAATTTGCAACACAATTTACACATTATAATTCACCTATTTCACACATTTTTTTGCAATTATTTAACGGAATAATTGCACTGAATGCAATTATTGGTGTAATGTTGACATGATTGGGTAAAATTGTTTCATATGACACAAAATGACAAAATTTGTTGTTAGAACTGTTAAATTTTTTTCATGATAATCATATTATAAGAGGTTATAGGCAACCAGAAAACGATGTAGGTGTAGTAGACCCCACGTGGGAGATGCCGGGTTAAGCTAAACAATGTCTTGATGCTCCAGAGTGGCCAGTGCTCTGGTCATTACTGTAATGATTGCTGATTTGGTAATAATGTTTTATCAGAAAAGTAGCGAATGTCCGATCTCACTTTGTTTCAGTAAGGGAGTTTAAAACCACCTTAAAACACGACCCTGGAAAAATTTTAACCGGAAGAGCTGTGTAAGGACGAAAATAGCTAGAATTTAAAAAAAATTAACACCAACGAATGTTTCAAATTAGGGGTATATTTTAGGACTAGCTTTAGTTGATTTACCCATGCAATAAAGAAAAAATAATACCCAACTAACGAAAAAACTTCGCTACAAAATTGTCAGTATATTGAAAGAAACAAATCCTCTTCTGTGTAAAAAACAAAAGACATTGCGTGGGAGATGTCGAGACTGTCCCAGAAACAAAGATAGAAAATCTAATTATACCTGTGAGCCACATGCTTGAAACACCTGTATTTCTTGTGTGAAAGTTGTACTGGCAGGTGCTGTGGTAATTTAAAAAACATTATATTTGGACATTGGTCTTTAATTTTCAAAAATATTTATGGCTTTTTATTAAAAAATTTCTTAAAAGAATATGTTTTTCGACGTTAGAATTTTCTTTGTTAGTTATTTTTCGAGAATCCTCATAAATATAATTTCCAGAAAGATTTTTTAAATTGCTTTTTAACTATAGGTAAGCATAAATATTTTGTCTCCGCATCTGGAAGCCATTTTCAAAGAAAGATATGGGAAATGGGATATGGGATTGAAAGATATGGGAGGTTTTAAAGTGAATGGAGTCCACATTACTAATATAAGATACGCAGACGACAGATGAAAAGACAAATGAAAAAGTCAAGTTATTAAAGAGAGAAAAACAAGATAGGCCATATCCCGAGGTGCCAAAAATTACGAATTACTGAGGTTAATAATTGAAGGAAAGATATCATGAAAGAAGATATGTTGGTAGACGTCAAAACATCCGGTTGAAGGACCTTAAAAGATGGTTCAAGTGCATTTCGACTGAGATATTTAGAGCTGCTGTATCCAGGACAATGTTACCCATATGGATCGCCAACCTTTGCGAGGAGAGGGCGTGATAAAAAGAAGAAGAAGCACAAAGAATACATCAGCGCAATTTTTAAAAAAAAAAAAGGAATAAATATTATTTTTTTTACGTTTTAAAGTTAAAGTATAATACCCCACCTGCGCGGTGATGACTAAATTTTCCTCCTGAATGACCACTTGTTAATAGTTAAATAATATAATGAACCCAATTGTAACAGCTTCTTTAGAAAGATCACTTTTATTGTTTAAAAGATTATTTGTGCAATTCTATTCGTCGAGGCTCTTTTAAACCTTAGTAGGAACATTAAAATTGATACCATAGGGGTCTTAAAAATCTCCTTGTAAAGAAAAATGGATTTATTGAGCTATTACACCGATACGGCCTAGATGCGTTCCACGAAACTTGGCCGCAAAGCGAAAAGCCGTATGAGGAATCAATTATTCTAATACAAATTCAATGGGATCGGTTTCAAATTTGTTAAATATGTAACATGGTTTATTATTGAAAATGCATTTTATCTTATTATTTCATTTAAATTAAAAATACATACATAACAAGTACATACATTTGTACATAAAATAATAACAGACTTCAAAAACCAACAATAATCTATAAACAAAAATGAAACAACTTCATGTTACATAGAATATGTGTATGTATACATACATAATTTTTTTTAAAAAGACGATGAAGAAATGGTAACCTGCAGATCACTGTCGTCATCATTTTTCGCTGGTAAGGATGGGCCTGGCTTGAAAAAATTGTCCAACGTTGTTTGTCTTACAAAAAAAACACTTCTCTATTTCGTTCTGCAATGATTTATAACAGCTAATGGCTGAGCTAATTCCTCGAGAAACTAGTGCTACGTTCGACGTCAGGGTTCAAGGAGTATGATAGAAAAGAGTGCGCTTGCAAGATGGGCAACATGTAGATATATCGGCATCGAAAAAAATTTTTTTTGCCGTTATAGCGAAACATTTTAGGCCGTAAATCGAAAACGTGCCTTAATTGTAGAGGGCCGTTATAGCAAAATGCCGACTATTAGAAGAAGGAGGGATTATAGAAAGGAGATGATTGTGTACCCGCTTTTTGAAAAGTTGCAGGTCATTGTTCACTGGATTTTGTTGTTCCATTCCGTAGCAGCACTGTAAAAGAAGGATTCTTGATGGAGATTGGTTCTTGTAGTGTCAATCTTAAGAGTAAATGGGTGAGACTGTGACCAGTGGTGGTATAAGAGTTTTTATTTCTCTGGAGCATCTGCTATGGAAATATCTGTAGAGTAATATCTGGTCTGTAACTCTTCTTCTATGTTCTAGTTGGTGAAGGGTATCTGTGAGAGTTGAGCTGTTTATCGACCGAATGGAATCTAGAACACGAAGAGAATGCTTTGGTGCTGAACCCCAAATGTGCGAGCAATACTCCAGTGGAGGTCGGATTTGAGCCTTGTACGTCGTCAACAGTTGATCAGGAGTAAAAAACTTTTTAGCTTTCCACAGAAAACCCAGCCTCTGGCTTGCTGACTTTGCAACATGGTCATGCCAAGACATATTATTAGACACCGTGACTCCTAAAATCGAGATAAAGGGACTTGATTCAATGGTATTTCCGGACATTGTGATGGAATGATTTGAGGAATTCACTTTTTTGAAAAACGTGGTGCTTTGTGTTTTCTGGGCGTTGAACTGAACAAGATTATTGGTTCCACACTCGACGATTGCTTCAAGATCTCTATTAATTAATTTATTTATTTTATTTTTTAATTAGGTGGTAAACGTGTTTATATTTTTTTTAATTGAAGAAAAATTATGGTTAAGTTTTTGATCTCTTAAAACCTTCACCGGTAGCTGCTTTAACTTCTCTCAAAGTGTTTTCCCAGATACGGCCCGATCGCGTTGATTGTTTTAGACATTTTCCATTTGAATGAGAGCTAAAAATACCAACTGCTCCTTGTAGAAATGGGACAATGCACAACACAATCTGAAACTGTCAGAGACAAACGCGTAAACGTGTGGGTCGTTGATCTCTAATGACACATTTTTTATACGACACTAGATAGCAACATAATAAAATAATAAAATAGAAATACAATATATAATCAATAAATATTTTTATAGTTTTATTTCTAACATTACAACGATTAAGTTTCATACCAACGAGGCGGAATTTAACGAAACCTTTTGTTTAAACAGTTTAAAGTCTTAAAGAACTAAAAATTTGACTATTTGATGCAGTTACAACCGCGATTAGTTTATCGTTTGGAAATCGATTTTAATTGCCGACATTGCTAAAGATTGCCCAAACATCTTAAAGCCTTTAACTGTAGGACTTGATAATTTACATGCTTTTCTGAGGCACCAAAAGTATGGAGGATCTTAAAAAGAATATTTCAGGAAGAATTAGATGTCGACGCGACGGCAAGCAACAGAAGCAAGAAAGGAGAAGAAGAAGAAGAAGGTAAAGTAAGAAGATGAGGTGAAGTAGGATTGTAAGTTTTTGCCTCTGTAAAATTTGTGGGTCATAGCATGGTCATCCTGTCCATTACAGGTGGATTTGTTTTTTAAGGAAATTAAACACTATATAATTACCATGTTTGGTATATTACAATGTTATACAAAGGCGGCTGTGACAAAGAAATTAAACGCAGACTGGCCATAGCACGTGACTTAACGATAAAACTAACTCGAATATGTAAAGACTCTGCAATATCTCAACGCAACAAACTGAAATTATTAAACTTTTTGATCTTTCCCATTGCCACATATGCTTCTGAGATCTGGACTTTAAAAATGACCAATCGAAGAATAATAGATGCTTTTGAAATGGGGGCCTACAGAAGAATGCTGCGAATTTCATACACAGAACACCGTACTAACGTGTCAATTCTTAAAAAACTAAAAATCACCACAAGGCTATCAACCAGGATAAACCAATCATACATACGGTATTTTGGACATATTTCAAGAAGAACGAATGGGCTGAAAAAACTTATTGTAGAGAAAAAAATCAATGGTAAACGACCAAGAGGAAGGTTTCCGACGCGCTGGGTGGACCAAACCAAAGAAATCATTGATCACGGACTGTAAGAAGCTTCTCTTGCAGCTCAAGACAGAGAAGGATGAAGAACTACGATCCGAGC
The DNA here is from genome assembly GCA_950111635.1 of Agelastica alni. Taxonomy (NCBI): domain Eukaryota; kingdom Metazoa; phylum Arthropoda; class Insecta; order Coleoptera; family Chrysomelidae; genus Agelastica; species Agelastica alni. The sequence continues at coordinate 22,340,413 of OX467709.1, read as the reverse complement.
ATTTGAGATATGATGTCACCAAACTCTCTCGAGAGTAAAAGGACAAGAGAGAGAGACATGGTGACGCCATTTTGTCGTCTATTTAAACATGATCAATTGTACAAATTCAGGTCTCTTTTATCATTTAGAATATTGTCACTGGCTGTCGACCTAAACTGTATTTTATCCTTAATAGGATTCACGTGTTATTCTATTACTGCAGTAAAAATGAACATTTTTGTTAAAACTCAAAAATTAATGCTACATGGTATCACGTGGGTTTTCTAAGCTCTCGACGAAGACTAAAAAGACCAAAAAGTCCTCAAACGGAAGCGGTCAAGAGTAGTTGTTGTTTTAGGGCGCTGATGTCAGCTTTTCTATTGGTTTGCTTGTGACCTTTATGTATAATTGGTTGCCTATAGCACGCGCCTATCTGGGGAACCAAGTGAATAATTAGTTGCCTATAACACGAGTCTATTGACTGTAATAATTAGTTTTTTAAATAAAGGAATGTTTTTTAAGAAACAAACGGTAAACGATTCGTTAGTTTCAATTCAATAGCAGTTGGTTTACTTCGGTCAGTTTAAATGTAGTTGGTGCACAAAATAATAAAACCACAGATTCGCGTTTTAACTCACCCTGTTTACAAAGTGAACTAATTGCGAAACATATTTGACTAATGTTTCTACTACTATTTTCTGAAATTGTTCCTTACCCCTTTTTTGGCAAGTAATATTTTATTTTATGTAATTAGTAGGTACGGATACTTTTACTTATACAATATCCCAAAACGATGATTTTTGTTAAATAAGACTAGAATCTGTGAAATTACTAAACAATATACATAGGTACTTGGTAACAAATTTTTTTTTATTATTTTGTCACTAACGAATAGAGCAATCCTTAATGATCTTAAAAGTAGTTACACTGCGCATTAGAGAAAACTTATTTATTATTTTTTAATGAAGTAAAATGGGTTAGTAGGTGGTATACTGAGAAGGCATACCGATCCTTGGAAACGATACAACAGTCATTTACTTGTCAAGCACCGATCGCCTGATTGAAAAATTAGATAACTGCATGTACGTTCATAGTGATTCCATAGGAAGAAGAAGGAATTCATGGTTAAAGAACTTAAGAGAATGGTACAATTGCCAACAATTAAGATCTGCAGTATTAAAAATACGCATAGCTTTGATGATAGCCAAACTTCGGAACGAAGACGGCAACTAAAGAAGAAGAAAAAGTTCGATTTGTAACATTTATGGTGGTTTAAAGTTAAAAACGTATCTTTGTAATAAAGTAGCCTTTACAGAGTTAAGTTTAAATCTTAACAATGGATGAAAATTATCGGAGAGCTATTGAGATTGAAACATTGCTGGCAATTGGAACAAGTCAACGGGATATAACGAGACGTTTGAATGTTAGTCGTTCAACTGTAAAAAGAACACACCAGCGGTTTTTGGAGACCGGCTCTTACCAACGGCGGCCCGGTACGGGTTCAGCAAGCTCATAGAACAGCATGTCTACTGTTCGACGACGGTTAAAAGAATGTGGTTTGACAGCTTGCAGTTAAGCTTAAGTACCCTTGCTTACTCCACTCTATGCCCGCTCGCATGAGAAATGTCATCCAGAATCGGGGTGGTAATACGGCCTATTGAAGAGTGAACCCTTTTATTTCCTGTCTCCTAAGTTCAATTATTGTTGTGTCAATTGAATGTGTTATTTTTCAATAAATAAATAAATTTTCAAATTTTTGCTTCCTTTTTGCTTGTAACCCGTATAAACATCATATGATATGCTAAATACATTATTGAATAAATACACCATACATTTATTACAACAAAAATAAGCTAAATTTAAGAAATTAGATAATTCCGAAATATTCTGGGGTGGTCCGTTTTCTTTAACGCGCAGTGTATACAGGGTGATTCATTAATAATGCTCTAAAGAAACGACATTTTCAGCATGAATTCAGTAAATATTTGGTGTGGTGTGATATCTGATTTTATTATTGGTCCTTTTGAACTTTCTCCTAATCTGAACGGGCCCTTCTATTTGAACTTTCTTGAACAACAGTTAAACGCACTACTAAAAGATGTACCACTAGCCATAAGGCGGAACATGTGGTTTATGCAAGACGGGGCGCCGCCACATTTTTATCTCCCAGTACGGCAATACCTGCATGAACATTTTCCTCACCGGTGGATTGGGCGTGGCAGTGAATTTGTTTGGCCACCTAGACGTCCAGATTTAAACCCTCTAGACTTCTCAATATGGTCACAAATGAAGGACATGGTTTACAAAGATACAATTAATTCCATCGAAGAATTACATACATACATACATAAAGTCACGCCTTTTTCCCATAGGGGTAGGCAGAGAACACTTCCTTCCACTTACTACGGTTCGTACACACATCTTTTGCTTCCTCTACTTTCATAAGTGCTCTCATACATGCTCTTCGGTTGTTGGTACTCTTGACCTGGCCTTTCTTCAAAACAATGTTGATATGATCGAGATATGTTCGCCGAGGTCGACCTCTACCGATTTGCCCATTACGACAGAAAATTCAAGAAGCTGCTAATAATATTAAAAATAATCCACAAATATTATTTAATATTCAAAGATCTTTAAAGAGACGCCTTACAAAGTGTATTGAAGTGGAAGGCGGGCATTTTGAGCATTTACTTTAAATTTTTCCTGTATTACTGTTACTGATTGTTATTTGTTGTCTTTACTTATGTTACCCCGCATAGTAGTAATTTAAAGGAATAAATTCATTTCACAATAAACAAAATTCATTGAATGTTTAAAAGGCAAATAACTCAAAAACTGATAGAGTAACATGAATTAAACAAGATTACCTTTTTTATTTAAAATTGAACTGCCTTTTAGATTTTCTAGTCATTTTAGCCATAAGTTATTAGGCAAAAAAAATATTTTGTAATTTACCTAAGTAACAGGGTGTAACTAACGCCCTGTATGAATAGTGCTAAATTCAGCATAAAATTTGTAATTTTCATGCCAAAAAACATAAAATTGCCAATTTTTAAGACGATGCTGCTTAAAATCACAAAATTATTAAGAAATTTCAAATTAAAATTCCAACTTTAAATACGCCGTATCTCGTAAACCTGCAACATTTGTATGAGCTCAATCGCCATATTTTGGTGTATAGTATCTCCAGTTCAGAGATTGCCCATTCTTAATGAATCATCCTGTATATATTTATAATTTTTTTTTATTTTCTTTTAATTCCAATTCATTTTTTTAACATAAACATCTTAGGTAACCGTTAGGCCACTGTACCCAATTCGGTTTTAATCAGCACTTGAAGTGGCGATAGCGATCTCGTAAAGTTGGGGAAGTTGCAAGTGTGCTTTTTATTAGTAATTTATCTCTAACCATTATAATTGTAACAAAAAAGTGAATTTTGTTTCATAAATTGTCTTGATGGAGAATATTTTGAAAGTCAATTAAACGATGATAACATCTAAAATTTTGTTTCTCACATTGTTTTTTTTAAAAAATTTTTAAGGGGTGGAAGTCTACTTTGTGCTTTGTACATATAAGAAGTTTCGTTTTAAAAAAAGATTGAAATGAGAATTTGTGAATTCTGATAAAAAAAAGTTGTTGATTAGTTGTTTTTTCCCCCTGAATCGGGTCCTGCTAACTTTCTACTAAATTTCAGCGTTAATTACCAATTTTTATGGCTCGTTGTTGCAAACGTGTTTAAAAATATTAACAAGCAAAACGCTTACGTCATTATCGTTGGAGGGACTTATTGGTATACAAAAAGCTGGTTTCCTTCTTGCATCATAATTACTAAAGCATATTTAAAATACACAAAAGTTAAATCTAAATTGTCATTGATAACTGTATAGGTTGTTTTATTTATTATTTAAAAAACCACTGCGTTTTAAATATGTATTTATATAATTTTTACGCGTTTTGAATTAATTATCTTATCTTGTTAAACAAATCATAAATGTTAATCTCAGCTTTAATTAAAGGTGTGAACGAAGAAACTATTTGAAGATAAAAACTCATTTGCGTTATCCTCGGGTCCTTTATAAATTTAATTTACTTCAAAACTAAAACTGTATAAAATTAAAATTGTTGCTGTTTAAAAATATTTGTGTGAAAATTGTGTTTTCCAACTCAGGCTAGAATACTTTAAATATACGTATGTACTTACAAAATCAATTTCAACACTAAAAAGAAAAATCGTATGTGTGCTGCCATCTGTTGTATAAACTTATGTATACTCAATGTTATTTTTGTCCGCTGACCTACAGATTCCTGTAGAAAAACAATCATAATTTCGCCATTTTAAATCCAAATTATTTTATTATTTCTTTACAAAATTTGACTGTGTTTCTATAATATAATCAAGGTTTCATAGATGTTTTTAATTTTTAAACATTTTATTAACATTTTTGGCAATATTAGACAGTTAACAATTTACGTTGGTTTCCAAACATAGCAGCCTCTGCCATCTGCCGACTAAACTCTGAATTATGTGGTAGGTCAGATGTACAGTTCCGTTAAAAGTTTCCTGTTTCACAGTAAAGTTTTGTTTGATGAGCACAGACGGGTATGTATTTATAAATAAATAAAAGACCTTTTAATTGTTACTTTAACAGCTTTATTGTTTAAATTTTTTGATACAAATGGAAAGTTACACTTTTCTTCTTAATTGCCATAAAGTTTAATCACTTTTTTAGAAGAACGGTTGTAAAAGTGACAATGTTTGGTATTCATACCTACTAAAAAGGCAAGAAAGGTTGGTGGTAAGTCATCGGTCGTTGTTCAAAAGTAAGAGGATGCCGGGGAATGTTCTTGTGCTGATTATTTTTTAAACATATCTTTTAAATAAAAACACGACATTATTTATCGTTAATATTAAGTTTTAATTTATTTATTACTTTTAATAAATTAACGACTCGTTTTAAACATTTAAACACATTTTACTATTTTTTAATGCCAACACCTACGAGGTTTCATATTAAAGTACTATTGCTCATTTCACCAATATACGACGGTATCGGATTAGTCACCGAGGTATCGACTTAACGGGCGCACTGTGTTGAAAGGTACATTAGTAAATTCCCCTAAGATATAAACCCGAAATTCTTTTGTTTATTATTATGCTTTTGTTGAGAGGTTTTATTTTTATGTTTCGCTTTATTGTGAACAGAAATCGTTGATGTAGATCTCGATAAGTTTTTTGGTTAGAAATACGCACATATTTAATTATGTTAAAAGGGAATGCAAAAAAAATAAATTATCGGTACAAATTTAATAAATATTTTTAATTTTGTAGTACTTACGGTATTATCAATTATTATCAAGCATCAGATTTATAGTCATCATAATCAAAATCACTGTCGTCGCTATCCTCATTCGAATTGTAAATGATAACAGGATTAAATGCTTCGATGCGGTTTTCACGAACCCACCATTCCTCTATTAAATTTTCACATTTTGTGACACATTTTTCCCAAATTTTGGAAGTGGCAGAATTAAGTGCTCGTTGCCAGGTTTCCAAAACAGCCTTATCACTGTAACCATCAGATCCAATGTGATTGTCATAAAAAGTTTTTTATATTCCTCAAATATACTCTATGGAATTAAATTGGCAATGAAAAGGTGGAAGTCTTAGCACACGATGTCTATAACTAAGTATAATTTATTTTCTCTACCGTCCAGGAGTTTGTTGGTTGCTTATTTAAAATTTTTGAATTGCACGAAACATTATCTAATACAATGACAGATGGTTTATGTTACGATGGTAATAGTTTCTCTTTTAACCATTTCACAAACATCTCTGTATCCATATTGTCATGATAATCGGCCGATTTTGATTTTGACAAAAATAAAAGATCCGCCCCATCAACAAAACCATGCTTTTCACCTGCATGAATAATAATGTGTCTTTTCCAACACCGTCGGTGTGTTTTATAGACTTTATGTTGTCGTCCTGCCAAATTATTTTTGTTCCACCTCTAGCAAAAATCCAAGATAAACAAATGAAGAGCATTCTTGTTTACAGTGAATATAATTTCTTAAAAATTTAATTCTTTTGTGCACGACTCCCGCTTTTTCACACAAAGCCTTTCGGTTGTCCTCATTTTTAAACTTAAACCCTATATGTTTCAAAATTCTCCAAAGACTCGTTCTAGAAATTTTAAATACATCTTTTACTTTTACTTTTTTTAATAATAAATCCAAAGAGACATGTCCTTTTTTTTCACGCATTTTGTACACAATGTCGCGAATTTCAAATTTGTAAGCTTCGGGAAAGTCAACAGTCTTTGAATGTCGGCAGGGTTTATATTTTTTTACTTTTTTTTTACTATTTCCATCTTTCACACTTTTTAAAACTAAGCTTAATTTTGTTTCACCAATATCCATCGCACCACACACACGCTTACGTATAGATAAAACTGGGAGTAACGGACCTCCATTGTTCTTGTTCGCAGTAAAATAAGCGTGTACATTAAATATTAATGCATCTACATCTAAAACATGTTGCGGCATTTTTGCGGTCTATTAGGTATACATACACTACTTGACATTACAATCGGTACTATACGATTTTAATGTCAGTGATAACCCAGGTTTACTAATTACTTTTCTAGAAATCTAACAAAAATGAATTAACAAGCCAAATTAAAGCTTAATAGCTAATTTAATAATTAAAATTTGTTTGGATTACTTACCTACCTCTCTTATTCTGTACAATAAATAAAGTCATTAAAAACAGATTTGGTTGCACAATTAACCATGCTAACAAATAAAAATATTAACCCTTAATTTCCAAACAAGAAGTCCCTTATAAACTAAAACTAGTAACCTAAAAAATTTGTTTAAACATTTTAGGGGAATTTACTTTCGTACTTCTTAAATGTACAGTTGAATACTGGTTATCGAGTTTCTAACGATAATCCGAAACCACCATATATTCGTGAAATATTCTATAGTACTAGTAGGATAAAAATAGTTTATTTTTGAAATAGTAGGTACATTCCAAACATTATCTTTCTTTATCTATCCAGCAACTAACAAAGGGTCGCTTTTAAAGATTCCTTTATTTTTTAATACAAGAAGAAGTCACAGGTAGCTAAATTAGGTAAATATGTGAAGTGGTCGAGGATGGGAATTTGTTTTCCGGTCAAAACTGCCTCATAGAGAAAGCATTGTGGTAGGGTGCATTGTACTGCTGAAGAATTCAGGTTTTCACCTGCTACAAATCGGGTCGACGCTCTCACACGTTCTCAGTCTTGTCAAAACTAAAACCAGTATGTTTGATTGATATTCTGCCTCTCTAGAAGTGATAAACAAAGCTCACACGACTGGTTTAACATCGAAAAAGGTGTTAGACAGGGATGCGTGGCTTCACCATGACTGTTTGGTTTATTTATAGATGGTTGTTTAAAATTTGAGTGTGTATGAATTAAGAATAAATGATTTGATCGTCAAATGCCTGCATTACGCCGATGATCAGATCATATTAGCATCATCTGAGGAGAAGTTGCAGGCGGTGGTTAATATTATGCATATGATATCATCCTGGCTATCTTTACTCTGTCTACTGCTGCTCTAAACAATTTTATTGAGCTGCATCGATACCATTACCTCAGATTTCTCAACCACGATATTCTTCTTCTTCAAATACTCCGTTTTCCTTTCATTTTTCCTGCATTATTAATCGTAGCAACTCATATTTCTCCCCTCTCATTATATGTCCTAAGTATTAAAGTTTTCTTGTTTTTGTAGTTGTCATCAGCTCACAATTCTTCCTTATTACCTCGATGTTTGTTCTTTTTTCAGTCTATGATATTCTCAACATCCTTCTATAACACCACATTTTAAAGGATTGTAATTTGTTTATATGTTTTTGGTTGATTGTCCAACTTTCCATTCCATATAGTAATGTTGAGAATACAAAGCATCTTAGCGCTCTCATTCTTAGCAGTATCGAAAGATCTCGGCTGCAGAGAATCTTTCTCATTCTGTTAAAAACATTCCTTGCCGTCTTAATTTTGGTTCTTATTTCTTTTGTTTGATCGTTGTTGTGTGTTATCCAAGTCTCTAAGTATCTGTAATTCTTTACTTTCTCTAACTTAAGTGTTATGTCAGTATCTATATTTCGTTGTTTTGTAGATACCATGTACTTTTTTTTTAATGTTTATTGTGAGCCCGTTTTTCTCACAGAGATTATTTGTACGGTTCACTGATCTTTGCAGTTTTTCTGCATGATAAGCTGCGAGGTGCTAATTAAAGGAGAAATAGTGGAACAAGTGAAAGAGTTTGTATACAGCGAAAGTATGGCTGTAATATTTAGCGAAGGATGTTGGCAGAAAAACAAATGAATGGGCCCTGTATAACTTCATGAGCAGCCAGAATGTGTCAAAAAAGGCACGTCTGGCGGTGTATAGAGGTGTGTTGGTTCCTACACTTATGTATGGTAGTGAATGTTGGGTTTGGCAGAAAAAGTATTAAAGTAATGTCAGTACTATGGAGATAAGTAGTCTAAGAAGTATAGCTTGAGTGACTCTGATGGATAAAATAAAAAAAAGTGTGATAAAGGAACGCTGTGGTGTGAAAGAAGAGGTAGTAAAAAAGGAATGCTTGGATGGTTCGAACACGAAGAGAGGATGGATGAAAGAAGATTGACGAAACATATTTATAAGGCGAGTTTGAATGGGCAAGTCGGTAAAGGCCGTAAGATGTCGTAAGAATCGTAGTAAGTGGAAAGAAGTGGTCTGTGCCTACCGCTACAAAAAAAAGGCGTGACTATATGTATGTAAGTTGGATTTTAATTATGCTCCTTACCCCACCAATTATTTATTATAATTATTATTTTCGATTCCTTTTGTTTTAACAGTTTCCATTTGCAGAGTATAAAAGTTTGGCTTTTTTTTTAAATTTTAATCAATCAATCGATATTCCCACTTTTCCTGAACATATCCCAATTATCTCTGGTATAATTTATAAAGGGGCACAAGGTACTCTCATAGTGCTTAAACAAGTATTATCCATTTCCTAAATTTTTTTAGTATATATATATATATATATATATATATATATATATATATATAAGAAAGCATGACAAACTGTGGAGTTTCGATTAAGGGAGAAAGAGTGAAACAAGTCAATGAATTTGTGTACTTGGGTTCAAAGTTTACTAGAGATAAAAAGTATGACAGTTACATTGAGCGAAGGGTGTTGGCATGAAAATAGGATTAATGCTGCAGAGATGAGTAGTCTGATAAGTATAGCCGGAGTGACTCGGCTGGATAAAGTAAAGAATAGTGAGATAAGAGAACGATGTGGTGTAAAAGAAGATGTGTTTACAAAGATAGATTAAGGAATGCTTAGATGGTTTGGACACGTAGAAAGGATGGATGAAGGAAGATTGACGAAACAAATTAATAAGGCGACTGTGAATGGACAAGTCGGTAGAGGTCGACTTTGGCGAACATATCTCGATCAGATCAACATTGTTTTGGAGAAAGACCAGGTCAAGAGTACCAACAACCGACGAGCATGTATGAGAGCACTGATGAAACTAGAGGAAGCAAAAGATGTGTGTAAGAACCGTAGCAAGTAGAAGGAAGTGGTCTCTGCCTACCCCTATGGAAAAAAGGCGTGACTTTATGTATGTATGTATTTTATTCTTGGTTTTTAATGTGCAATATTTCTCTTATTATTTGTTGAGTGATGTTTAATCTAGTTTGATATTTTAATGCTCTGGTTTGCTTCCATTTTTGTCCCAATTTTATTTGTTCTGTAATATCTTTAAGATTATTTTTTTCTGTTAAAAGCCTTTTAATTATATTGGTATTATCTTTATATCTTATTAATGAATAACTCAACTTCTCCGTTTAGTTGTAGTTCATTTTTGATCGAAACTACCAGATTAACTTTCTCTTCTAAATCATATGTGAAGTTATCCCAGTCTGTTTGAGTTTATTAACGGTGGGTTCTTTAAATCTTTTAATAATACCTTCTCTGAGTCTCAAGATGATCCGAATCCAGCACCCATCCTTTGTCTATTTGCTTAAAATATATTTTTAAGATATAGATGCCTTTGAGATGTGGTGCTGGAGAAGAATGCTGCGGATTCCGTGGACGGTTCATAGAATGAACGTCTCAGTTCTAAATGAGATTGGTAATCCAAGGCACCTATCCCTCATAGTATTGAAGCGTGCCCTGACATTTTATGGACACATTTACAGGAATGACAACATGGAGAAACTAGTTGTGCAGGGCCATTCCCCCACTGGTCGACGACGTGGTCGATCTTCTACACGCTGGGTGGATCTAACAAAGATGTGTCTTGATCTAAACGTCAGCGGGGCTTCCGAACTGACTTCTCATCGGATGAGATGGCGAAACACCGTTAGGAGAGCAATCGACAAATTATTTATCAGTAATGCCTCGGCCAATACCAGCTACAACTGACAATAAAATGAGTTCACAACATATCTGACAAGTTGTTATGACTGTGATGATGATATTTTTAATAATGAAGCACGTTAATCAGGACCTTTATATCTGCTTTATAGACTATAATAAAGCCTTCGATAAGGTAAAGCATGACCAACTTATAAATCTTTTTAAAAGAAAAACCTAGATAGACAGGATGTAAGATTAATTTCAAGTCTGTCTTACAATCAACGAGTCACAGTAAAAATAGGATTGGAAAAATCTGAAGAAATGAAAATAAAGAGAGGAGTCGGGCAAGGCTGCATGTTTCGACCAAATGTTTCGGGCTTAGGCTGAATTGGCAAATAATCCTAGGGAAGAGCTCGAAGGATATTTACTTTCGGCAAAATATATATAGTTATAAATAAGAAAACGAAAGGCAGAACAATTTCTTTATATTACTTGTCCATCTGACATTACATGACATTACATTAAACATATATAGAGGGAAGAAAAAAACATGAAACACTGCATATGATCGCCATTATTATTTAATGCATATTCTGAGGAAATTATATTAGAAGCATTTGGAAATGAGACCGACGGTATAAAGGTGATTGGAGTTCTGATTTACCAACAGATATGCCGACGACACAGTAATAATATCCAATAGTTTGGAGAACTTAAAAAAAGTTATGAATAAAATAGTAAAGTTTAGTGAGATTTACGGACCCTCTCAATATCAAAAAGACCAAGTATATGAAAATATGTAAGAACAACAACACAAATGAAATCTTAATGGTTGGAGGTTGAACAGATTGAAAAAGTAAAAATATACAATTACTTAGGAACGTTTATTATTAAAAACAATGACTATACTATACTACTATAGAAATAAAAACCGAAATTGAAAAGGCTCGTACCAACTTTATAAAAATGAAAAAAGTACTAGGTAGCAGAGATTTGACGTTAGACCTGAGACTACGATTGGCAAAATGTTATGTACTCAGTGTACTCTACTATGGTGCAGAATCATGGACGCTTGATGCAGATGCAATGAGACGGCTCAACTCGAAATGTGGATTATATAAATTTTTTAAAGAATTTAGCAGATAGATCGAATTACTAACATCGAAGTGCTAAGTAGAATCGGTAACCAAAAAGAAGTTGAACGTACAATTAAGGAGAGAAAGCTATAGTATTTGGAACGTATAATGCGCGGCGAAAAGTACAGCCTCTTACGACTAATAATACAAGGGAAAATAGAAGGCAGAAGAAGCATAGAAAGACGAAATTCATGGCTAAAAAATCTGAGAGAATGGTTTGGTTGCAGTTCCAAACAACTTTTTAGAGCATCTGCCTCAAAAGTTGCGATAGTGATGATGATTGCCAACTTTCGCCGCGGAGATGGCACTTGAAGAAGAAGAATAATGAAGAAATCAGGTCAGGTATCTTAATTTGATCAGTTGGTAAAAAATAATTTGTTGGCTTTTCTGTGGATATGGCTTTGCATCTGTTTTTTTATTACTTTTGGTTGTTGTGGTGTAAGGGGCGAATGTTAAATGGTCATAACCAGCCCAATTGTCAACCTCTCCTGCACGCGTGGTGGCTTAGGTCACCCGGTACACCCTGCTAGATAACAAAAGAGGCTCTGTCGACCGAATATCGGCGGAATAACCGTAACAACAAGAATATGAGGAAATGCGATTCTAAAGACCCTCTGTCAACCCGCAATTGGCCAGCGTGACAGTGAAATGGCCAAAACCCATAAGTTATTTTTCCATGGAAGACGAAACTACAAAGCGGCCCTCAGTCTCCGGCGGCTCCAACACCCCCAACCAAGGTAGCGGTCGGAAAAGGGTTAGAGCAGAGGGTGCTAAGAATCCCCGGAAAGGATCAGGCTACCACAAGGAACGACAAATTCACATTGCTTCATATAACGTGAGAACTCTTACATCGGACCAGAAGATGGTGGAACTGAAAGAGGAGCTGGAAACAATAAAGTGGGACATTATTGGCCTCAGTGAGGTAAGAAGAAAAGGAGAGGACCAAATCTTCCTTAAATCAGGACATTTATTTCATTTTAGAGGAGAAGAAAACATCTCAAATGGTGGAGAGGGATTCATCATACACAAAAAGCACATCCAAAATATAATTAAAATAGACAGCATAAGCCCGAGGATTATATACCTTATCTTTAAACTAAATACAAGGTACAGCCTCAAAATAATACAGACGTACGCTCCAACTACTACTCTCTCGGACGAAGAAATTGAAAAATTTTATGAGGACCTAGAAACGGCATTACACGCTAACCTACTACACAATACTCACATGCGATTTTAATTCGAAAATGGGTTTCAGACAAGATCGTGCAGAGGTAGTAATGAGTAAATGTGGATACGGAGAGAGAAATGAGCGAGGACAAAGGCTACTTAACTTCTTGCATCAGGAGAATCTATACATGATGAACTCTTTTTTTGTTAAAAAACCCCAACGTAAGTGGACATGGATAAGCCCAGACGGCAGAACCAAGAATGAGATAGATTAGTGCTCAATAGATTTTCGATAGGTAGCGACCACAGATTGATCCAAACAAAGGTACGATTAAATGTAAAAATGGAAAGAACCAAGATGATCCTAAAATCACGTAAGAAGAAATGGATTCCCCCAGCGAACAACGACAAATATGAAGATACACTAACCAGATATCTGCAAAATTTAAAGGGCAGTCTGGGGGATATTGAGCAAACAAGTAGTGAAATAATAAATGCACTGAAAGAAACAGAAAAGGAATGCTGCCCGGCAGGTACAACTCACAAAGAAAAACTAAGCCAAAATACCAAAGAGCTCCTAAATAAAAGAAGACAGCTGACCAAAAAATATGACTCCAACTACACAACACTGAAGAAATTAAATAAAGACATCCACCAATCGATTCGAAGAGACATAAGAGAAACCAACACAAGTGAGATAACAAGAGCAATAGAAGAAAACAAAAGTCTGAAAGTTTTGAGGCGAACTACGAACAATACAGGCAGCAAAAACATGTACAGGATAAAAAACAAAGAGGGAAACATTACTACAGATAGAATTGAAATCCTCGAAGTTGTTGAGTCCTTTTATCGCGAATTGTATAGGAGGGACAATGAAAGCCAAGATCAACCCATACCCAAGATCATAAACCAGGGATCAGAGGAAATGCCAGAAATAACAACATTCGAAGTAAGGACGGCACTTTCAGAAATGAAAAATAACAAATCCCCCGGTGAAGATGAAGTGGTGATAGAGGCAATCAAGCTGGGCGGGAATAAAATTATCCAGACTTTGGCCCGACTTTTCACCGAGTGTATTTACCAAGGAACCACCCCATCGCATTGGAACAATGCAGTAATTGTTTTATTACACAAGAAGGGAGATATAACAGACCTGACAAACTACCGCCCTATTAGTTTACTGTCATAGATATACAAGCTCTTCACAAAAATTATTACAAAGAGACTGGAGGCTAGGTTTGACTTCTATCAGCCCAGAGAACAAGCTGGATTCAGATCGGGGTATGGTACCAACGACCATCTACTAGTGATAAAGAATTTGATAGAGAAATCTACAGAGTATAACAAACCCTTGGCACTGATATTCTTAGATTATGAAAAAGCCTTCGATACTATAGATCAACAGAAAATGCTAGCTGCATTGACTGAGTGTCGAACAGACCATCGCTACATCAACTTAATTAAACATATCTACCAAAATGCCACGGCTGGTGTAAGATTATCCGAACAAGAAACAATACGAACATGGTATTAACATAAATGGAGAGAAGCTTGGTCATTTAAGATTTGCAGACGACATCGGAAACCAAGACACAAATAATGACGAACCTGGTGCTAAACCGTAATGTTTCTATCGCTGGAAAGGATATTGAGCAGACTGTGTGATATAAATATTTGGGACACGAAATTAGACTAGGCAGGGATAACCAAACATGTGAACTCCCCCGTCGAATAGGATTAACGTGAGCAGCCTTTGGAAAATTAAATAACATATTTAAGTCGCACTTGCTAGTATGCCTCAAAAGAAAAACCTTTAATCAATGTGTGCTTCCCGTTCTTATTTATGGCGCGGAAACATTGACACTTACAAGAAAGGTCGTAGACAAAATCCGAGTAACACAGAGCGCTATGGAGCGCCGGATGTTAGGCGTCTCTCTTAGAGACCGTATCCCAAACGAAGAAATACGTGGTTATTTTTTTTTAAAAAGTATCCGTTTTCTACTGAATTTTCGTAGTCATAGTTCATTTTCTAGTGATCCGATCCTGTCCATAATCCGTTCCTGTCTCGGTTAAACGAATCAACAGGGGAATTTTCCCCTTTACCCTGCTCCCTCTACCCCGCCCTTCTACAATAAAAATCAATCGCGTAGCGCCATGGCCGCCTCTGCTGTTGCTGCCTCCATGTTCGCAGAATGGGTAGTATACAGGGTGGTTCTTACCAAATTCTTTCAAATAAGACGGTTTTGCAGGCCAACTTCCGGATCAGTTTTTTTTGATATTTTTTTATAATTGTCGATGGTATTTTGGACATAATTTTTTGCTCTCTGTTGTACAATCTTTCGAAGTTTTTTAAATAAGCATTCCAATTATCATTTTTTTTATTTCTACTATATTGCTTTAACGTAACCTTCTGTAAGATTATACTTTAATTATTATTGTTAGGGACCACTTCCGGTTAAATCTGTCGTAGTAGGACGAAACGTCAAATACACGACGGTTGTCAAATAATTCTGCTTGATGGTAAACAAAAAAGTACGCGCGAAATTTTTAAGCAGGAATATGTAATCATGTAAAAGGAGGTTATAGGTGTGGTTTAGTTTTGGTAGTTGTATGAGTTCGTGGGTGTGCATATGTTTTTTTGTTGCTGTTTTTCTATTTAAAATACAAATTTAAAACAGGTAGACCAACAAAAGAGGTAATTGCTAATGTAATTAACAACCTTGTAATTTCACCTGAGAATACATCTAAAACGGAAGGCGTTTGGGCTTTGGGAACATGGTTGGAACCGTTGACATGTCTCTTTCTTAAAAAATTCAAGTCTTGTTCATCATAATAATTACATGATTATTTGAAAACAATCAGGTTGATGGTTATACAAGAATTTGTTGTTAATTTGTTAAAATCAGAGAACTTTTTATTTTTTTTTAATGGAATTGGATTCTGGCGATGCCAACTTGACGCTTTTATTATTGATAATAAAGAGATAGATTTTGTTGCTGGTTGGAATATTCATAAGGAAATGTTAAAAATACAGCATTAAAATAGAAACAAAATTAGTTCCGATATAGCTTGTTCAAGCTACTTTAACAATCAGTTTTTACTAATAACACGTGGCAATAAATGTTGTTGACGCTCATTATACTGATGACCAACAATTATTTTTTTTTGTTTATGCCAGTTTGACACCCAATTATTTTAAACTTTCATGATTGAAAGTTTTTGTTGCTGCTTAGAATATTGAAAGTCAGCAACAAATGCCAATTAAAGATATATCGCATTTTTATACCAGCAATAGTTTTTTTGTTTGTGCTATCTTGACACCCGATGATTAAAGGATTTTGTTGCTAACTTGATAGAGCTTCTGAGATTTGATAAAAAATTTTCAGTTGTTTTAATCCACAAACTAATTTACAATAATACGTATAATTTAGCCCTTTTTAAACAGAAAAAGAAATTTCTTTTAGATACTTTAAGTATTCCAAGTTTGGAGTTTTCTGAGATACTCCACCACGATGATATCTTTAGTTTACATGCGCTTTCCAGGTTGTTGTTCAACTTCTTAATTTGATTTATTGTTAATTTTATAAAAAAAAAATTAAGTAAAAACAATTTTGAAAGTGCTTTTTTAATTTAATAATTTCCAAATTTAAAATTGCAAAATATATGACGTCACACTGGGGAAGGGGTTCACACAAATATGACCACTTATGATAGTGGCAGGGAGCTCCAAAGATTAAGAAATTCGTGTGACGTAATTTATGGATGGTAAAGTATTCCAAGTTTGGAGTTTTCCAAGATACTCCACCACGATGATATCTTTAGTTTACATGCGCTTTCCAGATTGTTGTTCGATTTCTTGATACGAGTTTTTTCAACTTCTCTTATCCTTCGACTGTACAAATCTCGTATTAATCATCTTAACCATTTACACCCAAAAAATATTATTTAGTAACAAGTTTGTATTTTTCTACACAACTGGAAATTTTAAATAGACAGCAGTATATTTTGTGAGATTCTTAGTTAAATTAATATTGGACTTAAGAAACTTGTAGCTATAAATTGATTAATCAAGGAAAAACATTTTTCAAGTTTGAGTAATGGTTCAGTCGAATATTTTGTGCTTTATTTTTGATAGATTTCCATAGTATGATAAATGAAACGGGTGATATACTTGATTGGCAAAACTACGATATGTAAGATATTCGGTTGATATATTTTGTAATTATTTTCCACCCTGTATTTAAATCAATATTTTTAGAATGAATAGTAGCGCTCTCAGTTACGCAGGACTCTCGCAGGAACTCCGAAGCTGGTCCTACGTTTGAGCTCAAGGATTCAAGGATGCTGATGTTGGAATTCGAGATTTTTACTGAATTATTTACTGGTTAAGTTTGGGTGTGTGCATGTGTGAAAAAATTCGTTGGCTTTTGATTGCAGATTACGTTCTTTCTTTCTTTCTTTTAGAATTTTATTCCCAAAAAATTTACTGTCCATTATAAAAAAGAACCTTGCTATGTTAAAATGTAATCTAGTGCGTTCGGGAATCCATTATTTTATAATCAAAAAGTACAACTAACATAAAATATTAAAAAAATCTTATTCTTTACTTAGTCAGCCATAAATTACATCATACGTTAAAGGGGTGGGAGGGATTAAAAATGTGTGTACAGATATAAATGACTATCAGTGCATTTTCTATGAACGGGGAATTTTCGCAGTCCGAATCTTCTTCTTCTTCTTCTCGTTGCGCCGTCTCCCTTCGAAGGTTGGCGATCCAACTGGCAATAATTACTCGTGACACAGCTGCTATGAAGATTTCGGATGATGTTTTACTGAGCCATCGGCGTAGGTCCTTGAGCCAGGAATTCTGTCTTCTTCCTATTGTCCTTTTCCCCTGAATCTTTCCCTCGATGATCAACCGAAGTATTTCATATCTGTCTCCTCTCATTATATGTCCAATATACCTTAGTTTGCGCTCTTTGATTGTTAGCATCAGTTCCTTGTTTTTCTGCATTCTATTGAGAACTTCGGTGTTTCTTACTCTTTCGGTCCGGGCTATGCGCAATATTCTCCTATAGAGATACATTTCGAAAGCTTCGATGCGTTTTTTTAGCGAAGGGTTTAGGGTCCAGCTTTCGCAGCCGTACAGGAGGATTGAGAACACGTAGCAGCGTAGCATTCGGATTCTAAGACCTAAGTCTAGGTCACGCCTAATAAAGAAGTTCTTCATGTCGATAAACGTCCTCCTGGCCTGTTCGATTCTTGACAGTACCTCCTTCGTCGAATCGCAACTACTACACACTAGTGCCCCTAGATATCTGAAGGATATAAGTAAATAAGTAAATAAAAATTTATTTATTTAATCGTGTCTGAACTACAAATATATATAGCTATAAATGTTCATATATCACTCCAGTGTCTGGCACGACAGGAGGTGTTCCATTGACTGGGCTTCTCCGCATTCACATGCTGCCTCTTCCACGTATCCCCACTTCACGAGGTTGGTCTTGCATCTCCCCATTTGGCACCGGAGTCGGTTGAGGGTCTTCCGGGTACCCCAGTCTAGGTCCGAACCTGCAGGAAGTTTTTCTTTTGGATTCCAGGTTGGAGTGTCGTGGTCTATTAGGCACTGTTCCCATCTTGCCTCCTTGGTGGCAGTTTAAGAGGCTGTGAGGGGCTGTGTAGATTGTATAAAGTTTTGCCTAGATTTTAGTCTGGCCGCTACCGGTATATGTTGATACAGAGGATGTCTGGTGTCGTCGCATTGTCTGTTTCGTTCGGCCATGGCTAGGGTTTCCCTCCGTATTTGTGGGGGTGCGATTCCGGCTAGCATGTAGAGTTGGTCAAGGTTGGTGGGTTTTAGGCATCCCGTTAATAATCTACACGTTTCATTTAGGACAGGGTCCAGCCTATGGGCGTGTGCTGATCTCTGCCATACGGGAGATGCATATTCGGCCGCGGAGTAGCACAGTGCAAGTGCCGAGGAGCGCAGGACGTTAGGGTTCGCCCCCCAACGAGCGTTAGTCAGTTTACGGAGAATGCCGTTTCTGGTGTTGACTTTGGCCTTGGTTTTATCGATATGCTTCTTGTAGGTGAGGGAGCGGTCCAATGTAACCCCTAGATAGACTGGGTTTGGGCAGTGTTGCAGTCTAACTGAGTTCCACTCTATTTGCAGTTCCCTTCTCGCCTGTCGGTTATTGAGATGGAATAGGCATATCTGCGTCTTTGCTGGATTCGGGCGGAGTTGGTTAGATCTATAATAGCCGCTCAGCCTTGATAAAGATTCTGTTAAGTGCTCCTCTATCTCTGCGATGTTTTTTGACTGGCAGGTGATAGCTACGTCATCGGCGTAGATAAAGCTTCTTGTTGTTGGGCCGGTTGGTTGGTCGTTGGTATACACATTGAAGACACGGAAAGAGCCTCCTCGTAGAATGCACTATTAGTTCATTCGGGCGTTCCTTGGGCAACGGTACGAAAGTATCGGCTAATCTTTCCACAAACTGAGCTACACTGATTAGAGTAAATAAAAATAATGTATTAAATATAGTTTGAAAATAAAATAAATAAAAATATGAAAATAATAAAAACGAAAAATAAACTATATAGAATAAAGCGTAATAAAATTATATGTAGTATGTTACCGAGAAAATGTTTATTTTATTAATATTTCAAAAGTTACAGGCCGAAAAAGAGATCTTACAAACTAATTTAAAATCTAACTTATAATAATAAGGTATAAGAGCGAAAAGCAGGGCGCTACAATGTCGTACGTATGTACGCCGCATGCAGCATCCTTTGATTTGCGGCGACATCCTTCAATGAGAGCCGGCACGTGCCAAGGAGGCGCGTTACAAAGCGATACTATCTAAGCAAATCTCTCTCTGAACCGATAATGCTCTTTAAAAGACTTCTTCTTTCTGTGCCGTCTTCTACCGAATGTTGGCGACCATCATGTGATAGGTTTCTCTGTTCTGCCCAATCCTCTTCTTCCTTCTATCTTTCCCTCCATGATAAGTTGCAATAGACCATACTTGTCATAACGAAACACATGGCCCCGGTAGGATGCTTTTCTTTTCTTAACAGAAGCAATTCCAGATCTTTATTTATTCTTCTCAATATCTCCGTATTGGTTACTCTTTCAGTCCATGGTATTCTTAATATGCGTTTATATAGCCACATTTCAAAAGCTTCTAATTTTCTCATTGTTAGTTTTGATGTCCACCCTTCCACGCCATACAGCAGCGTAGAGAGCTCGTAACATTTCGTGGCTCTCCATCGGGTACCAATGCTTAGGTTGCGTTTACTCAAGAGCTTTCTCATTTTTATGAATCTTGATATTGCTATTTCAATTATTATCTTAATCTCTAAATCAGGGTCCCATTCATCATTTATTGTTTATCCTAAATATTTGTAGTGGTGTACTCTCTTGATGGATTCGGTTGTAGATCGATATTTTGGATATTCCTCCTACTAATCACCATTAATTTGGTTTCCTTTCTGTTGATCTTAAGTCCAAAGTGGTTGCTTATTGTAGTTATTCTATTGAGCATTATCTGTAAGTCTTCGATATTATCCGCCAGCAAGACAGTTGTCACGTGCCTATTTTTTTTTCCTTCTGCAGTTCTATTATTAGTTGGGTCTCTTCTGATGAGTTTCGTATTCCTTAGTTACTCGTAAGTAGGGTTGCATACCGTACTTTGTTCTAACTTTAATATATCATCCGTTGTAGGTAGTGTTGCATACCTGGTAATAATGGGATTATTGTTTGGTTTGCATTTCTGTGTGGATGGGGCTGGCTAACAGCACGGACAAGGCGATTGTGGAGCCCGGACTTGAGAAGATTGTTGACGTTTGTTCCGTGTCATTTTCTGATATCCGGCCTCGGAGTGAGTAGTTAAAATGATTCGTTTGGTGTCAGTGGTGGAAGTCAGGTGAGAGTTTTTGGGAACGATTTGATATTAACACGTGAGCAGAACTTCTACGGTTTTTTCTTTCATATCTGGCTGTATTTGGGCATCTTAATTGGATTTTGAAGAAAAACCATTTAATTTTTAACTTGACCATTCTGTCGTGCCTTTGTGGTGGATACCAGAGATTTTTTTATAATCTGAATGTCCTTGGTATCAATTCCCGAAAGTTGTAATAATTCTATAAGTTTGTCTTGTTTAACGGTGTCAAACGCTTTCTTATAGTCGATAAAGCAGGCAAAGACATATTTTTGTTGATCAAGACATTTTTGGACCAAGACCTGCATCGCGAAGAGGGGCTCTCTTGTTCCATACCCACATCTAAATCCGAACTGTGTGCTACCTAGACGTTGCTCTAATTTAGTTCTTATTCTAGCATGAATAATTCATAAGAACACCTTTAGTGTGTGACTCATTAAGCTTATAAGGCGATATTCACTGCACTTTTTGAAGTTGGGCTTTTTGGGGAGTGTTATAAATATAGACTTTAACCAGTCCGATGGAATTTGACCCGTATCGTAAATATTATTAAAGAGACCTTACATGGTGTTCAGGTTGTTCCCATCGATAACTCTCAAAAATTCGACTGGTACTTCATCGCATCCTATTGCTTTTCCTTCCATTGTTTGTTCTAGGGCTCATATTACCTTGCTTTTCAATATCTTTGGTCATTCCAAGTCAAGAGTGTTTGTTACCTGATGATAGTTGGTGAACAAGTTTTTGATGTAAGTTTTCCATATATCTAACTGTTCTTTCCTGTCTACAATAAGTTTGTTGTTTTCGTCTACTAACTTTTCGTTTTTTGTAGGTATAGGTATTAAAATACAGTCGAGTTAACATCATTAATTTGTTTTTTATATGTTATAACCATGTTTTAGCACATGTAAGCTTATTAAATGTAAACGTTTATTAAGAAACAGACTAACTTCCGTGGGACACGGTAGACAGCTCAGTTGGTTAGAGACCAGGCACGGATCGCTTAGGTCGTAGGTTTTTGAACCCCACCCGGTGTCGGTTGATTTTTCGAATTTCTCATTAAATGTTTAGACATTTATTAATTTGGTTGCTCTTTACCATGGCTATGTTAATTTAAGCTCAAAATGTACATACTCTGTTAAGTTGTTCTTAGATCTAAAGTAACGTTTAATAAATAGCAATAGGCTAATAGGTAATTGCGAGACTTGCGAGACTCTTGCTGCAAGAACAAGACCAAGACCAAGACTGGGAGCGCAATACCAAGACTAAGACCAGGAGTATTGGCGCAAGACCAAGACTGGCCAAGTCTTGTCCTTTTCTTGCATTTGGGCAACACTACCTGTTTTCTTCTTCTTGTAGTGCCTATCCGTTCCGGATGTTGGCTATCATAATTGCTATTCGCGCTTTATGGACTGCAGCTCGAAATAGCTGAGTTGTTGTCTGGTTGAACCAAGCTCTTAAGTTTTTTAGCCACAATATTCGTCGTCTGTCTGGTCCTCTAGTTCCATAAACTTTGCCTTGTAGAATATTTTGCAAACGTTTGTATGGGCTGTCATTACGCATTACATGTCCTAGATATTGTAAATTTAGTGCCTTAACGGTATCGAGGATTTCCCTTTTCTTGCCCATCCTTCTCAGCACTTCTGCATTGGTAACCCGGTCTGTCCAAGGTACCTGTCGCTATGCGTAAATTCCTTAATTTCTCTGTACATATTGAAGAAATCATGTCTTAAATCTACTTACCCAGAAAAAGAATCTACATCAAATTTTAGATAAAATGGTTCGGGTTCATTTATTGTAAGAAATTGTATTTTTCATACAGAATCTGTGTTGCTATTAGCTACAACAAAAACAACTGGTTTGACCCATAAAGCCATAAATGCTCAGAAAGAGGTTAAGTCTAACTCTCCATGAATACCCAGAGAACTGTAGTAAATAGAAGCAGGATTCGAACCATTCCATTCCACTATTGCACTTATGTGTAATGAAAGAAGCAGCAATCAGTTAGGTACGGCTTCGAAATGCAGTTTGAAGTGGTTATAATCCACCACCAAGTTTGCACAAAGAACGGATCTTAACTAGGGATGAAGGGATGCTGTAGTGTGATACACTGATGGATCCAAGATGGATGAAAGGTTTGAAGTGGGCGTTATAGGAAAGAATTTTAGGCTCTCAAAACCCCTTGGTAACAACCACACCAACTTTCAAGCAGAATTACATGCCATAGAGATATGTGTCCAGGAGTGCATCGAAAGAAACACCCGAAGGGCAGAAATCTATATTTTATCAGATAGCCAAGCAGCACTAAAAGCTCTGAAGTCATACATTTGTGAGTCTAAGCTGACTTGGGGTGTAAACAGTCCTGAGACAACTGGCAGCGAACAATCAGGTTACTCTGATGTGGGTTCCAGGTCACAAGGTAGTCGAAGGCAACGAAAAAGCAGATAGCCTTGCCAAAGAAGGGGCAACTACACAATTTTCCGGCCCAGAACCCTTCTGTGGACTTTCCAAAGCACACTTGAAAGAAGAGGTTCGACGCTGGGAAACATATGAAATGAAATCTCACTGGCATAAAGTGCCAGGACAAACCGAAAAGGTTAGTAAGATTTTTGCCAAGGAAAGCTAAACAGCTTCTCGAGTTGGACAAGAAAGACTTGAAACTGGTGACGGGGCTCCTCACTGGACACTGCCCTCTGACGTATCACCTTAAAAAGATGGGCAAAACAGAGAGTGATAGTTGCCGCCACTGCGAGAACTTCGCTGAAACTGCTGAACATTTTTTTGCGAATGCCCAGCGCTTTTCTGTAAGAGGCTTAAGTTTCTGAAAGGGGCCTTCCTTAAGCCCTTCGGTGTCAGAAACTTAGCCCCAAAAGTGATTCTAGCCGTAGTTATTTCCATCCTGCTCCACTATACCAAATTAATAATTTGACAACATCCTATGAAGCGTCTGCAATGATTAATAAAAAAAAAGGAATTTAAGCATCGAGTTTGATGATTTTTTTTTAATTTATTAGGTGTCGTAATATTTCGATTAAAAAATTGTTCTTCGGTCGATTTGGTTTCCACTCAAATTTTCCAATTACGGTTCAAAAAAAGTTCCCTACCGGAGCAATCAGCCGGCAAAAAGAGCGAAAAAAAAACTCAAATTACATCCATTTAACATCGCTGGTAGATTGAATAAACCATAGAAAAAAAAAACGCCGACGTGTAGCAAGAAAGAAGTCATCGCAACGTCTTTTATGTTACACAACTGAATGAAAAGTTTTTCGAAATTTCCCCTTTGACGATGTTCGCGCTTTTCTTGACCCACATTTCGTTACTTGCACGTCTCCGTCTCCCTCCCGAGGATCCTTCTTTCTGTTTTGTTGGTTTTCTTTTTGTCTTGTCGAGTGCCGCGGTCTTCAGTTGGCTCCTTGAAAAAAAATTATTTCGGTAACAATCAAGATTTATTATAATAATAATAAATCGGCTTTATTCAATGACGAAATGTTAGCAGAAGCTGTTTTAACTCAGCCGTAAATTCATAATGTTTACAATGATGCTAATCATACATATTGGGAATAACTGGAATATAAGAGTTAATGTATAAATCTTTTTTTTTTTTTTTTTGGTTTTGACTCACGACATTCAGCCAGTCGCATCAGGAAAAAAATAATAATATATACAAAAAGAAAAAAATAAATCTCACTCACACCTACATACTAGAAGAAAGAAAAGTCGCAAGAACCTTATGATACAACAGGGACATAACAGGGTCACACGCTTCTTGTCTAGGGGCCCGTCAAGACTTTTAATATGTCACAAACAAAAATAAGGCCACGGAAAGCTAGGAATAGCAACAAATGGGATAAACAGAGGTAACAAATCTGGTTCACACATTCACAAACGTACCTTTGATTTATGTATGAATTTCATCAAACTTCCATTTTATTTAAGGATAAAAGATGACAGACATTGAAAGGTGGGAAATAACCACTATTTATAAGATCTTTGATAAGCTTTTGTAATTCTAGCGAGTAAATACAGTTGAAGAAAATATGATTTAAATCACTTTTAATATGACAGTGTTGACACAAATCTGTGTCTAAAATTTTTATTTTATACAAATACGCTGGATAACATGCATGTCCAAAACGAAGTCTGATAATAGTTGTGATGTATTTACGTGGGCAGGAATATAAGTTGAACCAACAGGTATGCGGAATTTCTTGTTGTATTAGGGAATATTGGGTATTAGATGTTTCACAATAATCGATCCAATAATGTATAAATCTGATTTTTAAAAACCAGCCAATTTTGTCGCATGTTACCTATACTATAGGCATACGTGGGTCGACTATATATCAGAAAACAAATATTTTCCTGGCAATGTGCCTCGACGAATATTGAATTAAATCTGATAATCATGCATAATCCCATTTCGGGTAATATTCAGATGCTTTGTTAAGTAAAAGAAAGATTATTAAATGTATCCACTTGAAGTGATCACCTATGGACCGGTTTCGGGGTGTTTCCCCTCATCAGATCAGGTCTTTTCAAACTCACGTTTGCCCTTTAAAAAAACGAATCAATATTCCTCAGTTTTACTAGGTACCTATGAAGAACCGAACGTAGGAAGCTAGTCACGACATCTATACCTTTTAACCAAGACCTACCCTATGCTGATGAGGGGCAACATCCCGAAACCGGTCCATAGGTAGTCTTGTTTGTGATGATATTTATAGTTGAATTTTTTTTTCTCTTTTATACTTCAGAGTCCTGAAGATGAAACAATAAAGTTTTGAAACGTCAACAATTTAATAATTCGTTCTCTTTAACATTTCGACGGAATTCCCGCTAACTTAACAATCAAAATCATATTCAACGGTCGCCATTCTATTTAACCGTAGTATTTGTGTCGAGCGATTTACTTAATAAAAAAACTTGTAGTAATAAAAAATTTTGTTGTAATAATATTTCTTATATTTTCCAAGCCTCTGGGGTGTTGAATTATGTGAATTCAAGGTTATCGGTCGGCGCATTTACCATTTTTTACAAACAAGTTTTTGTATTTGTTAGGATAAAAGACATTTAATATTAAACGTCCGAAAAATTAAAAAGAATATACAAAAAATTGATGGTAAAGCTCGCGATGGTTTGTTCTTTCATTTAAGAAATAGAGTGAGACATTTTCTGATTGTATCTCAAAGTTGTTTAATCCACCACTTCTTCTTCTTCTTAGGACGCCGTCTCCCTCCGGAAGTTTGCGATCCAGCTGGCAATAATGGTGTGCGAAACTGCATCTCTAAATATTTCTATCGATGTTCTGCCGAACCACTGACGAAAGTCTCTGAGCCATGAATTTTGTCGCCTTCCTACCGATCTTTTGCCCTTGATTTTTCCGTCAATGATGAGTCTAAGTATCCCCATAACGCTCTCTTCTCATTACGTGTCCTATGTATTGTAGCTTACGCTCTTTGATGGACAACATAAGCTCTCTGCCTTTATCCATTCGTCTAAATATCTCTTCATTAGTGACCCTATCTACACGCGCAGCATACGACGGTACAGGTACATCTCAAAGGCGTTGATTCGGTTCTCCATTGATTGGTGGAAGGTCCAGCTCTCACAACCATAGAAAAGGACTGGGAATATGGAGCAGCGTGAGGTCACTATCCGCCATCGCACTATCAGGAAAATCCTACGAAATCTTGACTCTAATAAGGCAGTAGGACCAGATGGAATTTTGACAATTGTCCTAAAGACCTGTGCTCAAGAGCTCACCCCAGTTCTCTGTAGACTCTTCAAGTTATCATACAGCAAAGGAGTATTTCCGTCCATGTGGAAAAACGCTAAAGTCGAACCGATTCCGAAAAAGGGAAAGAAGACTATTCCTGCAAATTATCGCCCTATTGCATTACTCTCAGTCATATCCAAAGTTATGGAAAAAGCGATTAACACAGAACTTATCAAATGTCTGGAGAAATTTGAGATAATCCATGACAGACAATATGGATTTCGACAACTTCGGTCTACTGGAAATTTGCTGGCTTATGTCACTCAGCTCTGGACAAACACTATTGAAAAGTTTGGTGAATCCCGTGCAATAGCCTTGGATATATCTAAAGCCTTTGACCGCGTTTGGCACCAGGCATTGTTAAGTAAATTATCTGCCTACGGTCTCCCAACCAAACTGCGCCAATGGCTCTTGAGCTTCATGCAAAATCGCTTCTTACATGTGGCAGTTGACGTATTTCTTCTGATACGTTTAAAACTAATGTCGGGGTCCCCCAGGGTTCCATCCTGTCCCCCACCTTATTTCTTTTACACATCAAGGACCTCTTGAAAACCACCACGAACCCCATTTACAGTTTCGCAGATGATAGCACACTTGTCTCAACTTTCACATCCTATCGATCACTTTCGGTGAATGATACAAATAGACTCAGGCAGGAACAGGTTGATTCCATCAATAGAGATCTTAAAGCAATCGTCGAGTAGGGAACCAACAATCTTGTTCATTTCAATGCCCAAAAAACACAAAGTGCCACGTTTTCCAACAAAGTGAATTCCTCAAATCATCCCATCACAATGTCCGGAAATACCCTTGAACCAAGTCCCTCCATCTCGATTTTGGGAGTCACGGTGTCCAATAATATACCTTGGCATGACCATGTTGCTAACATCGCAAAGTCGGCAAGCCAGAGGCTAGGTTTTCTGTGGAAAGCCAAAAAGTTTTTTACTCCTGATCAACTGTTGACGACGTACAATGCTCAAATCCGACCTCTACTGGAGTATTGCTCGCACATTTGGGGTTCAGCACCAAGGCATTCTCTTCATCTTCTAGATTCCATTCAGAAAAGAGCCATTCGCTTGATAAACAGCTCAACTCTCACAGATACCCTTCACCCTCTAGAACATAGAAGAAGAGTTGCAGACCAGTCATTGCTCTACAGATATTTCCATGGCAGATGCTCCAGAGAAATAAAAACTCTTGTACCACCATTGGCCACATTCGGCCGAAGAACTCGGCACGCTGATCAGTCTCACCCATTTACTCTCAAAATTGACACTACAAGGACCAATCTTCATCAAGAATCTTTTTTTTACAGTGCTGCTACGGAATGAAATAAGCTTCCAAAATCAGTTTTTCCAGAGAACTATGACCTGCAACATTTCAAAAAACGGGTAGTAAGCGCATACGAATTTGCAAGTTTAAGTCTCGACTAGTGAGGAGATTTCATAAAGATTTTCGTGGCCTGTTCGATTCTAGACACGATTTCTTTTTTAGGATCGTTGGACTCGTGGACAAGAGCTCCCAGATATTTAAAGGATGATACTTGTTCCACGGCTTCGTTATTAATTCTAAGGATGACGCGTCTCGGTGTTTTTGAGAATACAACAATTTTAGTCTTTGTGACATTCATCTGTAGAGCTTATTGTTGTGCTCAACGATCAGATTCATCATGTTTTGGAGGTTGTCGGCGAGTACCACCGCATCGTCAGTGAATCTTACATTATTTATAAGGGTGCCATTGATCTTAATACCCTCTTTCGTATTTTCAACTGCTTCTCGGAAAACTGCCTCAGTATATATATTAAAGAGGACATCTTTTTGTATATCTAGCTCATCCGATGTGGTCTTTGTCGTTCTGTAATTGAAATTATTGGTTCCAACGCAATTAGAGATTGTTGAATGATTATAATTTTAAATTTGTATCATTTAACTCTGTTATTACATCACGTTGGAAAAGAGATACTCATTTTTTAAATTTCCAATACAAATTTTTTGAAGCTTGATTGCATTAAGAAATGTATACCAATGTCCTCTCATAACAATAAAAAAACGTGTAAAAAGATTTATATATTATCAGTTGGTGTGAAAGGTACACGAGATTAAAAAAAATTTTACGGGTTGCACTCTGGGAGTGCCGGCAGAAGTGAAAACTTAAGTATTAACGCGCGTGAAAATATTATTTTTAATCTGAAAAATATTGTCTCCAGATTTCCATAGTTTATGAATAATGCATTATTTTTATTAACGCTTTATTATAAATCATATATTAAACATCAGTACCAGATTTGAATGTTTTCGATTTCTTTCTTCCGCTTTTTGCTTGATCTTCTTTCAATATGGCGCTTTTCTTCCTACCTCGACTTTTTCGTTTACGGCTACCTCGTTTTCGGTTTTGTCGCTTTTGGCTACGTCGTCTACGGCTTCTGCTTCTATTTTATCTTCGTCTTCGAGCCTCCGTTATCGGCAAACCAAAACCTAATTTAAACCTTCCCCCGTTCTCTTTGATCAAACCAGCTTTCAGTCCAGTTTTTAATGATTTTTTAACACAAATTGATGCATTTTTTTTAACGGCTTCTTGTACTGATAAATTATTTGATCTAAAATTTTGTCGGGGGGAGAACCATTAGAGTCATTAAGACACGCTATGGTGTCCATAACATCTGCTAAAAACGACACCTCTCCTTGGACCATTTTATTGCAGCAAAAGCAGAACTTAATCAATAAACTAATGAAAAGCACTTAAAATTTGAATTTAGCTACTAAATTAATTTGTCAAAGTGACATAAAAAATGTACTTGAATTTTTCAGTTTGTTGAATAAGGTTGCCAAGTTACCAGTCAATAAAAGTCGCATTTTATATTGCTCCAGTGAAATACATCCGTCTTACGAATTTTCGATCAGGCCACGTGTCCTGACGCGAGTTTAACATTTTTTACCCATTACAAAAAAAGTTCACAGCGTGCCATAAGAAGTTATCACTTCAAAAAACGTGTAAAAAGATTTATATATTATCAGTTGGTGTGAAAGGTACACGAGATTTAAAAAATTCGAATTTTATGGAATATGAAAGGCACGTTCTTTTTGCGGAAACGAAAAAATCCAGAAAGACAGAAACATAAAATCGCGAACAAGTGATGCACCATTAATTTTTGCTCTAGCTCATCTCAACTCTTTTACACCATGGAAACTACGGCTCTCTTTGTTTTCCTCTTTCTCACTCATCAGTGGCGTGCTCTTTATTATCCGCATACATCCGACCGACCGTAACTCATACATCTCAATCCAAAGTCCAGCATCGCATCTCGATTGCGATAAAATTCGGAGTAAATGACATTTTTGTTGCATACAAACAAGGATATTTGAGATATTCTTCAATTAAAACGGACACTTAGGGCCGGTTTATCAATAGCAATTTGTCTGTCAGTTAATGCTTAACTACCAGTTATTTTGGAAAGGTCGATTTACCAACAACAGGTTAACTTTATCCGGCAGCTAAAATGTCAAATATTTATCTTAGTTTCAACTGGCGGTTAGGTAGATATCTGGAGGTTAAGGTCTATTATATAACCTCACTTTATGCAGAAGAGTTGTTTTGTTTTGATTTCTTCAGATGATATCAGGAATTTCCTGTTGCATAAAACCTGAGTGTGAGAAGAAGTTGGTCTATTGGTCTTATACTGTTATTCCTGAAAATGTAAAAAGTTAAGAAATATAAAATGGAATGAAAATAATAAAATCACCTACCTATCAGTACGAAACTCGAGTGAATCCTCAATAAGTTCTAATATTGACAGAACAGTCTCTTTTGTCATCCTAAAGCTTGCATGAAAATCCTGGTCATCCCACTTTTCGAAGTTGTCTACTCTTTCCCTAACTGTATACAGCCTTCGTTCGTACTCAAGAACTTGCACAATATCCTCGTCCTCGTCGCTATCCAGAATATAATAATCCAAAAAATGCATGTTCATCAACAATCAAAAACTCTTCAGAAAGTAAAAACACAAATTTTTGCATAAACAATCAACAATAACCTAAAAAAACATCTCAGTTAATGTGACATGACCTTGTTCTTGTAACAACCAATGAGATTGCTTACATTCATTCATCAGCATTGCCAACTTTCATTATCTGTCAGTTTACTAACTAGAGGATAAAAACGAGTTGATAAACCGCTTCCGAACAAACTGGAACTTTATCTGCTAGTTAGTTTTATCTGACGGATACCTAACTGTTGGATAATATTGGCAATTGATAAACCGGCCCTCAGTCTGTTATCCAAGACATAAAAATTATCCACTTTCACAAGTGGAAACAATTAGAAACAGTTCTAATTTCTTGTAACAAATTCTGCACGAGTGTAACGAGTGTACACAAAATTAATGTTCGACGCTTCACAAGAAATTCTTGTAAAGATTTTTGTGTCAAATGTACAAAAAAATGCATTATGTCATTCGGACTTTTTCCAGCATTATAACAATGACACAAAATTGAGTACAATATGTAACAAAACCTCTAAAAACTACACACATTGTATACACTTGCAGTTATTAGACTTTTAGCAATAGTAAACGAATTTCCATATCCGGGATCATCAGTACTAACAAGTGAAGCGAGCACGAAGGAAGATATTAAAGACAAGATTCAAGTAAATTAACTATAGTTTAAAAAAACTAAAAAACATGCTTTTAGAGTTAATTAAACTTAAAAGTAAAAAATAATTCTTAACATAACTATAAAATTACTGACGAGAAAATTAATGTCACTGTTTTAAAAAAGTGGGGTGCTTTGTATGACATTTTTAAACTAACTCTGCGTTTCGGAATTAAACAATTTTAAACACTCAGTACAATAACTAAACAGTTTATTCTAATATTTCTATACAATAATTTCTTACTTTACAAATCATTTAGATACTTACAATATCTTTATAACACTTTATAATTACTTCAAAACTTAACTTTAAAACTTCCGCAACCGTTGTCTTTTTATATACCTACAAATTATTACGGAAAGAGCGAGAATTCTCTTTCGTTATTCCGACATTGTCTAGCTATATCTGGACCTTTCAAGAATCGTCCGACGCTTTCAATCGCGCCGCGGCCATAAATCGTTCGCTATATGGGGGCGTTTCTTTGAACCCAAGTATACAAGCTCATTCACTTGTTCCACTCTCTCTCTCCTTTAATAAGCACCTCGCAGTTTGTCATGCTTTCTTCTCTTTTAAAAACCATGTATAGAGTGACTGGTAGGACGTTATTAAACGCTCCTCCTATATCTAGGAAAGCTGCCAGCGCAATTTCCTTATGTTTAAGGGAATGGCTGATCTTTTCTACTAGATTGTTTAGTGCTAAATTTGTAGATTTGCCGGTTTGGTAGGTTTAAGGGATTTTCCCTAAAATTCCCCTCTCTGATATGTTTATCAATAATTTTTTCCAGAGTTTTCATTAAGACCACAATTGACAAATTACAGACAGCAATATTTTTCTGCAGAGAAAGTTGCAAAAGCCGAATAAGAAGTGTAATGTGTACTTATGTTTAACAAAAGATTAAAACTATTTTTTGAACTTTCATACAAAATACTAACAATTTTGTTTATGTTAGTTTATTGCATTAAAATCCAACCTTCACAATTGTGTCTATAAAATATTTTGAGACATACAGCATTAGAATCCAAATTACACATTTGTGTGGGTACGTTATTCTGGGACACAGTGTATTAATTTTTTTATATTTTTCGGCTTTATTTTATCTTCTTCTTCGACTGCTTATCCACTATTGTTGGATGTTGGCGACCATATTTCCATACATTTTTCTGTCGGTTGCTGTGTGTACCAACTCTCCTATCGTTCTTAACCCCGTCCAATCTCTTATATTTCTTAACCATGACATTTGCTTTTTGCCTATCCCTCGCTTTCCCTCTATTTTTCCTTCGACAATAAGTTGTAGCAGTTGATATTTTTGAGTTTCGCATTATATGTCCAAAATACGATGTTTTCTTTTTTTTGACATTAAGCATTAACTCACGATCTCTGCCGATTCTTCTAAGAATTTCATCGTCGGTTACTCTGTCTGTCCATGGCACCCTTAGCATCCTACGATACATCCACATTTCAAATGCTTCTATTTTGTTGACGGAAGATAACTTCAATGTCCAGGTCTCTGCACCGTACAGCAACACCGACCATACATAACATTTGGCATAACGTAATCTTAGCTTTAATTTAATGTCACGACTAGTTAGCACGCTTTTATATTTAAAAAAGTTATTTTATTGCATTATTTAAATTTTTACAAAAATCTATAAACTATTTTTTAGTCGTGCTGAAAGAGATAAGTGGTGCAGGAAAATCTTTTTTTTTTATACGGATTTATTATCAAAAATTAAGAAACCCTAATATCTTATCCACTTACGAACTGGTGTCCCACGCATCTAACGGTTGTCGAAGGACTCTTAAAGCGTAAAGGAAATTAAAGTCAAAATAAAGATGAGAGAATATTGGAAAGAGATGTTTGTTTAATACAAACTGGCCGAAATGCAGACAAACCAGAGCGGTAATCCTCGACCGATACTTAGCACCACCACTGGCTCAACATCCTTCTCTCTCGCTCATCTATCTCCAAGTCTTGTGCGTTTCTCTCGCCAATCGGTATTGTAGTTCGCACGCCTCCTTCACATCCCGTCGAAATCCCCTAAAAATGAAGAAGAGAGACGTCGCTCGTGGGAGGTTGTCGTAGGAGGAAGCGAGACCGCGATACAGCCCAGCCTGGCAAAAAATGAAAGCGGCAGTCCTTGTGGATGAACGCCGTTTGGTTAGTGAGGGCCGAGACAGTTTGAGATATCGATTTTTGACAGGCCTACATACAAGACTGGAGAAACATTTTGAATTAATTAGTTTGTTCTTGATAATATTTTGATCAATATGCCATGTAAGCAGGATTTTTTTTTTGAATTAATTTCTCAGGGTATACAAACAAATTTAAAACCGAAAATATTAAACTAACGAGAAGCGATCGTTTTCTGAATGCGCTTGACCAAAAATATGGTGTTTAAAGCAAGTCCACCTATTGCAAAGATGGCCGACTCCCTTGATTTCCCCTTTGAAACATCATAAAGCATTCGTGGCCACAGAAACACTCGAAACAAAAAAAAATCGATTTGATGGCAGCCTTTTGCTTAAATAAAGCTTCTGGAAAGATTCAAATACATTTTGTGAATAAAATCTTTAATTTTTTTCCATTAATATCGTTAGCAAAACAAAAGTAAGTAATGGTTTTTTAAAAGAGAAGAAAGCATGACAAACTGTAAAGTTCTGATTAAGGGAGAAAGAGTGTAACAAGTAAATGAGTTTGTATACCTGAGTTCAAAATTTACGAGAGATGGAAAGGCCAGAGTACCAACAACCGACGAGCATGTATAAGAGCACTGATGAAAGTAGATGAAGTAAAAGATGTGTGTAAGAACCGTAGCAAGTGGAAGGAAGTGGTCTCTGCCTACCCCTACGGAAAAAAGGCGTGACTATATGTATGTATGTGTGCTAAAGAGCATATGTGATATAGCTGATCCCAAAAAAATGTTTGTTAAATTCTGCTATGAATATCCTATTTTATAATTAAAAATTCTTTCTGTGATGATTGTAAATTACCGCACTAAGTGCCTCAAACTGAATTAAAAGAGTTAAAATTTTTACATTTATTGCCATTTTAAATTCAAACCCAACATTCACTACCATACATAATTGTAGGAACCGACACTCCTCTATGCACAGCCAGGCGTGCCTTTTTTGTCACTTTCTGGCTATTCATAAATCTATGCCGTGTCCCATTCATTTGTTTTTCTGCCAACACCCTTTGCTCGATGTCACTGTCATACTTTCCATCTCTCGTATACTTTGAACCCAAGTATACAAACTCATTTACTTGTTCCACTCTTTCTCCCTTAATCAGAACCTCACGGTTTGTCATACTTTCTTCTATTTCAAAAACTATTACTTTCGTTTTTCTTACATTTATTTTCATCCCTTCGATTTTCAGGGCATCATGCATAACATTAACCATCGACTGCAACCCCTTTTTAGATGACGCAAATATAACTTGATCATCGGCGTAAAGAAGGCATTTGACGATCAAATCATTTATTTTCAATCCCTACGCACTCTCTTTCACATATTTTAAACAATCGTCTATGTATAAGTTAAACAGCCATGGCGAAGCCACACATCCCTGTCTCACACCTTTTTCGATGTTAAACCAGTCCGTGTAAGCCCCGTTTATCCTGACACAAGCAGTGGAATCCTCGTAAAGTGATTTCAGTGCTCGTATTAAACTACCGCTCACCCCATACATAGACAATGTCGACCACAATTCACTCCTCACTACTCTGTCATAGGCGTTTTTCAAGTCTATGAAAGCGCAGTAGCAAAATAAGGAAAATTACCCTTAATCACTCATGTCAAGGGTTTCCAAAAAAATATGTGTTAAAACTATTGGTAAGATTGGTAAGATAAAATATACACCTAGTCTTTATTATCAATTGTAAATTTAAATAAAATAACTACAGCACAACTGTTCATTAGCAAAAAAACTCAAATTTTCGTCCTAAGTGCTTTAAAATGAGTTTACTAAATAATATTTAACCTAACCTTTCCTAAAACACCATTATTACTCACAATTCCCGATTTTCCACGTAACTCTACTAAAAGTCTAAAACCTGTGGTAAATATAAATTAAATAATATATACAATACACAAACAACAGTTACAGAAGTCATAATACAACGTGTATTAACACGTTACACTCTGACCCGATTTCTATTTTTTACGTTCACTTGTTTGTTTGTTTGTTATTTTCAGTTTAAACAGTAACTTGGAATCAGTTTTTATTCTTAATAACAATTCATACATAGTCTTTTTTTGTCAAGAAGATCGAGAGGTATCTCTGTAGTGAGTCAGAAAACATATTGCCCAAAGGGGGACAGTGGCTTAAAATCATTCCATTTTTTATTCACAATTTGTACATAGTCCTTTATACAGTTCACAGAAGCAAACAAAAGCCGTGGAAAATATGCTAACTATTTTCAATGTTATCGCAAACGACCAATCGCGATGCAAGGTTTGAAAGTTTAAAGGTTGGCGCGTATAATCGAAATATTACAATCGAATGATTTTATGAATAATACATTAATGAAAGCTGACAGCTGTTATTTAAAACATTTGGTGTTGGCTTGCAAATGTTTTAATTTATTTCAATTTATTTAACTTTCCTAATAGTATATCGATACAATTGACCTAGATCTAATTTTTTTTGTTTACATAATTATTGGAATTTTAAAAACAAAACTAACCTTACTAATTGGGTTGACAGTTGACACTTAATGTCGGTTTTCGATATGAAATGAAATATATCGATACCAAAAATACAACAACAGCGACATGAACACGCCCACCAGGGCTTTTGTTTGCTTCTGCTAACTGTAAGTGCTTAGAAGATTGAGAGAAAAAAGGTCGCCTAAATAATCTTCTAAAATTGTTTAGGAGATCGTCAGTGAAGAGTCGAAATTCGAAATACTGTCTCGATGGTTAACTTATACAATCGAAAATGCAGTAACCTTTGTATTTATTTATGTTCTCTTGTTATTGAAGGCATTTTTGGTGACATTCGTGTGCAAGAGTACTTTATTTATGTCCAGGAGAAGACTTTTTTAATTTGTAGTACTTTAAGAAAAAATAAATGTACCTTCCTTAAAGGCGATGCATTTTTTCTTAATTTGCCTCTAGTGGATACGCACTTTTGTCATTCTGACATACGTCGCCTTTTTTGTTTTGTCATAATTGTCAACGCAGCCTCTTTAACTAAACACATTTTACTGCAAAGCTGTTTTAGATTTGTTTTTAGTGCAAACGCATTTTCGTCATTCTGACATACAGGGTGTTCCTAAATTCATGCGAAAAAATTCAGGAGGTGATTGCCCGTATGAAATTATGATGGATCTTTCCTTTAACAAAATTTCTTCATCCCAACCCCTTTCGAGGTATCACCCCTAAAAGGTGGTGAGTAAAATTAAGGTTTTTTTTTTAAATTTAAGTAAAGATAGAAACTTGAAATTTTGTTATTTCCGTGCACTCGCATAGGAATAACCACCGGTATTTTTTCAACGTTTCTGTTACGCTATAAGGGGGTGAAATTAGCATCCCTACCTTATTTAGTATCAAATTATTTTTCGAGATTTGGTTTTGTAAAATAAAAATATTACTTAAAATCCCTGGTTATTTAAAAATAATGGAGAGTGTAAGGTGTAGTTTAAGGTCTCTAGTTTGCCAAGAAGAACCTATACTTCTCAATAATTATTCCCATTTAAGTAGTCCCGATTAAACTTGACGTCACAATGTTAATCTGTTTATCCGATTACATTAGATTTATTGGAAGTAGTAAATTTCCTATTGAAAATTGTGTGATGAAAGACCCAGTTACAAGATACGGCGAGCTAAAAATATCTGTTTTTAGCTATTGGATAGCGTGCGTTCGTATGGTGGATATACTGTACCAAATGGCGATCACCTCGGGAGTCCTCGTCTGCAAAAACCCCCAATTAAAAGCAGCGGAGTCGTAGTGTAGTGCGTGCGCCGAGCATTTCTCGATCTATCACAGGCTCAGAGCACACAGGACTGCGAGTAGAACTGAGGCACGGGGTGTATTAACGAACGGAGGTCGAGTAAACCCTGCCCTGCCGTCGCACAGCATCCCCAGTACCCGGTGTAGTGTCTAGTAGGCCCGACACCGTCCTTGGTCGGCCGGACTGTAACTCGCATCGCCGTCATCTATATATCTTTCAATATATTTTCGTGTTTGTCGCGATTCGGACCCGCGGACGCTGAAGAAGGTCACGCAGAGGTCGAAATCAAGTAAGTACTGTTGGCTGATTGTGTGTTTGCTGCTGTTGTTCTGTTCCTGCATGCATGTCTTCTTCCTTTTCTCGAGAGGAAAAATTGAGAGGTGCGCGCAAGATTTTCCTGTCTGGGCGCATCTTCCTCGGACGCGAGACGGAACCGTTGGTCATTGGCAGCGCGACGTGGGTGGATTTTCAATATTTGGTTTGCTGACGCGAACTTGTGACCATTGACTTGTATTGTTACTAGTTAAACGATGAGTGAAAATAATTATTTTGATCACTATTTTAGGAAGACTTAATAAAATTGAACGACCATCGATATTGATGTCGACAAATCTGGGAAGTTGCTTTAAGATATTGGGCACACCAAGTAGTAAATCAGAAACGAGATTATTATAAAAAACTCGTATTAATAATTTATATCAAGAAATTTGGATACTCCTGCCGATAAATCCCACTGAAGCACAAGCCATTTATGAAAGTAGTGGTTTTGTAAGCACTGAACGTGCTTCACATATTTTTAGTCTAGTAATTTTATTTTGCTCTACAAACAAAAAACGATTTGGATGGTATGAAAGTACTCTGAAAAATTAATAAACCGAACACATTCTTGGATGCGAAAGTTTGTGGAACAAAGATTTTAAAACTTTTTCGAGCAAAGTATTTTCAAAAGTACCCTCGTACCTTCTTTTGTATAATCTACAACATTCCTATTAGAAATATCAGTTAAAAGTACCACTGAAAAATACCTACATTAAAAATTCCTCTGATATCATTGACTCAATCAATTTCACTTTTTAACTTTCTTTGCAGGAAGTTTTTGACATTGGTTAATATTTTCGCGGACACATTGATTACTTGGAAGATTGGTATTACATTGCACTACAGTGTTCTAAAGTTTTATGTCTTTTTTTTCCGATAAAATTGTCGAATGTGTTAAATTCCTTTTAAGTTGCCGGGCTCTTTCAATGTTACATGAGATTTTTTTCGACGCAAGTCAAGAGCAAAAACTGGTTATCAAAATCTTTGTTACCGAATCAGGTTCTTCGGTGCAGTAACCAGTTTTAATGTACGATTAAAAGTGAACCTACTAACAACCAACTGTAACGTGATATATTTTACATTGATAATAATTGATGTTTTTTTTTAGCCATAAAGTTGAGGAAATTTTTTATTAACACTTTTTGCGAGTCATGTCGAATTACCTAATTATCGATTGCGTGAAGTAAGTTATTGTCTAGTCTGGGTCTTTTCTAATACGTCCCTGCTTTTTTATAGCCAACGGCTGAACCGATTTTGATGACATTTTCAGCCAATCTTTAGATTAGCCCGGCGAATGATCGTGTGAAGTTTGGGCAACCCCGCTTTTTTAATTTGAACGTGAATTTAACTTATTGTTACGAAGTTTACTTCTTTCTTGGGTTCGGTGATTTTAAACTTTGATACAGTAACAAAATAATGTTTATTCCAGTACTTTTACAAAATAAACACTTTTACAAATCACATAGATATTCAACTAATTACAACTTTTACAACTATTAAAATTTCATTACTCATAAACACTTTTAAAACTATCTTTTCCACGACCGCTGTCCTTTTTATATTTCTAAATAATAATTCCAGACTATTTCGCGAAAGCGACAGAACCATCTCGAAGTCTCTATGCGCGGCGAGAGTTTACTAGACGGAGGCCGACAAAGCGCTTCATTAATATGCACCCTAGTTGTGGTCGACACTCGGACGCCGACAAGTAACAGGGCCGGATTGTAACATTTTATTGATTTGTCAAATTTAACAATAATGATAATTATTATGATTTATGGTTTTTTGTGGTTTTTTTATACTAGGATGCGGGTTATATACATTTATTAATTTTCTATAAATATTTAAATTTATTATGGGTTTTTATTGATAAATTAATATTTTTGAAAAGATTTTTTTTTTATTATTTTTCATTATTTTCATTATCGGATACATCAGTAATTACAAATTATAATTAACAAAATATTAATTTATAAAATTGTTCGAGAACGAAATGAAATTACGAACCATCAACCTTTCGGTTATCAGCCGAACGCGCTAGCCAATTGCATTTCTAACATGCCTAGATCCGGACCGCACGCAGAGCGATCGAAAAATTTATGTTATAGGCAATGTTATTCATAATGTGATTAACGTGTTACAACAAAAACTAACAATGTTATTAGCAATGTTGTAAGCAAAAATGTTTTTGACTTTCTTAACGGATTGGTGTAAACAGATCTAAAAATTATTAGCAAAAATGTTTTAACATTTGAAAGAGCAAATTTTTAAATGACAAAATATCCCTTTTTTTAAATAAAGCACTCTCTATATTTGTATTTTTTTTAGCATATCATCGAGGAACCCTAAACTAAATTTCATTCTCGTTAAACGTCTAAAAGTAAGGTTTTAAACATACTATATATAAAACTTCTTCTTCTACTTGTTAGAGATCTAGATGATCTGTTGATTCCGGACTTTCCTCTGTAATATTTCCTGAGATGTGGACTGCCAGCTGTCTCTCCATCTCTTTGGTGGTTTTCCGGGTGGACGGGTCCCTGCTGGTTTTCCCTCTGGTACAATGCGTGGTAGTCTATCGTCGGTCATTCTCTTTACGTGGTTATACCATTGTCTTCTCATCTGCCTTCCCCGTCTCACCACATCATGTACGTCGCATTGTGTTCTAATGTCTCTAATAACAAGGAATATATAAAACTAATTTTAATAATAAATTCTTATGATTCTTATGATTAGACAATAAAATATACCGCGTGTCAGAAAAGATTTAATTAAAAGAAAAAACTAGTTTTTCAACTTTTCAAAATGATTACATATTACATATATTTAATGCTGGTAAAAATTTGCATCGCCAGAGTTGACTAAATTTATTAACAGCAGTGTTTCTTAAACTCGGTAGCACTGCTAATGCAGCCAAATAACCGGCTAGATAACCGGATCTAATACCAGATAATTTCTACGAGATCATAGGTTTCTAAAGTGGTCCAGGTGGACCCCCAGGGGTCCATATGAGTACACACTGGGGATCACGTAGACGTGAAAAGAAAACAGGGGTTCACAAGTTGTAAGTGGGGTTCCACGAAAAATTTTCTGGTTTTTATAATAAAGAACAAAAATTTGGCTTGGATTTACCTATCAACGTAGGCAGGTAGCTTTTCGAATCAGTGATAGAATTTCTGGAAACTAAAGCACCAGATTTAAAAGAAAATCTACATACATACATACATACATGAAGTCACGCCTTTTTCCCATAGGGGTAGGCAGATACCACTTCCTTTCTGCTACGGTTCTTACACATATCTTTTGCTTCCTCTACTTTCATCAGTGCTCATATACATGCTCTCGTCGGTTGTTGTCTTGACCTGGCCTTTCTTCAAAACAATGTTGATCTGATCGAGATATGTTCTCCGAGGTCGACCTCTACCGACTTCCGTCCATTCACACTCGCCTTATAAATTTGTTTCGTCAATCTTCCTTCATCCATCCTTTCTACGTGTCCAAACCATCTAAGCATTCCTTTATCTATCTTTGTGACCACATCTTCTTTTACACCACAGCGTTCTCTTATCTCACTATTCTTTACATTATCCAACCGAGTAACTCCGGCTATACTTCTCAGACTACTCATCTCCGCAGCATTAATCCTATTTTCATGCTTCTTCTGCCAAATCCAACATTCACTACTATACATAAGTGTAGGAACCAACACACCTCTATTCATCGAAAGACGTGCCTTTTTTGACACATTCTGGCTATTCATAAAGCAGACATTGCGTACTTAACAGATTTGTTCAAAAATTTCAATGACGTTAATTTGCAGTTACAAGGGGACAGCCTTAATTTAATAAAAACAAAGGGTGTAATTTCGGCTTTTCTTGGTAAATGTAAATGTTTCCGCACTTGTCACAGATAGAATGTATTGATGAGGATATTTAGACATACGCTCAACATTTAAATACCCTGCATGATGACTTCAAAAATAGACTTGAAGATATTCTGACGATGGAAATACCACCGTGGATCATAACCCCATTTGATGAAACGGAAGAGGCGAATGTGGTATTACAAGAGAACTGAATGTGAATTTTAAAAAAGGCTATACAAAAATTTTGGCTGCAGGTAGAAATTCCCTAAAAATATCCTGGGCTGTGGAAAATTGCGAGAAAATTTTTGATAGCGTTTCCCTCGTCATATATTGTCGAAAGAAGTTTTAGTGCGTTACCATCCTGTTAACAAAAAAAAGCAGCAGATTGAACATCACAGAACGGGGACATTTGAGATTACTTCTTACAAAACTGAAGCCGAATATTGATAATTTGCTGTCAATTCATCAAGTACATCCGTCTCAATAAAACTATGACTATTTTTTATTGTTGATTTACATTTTAGAGTTCATTGTTGATTTTTTGTCGATTGTTGATTGTTTGTAATAATAAATGTTTATAATTTTGTATGACCACAAGTATTATTTTAATAAATAGGACACAAGAAAATGTGCTACTTTTTTTTTCTTCTTAACACCCCCAATTTAGGGTGAAATGTAGAAATGTAGCATCAGGGGGTCTACCGAAAATAGTAAAACTTTGAAAGTGGTCCACGAGAAAAAAAGTTTGGGAACCTCTGTTCTAGATAAATTTAGAGAAAACTAATCTAGCATCATTAACTAGAGAATCTATTTAATTAATATTTAAACTTTTTTTGCGGGGTCTCAATAGCCTAAATGATGTCCACTCATGACGGGTCCATTAAAACCGCGTCCTTCTTCTGACTCTATGTATGCTAAGTTTATTAGCTGAGTGAATCTCCTAATGGTAGCTATAGTGTCTTTCCGGATGTCCTCCTTTTCTCAACGTGGAAGGCCCAGAGTCTGGAGACGACGAGTCAGCCTCACATTAAAAAAAAAACATGTTCTGCTGTTTTGTTCTCCCTAACACACAACCTAAACAGTCTGGTGCTCATCAATCAGCCCTCTGCGTCCACTGCTGGACATATGCCTCCCTTAGTTGAGTCCATTCTTTTCTGTCTTGAGCGCTACGAATCCAGTTTTTTGTAATTTTTGTAATGTCGTCTGTCCAGCGAGTTGGTGGTCTTCCTATATTTCTTTTATCGGATCTGGGTCTCCATTCAATTAATCGTTTTTTCCACCTGCCATCTTGCATGCGAGCCACATGTCCTGCCCTGTTCCATTTGTGGTTGCACATGTAGAAAAACTCAAAGCACCCACATCAGTTACGCCTGTTCTTCTGCGTAATTCTTCATTTATAATGTGGTCACGTAACGAAACACCAAGCATCGATCTCTCCATTTTGCGCTGTGTTACTATTAGTTACTTAGCAGAAGCGATGGTAAGGGTTAGTGTTTCGGCGCTGTAGGTCATAATCGGTAGAACACATTGGTTTTCAAGCATATTGGAAGGTCGCTTTTGAAAACGTCGTTTTGCCGTAAGCCGCCAGGAGAGTTTAACTCTCTGCAAACCGTAAGTTTGACAGACTTAGGCCGTCTATTTTTAGACCTTTTTGGTCCCAATCTAGCTTTTTGAATACATATTCTAGGACGGTGATAAACAGTTTTGGAGACATCGTATTTTCCTGGCGTACTACTCTCCCTTAATCCTTAATTGACTAAATGTGTGAGGCAGATGTTAACAAGTATTTTGAAATATTAATGGCGTTTTACAGCAAATCCTTTTTAATATATATTTATTGGCATGCTTTTTCTCTTCTAGTTGTACGAAAAATTGGCTACCTAGGTATATCTTCTTTTTGTTATAATGGGATATATTTTGAAAATTTTCAAAATAGATAGATATCTTATTCTGGTATCTCCTTATAAACTTGTCTCCTATCTGTTTAAATCAAATACTATTGGACGACCTAGAACTGCGGGACATCCACAACTTGAAGATCAGGTTCTTCGAATTATCGACGAACATCCATAAATAATTACCAGAAAAAATGCGTAAATCTGATAAGTTTGCTTATAACTGGTATTAAGAACTTTAATAAGCAATAAAGACAAGCTGTTTTAGCA
Source organism: Agelastica alni (assembly GCA_950111635.1). Lineage (NCBI taxonomy): Eukaryota > Metazoa > Arthropoda > Insecta > Coleoptera > Chrysomelidae > Agelastica > Agelastica alni. The sequence continues at coordinate 22,297,045 of OX467709.1, read as the reverse complement.
CATCTACACCTGGATATAATTTAAAAAAATGACAATTTAATAACATTTTTATTGTTAATAAATGTTAATTTAGAAACTGCCTTTTTAAAAATAAATCGAAATAGCACGGTTCCCTAATTTTTGTCAACAATTAATTATGTTGATTGTTTCATTATCTTAAAAAACCACAAAATGGATTCAAAGACACCGCCGCTGTGATCACTGACCAAGAACCAGGTGCATTTCCTCATTTTTTTATTGCATCAAGGTACATTAGCACCTTGTTTGTTTTGCTACATTCATACATCGGACTTCCTCTTTATGCTGTCTATCCTTCAAGTTTTCTTTTAATATCACTTTCGATGGAGTCGCGTGCTGGCCGCAGTCGTCCTTGTCTGCTGATATTCCGTTCTGGCAGGAAAACTTTTACTATCTTTTAACGTTTTCGATGACCTTCGCCAAGGGGATAACGACGTAACGCGCCCTTTATTTTTTTTCAACACCGTAGTTACACTATCGTTCGCCGGGATTCTCAATCGAGTATTGGAAAATCTTGCTAGATGGGATGTATCTAAATTTTTTAACCGAATCTAATGACAACCGAGGAATTCTTAGTAGAGAAAACAAAATGTTTGTCTACCCTTCTTTATTTGCCTACCAAAATTATGAGAACGCCTATTGCATCATGATAGGGGATGTCTGTACTGGTAAGTCAACGTTTCAATGGAATAGGCTCTTGCCTAGTTAATAAAAATATTCAATAAGCTTTATTTCCATGTATGGTCGCAAACTGTGCTTAATTTAAAAATATTTAGAATTCCGTAAAACTCGCTATATATTTTTATATTTTTTGAGCGGATCATCAGGTTAGGTTTCATTCGAGTGGGACGCAGTAAGGCCGCCCCTCCACTGCGACCCTTGATAGGTCTATTGTGGCTCACCCCTAGAGGTTATAGTTTCACGCACAAGCCAGTTCTTTTCGCAAAGTTCATGGTTGTATGAGGTGAGATTCTCCTGAAATCAGTAGTTGGTGAAACCAAATATTCGCTCTAAGCAAGGGTATGAACTTAGTATGTGTTCAACTGTCTCGTCTTCCAAGCAGCAAACCCGAGAGTTCCTTCCAGGACCTGCTTAGTTGTATTTTCTGAGGGTTTAGGTAAACACGCCTTCGAATGAGTCAACCCCGGTAGATCAGACCAGTGCGTGAGTCTGTTTTTTTCTCCTCCCAATCCGAAATAATGGTTATGGTAGTCACCTTCGTAGTCACTTTGGAGACTTGCAGAATATCTCTCGAACAGCGAGGCTTTGGAACACATTGTCTAGGGAGGTGTTCCCTGAGGCATACAACCTTCAGAAATTTAAGAATACCAATTCCTACTTTTTTTCGCTTGGTTCTCACGATGTTCTCTAAGCATTACAGTAATTCCCTTTTCGTGGGAACCAGAACATAAAAAAAAATCCATTGCTCTGAAGACGTCTACCAATGCTAATGTGAACAATTTAGGAGAAATAACATCTCCCTGCCGCACTCCTCTCTTAATTGGTATCGGTTTCTTTAATTTCTTGTAATTGTATTTTCATTGTTGCATTCTTGTAAATATTATGTGTTAGCATTCTGTATCGTGTACAATTTTAACCTGCACCTTTTCGATCAAACCATGTACATGTATGAACTCCTCAAGCCACGCCCAATCGATTCCCATGGGGACCGTCTCTATGTAATGGTGGTAAATAAGGTGTCCCAATTTTTGTTTTCGATACATACTTGTAAAGTTAATGGTATATAATGCCATTAATAATTCGTTGAATATTTATTAAAATTTGTTTACAAACGTATAATCCAAGAATTTTGATTAAACAAAGGATCCAGTGGTATTTTTGTTTTAAAAATCCACAAGAAATATGAAGAGATGATGTCTGTTACGCGGCTTGAAAACAACAATTCCATTGAACTATTTCTTTTCAATTGATTTTTCATCCCACGTGGAACTCCCCATTGTGACTACAAGAAATATAAAATCCCCCACTCTTTAATCCAGTTTTATAGAGGCAGGACGCTCCGGCAACGTGCTTAAATCGAGTTTCTATGTAACATAACGATTAACTGCTAGCAGCAAACCCTTTTCTCCCTATATAGCCCCTAGATACGTCCTCACACCCTCTGACTCCCCATTTCAGGCCCGGCTTCTTGATTTTTTATAACACATTTCCTCGTCAAACGCATACATACATATACTCACTCCTTTTTCCCGTAGGGGTAGGCAGAGACCACTTCCTTCCACTTGCTAAGGTACTTCCACACATCTTTTGCTTCCTCTACTTTCATCAGTGCTCTCATACATGCTCGTCGGTTGTTGGTACTCTTGACCTGGCCTTTCTTCAAAACAATATTGATCTGATCGAGATCGATGTTCGCCGAGGTCGACCTCTACCGACTTCCGTCCATTCACACTCGCCTTATAAATTTGTTTCGTCAATCTTCCTTCATCCATTACTTTCGTTTTGCTTACATTTATTTTTATCCCTTTGATTTTCAGGGCATCATGCATAACATTAACCATCGCCTGCAACTTCTCTTCAGATGACGCTAATATGACTTGATCATCGGCGTAAAGAAGGCATTTGACGATCAAATCATTCATTTTCAATCCATACGCACTCCCTTTCAAATATTTTAAACAATCGTCTATGTATAAGTTAAACAGCTATGGCGTAGCCACACATCCCTGTCTCACACCTTTTTCGATTTTAAACCAGTCCGTGCAAGCTCCGTTTATCCTGACACAAGCAGTGGAATCCTCATAAAGTGATTTCAGTGCTCGTATTAAACTACCGCTCACCCCATACATAGACAATGTCGACCACAATTCATTCCTCACCACTCTGTCATAGGCGTTTTTCAAGTCCATAAAAGCGCAATAGACCTGACTTCTAGCCAAGAATTTTTTGACCATACCTCGTCAAACACCAGAAATAATAACTTAATTTTTACTTTTTAACTTTCTGGCTGCGATAGAGATTTTTAACATTAACCACATTTTTTTAAGCCAACTATTATGACGAACTGCGTTCCAGAGTCTTGTTTGTTTGTTTACACTGATTGTAAGTACTTCAAATCTTCATAACAGTTTTTTTCACACCCGGAGTCTCTAAATTACGAAGGTCGCCGAAGATTTTTTTTTGTATCCGACTTCGAATATACCTACGAGCAAATAATATTTCTTGTGGAATATTTGGAGACCGATCCTGTGTCGAGCGTTGAATTTTGAGATCCGGAGTTGGAGTCAGGAGGGTTGCCTGGACTCCTGGGCCGTAGCAACAAGGCAAACGACACGCATTGCCATCGGCAAGCCGACGAAACTACACAGCAGCGTTGCCGATGAGCGGAATTAAGTTTTACGAAATAATTGCATGGTTCAGTAAGTCAAAAATTACTTTATACGTTTCAGGAAGATCTTACGTTGTGATAGAACTTAACCCAACTATTAAAACTCACACTATACGACATGGACTCCGTTACGGGGTGATTGAGCAAAGGGACGAAACTAAATTACGTATTTTTTACTCTTGGAGATAACGAAAGAGTCTCAGATAAGAGCATTTTCATGTAGACGACTCAAAAATGATAATAAGCAGTTTTCGTAAAGTACATAAGAATTTTAGATTGCAGTTCTCAAGCCAGAATAAAAAAGAAATGAGCGAGCATTTATGCAAAAATGGTGAGAAAAATTTAGAAATAATGCAGAAACCGTATTCGTATTTTGTTGTGTATAAAATCGAATAACGGAAAGCTTAAGCCGGCAACTCCGCGTTTTAGAGAAAGTGATACCGTAAATTTTCTCTTTAACCGATCCTGCTGATGCTGCTGTGCGAGAGAGTATGTATGAGACTCTGGACCAATCAATACTCTCGGGTTCAAGGACGTTGCCTCCTGCTCCTGCTACGCTTCTTTGTCGTTAATTCCGCTTGACTTTGCAGAGTTATACGACTCGTAATTTGAGATGTCCTCACGTCCTCTTGCGCGATATCGCGCAAATATTCACATAATTTTTGGAATTTAACGTCCTTCGATAAGGAGGTTCAATGAACCGGGGTAATATTTTAGCTCTTATTCATCCCTATTTTCGTCAAAAACGATCGCCATTAATTCGTTTATTACTACACGTTTATACAGTGCGGTCCATAGGTATGGAATAAATTTATTTTTAGCGTTATTATGTATTTTATTAAAAAATCCTGAAACGTACAGTATGAAAATATTACCCCTTCTTGCACCCCCTCTGAATTATGAAGTCGTGTCGTAGCTCTGCGATTCCCATGCTCCGTGCATGGGATCCACCTGCCCAGTGTCCTGTTATGGCGGCGATCGCATTTCCAATGGACTCCCTGGATAGAGTTAAAACATCATTAGTTTGATGTAGATCTAGTTTGGGCCAAATCTGTTTCGATTATGTGCATTTGGTTCATTTTGCCACTTCAGCTTGGCTTTTTAAACTACTTTGCCGTGCAGTTTGCAATCGGTACTCCTTGCTAAGATGAGACAGATACAGCTGGAAGGGTGGTGCCCTCTCTTACTAGCTCGTTCGCTTTACAATTTCCTGGTGTGTCCTTGTGTCTGAGTACCCAGACAATGTGAACTCTAAACTTAGCTGTTAGCTCATTCAGGGCGGCTCGGCATGACACCGCTGCCATAGAGGCCAAGTAGACTGAATTCAGTGATTTGATAGCAGCCTGGCTAACGCAAAGAATGGATTTCTCGCTGAACTTTTGTTCATTGCGGAGTGTCCAGACAGCTGCCTCGGTAATGGCTGTCATTTCGGCTTGATACACACTACAGTAATTAGGCAAACGAAACGACAGGCTAAGTGAGTGGTCTTCCGAGAAGACTACTCTCCCCTCTAGTTTAGAGCAACCGTCTTCTAACCGTTTTAGAAAAAATTGTGACATTGCGGACAGCTTCGAGTTCTTTTCTGATCACAGAACTAGTGACAGTCCTTTTTCTTAAATACGTTCAACTCGGGTGTTAGTGCATCGTTTTCGCCCTTGCCCTGACCTTCTAGACCTTCTCATTCAAGCGTCTTATCATATGTATGGAACGATTTTTACCTAATAAAATTGGCAATAGAACTTTGACAATATCCCTTATCCAATAAAATTGATGCCTGCACTACCTCTTGCTCGATTCATTTTTCGGTGTCAAATATTAAACAGTCTAAATTTTTTAAAACTGTAAATCTAAACGAGTTGTTTTGACAGCTGCCTTTAACAACAATATAAAATATGCATAGCCTACTAAACCCTTTGCACTCGTGTATATGTTCTTTTGTGATTACACTGTACTCGGACTATTATTTTATTTACTTATCTATCTACTCGGAATTGTTTTTGTAGGGGATTTTTTTAAAAATGCCCTAAAATTGCGTATTAGATACATTTAGTGTAAAACAAAATAAAAATGTGGAATTTTTTTTATTGTTTTAGAAAAAAAAGCAAAAATCGAAAACTATGGGATGTTTTTTAAAAAATAATATTTTTTGCACATAAGTTTATTTAAATGAAACACTATAATTTATTATCATTATAACATGAACTAAATAAAAAAATAAAAGTATACAAAAATAATAAATCTTGAGGAGCGAGAAACCCAACATTATCATAATTATTACCATTATCTTCTATATATATATATATATATATATATATATATATATATATATATATATAAAAATGTTTGTATGTACGTCCTTCAAAAACTCCCAAATGGCTAGACCGATTGGGATGAAATTTTCAGAAGATGTTTTATACATACCAGGGGTGGTTTTAGTGTTGTTAGCACCCCTACGATAGGGGATGAGAAGGGGATGGAATGTAAAAACTATTAAAAACGGCTGATATTAGTGTCGAATTCTTAGTCTTCGGGAACTTCGGAAAATCGTGGATACTGAAGTGGTTGTAATATATACATCAGCAGATATAAAATAAACAGCTTACGATAGCAAGTCTAAAATAAATATCATGTTATCTTTTATTTTTACACAAACATATACTCAACGAAGGTTTAAGAAAGCAATTTAGAAATATTAGAAATGGGCTTAGGGGATGACAGACCGGCTAACCCGCTTTAATGATAAGACATACTGTGCTGCCCATACGGCGACATACGAGTGCAAAGGGTTAAAATACTCGATAAACTTCAAAAACGGAAAATATTTAAACAATGCTGAATATAAATACTTTTAATAGGAACAAATATACTACCAAAAAATGCCTTCTTCCATGGTTATTTTGATTTTCATAAATGTAAATGTTTTACTTGTTACAAACTTAAATTGACACTTTTAATTTATGAAGTGCTCAAACGTGTCTGATAAAATCCTTTGTAAAAAGGCCGCTCGGCGCGATGTCAATGTTCATTAAAAGCTAAAAGCTTTCGACACTTTGATTCCCGTTAAAAAAAGAAATAAATCGTAAAACCAATGTTCGCAACCCTTTCGTTTGAAATGGCAAAAATGGTATGAACTGATTTTTGTTTACAGTCATTGCTGCGCACAGCGGACCAATTAAAGATCAAAGGATTGTGCGAAACACCGGACGACAAAGAAAATAGGGAAATCAGAGAAAATTTGGATTTGTTGCCGTTGTCGCTTCATTGTAAAAGTGGCAGGAAATCGCCAGGATCTAAGGTAATATCTAACTCTAATATCATATTTTATATTTAACGTTAAATTTAAACAGAAAAATCGTACGTAAATTTTTCAACTTCCATACTTCAAGCTTAGGAATTTTACGGTTGAAATACACACATGAAAACAATCTAAGGATATTCTCTTCTTAACTGAAATCTTTTAACTTTTTAACTTTGGTCTACTGGAGATTTGCTGGCTTATGTCTTGAAAACCAACACGAACCCCATTTGCAGTTTCGCAGACGACAGCACACTTGTCTCAACTTTCACATCCTATCGATCAAATTCGGTGAATGATATAAATGAACTCAGACAGGAGCAGGTTGACTCCATCAATAGAGATCTTGAAGCAATCGTCGAGTGGAGAACCAACAATCTTGTTTAGTTTAACGCCCAGAAAACACAAAGTGCCACGTTTTCCAAGATAGTGAATTCCTCAAATCTGCCTAGATCAACGCAGAGACGTATTTATATGCTTAATCGACTACGAGAAAGCATTTGATAATGTCAGGCACGATTTATTATTGCGATATTTGGAGGACTTGGGCCTGGACAACAAAGACGTTAGAATAATTCGCAACCTCTACTGGAACCAAACCGCCGAAGTACGTCTGCCATGTGGAAGTGAAACTGAAGAATTCCCAATTAAAAAAGGAGTAAAACAAGGATGCATTTTATCACCAATGCTATTCAATCTGTACGTGGAAAAATCCTTTCAGGAGGCTCTTGCGACAAGCACTTTAGGAATTAAAGTTAACAGCATTCCTATCAACAATATTAGATAGGCTGATGATACTGTGTTAGCTGACACAGCAGATGATTTACATTCGCTATTGAATGCCGTAAATGATGCAAGCAATGCGTTAGGTCTAAAAATAAATGCCGCTTGACCAAGTTTATGACAATTTCAAAAAACGTCCTGCCAAATTTCAGATTAACCATCAATGGTATTAACCACATAGAACAAGTACGGAAATTTAAGTACCTAGGCTGCTACTTTAATGATAAGTGGGACCCGGAGGTGCAGATTAGGTGCTGTATAAAACAAGCGAGAGCCGCATTTTTACGTCTACCTAAGTTTTTAGTTAACCACCGACTAGACATTAAATTGAGACTCAATATGACCAAATGTTATGTGTGGCCTGTTCTTCTATATGGCATGGAAGCGTGGACTCTTAAGGCTTTGTCAATTAACAAGCTCGAAGCATTTGGTATGAGGACCCTTCGTCGAATGCTTAAAATATTATGGGTTGATAGAGTCAGAAACGAAAAAGTCATTAGAAGAGCAAAACTAGAAGACAGAGAACTGTTCAAGACAATCAAAAAGAGGAAAATCGCATATTTTGAACACATAATGAGAGGATATATATGAGTTTCCACGACTAATATTAAAAGGAAAAATTAAAGAAAAAAAAAGTATTGGTCGTAAGAAGTTATCTTGGTTGCGCAACATCCGAAATTGGACAGGAATTAAAGACTTTGGATCACTTCGAGACGCTGCAAATAACAGATATATTATATATATATATACATATATATATATATATATATATATATATATATATATATATATCTTCTTTTTACAATGCCTTACAGGGTTCCTGCGTTGGCGACCGTCCCTCAGATATTTCGTAGCGAGGATAATTTTTATATATATATATATATATATATATATATATATAGAATATGAAGGACGCCTACGTAGTAACGACTGCATGACACTTTAAGAAGAAGACAATGTCCGGAAATACCCTTGAATCAAGTCCCTCCATTTCGATTTTGGGAGTCACGGTGTCTAATAATATGTCTTGGCATGACCATGTTGCTAACATCGCAAAGTCCGCAAGCCAGAGGCTAGGTTTTCTGCAGAAAGCTAGAAAGTTTTTACTCCTGATCAACTGCTGACGACGTACAAGGCTCAAATCCGACTTCTACTGGAGTATTGCTCGCACATTTGGGGTTAAGCACCAAGGCATTCTCTTCATCTTCTAGATTCCATTCAGAAAAGGGCCATTTGGTTGATAAACAGCTCAACTCTTACAGATTCCCTTCACCCACTATAACATAGAAGAAGAGTTGCAGACCAGACATTACTCTACAGATATTTCCATGGCAGATGCTCCAGAGAAATAAAAACTCTTGTACTACCACGCGCCACATTCGGCCAAAGAACTCGGCACGCTGATCAGTCTCACCCATTTACTCTGAAGATTGACACTACAAGGATCTTCATCAATAATTCTTCTTTTAGAGGGCTGCTACAGAATGGAACAAGCTTCCATGGAACTATGACCTGCAACTTTTTAAAAAGCGGGTCCACAATAATTTCCTTTCTATAATCCATCCCCCTTCTAATAGTCGCAGTGCGGGCCGTCCGCGGCCCACACGATAGGTCTACCCTTTTTGCGACTATTTTCAGTAAAAAAAACTAAATTGAGGTTTTGCAGTTGATGAATTAAAACAAGTGAATTTTGACTAATTTCTTTAACAAAAATGTAGCAAAACTATAACCTAAAATAGCCATACAGGGTGTTTCAAATTTCAGTCTCAGGAGCTCAGTCCACCTAAGGCGAAATACCCAAAATCGAAACTTCATCCGATTGCCGATTCGAATGAAATTAGCGGTGACGAAGAAGGAGGCGGAGCAGGAGCAGACAAGGCGGGAGAGAGCAGTGACGGAGGAGAGAGAGAAAAAGAAAAGGAGAGAGGAGACGAACAACAATCGAATGAGGAGACCGAAGAAAATGACATGCCAGTAGCTTCGGATCATCATCACGAGCCGAAAAGAAAGAGGCCGTCCCCGCCACTACCCGAACAAACAAAACCTCTCAACATGAGCAGCCATGGCCTACTCTCGGGACAGGTGAGATTCACTTTTCTTTGTACATTTTATATAAAACTATTTTTTCACTAGTTTAGGTTAGGTCACTACTTAAATGTTCATCTCCATAAGATATGAAAAATGCGTCAGTCTTACTCGGATGATGAGGAGCTTTTAAACTCATATCACTGGAAATTACCAATATATTTACAATTCTCTGAAGACAAAAGCTTCATTATGGTGGTGCTATAGCACTTGTAGAGCCTTGACCTTATGTAGGATTATTGCCCATTCTTTTCTATTGAGCGCTTTTCTCTTGTAATTATTAATGTCAAGCAATTTCAAATCTTTCACTACTTGCTCTTAACCATCTGGCCCTAGGTCTTCCTCTAGTTATTGATTCTTTCGGGTTTATTTCTAATAAAACCGAACTCTACCAACAGAACTAAATCCCGATGAACTCCTCATACTGCTCTATCAAAAAGTATCGGGAGTCGTCGAATAAGACACAGTTTTCATTTAATCATTAACATTTATTTTTTGCTTTCAAAGTACGCATTTGATGTAACATAAATTTGCCAGCGTTTTTTCTAGTATTCAAAACACTTTTTATAGGCGCTTTTCCGTATAACCTTTGATTAATACTACAAATTTTCTTTTTTTCATAGCCTTGATGTACTCGAAACGGGTTTCAGAAACAAAAAAATTCACGCAGTGCCAAATCTGGTGAATTCTTTAAATTTGTTCGTAATGATCGCTCTATGCGATGGTGCATTGTATTTCCACAGTGTTGGCTGTTTTTGACGACTTTTTTTTAGCAAACGCTTTAATGCGGCCAAATTATATTCATTATTGACCGTCTGTCCTTTTGGAATGAGTTCATGATGCACTAAATCATGAATATTAACGAAAACAATGAGCATTACTCTGACTTTTGAGCGAGTTTGTCGTAGTTTTTTGGGTTTTGACTCGTTTTTACTCCTTCATTGTGATGTCTGTTGACTTGTTTGCATGTTTAAAGAGTAATTTATCACTTTAATTATGTTTTATGTCGAATTTTGGTTCGTATTAAACACTTTTACTAATGCTGCTGCCGAAATTAAGCAAATCAGATACTGGGGAGACCACAATATTCCAAGCCGAAGTTACCGCAATCATTGCTTTCACACTAAATAACCTCGGAATGGGCCTGAGAAACAGGTACATACGGATTTTCTTAGACAACCAAGTGATACTCCAAGCAATTGGAATTTGCCAAACCAGTTCAAAGTTGGTAAAAGAATGCCAAATGTACAGTTGTATTCATAGACAATGGGTAGGTACGGCGTCGATAAGAAAAGCCTGATATTGGCAAAAATGGCAAAATCTAGTCATAAGACTTTGTACCCATTTTTAGTAAATACATCTGTACCTGAGAAATCAGGCAAAACACAAAGATGGGTGCTAAGACACAAGGTTATTGAAGGCAACAAAAAGGCAGACGCACACGCAAGGCTGGGTTCTACAAACCCGATGCTGGGGCCTGAACCCGGTATGGGGATGTTGAAACGGCAGTAGTGCAGTCTAATAAACTCAAATTAAAGGAGTTTTAATGTTGTATTTGAATGATAAATGTATGACATTTGTCAGTATTATATTTATAACAATAACAATCAATCAATATTTAGTAACTATAGATATTATTATATACAGTGAGTATAGATATTAAATCTGCTGTTAGGAAGGGGCCCAAGTCTTGGATAACCTGGCAGCAAAAACAAAGCCTATGCCTGAGGCCCAATAAGAGAATGATCGGGATACCAAACCTTGCACTTGCTACTTAGGAAAAAGCTCAGGGTGTTAACAGGGCTCGTTACGGGGCACTGTTGTATGAGGAAACATCTGCATAACTTCTGGATCTTTTTGGAAAACCCAATATACAAACTATGTGGTGATGGGGAGGAAATAGCATCCTACGTCATATTTGACTGTTTCGGTCACACTAGGTGGCGCAGCCAGTATGCTTGAGTAAGCTTAAAGCTGCAGTGTGGGCTTCTCCAACCCGACCGCTTCTTACTACACCTGCTCCTATTCTGGAGGAAGACAGGTATGACAAATCGCTAACTGCTATCACGGGGAGACACAATGGACGTTGTCTGGGTGTTGCGGGCAGGATTCTGCAGACACCACCCTCTAGTTCTATTATTATTATTAGTACTTAGTGGTCTGCCTCATTAATACGCAGTTAATATTGAAATGTATGGTTCCTAAGACGAATGTCGTGGCTCCGCAACCTGAGAGAATGGTTCAACTGTTCATCAAATCATCTTTTCAGATCAGCAGTCAACAAAATGCAAATAATCATGATGATCGCCAACCTTCGACGGAAGACGGCACCATAAGAAGAAGATGGTTCCTAACTCACTTGGCGACGGTTTGGCAACGTCGCTAATTTGGAAGCGTGGCCACAAGCTACAGCTCCTTACGTGACTTCTGGATACTCTGGGCGGCCTGGTGACGTTGCCGCTATAATATACACGTGTAAACTGCACCTCTCTCACTCAGTCGCCAGTCAGCCGCCATTTTTGACGCTCGCTCGGAATACTTAAAAATTTATAATAGAAAATGCTATTGACGTTCTCGTGTAATTGAGAAGTTTTTCAGGATATTTTCGTAAATATGCTTTCAGTTTGAAAAAAATACCACTTCGGCTTCGATCTGATATAAAAGGATGAGCCCGTAGTTTCTTCTTTTCTTTTCTTTTTCCATTTTTCTGCGACGTAGTGCGATTTCTTCTATATCCAATACTGACGACGTAAACGAACTGACTGTCGAGACGCCATGGCCACTCGACTTGGCGACCTACGGATGCCAGAAGTAGCCATGCCTGCGCCGCTGGCGACGTCGCCATGGCGTCTTAATGAGGCAGAGCTCTTATCCTACTTTAGAAGGAACTACCCCCCAGCTCACAATTATTATTATCATTATACTGCTGCATAGATGAATAGACCGATGTTTTGAGCATAAAATTTTGGAACATTGCCGGTTTATGAGATGCACGCAGTGTTTGTTGTAAGCTTTAAGTCCAGGAGATTTTCCACGACCTCTATTAACTAAGTCGGACGATGTAAACAAACTTATTAGACACATGGCGATCATTTGTAGCAAAGTAATTAGGTACAGTGCTACCATCTTATGTGCAAAAATATTTTTAACAAATCATTTGCGCGGACTTTTTAAATTACTAATTTCCGGTACTTAATGCTCTGAGTGTATACCTAAAAATCAGACAACGACGTTTTCTTTTTATCACATTGTTTTCACATTAGGCACAATAATGTTGACATGAATTTTTCAAATAAATCTTAATTAATAAGTTTAATACTCTTTCAGAACGAATTTTAGACACAAAAAAAACTGAAACTTACTGCTTAAAAAAAGGTAATATAATAATAAGTAGGTAGGTAGGTTTCATGCGAGTGTGGCGTAGTAAGTCTGCCCCTTCACTGCGACCCTTAAGGGGTCTACTGTGGCTCACCCCTAGAGGTTACAGCTTACCCCACAATCCAGTTCTTGTAAAAATAATACATACATACATAAAGTCACGCCTTTTTCCCATAGGGGTAGGCAGAGACCACTTCTTTCCACCTGCTACGGTTCTTACACACATCTTTTGCTTCCTCTACTTTCATCAGTGCTCTCATACATGCTCGTCGGTTGTTAATATTCTTGACCTGGCCTTTCTTCAAAACAATGTTGATCTGATTGAGATATGTTCTCCGAGGACGACCTCTACCGACTTGTCCAAAATAATATGTAATAGTAATAGCAAAATTGTTAATAAAGAATTTCTCTACGACCATTGAATTCTACAACAATTACTTATGCGTTATCTATTGAGGAATGGATATGATTCCTTGGATATGTTGGATCCTGATACGTTATTCAACAGCTAACAACCAATTACCAAGATCCTGATACATTATTCAACAGCTGACAACCAATCACCAATTTCAATATTCAAGATCCAACAGGCTGAGACCATTGAGGAAGCTGCAATAGAACAGCTTTTTCTTAAGTGGGCTTTGCCCATCTAACTCGATATCGCGAATGTCATGTTCATTCTGATGAACTGTCATCTAGACTATTCGATAACGACAATAAGATGAAGAATTTAACGAGTGATAGTGATGGTCTGCGATGGTCGTAGAGAATATATAGTCTTCTACTCGCGTATAATAGCCATCATTATACGCTCGTTAAAGAATATACTATTATTAAATTGTGTCATGTATATAAAAACTCCCTCAATGAAAAATAGATTAGCTTGACGTCTTTCAAAAATGTATACACTTTTTCGCATATAATGGCTATTATCCTTTCGGATGATTCCAAAACTCGCCTGCGGCTCGTATCGAAATTTTCATCCTCGAGAATAATAGCCATTATACGCTCTTTGAAGAATATACTATTATTAATTCATTTAACTAATCAGTTTTTTATCTCCAGACCATTTTCTCCCATTTCGGCGTTGACACAGATGACTTTCCGCCCGAACCTCCTGCTCCCTCTGCCATTCCTGTGGGCCATATGGATATGTCGACAACGGCGACCGATCACTCTCCCACTCGAACGATTCTCACAGGACCGATGCATCGCACTGACATCTCAGACTCCACCAAGTATACGCTGGAAATCAAGAAGGAGGCCGATATCAAGTTAGAAACGTTGCGTTCCTATGATCAAGACAGGTATTGCCAATTACGAAACTTCATTGAAATCATTAAGGAGTCATAGAAGAGTTAATGATTGATTAGTTTGTGGACCAAACACTAATAGTTTGCCATTTTTTTTTAGTTTGCTGGATATGGAGTCACATCTATCAGGTCCTGACCATTCAATGGACAGCCATGACGATGGGGATAGGAGCATGCACCAGCTTATGGGGCAGCATGGAGATTTCGGTGGGATTCCTGGAGTATCAAATAGACTAGGTAATCATAAAGTTTGTTTCCTATACAGATGTCGAAAAAAATTAACGGAATATAGGATTTGCAATGCATTTGAACAATTTGTACTCTAGCCAGTTGACCAGAACAAAATATAGAAGATAGTTGCGATGTATAATCAAGTATTCAACTAGACCACTCTGCACGAGTAGTGCTGGTCAACCGTCTAGAGTACACATCGTTTAAAAGCATTGTAAATCCTATATTCCGTTAATTTTTTTCCACATCTCTATAATTAATATTTTTTAAGTAATTTTTATAGATTTTTTTTTTTTTTTAAATTTCATTCTTACAGTTAATATTTTTTGAAATAAGTAACAAGATAAAGTCCATCAACAACTCTTTACCTATCGTTCGGTTCACTCCAGTAATACTTTAAAATATTTAAAAATATATATAATTATGTTGGGAGCAGTTTATAGTTAGAGGATTTTTTTTTCAGATGTAAATATCGATGACCAAGTACCTGGAATGAAAAATAACGGCCATACCGAAAATCTAAACCCGCCACGGTCCCATGGTGGTGGACCAAAAACTTGGACTCAGGAAGATATGGATATGGCGTTAGATGCCTTAAGAAATCACAATATGAGCCTAACTAAGGTAAGTAAGGTATAAATATCGGGATTTGACCTACGGGCAGAGTCTAAACAACATAGCGGAAAGGTGCCACGTCTTTTTTTCGTTCTCCATAGAGTACTCTGCCAGCGGTCTCTCTACTGGCAAATTATGCCCGAGCTCAGCCGTAGAGGGTAGAAGAAAAAAAAAATAAAAGTGAGCCGCGCCACCGACTTAGACGGTTCAAGCCGGAAACCCCTAGGTCTTATAGGCACTAGCAGAGCCACACGATAAACAACTGAGATTATGGTGAACTAAATAAATGAAATCATAGCTAAAATATATTGGATACTTTACTCCTACAATAAATCAAAGTACACAGTTCAATAATAAAATTATAGCAAATATAGTCAAAATTAACAGCTAACAATAAATCAAAGTACACAGTTCAATAATAAACTTATAACAAATATAGTCAAAACCAGCAGCTAACAATAAATCAAGGTACACAGTTCAATAATAAACTTATAACAAATATAGTCAAAATTAGCAGCTATGACCAAGTTACCAAAAAAAAAACGTATATAGGTCAACTCTCTTTAATAATACTAAATCAAACGTTTACATAAGGCTGCTAATTTACTCATGTTTTTACCAAATACATAAAGATTTACACTGCCAAAACAATCGAGTTTATTTAAAAATATTTTTACAATGGTTGTCCTTTAAAATATCAATATTGTAGGATATTTACAAATAAGTATGAAGGAAATATTTTTACTTGGACATAAAGAATTATTGAGAAGATTATTTTAATCAACGTTTAGTTTTGGCATATTATCTAATGCAATAAATAGTTTTTAATAATGTATTATATTAATAAATTAAAACAAAACTTAATTGTGGTGTCAAAAATAAGTCACGTCGTTAAATATTCAAAAATAATTCACTTGTAACCTTTGGGTAAACGTATATTGTAGATCAAATATAAAAAAAAAGAATAACTTTAATCTTGAACACCTTAATACGGAGTTCCTGCTAAAAACACCAAGCAAGTCTTTATAAAACTGCAGTTTATCGTCGATATGGATGATACGTATGCACTACTCCTGTGGCCGGTTTGGTTATGGAACGGCACCTGCTAATTAACAATGGCTTCCCTCAAATAAATCCGCATGCGGTTATTTTAACTCGACACCAAAATCCAAAATATCAACAACGAAGGTAAGATAGAATGGTCAAGTTAAAAATTAAATGGTTTTTCTTCAAAATCCAATTAAGATGGCCCAAATACAGCCAGATATGAAAGATAAACCGTAGAGGTTTTGCACACGTGTTAATATCACACCGTCCCAAAAATTCTCAACACACCACTCCCAAGACTGCCACCAAACGACTGACTACTTCCCAGGCCGGATATCAAGAAAAATGACACGGAACCGACGTCAACCAACAATATTCGCAAATCTATGTTCCACACTCAGAATCGCGCTCGTCCGTGTTGATAGCCAGCCCCATCCACTCAGAAATGCAAACCAAACAATAATATAACCGACAACACACCACAATCGAGGCCACAAACCAAAGCAAAATCTAATAACGAAAACCCCCACTCAATCTCCATCGATTAACAAAAATGCCACAGCCATTAACAATCGAATCCTATCACAACAAGGTATGCAACACTATTTACAACGAATGATATATTTAAATTGCAACAAAATACGGTACGCGACACTATTTACGAGTACCTGAGGAATACAAAACTATCAGAGACCCAATTATAATGGAACTGTAGAAGGGAAAAAAAGGCACGTTACAAAGGAGGTGCACTTTAAAAAAAAATTGCATTGGAATAGTGTTGATTATTAAATTGTTACAAAGCTTAAGTAAAATAATGAATTGACTTGGCAATAACCCAAAGCAGAGAAATATACATGACGCAGAACGAATTTTATCAGCTGGTCATCTGATTCATGAAATCATATACAACATATCTGCTTCGTTTTTGCATGGATAGAATTGTGTTAACCATTTTTTGTTGAGGTATATTTATCCATGCTACCTGCAAAGCCTCAGATAGTTGTTGGCAATTCTGAAAATTCCTACCACCTCTCAAAACTCTTCGTTGAAACATGCTCTATTGGATTTAAGTCCGGTGATTGCGTTGACCACAGCAAAATTTCGATGCTAGATCAAGAAAGCTAGCCATTGTTGCCGCATTAACATGCATCTGTACGAAATTTTCTTCAATGCCTGCGGCATATAGAAGCACAATTGGTCGAAGTATTTCATCAATGTACTAATTGGCATTTATAAATGTTTGCAGCAATACTAGACCGGTCCTACCTACAACGCTGATTCCGCTCCAAACCATTACTGTACCTTCTCTCTTAGACGTCTTGAGGATGTACCAAACATTTTCACTCCTCTAAAAAAGGCAATTAGGACTCCTTTGGATATTTAGGTTCGCTAATAAACAGCAAGGGAGGGTGCGAAACAGAAATAAGAAGACGGATAGTATTAGCGAGGACAGCAATGTCAAACTTATCCAAGACATGGAAAGACGTTTGCATAACTAGAAACACTAAAAGAGCCCTGGTTAACACCTTAGTGTTTTCGATATTTTCATATGGTTCCGTATCCTGGACAATAAAGTCGAGCGACAGGCAACGAATAGATGCATTTGAAATGTTGTGCTGGCGGATGATGCTTCGCATACCCTGGACTGCACACCGGACCAATGTGTCAGGATTAAGCGAATTAGGAATCAACGATCGATTATCCACCAGTTGCCGACATCGCATTCTGGGTTACTTCAGACACATCACCAGACGAGATCAAGACTTATCGTGAAGGGCAAAGTGGAAGGTAAAAGGTCAAGAGGAAGATCTTCATCACGATGGATAGACCAAATTAAAGAAACAAATTTAAGAGTAGCGGAAGACCGACAGCAGTGGAGACAATCGACCCATCAATGCTCATAGACATGATGCCACAACTTTTCAGCGATGAAGATATGACTAAGAAGAAGGATATTTTGTTATACCACGTATTCCTCAGCACAAGTTAAACGAACAGCAATTGCTTCTCATTAAAGACTGAAATCTCAACGGTCTTCTCGATCTGGCGCCCAATATATTTTTTCCTTTGTATATAACGAACCACCCTTCGTATTTCGGCTGTGATTAGCCTGTCGGCTTATCACCTAAGTGCGGATTTTACCCGACAAAGTGCCTTAAAAATTTCATCTTTATTTTTTTCTTATCCAATTATTTACACATTTACGACATTTTTGGACTTTAACTTAATGATACTTTTATATATATATATATATATATATATATATATATATATATATATATATATATATATATATATATATATATCCAATTTTTTATCTGTGTAGCACTACATTATGTAACGCAACTTTTTTGTTCACATTTAGGCATCCGCAACTTATGGTATTCCCTCCACTACTTTATGGCAAAGAGCACATAGGTTAGGAATAGACACTCCTAAAAAAGAAGGACCTACAAAGTCATGGACTGAAGAAAATTTAAACAATGCACTGGAAGCATTAAGGACAGGCACTATTTCCGCTAACAAAGCTAGCAAAGCATTCGGTAAGTGTAACTTAAGTAGTTAGTTGGGATTAAGATCGGTATACTGTGTGCCCCTGTTGGATTGTTCCAACGCCATGTCTCAGTTGTTTTAATAAATTTAAATTCCAAATTTTTAACGTTGTATACAGACCTAATGTCCTCTAAAAAAAAGTCATTCACTTCCGGTTTAGCCGAAAACGAACCCAACTTTTGAAATTTAATTGACACTAGGTACGTATTTAATTTAAAATTTGAATTCTACAATATCCTTTCCAATTAGGTATTACACTTTGTACTGTGTTTATAACATTAAATACATTACATTACAATCTTGCGGTTGGGCCTTTGGTATCGGCACCTATGTCACCTAGATCTTTTGATCCTCTGTGACTACCGCTGTGTCTTCGGGGCATCAGAATTCTAGTCCGCTGATTTTGGCAAACCTCAGGATTTCTGTTGGCCCTGTCTCTTTTAGATCGCTTGGATCCATAATCATACGGTCCCAGGTTTGATAACTGCACCCCGCTAGCATCGGACAGTGACACAGAATGTGTATACTGCTCTCTTCTTCTTCTCCGCATAGTCAGCAGTTTTTCTCGGCCGTAACATTAAATAAATCAAATTATAAAAAAATCATAATACTTTATTTAACGTCAGTCATAAAATAATAATGCAATGTGACCATCATCAGTAGCAGCAGTCTTTCTTTTACAGTTTGTTTCTTTGGAAAGGATCCTCTTGTAGGAAAATTAGATGCTAAGCTTGACATGCGTTTTTAACTATCATTAGATTACCCATCAGATTTTTAATTTTCATTGTTTCCTTTTTTTTATGTTAGTTTTGTATGAAGTGAAGTACACTAATTTATTGTTTATTAAATATGTTTTAGGCATTCCCAGTAGCACACTGTACAAAATAGCGAGAAGAGAAGGAATAAGACTGGCAGCACCGTTTAACGCGGCACCGACGACATGGACCCCCGACGACTTGGAAAAAGCACTCGAGTCTATACGAACGGGGCAAACGTCCGTACAAAAAGCTTCTACTGAATTTGGCATTCCCACCGGAACATTATACGGCAGATGCAAACGAGAAGGTATAGAGTTGTCGAGATCGAATCCGACACCTTGGTCAGAAGACGCCATGGGAGAAGCTTTGGAGGCTGTTAGGTAAGTTTGGAGCCCAGAAAAATGGTTGCAACAGCTAAAAGGGAATAATACATTTCGTTTAATTATTGTACAATCAGATGAATGCAGATAAACATTGAACTTAACCGCAAAGTCCAAAAAAAACATGTTGGTCTAGAATCTAGATAAGTAATTTCGTGCATTATTTTTATTACTGCTTACTGTAAAATAAAATATAATATTAATACAAGTAATAATTATAAAAATTATGCTTTACCCGAATCGTTGAATAAATTTTTGTTAGGTCAGTTTGGTTAAAATTGTTCGATGATTTATTACAGTTTTAGTTGAGAGGGGTTAACTCCATGTTTTTTTTGCTATTTTATCTACAGCATACTTCTTAAATTTTTATGATTATGATTTACCTAACTGCAAAAACTCTTTTGAGTAATCTTTCTTTTGTCTATTAATCATTCTAAAAGTTCTTATTTTTTTCATGTATTGAATGGTAACTGGCTTTGTCCATAAGTATTATTTGACTAAAATTTTCTTCCAAAAACAGAAGTCATTTCTTCACGGTAATCTTTCGTAGAAGTTGAAACAAATTCTAACAAGCCTCGATCAACTAATCTTTTATCTCCTCTAAAAAGGGTGATAATTAAACTACGTCCATTACCAGTTGGAATTTTTAAGTCAGTTGACTAACCTTCTAACTAACTAACTAACGTGTCCGGCGAACATTTGTAACAAGTTTATCTTGCCAAACTGTTAATATAAATTGTACTTAATTTAGTCATGTTTTATCAAGTTATAGGCCTTTTCCAAGTATATAAAAGCGCAGTAGACCTGACTTCTACCCAAGAATTTTTCGACTATACCTCGTAATGAAAAGACCTGATCCATACATCTCCTTCCTCTTCTTAATCCTGCTTGCACATCCCATATCAACTTATCAGTTTCATTCGTCACTCTTTTAATCAATATACATATATAATACAATATACAGTTTGCCGACTATGCTGAGTAAACTAATACCTCGGTAGTTCTTACAGTCCTGATGCGAACATTTTCCTTTGTAAAGCGGCATGATAACGGCCTTGCACCAGTCGTCTGGTACTCCTTCAACAAAGGTTATAAATGCGGGACAGCAGACTAGTTACCACGCTTTGTCCAGCCTTTAGCATTTCAACCGTTATCCTGTCGTACCCAGCAGCTTTACCCAATTTCATACTATTCAACGCTTCCACAATTTCTGTCGTACTAATTTAACTTTCATTGCAACTTTCACTCTTGTCTCCAAATGGGGCCTGTGCTTGTGTATCCTCTTTCTCAAATATACTTTTAAAGTATTCCTTCCATCTGTTAAAAACGCATTCCTCTCCTTTTACCATCTTGGTTTCTGATTTTTCCAGTTGCGAGGTAGTATTTTTACCTCTAGCTGTTCTTATGGACTTCCAGAAGAGTTTAATATTATTCTGGAAATCTCAGATAACCTATCAAATTCATCTTTATCACTTTCGTTCTTTCTTGTCGCAACCTCTTTTGCCACACCTTTTAACCTTTTATACTGATTCTTTGCCTTGTTAACATCCTCAATCAATAACCTACCATTACAATATAGGTTCATTGTAAATATTTTCTACTTAAAGAGATTATATACCCAGATTATTTGTTGGTTAAAATGATTGCAAAATTTGGGACAAGAATATATTCAAATAATTTTGCAATAAATTGGTATTTTTTAAAAATTTAGTTAGAAGCCAAACATTTTATTTTAGAAATTCTCCACTGCTGATTTATGATGTTATATTGGGGTTTACTGCTACCCGATAAAAACTGTGCTATCAATATTTTCAAATAAACTATAAATGTTTTTCGCAATAAATCCCTTAGAAGACGATTCTACTTATCCACAGTACCTCTAAATTTGCAGGTTAGGACACATGTCCATCAATCAAGCGGCTATCCATTACAACCTGCCTTACTCATCGTTGTATGGCCGCTTTAAGCGAGGCATCAAATACGATTCTGACAACGTGGAATTCGTCGATCTCAACCAAGACAGCCAGTTGCAGATGGATCACACTTTCGGAATGGAATACACAACCTCTCCACCTCAAATTCAATATCAAAATCAGAATAGCTGAGATACGGCCTTCAACTTTGACTGCTTTTGAGAAATAGATCCAGAGTAGATTTATTTTTTGAGGTTGGATGCATTTTATTGTGGATGTAGAAGTAAATCATAGTACGAAGCGATCCACAACATTCACGAGAATTGCACGCTCAGATCGATATTTTAAAGATTTGTCGACTATTTTTACATTTTTAATATTGAATTTACCAAATAATAGATAATCAAAACTTCTTATAGATAATCGGTATTATATCTTGCCTTATCCTAATGTGACAGATTTTCTCACTAGATATTTTGTCTACCAATAGTCAATATTATTAGATACACTTTATGTTTGTAATCAACTTAAAAACTTTTATTTTGAACAACGGAGGAAAATATTTTAACCAAACAAGTTTTTTAATTATATTTTTGTCAGTCTCAAAATTATATTACTTTCAGATTTGAAATACAAATATTTTTTACTTCTCAATTCACATAAACTATCCTATTAACCTCGACTTACATTTACGACTGACTTTCTTAAATAAAGAGCTAGTAGATAACACTCGTTTAATTATTTTTAGGAGTCAATACTACTTTTAACAAAGTAGTCTTAATCATTATAGTACACATATGGACCAAAAAATATGAATTTTATGTAGATATAATTTTCAGAATTTTCGTTCGAGAAACTATTTTCTTATTTACCGCCATTATTGGTCTCATATTAAAAAACGAGTCGTAATTGTAAGTAATATAAAAGCAAAAGAAGTTGGAAGAAACTTTATATATATATATAAAAAAAAGAAAAGAATGTTTTAATTACCATTTACTAGGCTGTTGTGCTAAAATTAACTAAGATTGTAAAGTTTTACCATTATTTTTAATGAAGTTAGAACAAATTTATGCCTTGTCTGACGGTTTTCATATAAAGTGCAATATTACCGGAGGTACCACAGTTTTTTTTTTAATTTTTGTCCATCTACTGCCAAGAAGATGTTGCATAAAATGCTGAATTCAAAATTTATTGTTTTTATCGATTATGTGCACAATCTTAAACATGTGAGTAAGTACAAACTATTTTCGGCACATAAAGATCACGCAAACCCCAAAGAACGATTGCCACTAATATTTTTAATTTAACAGCTGAATTACCTTTTTGTATAAAGCGTAGAGATAAATTACTATTGAAAGGCACACTGCCAGCGGCCCTACTCCGCTGTTAACAGAAGTGCACATCAACTGCCGAAAAAACTAACCGAATTGGTTACTAATGGCGTATTCTGAATATTTATCTTTCAGAAAATTATATGTATTATACCTTCAATACGTGAAATCATTTAGAGCAGGGGTGCTCAAACTTGAACTGCTGGCGATCTACCTCAATATTGTTAGACTAGGATCGACTCTTAGAGGCCGCAAGTATGTATGATGCAGGATTGTCGTCTAGGTAGGGTGCATACGTGGTATAGATATTAGTTTTACCGCACAATATGCATTTTTTAGTCAAGGTAAGTGTAGGTCTGCTCTAAAATATCAATGAAAAACCTCTTAATTATTCGAAATTGCGAGTTTATCGGGTGTTATTAAAATGATACGTTTTACTTCTCTTCGGCGCACTTTTTTTGTAATATTTATTAATAAACTTTGTATCGATGTATTGCCCTTAAGTTACAACTCAGACTGACTCCAATTCCTGCAGGCGCAACTTTATATCAGCGCGAATAAAGTCTCGAATGTTCCCGTCAAACATGCCTCTCGAAGTTTCTAGAAAAAGTGGCGGAAACAAAAACCGCGACTTATCTTTGACCAGTACATCGCGTTCCTTGGATAAAGCCACCTTTTGCAGCTAGCAAATGGCGGCTTTATCAAAGGAACGTATGATAAAAGAAAGTTATGAGGGGGCAATTCTGGCCCAATTATGGATCGAATTTATTTTAGTAGTTTATTCATTAAATTTGTTTTAGTTACCTACCTACTAAACCAAAATCTGTGTAAATAGTTCTAAATTGGAATTTTTTCTCGATATCGACTCAAAAATCACTTTGATTTAGAGGTATGGAACGATTTTAGAGAAGAGGAGTAGAGAAACATTTATTGTGCCTCATGTAAACTGCGAAACACTTTATCCGATATTCCTGTCGCAACCAATACTCGGCGTTGATAACTTTCAACTGGAATTTGTAAGCTACGTTTCGGCACCGTAAGCGCCGTTCGGTTGGCCTATTTCAAATTTGTATTTTGAATAAAAAGATACAAGTGCAGTGAAAAATACAAAACTATATTTTAACCTATACATTATACCCGCTAAAATTTAGGCGCGTACTTCTTCGTTAACCGTCAAGCAGGGTTCTTCGGTAACCGTCGTGTTTTGTAGACGTTCTAATTCCACTTTGTCTAATTTAGTCACGTGGTGTGCTTTTCAATAATTCTATTTCCATAAAATGTTGCACGTTATAATGCAATGCAGTACAAAAAGGATTTAAAAAGAAATTCGTATGGTCACCTTAGTTAATGATGTTCTGATATTTTCCTTGACGGATATTACAGTGGTATGGTACCTTATTTGTTACCATCTGAAATTTTAAAATGGTTTAAAAATTTCAGAAAACCAAGCCTAATAAGGAATAAAAGAATAAACGAACTGACCGCATTAAAATACTAGTAAAATCCGGTCAATGTATAGTCGAAGTCAGAATTAATTTTTCCTGTTGCACAATTTCGGCACCTCAAAGGATTTAACATGTCCAGGACCAGATTTTAATTGAACCACTGTTATTGGATATCACCTGTGGACTAGGAAAAACGGAAAATTAGTGAAGTGTCAACAAACAAAAAACAACGAACGTTCAATCAAGGCAATCAGAAGCACGAACATTTATAAGAGATAACAAACTATATACATTCTAATGAAGAATAAAGCGACGTTACCAAGCATAAATTATTTATGCGGTATCAATATAATTGGTGCGCCAAAAATTCGGTCGCTTAAAAACAACAAATTGCAATGTTTTACATTTTTACAGTTTGACAACTGTCCGATTGATTATTTATAAAAAATTAAATTCCAAATACAATGGAATAAGAAAAAATTACTTTAAGACAACGACGCGTGCCAGATAATTCAATAATATTGGCTATTTAGCCGATAGGAAATAAAAAAATTCAACCACCCACCGTTATTGGATATCACCTGTGGACTAGGAAAAACGGAAAATTAGTGAAGTGTCAACAAACAAAAAACAACGCACGTTCAATTGAGGCAATCAAAAACACGAACATTTATAGGTGATAACAAACTGTATACGTTCTAATGCAGAATAGAGCGACGTTGCCAAGCATAAATTATTTATGCGGTATCAGTAAAATAAGTGCGCCAAAAATCCAGTCGCATAAAAATAAAGAATTGCAATGTATTACTTTTTTTGCTGTTTGACAACTGGGTATTTATGAATGATATATATAATCATATAAAAATTGACTCTGACTTCACCTATAAGTTCAAGCTACCTTTTCAATTTTCCAATTAATATGTCTTCTGTTTTGTCGCTTTTGCTATTGACATTCATTTTTTAGATGCATTTAAAAAATAAAAAAACCTCCGCTATACAAAATTGCCTGTTGGATGAAAAACATAAAAAAATTGTTGGACCGCCCTATGCTCTACTTAATCTATTGACTAGGAACTAGTTGTACAAAAATTAGTTGTATATTGTAGTTAATTTATTTACGGATATCTTGTTGCGGACATATAGCATATTAATCATTTGTAAATATTATTTAATCGATTCTTTTTTAGTGTGACTAATGCACTGTACAATAATTGTTGGTGTATTTTTAAGTTCGACAGGGTATGAGACTATGCATCCAAACCATTTGCCAAATGAACTGTGATAAAAATTAAGATAAAGTTTTTGTATGAGTTGCAGATATCGGGGAGCTCAGCAAGTGTAATTTTACACTGAGCTGAATTTTTACCTTTCATTTTGACACCATATCTGTATATTTTGTTTTAACTATCAATACAAACTGGGTTTGTACAATTAAAATTTTATAATAAAATACAAATACAAGATTAGTAACATTTAAAATTAATGCTAATAAAAATAATTGTTGCATAGTTCAAATAAGTAAGAGAAATTGTTTAAAACATTGTGAATTAGAAATACACGTTTTTCTTTACTTTTTTTAGTGATACTGAATATTATGAATTGATTTTTAATAAGAATTTATAGGATTATTTATACTATACTTTTTTACTTTTATATTTTATGAGTGATGGTTGAACTGAGCATTAGTCACTGCTTTTTTTTCATTGTAAAATATTTGTTGCTCATTTTTAGTTTTTGTTGTATGGAAAAGAAAAATCCAAAAGAGAAATTGTACTGAAGAAAATGTTTTGTTTTATGCTTAAAATTTTCGGTTTTGTAAAATAAATGATGTATAATTTTATGACATTTTTATTGCGGGCCTTTCCAACTTTTTTGTCAGTAATGAAATAAAATTAAAATTCACTAAAACTTTTAATTTATTGGAAAAACTAAATTTTAATTACTGTGTTACTTCAATTCAAATTTAAAACATTTATTGCCTGTTTTGCACATTATATAATTTACATAAATGCACCAATTTTCTTGACTATAACTTTCCATTACATCCTGTAACTTAAAATTTAGCTGAGGCAGCATTTGATTTAATTCCTCTTCATGGTCTCCTACACACCAAGCAATACTTAAATGAAATGAGGGATCCTAAAACAACATAATTTAAAAGAGAACAATATTTTTGGTTAAACATGGTATACTTCAAAAATCAAAAAAATATCAAACTTCAAAAATCAAGGTGTCATGTGGAAATTGCAATTTAACCTATGTCGGTCAAACTAATCGAAGAATCTCAGCCGGGTTAGAAGAACACAAGTTGGCTATTAAAAACAAACAAACAACATCTGCCCTTTTTCAACATCAACACGAAACTGGTCACAAAATTAATTTCGACAGCTACAAACAAAAAGCCAATGCCAGAAACAAGAACAATACGCGAGGCCATTGAAATAGAGAAGATGGGGCACCTCAACAAAAGAGACAATGCTTTGCTTTTACCATCTACATGGAAAACCATAATTAAAAAGCAATCAAAACCACAACATCCAAACACAACTGACATAATACCAAACCAAATTTCGCAGGGGGTGGAGCCAACGTCAAACAATGAGCGCTGTTACAATTTCCGGCGCAACCTATAAATATTACCTGAAATGCCAAGTGAGACCTTGGCGAAACGTCTCCAAAAATCCAATCGGATTCTAACCAATAAACAGATGCAATCCCGGATCGATATTTCATCACATTCCACCATCTGTGAATCACTACGCTTAAACATGGTATACTTACTTCATAAAATGGTTGAAGCTTAAATTCTGCTAAGCATGTATTTAAAATGTCGACTAATTTTTTCAAGGAATCATATCCTGACTTTATTTGTATCCCTATGAATGTTCTAGTGCGTTCTTCATTACAATATATTTTTAATTGACTAAAAAGAACCATAAATCTAAAACAGAAACATTTTATAGAAAAATATTGGCAATTTTCTATTCTTTAACTACATTTGAAACAATTGTACAGGGTGAGCGAAACTCGATGTCTCAGCTCTATTATAAGAAAAGGAAAGATGATAGAAAAATCTAAAAAGATGTTCTTAAACGGGATTAAGGGAGTAAGGTCCATTTTTAGCCTAATTTGTATATTTCTCCATATTTGCAAACTGAAGTTATGACGTCATACATTTTTTTTCCAGAAATATACCTATATTTTGGCATAATTAAAAAGAGCTCATTTTCAGAACAAATTTTGTAAAAAAAAAAATTTGCTAATTGTTTTCGTTATAACATAAGCAAATTTGTAAAAGAAAGTATTATCAAAAATTCGCAATTGTCACAAATTTTGAATGCAACCACCTCCTACTTCTGAACACTTATCCAATCTCTGCCTTACTTCTCTCACTGAAGCCTTACCTAAAATTTCTCTAGATAGTTCATCGCAAGCATTTCTGATTTTTTCTTTTTAATGTTCCAAGTTAACAGATGGTGTTCTGTTCTTTATTTTCAAAATTTCCCACAAGAAGTCTAGTGGGGTCAAGTCTGGTGATTTAGGTGCCCATTTATACCTATCCAATGGTCTCTGTATGCTTCATTTAACGTTGCTGGAAACATGTTTGAATGCAGCTGTATTGGCAAATTTTTTAGAAGCACAGGATGCTCTTCTTGAAGAAAATGCAAATATCGCTCACTATGTAAAATCCCTTTATAAAAATATGGTCCAATCAAATGCCCATTAATAATACCACACCAAACTTTAATGGTTAAATGGTTTTCAATAGGATTGACAAAAATACCCAAAAATGTTCATTTTTTCTATTGGGCTTATCGTTACTAAAAAAATGGCTTTGGTCCATCCACAACACATGCTGAAAAAAATGATTGTCATTGATTTCTAAGTTTACCATCACTTGGGCAACATAATTAATTCTTTGTTTTTGATGTTGTTGTGTTGTTTGATGTGTTCTAAGTTGTGAAGTTTATGGTTGTCTCTTTTCAGATTTTTTCCATCGTTTTTCTTTTTCTTATAATGGAGCTGAGACATCGAGTTTTGCTCACTCTGTACTTACTTGTTTATACAATTTATCTTGAATTTAACACTATCCACAAAAGATGTTATCCAGTGGTATTTTAATATCACAGTTCTTGTCAGACTTATATGAAAATCGTCAACAGGGTTGATAGATAAATTAGGAACACTAGAAACTATTTCCTTAATTAAATCTCTGACACCATCTTCTTGAGTCACTAAAAACAATAAAATATAAAAAAATATGTCATAAAAGTAATTAAACACATACAAGGAATATAAATAAATGTTGCCCAGTTGCCTCGTTCATGTGCAAAAGATCTTATCCTGCCATTATGTGAAAGAGGGTCGTCTACATGTTCTTCACATGGTTTATTATTTTTTAATAATATATCTGGGACGGGTAATCTACAATTTGTATAATTACCACAAACCTTTTTAAAATTATTATCTTTATCTTCCTCTTTAAAAGTTCTTTTAGTAGATACACGTGGTCCAGGTACATCATCATCTGAACTGTCACCCCCATAATCAACAAGAAGACTCAATGCACCTTTTCCTAACATATTTAAAATAATTGAAAATTCAAAATAAAAGTATATTTTATATTATCCTTTGTTTTTAGGGTTATGTTTTGATATTTATATTTTGACAAATGATAGTTGTTATGCCAACGTTAGAAAATTAATCGTGTATTCCTATAATTTTATTTCCATTTTTAATTTAGAAACTGTATATAATACATTTGAGTTTTATTAATTAAATGTCATTTGTTATTTTAACTAAAGTTTTTCAAGTGTCAAGTTTTTCTTACATTCAATGTTGAAAAAGAATATCTTGTTCATCTACGAAATCCCCATGAAAAAAAAATTATTGAAAGTCACATGTGTATGTGGGAAAACATTCCGTACTAGTTCAGAGTTGACACTTCACATCTGATCCAAATGTGGAACATAAAACAATTTATTCATAAGGTATTGCAAACTTTTTTTTTATTTTTTTTAACATTTAATAATTTATTTATTAAAATTTTCAATTTTTCTAAAACATGGTTTTAGTTGGTTTTTGTTACTAACAGTGTTTTCTTATAAGATTATAAGATATATAGGATTTCGATTTATCTAGTAAAGATTAATAGGGACTGTTGAAAGGAAAACTTTCAATTTTATTTAATAAACATTACTAGAAAACTGTTTAAAAATTGGGTTATTACTGTTATTAGTGATGGACTGAGGGTCTCTTGTTAAGTGTGGGTCCTGTGATTAGATCCTTAAAACAGCACTGATTAAATAATCCAATTTTTGGCAATTTAATTTGAAAAATATTGTGTAATTTGTAGAAATGTGGTGAAAAGCTCATTTCACCTGGTTCATTATACATACATTTGAAAAGACATAAAGAAGAAAAAAAATTGTTCCTTATACTGGGCAGTTAAAAGTTCATGAAAGAATTCATACACAACAAAAGGAAGTAAGTATAACTCTAGTTGTAGAAAGAAGGTTCCTTAGTATTTCAATAAAGGTCTATGCTTAGAATTGGTCTTAACTTAGTTTGTATTTCTCTATTTTTAAAAGTTCTATGTTCCACCGAAAAATACTATAACTTCTCTTTTTTTAAATGCAGGTTTGCGGTAAAGGCTTCCGTAATCGTCAAAGTTTAATAACTCACATCTCTTTACATACAGGCATCAAACCGTATCAATGCGAAGGCTGCGGTAAATCTTTCAGCTGTGTTGGCAATTTACTTACATAGAAGAACCCATGCAGACAGTTGTGGAGCCATACCTATGACCAGCCATCGTGTTCAAAATCCTTCAACAAAAATTAAAGTAAGAATAAATACTCCGGCATCTTTGAAATTAAAATAAATGCAGATGAAGAAGGAACTGTGAGAAAAATTTGCTAATCTAGATAAATAGATAAACGAGCAAAATGATTGAAACATTAAAGAGGAAGATGTTAAGGTAATTTTTCTTGCAATTGAATATTATTAAATTTGCAGATTTCAGGTTGAAATTAATAATTCAAACACAATTAATTGAATAAGTTTGAATTGAATATAATCTTAATTAACTATCTAAAGAAAAACTATTTCAAATGCAAATTGTACCATAAAATTACTTATCTGAAAATAATGAACCAACAAGAAGCGAATATTTTCTAAAGGCACATGACAAAAAATGGCACACAAAGAAAGTTCGCCTATTGCAAAGAATACCTGTTTTTTTTGATCTCCCGCTTTATATTCAAAAATACCCAATATTATTTATAAATTTGATCCTGTACTATTAAACTATCGGTTGTTCAATAGTGTAATAATTATTAACACATTAGGTTAGGTTAGGTTAGGTTAGGTTTTATGTGAGTGGGGCGTGGTCGCCCCTCCACCGCGACCCTTAGTAGGTCTATTGTGGCTCACCCCTAGAGGCTACAGTTCACCGTACAATCCAGCCCTTCTTACAAAGTTCATGGTTGTATAGGGTGAGATTTTTTTAAAATCGGTAGGTTCTAGGTTAGTGTAACCAAATATGTTGAACCTTATTCTTCCCAGGCCGCGGCATGAACATAGTATATGTTCAGCAGTTTCGTCTTCCACGCAGCAGAACCGACAGTCCGTTTGTTGGTTCAGATCTATCTTTCTGAGGTGGTATCTCAGACGACAGTGTCCCGTAAGCAGTCCTGTTAGAATACGCAGGTCATTTCTGCTCCATTCTAGGATCTGCTTAGTTGTGTTTCTCGAGGGTTGTAACGGTAAAAACGCCTTCGAGTGGGTTAGCCCTGGTAAGTCGGACCAGTACGTGAGTATTTTCCTCTCCGCCCAGTCCGAAATAATTGTTTTGGCGGCACTTGTGGTGACTCCAAAAACCGGTTCTGGTCCAGTGAACGCAGATTCGGCCCCCTGTTTTGCAAGGGTGTCGGCTTTTTCGTTTCCTTCCACCCCCTGGTGCCCAGGTACCCACAGTAGGGTCACCCTGTTGTTCGCACCAAGGTACTCTAAGGATTCGATGCAATTCCATACAAGTTTAGAATTTATCTTGTTGGAGCTCAGTGCTTTTAAAACGGCCTGGCTGTCTGATATTATATTTATGTTTTTGTTTGCTAGAGGTCTGTTGGTCAACTCTCTTGCACACAATTCGATAGCGAATATTTCAGCCTGAAAGATTGTGGCATACTTGCCAAGACTGGTAGATATTTCAATCTTTGGTTTCCTGCTGAAAACACCGGCCCCAACTCCATCTGGTGTTTTTGAGCCGTCTGTGTACATTACGTATTCAGTCTCTGGGAAGAGGATTTGTCCCCTCATCCATTCGTCTCTCTCCGGAAAGAGGACTTTGAACGACTTTCCTACGTGTATTTTTGTAGCTAGCAAGTCAGGAACCATCCCGAGAATTTGGTGGTTTTTTGTTTCACTCAGTATCCCGGAGTGATCTCCGAGTTGCTCTCCATTTATTTGCTTTTCCAAAGACAGGAATCTATAGGAAGCTATCCTGGCCTCCCTCTCTAAGAGAATATCTAGGGGAGGAAGATGTAGGAGGTGTTCCATCGCTGCCGTTGGTGTGCTGGACATAGTTTCAGTTATGGCCAGGCATGCCAGCCGCTGAAGGCCAGCAAGCTTTGCTCTAGCTGTCTGTTGTAACCCTTTGGTCCACCAGACTACTGAACTATACGTGACCATAGATATTATCATTGTTTGATAAATCCAGTAAATCTGTTTGGGGTTCATTCCCCAAGATTTGCCACATACTCTTCTGAGATTCCAGAGAGAAAACCTGGCTTTGTTTATTGTTTTTTCCAAGTGTGCGTTCCCGGTGAGTCTTTTATCCAGAACTACACCCAGGTATTTCACTTCCGTCGCAAATGGAATGCTCTCTCCGTATAGGACAGGCTGCCGAAGCTTATCTAGCTTTTTCCTTTTCGTAAAAGGAATAATTACAGTTTTTCGGGGGTTTACAGAC
Source organism: Agelastica alni (assembly GCA_950111635.1). Lineage (NCBI taxonomy): Eukaryota > Metazoa > Arthropoda > Insecta > Coleoptera > Chrysomelidae > Agelastica > Agelastica alni. The sequence goes on along the minus strand of OX467709.1, from coordinate 22,264,579 downwards.
ATCTGTTCCCTCTCGCACCATCTGTATACTGTGTTAAGAGCTTCTTGAAGGACGTTTGAGATCGTCGCTTCAAATTTACCTCTAACTATTATAACCAGATCATCCGCATAGCATTGAAAATCTACTCACTGCATGGAAAGCTCGCTCAGCAGAGAGTCGACGGTACAAACGTTGATTTTAACCAGTCTTAAGGACTGTGTTGTAAATTTTATTGAACAGATTTGTCAGGAGCTTTGTATTTACCTGTTTAAAGACCTCTGCATATACATCGTCGTGACCTGGACTTTAGCCATCTTTTAGTGTATTATCCAGTGTTCGGACTACCTCGGATTCAAGTATGCTTGGGCTGCTTGGTTCCTCAAGTGTAAAATTAGGGTCTTCTTCTCTGTTATCCTGAAAAAGGTTTGTTGCATATATGTTCCATGTATCCTGTAGTTTACCCTGTTCTAAAACTAATTTTTTCTCATGATTATGAAGCTTAGTTAAAGGTGACACACATTACATTCGGATGCAATGTGTGTTATCTACATTTACCTAACCTAACAATGCAAAAATACTGACATTTGATATGATGCATAAAGGAATAAAAATAAATTGGAAAAAAAAAGAAGAAGACATTGTCAAAAGTAATTTGTATAATGAAAAATCCAAATACAGAAGTAAATCCTTGCTTAAAAGAGCAAAATTTAACTTACAAATGTTTTCATGACAACAATTTTGATAAGGAAGCGTGTCAGCTACAAATGGATAATTACAAACTGTACAAGTCTTTTTGGGTAAGTACTGGCAAGGAATAAAAATGGTCTCTGTAATTAAATATGGTAGTAGCATTGCCAAATTCCATGTGTAATTTTTGCAATATTGTGGAAGAAAGTCTTAAATACAAGCAAACGCTTTTTGTTGTTTTACATTACGGAAAAACCAAGAGTAAGACAAAGCTATTGACTCTGCTCAAAAAAATAGTAGGTATGCTATAGTTGAGCTACTCCAAGAACGTGGACATCAGATATTTATAAGATGGCCTCCATATCACAATCCAATTGAGTGGGGCATTTGTGAACAGTACTATGATAGTCATATTGGAGAACCTGTATTTGGATGTACAGCAGTGAAAAAAGTTTGGGAGGATGTGCTTTTTACTTTTAACCTTGAATTAGCTGTTAGGAAGATTAAGTAACAATCTTTTAAGTTAAATATTTTTTGAGTTTCGTATATTTTCGTTACTTTTTATTTTATCATTTTTTTATTCATTTTACTACATTTCTTTTTGATATTGCTTCATGAATTTTTATATTTTCTTATGATGATGATTCTAGTAGTAAATTTAAACTTTTAACCTATTGTAGTGAATCATACTAAACTCTTAAAATTGTTTTTAAAATATTTCTTCCTTTCAAATTATTTCTGCTTTAATTTAAGGAGTTTAAAACTGAGTAGTTCAAACAGTATTATTTTTTCTTAAGTTCAGCTACTGGTAATAATAATATTAATCTTTATTTTGAAGAGAAGTTAAATACACAACTGTTTAATAAAATAGCGCACTACAAATTTCATACAATTATTTAGTAATTCAAATAGGTAATCATCTATTTTATATGGTTCTATCCTCAGAAGTTTAAATTCCTTATTCTATTTGGCAGTTTGTTTAACATTTTTATACAATTTTAAAATGAACTCTTTAACAACCTATGTCTTGGATTATTAAATATAAGGGATAAAACCAATTACACATGGTTTTCATTTAAGTACAACTAAAATTCCAACAATATATGAGTCTGTAAATCCCTATGTCAGTGCATGGATAAATCATAATTATATTTACTCTATATTAAAGTTATTTAATTGATTTTTAATACCATTCAAATTAAAGACCAAATATTTTTATTGTTTTTTAGAGAATGCTCCTTCAAGATTAATACTCTTCTGCAGTCAATCACTTAACTTTTAACCTTGCTCCTTGTTTTAACAGTGCAGAAGTTTATTAATTCTTATGGTGAGAATTATTTGGAAAAATAATAAAATGCTTTCAATGAATCTACTCATGTTATTGTTTTATGAAAAATATTTGTGGCAGTTACTTGATGTTAAAGTTAGTAAATGCATTAAAAATAATTTGTTCCCTCAAACAGTGTTACTAGTTTACATGAAACAATGGAAATTAAACACAAGTCTTTTTATTACTTTACAGTCAATGATGAGCATGCACTTAAGTCTGTTTTTTCATTCATTGAGTTTGGCTTCTTTCATATCCATTATGCATCATTCAGTAAGTATTAACGAGACAAGAAAACATTGTTTTGGTAAATTCTCAAAATGACAAGAAAAGTTCAAATTGCAAAGTGGTCTTATAAAAATTATGTACATTTGTTTTTGTTAACGTTTCTACCGCGCAAACGATTCACAATATTATTAATCAATTTGAGTCAGGATGTGTAAAAAACTGTTCACAATGTCATGTTAGAAAGGTATCCTCAGAAAAACAAGCGGTAAGAGACAATCACGATACAGATATCTGTAGCGATGTGGAAGTTACTGATACACGAAGTTGCAGATCTATTCTTTTTACTGATGAGCGTTCATTTGGTTTACGAAATCGACACAATCCCTCTAGACTGTGATACTGGTCCCAAAATTATCATAATCAAATTGTTGTGTGTACCAGACAGCGTCGACAAAAAAGTCGGCAGGTATTCCATGTAACCATGAGATCGGTCCCATTTTCATCGAGGAGAATTTTAATGCTAGGAGTTACATTTCATGTTCTCCATTGCGCTGCTAACTTATTACTAGCCAGAGCCAAATTTTTTATTTTTTTTTATTTACAAGGAAAAATCTTTTATAGATACCTTTTGTTGTCAACTACTTTAAAAAGAACTGAAGTCTCGACAAGAGGTAGTGGGGTATTCATCGAACACTCAATGTTATTAAAAACCCTTGATTGTGGTTTTATGGGTTATTGTCTTGTGGTGGAGACAATCTTACCCATTGTGTAGGTGATGTGTGTGAGAAAGAGTCATAGAAACAATCTTCAAGGTTGTCTTCCTTTAGCCATTGACGTTTCGTTTTTATTTATCCCAAAACGCGCGGGTACCACTTCCGCCGTATCGAAGTCTGTCTTCTCAGCCTTCACTGCCGTTGTGGTCTTGGTCTGTACCCTAGACAAGGGACCCTAACAGGCTGCCAGGCCAGCTAAACCCTGTTTTTTAACGAGGTTGCTACTCCTCCTCGCCGTTTTTTCATCCTGGCTTGGGACATGCTTTGGCAGGTTGTGCCATAAATATCTAACGAATTCTTTGCAAAATATAGTCACTTGACAAACAAAAATTATAAAAATACAGCCTTCCGTTCGCTGTAATAATACAGATGCCACAAAACTAAAGCAAAAAATGTGAAATTGCACTGAGTCAATGACACATAATTTAAGTAGGTACCTGTTGACAGGCACAGAGCCTACTTGGTAATTTTAGTTTCCTACTGGAAATTCTGAAGGAAAATGTCATGTTATAATTTTTTATATTACTTTGGTGTGAAATTTTCTTACCGAATCTCCCATATTCTTGAATTACTTTCTCTGGAAATAATATAATATATATAATATAGTCTGTGCATTTTGCTTTTATTAAAACGTAAATAGTTATAATTTAATGATCCCATTATTGTTCTCTTCTTTTTTTTCCCAGGAATAGTGTGAATTCATCTATGATGTCCTAGAGGAAAACGCGACTTGATCCAAATCCTGGTTCCAAGAGGAAGTTTTCTCAGAGATGGAAATCTCAGAAACTTCCTTTAAAGAATATCAAAAAGCTGATGATGCTGATTTGCAAACAAACGGCATGATTTACTGCAGAAGATTACGTGGAGTGTCGGGAGACAACAGAATGAAAAATAGAACCGAGAGTTATTGTTCCGCGTGAGTAAAAATTACCTATATACAGTGTGTCTACTTAAGTTGAAACCATATGGAAAACTTTGTTATTATTGGTTTTGTGAAAAAATTTACATACATACATATAGTCACGCCTTTTTCTGCATGGTCCAAAGCTTAAAAGGTAACCATCAGATATCAATTTTTTTAGTCGTTTCCAAGTTTTTTAAAAAAATATGAATTTTATTCAAGAGTAAAGTACCTTTATTTTTTACAATACAAAACAATGTTATATAGTAAAGTTATTTTAAATTAAAAGTTATATTTAAATATGCAATTACAGCCATTTAGCATGAAAATTCAGGTTTGGTGATTATTCACGTATTTGTAGCTATAAATTTCAATATCTTCTGAATTTATCTTTCTTATGTGTTAAAATTTCCATTTGTTGATGTTTTTAAACAACGTTGCAATTTAAATACATAATGAATGCATAATAATTATTTATTTTAGAGATAGGAAAATCCATACAAAGAATATTTAGTAAACAAGCATCTACTCATATTTATACAGTAACCATAGATTGACCATATCTATGCAGTAACAAACATAATAATTAACTTTTAATTTATTCCCTTAAAGCTTCGACATATTCACCTTCTCTTTGTAAACATTTAATTGTTCTTTTTTCAAACTCTTATTACTATCTGTATCATATTTTCGGCATTCTTCAGAAATAATCCTTTCCAAATGGTTTTCATCATCAAATAGCCCTCGCTGATAAACCTGCTGTTTTAAGTAACCCAGTAACCCGCACTTAAAAAAAAATAAAGCGGAGTTAAATCAGCAGACCTGGGAGGCCAAAATATTTCTGAATACCTATGAATCACCTTTCCATTAAACATAATCGTATTTTCAAATAGTACTCTAATGTTTAATGTACTATGGATGGAGGCACCGTCTTGTTGTAACCAAATTTTTATAGGTTCTTATAACAGAAAATGTCCAATTAATTTTTTTTTGTAAATCACACCATACATTCGTTTTAAACGAATATTGGTTGTGACTTTTTATTACAAAGTTTGGATTACTGTTAGACCACCAGTGACAATTTTGTGATGAGACGGTTCCGTTGGAAAAAAATATTGCCTCATTGAATAAAATTATACTTTTTTTAAAAACGGGTCTTTTTCCAACTTTCCTTGGATCAAAGCGCAGAATTCAAATCGAATATCGTAATTCCTTTGTGGTAATGTGTGTACGAATTGCGGTTTGTATGCATGATGTTTATGACGTTTTAAAATATTTGCCACTGTATTTTAACGATTTTGCGATACGCCACTGGAATGTACGGAAGCAAGCTGGGCGGTATAGTGACGTCACAGCCAATGGCAAGGATGTTCAAGTACCTTTCCGACCAATCCCGAATTTTCGTTGGTTATGGTTAGAAGCCTCTCGTCTTTTCTCTATTCAACGTTAAATATATAAATTGGCCTTCGTTCGCGAAAGTTAGTCAGTTTTCTAAAGTTAATGATTGTGTTAGTTGACATAAATTGTATTGTATTATTAGAGAAGCTCTTTTGCGTAATGATATTTTTGGGTCTTCTACGTCAGAAAGCATCACTTCAAATTCATTGTTTTCATTGATAACCCGTTTTCGGTGTTTATTCTTAAAATTATTTTTAATAATTTTCACTGGTCTTGAATTTATCTAATATTTTTGTAACTGTTGAATGCCCAATGTTTCTTTGTGGATCTTTATTATTTAAAATATTTGCTGCCTCTCTGCGTGTTTTGTAATTTTCTCCAACAATTAACAAAATTTCTATATTTTCTTCACGGTTTAGTAAATTTGCCATTTTTACATACCAACTCACTCTGACATTCACTGTCAAATACTTCATGTCAGTGCATCCTAGATTATGTTAAATTGTATGAAGCCAAAATAATTTATACAGAATGATCAGTAATACTTTATTTTTGAGTAAAATTCATATTCTAGGAGGGGTCGTGAAGGCTAAGCAGCCTCTCAAGCACCTGGACCTATCAGATCTTTTGTGCATAACCCTTAATCTATTCGAGGTCCGGGATTCCGAGACTTCGCACAAAGTTTATCAATTTCCTGGGAGCTAAGTTCCTGACATCGGAGGGCTTTAAAAAGCCCCCTTCCAGAAACATGAGCCTCTTGCAGAAAAGCGCTGGGCATTCGAAAAGCAAATGTTCTGCAGTTTCAGCGAAGTTCTCGCAGTAGCGGCAATTACCACTCTCTGTTTTACTCATCTTTTTCAGGTGATACCTCAGAGGGCAGTGTCCAGTGAGGAGTCCCGTCATCAGTTTCAAGTCTTTCTTATCCAACTCTAGAAGCTGTTTGTTTTCGTTGGCGAAAGGCTTACTAGCCTTTCTGCTTGTCTTTGTCCTGTAGCTTTATGCCAGTGAGATTTCATTTCATCTGTTTCCCAACGTCGAACCTCTTCTTTCAAGTGGGCCTTGGAGAGTCCACAAAGGGTTTTGGGCTGGAAAATTGTGTATTTACCCCTTCCTTAGCAAGGCAGTCTGCTTCTTCATTGCTTCTAACTCACTTGTGACCTGGAACCCACATCAAAATGACCAGGTTGTTTACAGTCCCAAGTCAGCTTAGACTCACAAGTGTATGACTTCAGAGCTTTTAATACTGCTTGACTATCTGATAGAATATAGATTTCTGCCCTTCAGGTGTCCCTTTCGAGGGACTCCTGGGCATATATCCCTACAGCATGTACTTCGGCTTGAAAGATGGTTGTGATGTTACCAAGGGGTTTTGAGAGCCTGAAATTCGGCCCTGTAACGCCCACTACAACCATTTCCATCTTGGATCAATCAGTGTACCACACTAAAAGCATCCCTTCCTAGTTAGGGTCCGTTCTTGTGCAAAATTGATGGTTGTTTATGATCACTTCAAACTGCATTTCAAAGTTGTACCTAACTGGCATAAAATTTGTTGGCTTGATATGGATTCTAGAGTAATATTTTCCAAAATCTTCAAATGTCCAATCCGATTTTCATCTTTTCTATATACGACACTTTTAAAAACTATTTTTATATTTAATATATTTTTTTTGAAAGTTACTTTAAATGAAAATATTTTTGTTCTAGTATTTGTAACTTTACCTACTTGTGAATATTAGCCCTGTATGACTATAATACGAGTATAGGGAGTATTTTTTTGGTTAAAAAATATAGTTTTTTCGGTGCCCAAAGGATTAATATGTACTCTTAGCAACACCCTGTATATCATATCTTTTTCCGTTTTCATTTTTAAAAATATTACTTTAGGAGCGAACCAAACTAAGTGCTTTTCAATTTTGATATGTATCATCAATAATATCAATAATTTTGAAAATGGATGGTGATTTTCAAGCATTAGATTTTTTTTAATATTATTACTTTTTCTTTTAGACCGACGTAAAAACATTGCAAGCTGTACTACCAAAGGATTGAAGAATTGTAGAAGAGGAACAACACAAAAAGGAACTTTTAAAAATGGCTTAGTATCTTTTGTCCACATAGTATAATATGTATTTATGTACTTGTATTTTTCATCCGTGAGTAGTTATGCTTCTATTCAATCCACACTTGGACAAAAAAGAATCGCGATGGAAAAAATAATTAAAAATTTGATACGATCTTAAATTTCCCTTTTAAATAAGTATTTAATTGATTTTATTTTCTGTTGCTGTTTAAAATTGTTGAATATTTTTTATTTTCTGTTTTGTTCAATGATAGCCTGACAACTTTTCCTCTAACTTCTCACAGAGCCAAAGCTTAAGTCTTATGAAACAATCAATCTCACATGACCTGCTTGGTAGATCAACTGTCCTTTTCACAAGAGCCAAATAATATCATATATAATTATATTTAAAACAATTTTTTAATGTATGTGATTGTAATTAACTATAGCAGATTTTATCATCTAACAGTATTTAATCGATTTTATTTACTGTTGCTATTTCAACTTAAGTATTTTTTATTTTCTGTTTTGTTCAATGATTGTATCCACAAATTTTCCTATAACTTCTCATAGAGCCAGAGCTAGTTTTATAAAATAAGGACCTGCTGAGAAGATCAACCATTGTTTCACAAGAATCAAATACTATCAGATACATTTTTAAAGTGTTACGTTCCTCGTGAAAACAGTAACATTTAAAAATTATTCACAGACCATCGACTTTAAAGATACGAAACAAATTAAAGAAAATTTTATTAATAGTTTTCAAAAAAAGTTGACAGATTAGCGCTTTGCTTAATAGAGAAATATACACGAGAAATAAGTTGGTGGTACAAAGGGCACTTTTTAAAAAGCACTTTTATTAAATAACGTAATTACAATATGAGCTACTAAATAATTAGAACTGAAAACTACAATCTAAGAACCCTGTATTTATAATAGAAATAAATATGCGTAATCAAAACAATAAAAGTGCAAAATTGTAGAATTGCAGTTTTGCAATTTTATCATGAATCCATTGAACTTAATTGGAATTTCTTGAGTTCAAGGGATTAAATGGCTCGTAACTCACGTAATACACAAAAACATTATTCTTTTTATTTTATTGATAAGTCGTGTACTCAGCATTTGAAGATTTGAAAACTACTACAAGCCATTTGTTCTTGTTTGGTTTAATATCAATAAAAATGGTTAAAAATGTGTACATAAAAAATCAGCAGAGTAAAACGTGTTGCCTACATCGCAGGCTACTCCGGACTTTCACTTGAAATATTATCTGCGAATAAATGACTTGAATTCATGCGTTTTGTAAACATATTACATTGGAATTCATAAATCGATGTTTTAATTATAACATTATTGACCAATAAAATAAGGTTCACAGTTGTTTTGATAGTAAAACTATTGTGTCTGAAAATAATTTTTATAAATATTGTGTACTTGTATTACTGCTCTGGACAAAAAGTAATGGGACTGTATTTTTTTAAAATACGCTCACTATGAATATCGATGTGTATATTTATTTGGTAGTTTGGTTTGACTGTTGTAAACAATTGACATACATTTTAGAAGATACATTGCAGCGTTTTTTTGGTTTTAAAATTGTAGACAGCGATTTTTAAAATGGAAAAATCTGTGAACGACGAATTGGCATCAAATTTTATATAAAATTGTTAAAAGAGAACAATTATCTTCTTTTCTCTCGGTAAAGGAAATAAGCTTCAGTAGTGTTAGAGAATAACACTACTGCTACTACTTGCCAAGTTAGCAAGATAATGAGAGGGAAGGAAATAAATGTGTTTTTTAACAGTGACAGCCGTGCTTTTTCTTACTTGCAGCGGCGGACTTTACCCAGTACAATTATCCAACAAAATGCATTGTTAAATTGTCTATTTAAGAGCACCTTGTGGTTGCAACATTTATACGTTTTTAAAAAATTACATTTATTTTAAGTAATAAGCAAAATGACAGTTTGTTAAAAAGATGTTGCTCAAAAATAGAAATCCATAATGTTGCAAATAACATAATTATTGTCTTGAATAGAAAATATATAGTAACACAGATTAAGATAACGGATAATTTGAATGCATTGGTAAAAAGAGTGTCATCGAACTTTATTAAAATTTATTTATTAGACAAAAGTCGAGTTAAGTAGTAACAAAAATCGACCAATTCGACATATAGTAATTACAAAACAAAATCAAACGCAACTACTTTAAATTTTGTGTATTATGTTACTAATTAACTTTTCTTTTCGAAACAAAAGTAGGTTCAATATTTAAAATGGCAACATTTTCAAGTAAAAACATAACTTTAAATTTCCTACAATTCCTAGATACTCCCATAATTATAAAAATTTGTTAACATTTGTGCATCTGTTGTATTAACTACATACCTATTAAATTTACTTACAGAGCAACTCATGGTGCTGCACTATCATTAGACATATATTAAGAAAAATGGTTAGTTTTTATTACTAACCTTATTTCAATATCTTTGAAAAAGTTAAATCTGTTAACTAATCTGAGGTACCAAATATACAGTGTAGAACAGCCAAATGTAATAAATTCATTATCTAAATTATTATGCATATTTATAAAAAATCCCGAAGCACGTCAATTTTGCATTATAACATGACATCTAGAAACGAAAAAATGTCATCTGCACATTGAACCTCCCAATTTTTTAAATGGAAAGTAGGGGCTTTAAAATGATGTATCACAAGCCACTATTTCCCATTCAAAAATTCGGGTCTTATAACCGTCACTCGATGGGATGAAATTTTTTTCGTTGCAGAATGTCATTTCATTACCTAAAATTGGCGTGTTTCGGGTTTTTTTTTATATATATGCACATTAAAGGAAATAATTTATTCTCTTTGATTTTTCCACACTGTACTTTTAACAGCACTAAAAATGTAAAGTAAAATGGAAACATTTTAAAATTTGTCGTAATTAATTAAATTCAATTAAAAATTTCGTTATATTGTAAACATAAAATTTAAATAAAAATTGAAATTATATCTGTTTTTTTATTTACTTCGTTTCAAAAGCATGTTGCAACGATAGTCACAGTAATAGTTTAACGAAACTGTCATGTTTCTTAATAGTTTCAAATTTCTGTGCTTATGCAACACAAAATACGAAAAAATAATTCACGAGTAAAATTGGTGGCGCCATCTAAGAAAGAATAGCTAAACTAGAATATATTTTTATTTCTTAAATTATTTTTGTATAAATTAATATTTATCAAAAACTAATGGCGCCATCTATTGGACAGTAGCCAAACTTTCTATTTAAAAAAAATAGAAATCTGTCGCGTATTTTTGTTATTTCTTAAATTTTAATAATTTTTGCTCAAATTAATATTTTTAAAAACCAAGGGCGCCATCTATTGGACAATAGCCAAACTTTCTATTTAAAAAAGTAGAAACCTGTCGTATATTTTTGTTAATATTTTAAACAAAACTATCTTATACTTTTGTTATACATTAAAGAATAAACATTTCTTAAACAAAATACGGGGGACTTTTCACCCCCTTCTTCAGGATTTAAGACAGTTAGTAGAGTGATTTATTGTGTTTATTAAAAACCCGCCAGCCCATTTCTTTCCCACCTTTTCGATTACTTACCTATATAAGACTCAGTTACTTGCAAAACAGGAACTTTTAACTAGCGCCATCTTTTGGAATTTACAGAAACTTCAACTTTTGTTGCAAATTCTTAACATTTAAATTTTTTTACTCGATACTTAAACATTTCTTGATTTATATAAATAGAAAAAATTTTACCTCGCAAATTATTGTCAGCCAAAATAAAAATTGATCAAATTTATTGCAAATTTTAACGACTTGTCATTATAACAAGAGTCTTTAGTAATCACTTTTACACCTTGCTTCTATTTTTTTACCAACGTCGCTAGAGATCATTTATGGAGGAGGATCGGAAGGGTAATAAAAATACCTATTTATTTAAAATATATTTATTTAAGCTCTACAAAAATATAACAAAATATATATGATCAACACCAATAAAATGACAATGAAAAAACATACTGCAAGTTAACAACAAATTTTAGTTTATTTTTAATTTACCCTACGTTTGCAGAATGGAAATTCAGGGGATGTTAATGAATTATTGCACAAACATTTTTTATTAAAGCCTCATTTAGGATTTCCAATACAATATTACATAATTTCCACTCATGTCTCGATCTCCGATGCATTGTATTGAGTTATTTAATAATAAATGTGCTGTGCGAGTAGTCTGATTACTTTTTCTTTCTGTCTTTTTGCAGGCAGTAAGTGTAGAGGAAGAGAGATAGCGACTAACGCATTCTTGTTACGCACAATTTTTGCTGGCTAGCTCCGGTCATCTCGTCATCTTCAGTGCTTAAGATAAGAAGGAATTTTGGTTTTTGATGTAATGGTGTAAGAAATAAAATAAAATATAAAAATTGAACATAATACAAAAAACAGGTCTGTTACAACATGGCCATTTACTAGTAACAAACGTGTTTTTGTTTAATTTTATTCTATTTCTTAAACTAACTATTATATCAAAACCCAAAATGCCTTCTTATCTTATTCACTTTTTAGTACTAACTTTGAAACACTGAAGATGACAATATTGAAAAATAGAAGTACAGTAGCGTTTTTAAAAAAGTATTTCAAAATCAATGGACTATGCATTTGATAAAACTAGAATGATACAATAATAAAAGCATACTTTTACAATTACAAATATATGAAATATATATAACAGAAACTGTGAACAGTAAAGTAAGTCTATATGAGGGATAAAAGCTACTGTTCTTCCAAACTTCTTTTGTCCAATACTTCCTTTTAATCCATAAGAAAGTTCATAATCTGCATGTTTCACCAAATTCACGTACAGGTAGAGGATATCTCAACACCATTACACTTCGTCTGACAATACTCTCCTTTAATTTCTTGGACTCTTAATTGATCATCAGTTTGTCCCATTTAAGTCCCAAAAGTCTCTAATAATTCAAAAACAAAATTAACAACAAATTGTGTACTTAATTTATTTATAAAGATGTAATAATACATTTTTAGCAAAATACAACAATAAGATAATTTGACTTTTGTGCAAAACATGAAGTAATAAATCAATATTTTGCAGAAGAGCGCCTTTTGTAAATTCATGAATATAATAATGTATCACACATTCTATTTAATAAGTAAAGGTTGATTAAAAATACAATCATTTACAAAACAAAATTATTATATCAAAAGGCTGCAAAAAAGACAGCAGCTTGAATCAATAAACTTTAAATATGGAATATTATCTAATCAAGTAAAGTAGGAACTTAAATTTAATTTTTGGAAAAGTAATCAGCGTCACTAAGATTTAGTCAATAATATGTACACTAACCTTTTTTGGATAATTATCTGACATTTTCATTTAAGTATTCTTATTCCTGATAATTTTTCTCTCTCTTGATATGTATTTCTTTTTTACTAAATTCATTGTTAAGCATCATAGTCAGTTGAATATTTACTTTAAAGTAGAAAATTTTCTTTCAAAACAATTAGTTAACTTTTCCTAAAAACACAAAACCAATTTGGAAAGATTAAACAAATTATCTAGATTTATAATCAAATCCCTGTCAAAACTGAATCTTATTTTTTGGGTTATAAATAAACACAACTAAAAGTCAGTGTCATTGTGTTACATGCGGTATGGAACAACAAGTTTTGTGAAAAAGAAGATTTTGTGACTATTCAACCAAGACGAAGGTTGATAAATTTGGAAAAGCGGTTAAATAATGATAGAAATACTCGCTCTTTTAATCACTCTCGCAAAAAACACATTTCTTTTCTATTGCTTATAGCAAGATTTAAGTAGATGTGTTAATCAGTAATAACAGTTATTAGTAAAGGTAAACTTATCACACACCTCTATTTTTTCTGGCGTAAGTGTTTGCTATAACAAATATTGCACTATATGAAAAATGACGGGGTTTAAACCAAATAAAAGAAAAATATGCACGTCAATGCTAGTTTGAACATCATGGTTTTGGAACGAACCACCAGATGGAACTATTGCTGTTGATTCCAAAGTGCTATGCTTCCGTTTTCAATAAAAAAAAGAATATATATCATTATTATTTGTGAAAGAAATATAAAGGCAAAATATTTTTTTTGCAAGGGTTTGCTTTTTGTTTTCATGTTGGTTATTCTTGTTTTTGCAAGACTTTTTATGATAAAAAGGAAATTTATATATAATCAGAAATTAATCATCTTTTTTAAAAATTACTTTAAAATGTCTACAAATCAAAACTATAACATTTTCCCAGACAAAAGCCTATCGGCATATTTGATTTAATAAACTTGAAGATGCACAACAGATTTCCGCACGTGTTTCATTAAAAAAATATATTAACATAAAAAGTAGTAGAGATTTTTTAAGCAATGTACATGTACATTATCAACATCATACACACCTTTTCTTTAAAAGCAGGATATAATGCAAAATATTATGTTTAACCACCAAATACCCATTTTTCATCCGACTTATTATGACAAAAGTAGAATTATAGTATCCACAATAAATATCATCCAGCATTTTTGTCATCTGATTTTGAATGAACATCTGTTTAACTGAAGTTACTGGTGAATAAGATTTCCGATTCGATTTCTTTCACATTAGTTAGTAGTTTGATATCAGGTTCATTTATTTAACTTATCCGATTTGAAAGGATTAAATAAAATTATTTTGTTTTATAATAGAAACCTGTCAAAACAGAATCTTTACGATTAGGTTATAAACATAGAACTAAAAGTCAGTGTCATTGCGTTACTAGCGGTATGGAAAAAGAAGATTTTGTGACTATTCAACCAAGACGAAGGTTGAGAAGTTTGGAAAACAGTTATTAGTAACGGTAAACTTATCACACACCTCTATTTTTTCTGGCGTAAGTGTTTGCTATAACAAAAGTTGCAGTACATAAACAGTGACAGAGATTGAAAGATATGCACGTCAATGCTATAATTTGGAAATATATCCAATCACGGTTTTGGAATGAACCACCAGATGGAACTATTCAAAAGTGAGCTGCTATGTTTCCGTTTTGATTAGAAAAAGGAATAGATGTCTTCATCATTTATAAAAGAACTATTAAAAAAGAATATTTTTGCAAGGGTTTACTTTTGGCTTTCATGTTATTTATTCTTGTTCGTGTAGACTTTTTCTATGATAAAATGGATAGAAAATTTATATATAATCAGAATTTAATTAACTTTTTACTTTAAAATGTCTACAAATCAAAACCATTACATTCTCCAAGACAAACGATATAGGAGCCTTTTGGCATATTAGATTTAATAAACTTGAATAATAATATTATACATGCTACTACATGCAAGATGCACAAAAGAAAACAAAGTAAAACGTTCTTTATTAAAAAACATTTTCAATTAAAAGGTAGAGATTTCCTAAGCAAGAATTTCCATTTATTATTCGAAAAATGCTTATATGCCTAGTGTCAAAAAATTCTAGGACTATGAGAATCTCAATCATTGTGAATTTTAGAATTGTACTTGTATCTAATTTAATTTTAAAATTTTTAGACTCTCACTATAAACGAATCACTCCAATAATGTCCAATCGTGTATTTCACGGTTAGTGACACGAAAACAAAACATGTGCAGGTATGTAATAATTACAAAATTAGTTTTGATATACAATATTTTACATTCTCGTGCCCCACCCTGAGGTCCAGAGGTGGCCGATGAAGTCAGCGCACAAAAACCTTACACCCTATTTAGGTTCATCTGGCTATTGCCTCTGGTGACACTTAGGCCTGTTGGTCCATGTTTTATATCATTGTACCCAATCCAGTACTATCGTACCTTGTACAAGTTATGTACTGGGTGAGAACAATATAGTTCTGGGTCGCTGGATGGCTGCCCAAAAATTGCCTGTCTTTTGCGGTCCAGTGCCTCTCAGCAGCACAGTAAGTATTTTACTGTTTCCGGATCCTTGCCGCACAGGCTGCAGATCAGGTCTCCATTGCACAGTCCAATTTTGTTGAGGTGCTCCTTCACTGGTGCGTGACCGGTCAGGAGCCCCGTAGTGATTCTTAGCCGATTCCTGTTTATCGCTAACAGGTCTGCTGTCCTTTGATGTATTCTTTTCTGGTATGCTTTTTCAGTAGTTTTTGTTTTTCCCCAATCCAGTCTTTTACAGACTCTCTTACTGTACGCTTCGGTACCCCTAGCATCTTCCCTTGGTTTGGGGGAGTTTCCGAAGCTTTTCTTGTAAGTTCGATAACGAGCCTTAAAAGTAACAACACATTTATACTGTTGTGTCATGTGAATAGATAATTTTTTAAATACTAGCCTACTGTAATATAGGCAACACGTAATACGCCAATGATGTTTTATGTGTAGATTATTTACCAATAATATATTTGCATTTTTGTTGATAGTAAGCTGATCAAGAACAGGATCCTAGCAGTATTTTTAAAACTTACATCCACTGCAGTATTTAAGTGCATTTCAGTACCAAAAATTTGCAGTTTTAACAAGAAATTTTTTTTAAATACAAACGTTTTATTCGTTAAATCGTATTTTTCAATGGCAATTTCTTTATAATAACGCAATACCTTTTGTCGATATAGTTTCATTCCATGATCTTTGAATGTTTGGGAAATTCTGACAATACCACGTATACTGCTAAAATTAAAGGTAATGTTATAAAAGTAATATTGTTTCATAACAGACTTGGTGTGAAAAACACTATAAAGCATGCTGGACATTTCATGAAGTAGGTACATAAAATTGCTAGAACAGTAAAACTTACTGGTTTTGTTTTGACAAAATGCTAAAAAATACAACTCAAGTAACAGCTATTTTCTTAATGCCAAAACTTGTTTTTTTACACTAGCTTCAGGTTTTCAACACCAAAGTGGTTTGTACACCCTCCCCCTTATTTTCCCCACAATTTATGTTTGGCATTGAGAAACCATTCACCTTCAATGGAATAATTTCATTGTTTAGGATTCGTACCATCTCGATTTCGAAATGTACTTTATCATTTTAAATCTCTTTCTTATCAACCCAACTCGTACAGACCAATAGCACTGGCATCATGCGTTCTAAAAACGTTAGAACGTCTAATAAAAAACCGTCTCAAGCACTGGCTAGAAAAAAAAAAGGTAATTCCTAATTCGCAATACGAATTTCGAAAACCTAGGTCTGCACTCGAAGCCATTACAGCATTAGTATCAGATATCCAGACAAATTTTTCATATAAACAGGTCACCGCTGCCGTATTCTTAGACATTCCATCCGCATTTGATAATGTAAACCTGGACATATTATATTCAAAAATGATATCTATTGCTATCCTAGGAATTATAAAAATTTGGTGATCTTAAGAATTTGAGAAATTAATCCGGATATCTACTCGCGTTTCTGTTATCCAAATAGAAAGCTCGAAAATTTGATGATTTTTAAGAATATGAAAATTATTACTCCGGATACCTCCTCGCGTTTCTGGTATCCTAATAAGAAGCATAAAAATTAGCTGATCTTAACAATTCAAAAATTACTCCGGATACTTCCTCGCGTTTCTGTTATCCTAATAAGAAGCTTAAAAATTTGGTGAACCTAAGAAATCGAAAAATTACTCCGGATACCTCCTTGCGTTTCCGTTATCCTAATAGGAAGCTCGAAAATTTGATGATTTTTAAAAATATGAAAATTTTTTACTCCGGATACTTCCTCGCGTTTTTGCTATTCTAATGGGAGGCTCAAAAATTTGATAAGTCTTAAGAATATGAAATTTTTTTACTCCGGATACCTCCTCGCATTGCTGCTATCCTAATAAGAAGCATACAAATTTGGTAATCTTAAGAACTCGAAAAATTACTCTGGATACCTTCGCGTTTCTGATATCCTTATAAAACGATCTGCAATTTTGACAAAATGTTAGCAATTTTATTAGGCTAGCAGAAACGCGAGGAGGTACTCGGAGTAAAAATTGTTTAAAGAACCGTAAACTGGTCTGAAAAATTCTTTTTTTAATTTCTTATATTTCATTTAAATGTAATGTACGTGTTATCTACATTTACTACCTAACAATGCAAAAATACTGGCTATAATGTTATATGTAAAGGGATAAAAATAAATTGAAAAAGAAGAAAATGACAGATGAATTTCTTACCTAATCAATATAGTTATAGATGACACACATTACATTCGGATGCAATGTGTGTTATCTACATTTACTACCTAACAATGCAAAAATACTGGCTATAATGATGATAGATAAAGGGAAAAAAATAAATTAAAAAAAAAAGAAAATGACGGATGAATTTCTCACCTAATAAATATAATTATAGATGACACACATTGCATCCGTGACACACATTGCATTCGGATGCAATGTGTGTTATCTACATTTACTTCCTAACAATTCAAAAATATTGTAAAACCACCCGATATCACTCATTGAAGGTTCATGTATTTTTAAGTGGAGAAAAATTGCGATTTTGGTTTTTTATTCGTAATTTCCAATTATAGATCACCCAAATACATAATTTGCCGGATTTTTTGCTAAAACTTTTACTCTAGAATTCCTCTACAGGTTAAAAGTAGAAGAGGAGACTATAATGTATGTATAATGTATGAAAAGCTACCAATGGTAAAAATATAATTATACAACATTAAAAAATAAAAACAATGTTTAACTACATTTATGTGTACTCTAGCTTACTCTATATTCATTTAAATAGAAAATAATGTTCAAATTATGGTTAATAGATAATTTGTGTTCATATTCTGAAAATTTGTAAAAAAATAAATATAGTTTCAATTTTTTATTGACTTTTAAACTAAATTTCTACTAATTTTTCATAGTTTCAAAAATTGTTGGGATAGTATTTTTTATTAGTTTGCTAATGTATTTCCAAATTTTAGCATTTAGTGAAAAAAGAGTGGCTACATGTGTATTTATTACTCAAATTAATTTTGTAAATTCAACCCGTTTCTACTCAAGCTTAACGATAAAGCACTTGCACTTTGTATCCCCAACATGCATCCTTCAATTGTTTTTCTTGTAAACATAATGATTAGTTTAATCCCAAACAATAATTAAAAATATAGGTATTGTATATATTTTTAATTGACAGTAAGTTTGTTTGGTTTTCAGTTTAAAATAAAAAAAACACTGCATTTTCTACGGTTTTGCAGTTTTTTTATGTATAATACTTACGATAAAGAATATAAATACACTAGATATGCATTCAACAGTCAAACGTTTATCAATAAGCTCGTCAATTAGTTATAACAGTCAAAAAACGAAAGCTTGAGTATTTATAATACCTAAAAAAGGCCAAACGCTTATAGGACTGGCAATAATGTTACTCTTAAAAAGTCCTTAAATGGTTGAAATCACTATACAAGTCTCCACCCAGTCAGTAAACATCTAAAAATATGGGCAAGGTGGAGAATGATTCCTGCAGATTCTGCGTTAAGGACAATACATCTTTACATCATCTTTTAATAAAATATAAAGCACTTTCACAACAAAGAGTAAGATTGCTCGGAAAGGCAATCCCTACCTACGAAGTTCTTATAAATTTTTATCAGTAATAACACTGATTTAGTACTAGGGGTAATAATTTATAATAGGTACGTAACGAAAACATAAAGATTCTTGTTGCTTACGCTAATTTGGAATAAAAGTACTGATGAAGCAAAAAAATCATGATGTTTCAAAATTGAAATATTGTTTGTAAGACTTTTAAATTTTGTTTTTACTTTTTATGTCTAATAAATTAATTTGGAAAAACAAGCCTTGATTAGAAAAAATTGTAAACGTCAATTTTTTTCTTGAACATTCTGACAACAAATGTTATTAAATGGATGCCTCAAAAACTGATAACGTTTTTGAAACAACCTTTGTCTATTTAACACCGTTTGCGAAGATTATATTTTTGCTTAAAAGTAATTAGAGGATTTTCTGATACAATTTTGGCTTTTTTATTAGGTAAAATCAGCATCATAAAAAGCCAAAATGTGTAGTATCATTATTTTACCAGGCAAGTTATTTTTATTAATACAAATACATGTATTTATATATAATAAACTATATATTCTTGCGTTTTACACATTAAAAGGCAACTCTCTGATTGTATCAATAAAAATGGCTGCTTACCTGGCAACTTAAAATACAATCTAAAAAATCACATATGTGGGTAAACCGATGGCAATGTTAAAATAATACATGCAGCACAAGTGAATAATGTACAAAGGAAGAATAAAATTACAAAAGTACAATTTTTTAATCAAAAAATGTACCAATAACAAATATTTCACAACCAAAATTATTTACTCTTTCTCTTTTTACAAAATTAATTATAAAAAAATTATAAGTATATATTTAAATAAAATGTGAAAATTCACAGTTTGATATACAATTTCCGTAATTTCTTTAAAGCAGATGCAGAATAAATATCACTGTAAATAATATGAAATATCTCGAAAAAAATTACATGTTCTTACATCTATGAACTGTCTAAAAACGAAAAAGTTTGAAGCTCCGAAATGACTGCGTTCAGGCCAAAAAATTAAAAGCGAAGTAGACAAGACTTACTCTATTTAAAATAAACTGAATAATACCCTGTTAGAGAGGAATATCCATAGAAAAGAAACCATCTACATCAATAAATGCTTGGACTCGATGCATCAACTAGTAGAAGATAATTGGAATGGAGTGAACCCAAAACGAAATAAGTAATACTAAGAGAACGAGAACATTTAGTAGTTTAATAACAAAAAGAAAGAATGTAAGACTAACTAGGAAAATAAAAGAAAAGAGATTGCGGGGGGAAATAAGATGGCAAGACAGAATAGCAGTAGTGAAAACTACAAATTGTAAGATTTTTAAATGGTGATATCAATGGACCAATACTAAAAAAAATCGACCCAACAATACAATATATATTATCAAACATTATAACTTTACTTTATGTGTCTTTTATAAAAACATAAAAGTTTTAATTTTATTAAAATATTGCTGCAAAGTTACATGCTTAATAGTCAGAATTGTAAATACATATAACAATGGACATATTCATTTTTAGACAATTCTATTAAGACTTATATACTCCAAAATTGTTAAGAAGGCATATGACGATATTGACATGAGATATAGCTTTTCATTAACAAAATTCAATAAAAAATCGCTTTAAAACGTTGAGATCGTTTTTATTCAATAACGCTCTAGATTTCTCAAACAATCTTCTACTTAATTTATAACTTTTTTTGACAGATTCTTTAATGGAACTGGAATCTTGAAGACGCAATAAGAAGCATAAGTTACTTTAGTAATAATAAGAATAAAAAAAATGTTGAATATTATTAAACAGGTAATTTGCTTTGTTAGATTGTTGCTCGACAAACTTTTTGAATTTTTAACTTTTCTCTTGCCTTTGAAAGTTGAATGTGAACAATACTACGTTTAATTATAATAAAACTGGTGGTATTCAAATCAATTTTAAAAAAAGAAACTCTATTAATTAAATTTTGTTGGTACCTTATAAAGAGAGTAATGGTATATTTTTAACAATTTGATCCGTTGAGAAGTCTAGAGCCTTTTGAGTTCTAATCGAATCATAAATAAAGGAATGTGCTCGTGTGATGTGACGTAAATAAAATCTTAAAGGAAATTAGTTTGGGCAGTGGCAAAGGTTTGTTCACTTCGACGTCTTCATGTGCAACGCTAAATGGTCGCTACGACTGAAGGAATGTTCGCAGACGCCGCATTTGAATGGTTTAGCGCCAGTGTGTTTGCGATAGTGACGTGTTAGCTCGTCTGACCATGCGAATCGCCACTCACATTCCGGCCACTGACATTGATATGGTTTTTCACCTAAAAAGTAACAAACAACACTGAAATTAAATGTTTTTGTTACAGTACCTACTCATTTATGTTTGTAAGACTAATATTTAAATGTAGAAATTCGAAATTTCAATTCAAACAGTAACAATTCACAAACAGACCAAAGTTCATCATGCTACAATAAATATCTAAATATATGTTACTGCTAATCAGTAAAAAGTAGTTTTAAAGAGTTAAATGTTAGGATAGGGGAAACTTTTTTTGAGAGTAATTTCTCTGATGAATAATGGCAAAATTATACCAACTGTAAATATAAATATTATAGTAGGTGACTTCAACATCAATAATAGGGTAAAAAAGAGACAACTGAACAATTTCTTACAAAATACAAATTTCATCAAAAAAGACACAGCACCAACCTTAATCATTCCAAACAATATAAATAGTACCCCAGATATTATTCTTCACACATCTAATATTGCGTCAAACCGGCTCAATATAGAAGAAACTCCAGACTTGGGTTCAGACTTCTTGGGACTTCAAATAACATTCGATTTTCAACAACCAATAGTAGATACTGAAGTTGAACGTTATAATTTCCATAAAACAAATATAGACAAAGTCAACAAAAATTTGCTAGAGTACCTCACACTTGTTAAAGGTCAAGAGATATCCCCTGACCTCATTTCCAGCTTCAATAAGAATATAACTAGGTCAATTTTGAAACATTCACCCTAAATGTACATATAATTTCTTCACCCACCAGTTACCGCCCTTCATCTTGTGCCTCATCAGAAAAGAAAGGAGGATGTACAGGGAGTATCTCATAACTAGAGACCATCATGCGAAAACAGAACTGAACCAGTTTAATAAATACATTCAAACCCTCATCCAACAGTTCCGAATACACAAATGGCTCATAACATGTAAAGATATCAACGACAAAAGGGGAAAAACATACTGGCATAACATAAAAAAACTTTCAAAATTTAACAATAAGAACAAAAAGTTAAACAATTGAAGAAAATGGGACCACATATGAATCACCTGAAGAAAAGGCAGGCATATTTGCAAGACATTTACCAAGAAATTTTTAAGGAATCCGCTGATGATAACTTGTATGAAGAAACCTATAATCTTGTATCAGAATGGTATGATACAAACATGAGGGAAACACCACCGCCAGAAAACCAGACCTTCGAAGAGGATGAATATTATGAGATAGTGATGAAAGGCAAAAACCCCGCACCTGGGCATGACTACCTGTCTAAGACAATGCTAAGAAGACTGGATAGACAAATTCACAAATACATCATCAAAATTTATGAATTTTGCTTGACCAAAAACTTCTTTCCCAGAGAATGGAAATAGGATACCTGATTATCAGTTTGGATTCAAAAATGAGTGTTCAACCTTACTTCCTCTTACAATCCTTACCAACATCGAAACATCGAAACTCAACCGGAAAAAATCTGCTTCCATTTTTCTGGATATCAATAGTCTTTGGTAGTGTTTGGATCAAAGGACTTATTTACAAACTCCATTCAATGGGATGTTTAAGGCAGCTACTTTCTCTAGTCAATTCCCTACTATCAGAAAGAAGGCTGAAAGTGAAAGTGTTAAACGCCTGTTCATTCATATTCTACCCACAGCAGGGCTTACCCCAAGGATCACCTCTTTCCCCCCTCCTTTATAATCTTTACTGTGCAGACAATTATAATCATCACTTTCCCGACCCAGATCATTTCTCCCACCTGGGTTATATGCTCCAGTTTGCGGACGAAACAGTGTTGGTTTCCCA
Source organism: Agelastica alni (assembly GCA_950111635.1). NCBI lineage: Eukaryota > Metazoa > Arthropoda > Insecta > Coleoptera > Chrysomelidae > Agelastica > Agelastica alni. Next base: position 22,241,555 of record OX467709.1, on the reverse strand, counting down.
CGATAAATCTATTGAAGGAGCTATGGACAACCTACAAAGACTCACCGACGCTACATGCCATTGGTTCAATAAACGGAGATTGAAGCGAAACCCTAACAAATCTCACTTGATGATATTCAATCTCACTCAAACATCTCCTACAATTACCATGCAGCAACAACTACTCAGCCCAACGAGAATAACCAAATAATTGGGAATCACGATGGATATCAAACTCAATTTCAACATGCATCTCCAAGAGAAGAAGAAGAGCATTATATCCAGAGCCAAGCACTTTAGAGGACTTACATACCAAAATAAGGGTATCAATGTGAAAACAGCCAGTAGCATTTACAAACTAATTTGTAGACCAATGATACGAGTATGAACACATCGTCTTCCTCAACTGTAAAGCAACAGCCAAGAAGAAGATGCAAGTTGCTGAAACATCAGCACTTAGAATGATCACAAGAATTCGTCATACAGACAATATTAAAAAAAAATTACCTTTATCAAAATATATCTGTCTATAATGTCATACATATGAATGATTTCTAACTGAGAAAATTAGGTGATCCATTATTGGCTCGCCTTCCATTCGGTTAAGGCAATATTAAAAAAGTGGCACACCTCATAATATTGGATCAACGTCAAAAATGTATGCCTTCAAAAAATTAATGTCGGGTTTTTAATTTGGAAATTACAATACAATACATTAAACTAGCAATGATTTTCATTAACAATTGCACATAACTTTTGAAACGCACTGTGTAATTATATGGAAGTGTAGTATAGCTGAGCCTAATTTGTAATAATTTAGTGTCCCATTCAAGAACAAGTGTATCTAGTTAAACCCTGGTAAGATAGAACACCCTCTACATATGAAAATAATTTTAAAATTTTTATCTCACAAATGCCCAGAATTTTTGTAAATAACTTTTAAATATTCTATAATAACGAATATATGTAACTTCAACATAATAAAACCTCTCTCTGTATATTTATATAACGAAACTATACCTATCAAAACTAATTTTTTCAGCATCAATATAAGTTGTAACGATTGGCGATCTTCCGTAGTTTTTATTTGCTCACAATAGACTTGCTGAAGGTCGTGGTCTATCTCCATCATAACAGCACCGTGATCTACAAAAAATGTAACAATATTTACAACTGTAACGAATAATTTCGTTGAATTATTCCAACTCTAATAGGTCAAGGATAATAAAATAGCAATAATTAAATTAGAATATTATGATAAATAAATAATGTAATCTATCTATTTATCAATTTGTTCAAAATTAAAAGGAAAGAATCAACCATTACGGATCCTCTACTTATATTTATACAAGTGTATGAAACCGCAGGAATGAAAAAAAATTATGTTTATATGGTGCCTAAAGCACTCAGTTTCGATCTTAATTTTAAATTTAGGAATCAACAAACAAAAAGCGGGATAATGCTAGTCACAGGAAAGCGTTTTTAAAGAATGAATTGTAGCCTTTTAGGATGGCATGATTGCGCATCGACGCAAAGTGGAATTACTTTGGTATTAACTCGTTGAATTTTAACCAATCGCCAATTGTATATCAACGAATTTTTACTGAAATTTATATTGACTTTAAAAATAAGGAAAAGCGGATTAAATAACAAGATCTCAACTTGGCATAGAATACACTTAACTTTATACGTTCGTTCTAATCCACAACTTTTGTATAATCAAAACGGTATTCGGGTTAAGAGCCTCCGCACACGGGTAGTTTGGCGCTCGAAGCGGATGCGTCTCGAAGTCGAAGCGATTCTCCCTCCACTCCACTTCGTAGGTAACGTGTCCACGAACGGGTCGATTGGCGGTCGATAGGTAGTCGAAGAAATTGCGTTTTGAGCGTCAGTCGAACCTTGCGATAGCTGAGAACAGGAAATTTCGAGTGTGTCCAACATACAGGTAATTTTTTTTGGGATAACAATGTAGGTATATTTACAGGCAGTTGTAAATTAGTTTTATTTATAATTTTATTATATAAGAAGGAGATATGGTCAATGTTTTTGTAGCACTCCAAGTATATGTGATTTGTATCCCCTATGGTGTTGCATGTTACACAGTTAGGTAGAGCGTTTGCTTTAATACTCATTATTTTTGTCCACAGGGGCTTTTCTGGAATTTTCCTTTTTTGTGGTATATTCGGATTCCGGGCTATAACCATAACTTGAAGCAATGCAATGTTAACGTTTTTTGTGAACTTCTTCCTTAACTCATCCATTCTTTCCAAGATAGGTGTGATGTTGGCAGTATTATATAGCCTTTGGTTTGATGGACAGTGTATAGGGTTCTGGGGGTGTCTTAATTTGGTTATGCTTCTGAGGCAAGTTGTTTCTGCTACTTGTAGATTGTTCAGGGCTGGTTTCGAGCAGGTTTGAAATAATATAGAGCCATATTCCAGAAGCGGTCTACATATCATTTGGTATATATCACTTGCTACTTTTATGCTGATCCCTTCGTTTTTGTAAGTCAAAGCTCTAAAGTGTTTAGCTCTCGCAATGGCTTTTTTCTTAACTTCCTTTGTGTGGTAGTTGAAATTTAGTTTATGGTCGAGGTTTATGCCAAGGTATTTACAGTGTTGTGAGGGTTTGATTATGTGATTTTGAATATTGATTGTATAAACATTTTGGTAGGCTATGTGGTTGAAGATAATAAAGTTAGTTTTTGTAGGGTTTATTTGAATTCTCCATTTATTAGAAAATGAAACTACGCTGTTACATACATTTTGTAAATCATCAACAGCTTGTGGCTTGTGGCATGGGCAATGGCGGCAGTATTGTCCGCAAATTGGAGAATGTAGGTTTGCTTGTTGAAGGTTGGAATATTAAGGTCATGACAGAAAAAATTGTAGAGGTATGGAGAGAGGGGTGAACCTTGTGGAACGCCTTGCTGCATAGAAAAGTAATGAGAGTGACAGTTATTGATTTTTATACAGAGCTGACGATTTTCTAGAAATTCTTTTATTAAGTGTAGTAGGTATGATGGACAGTTAACTGAATGTAATTTATAGAGAAGACCTGCATGCCAAACGCTATTAAATGCCTTGCTTATATCCATAAATATCGCCGTGAATTTTTTTCCTTCGATATTGGATGTTTGCACGTTTGATGTGAGGATTGTGAGTGGATGTATGGTTGCTGTTTCGGAATATATGTACCTAGCACTGAATTGACTTGATTTCGTATTAACTTTTCGAACATTTTCCCTAGAACTGGCAGTAATGTGATTGGACGATAGTTGGTGGCTTTGGTGTGGTCCGTGTTGGGCTTTGGTATTGTAATTGTCACTCCCTTTTTTCACTCGTTAGGAAGGTGTTGGTTAGTTGTACAGAAATTAAATATTTTCCTAATGTGGTTGTGAACTGGCATTGTTAAAGTCCTTAGTATATTTCGTGAAACATTGTCGTGACCTGGTGCTGTATTTTTACCTTGTGACAGAACCTTAAAATATTCATCTTCCTCTATTTGAGGGATTTCTTCTTGGTTTATGGTGGGTGGAGATGAAAATTTTCCTTCATACCACTCGTTGACAGCTTGCTGATGGTTATAGTCAAAATTAATGCATTCGGTAATGTTGAAAATGTTTTTAATTGATTTGCAAATATTTCTGCTATTTCTTTGTCTGATGAGAAGTATTGACCATTTTCTTCTATACTGCTTACCCTTGGTTGTTGTTTGTAACGTGATAACTTTCTAATTTCTTGCCAATATATTTTACCCTAAGCTTCATTAATCTTTTTGCACGATTTTTTTTTCAGGTTGATCAAAATGCTTAATTTCTCGATGGAGCTGTATTTTAGTTTTTATTAGCTTTAATATGAAGGGAGGCAATTCGTATTTAAAATATGACTTAGTTTTCGTAGGTGTATGAGATAAAACTGATTCTTGAACTTATTTAAAAATCGCGTTATTTCCTGTTTGTCAATATCTGGATATGCATTTATGTGTGTTTCCAAACAGTCATTTACTTTTTGCATGTTGCATTTACTGAGGACATATACTAGTTGCGGTTCGGTATCTACTGGCTGTATATGCAATTTTAATGATAATTCCAATGCTTGGTGGTCTGAACAAAGATCCGGGATTGCATCTACCTGGATGATGTTATTTTGTATATTTTTAGTACAAAGCAGAAAGTCTGGGGTGGTACTGGGATTATTAGCCATTATGAAAGTTGGGGGTGTTTGAATTTTGATAAAATCTGAATTTGTTAAGAAATTGCTAATCTGTTTTTTCTTTCTAGGGTTGTTAACATTTAGGTCGCCATGATAATTGCGTATTTATATAGAGAAGCTTTTATGAAAAGGGTGTTGTCAATTGGAGAGTTGGGATGACTATACACCAAAAAAATATGTAATTTTGAATTTTGGAAAGGGATAGTGAAATGAAGGCATTCACTAGCATGGTTGTTTATTCTTGGGGGGTTTGCCTTACCCAAATTCATTGTTTTTTTAGCTTGTACCAGTGAGCCTCCTATTACATTGGTATTTAAGATGCTACCTTTCCTTTGGATTGAGAACCATTGTTGATATGGCACTATAAAGTTCTTTAGTTTAGTTTCAACAAACATTGCAATGTCTATGTTATTATTTTGAATATAATGGTATATTAGTTGTTTTTTTGGAAGAAAACTGTTAATATTGGAGTACAATAACCTAACTAAGTTGAATTTGCTGACCTTCTACGGGTTGAGTAGGGATGACTGTTGTTTCGCTGTCTTCCATATTGATCATAAAAATGTAGACTCGATTTCCTGTAAAAATTGCAGTTGTGTCTATTCTATACAAGTCAATAAATCTTTTCTTTAGTTTATTGAGTAATTCTTGGCGGTTGTTATTTTTAGGTTTATTTAATTTTGTTATGTACATATTAATGATGTTATCGTGTATGGTAATTGTGTTGTGAATTCTGCTATTCTTTTTAATATTCTTGTCAATTTCAGATGACTTCTTGTTGAGACTCTTGATTTTGATGTTTGGAATACCTTCGATAGGTGATGTAGGTCCTCTAGGACATTTTAGGGACCATGCTTCATGATCTTCAGATTCGCATGCTGAGCATTTCTTAGGTAGTGGTGAAGTGCATTGATTTGTGTAGTGAGGACCTTTACATTTGTTACATTGTGGTGGAATTTTGCATAGTTCTGTGGTATGTTCATAAGATTGGCATTTTCCACACGGCACTGGAGCTGGTGTTGGGGGGTTACTTGGATAAACAGGGTAATGTCTAAATTTATAGAAAAATCCATCTTTTAGGAGTGTTTCAGAGGTATACAGTGATTCTGTAATTATTCTTATAAGGGTAGTAGGTTTAGTTGTTTTTCAAGAAATAATCCGTTTGCAGTATTTGTGCTGTAATTTCTGTTTGTTTAGATGTTCGCTAATATTTTCTTCGTCAATTTCATGTTCTACTGAAGCAATAACTACTGAATATATGGCTAATTTTGCATTTTTTCTAGTGGTCACAATGTTTGAGGCAGTTTCTTCATAATTTTGTGTTTTTTTGAATAATAATAGTTTGTCTAAAACTTCTGTTATTGATTTTTTTTCCTGATCAGTTTTAATAAGAAAGCCGATTTTAGTTTTAATTATTTCATCAGTTGCATTTGGAAATAATTGTTCCCATGTAGACACCAGCATAGCCCTTGTATAATTTTGATCAGGTGTAACATAAAACATATGTTTATATTTTTTGGTGTTCCTAATCATCCTCATTTGTTGTAAACCTTGGCCATTTAATAAGGCGTAATTAGGTAGATTTCTTGTTGGTTTTTTTTGAGTTGTCATTATTTTCAGTTGTGTTGTTATTTGAAGTTTCTTGTTGCTTTGATTCTATAGTACTGGAGCCAGGTCCTAAAATTATTGTGTCTATCTGTTGTTGCGTTAGGTTTAAATGAGGTTTTTTGTTATTTGATTGTTCTTTTTCTTTATTCTTTTTTCTTTTTGATTTCTTGGTTATTCATTGTCCATCATAGTCTATTTCCATCTCCATTCCCAAATTTGTTTCGGATTCACCATCACTCTCTGACGACATTTGGTGTGTATGCTCACTAACTATATAACTATACTATTAAACTCTGTAAAACACGTCTGTTCAGCAGCAGTGTTAAACTGGAACTTATAGGTATAACAAATTGCAACATAATACTTTTGTTGAAGGTTGACAAAGGTGCGCTTGGGTAATTATGAATGTGGTGTCTTTGTGATATAAACAATATATCTGACTTCGACTTTAAAAGATAAAAATATATTTAATAAAATGTGTCTACATACATCAATTTTTTTATTAAATTAATCATTTTCATAAAAAATGTATACTTTAGTACTCACTGTGTCCTTGAAAAACAACTTCTATTTCTTCTCTGCCAACTGGTATGATTAAATCCTAGAAGAGTTGTGTCTATTCTAACACTTGATCCCCGCTTTTAAACTTTGTAAGTATCACTTGGACACATCCTGGACACCGGCAGAACTGAAATTTTGTGGATAAAAATAACAAGCCTTCTAAATGTGTATTTCTTTAAATTAAAAATTTTACTATCACCTAATAAGACAATGATCCAGGTACAAAACTAAAACCTTTGACAACTGTTTTAAATGTTTAAATTTGCAATAAATTTTTTTTCTTTTTTTTTATGAATAATTATTTTGTAATAAAATTAATATTAGCATGACTTTTAAATAATTTTAACTTGTATTTAATTGCCTGAATTTCAAGAAAGATAAGGTCAACAATGAATAATTTTTTAAAATCAATTATTAAAAGTTAAATAGATACTTAATTGTATGTAATTATTCATAAGATTTTTTAAATTACTGTAAATGATTTTTTTAACTAATTTTGTATAATTAAAATAATTATATGACTCATTTAACCATTTAATTAAATTGACTGATAAAAAAAAATTGACACAACATAACAATATATTTACCCCAGCTGGTAAATTCCCACTTCATTTCTACATAAAAATCTGGTTCTTTCAATCTTTGCAATAACTCTGGAATACCTGCCATTCAACTTGTATAACTTTGAAAATCTCTACCTTCCAGAACAATTTGAAGTAGTTCTGGATCTCCAGTAGATACTGCCTCTTGAACAACTAAAAAATATTACACAATTCTTTTCATCTATTGATTTTGATGATCAAATTACTTAACAATATATGACTTGTAAATATATCAAAATAATTATTAGCATACTATTAGGAATTATGCCATTAATTTAATATTATAAACAAAATTTTATAAACTTAAATATAATAATAAATTGTTTTTTGAAATTTTCTGTTTAATGTTAAAATAAGCTCATGTACTTTCATAAGAGTCAGTTACATTATGTAGATTACATAAAACATACATTTAAACTTTTAAAAATTTTAAAATATAATAATTAGATATTTATAATATTGAAACATATTTTGGTTAATTTTTAAAAATTAATTTAATGTTTATGAAACCAAAAACACTGTTAAACACTGATCCAATTTAAGTATGTAGGTTTTAGTTGAGAAGTCATAATTTAATTATCTAAATTAAGACTCTTACCTGTCCAACCATTTAAAATCTCGCAATTAACATTGGCTGCATGATTGAACAGCATCCTAGTTGACTCTAAATTACCTAATGTTACAGCTAATATTAAAGGGTCCTACCTCGAACATCTCGTTTTTCTTTATCATGCTAAAAATCGCAAACCCTTTCTTTAAAATATTATTGTTTATTACTTAAGAAAGGAAAATCAGAATACTTAATAAAATTTACCTCTTTTAACAAAAGAATGAGCCCCAAATTCTTGAAATCATTTTTCCAGACATACCAATGCAAAGGAAATTCAGCTCGTATAAATGCTTGTCACCATTTCGATTCTAAATTTTCCTTAACTGTTAAAATATAATGTTTATCAACTTTCGTTTTTTAAAAAATATAACATTACTTTTAAAGAATTAACGTCTACTAAATAAAGATTATTGTATTAGTCATATTTAGAATTAGACATGTTTATTTTTGTCAATGTCAAAGTAATTGTCAGAAAGATTAGTTGGCTGCAATGGAACCTGACAAATACCGTATATTGAAAAAAACTACCATACTACAAAAATATATATTTTTGTCTGAACTGAAACTTTCACTATATAGTTGAAATATTAATTATAAAAATGTGTGTGAATGAGATGAGAGATGGAAAGTATGACTGTGAGATTGAAGGAAAGGTGTTGGCAGGGAAACAAATGAACGGGGCATTTATGAGCAGCCGTAACGTGTCAAAAAAGGAACGTCTGGCTGTGTATAGAGGAGTGCTGGTTCCTACACTTATGTATGGTAGTGAATATTGGGTTTGGCAGAAGAAGCATAAAAATAATATTAATGTTGCGAAAATAAGTAGTCTGAGAGGTAAAGCTGGAGTGACTCGGTTAGATCAAAGAATACACCAGGTGTATACTGTGGTTAGATAAAGTGAAGAATAGTGAGGAACGCGAGGGAACGTAGTGGTTTGAAAGAAGATGTGGAATGCTTAGATAGTTTGGACGCGTAGGAGGATGGATGAAGTCAGATCGACATTGTTTTAAAAAAATTGGTTGTCTGTAAAGTCGGTTTACGGAAGATAATTTTCAAGATAACGTAAGAAAACATTGATGAAACATTGCATACTTTTCTGAATTGAATTATTATCACTGAATTATCATTATTTTGTATAATACCAAGGAGTTAATTGAAAATTACAATTTTTTCGATAAATTAACATTTATTTGCACTCGTTAATTCAAATATTTTCTGTCTGTCTTCTACTCGGACGCATCGGAAGAGAGATAGATGCGTCACAAGCCGAACGCTTAGGCCGATCGTGCCTCTCTATCGCTTGTTCCGCGCTCTCGCTTGCACGCCCGGCTCAGGCGGAACGTGACAATGAGTCATGCTTTTTCGTACGTGCAGCTGGCGTTCATCGATTTATAAGACGTTATCACGTCAAAAAGGCTAGGTCAAGAGTACCAACAACCGACGACCATGTATTAGAGCACTGATAAAAGTAGAAGAAGCAGAAGATGTGTGTTAGAACCGTAGCTAGTGGAAGGAAGTGGTCCCGTAGTGGTCTACGGAAAAAAGGCGCGTCTATATGTTTATATGTATGTATGTGTGAATAATCAAATTTGTAAAAAATTAATACCTGCTGATTTTTCGCAATGTATATAGCATTATTGAATTATTCCAGAAAATTAACTCGGCTTAAGGCCCTGTTCAATTTTATTAACATCATTTTCCTACATATTTTATTATTTCAAACAAATCTACCATTTAATTATCTGTTTTAAATCCCCCAAAGTAGTACGCTCATGTTTAAGAAAGAAATGCAGATAACTTCATACTATCATTTATTTTTGACAGTTCAAGTTCACTGACTTAATAATAAATATGTGGGTGAAGAAAGAGGGGAAAAGTATCCTTTTAAAAATTTAGACAAATTTGTTGTTTTGGTGAATGTAAATAATAAAAAAATATACAATTTAAGTATGTAAAATTATTTGATAACAAAAGATTCTCAACATGGCTCCCATGAAAGATGCAAATATTGTTAAAATTGCGGTTGAAATGACTGATCAAGTCCCGCAATTAATAGAATTTAACCAAAAACAACCTCTAGCTGGTATAATTCAAGAACTATGTAATGGATGGAATCTCACAGAGCCAGAACAATACGCTCTACAATTCAACGAGAATAACAATAACAATTATATTACAGAAAAAAATAGAAATGAGATTAAAAATGGATCTGTTTTACGTTTACAATATTCACCATCAAAGACAGCTCAAGACATATTACTGAAATTAAACACAGGCAGCCCCGAAGAAAAAACGACTGCTATGAATAAATTATCTATTTTAAGTGCAGATATAACATTTGCATTAGATTTTATTAATAAACAAGGTTTAACACTGCTAATAAAGCAAATTGAAGGTGCTAAATGTAAAGGAACAGTATTGGCGCACACACTTCTGTCTTTTGTAGAATTAATGGAACATGGAATTGTTTCTTGGGATATTTTAAATGGAGAATTTATTTCTAGAGTAGCTAGTTTTGTGAATACTCCCCAAGAAGCACAGGTTACACAGGCAGCTTTGTCTATTTTAGAAAATGTAGTGCTAAACAGTACTGAAGGATATGGACAGGTAATTTTTAAATTTAAATAGAAGCAATGCTGAAATTTAATTATTGTTCATTATTTTAAGGCTAGTGTCTTTATTTTTGTCTGTAAAATCATATATTTATAAAATAAGTCAGCAAGGCAGGTATATTGCATAAAGCAAACATAACAATATTATTAAAAAATATAAAACATAAAAATCTACAGGTGGAAAGGGAAATCCCTATAGGTTCCCTAGTAACTCATCTTCAGTCTACTCCAGTTGTTCAACAAAATGCTGTAGCACTGATCAATGGTTTGTTGTCCAGAGCAGACATTACAAAAAGACGAACATTAGTAGCTACTTTGACATCAAAGCAAGTTCGAACTGTGATTCAGAATTATATACTACAAACTGGAGCAGCTAAAGGTAATGAAATGGCTCATCAGCTGTATGTACTGCAAACTTTGATGTTGGGACTTCTTGAACAAAGAAAAATGACTAAAATGGACCCACAGGTAATTATTACATTTATTTTATGAAAGTAAAATAATTTTTTTTGGATTAGTTATGTATTTAAATTAGTTTTTATAATCACATGAATTGTATGAAATTTTCTTTTAAAGCAATCAGGTGTTAAACCTTTGTATCATTTTCAATTAATAAATGACGCTTTACAAATATGACAACCAAATAATTTAATACCATTATAATGTTTTGTCTGTTCCTTAAAGTCTTTCGATTCTTCTATATTCGTCAGTGCTTTCATACGTGCCCGTTGGTTGCTGGGATTCTTGACCTGGTCTTTCTTCAAAACAATTTTAATCTGATCGAGATACGTTCACCTAGGTCAACCTCTACTGACTTGCCCATTTACACTCGCTTTATAAATGTTTCTTCAATCTTCTTTCATCTGTCCTCTCTTCGTGTCTGAACCATCTAAGCATTCCTTTATCTTTGTTACAAAATCTTTTTTTTAGATCACATTTTTCCCTTATTACACTATTCCTTACTTTATCCATCAGAGACATTCCAGCTATACTTATCAGACCACTCATCTTTGCACGTTGCAGTGGATACTCATCTTCACAGAATTGTTCTTACTTTTATGCTTGTTCTGCTAAACCCAACATTTACTACCATACATAAGCACATCTTTTTTGTGACACATTCTGGCTGCTCTTAAAGTTATGCATTTGTTTCCCGTTTAATATTATAGTCATACTTTCCGTCTTTCGTAAACTTTGATACCAAGAATACAAACTCTTTCATTTGTTCCACTTTTGAAATAACTCTAAGTAAATCATATGCTGAACAAAATTTACTTTAAATTGTTTAGGACCAAGACGGCCATGACAAAATCAAAGAACTTCGAAGAATTGCCTTTGAAAGCGAGGGTGCTACTAGTTTGCGAGGTCCAAGTGGCTTTACCAGAGATTACAAAAAATTGGGCTTCAAAAATGACATAAATCCAGCTTTGGACTTCACTGAAACTCCTCCAGGTCTATTAGCACTTGATTGCATGGTTTATTTTGCAAGAACTCATCCCGAGAATTATACCAAGTTAGTTTTGGAAAATAGTTGCAGAGCTGATGAACATGAGTGCCCATTTGGAAGGGCTAGTGTAGAACTAGTGAGGATTTTGTGTGAAATTTTGAAAATAGGTAAGACCATTTTAAAACAATTTTAGATTTTTTTTAAGTTCTTTTTTATATGAAATTAATTTTTCAGAATATACAAAATTTCACAATTGTTTAATTTGATTTAACAATAAGTTCCAAGTACTCATACTTAATATTGATTCAAACCATTAGCAAATGACTGTAAACCTGTATTTAATTGTTTGTGTACACCTTGTAAAATGTAAATAGATGAGAATATTGATTATCATAATTTAGGAATCCTAAAATACTGGTTTTGTATTGCAAAAAGATTGTGTTTTTGTTCATTAATATAATGTGATTTGAAAGTTTTACAAAAAAATCTTAACAAACTGGAATTAAAATTTTTTTTTCGAACTATATATTTGCTTATTATACCTAATAGTTATCTTGTGTTTTAAGTAAGTAGATTCATATTTTAATAAAAATTGAATTTAAATACAATTTTGGTTTATTGATTATGGTGTAATTAAATTTATTTAGAAACAAAACAGATTGTTTTGTTTTAATTTACAGAAATTAACTCAATAATGAATGTGAATAAGTGCCACATAATGAGATTCCATAGACAGGATACACCATTTATCTTCTACTATCACATCGATGATATTATATTGGATGCTGTCTCTAGCATAAAAGACCTTGGAGTTACTCTTGACACAGCCCTTAGCTTCAATTTACATATTTCCACAACTATCAAAGCTTTAAAACTTTTAGGTTTTATCAAAAATACTACTTCAAATTTCTCAGACATATCACCAATACTTATTTTATTTTGTGCATTAGTTCGACCACATCTTGAATACTGCTGTGGTATGTAACCCCCTTTACAAAATCCACATAGATAGAATTAAACATGTTCAGCATAAGTTTTTTAATTATGTAAACTTCAAACTACAACTATTCCGTGACTACATTCAAACTGAGCTAATCCTAAACCTACCATCACTATCTGCAAGGAGAAACCAGAGAGACTTAATATTTCTTCATAATATCCTAAACAGCAAGCCAAACTGTCCTGAGCTACTCACCAAGATACTTCTTAAAGTGCCTTCGTGTACCACTAGAAATAACAGTACTTTTTATATTCTCCTTTACAGAACCAATTATAGATATAATAGCTGCTTACCACATATCCAAAGAACTGCGAATAATCACAGTCAATTAAACTTCTTCAATTCGTCCTTTAATGAGTTTAAATCCCAGCTTAGAACAATGTATTAATATGAGCCATAATTATCCACAATCTTTCTCCGCCTTCCAGTAATCTATTATTTCATTACTTATATCTTAATGTGCATTTTATTTTCAACCTTTTATCTCTTACCAATCAACTCAAAATCGTCTTAACTGCTATGTTTGCTTCTACTTCATAATTGTATTTTATGTGAATTGGGTTAGTTCCCATTAAATAAATAAAAAAAAATTAGTTACTGTTAGTTTTTTGAACTGTGCATTCTCTATAGATAATTTGCAATTTTAGAAATTATATTGAACTAAACTCATCCTTTGTTTTGTAGAAGAGGCATAGTATATTAAACATGCGTTTTTTATACAGCAGCAATCTACATAATTTATTTTTAGTTAGTAAAACTCATTAAGCAGTTAACGCCAAAAAAAAAGGGAATAATTGATAGTATTTAGTTTTTTGTTGTTGATTTATTAAACAATGCTACATCCATGTACTAGGTGAACCACCGTCGGAGCAGTGTGTAACGTACCAACCGCTTTTTTTCACTCATGACCATCCATTTGAAGAGTGTTTCTGCATCTGTATAGTCCTTTTGAATAAAACTTGGAAAGAAATGCGTGCTACTGCTGAAGATTTCCAGAAAGTCGCCAGCGTTGGCCAAGAACAAATCGTCAGAGCTCTGGAAATCACTCCGGCATCTCTGGATCAGTTCAAAAGCAAGTTGCACACATTGACTTACAGTGAAATTACTCAATTGTGGCAGTTGGAAAGGAACACTAGGGAGGAATGGGAATCACATGCTAGACCCGTAGTGGAGTTAAGGGAACAAATCACTCCCGACATTATGTCACTAATCAAGCAACAGAGATTGGCCTTTTTAGTTGAAGGTAGGCTTAGATTAATTCTTTTAATAGTGTTAAACTGTAATTGTTTTTGTATAATTGTTCGTCGATATGTGCACGTGCAGGATGAAAAAGAAATAGATGTCGATAAACTTTATTGATAAAGTAAAGTGTTGCATGTTACATACCGACTTGAATGAATGACTTTATTATACTGCTGTTCTGTTTCGTTCACTTGAGTTATAAGTGATAACGTTGTACAATAGCGAGAAACTCTGATTGGTGAAAGGTTGTTTGTGGGTGTAGTAGCCAACTGACCACCTACAGAGAAAGGATACTTTTAAAAATATGTCGTTAAAAGGGACAAGTACCACTACGTGCATGTGATCATTTATGATGATCTTGACCAGACGTCTTACATGTTTGTCCTTAAAAGGTTAAGTAATAAATAGCTTAATAATGGCGCCTTAAATATACTTTTCTTAGTTGTTGAAAGTAATAGATTCATAAGGATCGACTTAAAGATTACTAAAATATGTTCATTGTGAAATGATAACAACCTTAAGTATACAGATCAGAACTCTCTTATAACAAAGGAATCTAAAAAATATAAGAAATAATTACAAAATTTAAACATACATAATAAATAAAATAAGTATCCAAAGATATAAGCATATTGTGATTGTATGGATATTGAATTTTTTAACATCGTTTTTCCAAAAAGAAACTTTTCTTAAAGCTAGACTTTTTACAAAATGTCCTTTCTTGTACTAAATAAATTTTTTTGTGTTTGCCAAAAATAAAGTAAATACTGTTATCATTTTAAAATAATAATTTCACGATAGTTTCTATTAAAAACCTCAAAAACAGCTTAGTTTTTAATTTTTGTTTGCTGCCCGGAACCTATTTAATTACGATATTTTTTCCTGTAGGTACAAGATTCACAAAATATTCTCCTCGTGGTCAACGCATTAAAGACAAATTCTGGTATATGCGTCTCTCTCCGAACCATAAGGTTCTTCATTACGGCGATTGTGACGAAAAAAGCGCCCCCTCTACCGAAGAATTACAATCAAAAATCGCTGTATGTGACATAAGAGCTTTGCTGGTTGGTAGAGATTGTCCGCATATGAAGGGTAGGAAAGCTTCACACCAGTTGGCGTTTTCTTTGGCTCTAGAAGGTTTGTTTTTTATGTTTATTTGGTGTCTTACTTGTAGGAAAAAAGAAACATTAATAAAAATACGCTCGCTATAAATATCGATATGCATATTTATTCCTTAGGTTGGTATTACTGCTGTGAATAGCTGACATGAGTTTTATGACATTTGCCTTATTAGGTTAGAAATTGCAACAAAATAAAACAACAAACGACAGTAAAATCAAAGTTTCAGATATTTTTAGTATATAAAAAGGATCAATACAAGCAATTTCAAAGGACAATTTGTGCTTTTATCGTGTATTTTCTCGTCTTGTTTCAAAAGATTTGAATTTATTTAAAAAATATCGTCGTGTTGAAGTGGCTTGAGAGGTGCTTTCTATGACTAATAATGGTCTGAAATGCATAATTAATGGCGATGAGACTTGGATGGAATAAGTATATTCTAGTGGAAGCGGATTACTTTGAAGAAGATACAATAAATTTGGAAGAATAAAATATTTGCTGTGTAATTTATTTAATCAGTATTTATTCCTTTTTGTTGAGTATAATTAATACATCAAAGTAAGAAAAATCCGTTTTTGATATTATACACGCTTTATATTAGCTTGACTTGTATCTATCATCGTAACAGAATCTTTGGACACGATTTTCATCAGGATATTAAAAAAATTAAGTGCGGTATAATAGATTGCGGTCATATCGATTTTTTAGCGTCCGGAGAGGGAACCTGAGAAACGGCTACCACTTTCAGTACTATAAAATGAAAAATAAATAATAGTTTTTAAAACTAAGAAAACACGCTTTATAAGAAAACCGAACTAAAAAATAAAAAATAGTCTCCAACGCTCTTGGGATCAAGTTAGAGTAGGCAACAAAAAAATCACTGCAACACATCTAAAATAAAACTAGAGTTATCGAACAAATAAAAATAATTTTACAATCAAAAGCGTGGGGTGCGCTATATCAATTAGTATATTTGATAATAAACAGATATTGGTAAAAGTAAAGTCTCCAAGAAGAAAACGTAAACATCATAAAAAGCACCACGCTTTTGATTGTAAAATTATTTTTATTTCTTCGATAACTAACTAGTTTTATTCTAGATGTGTTGAAAATGATTTTTTTGTTGACCACTCTAATTTTATCCCAAGCGCGTTGGAGATAATTTTTTATTTTTTAGTTCGGTTTACTTTTAAAGCGTGTGCCTTAGTTTTTTTAAACTATTATTTATCCTTTTACTGATTTTGTTAAAATATTAATAAGCCCATTAATCCTATCAACGAAGATAGACTTTTATAGAACGATATTGCTGTGTTAAAAAGTTAACTGGAAATTTCTCGCAAGCTTTTGCAGTAGTGGCGCTGGTATAACTGAACGCCGATTAGTTAAGAGTCTAGCACGTAGTTTAAATAACGTAGTTATAGTTATAGTATAGTTATAGTTATAGTAGTTATTAGTTGACAAAAAACATGCAAAGGCCAATGTTGGTATTACTTTTAAAATTTGATTATCAATACGTGTAGTTGTGGTGGTTTTGCCTTCCATCTTAATGGTTGTGGGGTTGATTTACAGTAAAGGAAACATAAAATTTTAATGTGTTTATAATTGGTATCAGCTGAGTGGTTAAATATGTAAATGAATGATTATTACCGGAATAATTCTATATATTAAAAAAAGAGATCATGAAAATAACTCACATTCATATTTTATGAATGTATTTAAACTATAAATTAGCAACTGATAAAAATGTTTGCAAAAGTGTGATGCTTTGTGTTTACCTTTAAGAGCGTGATTCTCTACCGCTGAGAATTATAAATAGTTAGTAATTAAAAGCTTAAACACGCATAAACACATGGTAATAATATTCTTGAAATATTAAACTTTTTATGGACAGTAACATTGTTTGTCGTAGTTGATGCAAACAAATTAATATTGAATTTTTAGTGCCTGATAAATGTAAGACACCTTTTAAATTTTAATCGCTTTTAAAATGTTGACGTATTAGGCCCGGTACTAAGCCCAACCCTGTGAACATACGTTGACGCGCCATCTGATGTCGCTATTTATTTGTCGAGACCTTCACTATGTGTGCAATTCTTTAAGTTTCTATCTTCTTTGATCCCACTAATTGTTACGAAAGGAATGAATTATTTTTTAAAAACCCCTAGTTGGGCGTCAATTTATTACGCTAAAAAAAATTATTTTATCTAAAATTACTTTATCAATAATAAACAATCACTAATTTTCTCAAGGTTTCGTGGCTACTTGATTTCTCTATTGAATTCAATTTGGGGGATTGTATAGGTCTATTCGCGGATCTATACAATCGTATTTTTTTTTTAAATTTGTCTAATTTTGATTCAAAATCACTAAAAGGAGATACCTCAAACAAACCCAATAGTTTATTTCAATTTTGTCCCTTTAAATATGAACATATTTGTACCGTACAAACTACACTCTTATCTTGCAGAAACAATTAATAAAAAGCAAGCAACTAAAACGTATAACAGGTTTAATTAAATTTAGTTACAAAAATTTTTACATTTGCTGAAAACAAAAAAAAAGGTAAACATGTACTTTTTGAAAGTAAGTCTGATAATAGAATAACAAAATTTTACTTGCACAATTTACCAAAAAATAAAGTAACGACAAACCACGTTGTGGTCCGGTAATTGGTGAAAAAAAAAACAAAACGAGTCGTCCTTGTTAGCCACTAACGGATTGAAGAAAAATCTCCTCCAGATTAAACGAAGGAGGACATCGGCAGAAAAGAAAGGAAAATCTTCAGAAAACTTTCCGAAAAAAATATCCAAGATTAATCCGTCTTATAAATACCAAAAAAAAGAATGTTCCGGAAAAACACCATAAAGCATGAAAGGCCTCCAAGCTTTCGGAAAAATAATCCGTAAAGCATAAAGCATTGAAAGATGAAAGGCCAATTACATTCAATTTCCTTTCTTTTAACTTTTAAAGCATCAAACCATCAAAGGAAAAAAATTAAATCTGATCGACCTTTCCACATAACTTCAACTTACTTAAATTAGTCTTGAAACTGACTCCCCAAAAATCGACAGACGCGGTTTTTAAACAGAATAATTCCTACTACTCGAATGTATATGGAAGGGCGACTAGGGCCGGCGTTGAAAATTAAAAAACGGCAAAGTTGAAGTTACATAATGGGTAACGTGCACGTGACGTTTCAGCTTGACAACGGTAGAAAGAGTGACGGACACGTAACGTCACAGCTTAAGATTGTATTTATCTGTCAAAGAGTTCTTGGGCTACAGGTAACAAACCCTACTTTTTCTCACTTGAATATTAACGTTTAGTTTTTAAAAATCACAATATTGTTCCTTAAACTTAAATAATTGTCAAAAAGCTCACTGTCATTTTAAAAAAACCCATAAAAGCTCGGAAAACCAACCAAAATCGTTAACCAAACACAAATAACCTTATGAACGATATGTCATTTATTGTACCACGTGCATTTTATCCATCTCAAGCAGTTACGTCACGTGTACGTCACCCTTTCTCATCATCACAGTCATACCATCTTGTCAGATGTGTTGTGAACTCATTTTATTGTCAGTTGTTGCTGGTATTGACCGAGGCATTACTGATATGTAGTTTGTCGATTGCTTTCCTAACGGTGTTTCGCCATCTCATCCGATTAGAAGTCAGTTCGGAAGCTCCGCTGACGTTTAGATCAAGAGACATCTTTGTTAGATCCACCCAGCGTGGCACGCTTCAGTACTATGGAGGACAGGCGCCTTGGATTACCAATATCATTTAGAATTGAGACGTTCGTTCTTTGTGCCGTCCACGGAATCCGCAGCATTCTTCTCCAGCACCACATCTCGAAGGCATCTTCTATACGATGGTGATCAGCCAGTTTGGTAGACCACGTCTCCGACGCGTACAGAAAGATGAAAAAACCCAGGGATCGTACCAGGGATATTTTAGTTGTTTTGGTGATGTTACAATCATGCCATATTCTACTGAGTTTTGTCATGTCTAGTCGTGCCTGATAAATGCGCCGACGGATTTCTTTTTCGCTACTGTCTGTGTTTTCAATTAACGATCCGAGGTATACAAAGTTCTTCAGCTTCCAACTTCGGATTTTTGAGAAGTTTGTTCCAAGGTATTAAGAAGAGCTAATAGTTCAGCTTCTACCCTTTCTACCAATGTCTAAAAGTGGTCACGCGCTGCACGTCACCCATATGATTTAAATAACTACCGCCAACTACAGGCGATAAGTTTAATTTAAATTCCTAAGTTAATTTGTCAAGTTATCACACTGATTAATTAATAAATAAAAGTTAGTCTATTGTGAATACTAAAACAGAGCAGTTGACTACTTCTTATGCCATGCCAAAGGAGCATTTTAAACTATTATTTAAGAAAAATTTGTTAAATTCCTTCTAGGTGTTGACTTGCAGTCCCTGGATTGTGTAGCCCCCGACGAACAAGCGCTAGCCTATTGGACGGACGGTATTAATTCTCTAATTGGCCACAGGATGCAGAGCAAAGAAACTGAAAAAGACTTGGATACTCTACTTAGCATGGAAATCAAATTGAGATTATTGGATGCGGAGGGTATAGCTATTCCACAGGACCCTCCACCGATTCCGCCCGATCCACCACATTACCACTTTTGCTACGATCTGAAATAATATCAATGCAACGATTTACAGAGTGTGTCACTTAAAATTGTAGCACTGGGCTTGCAGTGTAACTCGAAAACCCAAAATTTTGCGTTATTTTACTTTTCAGTATTGTTTTAATTTATACATAGAATTATCTATTTGTAAAAAGTTGGTTTTTCTTTGTAAGATTAGTCAATGTTACAATTTTCAGTGATCAAAATTTCTTTTAAAATGATCTTACGAATTAAAAGAAGTAAAATTCTTTGGAATTTTTACAATGACCGTAAGTTTTTTAGTCAATAGTGTAGAAATTAACGTCACATTTTTTCTATATATCAATTGATTTGATTATAATTCAAAATTTTCAGGCTATATTTACTGAAAATAAATATATTCAGTAAAAAAATGGTTAAAAGCATAATTATTTAACTTGTACCTTTATGAATTATTTACAATTACCATGACAATTAATTTGCAATATTGTAGGATATATTTAAGAAGATAGAATAGTTACTGCTTTATGAACTATCTGGATAGATATAGCAGATCGCTATTTGCTATCACGGGGAGGCATAATAAACGTTGTATGAGTGCCATTGGCGGGATTCTGTAGAAACCGCCCCCTTGTTTATTATGGGGTCGCCCAACACTTCTTTTTGTTTCCCTAATTCGTTATTGGAGGATTATCTTGGTCCACTTGACAACGTCCCTCGCCACATGTCCAGCCAATCTCCACTTATTCCTTGCCACCGTTTCCATGATATCTGAGACTCCCGTCCTTCTAATGTCATCGTTACTTATTCTATCCCTAAGGCTAATACCCAGCATTGAACGTTTGATGGCTCTCTGACACACTCTCAGGCGATTCTCACTTTTTTGTGTGAAGGTCATAGTCTCAAGGCCATACGTCATGACCGGTAGAATGCAGCTCTCGAACACCTTCCGCTATAGATTAATTGGTTCTAGGATTTCTTAGTATGTGAGAGAGGTTACCATACTTTGCCCAGGTGAGGCGCACCCTTCTTGCAATCTCCATCGTTTGGTTTTCCCTCCCTAGCTTTATTTTATGGCCTAGGTACACGTATTCATCCACTGTTTCAATATTAATGGATGACCTGGATGACCTCTAGGATGACCTGGGTGTTATAAGGACTCATGATCTTGGTCTTACTTAAGTTCATCCGAAGCCCCACTGCTTGTGATGCTTCTTTTAGCTCCTTTAACATGTTGGTGAGCTCCTCATGATCACTGCTAAACAGGACAATGTCGTCTGCAAAACGTAGATGGCTCAAGTACCTCCCGTTAATGTTAATGCCTTTTAACTCACAATCCAAGGTCTTGAAGACTCCTTCCAACGCCAAGGTGAAAAGTTTTGGTGATATTGAGTCTCCTTGTCTAACTTCTCTGTTTATGGGAATTTTTTCTGTGTTGAGGTTTTCTGTTATCTTCACGTGAAAAGTGGCATTCTCGTAACAGTTCTTGATAAGAGTTGAGTATCGTGAGTTGACCCTAGCCTTATCCAATTCATTTAGTACTGCCCATACTTCTACCGAGTCAAATGCCTTTTGATAGTCGACGAACCCAAGCTGAAGAGGAACATTGTATTCCCTACATTTCTTCATCAGTGTCCGCACAGTCTGGATATGGTCGGTGGTGCTATAGCCTTTTCTGAATCCCGCTTGTTCTATGGGTTGATAGAAGTCTAGTTTTTTACTCAGGCGTCTGGTCAGGATCTTGCTAAGTAATTTGTACAAGCTAGATAGGAGGCTGATGGGCCTGTAATTTTCGATGTTGCTAGAGTCTCCTTTCTTAAATAGGATATTGACCTCAGCGTTTCTCCATGCTTCTGGGATGCGGCCCTCCTCCAGACACTTATTGAGGATTGATGAGGATTGCTTTTTTCAGTGTTGCTCCTCCTTCTTCCAGCATTTCTTCCATAATGAGGTTTTCTCCTGGAGCCTTACGGTTTTTCATAGATCTCAGTTCCTCTTCTAGTTCGGATGTATCGATCTCCGGTATTTCCTCCGATCCCACATTTAGAATTTGTGCTCTGCTATTTCTCTGTTAACCTGCTTCTGGCATTTTCTGTTTGTAGAGCTTTCGGTAGAAGTTTTGAATGCTGGTCACGATCTCCTGCTTCTCATACACTATTGTTCCTTGTTCATTTCTCATTTTTCGTATGGTCTGTTTTCCTCTTGTCATATTCGATCCCAATTCCTTTATGTTAAGGTTGTCTTCAATAGCTTGCTGTATGAGATGGGTGTTATGGTTTCTTAGATCACTCCTTATCTCTCTCTCTTTACTTGTTTGTCAATGACTCGGTAGTCTGGCGACTCTCTCTCCATCTCTTTTCGAGTCTTCTGCAGATTTATTTTGGTTGCACTAAGCTTTGATGGCCTGCCTTTTTGTAGTGAGCATACTTGTTTCGCTGAGGTTTGGTTATTTTTTCGGATAAGATGTTAAGGTATAGACCTCTCAGCGTCTCTACAGGTTGTAGTTTTCGTTCTATGTGGGAGTGATATTTATCTCTCTTGTGGTGAAGTTCAAGGAGGGTCGCTGACGATTTTTTCTGGATCATCTTTTTTCTTCCGAGCCGAGTATTTATGTATATTTTCGCTCTCACAAGCCGGTGGTCACTTCCTGTATTGAAACGATTTAGAACAGATACATACGCGCAGTGTTGTTTCGCTGTGGTTAGGATATAATCAATCTCGTTCTTTACCTGTCCATTCGGGCTTCTCCACGTCCGCTTTCGTTGCTTGGACTTTTTAAAGAATGTGTTCATACAGAACATCTTCTCCTTGCTAATGAATTCTTATAGTAACTGTCCCCTGTCGTTTCTCGTGCCCAGGCCGTATGAACCAATGATGTCCGGGTCTCCCACTTGTTTTTCTCTAATCTTAGCGTTGAAATCACCTAGGATCACCGTGTGTTTCGCTCGTCCCAAGCTCTTAGCAGTCTAGATATCTTCGTAGAACTGTTCCACTTCATCTTCTGCGGAGGCTGCTGTCGGTGCATATACTTGGATGATCTTTATACTGTGTCTTGCATTTAGCTTTAGCTCGATAAAAATAACCGCTCTACTGCTGGTGATTTGGCGTTTAAGTCTATGGTGGACGAGAAGAGCTACTCCCCCCAAATGATGGTGGTCGGTGGAGTTCCTTTGAAAAAGCTGATGTCCCGACTTAGGCACGGTAGAGGTCTCTCCTGACATTCTTATCTCACATAGTCCTATGATGTCCCATCTAATGTTTTCAAGCTCTGTTTCCAGGGTCTCTAGATGTTCTTCTAGTCGCATAGTTCGGATGTTGTATGTGGCAACCAGTAAGGTCTTTTTTTCCTTTTATTTCGTATCGAACTTTTGCCTCCCCCAGAATCCATGAGGCAGGCTCTCCCTGCCTGGGGTAGTTTTGTTTTTGAATTCGACATTTCCATGGGGGTTGGAAGGTGGTTGGCAATAAAACGCCACGTTTGCCTAGCGGGTTGGCGAGTAGGTTGGGATATGGGAAGGGTTAATAAGGGTTAATTGGTAGTTGAAAGGATTAAAGATGGTAGAGAAGTACTACCCGCTACCTATTAATAAGTATAATTAAAAATGAGATTTGAGATAAATGAACAACTTGTGAGAAGTACTGTGTAAGTAGTACAGTATTACTTTTTGTAAAATAAATAGTTTCGGCGTACGAGTGTAGCAAACCAACACACAAACGTATCACCAGGTTCAGCCCCCAGCTCTGGAAACCTTGCTGAAACTTATTTCTTGCAAATGCAAAAATGGATCACGAAGAGCCTGTGGATGCAAAAAGCGTGGATTAAAGTGCTCCATTATTTGCACGAATTGCAATGATACATTTGCAAGTTCTACTACAAGATAGCGGTAAAGAGGAAACAAATAATAGTTTAAAAAAACTAAGACAACACGCTTTGTAAGAAAACCAAAATGAAAAATAATAATTAATAAAAAATAATTTTACAGTCAAAAGCGTGGGCTTTTTATGATGTTTATGTTTTCTTCTAGAAGATTTTACTTTTACCAATATCTGTTTATTATCAAATATATTAATTTACATAGTGCCATTCCGGAGCTGGGGGCTGGACCTGGTGATACGTTTGTGTGTTGGTTTGCTACACTCGTACACTGACACTATTTTACAAAAAATAATACTGTACTACTTACACAGAACTTCTTACATGTTGTTTCTCCATCTCAAATCTCATTTTTAATAATACTTATTAACAGGTATTTAGTCCTGACTACCTTTAATCATTTAAATAGTTTTCCTCTTTCACTGATCCGAGAAATCTCCCAGTTGTCATGTAGTCATACATGTTTTTCAGATTTTCTTAATTTAATCTTGGAATAATTTTTGGGCACTTACTTTGTAGGATTTTTCTTTTAGAATTTTAGCAAATATCGAATATTCAGGTGGACCAGTTTCGTATTAAATTTATTTGAAAAAAATATGCAAGTGAACTATATTTATGATAGAATCTCATGTATCTTTTATATGTATTGTGATTTTTAGATTTATTTTTACCCAAATATGTCTGCACTAAAAGATTATTAATAATTATAAACATTTTTTTAAATATTTTATATATAAGTTAGCTACACATTCTTTATACATATTTTTTATTAGTATAATTTTCTTTTTGTGAGATTTATTTCAGATCTGAAATATTTGTGTTTAATGTAAAATAAAAACGATTTTCTTATTATTGCACCCTGCGAGTTAATTTCCCAGTACGGAACTTTTAAAATTACCGTTTGAAAAAAAATGATCTCTATATTGGATCCCAGATTTGTTTGGGCTTTATTATAAATATCCAAGAAAGAATAAGAGTATGATTTAAATATTATTATTAAATAAATTGACATTTTAGCCTTTATTTTCCCACGCTGTCATTCTGTCGAAAAACATGTTTTTGACGCGATGATTGCATTTGCTATAACCTATGTGTTTACTAAGGGAAGTATACAATTTAGTGAAAACTTCGATATTTGAACGTTATTAAATTTAATATTTTATATTATAAGGAATTCAGATATGTTTCTACCATTGTCCTTAATTTTTGTTTATCTGGATGCTTCTCCAAGTAGTCGATGCATCGTGGAGGGTGAAGCTGTTCTTCCACATTATTGTTTGTGGTGAAAAATAAAAAAAGGATGATAAGATAGATAAGATAATCAGATTGTTTCCAGACCAGTGCTATTAAAAGTGATCCTCATAATATCAATGGATGAATGACCTCAATGATAATTATAAGTAGTTATATACTTTTGACTTCAATAAAAATAAACAACAAGAGAACTTTTTATATCTTTTCTATCCTCTTCTATCTTCGGACTTTTGGACTTTGTTATAATGCTGGACACAGCAGTGTTTTTCAGGTAAAGTTTTTGATAGCCCCCTGACAGAATGATAGGTAATTCTATTAACCACATAAAATATAGAAAACAAAATACTTACAATCACTAGGAGTTATGAAATCTTTCTCAACAAAATGTTTAGAACAAACTCATGTTTTTGGTAACTCTCTTTCCTATTTTCAATTTGATCTCCCACAGTTTCTTTCTATCAACTATAGTCACCATTCCCGATTCTCCAATATGTTTAACTCTTTGACCCTCATTTGGGAAATAATGAAAAGTCAAATTGGGGTTGTTTTATGCGCTGTTACATCCAGGTACACAATAATTTGCTCTGATGGTCATTTTAACTATTAACAAATTATTAGTCACTATTAAACAACTATAATTTTATAAAAGAAGATGTGGTTACAAACATAGATAAAGGAATGCTTGGATGGTTTGGACACGTAGAAAGGATGGATAAAGGAAGATTGACGAAACAAATTTATAAGGCTAGTGTGAATGGTCGGTAGAGGTCGACTTCGGCGAACATATCTCGATCAGATCAACATTGTTTTGAAGAAAGGCCAGGTCAAGAGTACTAACAACCGACGAGCATGCATGAGAGCACTGATGAAAGTAGAGAGAGCAAAAGATGTGTGTAAGAACCGTAGCAGAAGTAGAAGTAGAAGGAAGTGGTCTCTGCCTACCCCTACGGGAAAAAGGCGTGACTATATGTATGTATGTAATCTTCGCACAAATGCGAGCTTCAGGGTATATAAACATAAAGCAATCACGTGATATTGATGCAAGTTTATTCCGTCAGATGGCGTATTGCTTAGTATTAAAGGACAATAGACGAGGAAAGTTTGTCGTCACAAATGTCATTCTTGTCAAAAACTAATTTCAAACAAAGAATTGGAGGTTACGTTCTCTGTTGATGCTTTGCAGACTATATCTTTTTCTAATACCTTCAACACAGTCTTTAATAGAGTTATAAAATCAAAGATGACCCAAATATTTTATATACAGTGTGTACATAAAGTAACGTATTTCGATTTCTCTTACGTTTACGAAAAAAAATGTTGAGTAATAGCTATTTGTATTACTAGGGAGGAAAGTGCCACTTTTCCTCCCGCAGTCGGACAGTAAACATCCAAGGGAGGAAAGGCACTTTATTCCCGTGTAATACATTTGATCTTTCCTCCTACCCACTTATTAAACCGTTTTTTTAAAATTTATTTTCATACCTGTCTTTATATTTTTTCTTAATATTAGGTGGCATATTTGAAAATTTAAAATCACTTCAATCGCTCTCCATTTTTCAAAAATTAAATTATTAAGTTCAATAAACGTAACGCGACTTTGCACCTTAAAGTCAATCGCAGTTTTTACTGTCAGTGATCCAGAGCATACTATGATTTTCTTATTCTTAACCCTAAAAACATATCTAAGAATCCTGGAGTTGAAATTTTTATTTAAAAACTTAACGTTAAAATAACATTCATGTTTAATTTTCACCAAAATACAGGATAAACAACATGTTCTAGAAATTATGGAAACAATTTAAATACAATAGATTCATAAGTTTCATTATTTTAGAACATACTCAAACTGAGCGGGAGGAAAAGTATGAGTTTCTTGCCTGATGTGAGGGAGGAAAGTGTGTACTTTCTATAGAGGTGGGAGGAAAAATATTTTCAAATAATTCAGGCCATCTGCGTAAGTCGATTAGAAGTATACAAGGTGCACCGTTACTCCAAAATAACTTATTGACATGATTTTTTAAATAGTACACCCTGTATAAATTTTCAGTTTTTCATAATACAACCGTCAAGACAGCATAATTCTAACCTTATTTATTCTACAGTTACTGAAAAAAATAATTTACGGTGACGTTGTTATTACCAAAATAATTAACAGGAACAAATAACTTATTAATTTTATTTAAATAGATGTTCAAGTTGTCTTTCTTCTTTCAGTTATCAGTATTTTTTAGTTTATCCCGATTATCAGGTTTGTCTTGTACACAATGTTTTTTAGATATCCCCAGAGAAAAAGTCTAAACGCGATAAATCGGGAGATTTGGCTGGCCACTCAATTATGCCCTTTCATCAAATCCACCTGTCTCGGAAAACTTCATTTAAGTAATTTCGAACAGCAACACTAAAATGTGCTTATGCACCATCCTGCTGAAACCAAATGTCATTAAAATTCTTACGAACTGCATTTCTTAATTCTGGAACTATTTGATTTCTTAACAAATCTAAATACTTAGGTCCGTTCAAATTTCCTTCTTCAAAGTGGTCCAATAACAGAGGTGCCGATATTACAACATATAAAAACAATTAATATGGTAGAAAAACCTACTACTTTTTTGACAAACAATTTTCTTATAATTTTAGTTTTAAACCACTGTAACTTTGGAAATATTAAAAGTAGAATTATGCGGTCTTGACGGTTGAATTTGTAATTTAATAGATTATGAAAAAACTAAAAATATATACAGGCTGCAGTATTTAAAAAAATTATGTTAATAAGTTATTTTGTAATAATGGTGCACCCTGTATACTTCTTATCGACGAAAACATTGGTGGAAAATTGCATACTTTTATGAATTGAATTGAATTATTATTTCACTGAATTATCATTATTTTGTATAATACAAAGGATTTCATTGAAAAATACAAACATTTATTTGCACTCGTTAATTCAAATATTTTTTTACTAAATTATACAGATTAATTACAAGTAACAATGTGCTGTTAACAATTTATTTACAACATTATATACATGTGTGATATTTAAGATCCTCCAATCTGCGTTATTCTGTTAAGGATATAGGACGATGATAAGAAAAGTAGGAAATCAAGGGGAGTGTTTCAAGTGTAATGTGCCTTGAAAAAGTCAAATCGATGGTTGTTCCTCTCAGCGATGGTGACTTATTAACATCTGATAAGCATTCGAGATTGTACGTATCTTTCATGTATTTTAAGAATGTGTCATCATTTTTCACGTTTGTGTTGAAGTCGCCGCAAAGAAGAATTGGTACATCGGCATCAATATCCATCAAGAACGGCGGCACATACTGGCTGTTGTGCACATATGGAACAAGTGCCGCAATTGTTGTATTAAACAATGGAAACCACATTAACTTTTCACTTCACTTTATAAACAGTTGACAAAACAGTTCACGTGTAGATGCGTCACAAGCCGAACGCTTAGGCCGATCGTGTCTCTATCGCTTGTTTCGCGCTCTCGCTTGCACGCTCGGCTCAGGCGCAACGTGACAATGAGTCATGCTTTTGTGTGCGTGCAGCCGGCGTTCATCGATTTATAAGACGTTATCACGTCAAAAACTTTAATTCAACATTTTTTTTTATAAACAGCAGAAATCGAAATATTAGTAAGTTACATTACTGTATGTACACACTGTATAACACGGAATTACTTTTTGACATGAGTGACATTTGTGACGTCATGATTTTCCTCGTTTATTATAACATCTTAATAACTTTTAAAAAAAAAATTGCTACGCCACTGGAAATTTGAATCTTGGCTTGCAATACAGATGGCGCTATGTACTTTTAAACGAAAACATTTAAATGAAAGCTACAGATATTCTTTAATAAAATTTAATACCATCTTAAATAAAAAACGACCATTAATAAAATACATTGTATTTAGATAAATCTACTAAATACATTTTTGTTTACGAATAAACGATTACGATATTTTTTTTCTACATTGGTCATCATGCAAACAAAACAAATGAAAATCGGATTGTAGACCTGTCCCTCCATATTTGATATTAAATTTTAAAAGTTTTAATTTCAATTGTTTAAAACGGTAAACGTTCATAATCATAAATACTGTAAACTTGTTGAGTGCTTATTTTATAAGTAAAAATGGCAGATACAATGGATAAAGTAGATGTGAATAATAGTGAAGCCAGTACAGAGGCTGGTTCCTACGAACATTTAGATCTTGAAGAGGAAGAAGTTTTTTTTCAAGACATAGATTTGTTAGTGGAACATGGTATAGCTAAACAGGATATTATGGCTATTAAAAAGATAGGAATAAACACCATCAAAGGATTTCAAATGACAATGAGAAAAAACCTTCTGGAAATTAATGGAATTGACGACATAAAAATTGACAAAATTAAAGAAGCTTGCTGCAAAATAGCTTCCAACACTGGTTTTATGACTGCGTTGGAAGTTTCTGATCAAAGAAAGCAGATTTTTAAGCTTCAAACGGGCAGCTCTAATTTAGAGTAAGTTTTGTTATTTCAAATTTACGAAATAATAAGCTCTGTCTAAAGTTTTGGTGTCAGAAATAATAATTCATAATTTCATTTCAGTAAGTTATTAGGAGGAGGAATTGAATCTATGTCTATTACAGAAGCTTTTGGAGAATTCAGAACTGGAAAAACACAGTTGTCACATACTTTGTGTGTAACGGCTCAAATGCCAGGTGCTAATGGGTACCTTGGTGGAAAAGTTATGTTTATTGATACTGAACACACTTTGTATCCTTTATTTTGAACTTTTCAGGCATATACAACTTTCAATTTGTTATTATTATATATAATGTACCGGCAAAAAACGCATCTAACTCTTACATTTTTCCTTATCTGATAATTATTAGTCGTCCTGAACGCTTGAAACCAATAGCTGAAAGATTTAATTTAGAACAGACCGCTGTTTTAGAGAACATTCTGTATGCTAGAGCCTATAATTCGGAGCACCAATTTGAGCTTTTGAACAAGTAAGTGGACAACGTTTTTATTTGTTTACCTTACTAATTATTTTCTTTAACGTCCGAATGCAATAAAACAAAAACATATTGGCTTAGAGTTAAATTATTATTAAAGAAAGAGACCTCCCTCCACCATATTCCCAACGTAAGCAGATTCGCAGTGCCGATTTAAACCGAATTGGGTACCAGTGGCTTATCATACATTTTTTGTAGCGGTTACAAAAGATGTATTTATGTATCAGAAAATATATTAAAATTGAAAGTAAATAAAAACATAAATTGATACTTTTGAAATTATTAGGGGTTGCTATTTTTACCAGTGATAGAATAAAAAATATTGGTACCAAATATACTGTATAATATTCGATGAAGTTGAGTAAAAGTATATTCATTTTTTGAAATAATTATTACTTATTTAAAAAAAGGGTGTGGAACGATGTCAGAGAACAGCAGTAGAAACATTTATTATGTCTCAACCCTTACTCTCTTAATTATTAACAATTTATATCGTCACTGCCAGCGAAGACTACGGGTGGTAAGAATGGGAAACGGGATTAGAAAATGTGTGTGGGATGAACATGTTAGAAGTTTGCAAATATCTTAGAAATAGAAATTTTATCACAGACAAACAAACAAAAATACATTCTAAAATGTTGAACGTCAGTAAACATTCTAAAAAAATATGAACCAAAAAAGTAATTCTGAAAAAACCTAACCTCCTACATGATTACATATTTTCTCCTAAAAATATTCGCGCGTACTTTTGTATATCGTCAAGCAGAGTTATTTGACAACCGTCGTGTTTTTTATCGTTTCATCCTACTCCGATTGATTTAGCCGAAAGTGGTTCCTATGAATGAATGAATAAAGGAATAGGAGTTGTGGAAGAGGTCTTATTTTTCCCTAGGCACTGCAGCATTGTCTGATTTTTGTACCTTTCCAGCTTCTTAGTTTAGTTCTATTTCTTCAATTATCCTGTTAGGGAGATCACTCGATCACTCCCAGGTAGTGCCTCCACTGGGCGGTGGCTTTGTATTCGAAGATAATGTGAGTGGTTGTTTCCTCCTCCTCATTACATAATCTGCATATAGGTTCTGTGTCAGACACGCTTATATTGTGCAGATGTTTCCTCAAAAACCAGTGTCCGGTACAAAGCCCGACTTGTCCATTTACACTCGCCTTATAAATTTGTTTCGTCAATCTTCCTTCATACATCCTTTCTACGTGACCAAACCATCTAAGCATACCTTTATCTATCTTTGTAACCACATCTTCTTTTACACCACAGCGTTTACTCTATCCAACCGAGTAACTCCGGCTATACTTCTCAGACTACTCCTCTCTATTTTCATGCTTCTTTTGCCAAACCCAACATTCCCTACCATACATAAGTGTAGAACCAACACACCTCTATGCACAACCAGACGTGCCATTTTTGACACTTTCTGACTATTCATAAAACTATGCAGTGCCCCATTCATTTGTTTTCCTGCCAACATCCTTCGCTCAATTTCACTGTCATACTTTCCATCTCTCGTAAACTTTGAACCCAAGTACACAAATTCATTTACTTGCTCCACTCTTTCATCCTCAATCAAAACTTCACAGTTTATTATGCTTTCTTCTTTTTCAAAAACCATTACTTTCGTTTTGCTTACATTTACTTTCATCCCTCTGATTTTCAGTGCATCATGCATAACATTAACCATCGCCTGCAACTCCTCTTCAGATGACGCTAATATGACTTGATCATCGGCGTAAAGAAGGCATTTGACGATCAAATCATTCATTTTCAATCCATACGTACTCTCTTTCAAATCTTTTAAACAATCGTCTATGTATAAGTTAAACAGCCATGGCGAAGACACACATCCCTGTCTTACACCTTTTTCGATGTTAAACCAGTCCGTGTAAGCTCCATTTATCCTGACACAAGCAGTGGAATCCTCGTAAAGTGATTTCAGTGCTCGTATTAAACTACCGCTCACCCCATATATAGACAATGTCGACCACAATTCACTCCTCACCACTCTGTCATAGGCCTTGTCCAATTAATCTCTGCTATAAAAGTACTGCAAAATAATATGTATTAATAAAAACACAAATTTTAATTAAAAAACACTTCTACAGTAAAATGCTACCAAAAAACCGTCCGATATGCACAGTTTAAAAAAATAAGCGAACAGACTAATGAAAATATAAACAAAAATATAACTTGTTATGATTGGGTTACGGATAGACGCAAGTTGGACACTTGCCAGAGGCACCCTCGTTACAGCACTGTTAATTGGGGATGGTGGGGGCATCTAGTGCGTTGTCGACTAACCAAAGTGGGCGAGAGGTGACTCATGTACCAGATGTTTCTGAGTTACAGTGGTTCACTATTGCAAACACTTGCTAAACTCATTTACCAAACGAGGCCCACCTTTGTATTAAAAAATACGGAATTAGAATGTTTTTTAAACATATATTTAATTATCTTAGAAGGTTAGTTGGAATTTGGATCGGTACATCCAAGAAAAAATTATTGTTTTTTACCAATTGTCCCCGTAAGGGCGCTGTTGAATCTAAAAGGCTCCACGTGCCGATAGTAAAAGCCAGCTTCTCGCTCAGTCCAAACATTAAAAACTCCTTTTTCTGTGCTCCCAACGTGGATGTAGGAAATGTAGGAAATTCAACAATCCATGTAGGCAATTTTGGTAACGGATGTGTCTCTTGTGTCGCTTGGTTACTCCTAACATCAATAATTATTCTGTTTTCTTGCACTCATTGGTTGTCACAGCTGTTTGAATTCATACAAATTAGTATAAATATCTCGCACTGTTTCTTACATTCTCTACGAGAGAGCTTGTATACTATAATTTTTGAAAGAGTTAATTATTAATAACATTAAAAGAAAGTAATTCAATGAGCGTATAACGAGAAATCCGCTAGGGGTAACATTGAACCATTCAACTGAATCTTTCTTGTATTGTGGATTGTAGAGTTTTGTTTCACACGTGTTTTGTCTCTACGAGACGAGAGTTAGTTAAGTTTGCCTTTCGAGTCGTTTTGTCACTGGGACGAGGTTCTTTTCTCACGGTTTAACGAGTTCTGAGTTGTTCCTTTCATCCCTTGGACGCGAGTTACACATACACAATGCGGGGCCCAAATTAATAGAATCTCTCGTTATTACCCCGCGTTAATATATTGATTATACTAGATGATAATAAATGAAAAATTATCATTTTATGAAAGAGGAATACATGATTTTTTGGTGGTTTAGTGTTTTCTGTTTAATAGTAAATACAAGACTCAAAGACTGTGAGTTAAAACTTTTATTTTATTAGCTTGAATCTTTTTTGCACAATGTAGAGAAGCAACATTTTTTCGCATATTGATGGGATAACTCTGTCACGTGCCTATTTTTTCCCATCTACCGTTTCATTATTAATTGTGTCTCTGATAGTCTGGTGTTCGTAAATAGTTTTGCATACCGTATTTTGTTCGTCGTAAATAGTGTTGCATATCTAGTAGGGATAGGATTTTATTATTAATGGCTGTGACATTTTGTTAATTGGAGTGGTAGTCTTTGTATTAGATTTCGCCTTGATTTTTTTGGCCTCGATTGTCGTGTGTTGTCAGCTATATTATTGTTTGGTTTGCTTCTCTGTGTGGATGGTCTGGCTATCAACACGCACGAACGCGATTATGAGTTAGGAACTTAGATTTGCAAAGGTTGGCTGACGTGGGTTCCGTGTCATTTTTCTGATATCCGGCCTGGGAGTGAGGAGTGGACATCAGTCGCTTGGTGTCAGTTGTGGAAGTCGGGTGAGAGTTTTTGGAACGATTTGATATTAACACGTGAGCAGAACTTCTACGGTTTTTTCTTTCATATCTGGCTGTATAATTTTCATGTTTTATGGGTTGCATAACACCTTCCAGCTAACCTCTTAAGTTAACTAATATAAGGAAAAAACAAGTAACGCGTGATGGCGCCGTCAATAACAAAATGTTGGATCGAGGTGTGAACAACAAATATTCTGTCCTTTGATCACTTGTAAGACCAAAGTTTTTATTGAAGGGAATTTTAGTTATCTCAGAGATTTAAGTTAATTTTTTTTTACTGAAAATAGTCGCAAAAAGGGTAGACCTATCGTGTGGGCAGCGGACGGCCCGCACTGCGACTATTAGAAGGAGGAGGGATTATAGAAAGGAGATGATTGTGAACCCGCTTTTTGAAAAGTTGCAGGTCATAGTTCTCTGGAAAAACTGATTTTGGAAGCTTGTTCCATTCTGTAGCGGCCCTGTAAAAGAAAGATTATTGATGAAGATTGGTCCTTGAGAGTAAAAGGGTAAGACTGATCAGCATGCCGAGTTCTTCGGCCGAATGTGGCCAGTGGTGGTACAAGAGTTTTTATTTCTCTGGAGCATCTGCCATGGAAATATCTGTAGAGTAATGACTGGTCTGCAACTCTTCTTCTATGTTCTAGAGGGTGAAGGGTATCTGTAAGAGTTGAGCTGTTTATCAAACGAATGGCTCTTTTCTGAATGGAATCTAGAAGACGAAGAGAATGCCTTGGTGCTAAACCCCAAATGTGCGAGCAATACTCCAGTAGAGGTCGGATTTGAGCCTTGTACGTCGTCAACAGTTGATCAGGAGTAAAAAACTTTCTGGCTTTCCACAGAAAACCTAGCCTCTGGTCATGTCAAGACATATTATTGGACACCGTGACTCCCAAAATCGAGATGGAGAGACTTGGTTCAAGGGTATTTCCGGACATTGTGATGGGATGATTTGAGGAATTCACTTTCTTGGAAAACGTGGCGCTTTGTGTTTTTTGGGCGTTGAACTGAACAAGATTGTTGGTTCCCCACTCGACGATTGCTTTAAGATCTCTATTGATGGAATAAACATGTTCCTGTCTGAGTCTATTTGTATCATTCACCGAAAGTGATCGATAGGATGTGAAAGTTGAGACAAGTGTGCTATCGTCTGCGAAACTGTAAATGGGGTTCGTGGTGGTTTTCAAGAGGTCGTTGATGTGTAAAAGAAATAAGGTGGGGGACAGAATGGAACCCTGGGGGACCCCGGCATTGGTTTTAAACGCATCAGAAGAAATACCGTCAACTGCCACATGTAAGGAGCGATCTTGCATGAAACTCAAAAGCCATTGGCGCACTTTGGTTGGGAAACCGTAGGCAGATAATTTGCTTAACAATGTCGGTGCCAAACGCGGTCAAAGGTTTAAGATATATTCAAGGCTATTGTACGGGATTCACCAAACTTCTTAATAGTGTTTGTCCAGAGCTGAGTGACATAAGCCAGCAAATCTCCAGTAGATCGAAGTTTTCAAAATCCATATTGTCTATCATTAATTATCTCAGATTTCTCCAGATATTTGATGAGTTCTATGTTAATCGCTTTTTTCATAACTTTGGATATGACTGAGAGCAATGCAATAGGGCGATAATTCGCAGGAATAGTCTTCTTTTCTTTTTTCTGAATGGGTTGGACTTTGGCGTTTTTCCACATGGACGGAAATACTCCTTTGCTGTATGATAGCTTGAAGAGTCTACAGAGAACTGGTGTGAGCTCTTGAGCACAGGACTTCAGGACAATTGTCAGGATTCCATCTGGTCTTACTGCCTTATTAGAGTCAAGATTTCGTAGGATTTTGCTGATAGTGCGATGGCGGATAGTAGCTGGATTTAAGGTTTGTTTTCGACGTTTCAGTTTATTGTCCCTGGAATTCTTGTTGCAATGCCTATAAAAGTCGAAATATCAATTTCCGACATAATATTGTATTAAGTATGTAAACGTGTTCGACCAAATTATAATCCAATTAACTTCGGTCACCTCTATATCTTTCTTAATTATGGAATGTTGATATTTCAACACTGGAAGGTTCTGGCTAGGAAAAAATTCATTTTTCACTTTCTTTGTGTTGTTAAAGTCACTATGAATAATAACAAATAAAATGATAGATCATTGGACAACAATATCAAACTTACCTCTGAAAAAATCATCTTTCACAAAGTGCTTGCTGCAAACAAACATAAACTTTGAGATTTGTTTTTCTATCTTTGAGATAATCTTCAATTTTTGAGCTTCCTTAAGATTTGAAGTAAATGTATGCAAAGATATAATCGAAATGCCATATGTAGAGCATTGTGGAACAGAGCATATTTTCCGCGATTTTATTTCCATATCACCTTTTTTAACACGTTATCTGCCGCGGGTATTTTTGGGAAAGGTCCCTCAGGCCACACCAATTTTTAAAATTAATTTTCCAAAGAATGATGTATTTTGTACTATTATATTGTAAAATTACATTTTTTTGTGGTTTTACCCTCTTCCACCCCCGTGTGACTCGGCAATACACGCGGCGTAGAGTTGTTATCATGTATTTCTGCGTCAGGTGTATTCCCTGGATAACACAGCTTTCAGGTCTTAACTTGCATAAATTAAATAACATAGTATTGCGAATAAGTTTATCACTGTGCTCAGTCACCATTTACATTACGTAGAGGCATAATAGCGTTTGTGGAAGTGTATAAAATGTCTTACGAACGTAAATAGGCCTATTTCGGAACTGGTAAACAGAAAAAGAAAATTTCCTATTTCTTCTGATGGCTGTGCCTCAAATAAAATAAGAATACTGATGATCGAACCCAATTGATTGCAAAGTCTAATGATGTTGAAAGTGAAGATGAGCTGGAGGAAGCAAACGAGAACGATACCGATAGTAAAGAAGAACAGAAATGGGGACTAATTGTTGGTAATTTTGCAGAATTTTCTTTTGAAAAAGATGGAGTGACAGATGATGTTGTTCAAATTAAAAATCAAAATGAACTTGCTTACTTAGTATAAATAAAACATTGACGAACAACTTCTTCACGATGTCAAGCATGCACATTGCACATTGCTTTGCTTAGAATATATTTTTTCCACATTCAAGACATAGAATACATTTTTTATTTGAATTTTGTATGTTTTGTATGTTACTATACCATAAGCTTTTTTATTTTTGTTCTCGATATAACCACAATGTCAACGTCAACGTGTTAATCATTTGCATTTTCGGATTTGGTGGTTTATTAACACCAATTCTTCACAAAATATCGTTTAAATATAACACTTTCAATGCTTAAATTGCTCAAAATAATATATAAAGTTCACTTTATAAACCCATATAAACAAATGGAGTTTATTTTGTTGTTCACACCTCGAGAAGTTCATACGATTAATACAAGATGTCGCCCACTCAGTGATTCTTCCCTATTGGATCACCAAATTTATCACATATATTTAATGTTTTTGTACTCATTTTTGTCATTCAAATATTTCTAGCGTTGCCGCCAAGTTTCATGAAGAAGCGGGAATTTTCAAACTTTTAATAGTCGATTCGATAATGGCTTTATTCCGGGTAGATTTCAACGGTAGAGGAGAAATAGCGGGTCGTCAACAAAAATTAGGTCGAATGATGTCCCGATTGCAAAAAATCAGCGAAGAATACAACATTGCCGTTTTCGTGACCAATCAAATCACTTCCGATTTTGCTTTGGTCAATACGGAGCCCGATCTTCCGAAACCGGTTGGCGGAAATGTTTTGGCTCATTCGTCCACCACCAGGGTGGCTCTAAGAAAGTCGAAAGGAAATAGAAGAGTCGCTAAGATTTACGATAGTCCGGATTTGGAGGAGAACGAGGTACCTTACATTATTACGAATGGTGGTATCGATGATCCAAAAGATTAGAAGATTTATTTTTCTAATTTTCATTTTAAATAGGTTCCGTTAAGGTTTTTAAACATAATTTAATTGTACTAATATAAACAAAAATAAATTAATAAAGAATGACAATATCTTAATTATTTCGAATTATTCGGAAGTGAGGTCCAACATATTTTCGAACATAAGACATGGTCTATATCACGGTGGATTTATGAAAAACCTTGTACTTTATTTTTTTTTGAAAACTACATAAAACGAACACATTCACAGCTCCGACCTTTAACAAGTACTCATGAAGAACCACGCATAAAGCGCTAGTCACGATATCTGTACTTTTTAACAAGCACCACCCGGTAAATAACTTCCAAAAACGGAGAATACTATAATTTGGAGCCCCATCTTTTTTGCCTCCTTCTCGAATCTAATGAAAGTTTCCCTCATCTTTATTCTGCTATTTCCTCTTAGATCTACATCGTCTGCAAAGGCCAATAGTAAATTGGGACCTTCTCGACGGAATACTGAAGTTGGTGCCTCAATTCTCGCTCTCCTTATTATATGTTCCAGAGCTACATTGAAGAGTTGTATTGAAAGTGCATCTCCCTGCTTTAGGTCATTGTTTACCTCGAATGGCTCTGAGTATTTTTGTCCTATCCCAACTTTGCACCGTGCTCCTTCCATACACATTCTTATAAGACTGGCCAGTTTTTTGGGGGAGCCGAGTTCTTGCATTGCTGTCCACAGTTTCGTTCTACATAAAGGTCATATAATATATATGTGCATGCACATCATAGAGCGAGTATGAGGTCACATTTGAATAACGTTGCCAGACTTTGACAGTAGTACGGACATCGAGGAAATAATAAGGCTATATTGTTGATCATTTAATAAACATACTTTACCATAAATTAGTCTTGGACATTGCAATAAAACTTGGAGAATTTTATCTAAACAAAAGGTTTTCAGTAAAAACTATTCGTTAGTTTATTAACGCTTTATTTAAATCGAATCAACATAGAGTTAATTAGAGGCAGTAACAAAAAAATTATACTGATCATAATTTTATTAATAAAAATAATATAGGTTAAAATGCTTCACAATGCAGGTAGAATGCTATTTAAAGGTTGACGACATACTTTCCTAATAGCTGCTTTTTCATTTCAAGCAAAATATTGATAAATTACAAAAAAAGTATTTCTAAGCTATATTACATTAAGCTACAACGACAAAATGTCTGAAACAGAGCTCAATAAAAGAGCTTCAGCCAAGAAAAAAAATTGGACTGGACGTTATTGAAAATGTTTCATATTTAAACTTACCTCTCGTATAGCCGCTAGAGGTAGTAATGGTCCATTATTTTCACGTTCTCGCTAGTCAATTAATGATGCAACGGGTTCTTTGCAGCGACTATTTAGTTTTTTGGGCATATTTGCACACAGTTTTTAAGTAATAATAAAAGCAAAATTTAACAGAGTCGAAATTA
This sequence comes from Agelastica alni, assembly GCA_950111635.1. Taxonomy (NCBI): domain Eukaryota; kingdom Metazoa; phylum Arthropoda; class Insecta; order Coleoptera; family Chrysomelidae; genus Agelastica; species Agelastica alni. The sequence continues at coordinate 22,202,609 of OX467709.1, read as the reverse complement.
TTTTACAAACAAAACCAATTTGACAACGTCTTAAAAACTTATATAAAATTGCCAACTTATGAATCCAACTGTCAACTGCCAGCTGGTGCTCATAGATCTTCAGTCGGAAAAACCGTTTTTATTAATACATAATAAAACTTGAACTGTGTGTAATACTTAATGAAATATTTATGTATAATGTCTGCAATTTTATATACCGTCTAAAATAATATGGAAATTGTAATATTTAACAAGACATTGCAAAATTTCACATTTATGTTCTGTTTTTACAGCAGAAGCAACGGCTATATTAAAAGCTTTAGAATGGTGTATCTTAAACAAACCTCCTAACGTGGTAATAGTGTCTGATTCCCGATCAGTTCTACAGGCTCTCCGCAGCCCTGCCATAATACATTTCAATATGTGTTATGTTCAATTAAAAAATTAATATTTCAATTACATTCAACAAGAACGCCAATTTCATTCGTTTGGGCTAAAGCACATTCTGGTATTACGGGGAATGCATTAGTGGACACTATAGCAAAGAAAGCCTGTAACTCAGGGGTGAGAATATCAATGCTTATCTGGAAAGATATTTTTAACGTTTTTCGGAAACAGATCAGAACGAAATGGAGAAAACAATATAATGAGTATACACATAATATAAACAGCCAATATTTCAATATACACCCAATAAAACCCACATAATGATTGTTGGGATTATAACAAATACAAGTCTGCCATCATCTCACGCCTAAAGATTAATCGTGGTCGTTTTCCATCACATTTATTTCACCTAATTATTTACATGCAACACCATAGGAGATACAAATCACATATACTTGGAGTGTCACAAAAACATTGATCATATCTCCTTCTTTTATAGCGAAATAATAAATAAAACTAATTTACAACTGCCTGTAAATATACCTACATTGTTATCCCGACCCGGCAGATTTATTTTTGATCAATTTCACATTTAATGCTAAAATAGATATATAAAAATAAGTATACACAAACAATTTTAATTAAAAAAAAAATAAAAAAAAAAACAACAACAAACTGTGGCAAAAGGTCTTGAACCAATGCCATCCCCTTCTCCAACAAAAAAAAACAAGACATTGACTTGATTAATGCAATAAAATGCTGCCTGTTTGAAGTCTATGAACATTTGATGTAGTCGAACGTTCGGGTCTGAATCCACATTGATAGACCCCAAGTATTTCTTCAGTACCTATATGGTTTGGTTCTTTCTAGTAAGATATTCTAAAGAACTTTATAGGTTGTGAAATTGACCGATTTAAAAATAAAATTAGAAAATGTCAATTTGTCGATGTTTTTGTTTAAAAATGCGTTGGATGGACTCCACTTCCAAATAATTACCCTACCTGCTTTAAGTTTATTAAAAAATGCGTTCTGCAATTTTTCATTTAATAAAAAAAGCAAATACCTCGTGGGGACGGTCCTGGCTTGAAAATCAAAATTGCGTTTTAAATAAAAAATATTTATGGAATGCATATGAACCATAAAATATGCAGCATAGATAGTTTTTAACTGGACCTTACACCTCCGGTCGAATAAATTGAATGAGCTGCGTTATTTTGTGAATTGAAAAAATAGAAAGCCAAAAATAAAATATTCCTATTGATAACCGAGACGTTTGCGTTCGATATTTATAAACAATAAGTTCCGGAATAGTTCGATTTTTGATAACCCTACTCAGTTTTCGGTCATTTCGAAATATGTTATTCATTGCAGTAAACAAAATTTATAGTTAAAAATACATTAATTGATTTTGGAATTTTTTTTAAATTAAATAATTTGTTTATGAAAATATCAGTGGTCTGGGTGCGAGAACCAAAAGGTCCACAAGACTAACTTCCCAGTGAAAAAAATGAAAAAATACCATATGTTTTGTTGTCATAATTATTATTATTAAAATTATTATAAAAAACGATTTCAAATTGTTTATAACAAATTATAATTGTCATTAAGAAAGGGGTTAATCTTTACAAACATGTCAGAGTAAATTTGCGGTGTAAAGCGGGAAGTAAAAATCCCGAGCGAAAATGGCGGAGACCAATGACGAACAAAAAACGCTTAGCGCTGTTTGCGTCTCACTCCAACTCACTGTTGCGTTAATTTCGTAGTAAATTTGGCCTTGCCGGGTCGCCGTCGGCCGTTAAAATTATCAGAATAGGCCTCCTTCTGTATTATCAAAAAATATCCATAAGGATAAAAAAAATAAAATGAGTATCCTTTTCATCATAATGAATATTTCGCGTTTGATGAATATGGATATGGGTAGGTAGTTAATAAAAAAATAGATGCACACAGCAAAAAATAAACGCTGCAAAAATGCTGTTTATGGAAAAACTCTATTGAACATTTTCATACAAAACAAAATATTTAGATATAATCTTCTTCGACAGGTATGAATGAATGACATTTTTCAAGGTATTCAGTAATATTCAGTATGCTCACTGAACTTGAAAACTCGAAAACTCATAGGATATATTTGAAAACAAAATATACACATAACAATCTAGTTGTACAGAAATAACTTATACCTATCTCTTATTTCCATACTTCTCTCGTATCTACTGTCAACTATTTCAGGCAGCAAATATATTATAAAAAAGTCTACTAATTTTCATTTATCTTATTTTATACGAATATTTTTTAGAAGATGATGCATCCCATGAATTTGTTTTTATATCTGACTCTCATAGAGGGCGCTAGTTACACGGTTCGTACCAAGAAGTATTGAACATAACCTTTTTAAAGTTTGGATTTATTAATCAAAATTTCAAGTGAACATTGAATTTTACATCAAAAAGGTACTCCTGGTAAAACTCGATACTGTTTACCGTTTTTGAAATATTTTGATTTAAAAATTATGAAGTAATAACCAAATTTTTTTCTTCAACGCCCTTTATCTTGAATACGGACGGCGTTACGGAAATTTTTTACTAAGCAAACCCCAATTATTTTTTAGTTTTTTACCTATCTTAGAGACGGGGTCACCTTTTCTTTCAAACACCCTGTATATTCTGATAGTTTTCGCGCGTACTTCTTTCTAATCGTCAAGTAAGGTCATCGTGTTTTGTAGACGTTCAATCCCACTCCGTCGAATTAGCCACGTGTCACCCTCTCAATAATAATTCATTTTTAGTTAGTAATAAAACACTCGAGGTATACTACGTCATAATATCAACATGCTGTTTTTTGTATGTTTTTTATTCATTGAACAACAATGGCTAAAGATGATTTAATTGCCAAGGTTACTATTTCATATGGAGATAATGATAATGTATTAATAATGTATCTTTAGGATATATTTATTTTTATTAGCCCTGAAAATATGTAAACGCAGTTACGGAATGAGAAAAATCTATTAAAATGTTTTGATATCATCATATAATCGCTTTGTTTTCACAAATGTAAAAGTTCTGCGAGGAAAACAACATAAGTATAACTATTTTGTACATACTCTTATAAGGCTTATTAAAAAACATTGTTTTATTTTGGATTATTAAAAAAATACAATAAAAAAATGAACCCGAAATATATTTTTAAACATTTAAATTATAAGCTTTCTTATCACTATTTTGAATATAAAATGCGCGTTCCGGAATGATAAAATGTAAGAAAAGTGTAGTGACATTTGATATCAAAATGGTCTGATGTACTTCAACCAGTGGCGTAAACAAATATATTTAGATTTGTATTAGCTTGAATTTTTCAGTAAACACATTGTTTTGTCTTAAAAACGATGTAAAGTTATTAATTTACATTCATATTCTTTGTTAATTAGAAACACATTTTAGTCACGGCAACCCTAACCACAAGTCTAAATGGGCTGTAGCATCTGGGCGCAAACCTTTTGGGAGCGACAATTTTTGTTGGTGCTAAATTTTTTGTTAATATTAGTTATTTAGTCATCGGTTATTTTTATTCCAATTCTTTTTTCACAAAAATAACCAAATAACCTTGATTAGTGCCAGTTTTTTTTATCTAGTGCTGCCCATACTACTGACATCATACAGAAAATGTTTTAGACACGCAGAAAATGAAGTATGCATATACTGTAGCACAGTTGACACAACAGAACATACGTGTGCAAGGTGGGAAATCGAAAGAAATGCCCTGGAAAACGACATAGGGAGAATATCCCCTGAAAACATAGTAGCCAACATCCTGGAGACAGAAGAGAACTGAAGAGCCGTTACTAACTACGCTAAATTGGTAATAGACCGAAAAGAAAATGATATTAGACTGGAAGAAAGAAGGGATAACGATTACTAGAACACCTATTCCTCCCGCCTCCCGAAGTAATGCCTACAGCAGTTCCAGGAGACGGTTGATACCTTGTTGAACAAAAAACAGAGGAAAGGGTTTAGTCGGTTGGTCGTCTGGGTAGGGGTGACCATCCCAACACTGCCCGGGTGAAGTGATGCCTTGTGCCATGCCCGGGCGTCTGGTCGGCAAAAAAAAACTACTGACATCACTAATGAAAAAGGCATCACAGTCTTACAATACTTGCGTCTAATCGGTGAAACGTCTTGAGGTTATCTGTGATTTAACTTATTCTTCTAGTCTATTTCTCAGCCTCGGCATAGTGTTTTGATGGTTCATTACAAGCACATGGAAACTAATCTAAGAACATTTATTTATTTTAAATATTACCAAGCCGGTTCTATAAATATATTGCATTTTTTATCGACATTGATCATGTCACTTTATTTTCTGATGTTTTTACTTAAGCATAGACCTCACGGCTGCGTTTGACACAATTAACCTCAGGATACTGATGCAAAAAATATACAGCTTGACTAGGGATTTTAAGATCAGGGTAGTTTGCTGGCCCCAACCATTTTCAATATATATACTAATGATCAGCCCCTTCCCGTGACTACAACTAGCTATATCTACGCCGACGACTGCGCAATAGCTACACAAGGAAAAACCTTCAAAGACGTAGAGCAACGCCTAAATGAAGCTCTAATAGAGCTGAATCTTTACTACCAAAAAAAACCAAATCCAATCAAGATCCAAGTATGTGCTTTTCACCTCCGGAACAGACAGGAAAACAGGAAGCTGCAAATCAGCTGGAGAGGAGAGACTTTAGAACACTGCCCCATCCCCAAATACCTGGGCGTAACATTAGACAGGTCTCTGACTTACAAGAAGCATTGCATTTACATCAAGATAAAAGTAGCAAAAACAATATCATTCGAAAATTAACCGGTTCCACCTGGGGAGCTAAACCAAAGATTCTAAAAGCCTCTGCCCTGGCCCTCTGCCACTCCACGGTTGAATATGCATGCCCGGTTTGGTACAGATCAGCGCACGCTAAACAAGTTGACGTCGCACTGAACGAAACAAGCAGAATAATTACAGGTTGCCTAAAACCCACCCCTCTAGAAAAGTTTCCCCTGCTAGCTGGGATGGCCCTCCTGAATTACGAAGAAAACCAGCATGCAGGGAGAGATAACGGTCATCACATACAGCGAAACACCCTCTACACAACGCACAACCAGCCCCTCGGAGACTCAAGTCCAGAAAATACTTTCTTAGCTCGACAACAAATTATGCAGGCCCCGGAAACAGCATCGATCGATGGAAAGCCTCTGGAAACCAACATTAGATGACTTCCACAGAAGATATGGCCAGTGGGTGCGAGGAGAACTGGGAAACCTAGAGAGCGCTGAACAGGCTGCGAACAGGCACCGCTAGATCAAAATACTGTCTCAACAAATGGGGATATAACAGACCTTCCACCTTATGTGACTGCGGAAAAGGACAAACAACAACTCATATGACAACTTGTTCACTGTGATCAGCTCAATGCACCCTGGAGGATCTCAAGGCGGCAAAACCTTCATCAAGAATCCTTCTTTTACAGGGCTGCTACGGAATGGAATAAGCTTCCAAAATCAGTTTTTCCAGAGAACTATGACCTACAACTTTTTAAAAAGCGTGTCCACAATCATTTCCTTTCTATAATCCCTTCCCCTTCTAATAGTCGCAGTGCGGGCCGTCCGCGGCCCACACGATAGGTCTACCCTTTTTGCGACTATTTTCAAAAAAAAAAAAAAAATGCCATTGACGTCGCCCGCTTTTGGGCTAACTTTGTTTAACGTATTGCCTGTTACCTATAACATGTCAACTTTTGTTTTGTGTTATTTATCTTTATTGAATATGATGTTTCTGACACGAATAAATATAAATACTTTAGCATAAAAAATCTTACAAAAACATGTTTTTATTATCGTTTTCAAGCACTGGAGAAAATGTGTAAGTATTGATTTGATATCAAAGTAAATCTCGTGAATTTTTGAATCGAACATGAAAAGATACCATTTAAACCGCGAACAATTGCTGAGAGCCATTGGCGTGCTAAAAAATGACATTCAACAAACAGGCAAGACTTTGGCACATCTCAAAGCATAATTTCCCGCTCAAATGCCCGTTAAAATGGAGACAGAATACATTTTATGCCTACAGGCCACCATCTTGAATTTCTTCATTTGACATCGTCTTAGATTACCTCATAAAGTTTTACTGAATTTTAATTTAACACACAGATCTGCTATTTTAAAATAATATCTGCCCTTTAAAAAAATATATTATTAAATTTTTCACAACTTTCAGATCATAACAATTTCCAGGTATGGAAGAAGAGTGAGACAAACGCTGTGCGGCGTGTTGTATTTGTATATTTTCGGTAATTTTATCTGTCAAAAAGACAGTGTAAATATTGATACGATTTTTCTATTTCTATCTTGGGTTCGGCGATTAAAACTCTCGATCCAATAGTAAAACAATGTTTCTTTCAATACAATAACTTCTATTTTTATTAACCACTTAGATATTCACCTAGCAATACAACTTTTACAACTCTATATAACTATTTACATTTAATAATTCGTAAACACATAGGCCGATACTGTTCTTTTGTTAAGATCGTTTCCCCTTTTATATCTCCCTATCACGATTCTAGATCATTCCACCTGTTTCTCCAAAGTTCGACGCGGATTCGAGAGGTTGCGCGACTTTCCTAGGCCCCGTCGGCGGTTACAAAGGAAGCGGTCGAATACGGACCCTCGACGCCGTCGACCTCTCGGTTGCTGACAGGACCGGATTTGTAACAATATTGTTCGCGAAAAAGTGTATACATTTTTGAAGGACGTCAAGCTAACCTATTTCTCATTGAGACAGTTTTTATATTCATGGGACAATTTAATAATAAGATATCAATAGTAAAAAAAAGGCTATAGTACACAAACATTTTCAATTATTACAAGCCAATTCTCGAACGTTTTCGGCGTCTTGCCATCATCAGGAGAAATTTTTGTCACAAATTTGTTTACTAAAGACTAAACATGAAGAGGAAATGACTATAGCTCAACAATGAACAACATTTTTTTTATAGAATTGTAACTAAATTACATCATTTACAAGTTGAGGGATGACTACTGACAACTAATTTAATAATAGTATATTCTTCAACGAATGGCTATTATACGCGAGTAGACGACTATACTTACTCTACGACTATCGCAGACCATCACTATCACTCGTTAAATTCTCCATCTTATTGTCGTTAACGAATAGTCGAGATGACAGTTCATCAAAATGAACATGACATTCGCGATATCGAGTTAGAGGAGCAGAGCCCACTTATAAAAAAAGCTGTTCTTTTGCAGCTTCCTTATTGGTCTCAGCCTGTTGGATCCTGAATATTGAAATTGGTGATTGGTCGTCAGCTGTTGAATAATGTATCAGGATCCAACATATCTAAGGAATCATATCCATTCATTAATAGATAACGCATATGTAATTGTTGTAGAATCCAATGGTCGTAGAGAAATAAAATTCAACTATTTTCAGTAGTAATAACCCAAGGACATTGATAATTTCGAAAGCTGTCTGTTGCCTACAAGCAACAAGCTTGAGAAAGCTGTTATAAAATGCTTGAGCATTTATTACTGTTCGAGGGTTATTCGGATAGAAAATGTTTTGCGGATTATGGAAAAAAAAACAGAGCAATTGTGCAATTAACAAGAAACAATTGGAAAAATTAAATGAAGATTCAGACGTGTTAGATTCTATAACTGATGAAGATGTACGTTAATAATTTTATTATGATGTTCTTCGTCAATATTCAAGTAGGGTTTTATCGAGTTTAGTTTTATAAGCTCTTGCTCTTGTACACTACTTTTGACCAACCGACTGACCGCGGTCGATCTATTGGAGTGAATAATCTATTCGTTTTAATATTTGCGCTTCTATTTTATAACAATTTCTTAAATAATCTGACAGGACATAAGTTGCTGTCGTTGTTTTTCACTAAAAATTTGCTGTCAGTACACATTCTTGAACCACCTTGGCAAGTCTTGCTGAATATAGGATTATATTCAAATCGATTTGTCACAGAACCATCGTTATTTGTTTCAATTTTAAAAAAGTCAATCAAACAAACGGCAGCTTCCCCACCTCGCCAAGCTAATTCTACGGCAGCTATGTGATAGAATTTCCGTTGCAGCCCTTCAGGGGCGTTTTCATCCTACAAATTCATCATTTTTGTTATTTCTTCTGCACTTAATGCCGCTGAACTTCGTTTCCTTTTACAGGGATCTGATTGTAGTTTTCTACGTTTAGCATCGCGGGCAGCTCGCGCTTGTTGAAATACAACGCTTTTGAATGGGTCAATGATAACTTTCATTTCCTTGTAATATTTTTCTTGTAGAAGCTTACTTGTTATGTTCCATATGGTTTTGACAGTAGCTTCTTTAAACTCTGTACCATCTTTTCTTCTCATATTCACAGCCCAATCCTTTAAAATCGACGCCAATTCTTCCACCGTCCGATTTCCATCTAATTCATATTTTCTTACAAAAGTCCATGAACGCTTTCCACACAAAATTTTTATTGTGAACAGTATTCTTCGGTATATTCGATGCTATAATTTCATCAATATTATCTTGAGTATCAAAACCAAATCGTGACATATTGAAATATTTAAATTGTCAAAATCGAATTGAAAGGAAATGTAGGTATGTATCCATAGCAACATGACATGATTTAGTGAAAAGAACCCATGGGCTCTTTTCAGTATAATTTTGTTTTGATTGGTTGTGTTCGATTAGATGACCACAAATTGACTAGTAATGGATCGTGGCGAAATCAGAATAGGTAGTAGGACCTAATTTAGATGCAACATTGATAAAATACTAATTTTGCTTTCATACGCCGTATCTATCAATGTTGAATTTATCGCTCAGAGACTGAGTTTCAAATCATATAATTAGGGAAAGAACCGGTGTTACGGACGCAGTTGAACGGATTACAACGTTGAAATGAAGCTGTGCGAGCCATGTTGCCAGTCAGAGATGGAAGATGTACAAAGAAAATCGCAGAATGGAGACCTAGACACGAGGCATATCGAAACCGAGGACGTCCCCCAACGAGATGGTCGGACGACATCAAGCGCATCCAGCACAACTAAATGTAAAGTGCTCAAGACTGACTTTTATTAAGTCATAGTTAAACTTACCTTCGGTTTGCGTTAATAGTTTTATATCAAATTTTAGTTTGGTAAATGCTATAATTTACTTTTTTTTTTTTATGAAAATAGTCGCAAAAAGGATAGACCGGTAGACCGCGGACGGCCCGCACTGCGACTATTAGTTCAGACGCGCCTAAGAAATTCTTTAGGAAAAAATGTATTGCATTTCTTGCAAACAATTTGGTAGTTCAAGTAATGAATGAATGAATGAGTAAATAGGAGTTGTGAAAGAGGTCTAATTTTTGTCTCTAGGCACTGCAGCATTGTCTGCTTTTTGTACCTTTCCAGCTCATTAGTTTAGTCCCGTTTCTTCAATTCTCATGTTTAGGAGTAGAAGCTCATGTACTGCTATTGCCAGATCACTTTCTTGGTCTTGTATACAACCCAGGTAGTGCCTCTATTGGGCGGTGGCTTCACATTCAAAGATAATTTGAGTGGCTGTTTCCTCATTACATAATATGCATGTAAGTTCGGTGTCAAACACGCCTATATTGTGCAGATGTTTCCTCAAAGACCAGTACAATGTCCGGTACAATGCCCTACAACTGTTCTTAGTTTTTCCCTACTTAGCGAGAGCTGCTTCCCTGCCTGCTTAGGTGAGGGTGCTTTCAGCATTAATTTGCTGTGCATAGGCTTTGCCCACTTCAGCTGATGCTGAGAGTGGACCCAGCCATTGATTGCTGCTTTAACACTGGCACTGGGTATCCCTATTACTGGTTCTGGCCCAATTAATGGTGATCCAGAGCTCCGCCTAGCTAGTTTGTCCGCTTCTTCGTTACCAGAAATACCTTTATGCCCTGGCACCCACGACAAGGTGACCTTGTTATGGTTAGCCAAGGTTCGTAGGTTTCCGGGACAATTTTTGAGCCTATTTAGTTCAAGTAAACTATTTAGTATAGGTTTCAACGATTGGAAACACAGTGAAAATATTTCGGACCATGTGAATTCCGTCTTGCATAAAAAAACGTACCTATTCTTATTAACAGACCTACAGAAAATTATTGATATTTAAAAAATTATATCGGTGGGAATAAACACTAATTGCTGAAAAAATATTTTAGAACGGATTGCTGATGTAACAAAATTTAAGTTCACGGGTGATACAAACTACCAAAAGCTTTGGTATCTTGTTTTAATAAAATAATTTTCTTCAAACTCTTTTTAGCTGTGTGGTAGTTGCGTCAAGCGTGAAAAACGGTGAAATTTTCGCATTTGTTTTGACTTTTTTATTATTACTCCTAAATTAGGCATTCTAGCGAGTATTTTAACAAGATCTTTTTTAAAGCAAATTGGATTTGCTACAATCTGAGTCTGGAACGAGCCCTGTACTTATTGAGATACAGTTTTTAAAATATTGGCAGTTTTTTTTAAAGAGTGAAATTTTTTTGTTATGGTCATGTTTGGAGCTAAATATTGGTACGACAATTTCACTGTTTTTCACATATTGCGCAGCTAGCACAAGGTCTTTTGAAGTAGTAAATTTGAATTAACACCACTGGTACTGGTCGTAACAACACATTAAAAAACTAGAAATATAACATTTTTTGTTTAAATACTGGCAAATTGTTAGCTATGCACATTTAATATTTATGTTACTCAGTTATCTTTATCTTAAAAAAATATAAAATACCATATTTGATGGTCATTCGTATTTTTTCCTCAAAAAGAAGTGCCCACATGTCACGCCACTGCTTGAAAAAAAATTTCAATGCAGTCGATATGAGCAAGTCAGGGTGGGGAAACAACGTGGTGTGATGATTTCAAACTGTCATGCTCATGCGTAAGTGCTGCTCTCTACGCTACGTTGCCAAATTAAAAGACGATTCTTTAAAGCAAGTATTTAAATTGTATAAACAATATATTTATTTGAGTAAAAATACATCCTAATACGAAAGAAAACAATTTTGTTTAAACTTAGCTCACACAATCATAGGTTTTCAAAAAATTAAAAGTTGTTTCAGGGGTAATTTTTTATAAAAATCATTGTAAGTTAAATGCACTATTTACTACTTTAACATATAATATATATTTTTAATTTCAATTTATATAATATATAATAATAAATATCAAATAAAAACAGTGAACATTGTGTAGCTTATTTGGACATATTTAAGTCCTTATAATTTACATCTTACTATCTTTAGTGATGAAGTTTTTGTTATTTTATTTAAAAAAGCCAATACTTATATTCCTTTGAACTGTAGATAGTTGCGCTTCACAAATTAAAAATAATGTGTTAATGTGTTAAATATTGATTGTAAAAATTTTAAGTTTTTTTTTGTATTTCTGGTTTTGTTTTGCGTAATACGGAAATGATAATGATATTTAACGATTTGGCAACATCTGAGGTCTATCGCTGGATATTCTACTTGACAATTCTGCGGTTTTAGTAGAAAACATACCGAAGTAGTGGTACTACATCGAATCCTTAAATGCGAACACTAATTTGTTAGTGATAAAGGGTGCTGTGATTATTATATTATAAAAAGAGAAGTTATATACAATTTTATTTGGTTTTACCATTTTGGAATTATGCCGGAAAATACTTTACAGAATGGCAATAAACACTTCACTAGAGTTTGGTGCGATGGGTGGTAAGTGTGTTTTTACTTAAAATTATTAAAAAAATGCTTTAAACTGTTCAGTTTTATGTACTTTCAACATTTTAAATGAATGAAATTTAGCTGTCAAATTCAAAACGTCTAACAATCTCATCATTGCTATTTATTAAAATATGTAATACTTGTGTAATGTATTATAATATACTATACATCATTTCGCAGTTATGTAGGTACTTATTCCATTTTTTAATTAAAAATTTAGCTCTTTCACCAATGTCTAATAAAGATATAAACAAAGAGGATTTGACAAAACATCGCTCCCCATTATTTCAACAAGACTTATAATTTTCAAAATATTTCCTCTTACAATTATCGAACATTTATTAGGTACATTAATAAATTTTCAATTTATTACGTCTATAGTTTCAAGCAATATTTACTATCGGCAAGTTGTTAATCTCTCAATGCTTGGTGAAGTGGCGTAACCAAAGTTTTTTTATTAAGGCATTCATAAAACATTAAAATAAGTGTAAATTATTAAAAATTTTGTCTTCTTCCTTCTCTATTTTAGGCAAATTGCCTGTTCATTCTTAGCAGCATGCCTGCGACTTTAATCAATAGTAAGATTGTCGCTCCATCTTTTCAGTGGTCTTGCCGCAGAAAAATTTTGTATCGCCAATTAAGTTGATATCGCAAAATAATTTTCAAAGATTTGTTTATAGAAGTCAAGTAAACATTAGGCACTGGTTTTAAAAAAGTTTTTATAGCGATTAAAGATATTCGATTATGCCAGCGGGGGGTCAGAGGGGCAAGGGAAGGCATACAGTATACGGAAAGTGTTAGTGCTGCCAACCTAAGATAACAAAATGAATGCAAATTCTATCAATGTTCTTTAAAAATAAGTTTAGCGTTTTTAATGAAAACTTAATTATAAGTATATTTTTATATAATAAAAAATATATTAAATATTATTTTATGATTTCCCGACTATTTTTAAATCGGTGATTTATATTTATATACATATATATATATACACAAAATATCTGTGGCAACAACGCATTGTCCATTCACACTCGTCTTATAAATTTGTTTCGTCAATCTTCCTTGATCCATCCTTTCTACGTGTCCAAACCATCTATTATTTATGATGTTTATTTTATCTTGCTTACCTTAACAGCAAATCACAATACCTTTTCAATAATCTTCAACATAACCTTTCTACTTGTTTGTTTGTTGTCATATACTATTACGTCATACCAAGCGCGCCAAAATGGTGGGCTTTTAAATTGGTTGGCTATTTTACAGGTTTTTATTTAACTTGCAATGTATGTATGTTTGTCCGGGTGAAATCTTGCAACTTAATTTTGAAGCAGATATCTTCAACCGATTGGGCTGAAATTTTGTATACACGTTTAGTTTAGATGACAATGCATGGTTACCTATGTGACGTCATTCTAAATCCAACATGACGGAACACCCAAGATGACGGACTAGATATTTTTAATGCAATCCTACAATATGGTATCAAATGAAAGGGCTTGCTGTGAATAACTCGAAAAATAAAGTGACGTCACTCTGAATATAATATGGCGGAATTGAAAGATGGCGGATTAAATGTTTTATGCTTTCCTGTTTAACTGTTTAACCTTTGTTGGAGGAGTGGTAGCTTACCAGACGACTGGTGTAAGGCCGTTATCGTGCCGCTTTACAATGGAAAAGGTTCGCAGCAGGACTGTAAGAACTACCGAAGTATTAGTTTACTCAGCATAGTCGGCAAACTGTATGCAAAGATATTGATTAAAAGAGTAACGAATGAAACTGAGATGATATGGGATGTGCAAGCAGGATTTAGAAGAGAAAGGAGATGTATGGATCAGGTCTTGGCTAGAAGTCAGTAGGTCTATTGCGCTTTTATAGACTTGGAAAAGGCCTATGACAGAGTGGTGAGGAGTGAATTGTGTACGACATTGTCTATGTATGGGGTGAGCGGTAGTTTAATACGAGCACTGAAATCACTTTACGAGGATTCCACTGCTTGTCTCAAGATAAACGGAGCTTGCACGGAATGGTTTAACATCGAAAAGGGTGTGAGACAGGGATGTGTGCGTGAAATGATGCCAGGAATCATGAAAGTCAGTTCTATAAAATCAAAATTTAGAAATTTATCTTAAAAAAACATGTAAAAAAATAGTGCAATTATTTTAAAGTCAATTTTTAACCCCTAAAATTAAGAAATCAATATACTTTTTTAATAATATGAAAGTACAACTCTTACAGAAAAAAATAAGCCTTAAATCGTTACTGTAGCATCATCCCCGAGCAGAACTAGCTAAATTAAAAGAGCATCTTTTTGGAAAAACTTCATATATCTTGAAAAATAATCAATATTTATTAATTTTTTAAAAAAACACTTTTTTGGCTTGCCATAGACTACACTTAACAGTAAGTAACAAGTTTGAATACGTTACAGTTAACGAGTTATAGTTTCCAATATAACTCGAAAAGTATCAATGATATCGAAAAATTATAGTATATTTAATAGATAGATCTTTTTAATACCTACAATTTCCTGATTTAACTTTTTTCGTTTGGAGCTTTAGTTTTTTAGTTATTAACAAAAAACCGCTTTTCGCAACTTTGCCAATTTTTTAGGTTATGTTCGGTAATCAGGATCGAATAGCATGAAATAGAAACTCACCCTGAATTTTAATTTCCTATACGCTCATTTTTTTTTTTTTTGGATATTAATTTTTGCACATATATCATTGTGCCGCTTCCTCGTTTCTTGGACTAAATATACAAAAAGTCGCTTGTGTGTTGTGTGCGTGGGTCTCAAACCAGTCTACTTCTTGATAAGATTAATCCGTTTGTAATTGCACATAATTTTGTATAATTTATTTTGGTGTTTTAGTCACAGTTACAAAAACTGAGTCAGTATTGTAATATGTCATCATTTAGAAAGCTCATCGCGCCTACATGATCCGGAATAACCCATTATCGGCACAGCCTAAAAAATTATGTCTGTTCTTATCTACGATCATTTCACAATAATTCAATTAACATAACTCTACTGCAGTATAATCTGCATGGGGGCCTCACTGATAAACTTTTCTTTGTCAAGATGTTCCAATATCTTTGATTTCTTGGGCTCATATTCTTTTCCATATTTCTTTAAACGTGATTGCAATTTCATACGAGTAAATTTAGAAATATTAAAATATTTGTCTTATACGGGCCCTAACCACTATATATTCGTACGGTATTTATATTTAAATCAAACAAATATATAAAGTATTTTATAATTTTTTTTAATTTTGTATGTTTAGTACATTTTAAACATTTAATAATTTTATACGAAAGAGTAACTGAATCCAAAAAAAATTGTCACAACATTTCTAAGTTAATACAAGGTAAAAAACTGTAAAAATTGAATGAAAACATTTTAATGTGTGAATTGTGTTGCAAAAAAGTACGAGGAATTTTAAGTGTTTAATCGAGGTAAAAACTTGTTATAAAAATTACCCTTGAAATGTTCACCATATTAAATTTAGCACAAATTTTTTTTAAAAAAATTTCTTTCAAAAGGTTTCCGCTCAAAAATTTCTATCAGGATATTCATTTTATAGTGTGTTTTAATGACCTATGAAAGTTTTATGAAAATTGATTTGGCAGCTTTATTCTGGAATTATACCAAAAACTTAAATTTCAATAAATGATAAATTTTTTGCTTTTTCAAATTCGATCGTGGCCAAATTTCGAAATCATGCGGGAATATGTGGCCTTTTGCAACTTGTATTTTAAAACACTATTTACAATTTACGGCAAAACTGTTTTAAAGAAATAAATAATTCACTTAGGAAATGATCTAGTGGAAAACATTTATTTCAATACCACTGAAAAGGTAAATGTGCAAATTAAAAAATAAAAAAAGCAATGAAAAAATGTAAAATTAACTTTTCACATCGTCGTAGTAAACATTTTGATTGTATAAACCGTGACCCTTAACAATCATAATAACTCATGGTCCTTCCACACAAACATATTGATTTTCAAACAAAACAATTTAAACTTTTATTGATTTACCTATTCCGATAAAAGATTAATTTGAGAAGATGCGAAATAATGTTTCCTTGTAGCTAACCTTGAAAAAAAGATTATACAGGAATTTTAAGCAATATTTTTATTTTACAAAACCAAGTCTCCAAAAAAAGATTTCATATAATAATAGGGTAAGGGATGGTAATTTCACCCCCTTAAAATGTAACAGGAATGTTGAAAAAATACCGGTGGTGTTGGACGTTTGCGAGAGCACGGATTTTAAAAAATTTCAAGTTTCTATCTTTACTTAAATTTGAGAAAAAAAATTAAAACTTAATTTTATTCACCACCTTTTAGTGGTAATATTTCTGAAGGACGGGGGGCTAAGGAAACTTTGTTATAGAAAGGATCCATCATAATTTCATATGGGCAATCCATCTCCTGCATTTTTTGCATAAATTAATGGCTTAATAGCTACTGCAGTAACATATTTTTCCATAAATAATTTTGATTATTTTTTTTTTAAGAATTTTTACTATCTTGATCTTAATACAGAAGTGAAACTTTATATCGGCACCTTTGATTACCAGGTGATAAGATTTCCACACTTGCACTAACAATGTGTACAGAGATAAAATAATACACTAACAAAAAGGTCTTACAGAGTTAAAAGTAGGAAAAATAAATCTTCAAAAACTTCAAATGGCCGTTACAGTTGGGAATTATTGGGGAATAGATTTGCATAGCAGGACTGCCAAATTATTTACACCGTTGGGTCACTGAAATTATACAAAATCAAATCTTATTATTCAAACCACCAAAACTGTTTTGTAAAAAATTTACGTTACAATTATTGATTTTTTGTCACTTTGACTTACCTAAAACTTACCTATACGCTCATATTTTTTTTTTATATTTTTTTTTGCACATATAACATTGGGCCGCTTCTTCGTTTCTTGGACTATAATGTATAATTTACTATTTTGTATATAATTTTTTATGAATAATGAAGTATTGAATGAAACTTTCTGATGTAATTCGTTCCATTAGATTATTTGCCTTGAAAAAATAATATAAAATAAAAATTGAAATATACAGACTTCACATCGAATTAAATTCGAAGTTAAAGAAAAAACGTAAGGATCTTCGTTCCTTACGGGGGGGGGGGGGTGTCCCCCTAGCGCACAATCAATTTTTTTTAGTAATTTCGAACAATGTTCTATATATTTTTGTTTTTTCAGTTACGATATGGTACATTTCGGCCATGCCAATTCCCTTCGTCAGGCCAAAGCTTTAGGAGATTATCTTATCGTGGGTATTCACACCGACGAAGAAATCATGAAACACAAGGGTCCGCCCGTTTTCACGGCGGAAGAACGGAATAAGATGGTAAGAGGCATCAAATGGGTAGATGAAGTCGTGGAAGGTGCCCCCTACGTTACGACGCTGGAAACTCTAGATAAATACAGCTGTGATTTTTGTACACACGGAGATGACATTACGCTGACTGCTGACGGGGTAGATACGTACCATCTGGTCAAAGATGCGGGAAGATATAGGTAAAAGTGATAGGAAAACGACCTAACTAATGATTCAAATTTATTTATTAGTCTTATTACACAGTGTGGCCCATTCAGATTGGAAAAACCCTGAAAATTTTAAGTCCCTCTCCGATTATTTGCCGTGAAGTGAGGGCGCGTCGATCACAATAACAAAAAATGTTTGATTCTTGGTAGGTAACAACAAACGCCCCACATTTTAGCGGTTGATTTATAGCCGCAGGCGGTAAGAATATTCGCGTTAGTGTCAGAAAGAGCGAAAGAGAATTCTTGTTCTTTCGCGTAATAATTTAAGTTTTAAGTTTAAGTTTTATAAAATATCCAAGTGATTTATAAAATAAGAATTTATTGTAGAGAGATTAGAATAAATTGTTTGGTTTTTAAAATCATCGACCCAAGAATAAATATAAATAAATAATATTTTTTTATTAAAAACAAAGTAACTACAACTTAAAATTCAAAAAATCACTAAGCTAGCAGTCATATAAAAAGACCCTGTATTAACAGATAGTCATGAACATTTTTTATTGATTGTAACAATAAACCACGAATGGATGAACAAAATGTTTGAAATAGTATAAACATTTAATGACGGAATTAGATTTAACTTTACACGCAGATTAACTAATAATAAAATAATTTAACAAACTTAATAATTAAGAACATTTTAATTTAGTGAAAAATTAATTTTAACTTAATTCCTAGTTGCCTCTACTAATCTACTATCTAGTTATATTTGTACATACATACTTACATATAGTCACGCATTTTTCCCGTAGGGGTAGTCAAAGACCACTTCCTTCCAATTGTTACGGTTCTTACACACATCTTTTGCTTCCTCTACTTTCATCAGTGCTCTCGTATATGCTCATCGGTTGTTGGTACTCTTGACCTGGCTTTTCTTCAAAACAATGTTCTGGTCGAGATATGTTCGCCGAGGTCGACCTCTACCAACTTGTCCACTCACACTCGCCTTATAAATTTGTTTCGTCAATCTTCCTTCATCCATCCTTTTTACGTGATCAAACCATCTAAACATTCCTTTATCTACCTTTGTAACCATATATTTTTTTACACCACAGCGTTTCTTTATCTCACCATTCTTCACCTTATCCAACCTAATCACTCCGGCTAAACTTTTCACACTAGTCATCTCCGCAGCATAAATCCTATTTTCATGCTTTTTTTGCCAAATCCAACATTCACTACCATACATAAGTGGAGGAACCAACACTCCTCCATGCACAGCCAGACGTGCATTTTTTGACACTTTGGCTGTTCATAAAGCTATGCATTGCCCCATTCATTTGTTTTCCTGCCAACACCCTTCGCTCAATGTCACCGTCATACTTTCCATCTCCCGTAAACTTTGAACCCAAGTATACAAACTCATTTACTTATTCCACTCTTTCTCCCTTAATCAGAATCTTACAATTTGTCATACTTTCTTCTCTTTCAAAATCCATTGCTTTCGTTTTGCTTGCATTTATTTTCATTCCTTTGATTTTTAGGGCATCAAGCATAACATTAACCATCGCCTCCAACTCCTCTTCAGGTGACGCTAATATGACTTGATCATCTATAATTATTGCACAAAGTTCGTTTCTCTCTTTCAAGCGGGTTTTGTAAACCTTTTGTGTGAAAAGTATCTATAGAAAGAAGTCTAAAATTGTGAAGTCTGGAAATCTGGGTGGCCAATCTATCAACGGACTACCACAGCCTACCCATCGGTTTGTTCGTTCAGCTATTGCGCACAGCTTTGTTATAATGAACTGAATACCCTAACTGGACAAATAAGACAACACATTAAAACTAAAACTAAAGGATGTAAGCAAGGAATGAAATCGACACACTGCATAACTTACAAAAGGCCAAATGCCTACTGGACTGGCAGTATTGTGGGGACACCAATATTTTACTTCTAAATAGGAAAGACTTAAAACTGCTAGTTGGAATTATTACAGGTCACCACCCAGTCAATGAACATTTAAAAATGATGTGATGGGTGAAAAATGATTCCTGCGGATTCTGCGGCGAGGACAAAGAATGTTCCGATAGAATGTGAAACATTACCACAAAAAAGAACAAGATCGTTCGGTAAGGCAACTCGTACCTAGGAAGATCTTAGAAATTGTAACGCAAGATCACTGATCTCTATTTTAATGGGCTCATATGGGACCCAGAATAATGAATAACCCAAATAATGGCACAAAAGATCATAAGGTCGAGATGCTTATGAGCTTCTGTCAGGAACGACCCAATTGTTAAGTAATAATAATTGGACAAATAAATTCAATTGTTCATTATTTTAAAACTCTTGAATGGCATACCACAAGCAGGTGTTTAAAAATTGTAAAAATGCTGTGCGTTCATGTTTTCCTTAAAAAAGAAAGGACCAATAATTCGCTAGTTTATTCCACACAAAACGTTGATTATTTATTATGTGTAAAAGTGAAAGCGGCTTCGTCGGTAAACAACAGAAAATTTCTATTGTTTAAATAGTCCCCCTGGGCAAGTTAACAATATCCCAATATGTATGTTTTTTTAAACATTTAGTTCATCCAGTGGTGGTTTATTGTTACAATTAATGGCTGTCTGTTGATACAGGGTGTTCTTTTGATACTGTCAGCTTAGTGAGTTTTCAAACTTTTAAACTGTATTAACTTTTTAATTATTATATTTTCATGAAATTTTGGTTACCTATTTAAAGGTACTCTATTTCAGTGGCAAAGTAATGTAACGAAAATGTATCGCCCTGAAAATTGGAACAAACATTTTAAATTTTGTTCCGAAGTAGACCTATTTACTTAAAAATTATTAAAAAAAAATGGTTAAAATCGGCCAATAACTTAAAAATTTTTAATCTAAATGGGACATACTGTAGAGACTTTTGTGTTGGTGTTGGGAAAGACCTAAAATAAAACACTAGTATGTTAAAAAGTAAATTATAATAATTTATCAATCTTATTGCCAAATTTTGTACGTGAATCCTATTGCATAACTTAAATTCCAAAAATGTTAAATTAAATAAAATATCGTTCCTTTTCTTTATAAGGTCGTTACATGTAAGCAAACTAACAATAACACTAATAATAATATTGGATTGTTGGATTTATTTCAGGGAAGTCCAGCGAACTGCGGGAGTATCTACGACAGATCTGGTAGGTCGGATGCTTCTTGTAACTAGGAATCATTTTAAACAAGGTCAGTATGAATACGACGTGGCCCGAGAGCATTCGTCCTCAATGGGCCAAGATTCATTCGCTAGATCTCCTTGGACAGGTTGTTCACAGTTTCTACCTACCACACAGAAGATCATTCAGTTTTCTGACGGAAAATCGCCGAAACCTGGAGATAGAATCGTGTACGTTGCCGGTGCTTTCGATCTCTTCCATGTAGGCCATTTAGATTTTTTAGAAAAAGCCAAAGAACACGTAAGTTTTCTCTCGTCTAAAGTAAAGAAAGTAATGTTTATTAAACACTTAATCATTCATAAAACAAAACGTTTTTTTTGTCGTGTTACTCAACGTGAGTTAATTTGGTAAATAAATTTAGATTTGATCCATCTGATCCAAAATGCCATACACTTTGTGGTCATAGAATGTGCTCATTTTGCATCTATGGTATTAGATTTTCCATTCCATGCAACAAAATGTATTTAAAACTGAAAAGTATTTTTTAAAATAAGAGTCTGTTATCCACTATTCAATAATGTTGACCAATTCATTTTATTTCGATTCAGATCCTTTTGCAGCTAGTCCGCCAGCGGGATCTTTGTGTTCCCATTATGCTCCTGATAACCCTGTTATGATACTGCCACTTGTAGAATGCCAGTATTCTCTTGAATCTTGCAAATCTTTTTGCTGAGTATCTTGAACACTCGCAAAATTAAGAGGCTTCTTCCTGCCCATCACATCCTCTACAATTAAGGCTGTCAAGCCCATAATATGAAGGTGTTGATTGACCTGTTAATAAATTTGTCTTTGGAGGATTTATTGCTCATTTTGGTAATTGGCTCCTTTTGTCGTATCCTCGCTGTGGTCCGTCAGTAAATCCACAACTGTATTTCCAGTCTTTTACGCAGTCCCCAAACGACCGCCCCAGAATAGTCTGCCGTCTGCCATAGAGACGCACTATTGTGCTATACAATCAGCTTCTTTGTTTCCTCTTATTCCCGCATGTCCAGGAACCTAGAGAAGACCTACTTTGTTTTGCTTAGATATTTTGCCTAGTGCTTCTCTGCGATCCAAAACTTGTTGAGTTGTTATCTAGTGAATTTTTGAGAAACTAAATTTTAAAATGATGCCAGTCAGGTGGATTGTTGTAAACATTTCTATAGAGCGTTCTAAAAATAAACAGCGCCACATATTGATTTTTTTAGGAATAATGTTTTGATTTCGTCTTTTTTTCTTCTGAACGTTGTTCGTTCGTTTTGTGACCTCTTTTGGACGATAGCAATTAATATTTGCATTGTAAATTTTCAATCTAGAAAGATTTTTAAATGGGAATAACTTTTTTTTCTAACATCTGATTTATATTCTGCTCCTAGCCAAGCTCTATCCACCTGTGAAAACGGCATTAAAATCCATTTAGTAGTTTCAGTGATGTGCCCGAACAAACAAACAGACAGACAAAAAATTAAAAAATGGGTGTTTATGTTTTGGTAACGTGAGAATAATCATGTGAGCTTAGAAAAATAGATTTATTTTGAAATTACATTTCAATTTTATTTATACGAGGGCGGTCCAATAAGTACCTAGATTCACAGCCCGATAACGCCACTATCGCAAGAGAAATTTGGGCATTTGGGCATTAATTATTACATTATTAGTTATTTATTACGTATGAAGTTTTATAGTAGTGAATGTTGGATTTAACAGAAGAAGCATGAAAGTAAGATCATTGCTGCGGAGAGGAGTAGTCTGAGAAGTATAGCTGGAGTGACGCTGTTGGATAAAGAGAGGAATAGTATAATAAGGAAACGCTGTGGTGTAAAATAGATGTAGCAACAAAGATAGATAAAGAAATGCTTAGTTGGTTCGGACAAGTAGAGAAAATGGATGGAAGAAGATTGACGAAACAGATTTATAAGGCGAGTATGAATGGGAAAGTCGATACTAGGTCGACTTAGGCGAACGTATCTCGATCAGATTGAAATTGTTTTGAAGAAAGGCCAGGTAAAGAGAACCAGCAACCGACGAGCATGTATGAAAGCGCTGATGAAATTACATACATATATACATATATTTACGCCTTTTCCCCGTAGGGGTAGACAGAGGCCACTTCCTTCCACTTGCTACGGTTCTTACACACATCTTTTGCTTCCTCTACTTTTATCAGTGCTCTCATACATGCTCGTCGGTTGTTGGTGCTCTTGACCTGGCTTTTCTTCAAAATAATGTTGATCTGATCAAGATATGTTCGCCGAGGTCGACCTCTACCGACTTCCATCCATTCACACTCGCCTTATAAATTTGTTTCGTCAATCTTTCTTCATCCATCCTTTCTACGTGTCCAAACCATCTATCGGGTCACTCCGGGTATACTGATGAAAGTAAAAGAATCAAAAGACGTGTGTAGGAACAGTAGCAAGTGAAAAAAAGTGGTGTCTACCTACTCCTACGGGAAAAAGGCGTGACTATATGTATGTAAGTTTTATTTGGACCGAATGTACTCATAACAGTATACAAATACCTTTCATCCACACATAATATCCTCAATTGTTTTTATTAATTGTTTATTAAATATAAATAAATATTTCAGTAAAATCGGAACTAAGCATATAAATAAATAATCTGTTTTGTTGTAGGGTGATTATATCATAGTCGGCCTTCATACGGATCCCGTGGTGAACAGGTATAAGGGCACGAATTATCCGATAATGAACTTGCACGAGAGAGTGTTAAGCGTTCTGGCGTGCAAGTATGTTTCCGAGGTGGTAATTGGCGCCCCCTATATTGTCACAAAGGATCTTATGGAACATTTTAATGTCGACGCGGTGATCCACGGAGATACACCAATTATGCTGGACGAGGACGAGATCGATCCTTATGACTACCCGAAACAGGTGATTGCAACTTTATATTGTTAATTTTTTCAAACATTTTTATTATAAATGTATTAAAGTTTTCTAGAGGGAAAAATTACTATTTTTACTTTTTTTTGAACAATGTCATTTTTGATATAAAGTTTTCCCGATGTTATATCCCAGAAAATGAAATCACCCTGAACATGCTACGAAGTTTTTACAAATAATTTCGAATTAGAGTTGATAAATGTTTTGAAGTTCGTGGAGAGTGCATGTTAGTTAAAATTTGACGTCACGCGATGCTCGGCTTTTAAGAGAATTTTCATACAAAAATAAATTGTTTGAAAATCCCAAAAGAGATTTTTAAAATCTTGGTTGCGCGTTTATGAACATTAAATAAACATTTTCTAGGTATTATTAGTATTTTTGGATACGTAGTTATGTATTAACACTTTAATTTTAATTTCATTAAAACTCTTTTTTTAAATATAATTAAGTTAGGTAACTAAGTATTTTTTTGTTACAAATAGCTGTGAGAAGAAGGAATAATTTAAAAATCCATTTATATTTTTGTGTGATGTACCATTTACAAAATTTAATATCGTGTTTATCGTTTTGTACTTAAATAATAAAAATTACCAGTGCGGTAGTAGCTTCTTAAAACTATATTAAACGTAAATAATGTTATGAAATTGAATGAATGAATATTAAGTATACAATAAAATATTATTTACAGAATGGCTTTAAAACATGTACTTAAGGTTTCCTTAATCTATTAACGAGTTTTTTGACGACAATAATATAATTAAAAGGGGAAAAATGCTTTGGAATCAAACCATGTTCTTCGGATACAATTTGGTTGAGCTTTTAACTATTAAAGGAGAAGTTCATGTTAGTGTACGTAAGCAAGGTGGGCGGTATAGTAACGTCACAGCCAATGACAAGGATATTTCAGTACCTTCCCGAACAATCTCGAATTTTCGATAAAATAGTCCTAGTACGACTTAAGAAACTTCTCGTCTTTTCTGGTTTTACCGAGAATATATAAATTGGCCTTCATTCGTAGAAGTTAGTCAGTTTTCTAAAGATAATGATTGTGTTCGCTAGTTGACATAAATTGTATTGTATTGTTACAATTAAATGTGGATATAAATTCGAACCCTGAGTGTGAATTTAAGTAAAATGTTACAATAGCATAAAAGATCATTGTAACTACTTGTGAAGAAATCATTAATATAATAATAATTGTTCTCTTATGTGGTACCTTGTAAGTGATATCCAGGCTTTCCTCTCTTCCATCTTTGCGGAGAATTTAAAAATGTTGCAAATGTTTTGTTTATTATAATGTTTGCAATCAGGTACAAATCAGATGAGAATACTTCTATTTCATTTAAAATCTTAGGAAGAAACTTGGATTGGATATACTTACAAACATTCTCGATATTTCTGTCGCAAATATCAGTTTCAAGTTACCTACGCTCACAAGTAGTGGAGAATATTATCTTTGCTGAGATTCTGGTGTAATTTCATCGAGCCGGTGTCACCATTGCAAAACCGATATTCCAAAAGGTATATTTTATTGACAGAACTAATCTTCTGACAATTCAAAGTTGGAACAATCTTTCTTTCATTTATAATATCCAGTGTCCCAAATAACAATAAATACATTGCGGGTTAGGAATTATAGAAGGCGATTCACCACACATTTTCATCACTTGAAAAAGTTTTTCGTTTGTCATGACCATAACAATAATAAACTAGGGGGGAAGTTTCTACTGAATCCCTCCAACGGCACTCGGATAACGCCCATTGTCTTCCCGTTATGGCAGTTAGCGATCTGTCATATCTGTCTTCCTCCAGAATAGGAGCAATTCGCCAATTGCCTTAGATGCTCGGGTTCAAGGGTTCAAGAAAAGCTGAGCCCAGCAGAGAAAGCCTTAGTCTGGCCGAGCGCTTCCCGAGGATGTGGAGGCTGGTTTCCTTCTCTCCACACAATCTACAATTAGGGGTGTTAGCAAGCCCCAGATTGTGCTTGTGGTACCGAAAGTACCATGACCCATCAGTATGTGTACTGACATATCTCCTACTCAGTGACGCAATGCTTCCGGCTAGGTCCTCTCGGGAATCCCTTCTTTCTGCACTTTTCACTGTTTCGTATTTCAGTACATTAAGTTCTGGTCCCTGAGCCAGCCCCGCATTTCCCTCATACCTAGACTAGAGGAAATCGCTAAAGGTCTGCTCTGTGCTTTCGCCAGTATATCAGCTCTCTCGTTGCCTTTGATCGGGAACTCAGACAAGAGTGGTCTTGTTTTCTTTCGCCAATGCCTCCATGGTCTTTCCCAGAGTCAGTTGCGAAGTAATAGTCAGAACTTGTCTTGACCAAGTAACTTTTAAAATGTTTGAACTCTATACGAAAAATCTTCAAACACATTTTCTAAATGATTTACTTTTTGTGTGTACAATACAATAAAAAATTGTTAATTAAAGTCTTGTCTTTTGAAGGTTGGTAAATTCTTCACAATAAAGTCCGGCAACGACATGACCACCGAAAAGATAGTCGAACGAATAATTAGAAACCGAATTCAGTTCGAGGACAGAAATAACCAAAAGGAAAAGAAAGAATTGGAGGTGCTGAAAAAAATGGAATCTTTAGAACTTAACAAAAACGGAGTATCTGCAAATGGGTCATAAAAATTTTAATTATGAAAACAAATTGGTATGATTACGTACGTTTTAATATATTTTTTTTGTTACGTCGGGTCTAATCGAGTTTATTTTAATTTTTATCTAAACGTCGAGAACATTTTTCCTCTATAAAGGTGAATGAATGTTTGTCGCACAAATTTCGTTCACAATTTTATCAAATTCACTTCATTTTTTTTGTGGGTCATTCAGCATTACAAATATTTATTTTTACTACAAAATATACTTTATGTGAAATATCTAAAACGTAAGTTAATTGATAATTACAGTGTTTTGTTTCGTTGTGTAATTTTCAACTAAAAGAGAAATCATAATATAATTATATTGTCGGACGACTTATCTGTGGAAACATGTTTATTTAACAATGTTATAAAATATTGCTTTTACATCACTATCTCTGGACTCTATCAGAAGAGGGCTTATTGTCTAATTAATTATCTAGGCATTACAAAAAATCTCTTTCTATTGGCTTTACGTAAAGCAGTGGCAGAATTGTCTTTTACTCTAAAGGACGTTTTTCATAGTCCATTTTTCGGCTGTGTCAATAAGAACCACAAGGGCTCCACATTCATGTCACTTCAAATTAATTTTTCCAACTAGAGAGGTCGTCATTAGTCCATTTGGAAATGCATGATAGCACACTTTTTATGACAGAGGTTCAAAACGGTTGTTATGCCGGATTGTTCAAGTGAGAAAAACGTAATAGGTACAATAACATCATAAAATGCAAAATATTAAGGAATAAACCAAAAATTGTACGTCTGAGTGACGGGGGATAAAAAATAACTTTACTATTATTAAAATATAAATATTATAAAAAACTATATTATTTTTGTCAGCGAATAAGCATGAAAATGTATAAATCTGATTTTTAAAAACCAGCTAATTTCGTTGCATGATACTTATCAGGCATATTACCCGAAATGGGATTATGTACGATTATTTATCAGATTATAATTCAATGTTCGTTGAGGCACATTGTCAGGAATGTAGTTGTTTTCTGATATATAGTTGACCCACGTATGCCTATATGTATAGGTATCATGCAGCGAAATTAGCTGGTTTTTAAAAATCAGATTTATGCATTAATTTACTAAAAAAATTTTGTTATTGAATCATATAATATTGTTTTTCGCGGCATATCTCTTCATTTGAGCCCAGGTCAGATCAATGGGGTAAGTTTACAGTATAAGGTACGTTTAAGGCACGTTTTTCTGCTCATCTACTGCATACTTCCTAAAAGTTTGATGAATATAATTTACATAACTGCAAAAGCTCTTTTTAAAGTAATACTTCTACCTCAATTTTTTGCTTATTAACCAATCTAAGAGTTCTTGCTTTTTCCATTTATTGCAAGGATGATAATTAAACGATGACCTTTACCAATTATTGGTATGTTTATACTAGCAGATAAAGCTTCCGTAAAAGCCAGACGAGTATTTGTAACCATTTATCTTGCTATATTTTTGTTAAAAAAGTCCTTTATTTAGCCGTTTCATCCAAATAAAAAATATTTTTGTCTTGTCTTCTCAGTTTTCAAATTTCCCCAAACTATTGCCTCCTTCAACAAATTCTTCCTCTTTTTCTGAAGAGATTAATATACCCAAAACATTTTATTTTAGAAATTTTCTATTACTGATTTTTGATGTCATATTGGGGTTCACCTGCTATCCCATAAAAAGTGTGCAATTGATCATTTTTAAATGGACTATAATTTTTTTTGTAAAACTCATTTACGGCGTCAAATTAAAATTAACTTGTTTGGTAAACATTACAACAAACTCGAAGCTTAGAAGTTTATCTACTCGACAATTTTTTTTTATGAACATGGCAAGTACAATTAAGATTAAATAATTTTAGTAACCATTTGCAAATTGTAGTTAGTAAATGAAAATAATCGAGCAAGATGTAACTCTGCTTTTGTATAAATGTATCAAAAGTGTCTGTTCCTTTGATTAATTTTAAAAAAATAACAGTAATTTTACATCGATTTAGTCAAGTTGGTTGTATTTTTATTAAATATGGACCGTTTTTTAGGTTTTGTATAAATATTAGTTTAAAAAAACTAAGACAACACGCTTTATAAGATAACCAAACTAAAAAAATAATCTCCAAAGCGCTTGGGATAAAATTATAGTATTCAACAAAAATATCATTTGCAACACATCTAGAATAAGACTAGAGTTATCGAACAAATATAAATAATTTTACAATCAAATCAATCTATATCAATTAATATATTTGATAATAAAACAGATATTGGTAAAAGTAAAGTCTCCCAGAAGAAAACGTAAACATCTTACAAAACAACCCACGACGCTTTTGATTGTAAAATTATTTTTTAGTCTGGTTTTCTTATAAAGCTTGTTGTCTTAGTGTTTTTAAACTATTATTTATTAGGTTTCGTCCTATTAAACCTCTAAATAACATACATTTTTGTATTGGATACAATTATAATTTAAAATCATTCTTCTTGTTGTTTGGAGGTTTAACAGGATAGCGTACAATAACTGATTATTATTTTCAGGATGTATTACACAGCAATATTTGTCATAAGAACTATAGTTACATAGTTAAATACTCGCATTTCTTTTTTTATTAAAAAAATGCTTGCCTAGAAAAGTTCTTTCCATCTAATGGTCGTTTAAATTTTTAGCCAAAGAAAATCTAGGATTATTTTACTCGTTTTAATGTTATTAATTCATTAAAAAAATAATAGAATGTTTACATTTAATCCAAATACTTGATATCAAAACGGGTAAATAAATATGATTTTTTATTTAAATATAAAGGATAAAGACAAAATTTGTATTATCTGTTTACCCAAAATGCAGTTTGAAATCAAGTATTTGATAAAAAAATTTTTAAAAAAGTTTTAAAGCAATATCTCGATATTGTGAATGTGATCATTTTATTATATTAAAAATATCACAATCTAATGATTGCAAATGTATTTGTAAACGTTTCTAAACGGAAAAATTTAAAGTTTTATATTCTTTTTTTTTTAATGTACAAAATAATGCATTACAACTACCCGAAATTTTTTTTACGTTTTTACAAATTAATAAAAATATTGCCTATACATTATATTTCGCTCTATAAAATTTAAATCAGTTCAAGAACTTTGTATATTTGAATTCTTGTCAACAAAATCGGTGGTAGAAATTTTTTCTAATGAATCTTTTGTAACAATTTTTTGTAGAAGGCTTTTTTATACAAATAGGAAGTAAAGTGCTTTTGAATTGCACATGAATCTTGAAAAAGGAACAATGGTTTAACAAGATGGTATCCTGAATTTTGGGATGCGTTGTATATATTTCATTTTTATTATTTTTTTAGGACCCTGTGACGTGTTATAAACTTTATTTTATGAAACTTTTTATCTTTACAAAGTCTTTTTTGGGTTTTATTAAGACACAAGTGTAAATGTGGACTTAAATTTTATTGAAATGATGTACCTAATTATTTTTATATATTTTGCTAGTTTTAATAGTATTTATTCAGCTGTACATAACTTATTATAAATATTATTATATTGTTAATAAATAAGCGTAGTTTTTCTTCAGAGGCATCTATTTGGAGAAAACTAAACATAGATTTTTCGATATTTAAACGTTAAAATTATTATCATATGGCTTTACAATAGAAACAGGCAGTAACAAACAACATATTTATGTAAGCTGTAAGGTGCAGGAGAATCGTGTTCCCAATACGTATGTATTCGTTTTGTCAACTAAATAGTCTTGGTGGAGACAGCTATTATCAACTGAAATGTTCCTCAAATTGTAGACGACTTATTTTAATTCGGTGTAGATCAAATAGAAACAAAAAAATTGCAAACAGTTACCAACACAGAAATTTTCAATTATAGATAACGTGGACGTGACGTAATGGCTTGATATCGTTAGAAAGAGTGACGTGAATATGATATCACAGCTCATCTATCTGTCAAAAAGTGGCCGAAGCTACCATATACATGGGAGACTAGACTGCGGGTCTAAATGCGAGAGTTAGCTTCCGATGAGAGACAGTTGTTTCGAGCTTTGCCTAATGAGCGGGGCTTACGCCCGAGTCTCAAACCCGACCCCTCCACTCAGCTTGCTGCGTGCCCCTTGTGCGTAAACCCCGCCCATAAGAGAGAGCGCCAAACAACCTCTCGAGCGACTTTCTCTTTTTCATCGAGAGCCAACTCTCGGCACGGAGACTCGCAGTCTAGTCTCAACACTTGTTCTTGGAGGAGTTTGTTTGCGTTAATTTAGTTAAAGATATGTCATTTGTTGTACCACGTGCACGTTACCCATCTCAAGCAGTGACGTCACCCTTTCTACTTATGACAAAAAGTGGTGCACGTCACCCATTTCAGTTTATACACACCATAAGAGTTCCCCAGTTACAATATGAGCATTAATTTCGTCGATTGCAGTGTGCTGAAGAGCACATATGTCACATGAAGGGTTTTGGAATTCCGTTATGTTTTCCAATAAAACTAGGATATGTTTGGTAAGTAATAGTTGCCAAATTCATGTAGGAGAGAACCAACCAGAGCTGCTCATGCTTACCATGCGGCTCCTTCTATGGGAGGCGCCATGTTTTGGGCAGGAATTATGCCTGAGTGGCGCACTTGACCAGTTTACGTTGAAGTCACAATGACTGGTGAAAGATATATCAGAGAAGTTCTACAGGCTCGCTGTAAATTGTGGAGATAAGCTGTGTCGTATTATTGTGTGTCTAATGATACATTTAGGTTTTAAAGAACTGGTTTATTCGATAAACTTTTACAGGTTGTCGAAGTACACAGTACACCTCGACTCCCTGACGGCTGACATCTGACTGCCGTCAAACATGTTGCTTACCTTTTATGGCTTATATACTATAGCAAAGGCTGTTAGTAATTATTTTGTTTTCATGGACTTTAAAATCCTACATCATCGTACTAGAGCAGTGAATGACAACATTGCCTACTTTGTCCCCTTATATAAAGCTTGTAGGGCATACTTGGGATATACTTTCAAGAGCAATTTGTAGCTGCTACTAAAAAATTACAGAATATTCTCCAAAAACCTATTGCAGCATACCACGGAATCTTCAAGCTTGCATTGATGCCAGCTGTGGAAATTTTTTCCAGGTTTTTAAAATTCTAATGAAACTTATTAAATGTTTTTAATAAGAAACATTTTTTTTTGTTTAAAACTTAGGAAAAGAATAAAAATTCTAAAAACTTATTAATCTCCTAGAAATAACCAATTAATTAGTATTTAAATGATTTTGAAATAGACTTACTTTAGAATCAAGGTGATGCAAAACTTGATAATATTTTACATCATTCCTTATTGCTACGGACAGGGGGATTTATTTCACTTTCAAAAAGTGAAGTCTAGATTTTGAAATAAATACACCAGAAAAAGTAAAATATATTTATTAATGCATCATCAAAACTTAAAAATAAGATTTGGTCTAATTAGAGGCTTAAAATAAAGTTTCTAAAAATACTAAAAAAATATCCACCCTCCCGAAATTTGGAAATATCTCAGACAAAGATATTTAATAAACGCATTTGAGGGCATTTATGAAATTTCTTTTGTAAAGGTATTTCCAGCAAATCTTAATTAAAAAATATGTACATGTTTTCTTAAGCTTAAAAAGTAATAAATAAATAAATACTTATTAATAACAACCGGGGAAGAAAATAACAAATATTTTTGCATATTTTTGTTTAAATTGTTTAGCAAAAATATTTATTATTTACCAAATTTTAGTATGAGATTTTTTAATTTTTAACAATAAATTGCCCAAATATTTTAACGGATACCTTTTTAGGAAAGTTTCTTTAATATTAAAATGGTGTTTTATAAACATGTTTTTCAAAGTGGAAACCAAAAAATTCAACGTCTTAAAATTATAAAAATTAGTGGTTACTGATAAATGTAATGGTCGTATTTTTTTAAACAAAACAAATTTTTATTTAAACTTAAAAACATCAAAAAGTAAACTGACTGATATTATGAAGAAAAACTATTGTGTTATATTTTTTTGGTAGTGTTGTAATCCTAAAATTTCAAATTAAAGATTTATCCTTGAAATAAATTAAAATTAGAATTTTTATGGACTGGCTTTATTTTTTTGCTACTAAATTTAAATATATTTTTTACTGACACATTGTATAATTTAAAAGATTTTTCTTTGATCATTGATTTTGAAATAAAATATGAATTAGTGTTATTCATTATTAGTTTGTTCTGCTCAAATGTAATCGTATAAAATGTTGGTGTTTAATCCGAATAAACTAACATCCTGTAAAGATAACAGCCAACGTGTAAAATTAATAGTGTTTACTAATTTTTTAAGTAACTTTATTAACCTTTTTTTTTTTTTAATGGTCTGTCGTTTCATCAGATATTAAAGACATAATTTGTAGAAGATGAAGATTACAGCTTGATTTTCAAGGGATGAATCATAAAAAATAAAGTCTTGGCATGAATGTATATTTAAGGGATGAAACATAAAAGAATGAAGTCTTGGCATAAACGTTTATTCAAGGGATGACACATGAAGGAATTAGGTCTTGGTATAAATGTTTATCCAAGGGATGAAACATGAAAGAAGAAAGTCTTGGCATAAATGTTTATTTAAGGAATGAAACATGAAAGAATGAAGTCTTGGCATAAATGTACATTTAAGGGATAAAACATGAAAGAATGAAGTCCCTTGGCATAAATGGTTATTCAGGGGATGACACATGAAAGAACGAAGTCTTGGCATAAATGTTTATTCAAGGGATGAAACATGAAAGAATGAAGCCTTGGCATAAATGTTCATTCAAGGAATAGAACATGAAAGAATACAGTCTTGGTATAAATGTTTATTTAAGGAATAAAACATAAAAGAAGTCATGACATAAATGTTTATTCAAGTGATGAAACATGAACGAATGAAGTATTGGCATAAATGTTTATTCAAGGGATGAAACATGAAAGAAAGAAGTCTTGGCATAAATGTTTATTCAAAAGATGAAACATGAAAGTATGAAGTCTTGGCATAAATGTTTATTCAAGATATAAAACATGAAAAAATGAAGTCTTGGCATAAATGTTTATTTAAGGGATGAAACATGAAAGAATAAAGTCCCTTGGCATAAATGCAGATAGTGACAAATATTTAACAAAAAACAAAAATTGAATAGTATTTCATTGCTTGTAAAGTTGCGATTATTTAATGCGCGAAGAACGGAGTGTTAATGATAATTTCGAATTACTGAGTGGTTGCTCTTCCTGTATATCCCGATTCTGAAAACCTCCTGCTATCCCTGACGAGTTGATCGATGTTCTTGTTCTCGTTGTTGGCTCCTATAAGCGCGGTGTGTAGTTTAGTCGCTAACCAACACATAATAAATGCAGACAAGAATAGTAAAGCTCCTAATATCGCAGCTACGACTAAAAATGTACTGCAACTACCATCGATACTTTGCGTTCTGTGATAAAAATCGCCGGGCATTAACACAGTGTATTCCAAGTTTCCTTTGATCTTCGTAAATTGCGTGGCGTTGTGTTTATAAGTAGACCCATCTGACGGTTCGATTATCTCGATAATTTCTGCGTTCCTTTTCTTCCTTCCGTGTCCAGAGGGTTCGAACAAGTCTAAGCAGAAATCCGGTTGACAATCCGAGGGTTCCATGCATGCTTTTATTTGGGAGTGGATCCACAACGTCGACCGTTCCTTCATGGTGCTGAGGAGGAAAGCTTCGAAATCGAGGAAGACTTCGTTGGGACGTTCTCGGTAACGGGCTGGTTGGTGAGGGATTATGGAGGAGAAATCTCTATTTCTACATCTGAAATAATAAATTAATTATGAACTGGTAATTACTAAATAATTTAAAAATATGAATGAGTCTTTTAAGAGTTAAATTAGGTCCATTTTGAAATTTTCAAGTCTCCCTGAAATTTGACCCATAAGGCTATCTTACTCTCATAAATAATGAATAAATGATCAATGAGCAATAAATTTAAAGTTCAGGACGTTTTCTGATATAGTATTGTTGTTCGCGCCACTCTCTTTATTTTCTATAATAAATCAGCACGACGCTCATGGTTTAAATTATTTACAAATTAATACCAGTTTCTTTAGAGTCCTTATCATTTTGATAAGAGACTAGCTTCTGCTAATTCCGCTTTGGTTCGAAGAACAACTCGCTTCAATTCATTCAGTATATTTTACATTATTCTTTTTTAACTTCTGTACGAGAAACAATTCGCCTCTCAATTATTTTTACAAGTGTGCATTCATTTTTTGCGCTAGGTGTAAAATCACATTTTCATTAAGATAAACCGCGACAATTGTGCCAATGCCAGTTTAAAAGTGTTCGCAAATATATAGTCGTAGACCACTTCACATCATAAAGGGCTTAATCTTGGAGTGGAAACGATTGATCGTAGAAGCTCGCGGATTCACCTTAAAGGTAAGTCACTTTTATATTAAAGCCGGCTGTAATCTTTTCACGATTCGATAACTCCTTACATAAAAATATACATATAAAACAACAATAATCCAAATAAGGTTTACAATGCAGTATCGTCAGTTATTTCTGTAATATTAACACTCGATGATGTTTCTGATGGTATCAAAGTTACAATAGGCCGATGATAATTAAAATAAGTGTTACTTGTACTTGTTACTTGTAACGTATGCGGAGCATAAGCGAGCACCAATAGTCGTTGTTACACCCCCAGCGCGCCATTAGATGTTTCACATCAAAAAATTAAATCTTAATTTTATATTGGGCTATGGATTGAAAATGAGTGATTTGATCGTCAAATGCCTTCTTTACGCCGATGATCAAGTCATATTAGCGTCGTATGAAGAGGAGTTGCAGGCGGTGGTTAATGTTATGCATGATGCCCTGAAAATCAAAGGGATGAAAATAAATGTAAGCAAAACAAAAGTAATGGTTTTTGAAAGAGAAGAAAGCATGAAAAACTGTGGAGTTTCGATTGAGGGAGAAAGAGTGGAACAAGTAAATGAATTTGTGTACTTGGGTTCAAAGTTTACGAGAGATAAAAAGTATGACAGTGACATTAAGCGAAGGGTGTTGGCAGGAAAACAAATAAATGGGGCACTGCATAGCTTTATGAATAGCCAGAAAGTGTCAAAAAAGGCACGTCTGGCTGTGCGTAGAGGTGCGTTGGTTCCTACACTTATGTATGGTAGTGAATGTTTGTCTGAGAAGTATAGCCGGAGTGACTCGGTTGGATAAAGTAAAGAATAGTGAGATAAGAGAACGCTGTGGTGTAAAAGAAGATGTGGTTACAAAGATAGATAAAAAAATGCTTAGATGGTTTGGACACGTAGAAAGGATGGATGAAGGAAGATTGACGAAACAAATTTATAAGGCGAGTGTGAATGGACAAGTTGGTAGAGGTCGACCTCGGAGAACATATCTCGATCAGATTAACATTGTTTTGAAGAAAGACCAGGTTAAGACTACTAACAACCGACGAGCATGTATGAGAGCACTGATGAAAGTAGAGGAAGCAAAAGATGTGGGATATGTTGTAGCATTTGAAATTGCTACTCGTTAATTTTGTTTTTTTATATATAGTAAATTTTTCATTTATTGGGCATTGTAGCATTTGAAATTGCCACCTGCTAATTTTGTTTTTTTATATATAATAGTTTTTTATTTATTGGGCATAGTACTTACAGAGAACATTCAGTTTTGATATCAAATTCCTGAATAAAACATTTATTTCACTATTTCAAAACAAACATATATATAGTTGAATACTAGTGAATTTCACAAGTTTCAACACTAGGTAATACTCTTGCTTCTGACATTCTAAGAGCTGTTGAAAGTAATATACTCAAGCTGCAGGAACCTTATGATTTCTGGCTGTATTCCTGGATTTCTGAAATTTAAGATAGTGAAGTCAATAAAAACATCCATTCACATGTGAGCAGGCGACATACCGTTGTGTTCTCTGGTATGATGAATTCTAGGCTATTGAAGGTTTGTCCCAGGATTTTGTTGATTCTGAATGAGATCTCTAGGTATTTACTGGGTTTTTTCTTTATTTTTCAAAATATAATCTTAAAGGTTATATTTATTTACTTTCTAGACGTCGAGTCATTGTGGGCGTGTCACTGTTCTTCTTTCATAGAACTTCTGTCATCGGTCTCAAGTCGGTTAGCCGTTAATGTTTCGTGCAATAGTAGAAAAGAAAGAAGAAGAATGGTCTTTTAGATTACATTCTATGAAATTCATTCTGTCAATCAATAGCATTTATGGTTCTGACCAATGAGAGGCTAGGAATTCAAAACTGGCGCTGATTTCATACAGGATGTGCAGTTTTTTCTGGCAACTGTTAGAAATAGGAGGATGGTTCTGTCCTCGTGGTCGTCGAGGAGTTCTTTTTCGGTGCGGCCATGATGAGGTGCGCTTGTCTCGTGTTTGGGATTCTTTTTCGGTATTGAACCGAAATTAACCCTTAGGGGGGAATTTACGAAGTGCCGTTTGGGCCGAGATCAAGTCGCACCCATCGTTAGTGGTTTTTTTTGGAGCCTTATATGGGGATTTGTGCCAAACACCGGTAAGCTGCCATGCGGTGGGAACACCGCCATTTTGTCCTGATGTCCTGTTAGTCCGTTTTAGTCCTGTTTGCTGTTATGGATATCTTCTAGTTTTACCTCCCTTCTCAGAAGGGTGTTAGGGTACAGCTTAGCTCTCACCATCAGACTCTTGGAAATCGAACGACGACTCTTGTGGCAACTCTTGACTTTGGTCAAGATTCCCACGAGGACCAACACCGAGTCGCTTTTAAATCCTGGCCAGAGTCGACAGACATCCACCGGATGAGATCTAGTAGTAGCCGATAGAGGCTAGAGACCTGCTGAGTTGCATCATCGACCCCTGGCTGACCTGGAAGGTTGAGCCTTTCTTCTGCCTTCTCTTCGTTTTGCTGTCTTCTTCCTGTCTTCGTTTTTGTGTCTTCAACTACATCAAGTGGACCTTGGATAGAGGCTACATATGTGGACCATTGGACTTTAATACCAGGTTTTTTTTACACCTTCAGTGTTCTCTTACCTTTTTAAGATTTTTTATAACTATTTTATCATATTAGTACTTATTATACCATCATTTTAAATAATAACTAATTATTGATATCGTATATTATACCACCGTGATAATTTTATAAACTATAATCTAAAAGACTTTTGTGAAGTTCTCACATAGTACTATGTGACAGCAGATTCAGTCACAGGTTTATTTCTTACCATTATACCCCATTCTGGTAACTTTGAGCGGTATAACACCAGGTATAAAAGTGTATGTATTTCGCTATAATACATTAGTTAATATTATTATATATGTTATTTAATTTATGTAATTATTATTTTATGGTTCCCTGGTCTACAACCTATTTTGCCTTGTCCACTTTGATATTCTAATTATATTCTTATATGTGATATGTTTTTTTATTCTCCTATTTGCCCAGCCTGAATGTCTAAGAAAATTTAATATTAAGTCATTTTAGGTATTTTGTTAAAGATAGATATTTGGTTTTCTCAATTATCCAAATATAGTAAAGCAATATCTAAATTGGGTGGCGCCCTTAATGAATTTGAATTTTCATTCTTAGAGCCGTAAATAATTCGAACTCACTTTATCTGTTCTCCGGCGAACAGCTGCCGTCAGCACATTGTGTTCTATTTTTTTATGTAATGAACATAATAAAGTAGGTCACAATGTATTGGGCTATTTTAGGTAATGTTAAAGCTCCACAATATTTTTGTTATACATATAAAAAATAAATAGGTTGTGATTTGTCAATATAAACACTAATTTAAATTTTTTTTGGTTGAATATTTTCAGCTTAGAATATCCATAGATTATTTTTTCAGTGTGTGTAGTGTATGTGTTTGCAGGGTGCTATTAGTGTACAATTATTCCTGCCTTATTCTTCATGCTTATTATACTTTTCTGAATGAACACCCCCCTTGTCGCCGGTCCTGTACGATACTTAAGTCGACTACCTCGTCAAAAGAGCCCTGACAAAAACAATCATTGTGGTCTCAATAAAAATGGAACTGCGTTAACATTTTACAATTGTACATTTGGACTTCCTGAATTATAGAAGTAGATATTCGTTAGTGGCAAAACAGTTAGAATATTTGAATAAATTCCGAAAAAGCCGGCATGCGTAACTATTACGCTATTTATTTCAATTTTTTTTTTGTAATTACGATGTTCTCGTATTTATACGTAACAATGACCCGATTATTAGTTGAGTGCACCACTGTCATTTTACAACTAACTAGGTTAGAAAAATGCGCATCAAAATAAGTACTTTATTTAATTTCAGTTGACATATTATTATTAGGCCGGCCACAGACCTACTGATCCGGATCGACAAGAATGTCCGGTCAGCAAGGTTTAAGGTGTGATTTCATGGTGACGTTTGACGCTGGCTTTTAGCGTCAAATGCGGTCACGTGATAGAGTTTTGACATGAATGCCAACTCGAAAAATTAAAGCGTCAAATCTAAACAAGTTTTAAAGGGCGAACTCATTATCTTCTCTTTTTATCAGGCAATACAGAATTAATTCATCATCATCCATTACGATTTTTCACGTAGAAAGTACCTACGTTTTAGTAGATTGCGACAGAGCGAGAATCAAGAAAGACCGGCGCCTGGCCTGTGTGTGAGGATTTAAAAACCTCCCCAAACTGTCTTTCATACAGTTATTATTGAATGGCACCTCGTGGCAAAATTTGATTGGAACGACAATTGCCGAACAGCCCTGCTTGATGATTACAAAGAAGTAAGCGCGAAACTTTCAGCAGGCTAAAATGTATAGGTTAAATTTTAGTTTGGTTGTGTGGGTGTTTTTGTTGCTCTTGTATTTTTTTATTTAAAATGGGCAGACCGAACGGTAAAAAGAACTACTCAGCGGAAACAAAATAGGTAATTGCTTTTGTAATGAAATTTTTAAAAAAACATGGTTTGCAAATTTTAAATAAAAGTTATTGTAGCCGAGTGTTGACTGCGACAGATATATCGAACAAGGTATTTCGCAGTGTTCGCGATGTAGTAGTAAAAACGACATCTGTTGGAGAGTAGTTCAGTCTTTTTAAATTGAATTCATGCCAGCCACTATTAATCCATATGAAACACTTTTTTTAAATATAATTGATCCTGGCCAGGATCTTTAAGACTTTAAAACTTTTTATGAAATTGTTGTTTTGTCATTGGTCCTTTAGAAGTTTACAAAATTTCAAGTCGATCCGATGTTTTTAAGTGGGTGAAAATCGTGTCCAAAGATTCCGTTACATAGATAGATAGATAGAGTCGAGCTAATATAAAGCGTGTAATAAAAATAGCGACCTCTTAGAGTTGAGCTTCAGCGCCCCTCTTTGACGAGAATTTTTTTTCTTATACCAAAACATTTGGAAGGGTAAGAATTAAATAAAAAATTAAAAAATTACAACGTAGTGAATTATATGACCCTTATTAAATAAATAATAATATTATTGCATATTAAAAACTGTTTTAGCGTATTAAGATAGCACTAAGCCAATACAATTGCAGTAACTTTCGCTAAATACCCACATTTGTTTAAAGATGCTTTCGTTTATTTATAACCTTCATGTTTTGCATGTGCTATTTTTGAATTGAAAATGTTTTAATATTTTGATTTATAAGTACCTCCTAAATATGAGATTATACACAATAGCTAAATAAAAAACTGTTTGCTTTTATTTTTTTAAACTTAATAAATGTCTATTAAAAGGCAGTCATGTGGAGTAAATTCGACGAAATGGGATTAGAACGTCTACGAAACCACGATTGCCGAAAAACCCTGCTTGACCATTACAAAGAGATAAGAACCAGGCACTCTGCGGAAAAGAATGAGGTAATTGATAATGTAATTGGCTAAAAGTCAAAGTGCTTGCATAGACAGAGTGGTGAGGAATGCATTGCGGTCGACATTGTCTATGTATGAGGTAAGCAGTAGTTTGATACGAGTGCTGAAATTGCTTTACGGGGATTTCAGTGCTTGTCTCAGGATAAATGGAGCTTAAATAGAATATTAGCATCATCTGAAGCGATGAAGGCGATGGTTAATATTATGCATGCGTACCGACTGAAAACAAATGGACACAGGTATGCAGGACATTACATTAATATCTTTAAACAAAAATTTCATATTACAAACAGTGAAACTAATATTTCCTTTAAATTCCGTTCGAAGTAAATGTACCAGAATGGGACGAAAGGATCAAGGTAAAAGTAGTTTCTCACCAGGAAACCAGTACATGGAAACGAAGAAACAGACAGGCTTGCAAGAGCAGGAGGGAGCTGTTAGTGCTAGAGCTTCTTATTCTTCAAGTGCCGTTTCCATTGCGGAAGTTGTCTATCATGATTGTTCACTCGGTCTGTCCATGATATTCTCAAGATTCTGCGGTATGTACACATTTCGAAGGCTTCTAGAGAATGATTGAATGAATGTTTTGATCGTCAAATGCCTTCTTTACGCCGAAAATCAGGTCATATTAGCATAATCTGAGGCTATGCAGACGACGGTTAATATTATGATGCCCTCAAAATCCAAGGGATGAAAGTCAAGAGTTTGTATACTTGAGTTCAAAGTTTACTAGAGACGGAAAGGTAAATACGAGGGCAGTTTGATAAGTCTGTGACTTTTTGAATTTCCCGCGCAGTTACTCCAAATGCAACAGTGCTGCCTTCAACTATAATCTATCAGTGGGCAACTTTATAATTTTGAGCAAGCTACGTCGTGCAGTTGGTGTTTGATAGCCGTTCAAAGCAGACAACCTCGTGAATTTTTAACAAAATGGAAAAAAGTAAATTTCGTGTGCTGATTAAGCATTACTTTTTACGTAAAAAATCCATCACTGAAACTAAGGAAAGACTTGATAAATACTACGGGGACTCGGCACTATCAATTTCAATGGTTAAGAAGTGGTTTACAGAGTTCCGTTGTGGTCGCGTACCAACACTAGTGACGCCGAACGTCCAGGTCGCCCAAAAGAAGTAATCACGCCGGAAATCGTCGATAAAATCCATGAAATGATATTGGATGATCGGAGAATGAAAGTGCGTGAGTTGGCTCATGCTGTAGGTGTATCTCAACTGAACGGGTACATCATATTTTACACGAATATTTGGACATGAAAAAATTATCTGCGAGATGGGTGCCGCGATTGCTCACAATCGACCATAAGCGCGATCGTGTGACCACTTCAAAAGAGTGTTTAGCGATGTTCAGCCGTAATCCGGACGAATTTTTGCGCTGTTTTGTTACTGTGGATGAAACGTGGATCCATCACAACACGCCAGAGACCAAGGAACAATCGAAACAGTGGGTTGTTTGGGTTGAACGTGGACCAAAGAAGGCGAAACAGAGTCTGTCAGCCAACAAGGTCATGGCCACAGTTTTTTGGGATGTACGCGGTGTCATTCACATCGATTACCTCAAGAAAGGTAAAACGATCACCGGCGAATATTATTCAAAGCTTTTGAACAGATTCGACGTTGATTTGAAGCAAAAACGGCCGCATTTGGCGAAGAAGAAAGTGCTGTTCCATCAAGACAATGCACGTGTGCACACTTGTCTAGTCACGATGGCCAAAATCCACGAATTGGAATAGGAACTGCTTCCCCATCCAGCATATTCTCCAGATTTAGCCCCCTGCGGCTATTTTCTGTTTTCAAACCTAAAAAAATGGCTGGGCGGTAAGAGATTTAAGTCGAATGAAGAAGTCATTACCGAAACAAACGCGTATTTTGAGAGCTTTGAAAAAACCTATTATTTGGAGGGAATAAAAAAATTAGAAAAACGCTGGACTAAATGTATCGAGCTAAAAGGTGATTATGTGGAAAAATAAAATGTTTATTTGCGGAAAAAAATTTGTTTTATTAAAAAAGTCACTGACTTATCATACCGCCCTCGTACAAAATTTTGAATAAAGAAAATTTTGAAAAAATCAGATTTGACGATTTGATATGGTACAGATTTTATAACTAAACAAAATATTAGGGCTAATAACACTATAGCTAAAAATAGATCAAAGACAACAGGAGAATGGCAATTTTTTTGTTTTAGTGGCAAATCCAAAATATATTTTACTCAAGATAAACGGATAGTCAAAATTTAAATTGTTTGTATGTAGGCAATCATTTTGAATGTTGAAAAGTCACAAGCTTATATTTTTAAATAAAAAAATTGTTTTGAATTGTCGTTTTACGAAAATACAATTTGTGTATAATATTTATAATTCGAACGTACCCATCTTTGACCAACGCTACGCTGCCCGACATGTGAGGATCATCAGGATCTGGGCTGACGGTTACTTCCATTAGCTTGACGTACTTCCAGGCCGAATCTGGGCTTATTCTTGCTCTTAATTGCAATTTCGTACCAATGGGAACCGCTTGGTCAACTGGTAATTCGCTGCTGGAGATGTTACTTAACCTAGCTGCGGGTGCTTCTTTATACAGCGCCACTTCGTATTCTAGACGCCCAGGAGTTTCTTCAACCACGCCCGAAACTCTTGCTCCATGAGGACTGAAAAGGAATTTTTATTAACATTTTTAAGTATTTTGCCAATAGCTTATGTTTTACGAAATTTATTATTATTTTTCGTATTATAAAGGGATGTTTGATTTAGTCAAATGCAGATATACCCATATAATCACATAAGTCCACTTTTTGTATCCTTTCCCTACACCTACGGGTGAAAGAAGAGGCCAGAATAGTGATGTACCGACTAAAAACAAACGGACACGGCTATGCAAGACATCATACTAAAATCTTTAAACACAAATTTCATCTTACAAACAGTGAAACTAATATTTACTTTGAATTCCATTCGTAGTAAATGTACCAGAATGGACGAATGGAACAAGGTAAAAGTAGTTTCTCACCAGGACAGCAGTACATGGAAACGAAGAGGCAGACAGGCTTGCAAGAGCAGGAGGGAGCTGTTAGTGCTAGAGCTTCTTATTCTTCAAGTGCCGTTTCCATTGCGGAAGTTGTCTATCATCATGGTTATCATGATTTTGGAAACTGCGGCCTTAAATAGTTAGCTGTTAATAAATTAAACTATTCTCGCAGGTTATGTACTATTTCTGCGCTTTTTCAATTCTTCTCAGCATGATACCTATACATATAGGCATACGTGTGTCGACTATATATCAGAAAACAACTACTTTCCTGGCAATGCGCCTCGACGAACATTAAATTATATCTGATAAATAATCGTGCATAATCCTATTTTGGGTAATATGTAGATGCTTTTTAAGTAAAAGAAAGAATTATTAAATTTATCTACTCGAAGTGGCCACCTATGTACCGGTTTTGGGGTGTTGTCCCTCATCAGCATAGGGTAGGTCATGCAAACTCACGTTTACCATTCGAAGAGACAAATCAACAACCGTCAGTTTTACTAGGTACTTACATATGAAGAGCCGAACGCACAGCTCTAGTCTTGAAATGGGATTATGCACGATTATCTTTCAGATATAATTTAATGTTCGTCGAGGCACATTGTCAAGAAAGTAGTTGTTTTCTGATATATAGTCGACCCACCCATGCCTATATGTATAGGTATCATTCGGCGAAATTAGCTGGTTTTTAAAAATCATATTTATACATTTTTATGCTTATGCTGACAAAAATAATTTTATAGTTTTCTATAATATTTATATTTTAATTATAACTTCTTAGCACTTCTACGTTGTTCACTCGATCTGTCCATGATATTCTCAAGATTCTGCGATATGTACACATTTTGAAGGCTTCTAGAGAATGATTAAGTGAATGATTTGATCGTCAAATACTTCCTTTACGCCAAAGATCAGGTCATATTAGCTATGGCTAGTGGGCAAACCGGAAGCAGGTTAAGAAACATGTACCTTAAATAGTGGACAGGGTTTCTTCTTTCGGTTCCATCTTAACCTTAGTGAGGGTTGGCAACAATCTCGGAGAAATGGAGACGGTCTTGGGCAGCTCGGAATAAGGAGTGTGAAACTATTCCGGTCCAGTCTCTTATATTTTTTAACCAGAACTTTTGGCGCCTTCCTATACCTCGTCTGCCTTCTACTTTG
The DNA here is from genome assembly GCA_950111635.1 of Agelastica alni. Lineage (NCBI taxonomy): Eukaryota > Metazoa > Arthropoda > Insecta > Coleoptera > Chrysomelidae > Agelastica > Agelastica alni. Next base: position 22,158,045 of record OX467709.1, on the reverse strand, counting down.
CCTTCCATTATTATTTTCAGCAGCTTTATTCGATCACTCCGAATTACATGTCCTAAGTACGCGGATTTCCTCTTCTATTAATTCTTTGTCTTTATCTATTCTTCTAAGGACATTACTAATGTGGTCTATCCAGGGTATTTTTAAGAGCCTTCTGTACACCCACATCTCGAATGCTTCTAGTCGCATTAGTGTGTCCTTGGTTCTATTACCCTCGCAAAGGTTTGGTGGCACTATGCTTCTACCATTTTTATAGCAATTTTCCACTCCTCTCTGTTCTGGGCTAGTTCTGTGGCCTCGTGCAGAGAGAGTCCAGTCAAGCTTGTGATTCCGTCTACCCATCGAGTTGGAGATCTTTCTCGTGACCTTCGTCCGTCGACTTTGCCTTGAACCACCAGCTTTTCTAAAGCATCCGGTCTTCTGGAGACGTGCCCGAAATACCACACTTTGTTCCAGTTTATTCTATTGGACAGTCTGTCCTCGATTTTCACTTCTTATCTGATCGATACATTGGTGCGGTGCTGCGTCCATGATATTCGGAGCATTCGTCGGTAAACCCACATTTCAAATGCATCTATTTTCTTTTTGTCCATTTGTCTGATCGACCAGGTTTCAGCCGCGTATGATGCAATTGGGAAAATTAAAATAGAGACCAGCCTGATTTTCGTAGCTTTACTAAATGAAGTGTTGTAACTTGCCTTTTTTTTCCCTTCTACAGTTCCATTATAATTGTGTCTCTAATAGTTTTGTATTCCTCAGGTACTCGTAAATAGTGTCGCGTGCCGTATTTTGTTGTAACTTAAATATATCATTCGTTGTAAATAGTGTTGCATACCTTATTGTGATAGGATTCGATTGTTAATGGCTGTGGCATTTTTGTTGATCGCTGGAGATTGAGTGGGGTGTTTTCGTTATTAGATTTTGCTTTGGTTTTTGGCCTCGATTGTTGTGTGTTGTCGGTTATATTATTGTTTGGTTTGCATTTCTGTGTGGATGGGGCTGGCTATCAACACGGACGAGCGCGATTCTTGGTGTGGAGCATGGACTTGCGAATATTGTTGGTTGACGTCGGTTCCGTGTCATTTTTCTTGATATCCGGCCTGGGAAGTAGGTAGTCGTGTGGTGACAGTCTTGGAAGTGGTGTGGTGAGAGTTTTTGGGGCGGTGTGATATTAACAAGTGTGCGGAGCATCTACGGTTTTCTTTTCATATCTGGCTGTATTTGGGCCATCTTAATTGGATTTTGAAGAACAACCATTTAATTTTTAACTTGACCATTCTATCTTACCTTCGTTGTTGATATTTTGGATTTTGGTGTCGAGTTAAAATAACCGCATGCGGGATTTATTTGAGGGAAGCCATTGTTAATTAGCAGGTGCCGTTCCATAACCAAACCGGCCACAGGAGTAGTGCATACGTATCATCCATATCGACGATAAACTGCAGTTTTATAAAGACTTGCTTGGTGTTTTTAGCAGGAACTCCGTATTAAGGTGTTCAAGATTAAAGTTATTCTTTTTTTTTATATTTGATCTACAATATACGTTTACCCAAAGGTTACAAGTGAATTATTTTTGAATATTTAACGACGAGACTTATTTTTGACACCACAATTAAGTTTTGTTTTAATTTATTAATATAATACATTATTAAAAACTATTTATTGCATTAGATAATATGCCAAAACTAAACTTGGATTAAAATAATCTACTCAATAATTCTTTATGTCCAAGTAAAAATATTTTCTTCATACTTATTTGTAAATATCCTACAATATTGATATTTTAAAAGACAACTATTGTAAAAATATTTTTAAATGAACTCGATTGTTTTGGCAGTGTAAATCTTTATGTAAATGGTAAAAACATGAGTAAATTAGCAGCCTTATGTAAACGTTTGATTTAGTAATATTAAGGAGCTGACTTGTATACGTTTTTTTTTTGGTAACTTGGTTACTCTTACTTTTGTTTTGGTTATTTTATAAAGTTGTAAATTTTAAATTTTTGGTTTGTTTTAGCAAGAAAATTTACCATAGCTGTTAATTTTGACTACATTTGTTATAGTTTTATTATTGAACTGTGTACTTTGATTTATTGTAGGAGTAAAGTATCCAATATATTTTAGCTATAATTTCATTTATTTAGTTCACCATAATCTCAGTTGTTTATCGTGTGGCTCTGCTAGTGCCTATAAGACCTAGGGGTTTCCGGCTTGAACCGTCTAGGTCGGTGGTGCGGCTCACTTTTATATTTTTTTTTTCTTCTACCCTCTACGGCTGAGCTCGGGCATAATTTGCCAGTAGAGAGACCGCTGGCTCTATAGAGAACGAATAAGACGTGGCAGTGTCCTTCCATATGCGTGTCAGTTTAGCTGTGGCCGTTCTTGATATTGCTAGCCGTCGCTTTATTTCAGCTTAGCTACCTCCTGTATTGGAAATGAGGAAGCCAAGATAAATAAATTTATCCATTACTTCGAAACCGGCTGTCGGATATGCGGAGAGTTGTTTGTTTTCCGGTCTACTATCATGACTTTGGTTTTACTGATATTTATTTTTAAGCCGTACTCTTTGCTTATATTTCCCAAACTTGTTATGATCATTTCCAGCTCGAGTTGATCTGTCGCCAATATGAGAGTATCATCGGCACATCTCAGATTACTTATGCGCCTTCCTCCCACTGCAATCCCCCCATACCATTCATCGAGTACTTTGCGCATGACGTATTTACTATATATGTTAAATAGGATTGGAGACGGGATACACCCTTGTCTAAACCCTGCTCTAACGTCAAATTTGTTTGAGTAAGTTTGGTCTATTCTGACCCTTGCTGTGCCGTGTTCATAGAGGTTCCGTATCAGTTGTATTAGTTGGCCTGGTGTGCCCATTTCCTCTAAGATCTGCCATTGGACATCCCACTTGATGGAGTCGAACGCTTTGGAATAGTCGACAAAGCACATAAACATTGTGACGTTATATTCGCGCGCTTTTTCGATGATCTGGCGAATATTCAGTATTTGTTCGATGGTGCCTTTTCCTGGGACAAATCCACTCTGTTCGTCAGATATTTGGGGAACAAGAAAAGGTTTAAGTCTCTCGTTTATTATGGTGAGCATAATTTTACTGGCGTGGGATATTAATGGAACTGTTCTATAGTTGTTGCATTCTGTAGGATTCTCTTTCTTTAATAGTGAGATGAATATTGACTCGCGCCATTTTGAAGGCCATAGGGTACCCAGGTATAAAACATTCGAAATCTCTTATTTGGGGGCCATCTAAGAAAAAAGCAGAACAATTCCTGAAGCTTGAACCAAAGAAAATAATGCATACAACAGGAAATTGCTGTATTAATAAACAGCTCCAAGCTATAAAGCTTGCAGAAAGATCGCTTTGTGGGTTTTGTGAAAAGGGGGGCTCTTCTTTACTGCCTATGCTAATGCAAATTACTTTCGGTTCGCAGACAAAGGCACTTCGAAAAACCAGAATTGGAACCTGAAATGATTAGTAAAACTACCACTATCCTGTAATTTTTCGAAAGTACAGATTTGCCGCTGTGAGGGGGTTCAATAGGCCTTGTTGGCCGTAGTACATGGGACAACTGATTGATACCAGCCTCGGGAAAAAATGTGTTCTTTAAAGTGCAAGCATTCTTCTTTAATGTTAAAATCAAGATCATTCTTATAAAAAAAAATTATTAGCAGCTATTATCAGTCATATTGCGAAGCCACACACTACTGTACCATGTGGCCTATATACTAAAATCCTGCCTTACTTTTCAGTAAGTAACCGTTTAATACCTGAACATAATTGATAATAATTACCTAAAAATTATAATTTACCAACCAATTATAATTTTAACGGAACACTCTTTACTCGTAAAACTAATGCACATATTATTTTACGTAGTAATTAATTGCACTATTTAGTTACATTTATGTATAGAGATGGGGAGCGATCTTTTTATATGCAAACTACAGTACATAGCTTTTAGTTATAAAATAACATATTTTTCTTGCTGTAAGACAATACATTTTTTCCATGGATTTTTTTTACGGTGAACGTAATTGACATTTTAACCTTCATTTTCTCGCGCTGTCATTCTGTCGAAAAACAGATGTTTTTGACGCCAAGTGTGATTGCATTTGCTATAACCTATGTGTTTACTAAGATAAGTATACAATTTAGTAAAAATTTCGATATTTTAACGTTATTTATTTATTTATTTATTTATTTATTAAATGTACTCGCACAACGATGCATGGTCATAAATCAGGATCTGTACATATGCTTCAAAGGATACAACAAGGCTTTCGACAGGGTAAAACACGACCATCTCATCACACTTTTAAAATAAAAAATTGAGACATAAAAGACATCAGAATCAGAATGATTGCTTATTTATATTACAATCAAAAAGCAATGTTAAAGGTAGAAGGACATACCACAGAACAAATGAAAATAGAAAAGGAGTCAGGCAAGGGTGTATTCTGTCACCGGCACGGAGGAAATCATGAAAACTGCATAAAGCAATGAAACAAGGGGAGTTAACATAAACGGAATACCCATTAATAACTTAAGGTATGCTGATGATACAGATACGTGAAAAAAACTAAATTCATGTTGATTTGCAAAATAACAAACAATGTTGGACAAATCTACATACACAACCAACCAGTACAACAGGTAGAAAAATACAAATACCTCGGTACCATTATCAACAAAGACAACGACTGCTCCCGGGAAATAAATATTAGAATAGAAAAGGCCAAGATCAGCGTTTATGAAAATGAAAAAAATATTCTGCACAAGAGATATCAGTTTGGCCTTGAAAATCAGATTGCTGAGATGTTATGTGCTGTCTGTGCTGTTTTATGGCATGGAGGCATGGACCCTGAAGAAAGAAGATATAAGAAGACTAGAGGCTTTCGAACACTGGACATATCGGAGAATACTAAAGATTAGCTGGATAGACAAAATAACAAATATTGAAGTGCTAAGACGGATGAACAAAGAAAAAGAAATAATTCTGACCATTAAAAAAACGAAAATTACAGTATCTGGGACATTTTATGAGGGGGTCAAAATACAGCTTGCTACAACTGATAATACAGGAAAAGATTCAAGGAAGAAGTGTCGGAAGAAGACGCTACTCGTAGTTGAAGAATCTGCGTGACTAGTACGGATACACAACAAATCAGTTGTTTAGATCTGCTGTTTCAAGAATACGCATAGCATTGATAATTGCCAACCTTCGCAACGAAGACGAAGTAGAAATTCAATTGTTTATATTGGAAGGAATTCAGATTTATTTCTAACATTGTCCTCAATTTTTGTTTATCTGGCTGCTACTCCAAGTAGTCGATGCATCGTGGAGGGTGAAGCTGTTCTTGCAGCAAACCACATTATTGTTTGTGGTGTCAAAGAAAAAAAGGATGATAAGTGGATAATCAGATCTTATTGTTTGCAGACCAGTGCTATTATAAATGATCATTATAAAATCAATCAATCAATGGATGACAGCAAGAGAACTTGCCTGTCTTCTTTCAATGAGTTTTTTATATCTTTTCTTTTCCTCTTTTATCTTAGGACTTTTGGACTTTGTTATAATGCTGGACACAGCAGTGTTTTTCAGTAGTAATAACCCAAGGACATTGATAATTGTCGAAACAATTTTATAACAGATTTCGAAAGCTTGTTGCTTGGAAACAGACCGACGCCGTAGGCGGAGGTCTGTTGCCTATAAGCAACAAGCTTGAGATAGATGTTATAAAATTTTTGAGCATTCATCAATGTTCGAGGGTTATTCGGATAGAATTTTTTTTGCTGATTATGGAAATAAATACAGAGCAGAAACAATTTATTTGAATGTACAATTATCAAAAGTACAATTAGAAAAATATTTTTCCTGTAGAAGCTTACTTGTTATGTTCCATATGGTTTTGACAGTAGCTTCTTTAAACTCTGTACCATCTTTTCTTCTCATATTCACAGCCCAATCTTTTAAAATCGACGCCAATTCTTCCACCGTCCGATTTCCATCTAATTAATATTTTCTTACATCACAAAATTCCATGAACGCTTCCACACAAAATTTTTATTGTGAACAGTATTCTTCGGTATATTCGATGCTATAATTTCATCAATATTATCTTGAGTATCACAACCAAATCGTGACATATTTGAATTGTCAAAATCGAATTGAAAGGAAATGTAGGTATGTATCCATAGCAACATGACATGATTTAGTGAAAAGAACCCATGGGCTCTTTTCAGTATAATTTTGTTTTGATTGGTTGTGTTCGTTCAGATGACCACAAATTGACTGATTTTATTGGATATCAACTTGAGCAAAAAATTTTTATTATAATTTTGTTTTGATTGGTTGTGTTCGATCAGATGACCACAAATTGACTGATTTTATTGGATATCAATTTGAGCAAAAAAATTTCAGGTAAAGTTTTTGATAGCCCCCTGACAGATTGATAGGTAATTCTATTAACCACATAAAATATAGAAAACAAAATACTTACAATCACTAGGAGTTATGAAATCTTTCTCAACAAAATGTTTAGAACAAACTCTCATGTTTTTGGTAACTAACCTAACCTAACCTAACCTAACCTAACCTCTCCTATTTTCAGTTTAATCTCCCACAGTTTCTTTCTATGAACCATAGTAACCATTCCCGATTCTCTAATATACTCAACTCTTTGACCCTCCTTTGGGAAATAATAAAAAGTCAAATTGGGGTTTTTTATACACATCCAGGTACACAACAATTTGCTCAGCTATTAACTATTAACTATTTACAAATTATTAGTCACTATTAAACAACTATAATCTTCGCACAAATGCGAGCTTCAGGGTACCTATATAAATACAAAGCAATCACACTTGCTCATCACGTGATATTGAGTTTATTCCGTCAGATGGCGTATTGCTTAGCATTAAAGGACAATTGATAAGTTGGTAGGTACACAAAAGTATCTTTTTTTGTTTGTATCAACAACTTAATAATGTATCAATTTTGTTTGGATAAATAATAAATTTACGTTTTACAATCACGTGGTATAACCACGTGAAGAGAGTGACCGACGATATACTACCACGCATTGTACCAGAGGGAAAACCAGCAGGGACCCGTCCATCCGGAAGACCGCCAAAGAGATGGAGAGACAGCTGGCAGTACACATCTCAGAAAATATTACAGAGGCAAGTCCGGAATCAACAGATTCATCTCTAACAAGTTGAAGAAGAAGACAATAACCAAAGAGATAGAAGTAAAAAGCTGACTTTATGTTAAAAAAAGCGCAAAAAATAAATTGTACCATAATTTATATTAATTTTAGTAACAAGCCCAGAAAATATTATTTTTTAGACAAGAAGACAGGAATCCAGGACGAGCCGTAGCTGTTCTGAAGTTGTGTGGAATCAAAAAACAGTATCCGGGCGTTTTGCGTACACTTTTTTTTTGGCTAGCATGTGGAATAACAAATCAATAAAACACGATTCTTTATACACTGTCGAGCAAAAAATTTAGATCACTATAGATAACTTATGAAATTGAAAATAATTATAAAAATAAAATGCATCAGCTTATATCTGAAATCTGCATATTGTAAATTTATTTACTGCATTTTCGTAGCTTTCAAATATGGAATCAGACAACACAATTTATTATTTTTTAATGATTTATTCCATACAGTAACTGTACATTCTAAACGAAACTCGACTATTGTTATTGGAAACGAAACGAATGAATAAAACTTAACATTATTGAAAAATTGATGATAATTAATAACGTGTATTACCCCCTCTTGCATTAACGACTGCTTGCATACTCTGAATTAAATTCAAGATTACATTCTGATCCATGTTATTCCACTCCTGCAATAGCAAGTTTCTTAACTCCTGGGCAGTTCTCGCGGCTGGTGTATGTCTTCGGATACGTTGCCGCGTTGCAGCGTGTGGTCTTGCCTTATCATGCATGAAAATGACTTGCTCACCCATAGTAATCATGAAAAGCATAACATGATCTTCCAGGACCGCCGTTATGTATCTGTGAGCTGTTAAAGAGCCATTCTCTACGAAAACTAACCCTGTATGTACATCTGAAGTGATACCTGCCCAAACCATAACAGACCCACAACCAAATTTACGTTTTTCCTCAATACAAATGGAGGCGTATCATTCTCCGGGTCTTCTCCATACTAGTCGACGTCCGTCTTTTTTTTTTTTTTTTTTTTATGTTCTGGTTCCCACGAAAAGGGATATCCTGTAATGTTCAGAGAACATCGTGGGAACCAAGGGAAAGAAGGTAGGAGTTGGTGTTCTTCTTAAATTTCTGGAGGTTGTATGCCTCGGGGAACACCTCCCTAGGCAATGAGTTCCAAAGCCTCGCAATTCGTTGGATGAATGAGTCTTTGGAAAGTGATGTTCTGCAGGTCTCCAAAGTGACCACGAACGGGTGTGAAGACTGAACTTGACGGGTTAATCTCGAAGAGACTGCCAATGGAGGAACGATTGTTGATATTTCAGAAGAGCATCGCCCATGAAAATATCTATAAAATAGAGACAAATCGCCAACTTTTCTACGGTGTTCCAGACAAGTGAGCGAGTTTGTAAGCGAGGCATCACCGACGAGACGAATTGCCCTTTTTTGGACAGAATCCAGTAGCTTCAGGATATGTTTAGGTGCTGCACTCCAAATATGGGAACAGTACTCCAGTACAGGTCGGATCTGTGCCTTATAGATCATAAGCAGCTGACTGGAGGTGAAATAGCTCTTGGCACGAAACAAAAAACCAAGTTTTTGGGATGCACTTTTGGCAATGGACCTCACGTGATTTTCCCAGGAAAGGTTATTGCTGATAGTAATACCAAGCATCGATATGGATGACTTCAGTGGTATGGTTACTCCTGACAAAGTTATGTTAGGCACAGTGAGATCGGCTTTTCTAGAGAAAAGACATGCTTGTGTTTTGTTTGCATTGAATTCTACCAAGTTATTGGATCCCCATTCGAGAATTGTTGCTAAGTCCATATTTATATTGTTAACATTTCTTCCTCGTTCATTTCTGGTTTCACGGGCTGATATAGGGGCCCTGGAAGAGAATGCGGTATGGAGGGTACTATCATCGGCAAAGCTGTGTACGGGACATGAAGTTGCTTTCAACAGGTCGTTGATGTGAAGTAAAAATAGTGTTGGTGCTAGAATGGATCCTTGCGGAACACCAGCATTTATGAGTAGAGTGTCAGATGAAACTCCATCGACCCCTACATGGAGAGACCTGTTTGAGAGAAAACTAGCAAGCAGAGAACACAGCTGAGGGGGCAAACCATAAGATGGAAGCTTGGCGAGGAGTCCCTGGTGCCAAACTCGATCGAACGCCTTGGAGATATCTAATGCCACAGCTAAAGTTTCTCCATACTTTTCAATAGATAGCTGCCATATATGTGAGACGTATGCGAGCAGGTCACCAGTTGATCTCTGATGGCGGAAGCCATATTGCCTATCATTGATAATTCCTGAGTCTTCCAGATATTTCATGAGCTCGATGTTGATGGCTTTTTCCATGACCTTTGAAATAATAGATAGCAGTGCGATAGGTCTGTAGTTGCTAGGTAGGGTCTTTTTGCCTTTTTTAGGGACTGGCTGTACTCTTGCAATTTTCCAATTGGACGGAAATACTCCCAAATTGTAAGAGTGGTTGAACAACTTGCAAAGAACAGGTGTTAGTTCAGGGGCACATTTCTTGAGAACAATCGGCGGGATTCCGTCAGATCCACAGGCTTTGTTGGTGTTGAGACCCAGCAAAATCTTTCTGATAGTACGTTGGCGAAAGGTGATCTCGGGCATGTGACTGTCAATAGGTGTAATGTTCGAGGGTTGTTTTCCCGAAGAACCCAGAGTGGAATTTCCAGCAAATAGGTGCGCAAAGATATTGGCTTTTTCCTGGGCAGTCGTTGCTAGTGTTCCATCTTCATTGGTTAGGGGAGGAAAAGAGCTGGAAGTGAAGTTTCTTCCCACAGCTTTGGCGAAAGACCAAAATGAACGGGATCCGTTAGGACATTCAACAAGTTTTGATCTTATTTTGGCATTATGAGCATCTTTTGAACATTCTATTGTCTCTTTGCATATGCTTCTAGCCTCAACATATGCTGCTCTGGTCTCAGGTCCCGGATTTTTTTGCCATCGATGGTATGCTGCCTGTTTGGAAGCCACAGCTCTAGAGCAGTTTCTGTTAAACCAGGTCTTATCGGATGATGTTCTTCTTTCGGTATTCGGTATGTAAGTTTGCATCCCCAACATGATGATTTCAGAAATTGTCTCAGCACATCGTGTTGGATCTACTGAGAAGAAACAAACTCTCTTCCATGGAAACGCTGAGAAAAACATACGAAGACCCTCCCAGTCGGCCGAATTGTAATGCCACATGAGACGGGGTGGTATTGTGCTGCTCGATGGTAAATGGAAAGAGCATGTTGTGGAGATAAGGGTGTGATCAGAGTTTCCAAGTGGGGCACAAACTTCTATTCTATACGGGTCAGGATTGGTGGTGAGGAAAAGATCTAGTGTATTGGCAGCCTGGTTGTTGACATCAGGGATGCGGGTTGGTAGCTCGACCAGTTGTTCTAGACCATGAGTGATGGCGAAGGCCTCAGCTTGACGACCTGCATCATCAGTTTTGTTAGAGAATTTGAGCCAGGCAGCGTTATGTACATTAAAGTCCCCCATGATTATGGTTTCAGCTGTTGGATGGTTCTCCTGAATGTAGTCCAAATTGAGTGATAAAAACTCAAAGAGGTTGTTATATGAAGGTTCGTTAGGTGATAGGTAAAGGCAGCAGAGGAACTTAGTCACTTTGGTATCAGATAGCTTAAACCACATCACATCAAAGTCTTTCGGTTCCAAACTCTCTTCACGCTGGCATGAAAGGTTAGCCTTAGCGTAAAGGCAGACTCCACCTTTGAACCTGAGTCGAGAATGGAGTTCGTAACCAGGACAAAGCATATGGACCTTGTTGGTGGACGAGTTTACTTGTGTTTCTATTAGAGCCAGAATATCCGGTTTTTTCGTCTGTAGGTGATGGTGGACGTCATTGATGTTCTTGTTGAGTCCACGGATGTTGCAAAAATTAATCTTTAATGTTGAGTCCCCTCGAGTACCTCTCGCCCGGAAATCCGAATGGAGAGGTATTTTGCTTCCGGAGTGTTTTACTCTAGGAGACTTCATCATTATTACATTATTAGGATGCACCTGAAAATAAAGGAAGAATTGGGGAAAAGGAAAGAGGGAGACCGGAAAGTATCGACCGAACACTGAAACATGGAATGATCCATTTCACAGCACACAAAGTCGATATGGTGGTATTTCACCGGGCGATGAGACCATCTTCCACCTACGGTTATCCTTTTAGTCGCCTCTTACGACAGGCAGGATTTACCCTGGGGCTATTCTGAAGCCGACCCCATACATTGGTCCATTGAGGCAAAAACGCGACTCATATGTAAAGAGTACTGGTACTTAAAAATACAACGCTGCTTCCTTACAAACATAAGGAAGATGAATCTCCGGAACGTGACCAATTCCTGAACAGTCCTGAAATATGCCCCGCCGCCAAAACGTATATAACCTGCGATCGTGACATACAATCTTTCAGGCTGAAGTTTTCGCTATCGAATTATGTGCAAGAGAGCTGACTAACAGACCTCTAGCAAACAAAAACATAAGTATACTATAAGACAGCCAGGCTGCTTTAAAAGAATTGAGCTCCAACAAGATAAATTCTAAACTTGTATGGAATTGCATCTCGAATCCATAGATTACCTTGGTGCGAACAACATAGTGACCCTGCTGTGGGTACCTGGGCACCAGAAGGTGGAGGGAAACGAAAAAGCTGACACCCTTGCAAAACAGGGGGCCGAATCTGCGTTCAATGGACCAGAACCGGTTTTTGGAGTCACTACAAGTGCCGCCAAAATAATTATTTTGGACTGGGCGGAGACGAAAATACTCACGTACTGGTCCGATATACCAGAGTTAAATCACTCAAAGGCTTTCTTACCTAAACCCTCGATAAACACAAATAAGCAGATCCTAGAATGGAGCAGGAATGACCTGCGAATTCTAACGGGACTGCTTACTGTCGTCTAAGATACCATCTCGGAAGGATAGATCTTAATCAACAAACGATTTTGCTGCTAAGAAGACGAAACTGCTGAACATATACTATGTTAATGTCCCGGCCTGGAAGGTTAGGCTAGGTTTCATGTGAGTGGGGCGTGGTCGCCCCTCCACCGTGACCCTTAGTAGGTCTATTGTGGCTCACCCCTAGAGGCTACAGTTCACCGCACAATCCAGCCCTTCTTACGAAGTTCATGGTTGTATAGGGTGAGATTTTTTTAAAATCGGTAAGTTCTAGGTTAGTGTAACCAAATATGTTGAACCTTATTCTTCCCAGGCCGGGGCATGAACATAGTATATGTTCAGCAGTTTCGTCTTCCACGCAGCAGAATCGACAGTCCGTTTGTTGGTTTAGATCTATCTTTCTGAGGTGGTATCTTAGACGACAGTGTCCCGTAAGCAGTCCTGTTAGAATACGCAGGTCATTTCTGCTCCATTCTAGGATCTGCTTAGTTGTGTTTCTCGAGGGTTGTAACGGTAAAAACGCCTTCGAGTGGGTTAGCCCTGGTATGTCGGACCAGTACGTGAGTATTTTCCTCTCCGCCCAGTCCGAAATAATTGTTTTGGCGGCACTTGTGGTGACTCCAAAACCGGTTCTGGTCCAGTGAACGCAGATTCGGCCCCCTGTTTTGTAAGGGTGTCGGCTTTTTCGTTTCCTTCCACCCACTGGTGCCCAGGTACCCACAGTAGAGTCACCCTGTTGTTCGCACCAAGGTACTCTAAGTCCCGGCCTGGAAAGAATAAGGTTCAACGTATTTGGTTACACCAACCTAGAACCTACCGATTTCAAGAAAATCTCTCCCCATACAATCATGAACTTCGTGAGAAGGGCTGGTTTGTGCGGTGAACTGTAACCAATAGGGGTAAGCCACAATAAACCTACTAAAGGGCGCAGTGGAGGGGCGACCTACGCCCCACTTACATGATACCTAACCTAACTTAACCTAGAAATGTCACAAACCTTATAAAAGCCGACAAAACAACATGTCCCGAAGATGGCATCCACTCGCGATGGCGAAACGTCGAGAATTATCTCAAGCTTACGACGGCCTTTAAATCCGAAAAACCATTCACCACTTAAGAATGGCCGCGAAATTCTTTCACAATTTGTTATTTTATTTTTGCATAATGAATATAAATAAATATTACAATAGCACATCTCTCACGTGAAACCGGCTTTTTGATTTTGAGTGATTTTTTTTAGTCTTTTTTGTGTGATCGCGATAAAATAGCCGCTAGCGATTTTGTGCTGCATCTCTCGTACTCTCATCTTTGGATAATTGATGCAGTTACCTGTTTATTCCAGTTCAATACGTTCATATCTAACGGTTAAAAAAGAATCTTAGTTCTAGATTTATGTAAGTACCGAGAATTATTTTTTCTACGGAAAATTTCAAACCAGTGAGGCACAAATTAATAATAGCTATACGCTGTTTTTATATGATGAATAACACGACGGCAACGTAATGGAAAAATCAAGAAAATTACGGTTGGCCAGTGCGGAGTTGGATCTCTGCGCTACCAAGCTGAACCGTCTAAGGTGTGTTTAACTTGTAAAGATGGTATAGTAAAAAAAATTAATTAAGACTATAAGGAAGTCAAGATTTACTATATTTTTAAAAAATTAATCACTTTTTGCTTTTATTTTGTTGGATTTAAATGTTTATTTACCAGAAAATCAAGTATTTCCAACTTACGAATCAAAAACTCATGATTCATGGTATCAAAAGCTGTTAAGAAGTCTACATAAACTAAATTAATTTGATTTCCAACTTCCAGAAATTAATTAAGATTATAAGGAAGTCAAGTTTTACTATATTTTTAAAAAATTAATCACTTTTTGCTTTTATTTTGTTGGAATTAAATGTTTATTTAACAGAAAATCAAGTATTTCCAAATTACGAATCAAAAACTCATGATTCACGTTATCTAACGCTGTTGAGAAGTCTGCATAAACGGAATTAATTTGATTTCCAACTTTCAGAAATTAATTTAGACTATAAGGAAGTCAAGTTTAACTATATTTTTAAAAAACTAATTACTTTTTGCTTTTATTTTTTTGGATTTTAATGTTCAGTTAACAGAAATTCAAGTATTTCCAACTTACGATTTAAAAACTCATGAATCACGTTATCTAACGCTATCTAACGCTATCTAACGCAGAAGTCTGCATAAAGTGAATCAATCTGATTTCCAACTTAGAGCATTTAAAATATCATTTTGATACAGTAGCAAATTAGTCACAGTTGATTTTCCTGTTGTGCTGCTAATTGGCAATAGGAAAAAAATCACGGAGTGGGCGACATCTATTATTGATCGTAGGAACATCTCGAGGTGTAAACAACAAACCAACCTCCATTTGTTTATATGGGTGAAAAGTGAACTTTATATATTATTCTGAGCAATTTAAGCATTAAAAGTGTTATATTTGAACGATATTTTGTAAAGAATTGGTGTTAATAAACCACAAAATTTGAAAATGCAAAGGATTAAAAAAGGGGATATGGAGAAAAATGGCGAAAAATATGCTTTGTTTCACAATGCTCCACATATGGCAATTCAATTATATCTTTATATAAATTTCCTTCTAATCCTAAGTCAGCTCAGAAATGGATCTCATGCATAAACTGTTGATTTTTTCATTAGTCAGTTCCATATAAAATGATGTGCCAGCATTAAAAACCTCTTCACCTTCCTTAATTGGTCAAACACATTCACCCACATACAATTAATATTTCGACTTATGATAGATCAAATGAAAAAAAAAGGATCTGAAACATTTTACCTCTTCGAAAGCAAGGATTCCTCAGTAGAATTATCATATTTATGAGGCAGAATTGTCAAATATTTTGGGTTATTTCGAAACACGTTTTTATGATTTCAGTAATGAGTTATTGCAGATTTCAACAGATATACATCTCAAAGCCACAGCATCTGATATAAAATTCTGGTCTTTTATGTCTGAAGATAAATATCCGAATCCAAGGCAAATCGCCCTTCAACTGTCGGCAAGGTTTGGGTCAAATTACTTGTGCGAGTCTGCATGTTCTGAAATGAAGATAATTAAGTCGAAATATCGCAATAGATTAACTAACGAACATTTGTTATTAAGCTTGCGATTAGCACTCAGTAATTACTTACCATCTTATGAAAAGTATACTGAGGACATGCAGTGCCATGCTTCAACATTCAAAGTCACTCTTTAAAGTTTAATACCAGAACTCTTTTTTTTTTGTAATACCCAATAAACTCATCTTCTTTAGGTGCCCTGTCCTCCTCAGACGTTGGCAATCATCAGCGCTATCTGAACCTTGTCTACAGTAGTACTCACTCCATACCATTGTCTTAAGTTTTTTAGCAAGGATATCTTTCTTCTATCCGGGCCTCTTTGTCCTTCGATCTTCCCTTCTATAATAAGCTTACACACTCACAATTTCGAATAATTAAGAGGTTTTTTATTGATATTTTAGAGCAGACCTACAATTACCTTGACTAAAAAATGCACATTGTGCGGTAAAACTAATATCTATACCACATATGCACCCTACCTAGACGATAATCCTGCATAACACATACTTGCGGCTTCTCAGAGTCGTTCGATCGTAGTCTAACAATATTGAGGTAGATCACCAGTTTGAGCACCCCTGATCTTGACTGTATCACTTTAATAAGACACTTTAATGTTATTTTGTTGCTGTTGCACGCGTATGTGATTATTGCGCTTCCAATGAAGACGTGTGTCTTCGGTTTCTGATTCGTACACTTATATTACCATTTTTTTGGCGAATATTTTACTAGATAAGTTGCAGGTAAAATCTCTTTCACTATATTCGTGCGGTACTGCTACCATCGATGTTCCACTATAATTGTACCTTTATTCTTTAGTTATAATTTATTCAAACATGTTAGAAATAGTGATAAATAAATGGACAATCATTAAACGGAAACAATTTTGCAAAAAATTTAAGGGTGGCTGTTAAATATTTTCATTTTTTTTAAAGAAAAAGAAAATCATCATCATTATCGTAAACAAATTCCATTTTTACCCACAGGAGTCGGCTGAATATTTATCATAGTTTATTGTAGAAAAAAAACTTACAAACTTCCTGCAAATCCTGCAGCTTTGTTTTCGATGACTGTTGGCTCAGGAGGTTTGCACATTATTATTAATTCTTGATCCGATTGCATTACAACTCCGGGAAATTGTGGAAACCATACTCGAACATGAACAAAACCCTGCAAGAAAAAATCTTTAGTTTCTATTTTTTATACCAACAACATTTTTTTGATATGATTACTGCTATTTTAATCTTTCACAAAAACGTACATATAGTCACACCCTTTTTCCGTAACTCAAAACGAAAACTGAAGTATAAGTATAAAAAATTTGGTGGAGAAATAATTGACTAGCTCTTCTTTTGGAGCAAACTTCAACGGGTTGATGACAACATTACTTTGAAAGCTAACTTAAGATCTAAGTTTTTGAACATTACTCCCAATAATAGCAATAAAGGTTTTCTTTATGACAAAATGGAATCTCAGTTACGTGCTTTGGAAACACTTTATGTAACCCGAGACACTTGCGCAGCTGTTACATCTTTTAATACAGTTTTGCCTTCCCAAAGATCTCATAAGATTATGACAGAGAAGTAGTTTTAATAAAACCAAATAGCTACCCTTAAGGACCGCTTACATAAATTAATGAGTATTCTCGAAAAGGAAATTAAAAATAAAAAAATAATAGCTCTGGCTACATCGGGATTTGATATCCAAAACAAATCCAAGAAGAAAGATGATATATCAAATAAGGTTTTTCCCAGAACTTCTGGGTTAATTAATAATAAGTTTTAAAAGAAATGTTATTTCTGTATTTCCTTTTCATTCGAGTAAAGTTTGTGCTGATTCCAAAAAGTGGACAGTGAAACATTAATGTCTCAAATGTTCAAATCTGAACAGATTTCTGAGAAATGTGTGAATGTTACGTGCAACATTTATAGTGTAAGACATTATGCCACTATGTACCCTAAACCTAATGATTCAGAAGCAACCTGCTACACCTAAGGTATTCATGCAACAGAAAGATTATATTTACAAACTTAAATGTATAAAAAATGGTAAAATAATAATAATAAAACTAAATCCCGCCTACGGCACTTGTGTCTTACGGAAACTTGTCGCGCGTGCACTAAAAAAAGCCTTATCGACTCCTAATGAAATATACTATTTTTTAATTTTAATAAGCCTGTATGTACACTTAAGGTTTTTTAATAGTTTCTGAGAGATAAGAAAGAAGTTTTGCACAGCCATGAAGCCTAAATACATCGATTAGTTAGCTCGTTTTATGGTTCTAAATTAAAATAATACGATTGGATTTGTTTGGGGTTAATCCATTTTTAGTGATTTTTAATAAAATTCCTTGACGCCCTCACGTAGTTAGTAATTATAGATTTTTTAGTTAGTTTGATATATACAGAAAAAATATGGTTGTATAGATCCGCGAACTGATCATTACATCCCCCAAATTTAATCCAATCGAGAAATCAAGGAGTCATGAAACCCTAATATTTTGATATTTTTCCTTCAAGTAATTTAGTTAATAAATAATTTGAATATTTAAATTTAAATGTTAAAATACATTAAATTTTATTTGTTTACCGACCCGAATAAGTATTAATTATCAGCATTTGATTTTTATTCATTTCATACAATTATTTAAAAATTCTTTTTCAGTATTTAAATTTATTAATTTCACGCTGCACATTTGATGGCCAACTTTTAGAGTTTAGACAGAGTTTCATAGGTCACACCTGCTGACATTTTCGACTCCGCAAACAACTTTGTAGGTTATGAGCGGCTAAGAACCCGGTTACTGCGATTGGGCAAAAAAAACTTTAACCATATAGCTACATTTGGAACTCCAACAGCCTTTGGAAGTTGGTAAAACAACTGGGTGTAATATATCTGGATCTGGATGTAGTACCCTTGCTCGGTAGGTACTTTAAGGTTACGGGAAAACTCTTGTTGAATAAAAGAGGAACGTTAAACTTAAAATACATTTAATTTAATTGTACGACTCATCGTCGACTTTCAAAAGGCATTTGATAGAGTCCAACACCCAAAACTCCTAAAGATACTAAAGAAAAAAAACATCGATAACAAAAACATAAGAATAATATCCAATCTCTATTGGCACCAAACACCACGAGTCAAAGTCGAAGAAGATCTGAGTGAGGAGATTAAGATATGCCGAGGTGTTAGACAGGGATGTGTATTGTCGCCTCTCTTGTTCAATGTATATAGTGAAGGCATCTTTGAAGAAGCGCTGTCAGAGGAAACCGGTGGTATTGTCATAAACGGGGAAATAATTAACAACTTGCGATACACAGACGATACCGTTATCTTCGCCGACAGTCTGGAAGATCTACAACATCTGGTTGAGTTAACAAGCATTTTCTGCAAGAAATATGGCCTAGATATGAACCTAAAGAAAACCAAAGTCATGGCAACTTCAAAAAACCAAAGCACAAATCACAATAGACCATCTATAAATATTAATAACATCAACCTGGAATGGGTATCCTTCTACAAATATCTTGGCACATGGATAACTGAAACAGCAGAACACGCAAAAGAAATCAAGTATAGAATTGATGTAGCTCGCAGCACTTTCATAAAAATGAATAAAATACTCTGAAGCCGAGATATAACACTAGAACAGAGAACCAGAATGCTAAAATGCTATATATTCTCCATTCTATTGTATGGAATGGAGGCTTGGACACTGAAATCAGAAATCATCAAGAACATAGAAGCATTTAATTTATAGGAGGATGCTGAGAATACCATGGGTTGACAAGGTTTCAAATGAGGAAGTACTACGCCGAATGAATAAAGCCAAAGAAATTAGTAACACCATAAAAAGTAGACAATTAGAATATCTAGGACATGTTCTGAGAGGAGATAGATATAATATCCTTAAGCTAATTATTCAAGGCAAAATAAAAGGCAAGAGAACGATTGACAGAAGAAGAATCTCTTGGCTGCGCAACTTGAGGGAGTGGTTTGGTTGCACGTCCGCAGAACTCTTCAGGCGGGCGATTGATAAGGTCCGAGTAGTGGTGATGATTTCCAATCTCCGATAGGAGCGGAATTTCAAGAAGAAGAAGAACGACTCATCGTTTCTATTGTTACTGTCGTGAACTTGACCGGTGACCGAGTGCTGACTAAACAAGAGCAGCGTCATCGATCAACAAAAGTAAACTAGAAGTTCGATAGTAATATATACAAAATAGAAACGTGAAGTATAAACAATACGTGCGTTTGATAAACATTTCGAATGAGTTCAATGAGTTGATGTTTATAATTCCCGTGAATGGTCTCTTATTAAACCTTTTTACATATTTTCTTGGCTAAGGGCACTACATGGGGCAGGAGGAGCTGTAACCACACAGGTCGGAGTACATACTTTGACCTCCAGTCAATCTAACCTAATGGAAAACAATTTTTTTGTTGCTTAAAAATAAAACAAAATACTTACATTCCTCTTGAGAACTCCGCAACGACTAAAATCCAAAATTTTTAAAATATACTTCTGTCCCGTCGTGTCGTTCGGGTCCTGCCTGATCTGACAGGTTGAGTCCGTTTCTGCCTCTACTCCTCGATCGTCTGCAAAGAGCGGATTCCCTTTAAATCCTTCCGGTTTTTTTAATTTCGCTATTATCGAGTCTCTTGAGCCAACGCTGTTGCCTATCGCAAACGTGCACTGTATTTCGGAAACTGCAACAAAACATTACGGTCAGTTGCTTTTAAAATATAACTTACCTTTTAACAGGTGAGAGGAGTTAAGCTGTGCCTGAAAATTGTCTATTGGCAATGCCAGACAAGCGATACGACATCTGGTGGACAAATCTGAACTATAATTAGTCAGTAGTCCGGTTTTTTTACGTAATAGATAGTGCTTTGCTTTCATCAATTATTAAGGTATTTTTGATTGATTTTAAAAATTCGATGAGTCGGTATTGTTCAGTGTCTCTTTGTAATTACTGGGGAAAAAATCCTGAACTTTCGATCCATTTGTTTCCGAAACCCGGGCAACGAAAGAAATTGTTGCCAATTTTAGATCAGGTCTCAAAATCCTGCATACGGTTTCTTGATTTAATAGAAATAAAAAATAATATGCCCAAGTGTTTCGAAGGATTTTAGGATGTTCGAATTGTTCTGGATTGTACAGAAATACACATATTCAGAGACCAAAATGCTTATGTTGCCGTATAAAATTTAACTCCCAGTATAAATCCCACAAAATAGTTTATGACAGGTATATCATCCCTGGTGAAATAATTACTTTCATTAGTAAATCATATGGACGTCGTGCATCTGATAAGTTGATATTAGATCAAAGTAATTTAATCACAAAATTGACAAAATCAATTGATGCAATTATTGCAGACAAAGGATTTATGATTGATGATTCATGTAAAATATTCAAAATAAAGTTTATAAGACCACCTTTCCTGACAGACAAAAAACAACTGAGTACTGAAGAGGCCTTACTAAATTAAAAAATAGCTGCAGCTCGTGTACATATTAAGAGAGCAAATCAACGTATCAATGTTTTTAAAATTTTGAATGGAAAACTGCATACATACATATAGTGACATAAAGTGACGCATTTTTCCCGTAAGGGTAGGCGAGACCACTTCCTTCCACTTGCTATGGTTCTTACACACATCTTTTGCTTTCTCTACTTCCATAAGTGCTTTCATACATGCTCGTTGGTTATTGGTACTCTTGACCTGGCCTTTCTTCAAAACAATGTTGATCTGATCGAGATATGTTCGCCGAGGTCGACCTCCACCGACTTCCGTCCATTCACATTATAAATTTGTTTTGTCAATCTTCCTTTATCCATCCTTTCTACGTGTCCAAACCATCTAAGCATTTCTTTATCTATACTTGTAACCACATCTTCTTTTACACCACAGCTTTCTCTTATCTCACTATTTTTTACTTTATCCAACCGAGCTACTCCGGCTATACTTCTCAGACTACTCATCTTCACAGCATTAATCCTATTTTCATGCTTCTTCTGCCAAACCCAGCATTCACTACCATACATAAGTGTAAAAACCAATACTGCTCCTTGCACAGCCAAACGTGCCTTTTTTAACACTTTCTGGGTGTTAAACTATGCAGTACCCATTCATTTGATTTCCTGCCAACACCCTTCGCTCAATGTCACTGTCATACTTTTCTTCTCTCGTAAACTTTGAACCCAAGTATGCAAACTCATTTACTTGTTCCACTATTTCTCCTTTAATCAGAACTTCACAGTTTGTCATGCTTTCTTCTCTTTCAAAACCCATTATTTTTGTTTTATTACATTTATTTTCATTCCCATGATTTTCAGGGCATCATTTTTTTTTTTTTATGTTCTGGTTCCCACGAAAAGGGATATCCTGTAATGTTCAGAGAACATCGTGGGAACCAAGGGAAAGAAGGTAGGAGTTGGTGTTCTTCTTAAATTTCTGGAGGTTGTATGCCTCGGGGAACACCTCCCTAGTCAATGAGTTCCAAAGCCTCGCAATTCGTTGGATGAATGAGTCTTTGGAAAGTGATGTTCTGCAGGTCTCCAAGGTGACTACGAAGGGGTGTGAAGACTGAACTTGACGGGTTAATCTCGAAGAGACTGCCAAATGAGGAACGATTGTTGATATTTCAGAAGAGCATCGCCCATGAAAATATCTATAAAATAGAGACAAATCGCCAACTTTTCTATGGTGTTCCAGACAAGTGAGAGAGTTTGTAAGCGAGGCATCACCGACGAGACGAATTGCCCTTTTTTGGACAGAATCCAGTAGCTTCAGGATATGTTTAGGTGCTGCACTCCAAATATGGGAACAGTACTCCAGTACAGGTCGGATCTGTGCCTTATAGATCATAAGCAGCTGACTGGAGGTGAAATAGCTCTTGGCACGAAACAAAAAACCAAGTTTTTGGGATGCACTTTTGGCAATGGACCTCACGTGATTTTCCCAGGAAAGGTTATTGCTGATAGTAATACCAAGCATCGATATGGATGACTTCAGTGGTATGGTTACTCCTGACAAAGTTATGTTAGGCACAGTGAGATCGGCTTTACTAGAGAAAAGACATGCTTGTGTTTTGTTTGCATTGAATTCTACCAAGTTATTGGATCCCCATTCGAGAATTGTTGCTAAGTCCATATTTATATTGTTAACATTTCTTCCTCGTTCATTTCTGGTTTCACGGGCTGATATAGGGGCCCTGGAAGAGAAAGCGGTATGGAGGGTACTATCATCGGCAAAGCTGTGTACGGGACATGAAGTTGCTTTCAATAGGTCGTTGATGTGAAGTAAAAATAGTGTTGGTGCTAGAATGGATCCTTGCGGAACACCAGCATTTATGAGTAGAGTGTCAGATGAAACTCCATCGACCACTACATGGAGAGACCTGTTTGAGAGAAAACTAGCAAGCAGAGAACACAGCTGAGGGGGCAAGCCATAAGATGGAAGCTTGGCGAGGAGTCCCTGGTGCCAAACTCGATCGAACGCCTTGGAGATATCTAATACCACAGCTAAAGTTTCTCCATACTTTTCAATAGATAGCTGCCATATATGTGAGACGTATGCGAGCAGGTCACCAGTTGATCTCTGATGGCGGAAGCCATATTGCCTATCATTGATAATTCCTGAGTCTTCCAGATATTTCATGAGCTCGATGTTGATGGCTTTTTCCATGACCTTTGAAATAATAGATAGCAGTGCGATAGGTCTGTAGTTGCTAGGTAGGGTCTTTTTGTCTTTTTTAGGGACTGGCTGTACTCTTGCAATTTTCCAATTGGACGGAAATACTCCCAAATTGTAAGAGTGGTTGAACAACTTGCAAAGAACAGGTGTTAGTTCAGGGGCACATTTCTTGAGAACAATCGGCGGGATTCCGTCAGATCCACAGGCTTTGTTGGTGTTGAGACCCAGCAAAATCTTTCTGATAGTACGTTGGCGAAAGGTGATCTCGGGCATGTGACTGTCAATAGGTGTAATGTTCGAGGGTCATGCATAATATTAACCATCGCCTGCAACTTCTCTTCAGATGACGCTGATATGACTTGATCATCGGCGTAAAGAAGGCATTTGACGATCAAATCATTCATTTTTAATCCATACGCACTCTCTTTCAAATCTTTTAAACAATCATCTATGTATAAGTTAAACAGCCATGGCGAAGCCACACATCCATGTCTCACACCTTTTACGATGTTAAACCAGTCCATACAAGCTCTTTTTATCCTGTCACAAGCAGTGGAATCCTCGTAAAGTGATTCCAGTGCTCCTATTAAACTACCGCTCACCCCAGACACAGATAATGTCGACCACAATTCACTCCTCACCACTCTGTCATAGGCCTTTTCCAAATCTATAAAAGCGCAATAGACCTTCTTGTAAAGCATTAAAACGCATTCCTCCCCTTTTACCATACTACCATCTTGGTTTTTGATTTTTTACAGTTGCGAGGTAGTGGTCATCAATTCCCATGATCCATTACATTTTCTGTATTGCCATGATCCATCATATTTTCTGTATGGCCTGTGCGGTTATGAATCTATCAAGCCCAATTTTAGCAAACAACAAGTTTTTATGCTAATTTTACCTACTTCAAATAAATATTCTTCTTGTTAATTCGGTCATAGTTTTGTATAAATTAAAAAAACAGTGCTTAAGACTAATTAATTAAAAATATGTTAAAAAAAAACTTCTAGTGCTGGCTAGGTAATAAACATCGGCTTTACAAAACTTTATTGATGAAATGACCAAGGAAGGGAAAATCACTGCGAATTAAATTTGAGCTTTGGTCCAAGAGTGAAAAATGACTAATAGTTAATGAGATAATGACTTTTAATTAAAAAGAAGCAATAAAAGATTTTTGGTTTGTACTCTACAGGGTTTCTTGAATGATAAGCAATAGTGACTTTAATGGAAAGTAAGCTTTACACTATATACGGTGTACTTGGTACTTAAACGTAAATGTTTATATCTTCAAACTTAAGTTCATCAATGTCGGATAATTTTACTTTTTATGTGCCGATTCAGAGATAAACTTGGCAATTACTTTATTAAGTGCAGTCTTAATGGTGGGCACATTAGCTAGGTGATGATGTGTATCGCGTGGTCAAATGACCTACATGGTAACGCCGCCGTTAGGAGTTTTTTCAATCTTAAGTGTATCAGGTGTGAGAAAATTAAAAAAAAACAAAGGCGAGAGGTAAACTATGATAGCGAGAAAGAAATTTATGTATTATTCAGTTGTCTTTTAAGGCTTTTAAAACACGCATGGGTAATGATGGAAAAATAAGGTAATTGGTATCATTATCATTATATGTACGTCTGGGAAGGAGCTGCTTTATCAATACTTTAAATCTCTCTATATTGTTACGTTTATGGGCTCTTTAAATAAGTGGCACAATCAAAAAGTCTTTAGTTTCCAAACAAAAATTTAAGTACTTAATTGGAGTAAAACACTACTGATTAACAATATGCTGATCTAATCTTACTAATAAATTATACAACTTGTATTACTTCTTTATTATTTTCTTTAATGTCTCTGTTACTCTGCAAAACTGAATTTAAATTAAGGCAGCGATGCGAAATCCTTACATAGTCCAATCGACAAAATTTTTGAGAGCATGGGATTTTTCTACAAATTTCATGACAATGTGAAAGTGAAAATTCAATGTAGGTTAGGTTAGGTTGGGTATCATGTGAGTGGGGCGTAGGTCGCCCCTCCACCGCGACCTTTAGTAGGTCTATTGTGGCTCACCCCTAGAGGTTACAGTTCACTGCTCAATCCCGCTCTCACGAAATTTATGCTTGTATGGGGAGAGATTTTCTTGAAATCGGTAGGTTCAAGGTTGGTATAACAAAATATGTTGAACCTTATTCTTCCCAAGCCGGGGCATAAACATAGTATATGTTTAGCAGTTTCGTCTTCCACGCAGCAGAACCGACGGTCCGTTTGTTGGTTCAAACCTATCTTTCCGAGGTGGTATCTTAGACGACAGTGTCCTGTAAGCAGTCCCGTTAAAATTCGTAGGTCAGACCTGCTCCATTCCAGGATCCGCTTAGTTGTGTTTCTCGAGGGTTTAGGTAAGAACTCCTTCGAGTGAGTCAACCCTGGTATATCGGACCAGTACGTGAGTATTTTTCTTTCTGCCCAGTCTAAAATGATTGTTTTGGCGTCACTTGTAGTGACTCTAAAAACCGGTTCTGGTCCACTGAACGCAGATGTTTTGCAAGGGTGTCGGCTTTTTTGTTTCCATCCACTCTTGGTGCCCAGGAAAAAAAAATCTATGAAATAAAGGTCCTTTTTTTTGCCATCTGCGTGTTGATCGTTTATTATTTTTTTTTCAGTAATAAAACTACCCTTATCATACAGTCCATTTAAAACCCGAATAACGATTAAAATTTCAGTTGTGTCTTGCCCAATGTAGCAGTAAAATTTTTCCCTGTTAACATTTCATATTTTTAAAATAAAATTGTTTTCATAATAATCTGCGAAATAAGGTTTTTCAGTAATTTTAACTGTTTTTTCAAATTCTTTGACGAACAAACTAATAGATATTTTCAAATAGCGTTAAGAAATTTAACGATTAAATTATAAATAATGACTTTTTTGTAACATTTTAATAATACTGTTATTTGCCCAGAATGTGGGGTCAATAATTTTCTAATTATATTCTTTGTTTTATAAAATACGAATTAAGCTTTACTGCACACTTTTTTCAAGATGTTTACCAATTTGTATCTAAATTAACTAGAGCAATATTGTTACTACAATTATAAAACTCCGGAAAAAGGTTGTATGTACTTTGTAATATTTAATGTATAGGGCAAACTGCCAAAAGGCTATAGTACACAATTCTTTAAAATCAATTCTCAAACGTTTTCGGCAACATTGCTATCATCAGGAGAGAATTCTGAAAAGTGAATTAATTATGTGAACATTCGTTCGTCACAAATTTTTTAATTAATATTGTTAAAAATTGTTGAGGTTAGTTGGTTAGGAAAAATTCCTTATATTCATGGAATCTCTAATCAAATTGCGAATTACTTTAATGATTTATCGTCAAATGTCAGAATTTCTTTTAAATCCCTGAATAATCTAGGCAATATACTTATGAATACGAAAGACAAAATTACATTTTTAGGTAAAAGTGGTATTTATAGATTGTCATGTTTTGATTGCAATAGTACTTATATTGGTAAAACTTCTAAGAAACTTTCAGTTAGAACACGTGAACATTTAAATAGACCACAAACTTCGAGTTTTGGGGAACATATTAAAAACAGTAATCATAATTTTGACTTCAATACTGGCATAACTATCCTACACAACGTTAATGGTTACAATTTACAACTTGATCTTCTTGAAGATTTGGAAATTACAAATGAAATTTCAAAAAAAATAATTGTCTAAATACCCAAATACATCTTAACCGATTGTCTTCCTATCTTTAAACTTTTGAAAGAAAATCTATTCTCACAAATAAGTTAACTCCTATTTAAGTTTTTATCACACAATGTCTTGTTTGACATCTTTGATAAATTTTCTTTTTAAATTTCTCTATCAATAATTAACTACTTTAGCAATATTTACATTATGAATATATATATATATATATATATATATATATATATATATATATATATATATATATATATATATATAGGTACATATATATAGGTCAGCCATAAAGCGTGGAAACTATTAAAGCGATTAAACAGCGACCCAACTCACTCAAGAGCCCATGCCAATGTAACAGCGGATCAAATAGCCACTCAGCTCGTAAGAAATGGCAAGCCAGACCAAATGCCCCCCAAAAAATCAACCTATATTAATCGAATAGAAGGTGACGAAACGACCGAACTGTCCACTCCCTTTACCATGGAAGAGCTTAACATCGCCATAAAGAAATGCAAACCACGGAAGGCCGCTGGACCGGACGACATCTTGACTGAGCAGATCAAGCATTTTGGGCCAAAAGCAAAAAAGTGGCTATTGGATATGTTTAATGCCTGTCTTCAACAGTGCAAATTACCCAGCATCTGGCGAAAAGCTAAGATCATAGCTGTCCTCAAACCAGGTAAAGTAGCTATCGACCCAAAGAGCTACCGCCCGATCTCGCTGCTGTGCCACACGTATAAAATCTTCGAAAGATTAATATATAACCGCCTATCCGTAGCTGTGGACTCAAGTCTCATACCTCAACAGGCCGGATTTCGTCCCGAAAAAAGCTGTACGGCACAAGTGTTAAATCTAACTCAGCATATCGAGGACGGTTTCCAAGGGGGATATATAACGGGTGCCATTTTTATCGACCTCACAGCAGCATATGACACCATCAATCTTCGGCTCCTGATGCAGAAGATATATCATACAACCAAAGATATTAACCTTACAGGCATCATCAGGAACCTGCTCCAAAATCGGAGGTTCCAGGTGGAGTTTCAGGGAAAGCGAAGTAGGTGGAGAAACCAGAGAAATGGCCTGCCACAGGGAAGCGTATTGGCACCACTACTCTTCAATATTTATACCAACGACCAATCCCTCCCTGAAGGCACAAACAGTTATATATACGCAGACGATAGGGCAATCACAGTACAAGGGAAAACATTCGAAGAGGTGGAACAGTGTCTGAGTGCGGCACTAGTGGAGTTGGATCTGTACTACCGTTATAACCAACTGAAGCCAAATCCTATTAAGACTCAGGTATTCGCCTTCCATCTTAAGAATAAACAGGCATTCAGAAGGCTACAGATCGAATGGAAGGGGGTACAATTGGAGCACTGTCCTAACCCTAAATACCTGGGCGTAACACTGGATAGGGCTTTAACATACAAACGTCACTGCCTCAATACCAAACTGAAGGTCAGCGGAAGAAATAACATAATCCGCAAGCTGACAGGTTCTAATTGGGGAGCTAAACCCAAGGTCCTCAAAACCTCAGCACTCGCCCTCTGTCACTCTGCCGGCGAGTATGCATGCCCAGTCTGGTATAGATCAACGCATGCAAAACAGGTTGATGTCGCACTCAATGAGACAAGCAGAATCATCACCGGATGCTTGAAGCCAACACCTCTGAACAAGATCCACCACCTAGCTGGCATCGCCCCTCCTGCCATCCGCAGAGAGGCAGCTGCACTCAAAAAACGATCCAAAGCAGCAACATCTGAACGCCACCCCCTCTACGGTCTCCAACCGGCGCATCAGCGATTAAAATCAAGGCGAAGCTTCCTCAGATCGACAGAAGACTACGAGGAACCTAAAACCAGAGTGGACCTTTGGGGGAAGACTTCAAACCAACACTGGATGATACCGACGGAAGAACTTGCACCAGGAAGCGACGAAAACTGGGAGACCTGAAAGGCGCTAAATAGACTGCGTACGTGCACAGCGAGGTCGAGAGACACCCTTAATAAGTGGGGCTACCGAGTGGACTCAACTCTTTGCGACTGTGGTGTATTACAAACCACGCAACATATGTTTACTTGCCCACTGTGCCCCGCCAAATGTACCATAGAGGACCTTGTGGCAGCGAAGCCAAATGCAATCGACGTCGCCCGCTTCTGGGCAAAAAATGTTTAAGTTTTTATATTGACAATTTATGTTGTACTCTTGCGTCTCTGCTATAGTGAACGTGTTTACGTCTAATTTTATTGTATTGTGTACTATTTTGTGTATATTTGGTGCTTATTGTGTTTTATTTTGTGACGCTTCTGACACGAATAATAATAATATATAGGTACATACAGCAGTCATAATCCTCACATCTATTTTTTTGCTGTCGGGCTTCATTATACTATTATAGTTTATTGCAATAATGCAATTTTCTATAATAACCTAACCTAACCTAACCTAACTTAACTTTTTTCTTACAAATAAGATGTTGATGTAATGTTCATTTCCTATGTTGACCCTTTATTAAGAATTCTGACAAAAGAGTTAATTTTTGATTTTTTCAAATACTAACATTAACAATTTTTAACAAGCCTTATTAAAAAAAATTTTCACGAACGAATTTTCACATAATTAATTCACTTATCAGAATTCTCCCCTGATGATGGCAATGTTGCCGAAAACGTTTGAGAATTGATTTAAAAGAATTGTGTACTATAGCCTTAAGGCAGTTTGTCATATACATTAAAAATTATAAAACTGTTAGATACTAAAGTGCGTCTAGTGTCTAACATTAAAGATATTTAAACAAAAAGTTATGATATTGTGTTAAGGTGTCGCCGCCTCCAAATATCCGATTTTTGAATTTATTGTCCATCTGTTTGTTTGTTTGTTTGTTCGCTTATTCACGCAAAAAGTACTGGACCGATTTTTGTGTTTACAAGATTATGATTAGGCTGGTGCAGTTCATTATAACATCATCTAAGGATGTCGATGGTTAATATAATGCACGATGCATTAAAATAAGAGGGATGAAATTAAATGTAAGCAAGACGAAAGTAATGGATTTAAAAAGGAAACATTATGAACTGCGAGGGGCTGATTAAAGGAGAAAAAGTGAAACAAGTGAATGAGTTTGTATACTTGAGTTCATATTTTACAAGAGACAGAAAGTATGACTGTAATATTGAGCAAAGGGTGACAGGGAAACAATTGAATGGGGCCCTGAATAACTTTATGATCACATTAAACATAACGAAATTACAACGGAAATTAAAATAAACTTAATTATAAACAGCTCCTTAAATGTATTTACAGTAGCTGTTTAAAGCGTGTTCCGTTATTTTGCAGGCAATAATATAACCTATTTTCAAATTCATTTCGCTGTTATTCGTATACATTTTTCAGTTATTCTAAGCTTTGGTTCTTTAATGTCATCGGGGGGAGTTTTGTGAACTAATGTATTTAAATAGCCCCTCAGAAAAAAGTCAAATGGTGTTAGATATGGAAATCTTGCCGACTATTCTGCCAATCCAATGTCTTGGAAATCGTTGATTTAGCCATTGTCTTACAGCTAGTGCGTAATGTGGTGTAGCTCCGTCCTGTTGAAGGTATATATTCTGTTTATTTAGCACCATATTTTCCTGTTCATAACCTAACTTGTGTTTCTAATGACCTAGTAATAAGCGAATCAATTTTATTTTCTAATCATTGTAGGTACAATTCTTTAGTTATGTTTTGATCAATAAAAAGTGGTCTAATTATCTCATTTTCTAGAATTATTTTCGCTGAGTATTATCCTGTCGAATCACGTGAGGATTTTCATCATCTCAGTACCTACAATTATCTTTATTAACAGAGCCATGTATACAAAACGTTGATTCATCACTGCAACAAATATTTCTAACCAAATTTGCGTCTTCTTGTATTTTTTGGGACATTGTTTCACGAAATTTAATTCAGCGGACGTAGTCGTCTTTACTAAGCTGATAATTAATTTGCATTTTATAAGGAAAAAACTTATGTAATTTTAAAACTTTGTGTATGGAATCAACAGAAAAATTCTTAAGTTTTAATACTTTTGGAAAGGAATAAAAAGGATCTATAGCAAAATGACCCAGTACTTCAATATGTGCAGCTTCGTCAAGAACTCTGGGATTATTATTTTTTTTTTTATTACAAACGGATCCAGTTTCTCCGAATTTCCCTACTAACTCCATGATGGTCTAGTGGCTTATATTTCTATCAAAATGCCTTTCATTAAAAGTTCGAGCTGTTCTTCGAGCGCACTTGTTTTGATGACCGTAAATAAATATTATGATGCTACAGCTACAAATAATGGCTAATCTAAACGTCACGAATAACTAACTAAATATATATATATATATATATATATATATATATATATATATATATATATATAAAGGTGAAATGTATTCATAAGTAAGTTAATTGATCCCTAATTAGACATCCATCTATCCAACAGTGGCGTAGGTCGTTTTTGTTATTGTCTCATGTTATTTCACAAATAGCAAAAATAAATCAGTACCACTTGGAAAAAGCAGTTTTAAACCTGCTCCTTGATTTAAAATTCGACGTATTTTTTGTTTTCCTTACATTTACGCAAAATTTAAAGTTATTTGGACTGGCTGGTTTTATAATGAAAACACTGTATATTTCTTTCTAAAACGAATTGTAGAGAAGCTAAATGCTTAATGCTTAGCTTTCCAAAGAGCTATCAGTACTTTAATGTTCATGTTAAGGAGAGAAGGGACTGTAATTAGAAAGATTCGTGTGGATTTTTTTGTTTTAAATATATCAATTTTTCTTTGGATGATCGACAAGATATAGAATCCAAAAGTTGTCACGTGCCTATTTTTTCCTTCTACAGTTCCATTATTAATTGGGTCTCTGATGATTTCGTATTCCTTAGGTACTCGTAAGTATGGTTGCATACCGTATTTTGTTGTAACTTAAATATATCATTCGTTGTATATAGTGTTGCATACCTTGTAGTGATAGGATTTAATTATTAATGGCTGTGACATTTTTGTTAATCGATGGAGATGGAGTGGGAGTTTTTGTTATTAGATTTTTGCTTTGATTTTTGGCCTCGATTGTCGTGTGTTGTCAGCTATATTATTGTTTGGTTTGCATTTCCGTGTGGATGGGCTGGCTATCAACACGGACGAGTGCGATTGTGAGTTTGGAACATAGATTTGCGAAGATTGTTGGCTGACGCGTGTCCCGTGTCATTTTTTTTTATATCCGGCCTGTGAGTCAGTAGTTTAGAGAGTTGTTGGGTGTCAGTCGTCGAAGTCGGGTGGTGGTGAGAGTTTTTGGAATGATTTGATATTAACACGTGAGCAGAACCTCTACGGTTTTTTCTTTCATATCTGGCTGTATTTGGGCCATCTTAATTGGATTTTGAAGAAAAACCATTTAATTTTTAACTTGACCATTCTATCTTACCTTTGTTGTTGATATTTTGGATTTTGGTGTCGAGTTAAAATATCCGCATGCGGGATCTGATGGAGGGAAGCCATTGTTAAGTAGCAGGTGCAGTTTCATAATCAATCCGGCCACAGGAGTAGGCCACAGGATTTTTGACACCACGATTAAGTTTCGTTTTAATTTATTAATATGGTACACTGTTGAAAACTATTTATTGCATTGGATAATATGCCAAGGCTGAACTTTGATTAAAGTAATATTCTCAATAGTTCTTTGTGTCCAAGTAAAAACGTTTTCTTCATACTTATTTGTAAATATCCTACAATATTGCTATTTTGAAGGACAGCCATCGTAAAAGGAAATATTTTTAAATAAGCTCGATTGTTTTAACCGTGTAAATCTTTATGTGAAAAAAAAAAACGTGAGTAAATTAGCAGCCGTACGTGAACGTTGATGAAGTATTGTTAAAAAGTTGACTTGTATACGTTTTTTTTTTGGTAACCTGATAAGGTTTGTTATTCTTACCTTTGTTTTAATTATTTTATGGAATCGTAAACTTTGGATTTTTGATTTATTGTTGTCTGTTAATTTTAATTATATTTGTCATAATTTTGTTGTTGAGCTGTGTATTTTAATTTATTATGTGAGTAAAGTATCCAATATATTTTTGCTATAATTTTATTTATTCGGTTCACCATAATCTTAGTTGTTTATCGTGTGGCTCTGCTAGTGCCTATAAGACCTAGGGGTTTCCGGCTTGAAACGTCTAAGTCGGTGGCGCGGCTCACTTTTATATTTTTATTTTTTTTCTTCTACCCTCTACGGCTGAGCTCGGGCATAATTTGCCAGTAGAGAGACCACTGGCAGAGTACTCTTTAGAGAACGAAAAAGACGTGGCAAAGTGTATGTATTTTCCTTTAAAGCTATTGCGTAATATGCTTCCATTGATTTATCTCTTTTTATTTCCGCCCAGCCATTAATAATAATACGTACCTTCATAATCTTGGGCGTATATCGTCACCTAAAACAAACGAATATAATAATTTAATAAACCTTAAATAAAAAATAACTACAAAAAGTTTAAACGTGAAACAAGTTATTAAAGCAATGCCGGTTGTCAAATGAAATGAACTTGGATGTATAAATTTATTCACACATTTTGTGTTATTAACACAATTGTTTTGATGTAACATAAAATTGTTGATAATTTTCTAGTGGGCAATTTAATCTTATTCTTTAGGTTAATAAAAAAAGTAAGTAATAAGTTATTTGAATAATTGAGAATCATAAAGTAAGGTAAAGGAATAAAATAAATTATGGTTAAAAAACACGCTTTAAGGGGTAATCAAACTAAAAAGTAAAAAATAATTTTTAATACAAGAATAAAATTAGTGACGAGAAAATTAATGTCACTGTCAAAAACATGTCAACTGTCACTGCTTTGTATGACATTTTTAAACTAGCTCTGCATTTCGGAATGAAAGCACCCTAAGCTTTTAGAACAGTAACATTAATTTTCTCGTCAGTAATTTCATTCCCATGTTAAGAATTATTTTTTAGTTTGATTAACTCTAAAAGCGTGTTTTTTAGTTTTTTTAAACTATAATTGATTTCACATTATTTTATTCTTTGGACAAATGTAGATTTTATTTTTGGAATGTTTTTGAAAATATTTCTCAACATCCATTACCATCAGTTTGTGAACAAAGGAGCTCCTTTTGATTTTCTTTTTTTCAACACCACATTTTATTGGCAAACCGTTCTAAAAACCTTTGTAAATACCGATTTTTCGACACTTCTGAGGCGGGTTAAATCAGTTTTTGGTCGACCAATTTTGAGCAAACTAACGCATTGTGAACCTTCTTCGCATTCTTTTATGGTTTAATAGTTTGCTGAAGCGAATATATTTATTTACGATAAGTAGCAACAATACCACGCTTGGGCATTCTCCTATAAATTCCGTTAGGAATATTTTAGTTAATAAAGTCATTTCACTCAACTAGGTCAAAAAAACTATATTAATTAGTTAAATTTAAAGAAGTTTAGATGAATTTCTCGCTGTGGTAATCTATACATATAAAATGCTTTGTCCTGAATGACTGACTGACGGATCAACGCACAGCCTAAACTTGGAGGGTGTGTTCTTTGTATGACGTAGGCATCCGATAAGAAAGGATTTTTCGAAATTCTGCCCCTAAGAGAGGAAAAACGGGGGCAAAGTTTATATGGGACAACGTGATTCCTTGGTCCAGTCTACTTCAAATTTTGCATAAACATTCTTTAACAGAATTGATGGAAGACGTGTTCCGTATTTTATTAAAACTCATCGCCTAACGGGGTTAAAAAGAGATAGAAAGTTATTTTGGGTGTGATTTGCATCGAAGTTGATATCAATACTCCTTAGTGCTTTTGATTTAAATTACATTTTATTTGACACATGTTTAAAAACTCAATCCGATTTTATTCAAAAAACGTTGAACTCACATAAAAGCTTGGTGCAATGCAATACTTTTTAAAATTGGAATGTCAAATATAAAAGAATATTTTTGGCCTTCAGAGACAAATCTGAGCCTTACCAAAAATATGAGAGTCCATCTTGTGATGGTGTTTTCCGAAACTGGATAATAATATAATTATCCCTACAGAGTTAGGTACAACTGTTTCCACTGTAGATGATGCCACCGATGATGCCATTCATTATCCGGTCGAGTTCCTAAATACCCTGAAGCCTCCTGGTCTCCCAACCCACATTTTAAAATTAAGAGTTGGCTGCACAATATAAATCCACCAAAATTAAGCAGTGGCACCAGATTGCAAATGAAAACATTGTATCGCAATGTAATCGAGGCAACTATACTGAAAGGTTGTTCTCGAGGAGAGTGTGTATTTATTCCTAGGATTCCCCTAACACCATCAAATTACCCTTTCGAATTCAAGAGAGTGCAGTTTCCTACCAAAGTCTGCTTCGCCATAAACATAAACAAAGCTCAAGGTCAAACTTTAAGGTAGCAGTAGAGAGTAGACTTGAGAGAAAGGTGCTTCTCCCACGGCCAGTTGTATGTGGCATGCTCCAGAGTAGCCTGGTGATTCTAGCACCCAAAGGAAAAACAAAAAATAATGTTTACAAAGAAGTACTGAGGTAGGTTTAGTATTTTGATTTCGTTGTAAAAAGGTAATACCCCCGTGTCACTTTCACCAGATCAAAGGCCGAGCTTCGTGTTCATAAAATATAACAACATTTTATTTTATTTTCGTGTTTATTTAACCTTTAAATCCCTACACTATAATAAAGATCGTTATATTTTATAAGTATTCAAATATTTTAACATAATAATTTATATATTTTAACACAATTAATAACGTAAAAAACAAATTAAAAATTTACCTTCCAAGTTCGTTTGTAGATCCCCAGAAAGTAAATTATTACTAGATGCATGTATTTATTGCTCTGACTGAGTTCGACCCTGACATTAACTGTGCATTAAACAATTAAAATACCAGGTAAAAAGGCGTTTTTATTAAAATGTTTTTACAAGCTAGAATATGTAGCACTTCTATTAAAATTTAGGTTGATTAACAATACTGCAAGGAAATTCACACGAAAGAGAAAAGAGATATCCTTTATGGTAAGTTAGCTATTCCAAATCAATTACACGCCTTTAATGCAGTCAATTACTTTACTGTGGATGATTTAAAGTTGCTATTAATGATAATCCCATATTTATTTATCGAGCCATATACCGGGTGACTCAAGTTTTCGTTCACAGCGAGTGAAAAAAAATTAAATAAATAAACACTATACGTTACAATCATTAGAACACCATTTTTATCCAATAAACTACATCACTGCACCAACTAATTGCCCATATTTACTCAAAAAGATCATTTGAATATAATAAACCGCTCGTGTTGGTATTTGTTGATTTTAAAAAAGCTTTCGACACCGTAGAATTACCGGCAATACTATCAGCGTTGGAACAAAGCAGAATAGACGACGGATATGCCAAATTAATAAAACATATATACAACAATGCAACAGCTCGTGTCAAACTCCATGAGCCTACAAACAAATATAGAATAGAACGAGGAATTAGACAGGGGGACACAATTTATCCTAAACTTTTTGCGGCGGTGTTAGAATACGCGTTTAAGGAAGTAAACTGGAATAGAAAAGGTATAAACATCGATGGCGAATACCTTAGTCACCTGCGTTTCGCCGACAACATTATAATAACAACTCATAGTCTAAGTGAAGCCAAAAAAATGCTTATAGAATTAAAACAAGCATCAACTTTCAAAAAACCAAGTTCATGGCAAATTTAGTACCCAATAATGTTATGGAAACTGACGAAGGTTCATGACTACAAATATTTAGGCCACGAAAAAAGATTTGGCAGAGATAATCAAACCTGCGAAATTCACCGCCGCATAAGTTTGGGATGGACAGCATTTGGCAAAATGCGTGACACCCTTAAAGGGGATCTACCTATCTGTTTAAAGAAAAGAGTCTATGGACAATGCATTATGCCGGTCATCACGTACGGTGCCGAAATACTCACTTTAACAAAATAATCTTCAACTAAACTAAAAGTGACGCATAGAGCAATGGAGGGAATATCGAGAAGAGATAGAATACCGAACACAATAATAAGACAGAGAACGAAATTAACTGATATTAACCAACGTATCACGCAAGCTTAATAGCCCGAATGACCGTTAATAAATGGACCAAAAGATTAATTGAATGGAGACCTAGAGAAAATAAAGAAGCAGAGGCAGACCACCAACTAGATCGAGCGATGACATACGAAGAATAGCAGGCAACTGGATAAACAAACCACAGGACAGAAAACAGTGGAAGGCCTATATCGAGCAGTGGATGCAAGTGGCTGGTGGATGATGATGATAATGACTCAAAAAGATTTAACCCACAGAGATCCAATTTAATAAAAATTTAATATTTCAATTGTTTTAATTTTTTTATTCCATTTAAAATTGAAAAGTATATCAGTACCTGAAACCACTGCTGTATCGTTGGCGTTTTCTTTACATTTTTACTTCTTTTTTTACTCGGCTACGTTAGAGGAATTTAAATTTTTATTTTTGGAGCATCTAAACCAAAAATATATTAAGAGGTGAGACTGCAATACCGCGTAACAGCACTCTGCAATACCTCTTATCTACAAAAGTCGCAAAATTGACATTTGGCGCCAGTGGGTTCATAGTGTTTATTTGCTCCTGGTAGAACTCACACGATTAAAATTGGCCAATAAGGAACGTCTGTTTATTTCCGCGTATCAGTAGTTGGCGTTATGGTTGGCGAGTGTTTGACAGCAAAGCCGCGTATTTACCGAATGCTAGAAAAAGTCTTGACGCGAGTGGCATGTGATTCCGATTAAATGTTATTTATTTGTAAATATTTTTTAAAATCTAATAAAGTCACATTAAGTCACATTCGTATAAAATAATATTCGTATAAGATAATCAGTTTTTTCTTCCTCCTGTAAATATGCGAACATGTAGATACGCGGTAATGCAGACTGCTGTTACGCGGTTTTGCAGTTTCACCGACGATATATCCATCTAAGCATTGATTTGTAGCCGTGTAGAAACCAGTTAAATAACAAAAAAAATCGTCTTGTTTCCCCAAACACTTAAGATTAGCCTCGGTTCAACACACTACATCCCCA
Organism: Agelastica alni; assembly: GCA_950111635.1. NCBI lineage: Eukaryota > Metazoa > Arthropoda > Insecta > Coleoptera > Chrysomelidae > Agelastica > Agelastica alni. The sequence continues at coordinate 22,120,251 of OX467709.1, read as the reverse complement.
GTTTAATAAACCACAGTGTACGACTGCAAATAATAAATCAGGAACTATGTACGTTGAAAATGTACTTGTTATTAAAAGTTCTTCTTCAATAAAATTTTATCAACCGTTTGAAAGGTTTTTATTCGACTATAGTTGATAATTGGTAATGTAAAAGTACTTTAGAATGGTGTATTTTAAATAAACCTCCTAACGTAGTAATAGTGTCTGATACCCGATCAGTTCTACAAGCTCTCCGCAGCCCTGTCATAATACATTTTAATATTATGTTATTATGTTCAATTAAAAAATTGATATTTCAATTAGATTCAACAAGCACGCCAATTTCATTCGTTTGAGCTAAAGCACATTCTGGTATTACTGGAAATGAATTAGTGGACACTATAGCAAAGAAAGCCTGTAACTCAGGGGTGAGAATATCAATGCTAAACTGGAAAGATATTTTTAACGTTTTTCGGAAAGAGATCAGAACGAAATGGGGAAAACAATATGGTTACCCAATAATACCCCACATATTGATTGTTGGGATTACAACAAACACAAGTCGTTTGGTCGTTTTCCATCAAATTTATTTAAAATCGGTGTTATAAACTCACCTAATTGTGTAACATACAACACCATAGGAGATACAAATCACATATACTTGGAGTTTCACAAAAACATCATATTTCCTTCTTACATAGCGAAAAAATAATTAAAACTAATTTACTACTGCCTGTAAATATATACCTACATTGTTATCTCAACCCGACAGTTTAATTTTTGAAAGCCTGATCAATTTCACAATTAATTCTAAAAGAGATGTATAAAAATAAGTATACACAAACAATTTTAATTAAAAAAAAAAGAAATAATAAAACAAACTGTGGCAAAAGGTCTTGAACCAATGCCATCCCCTTCCCCAACAAAAAAAAATTGGTAATGTGAAAGTAACACATATTTCGAAAGTAGGACATTGATTTTTGTTTTTTTTTATTGCCATTAAACATACAATTTAGATTGAACCGATATGGAAAGTACAAATTACTAACAAATTTCTAAATTTTCCAAATCCCCGTTAATAAACGGCGTGATTGAGATTTGCAATCACTCGTTTACGTCTTAAGCTAATGCGAAATGTTTAATTAATGGTCGATGTTCTGATAAAAGTAATTTTTCGCGTATTAATTCTTTAGAACTGGTACTATTATAACTGTTTCCCTCTTCAATATGCTTAATAGGTCGGTTTATATAATTTCCGCAGAACATTACCTTTTACATGATACCATCGAGAAAATCGACAGACTAAGCAAACTAACAGTTTTTTATAAAAACCGTATATTGTGCGTAATGCTACATTCACGTATGAATGATTTTCTATAAGTAATAATAGATTCCATTTTGTTTTATAAATTTTTTTTCCATTAAATCGCTTTTTGGTCTTTATTTATTCACATTTGCATGACTCTTGGCGCCAAACTCAGGTAGAAAGAACATGTTAAAAAAAAACGAATTATAAAATATAAAAAATATTTAAAACCCCGATAATAGTGTCGAGGTCGTAGTTTTTAAGGTCGCTGAATTTGATTGTAATATCTCGAATGTTTTAAGCACCCCTACGAAAAGAGCGGAAAGGGGATGGAATATAAAATATTTTAAAAACGACGATGTAAGTGTCGAATTTATAGTTTTCGAGGTCGCTGAGTTTGATAGTGATATTGCCAAAGCAGGCAAGCTAACGTTTGGGCAGGACAACGTCTGCCGGGTCCGCTAGTGTCTAAATAAAATTATTAAAATGAATTAGTTATAGCAATTTGTACGATTTATTATGTTGTGTAAATTTTGTCCAGGAGTGTATATTTCATTTATTCTCGCAGTTACTTTGATCATTTTAGCGAGTGTTGCTTTATTAAGGAAAATAAAACGAATTATATATTCTATAAGAAAATCGATTCTTCCAAGAGGTGAATTTACGTTACAACACGGTTATTTTGAAAATGTACACTTCCAAATGATTGCTTCTCGAATTATCGTCAATGTTCGCATTAAAGTTTCTCAATAATTGAATTTCTATTAGTTTCCGAGTTCTTGAACGCTACCTTCACTTTATTCTCCAAATTAAAAATGTATAAAACAGTTAGGAATGCCTCGGTTACATTGAAACAACAAATCCAATAGACAATTCCTACCATATCGTAATGAGAATCAGTCCATTGAAATGATTCTTTTTCGCTTTATCTTAATAGCGCTATGTGGGCGGTTGAATGAAACGATCGCAACTTTTACTACTCTTTTTTTTTTAAATTTTAATTAGACATCGAACTTTCTAGATAAACTCTGTTATGCGCGCAGTACATGGCGATAAAAATACGAGAAGATGTTAGAATTGGTAATTAGAATAAAGTACCTGCAACATATTTACATAAATTTGATACCGATAAATGGTAATTCAAATTTACATTTAAAGTAAAAGTAAAACAAATTGGGATATATTTACATACATACATATAGTCACGCCTTTTTCCCGAAGTGGTAGGCAGAGACCACTTCCTTCCACTTGCTGCGGTTTTTACACACATCTTTTGCTTCCTCTACTTTCATCAGTGCTCTCATGCATGCTAGTCGGTTGTTGGTACTCTTGACCTGGCCTTTCTTCAAAACAATGTTGATCTGATCGAGATATGTTCGCCGAGGTCGACCTCTACCGACTTGTCCATTCATCCTTGCCTTATAAATTTGTTTCGTCAATATTCCTTCATCCATCCTTTCTCCGTGTCCAAACCATCTAAGCATTCCTTTATCTATCTTTGTAACCACATCTTCTTTTACACCATAGCGTTCTCTTATCTCACTATTTTTTACTTTATCCAACCGAGTCACTCAGGCTATACTTCTCAGACTACTCATCTCCGCAGCATTAATTCTATTTTCATGTTTTTTTTGCCAAACCCAACATTCACTACCATACATAAGTGTAGGAACCAACACACCTCTATGCACAGCCAAACGTGCCTTTTTTGACACTTTCTGGATGTTCATAAAGCTATGCAGTGCCCCATTCATTTGTTTTCCTGCCAACACCCTTCGCTTAATGTCACTGTCATACTTTTTATCTCTCGTAAACTTTAAACTCAAGTACACAAATTTACTTGTTCCACTCTTTCTCCTTCAATCGAAACTTCACAGTTTGTCATGCTTTCTTCTCTTTTAAAAACCATTACTTACATTTATTTTCATCACTTTAATTTTCAGGGCATCATGCATAACATTAACCATAATATGACTTGATCATCGGCGTAAAGAAGGGATTGACAAATCATTTATTTTCCATCCATACGTACTATTTTTCAAATCTTTCAAACAATCATCTATGTATAAGTTAAACAGCCATGGCGAAGCCACACACACCTTTTGCGATGTTAAACCAGTCCATACAAGCTCCGTTTATCCTGACACAAGCAGTGGAACCCTCACAAAGTGATTTCAGTGCTCGTATTAAACTACCGCTCACCCCATACATAGACAATTTCGACCACAATTCACTCCTCACCACCCTGTCATAGGCCTTTTTCAATTGTATAAAGGCGCAATAGACCTTCTGACTTTTAGCCAAGAATTTATCAACTATACCTCGTAATGAAAAGACCTGATCCATACATCTCCTTCCTCTTTAGTAAGTACATATTCAAATTTTTACTAGATAGATTAACAATTTTTAATGTAGGAGAAATAACCATATTTTACAGTTTGGTCCTAAATAATTCAAAATATATATATATATATATATATTGATGTAAACAACATTATTCATCAAATTCAATTAAAGCTTCTAGGTGAAGTTGTCAAGTATAAATCGATTGACACAGTTATAGATTGAGGAACAAGCTGTTTACTATCCAATAGAGTTTCTTAACTCTTAGAAACCTTCTGGAATGCCACCACACATCTTAAATTTAAAAGTTGGTTGACCGTTGATGCTCATTCGCAAATTAAATCCCCCGAAATTATGCAATGAAACAAGACTTGCTGTTAAAAAATTATCGCCGAATTTAATCGAAGCCACAATCATCAGCGGAAAATTTAAAGGAGAAGATGTGCTGATACCACAAATTCCAATGATTTCAATAGATTTGCTATTTAATTTCAAGCGATTACAGTTTTCAGTCCGTTTGGCTTTCGCTATAACCATCGACAAGGCTCAAGGCCAATCTCTAATTGTTACTGGTTTGATCTTACAAAGTTCCTGTTTTTTGCACGGTCAATTATATGTTGCCTGCTTCAGAGTTGGAACACCAAAAAATCTGTACGTGTTCACACCCACCGAAAAAACTGTAAATATTTTTATCAGCTGGCATTAAAATAAAGCATTTGTTAAATAAATAAAATTTCAATATGGATTGGGCATCACAGAAAAAATAAAATAAAATAAAATAATGGGGTGTAGCAACGTACACCGTGTTCTGCTAGTATGCTATATAAAACAGATGGCAGTAGCACGGGTGTGGGGTTGCTAGTCCCCCATCGGGCGCCTCCCCAGGTGGCGGATAGGGGAACGCCTCTCAGATATGAGTGGTATCGGGGAAATCAAATACCCGAGGTGGACCAAAACTAGCACTGGTGAAAGGCAGCAGTTTCATCAAAATCGGGCTATGGCGTAAGAACGGTATAGTACCGAACACCAGAAGGCGACAAGCAACAGTTCGGCGAACTCGGCTTCTGCACTGCGGTATAGAAAAGGAACGGAACCCTTACTGTACTATTAACTTCCAAAACATCCTAATGGCTGACGAAAATCAAAACATGGCCCTCAGTCCGGGGCGCCTCTTAAGTGAGGAGAGGGTGCTAAGAATCCCCCCGTCGTCGACTGTTAGAAACTATGGAAGTGATCAAAGAATAAAAATATTTAACTCTAAAATACGAATTGCGACCTGGAACGTGCGTAGTCTATATATGGCAGGCAAACTGGCAAATGTCGAAGCCGAGATGCACAGATTAGGGATTGATATCCTGGGAATGAGCGAAGTCAGATGGCCTGGATCAGGTAAACAAACAACTAGTAATAATGTCATATACTACTCAGGAGGAACAGACACGTCTCATCAATACGGAACTGCCATACTTGTCAGCAAGGACATAGATAAATCGGTTATGGAGTTCATACCTTTCAATGATCGAGCTATGCTGTTGAAATTACAAACTACACACCGAACACTGAACGTAATACAAATATATGCCCCAACAAACTACAAAAGTGACGCAGAAGTTGAGGACTTCTACTCAACATTGGAAGAGGCGATGAAACTCACGAAGAAGGGTGAAATAAATATGGTCATAGGAGATTTTAACGCGAAGATCGGTTCAGGAAGTGAAAATGATGTTGTGGGACAGTATGGCCTGGGCATACGAAATACCAGAGGAGACAGACTTGTCCAGTTCTGTGCGGAATCGGACCTCCTTATTGCTAATACATTCTTCAAACAACATCCTAGAAGACTATACACTTGTCCTGCTGACAACAAAGATCGTATCACAAGGAATCAAATCGATTTTATACTTGTTGGACAAAACTTGAAGAAATATGTGCAAACGGTGAAAACATACCCAGGCGCAGACATTAATAGCGACCACAATCCTGTCGTTATGGATTTCCACATGAAACGGCTCAAGAAGGTCGGTAGGACGCAACCAATCCCTAGAATCAACACCAGAAAACTGCGGATACCAAATATACGCACTCAAATAAGTTCCAAGATCGAATGCGAAATGACAAAAATCCAAAATCAAGAACAATTAGATATAGAGGAAACCTGGAACATGAAAAAAACATCCATAACTCAGATTCAGGACAATGACATTGGCTATCCTGTGAATAGTTCGAAAAAAGAATGGATGACTCCTGAAATCTTGGAACTCATGAATGAGAGGAGAACCCATAAGGCAAATCCAACATTATATGCTGAATTGAATAAAAGGATTAGAAGAAAGTGTAGAGATGCAAAGGAACAATGGATGTCCGAAAAATGCAGTGAAATCGAGACGCTTCAGGAAAAATATGACACTTTCAACCTACACAAGAAGGTAAAAGAAATGGCAAACCGTAATAAGAAACGTCCCACAGCTATCTTACGGGACCAAAATAATGACATCATCTTAGGGGTGGAGAATAAACTCCAAAGATGGAAAGAATACGTGGATGAATTATTCAATGACAGTAGACCGTATACTCCACCAGCGGCAGATGAACTTATGAACGAAAAAGGCCTCGAAATCACAAAAGATGAAATAATTCACGCAGTAAAATCTCAAAAAGACGGTAAAGCAACTGGTCCAGACAATATTAATGCCGAAGTTATAAAACTTATGGTCGATCAGGATGGAAAGGGTTTGCAGCTACTGGTGTCATTATTTAATACAATCCACCGTACGGGGAATATCCCAGCAGATTGGCTACGTTCGACATTTATTACCCTTCCGAAGAAAATCCACGCCTCGAATTGCGACGAATACCGCATGATAAGCCTGATGTCCCATGTTCTGAAAATATTCCTCAGAATAATTCACACCAGAATTTACAAAAAATGCGAATACCAACTAGACGAAACTCAGTTTGGATTCCGCAGTGGCCTAGGTACACGTGAGGCACTATTCGGATTAAATGTGCTCACTCAGCGATGTAGAGACATGAATGTTAATGTAATCGCTTGTTTTATAGATTATAGAAAAGCCTTTGACTGCATCAATCATCAAAAACTAATAGAAATCCTCAAAACAACTGGTATAGATAAAGAAGAAATCCGATTAATTACAAATCTCTACTGGGAACAAAACGCAGTAGTTAGAATTGAGGGAACATATTCAGATGCAATCAAGATTAAGAGAGGTGTAAGACAGGGTTGCGTGTTATCACCGCTCTTATTCAACATCTACTCAGAAGCTATCTTCAGAGAAGCTCTGGAGGGGATTGAATGTGGAATTAAGGTTAACGGGAGATTGATTAATAATATCAGATATGCCGACGACACAGTTGTGCTGGCCGAGAATGAGCAGGACCTTCAGAGACTATTGTATCAAATAGTCCGACATAGTGAACACTATGGTCTCCTCATAAACACCACAAAAACTAAGACTATGGCATTCACCAAAAAACCTGTTCAGGCACATCTGGTTATTGGCGGTGATCTGGTGGAACAAGTATCTGGGGAGTATAGTGAATGATCAATGCGACCCGAAGAGAGAAGTTAGAAGCCGCATCGAACAGGCTAGAAAGACATTTATAAGTATGAGACAATTTTTCGTAAGGTCAGATCTGAGTCTAGTGCTCCGGGTGCGCATGGTCAGGTGTTACATTTTCTCGGTTCTCCTGTACGGATGCGAGAGTTGGACTCTCGACACATCATTAGAAAAGAAAATAGACGCCTTTGAAATGTATATCTACCGCCGCATATTAAGAATATCATGGGTCCAAAGAGTTACAAATGTAGAAGTTCTTAATCGAATAAGTAAACAAAGAGAACTCATGCTTAACATCAAGGAAAGAAAAACACGCTATATAGGACACATAATGAGGGGTGAAAAATACGAACTCCTTCGACTGATTATAGAAGGTAAAATCCAGGGCAAGAGATCTATCGGCAGGCGCCAGAATTCCTGGCTAAAAGACATTCGTAGATGGTTTGATTGTTCATCGATCGATATATTCCGCATGGCTGTATCTAGAACGACGTTAGCTATTTGGATCGCCAACCTTCGAAAGGAGACGGCGTCATAAGAAGAAGTAGCACGGGTGCAAGTGAAAGGTCCATCAAAAATGTATGCTACGTATGCTTTTTAATGCTTACACAGTGTTGGAAAATGGATTCTTTCTTAACTAAGTTCCTTATCGCACGTTGTGGAGACCGAGCCTAGCCAGCAAAAAAACTGTGCGTAACAAGAATGCGTTAGTTGCTATCTCTCTTCCTCTACACTTACTGCCTGCAGAGAGAGGGAGAGCGAAAGTAATCCGACTACTTTCACAGAAGTTAGATTTAAACTTAATTACTACCAAAATATGACAAAACTGCTCAAAAATACGAATTTTATACTATTTAAAATTCGCTTATCTGCTGATTATTTTTAAAACAAACACAAACTATTCCGATAGAGGAGCATTTTATTGATAATTTATCCAAGTTTGATGTCAATAAAAATGGGCGTGGCCTAGCTTTAAACTCAGGTTGCACCACACACTCTATATTTTTTTAAATATGCAATATATAATAATCGGATGGGTGTCAGAAGTTCTTACACATTTATTACAGATCATTAAAGTATAGAAAATTCCAAAATATTGATCCCAAGGGGTTAAGTGCCACGAAATATTGAATAATCCTTATCTTCAGCTCTTGAGCTTCATGCAAGATCGCTCCTTACATGTGGCAGTTGACGGTATTTCTTCGTTTAAAACTAATGCCGGGGTCCCCCAGGGTTCCATCCTGTCCCCCACCTTATTTCTTTTACACATCAACGACCTCTTGAAAACCACCACGAACCCCATTTACAGTTTCGCAGACGATAGCACACTTGTCTCAACTTTCACATCCTATCGATCACTTTCGGTAAATGATACAAATAGACTCAGGCAGGAACAGGTTGATTCCATCAATAGAGATCTTAAAGCAATCGTCGAGTGGGGAACCAACAATCTTGTTCAGTTCAACGCCCAAAAAACACAAAGTGCCACGTTTTCCAAGAAAGTGAATTCCTCAAATCATCCCATCACAATGTCTGGAAATACCCTTGAACCAAGTCCCTCCATCTCGATTTTGGGAGTCACGGTGTCCAATAATATGTCTTGGCATGACCATGTTGCTAACATCGCAAGTCGGCAAGCCAGAGGCTAGGTTTTCTGTGGAAAGCCAGAAAGTTTTTTCCTCCTGATCAACTGTTGACGACGTACAAGGCTCAAATCCGACCTCTACTGGAGTATTGCTCGCACATTTGGGGTTCAGCACCAAGGCATTCTCTTCGTCTTCTAGATTCCATTCAGAAAAGAGCCATTCGCTTGATAAACAGCTCAACTTTCACAGACACCCTTCACCCTCTAGAACATAGAAGAAGAGTTGCAGACCAGTCATTGCTCTACAGATATTTCCATGGCAGATGCTCCAGAGAAATAGAAACTCTTGTACCACCATTGGCCACATTCGGCCGAAGAACTCGGCACGCTGATCAGTCTCACTCATTTACTCTCAAGATTGACACTACAAGTACCAATCTTCATTAAGATTCCTTCTTTTACAGGGCTGCTACGGAATGAAATAAGCTTCCAAAATCAGTTTTTCCAGAGAACTATGACCTGCAACTTTTAATTAGCGGGTTCACAATCATCTCCTTTCTATAATCCCTTCCCCTTCTAATAGTCGCAGTGCGGGCCGTCCGCGGCCCACACGATAGGTCTACCCCTTTTGCGACTATTTTCAGAAAAAAAAAAACCTACCATGGAGTAGAGTCTGACCACGTACCACTCGTCGGTGTGTTTAAAAAAATGATGAATAGAGTACGGAAGAATATATTATGAGACTGTACTGAAAGAACCCCAAACAAAAATAAAAGTCGAACTAAAACTAAATACAAAAATAAATAGCCTAAAAATAAGGCATCAACAAGTATTTGTCTACTAACAAAAATTGTTATTATCTCCATAAAAAGTGTATCTTCCTTGTTGGTCGATATACGTATGCTTAACTTTACACGAAACATGTTATTATGTAAATAGACGTAACGAGAATTCTAAAAACAGCAAATAGTCTTTCAAATATTGGCTAAAACTGTTAGTTTTCGCGATAACCATCAGAAAATAACACAACTTTAATGTGTACACCTCAGTTTGCTCCATTTTCCTCTTATGTACCACACATATTCGCATTTTAAAAGTTTTGCCTAAAGCATGTAGCTTGTAAGTGTACTGAAGAAGCAAAAAATCGGACAGTTTTTGCACCCACATAAGAAAATAACAGTTATTTTAGCATAAATTGTACATTATTATTCAAAATGCGTCGAATGCATCTTACATTAGATAGTAGTCGATACACATTTGCATAATTTAACATTGCAATTTAGAATTCGTGATTGTTACTAATTCTGTACCACTATATTATATGACCACTTAATATTTATACCATTATTTTTTGAAAAATACGCATAAAAGTTAATTTTTACTAGTAATACCACTAGAGGTTAAATTATTTGTCTGCGACTCGGGAAATTTTCAAAATATTCATGAGCTCCAAAAAAATTTCCGGATATTAATTTGACCTCGCGTGGTATTCGGTAAGAAAATTACACACCGAATTGTGGTGGAAAATCAAATATTTTTAAAATTTATTTTTCGATTCTCAACAATGCAAATTATTTTGTCTTCACACCAATGGACTCTTAGCCTACCAACAGTTGATTACTACTGATTGTAGTAGCTCAAAAGTGCCATTTAGGGACAATAAATATAATATTCTTTTATTTTATAGTTACTTAAGCTTACTACAAGTGGTAGAAAATTAAAATTTTAGAGTTTTTTCGGGAAGCTGCATGAACAGATTCATAACGCGTCATAGCTTTGTCAGCAATTATTTAGGCCTTCAGATTGGTTATTTCTACTCATTGTAGTTGCATGGGAATACCATTTCAAGATGGAAAATGGTATATTCTTCAATTTTACATAAGTTTTGAGTAACTACAAGTAGTAGAAAATTGTTTTTTTTTTGCGTTTTTATTAACGTGCGTTATGCGCGCTTTAATGGTATGGAATTCATAACCAGCGCCAGCAAGTATCAATTATAGGAGGCTGTGATCATTGTATTTTGATACTTAAAAATATCAAAAAAAATTCTTTGTTTAAAAAATGAATCGATTTGAAAATCATACTATATGCAAAATATGCGTGATGTAATGTCTGATGTAATGATCAATCATCGTACCATTTATTCGCATTAATAGAGGATGTTGGCTCTAACTTAAAGAAAGAAAATTTGTTCCGAATTTTCCACGAATATTTGCATATAAACTACGCAAAATGAAAGTACTGAATGGGAAAAAGGTAAATAAATTAGTGTCTAAATATTATATATATTTTATAAGACATGGACAATTAATTGAAAACATTCCAAGTCCTGCATTTTCGCCATTAAGAAGAGAGGAGGTGTCCGAAGAATATAGAAAACATCTAAGCTTTGTAATTAAAATGTATCAAAACTAAATATTATGTGAACAAATAAAAACCAGTCTGTCAAAAATGGTCTGTTATTGTAAATGTCAAAAAATTTCCAGTACAACTCGCTGTTGGGTATCCCACGAGAAAAAAATTTCCACTAAAATACCTCCGTTGCCGTGATGATCTGTCAAAATAACGTATTTTGATTGGTTCAAAATTGCAGGTTGGAATTTTCATGATAATTTTTTTTTAAATTGATACTTCTCAAATTCCATTATATGTATAAAGGAATAAAAAAGCAGTTTGGATAAAATTTTTAAAAATTAGAAGTTGTTAAAGGTGAGGTAAGAAAATAGATAAATTAAAACCACTAAATTAGAAGTACGAAAGAAGTAAGAAAGCATATAAAAAAGTCCAGAAAAAATTTTCTCCAAATAAATAGGAAATTGTATGTGTTACAGAAACACTTTAAATGGACTGCACGTGCGACCCGAGAGGTCCACACGACTAACTTCCCAGTGGAAAGAATAAAAAACTACCATATGTTTTGTTGTAATAATAATTATTATTAATATTACTATAAAAAACGATTTCAAATTGTTTATAACAAATTATAATTGTTATTAACAATATTCTGTTTATGTCAATTCTTTCAAACTTTTTCTCATCATTTCATAAGCGGGAGCTATTTTCATTTGTTTATATCAATTGAAATTTTTTTTTAATTATTATGATAAATAATTATTTGTTAGTAACAATATTTAATTGTTATAAACAATGCTTCATTATTACTAACAATAATTTTTCACTGTTATAGCGTTTTCAATGCTATTCTCTCAATACTGACACAAGTTTAAAGTTCTCCAATTCCTATTTTTGTTTTCTAAAACGATCTTTTTTTATAAAATATTGTCATCATATTTTTCATACAAATATTCCTAACATGCAATAATCATATTATTAAAAAGATAAGATTAAAATTCTGTATTAAAAATAATATAATTTATAAATTGCAAAATTCAGGTAGTTTACCATTTTTTTCAGTTTTTTGATTCTCCATAAAAAACAGCTTAACCGATTTTGCTGAAAATCTAATCAGTTTTAAGTTGCATAATTATGCGTCGAATGCAATTGGTCCCACATCGATATCATTTTTTTCTCGAGATTATCGAGACGAAAAATAATTCCGAAAGTTTACCATTTTTTTCAGTTTTTTTATTATCCATAAAAAAAGTTTGACCGATTTTGCTGAAAGTCTAATCAGTTTTAAGTTGCGCAATTATACGTCTAATGCAATTAATCCCACATCAATATCATTTTTTGTTCTCGAGATAATCGAGACGAAAAATAATTCCGAAAGTTTACAATTTTTTTTTAGTTTTTTGATTCTCCATAAAAAACACCTTAGCCGATTTTGCTGAAAATCTAATCAGCTCTAAGTTGCGTAATTATGCGTCTAATGCAATTGGTCCCACATTGATATCATATTCTTTTTTGAGATAATCGAGACGAAACATAATTTCGAAAGTTTACCAATTTTTTTCAGTATTTTGATTCTCCATAAAAAACAGCTTGACCGATTTTGCTGAAAATCTAATCAGCTCTAAGTTGCGTAATTATGCGTCAAATGCAATTGGTCACGCGTCGATATTATTTCATGTTCTCGATATAATTAAGACGAAAAATAATTCCGAACGCACATACGAACATACGTACATACACACACAGACGTCCACTTAAAAACTATTGTATTCGACTCTGGGGACTATGAAATGTGGAGATATGTCGAAATTCGGGATTCGCAAAATCAGACCATTACTATAACTTCCACTGGGAAGTTAAATATCTTATTATAAGACATGCGCATTCAAAAAAGAAACTGGCGGGAGTCAGTGTTTCGCTTCTTATTGTTGGTGAGGTATTCTTTGGTCATTATACAATACTACAATACAATAAAATTCTATCGGAACTAAGTAGCATCAATCGTGATTAATTTTTCTTTGTCGTTTTTTAATCGGAGCTTAATAAATTCCGAACGATACGATTCCGTATAAATTGATAATAAATATACATTCGATATATCGAACTGTAAGTACAACTTAAAATAACGTAATTACTACGGACTAAAACAAGTTTTGTCGCCGCAGCATTTGTAACATCGCCAGTAACAGTAAAAGTTTACAGTAAACTTTGGGATGAAAAAAAAAAGAAAATTATCGTCAAAGAATCGTACTGGACGCTTCAATTATCGGCCACAAAAGAGTAATAAACTGTTCCAGTATAGGTTGCAAATTTATTTTCTGTTCATTCTTGTATATAGACCGTATGGTGTCGTCGTATAATAAATATATCAACGCCATCCGAAGATATTTATTAGCAGAATGGTTGATTTGTTTGTTTCGTTGCTGGTTTATGTTAAAGATTATGTAAACGGGGGGTGTTCAGCAATTTCCACAAAAGGACCTAACTAGATTTTCCGGTTTCTTTAAATTGTTTTTACTAACAACGGTAATTAGAAATACATCTTCCTTTCTTCTTCCTAATCATAACATCTTTGCAGATGTGTTGCGACTTATATTAACGAGGTTCAATGTTTTGGATGGCTCTCTTGATTGCATCTCGTCATTTATCTCGATTAAATTACATGTGAGCCGCTTGTGGGAGAGTAGCATCTAATAATTTTTTGGTAACATCCACCCATCGATTTGGTGATCGGCCACGCCTTCTGTTTCCTTCAGGTTTTCCTGTAAAATAAGCCTTTCCATCACTCACTAGATTAAATTTAGTTTGTTTTGTGATATTCCGATCCCTCCATACTTTATTTAACTGTGTCACTGCTGACCTAGTAAGCTGAATACGCCGTCTTATTTCGCAATCACATCCCCCAGTATTTTCTCCAAGATAGACAAAACTGTTGACAACTTTACAGTGTCCAATAGTTCGAGTTTCAGGGTAGTTGTTAGGTTCTCTATCAATGATCATAATTTTGGTTTTATTATAATTTATGTTTAGGCCGTAAAGAGCACCGACATCTTCAAGTCTCATCAGGAGTTCCAGAATTTCTCTCTGGAAGGCAGCTATCAAGGTTGTACCATCGGCAAACCTTAAGTTAGACAATTTTGTGCCGCCAAAATTTACTCCACTCTGCCAGTCCTCTAGAACCTGTCTCATAATAATAATAGTTACGCCTTTTTCCCGTAGGGGTAGGCAGAGACCACTTCCTTCCACTTTCGCTACGGTTCTTACACACATCTTTTGCTTCCTCTTCTTTCATCGGTGCTCTCATGCATGCTCGTCGGTTGTTGGTACTCTTGACCTGGCCTTTCTTTAAAACAATGTTGATCTGATCGAGATATGTTCGCCGAGGTCGACCTCTACCGACTTCCGTCCATTCACACTCGCCTTATAAATTTGTTTCGTCAATTTTCCTTCATTCATCCTTTCTACGTGTCCAAAACAGCTAAGCATTCCTTTATCTATCTTTGTAACCACATCTTTTTTTACCCCACAGCGTTCTCTTATCTCACTATTTTTTACTTTATCCAACCGAGTCACTCCGGCTATACTTCTCAGACTACTCATCTCCGCAGCATTAATCCTTTTTTCATGCTTCTTCTGCCAAACCCAACATTCACTACTATACATAAGTGTAGGAATCAACACACCTCTGTGTTTGATCCTCTGTGACTACCGCTGTGTCTTCGGGGCATCAGAATTTTAGTCCGCTGGTTTTGGCGAACCTTTTGGTCCTGTCTCATTTAGATCGCTTGGATCCAATATTATACGGCCCTAGGTTTGATACCTGTACACCGCTAGCATCGGGCAGTGACACAGAATGTGTATATTGCTTTCTTTCTCTTCTCCGACATTTTTTCTCGGCCGCCAGCTTAAGTTTAAAGAGGTGCGCCCTTAGTGCGATGTTTCCTGTGAGCAGGCCAAGCGTGCTGCTTAGCCTACTATGGTCCATCGTCCAGAGTGCGTCAGCCCTCTCCTGGACTCCATTAGCTGTCTTGAAGTTCTGCAGTCAGTATTTGAATTCCACTGAGCAATATGTTCTTGACAAGGATTAATTTCAATAAATGTTTTGCTTTGGCAATTGGCAATCCGACCAACTGGCTTCTTGGTTCCACCGGGGTCCCATTTCTTGCCAGTTCATCGGCTACCTCGTTGTCATTTATCCCTGTGTGCCCAGGAACCCATGTAAGAGTGACTTTGTTTACCGTCGCTAACTCAGTGAGGGCTTGCATGCAGTCCCACACCACCAATGTTATTGTGGTATAACTCACGAGGGCCCCAATGGCCGCGCGACTGTCAGTATATCAATCTCACTGTTGGTCACTCATAAACGAGTAACAAGTACTGAAACTTTAAATGCAAGCTCTATTCGTGATACAATATGTACCAAAAAAGTAAGTACAATTACGACAAATGTACATTAACATAATTTTATTTATGTATGCCTTTAGAACAGCACGTAACGATTTAATTATTGTGGTTCCAACTGAAAGATAAAGAATTATTTAATGGTAGTACCACTTCTTTAAAAATGTTGCTTAAAGAACTGGGGTTTAAGTGGATGAATGATAATCCACGACGAGGACTTATGGAATTACCTAATGTTGTTTTGAAAAGATTAGAATTCTTTTTCTTTCACTTTGTGAATTCTATTCATAAATGTAATTAACAAAAAACACAAATGGAAAAAATTATCGGTAATTTTGTAGTTTTCATTAAATATATTCTAAAATTTTCTACATTTACGTTTTTTGTAAACTTCAGTTATTTTCTGCTAATTTTCATATTTCATGAACAATCTGACAATGCTGCAAATGTTTACAATGATGACGTGAACGCAACTTTATTTGGCTTTTGCTATAGATGTGTCATGTCAGAAGAAGATCCGCACTTGAGTAGTTGACAAATTTCTAGGGAAATTGATATTACACAAAGATCTGTGGGTAATGAGAATGTTGCGTGATAATAAATTTCACCCATACATGGTAAGATTAGTTCATGAGTTGTCAGATAATGATTTCGATAGACGTTAAGAGTTTGCTGATACAATGATGGAAAATGTCACGAAGTTTTTAAGATCGCATGACTTGTTGTATTGAAGTATACGAACAACATTTTAAGCATCTTTTGTAACCGCTTTTACTGTGTTTTCTAAAATTCCCCAGATATTTGTCTACTACTCAAGTTTGGAACTTCTTCTAACCTAACACAAAAATCTACAGTTTTCCTTTCAGCCGTTGTAATTTTTGTTCACGCTGATTTCGGTTTTATGTTAGAATATAAAATATTAAATGTTGTGCAAATTAAAAGATTATATTAACTTCTGCAGCAATAACGTGTTTTTACTTATAACTCCAATATTATGGCATTTATGTATAGGGAACATTATAGGAAAAATATTCAGTATTTTTTAGGATTTTAAAAATAGTAAAGATGGAAAAATAGTGAGACAACAAAGTTTATTTTTTTACAGAAAAAGGGAAGATCTGACGACAATGTAAATACCACCGTAGAATCGGCAATATTACAGAAACCACACAATACAAAATTTGTAAAAAACGTGCCAGTCATTTCCGTAATAAATAAGGCGTTCCGTACTTAAAACTCACTATGTATAATCAGCACAAAATTGCACGTGTGCCGTATTTGGCACAGTGTGAAAGTCGTGTCGCAACCAATACTCGACGACGAAAACTATCGATTGAAATATGCATGTGTTTTGCACCGTTTTTCATTTTCGCAAAGGATTCTTCGTAAGGATGTGTATAAGGTCAAATAACGTAGTACATCTAATTAGTTTTTAAACTTAATAAAATGTAAATTGTTTCCTGTTAATTATAATGAGTTCCTATAATAGATTTTTGAAAAAAAATTCTGATTAAATATTATAAAAACATATTTAACATCGAATTTGACAACCTCGTTTTTAGTCGGAAGAAAATATGGCAACACTGCAGGCCACGTGGTGTCCGGACGCTCCGAAAGTTGTGTATTTAAATTTATAACCCTGAAATTTTGATAGTCATGGATACTACTAGTGATGCACATAAAAGTGTTAATATTGTAGATTTTAGGGGGGAACGTGAAGGCTATGCAACCTCTCAAGCACCTCGACCTATCAGACTTTTGTGCATAACCCTTAATTTAAACCTCTTGCAGAAAAGCGCTGGGCATTCTCAAAGCAAATGTTCTGCAGTTTCAGCGAAGTTCTCGCAGTAGCGGCAACTATCACTCTCTATTTTGCCCGTCTTTTTAAGGTGATACCTCGGAGGGCAGGATCCAGTGAGGAGCCCCGTCCCCAGTTTCAAGTCTTTCTTGCCCAACTCGAGAAGCTTTCCTTTGCGAAAGGCTTACTAGCCTTTTCACTTGTCTTTGTCCTGGCACTTTATGCCAGTGAGATTTCATTTCATCTGTTTTCCAGCGTGGAACCTCTTCATAAAGTGTTAATATAGCAATATTAATATTTATCTCAGTATAATAATAATGTGTTGATAATATGTTGTATATTTTATGTATTATATTGTTTATAAAATAAAAATATATTTTCATATTTTTACATATTTATTTCAAATAGAGAGGAAAATAAAGAGCACCTTATTATCGACATGCTGCCGTGCGATGTTGTCAGATTTTTATATTGCAAACATCTACACCGGTAGTGAGTTCAGAACGAATAATTTCATGAACTTCAAAAACAAAATAGCTCTCTGGAAACCCCGCTTGTTTTTGGGCTCGAAAAATCGCAAATCGTCTGAACTTACTAACAATAAATTTTTTAACCGTCCAAGTTTTATAGAAGAACATAAATTTATTGATTCTTTTAAAAATTATTTCACTTCCGGTAAAAATAACATTAATTAAATGGTGACTTTAGAATGAATTATTTTGCTTAAATAATCGGAAAGGTACCTATTTCTTTAACTTAATCAATGCAGAATCATTTACTTTATAAACATTTTTACATTCAGACAGCCATCTAAAAATTCAAACATTACATTCTTCTTCTTCTTTAGGTGCCCTGTCCTCCTCGGACGTTGGCAATCATCAGCGCTATCTGAACCTTGTCTACAGCTCGGCGGAACAATGTGGTAGTGCTCACTCCATACCATTGTCTTAAGTTTTTTAGCCAGGATATCTTTCTTCTACCCGGGCCTCTTCGTCCTTCGATCTTTCCTTCTATAATAAGCTTTAAAAGTCGATACTTGTCATTTCTTAAGATGTGACCAAAATACTCCAGTTTGCGCTTTTTTAGTGTAAACAGAACTTCCAGCTGCTTGTCGAGGCGTTGAAGTACCTCGGTGTTACGCACTCTTTCTACCCAGGAGATTCTTAATAGCCTTCTGTACGTCCACATTTCAAAGGCCTCCAATTTTTTGCACATCGCATCTGTCAAAGTCCAAGCTTCCATTCCATAAAACAGTATGCTAAACACGTAACAGCGAAGCACTCGGACGCGCAGAGGCAAGCATTACATTACATTACAATATTGCGGTTGGGCCTTTGGTATCGGCACCTAGATCTTTTTATCCTCTGTGACTACCGCTGTGTCTTCAGGGCATCAGAATTCTAGTCTACTGATTTTGGCGAACCTCAGGATAAATGTTAGACACATTCTTAAATTTAATTTTAACCTATTCTTCTTCTTTCGGTGCCATATTAGGTCTCCCTAACGTTGGCAATTACATTGGCGAGTTGTTCGCGGTTTTCGGCTAATCTGAATAGTTGTTCCGCACTGCGTATTCCTGTCCAATCTCGAATGTTCTTTAGCTATGACATTTGTTTTCTTCCAATTCCTCGGCTGCCTTCGATTTTGCTCTTCATTATAAGTTGAAGCACCCTGTATCGGTCTCCTCTGAGAACATGCCCCAGGTATGATATCTTTCTGATCTTTATAGTGACAAATAATTCAGGAACCGCATTCGCTCTATTTAACACTGCTTCGTTGGTCTGCCTAGTTGTCCAGGGTATTCGGAGCATTCTTCTAGCTAACCACATCTCAAACGCTTCCAGGCGATTGATTGTAGCAGCCTTTAGAGTCCAGGTCTCAGCTCCATATAACAACACTGACCAAATATAACATTTTATCATACTTTGGCGTAATTGTAGGTTTAGATTGTCGTTAGAGAAGAATGCTTTCATTTTCAGAAAAGTCGTGCGGGTGGTCTCAATTCCGCACTTAATTTCTTTAACTGGGTCTAGCTGTTTCGTGATATAGTAACCAAGATATTTGAATTGGGTAACTCTCTCAATGTGTTGTTGGTCTAACTGTAGGAAAGCATCGGCGTGCGGTTGGCGACTGAATATCATAAATTCTGTCTTAGTGACATTCATTTTCAGACCCATTTCTCTTCCTGTCGTGTTTACACAGTCCAACAATTCTTGAAGGCCCTGAATACTATCGCTCAAGATGGTCGTGTCGTCGGCATATCGAATATTATTAATTAGTTCCCCGTTGATCTTTACTCCAAGGTTTTTATCTTGAAAAGCCTGTTTGAAGATTATATCCGAGTAGATGTTGAATAATAGTGGGAACAGAATGCATCCCTTACTGACGCCTCGTTGGATGCTACACTCCATCAATACGGGTTACTGCTTTCTGCTTCCAATACAAGTTCTCTATAATTCTCAAATCTTTACCATCGATTCCCACGTTTCTTAATATGTTTAATAGTGTTCCATGTTGTACCTATACATTGTTATTTCCACTAGCTAATTTAGGTGCGTACTTCTTTGTAACCGATCAACAGGGTTCTTTGGTAATCGAAGTACTAAACCCACTCCGCCGAATTCAGCCAGGTGTAGTGGCTTTTAATAGTAATTTCCTTCTATGGTATTAAAAGACAGGATTATTTTAAGAATCGACATTGCCTTGTGGCAAAAAAGTGACACAACTAAAAGCTTGTCAACGTTTTTTAAATCCGTTAACCATTGAAGTGAGAAATAACTCGGCATTTTTTAAACGCGAAGAATTAAAGTGTTAATCCTCAGAAAATGAGCATGAAGTGATATTCACATTATTAGCTCGTAGTTTTATACAAATCATCGACGAAAAAAGTAAAATACAAACATGGGAACTTTATAGAATTGCTTTTCATTAAAATGAAAGGTTTTATTTTTATTGAATATCACGGTCGATTTTATAGTTTAAAATTTTTAAAATAACATCTTTAGTCGTCGCTAATTTTACTTCGAAAGGTAATCTCAAAGAAGCTGATGTATACAGGGAGATTCTACTTACAGTTAACAAAAATTACTAACGTCGGTGATCAAATTTACTATTTTAAAAATTCTTGGTAAAATTTCACCGCCACGTTATAAAAATTAAACGTGTGTGTCTACACACACGGAAATGATCTAAATTCTATTCTGAGCTGAAAATTTTCAACTAAATGGAGGAGTTGGAGTTGATAAATTAAAACTATTTAATTTTGACAAATTGGTATGTCCATAACGGGCATTAATGCGAAAAATTACTTTTTGAGCTGTCCCAAAGGCTCGCACTACATCTTTTTGTCGAGCTCCATTTTCTAGCGTGCCTGTGGCTCTCAGCATTTGTTTAAGGTTTAAATGGTGTTCAATTTATAAATATGTGTGATTTACTTTGAATTCAAATCAATACTGGTGCATTTTTATAGTGTTGAAGACCGATAAAATATAGAACAGCAACAAAAACATTTTCAAGGTTGTTCAAGGTTTAAAGTCATAGTCATAAAGTCACGCCCTTTTCCCATAGGGGTAGGCAGAGACTACTTCCTTCCACTTGCTACGGTTCGTACACACATCTTTTGCTTCCTCTACTTTCATCAGTGCTCGCATACATGCTCTTCGGTTGTTGGTACTCTTGACCTGGCCTTTCTTCAAAACAATGTTGATCTGATCGAGATATGTTCTCCGAGGTCGACCTCTACCGATTTGCCCATTCACACCCGTCTTATAAATTTGTTTCGTCAATCTTCCTTCATCCATCCTTTCTACGTGTCCAAACCATCTAAGCATTCCTTTATCTATCTTCTTTTTCACCACAGCGTTTTCTTATCTCACTATTCTTAACTTTATCCAACCGAGTCACTCCGGCTATACTTCTCAGACTACTCATCTCCGCAGCATTAATCCTATTTTCATGCTTCTTCTGCCAAACCCAACATTCACTACCTTACATAAGTGTAGGAACCAACACACCTCTATGCACCGCCAGACGTGCCTTTTTTGACACTTTCTGGCTATTCATAAAGCTATGCAGTGCCCCATTCATTTGTTTTCCTTCAAGGTTTAAATGGTGTTCAATTCAAATATTTCTGCGAATCAATTAAAAGTCAAATCAATACTAGTACATTTTTTTTAGTGTTTTAAACTGATAAAATATAGAATAATTACAAAAACATGTTCCAGATTTAAATGGTGTTAAATTTAAATATTCCTGCCATTTACTTTGAATTCAAATCAATACTGGTTTAAATTTTTTTTAGTGTTTGAAACCGACAAAATATAAAACAACAACAAAAACATTTTTAAGGTTGTTTAAGGTTTAAATGGTGTTCAATTCAAATATTCCTGCAATTTACTTTAAATTCAAATCAATACTAGTACATTTTTTTTAGTGTTTAAAAAAGATAAAATATAAAGCAATAACAAAAACATGTTCAAGGTTGTAATAAAAGTATGCTACAATAATAAATACGTGATCATATACAAAAAAATGTTTCGCCTGAAGTGAATTCTTAGCGGTAAAAATGCCAAATGTCTTTATTAATAATAAAATTATCTGTGTTAACGTTTCAAATTGAAAGATTCAGCAGGTGGGCTAATTGAAGCGAACGCCATACGGTAGACGAATCAGCCAACAAAAAAATAATTATAGATAAATAAAAAATAGTACGAGGTACTCAATTCAAGATTATCTGCTTTGCGTGATTGTGTAAGCGTTCGAATTGATGATATAATGATATTTTTTTGTAGGTATTATAAATTAGATAATATTCCTTATAAAAAGAATCTTGTTTTATTTAACGGTAATACGAAAGGAATATTTATTATCGTCATTATTTTAAAAGGCAAAACATAATGGTGAAATTTTATATATTATAGTAGGGGAGCCCAAGCGGGGATTTCTGGATTTACTAAAGCACGGCAGATTAATATACAGGGGAATACCTTGTACCCAGTTAAGTACCACCAAATATGAGCCCCATATTGATCATCAAAAATTCTCGAGCGCGTCAGATTAAGGTAGGGTGAATTAATTACATGCTAAAAAGTGTATATTCCACTAATCTGACAATTTGAAAGTGACGTAAAGAAAGGGGAGGGCTACTAAGTTTAAAAAAAACGTCATCTCGAGATTTTGGAGCGTGGCTAAATTTTTTTATTTTGAAGGAAATAATTCAAGGATTACAAAAAATTTATAATCTGATGATTTCCACAAGCCGAAGTAACAAAAATTCGTCGATAAATAAAGTTTAATGCGTGCAACTGCATAATGGTGATGCCTATATTCCCCTCTCCGCGTTTCTATTCCTCTCTCACTTTTTCTCTATCTATTATTTTCTCACTTTTTATCTATCTATTACTCTCTCACTCCATCTCCACTCTGGTTTCTGTTGCCAAATTCAGGATACATTTACAGCGATTTCATCTTTCGTCTACCTGCCAGTTGTTTTTCCATCTATTAGATATGTAGAGATGATTTTTTAAAGAAAAAGACCTGTCAAAACTTTCCACATTATTTATATAGTGGACGTTTTAGAAAGGTTTAATTACATTAATATTCCGTAGATGTGTTAAATGGTTAGTTAATAAGGCGATTGGAGACGGCTCGTTTAATATTTAATTTAAAATTTTAAGAACACATTCAGACATAATAACATAAAACGTAAAAAGACGTGTCAGAAGTTCATTCACTCACAAAACAAACTAAACACTATAAGAACCATATTTACCGATTAACCGATATTTTTAGTAATAAAAAAACTAAAGATCAAGGCAGGGTTGAATCCATTTATCTCCCTTTTGGTGTTGACTCTTATGTTTGAGAATTTGGATCTTTCCACTTTTTTAAAAGATATGGTTGTACATCAAGAGCAACAGAATCTGTTGGATTGTTGTTGTTAATTTTGTTGGTGTTTTTTCATGTTCTGATATCCTTTTCTTTAAATATCTTCGTGTTTGTCCCACATCGCATTTATTACAATTATTGCAGTAAATGTTGTAGACAACATTTTATCGTAACTCTAAAGGAGTTTTTATCTTTTGTCGTGTGAAAAACCGTTTTCGCACAGTGTTATTATAAGTGAAAGCAATTTTAAATTGGTAATTATTCAAAACTTTTCAAAAGATTTTTAATGTAATATATTTTATTATATATTTTTTTGGTGTTATTACATTATCTGTTCTGACGGACTGTTTCTTTGCCGAATAATTTTGTTGACTAAAGATATTGGATAGTTATTCTTTGCTAGGTACCTATGTTTTATTATTTTTAAATTTTGTTGTTGTATTACAGATCTTTTTCTTTATGATATTATTTTCTTTTAAATTTCTTTCTGTTTGTTCCAATTACAATTATCAGCAGTTTAAAAATATTATTTTTCAAGCTTTTTAAATTGTATGTAAGTAGAATTGGAAGTACTTTTTGGGTCTATACAAACTTTTGAGCAGTTGCTTATGGTCAACTCATTATAATTTAAAATATTAAACAAATAACGTTTATACACGTTTATAAATCTGGAGAATAAGGGAGTTGTTTAAAAATTTCAAATACAGCATTGTGAATGGCAGTCATTGCAACACAACTTTTGTGGGCCGGAGCGTTGTCCTGGTGGAAAAGCACACCTCGACTCAATTTTCCTTTTCTATTTTCTCTGATTGCTTTGCGTACTTTTGTTATTAAATTCGCATAATATTCACCTGTTATGGTATGCTCGCGTGGTAAATAATCCACGAAAATAACACATGCAAAATCGCAAAAAACTGTAGTCATGATCTTACCAGCTGGTTGGACAACACGAAATTTTCGAGGGGGAGGGGAACCCCTATGCCGCCATTCCATACTTTATCTTTTGGATTCTGGATTTAAGTAATGAACCGATGTTTCATCGACCGTAAGAAATTTTTTCTTAAATTCATCGGGATTTCTGTTAATGATCTCCAAGTTTGTCTCCGCTGCAACCTGGCGAACACGCTTCTGGTCTGCCGTCAGCATTCGTGGAACGCAACGTGCAGAGAGTTTTTTAAAACCCAATTCCTGATGTTAATTTTTTTTAACGCTTCCAACAGAAAACCTACATGTCTCTGCTATAGCCTTGACTGTAATTCTTCTGTCATTTATTACCATGTCATGGACCAAATTTACATTTTCATTGGTAACCACAGTTTTGGGAGCTTCTGCACCTGGTGCATGTTGACAGGACTCTCTTCCCAGTTTGAAATCTCGTGACCAGTTCTTGATAACCAGGTACAAAGAGGCAGAGTCACCCGATACTTCTACCATGTCCTTATAAATGTCTTGCAGTGATAACCCCTTTTTACAGATGTACTTTATTGCACCTCTCAATTTTGTCCATTTTTATAAAATATTTTATATTTATATTTTATAAAAATTTTTTATAAAATTAATATTTATTGCTATTTGATGAGCTGATGTCATTTTAAAATTCTAATATTTTGTTTATTATAATTATATAAGTTAACAAAAAATGTGGACAAAATTTTTTTATCGAAAAATATTTAATTAATGTTTTCACAACAAAAAATGGCATAAAATAATGTAAGAAAAATATTTTTACGCCATTTGTTTAAATTTTTTCTTTATGACCATTTTCAATTGTTCATATTAGTTTTTTTTATTTCTCATGTTTAAATTATTATTTAAGAGTTTTTTTTATCATCATTTGCTCGTCTTAATAAATTACGTACAAAAAATCAATTATCAAAAACTTAATTGTTTATTAACATTGTAATTTATTGCAAAAAAATTTTTAGGCTTGTTGTATTTTTTTCCTGAAACTACCAAAAATTACAAAAACAATTATAATTATATTAAAATTTATCTATAAAAAAATATTTTTTTTTCTATTTTCATTGCATTGTGTAACTGCATATTTCACCAAAAAAAGGCGGTTTCGGATTATTCTGATTTAAAATGAAATTTAACTTTTAAACTACTCTGTGAGGAAAAAGTATGGAAACCCAGAAAATTCGAAAAACCGCACGGGGTTAGTCGTGAAACAAAGGTCAAACCCTAGGTAACTTTCAATGAGGAATCAAAAAGTATTCCGATATAAAAAATAGGGGTTCAAATTTAAAAAATGAAGCTGACCTTGAAATAACCTTAAAAATAAGGTTCAAGGTCAAATCAGCGGTCACCGTTAGATTCGTTGTTGAAAGTTACCTAGGGTATGACCTTTGTTTCACGACTAACCCCGTGCGTTTTTCCGAATTTTTCGGGGTTTCCATACTTTTTCCTCACCCGGTATATTAAAATATACATACAAACCATTTGCTTGTATATAGAGAATTAATTAATCTTTCAAATGATTTATTTATTAACCAAGTTTGTAGCTATTGTTGATCAACCGTTATATGCATTTGTTTATAAAATTTGAAGGTTTTTTTGAAACTTTGTAATCTTTTATGGCTTATATCTTGTTCAAAATACTAACTTTAATACAAAGTTTTTCAGCGATAAAATATCTTTCATAGCTTTTGATCATATTGTTTATTTAATATTAAATAGATTTTTTAATTAAATTGTTAAATTTTACTTGAATTTTTTCGAAATCTTTTCCAATAACCTTCTAAATTTATATTTTTAATTTTTTATGAACAAGCACATATTTTTAGGAGCTTTATCTTTATTTTTCACCATTTTCAACTGGTGATCTAGATTATTATAAAACAGTAATAGGTGTAAGAGACATTATTTTTGTTTAATTTGGAATTTTTAAAAATGTACCACCATCCACTGAAAATAGTTAGGTATCACTAGATTATTAAAATACAAGTAACACTTTAGAATGACATTGTAATAAGTTTTTAAATTGTAAAATTGAATATATCTAAAAAAAATTACTCACCATTTGAATGAAGACACAAACCAAACAAAGTACGTCCTTTAACGAATACATCACAACCACAATTGAATAAATTCAGTTACACCACAAAATAACTGAAACAAAAAAAATCGACGTATTAACGCGGAATTTGTGGTACTTTAATCACGAAAATCAGTACCTCCGGCGGCGTTTGGGTATACCCTCTTGAACTAGACCTATCGTAGCGGTCCTGTTTACATATGCTAAAGAGTCGCTGAAGGCCGACACTCGTTTCTCTGGTACCACCGGTCGGTACTATGTTCTTCAGTACTCTGTCAAAGAACTAGAAGACTGTTCCGCGCGTTTGATAGAACGTTACGCCCCGCTACGCTACAAAAACTCGCGGAACCCCGAATGGTACTGTTAGAATCTTTAGACGAATTGATGATGATGGAGTACCGGAGTGGGTTCGACGAAGAGGAAAACCGGAATCGGGAGATTCTTTTCGTTTTGCGAAACGCTTCCGTTTCCGAGAAAATTCGCGTAATATTTCTGTAACATTCTTCGAGAAAACTACCCGCCGTTGTGGTTCGATTTTGACTACATCGATTGTAAAATATTATCAAAAATTGCCGAAATTTGCAGATGTCTTGTGGCTATTGAGAACTGGATCACTAGACGATCTTTTTCTTTTTTAGGTAGGGGTAGGCAGAAACCACTTCCTTCCACTTCCGCTACGGTTCTTATACACATCTTTTGCTTCCTTTACTTTCATCAGTGCTTTCATACATGCTCGTCGGTTGTTGGCACTCTTGACCTGGCCTTTTTTCAAAACAATGTTGATCTGATCGAGATATGTTCGCTAAGGTCGACCTCTACCGACTTCCATCCATTCACACTCGCCTTATAAATTCGTTTCGTCAATCTTCCTTCATCCATCCTTTCTACGAGTCCAAACCATCTAAGCATTCCTTTATCTATCTATGTAACCACATCTTTTACACCACATCGTTCTCTTATCTCACTATTCTTTACTTTATCCAACCGAGTCACTCCGGCTATACTTCTTAGACTACTCATCTCTACAGCATTAATCCTATTTTCATGCTTCTTCTGCCAAACCCAATATTCATTACCATATATAAGTGTAGGAACAAACACTCCCCCATTCACAGCCAGACGTGCCTTTTTTGACACTTTCTGGGTGTTCATAAAGCTATGCAGTGCTTCATTTATTTGTTTTCCTGCCAACACCCTTCGCTCAATATTACCGTCTTATTTTCCATCTCTCGTAAACTTTGAACCCAAGTACACAAATTCATTTACTTGTTACACTTTTTTTTTCTTAATCGAAACTTTACAGTTTGTTGTTTTCTTCTTTTTCAAAAACCATTACTTTCGTTTTGCTTACATTTATTTTCATTCCTTTGATTATTAGGGCATCATGCATAACATTAACTATCGCCTGCAACTCCTCTTCAGATGACGCTAATATGACTTGATCATCGGCGTGAAGAAGACATTTGACGATCAAATAATTCATTTTCAATCCATAAGTACTCTCTTTCAAATCTTTTAAACACAACTGGCTATGCATAGAGAACTGCTAGTCTTTACACTTATGTATGGTGGTGAATGTCTTTTTTTTCTATTTATTATATTGTTTTATTTTTCAGTAACAAGATACTGATACTGGAATTTTCAAATTATATAGATCTTGTCAGTAAAACAACCATTAAAACCGAAGAGTTGTTTGGAAAAATAGAAAAGGAGGGAGGCACAGTAGGACTAAGTGTTAATGAAGACAAAACAAATTTTTTTTTTTATGAAAATAGTCGCAAAAAGGGTAGACCTATCGTGTGGGCCGCGGACGGCCCGCACTGCGACTATTAAAAGGGGAAGGGATTATAGAAAGGAAATGATTGTGGACACGCTTTTTAAAAAGTTGCAGGTCATAGTTCTCTGGAAAAACTGATTTTGGAAGCTTATTCCATTCCTTACCAGCCTTGTAAAAGAAGGATTCTTGATGAAGATTGGTCCTTGTAGTGTCAAGCTTGAGAGTAAATGTGTGAGACTGATCAGCGTGCCGAGTTCTTCGGCCGAATGTGGCCAATGGTGGTACAAGAGTTTTTATTTCTCTGAAGCATCTGCCATGGAAATATCTGTAGAGCAATGACTGGTCTGCAACTCTTCTTCTATGTTCTAGAGGGTTTTTTTTATGTTCTGGTTCCCACGAAAAGGGATATCCTGTAATGTTCAGAGAAAATCGTGGGAACCAAGGGAAAGAAGGTAGGAGTTGGTGTTCTTCTTAAATTTCTGAAGGTTGTTTGCCTCGGGGAACACCTCCCTAGGCAATGAGTTCCAAAGCCTCGCAATTCGTTGGATGAATGAGTCTTTGGAAAGTGATGTTCTGTAGGTCTCCAAAGTGACCACGAAGGGGTGTGAAGACTGAACTTGACGGGTTAATCTCGAAGAGACTGCCAAAGGAGGAACGATTGTTGATATTTCAGAAGAGCATCGCCCATGAAAATATCTATAAAATAGAGACAAATCGCCAACTTTTCTACGGTGTTCCAGACAAGTGAGCGAGTTTGTAAGCGAGGCATCACCGACCAGACGAATTGCCCTTTTTTGGACAGAATTCAGTAGCTCCAGGATATGTTTAGGTGCTGCACTCCAAATATGGGAACAGTACTCCAGTACAGGTCGGATCTGTGCCTTATAGATCATAAGCAGCTGACTGGAGGTGAAATTGCTCTTGGCACGAAACAAAAAACCAAGTTTTTGGGATGCACTTTTGGCAATGGACCACACGTGATTTTCTCAGGAAAGGTTATTGCTGATAGTAATACCAAGCATCGATATGGATGACTTCAGTGGTATGGTTACTCCTGACAAAGTTATGTTAGGCACAGTGAGATCGGCTTTTCTAGAGAAAAGACATGCTTGTGTTTTGTTTGCATTGAATTCTACCAAGTTATTGGATCCCCATTCGAGAATTGTTGCTAAGTCCATATTTATATTGTTAACATTTCTTCCTCGTTCATTTTTGGTTTCACGGGCTGATATAGGGGCCCTGGAAGAGAAAGCGGTATGAAGGGTACTATCATCGGCAAAGCTGTGTACGGGACATAAAGTTGCTTTCAATAGGTCGTTGATGTGAAGTAAAAATAGTGCTAGAATGGATCCTTGCGGAACACCAGCATTTATGAGTAGAGTGTCAGATGAAACTCCATCGACCACTACATGGAGAGACCTGTTAAGAGAAAACTAGCAAGCAGAGAACACAGCTGAGGGGGCAAGCCATAAGATGGAAGCTTGGCGAGGAGTCCCTGGTGCCAAACTCGATTGAACGCCTTGGATATATCTAATGCCACAGCTAAAGTTTCTCCATACTTTTCAATAGATAGCTGCCATATATGTGAGACGTATGCGAGCAGGTCACCAGTTGATCTCTGATGGCGGAAGCCATATTGCCTATCACTGATAATTCCTGAGTCTTCCAGATATTTCATGAGCTCGATGTTGATGGCTTTTTCCATGACCTTTGAAATAATAGATAGCAGTGCGATAGGTCTGTAGTTGCTAGGTAGGGTCTTTTTGCCTTTTTTAGGGACTGGCTGTACTCTTGCAATTTTCCAATTGGACGGAAATACTCCCAAATTGTAAGAGTGGTTGAACAACTTGCAAAGAACAGGTGTTAGTTCAGGGGCACATTTCTTGAGAACAATCCGCGGGATTCCGTCAGATCCACAGGCTTTGTTGGTGTTGAGACCCAGCAAAATCTTTCTGATAGTACGTTGGCGAAAGGTGATCTCGGGCATGTGACTGTCAATAGGTGTAATGTTCGAGGGTTGTTTTCCCGAAGAATCCAGAGTGGAATTTCCAGCAAATAGGTGCGCAAAGATATTGGCTTTTTCCTGGGCAGTCGTTGCTAGTGTTCCATCTTCATTGGTTAGAGGAGGAAAAGAGCTGGAAGTGAAGTTTCTTCCCACAGCTTTGGCGAAAGAACAAAATGAACGGGATCCGTTAGGACATTCAACAAGTTTTAATCTTATTTTGGCATTATGAGCATCTTTTGAACATTCTATTGTCTCTTTGCATATGCCTCTAGCCTCAACATATGCTGCTCTGGTCTCAGGTCCCGGATTTTTTTGCCATCGATGGTATGCTGCCTGTTTGGAAGCCACAGCTCTAGAGCAGTTTCTGTTAAACCAGGTCTTATCGGATGATGTTCTTCTTTCGGTATTCGGTATGTAAGTTTGCATCCCCAACATGATGATTTCAGAAATTGTCTCAGCACATCGTGTTGGATCTACTGAGGAGAAACAAACTCTCTTCCATGGAAACGTTGAGAAAAACATACGAAGACCCTCCAAGTCGGCCGAATTGTAATGCCACATGAGACGGGGTGGTATTGTGCTGCTCGATGGTAAATGGAAAGAGCATGTTGTGGAGATGAGGGTGTGATTAGAGTTTCCAAGTGGGGCACAAACTTCTATACGGGTCAGGATTGGTGGTGAGGAAAAGATCGAGTGTATTGGCAGCCTGGTTGTTGACATCAGGGATGCGGGTTGGTAGCTCGACCAGTTGTTCTAGACCATGAGTGATGGCGAAGGCCTCAGCTTGACGACCTGCATCATCAGTTTTGTTAGAGAATTTGAGCCAGGCAGCGTTATGTACATTAAAGTCCCCCATGATTATGGTTTCAGCTGTTGGATGGTTCTCCTGAATGTAGTCCAAATTGAGTGATAAAAACTCAAAGAGGTTGTTATATGAAGGTTCATTAGGTGATAGGTAAAGGCAGCAGAGGAACTTAGTCACTTTGGTATCAGATAGCTTAAACCACATCACATCAAAGTCTTTCGGTTCCAAACTCTCTTCACGCTGGCATGAAAGGTTAGCCTTAGCGTAAAGGCAGACTCCACCTTTGAACCTGAGTCGAGAATGGAGTTCGTAACCAGGACAAAGCATATGGACCTTGTTGGTGGACGAGTTTACTTGTGTTTCTGTTAGAGCCAGAATATCCGGTTTTTTCGTCTGTAGATGATGGTGGACGTCATTGATGTTCTTGTTGAGTCCGCGGATGTTGCAAGAATTAATCTTTAATGTTGAGTCCCCTCGAGTACCTCTCGCCCGGAAATCCGAATGGAGAGGTATTTTGCTTCCGGAGTGTTTTACTCCTCGATAGTTTTTAGGGTCTGCTTTCTCTCCTTTTTTGAAAACTGGTATCAGTATGCTCTCTTTCCATTCGGATGGAACAACCTTGACAGTAAGTATTTTATTGAAGAAAATCTGTAATTCGGCCAATAAGCTTTCACTTCCATATTTGATCATCTCATTCTTAATTTCGTCAATGCCCGAGGCTTTTCAGTTTTTTAGTTTTTGGACCATGTATCGTATTTTCTCCAAGGGAATAGTCTTTTCTTGTTGTTCGTTAACATTTCCAATGTCAGGCTGTATTTCCTGTGGTGGTAAGTTGTTTTCTGTCGGAGTGTAGAGTTTTCCAAAATATTTTTCCCATTCTTCCGCCGCTATTTTTGTATTTTGTATACACTCATTTATTGGTTTTTTCCTATGTCTTAGCAGGTTCCATATCTTCTTTTGCCCTCCATACAGGTCATGCTCCATATCGTTAGAAAATGTTTCCCAATGTTCCCTTTTGATTTTCCGAATATTCTCGTTGATCCTGTTTCTTACGGCTTTATAGTCATTATATTGTCACTTGCAAATTCTTGTAGTTTCATTACAAAGGCTTAAACTTATGAAAGGTTAGCCTTAGCGTAAAGGCAGACTTCACCTTTAAACCTGAGTCGAGAATGGAGTTCGTAACCAGGACAAAGCATATGGACCTTGTTGGTGGACGAGTTTACTTGTGATGGGTGAAGGGTATCTGTGAGAGTTGAGCTGTTTATCAAGCGAATGGCTCTTTTCTGAATGGAATCTAGAAGACGAAGAGAATGCCTTGGTGCTGAACCCCAAATATGGGAGCAATACTCCAGTAGAGATTTGAGCCTTGTACGTCGTCAACAGTTGATCAGGAGTAAAAAACGAAATACATGTATAATGCTCGGAGGTCTGGAAGAGATCGACTAGGACAAAATGTAACTATTGGCACCTACAATTTTGAACGGGTCTCAGAATTCAAACACTTCGGCGCAGTCATCACAGCAGCCAACAACATGAATAAATAAACGAAGTCCCGCGTACGGAGCGGTAAAAGATGCTATTATGCACCAAGAGAACTGTTCCAATCGATAATAATGTCGCGATCCTCAAAACTAAAATTGTACCATGCTACTATAAGACCGGTAGCATGTACGCACGTGAAGCGTAGACCCTAATCAAAGCAAACGAAGACCTCCTACAAAGGTTCGAGCGAAAAATACCTAGAAAAATATATGGATCAACCCAGGATCCTAATTCAGGGCAATATCTAATAAGAACAAACGCGCAGTTAGAACAATTGCACCAGGAGATATTGTGATAGAAGCAAAGTCACAAAGATTGAGATGGGCAGGACACGTACACAGAGCACCGGATGGCAGAATGCTTTTTTCGGTACCCTGGGTGATTATCGAACGTTGGCAATCATATTGGCTATAATAACTTTGTTTATCGCAGCTCGAAATAGTTCAACGGATGATTTGCGATACCACTCTCGAAGATTTCGGAGCCAAGATGTTCTTCTTCGTCCTGGACCTCTACTTTCGGCAATCTTACCCTGCATCACTAAATGAAGGAGGTAATATTTCTCTGGATGCCTCATCACGTGGCCGAATTATTCGAGTTTTCGGCTTTTTAATAATTTAATTATTTCTGTGTTTTTCCTCATTCGTTGTAGAACCACTTCATTTCTTATTCGGTCCATCCAGCTTATTCGTAGGATCCTACTGCAGACCCACATTTCAAAGGCCTCCAGCCTCTTTAATAATGAGTCGGTCAGTGTCCAACTCTCTACTCCATAGAGCAATGTGGAGAATATATAGCAGCGTATTAGTCTGATCCTAATTTTAAAGTGATTCCTTTGTTGCAGAGAATTCTTTTTAATTTAAAGAAGGCGGTTCTGGCTTTTTCGATACGGATCTTTATTTCTTTGCTCATGTCCCAGTTGTCATTGATATTAGCGCCCAGGTATGAGATGTTGTTAACCTTTTCTAGCCGTATGCCCTGATTTGTATTGGTGGTATTGGTGTTCTGCTGACAAC
Organism: Agelastica alni; assembly: GCA_950111635.1. Classification (NCBI taxonomy): domain Eukaryota; kingdom Metazoa; phylum Arthropoda; class Insecta; order Coleoptera; family Chrysomelidae; genus Agelastica; species Agelastica alni. The sequence continues at coordinate 22,086,838 of OX467709.1, read as the reverse complement.
CATAACTTTGGTTTTTAAAGTATTGAGTATTAGCCCATACTTGTTACTTTATGCGTATCTGCAGTTCTTCCTTACTAGCAGCAATTAGCACCGTGTCGTCCAAATTATTGATGTTAATTCCGTTTACCTTAATACCAAGGTCCACTTCGTCCAAGGCTTCTCTGAAGATATATTTAGAGTAGATATTAAATATTAAAGGAGACAGAATGCACCCCTGCCTTATTGCACGTCGCATTTCCACTTTCTTTGATGTGTTTCGGCCGAGTCGAATGTTTGTACATTGATGCCAATAAAGATTCGCGATTATTCGTAGGTCTCTATCGTCGATTCCCACCTTCTGCAGAATTCAAATCATTTCGACGTGCTTGACCATATCAAAGGCCTTCTCAAAGTCAATAAAACCCATAAAAACTGGGTGTTGCATGTCTCTGCATCTTTGAACTAAGCCCTGAAGGCTAAACAGTGCTTTCCTCATTTCAAGATTATTGCGAAATCCAAATTGTGCTTCACTTAACTGTTCTTCTATTTTGTTGTACATTCTGCTGTGCAGTATTCGCAGGAAGAGCTTAAGCACGTGGCTCATCAGACTGATAGTGCGGCGGTCACTGCACTTCATAGCGTTCATCTTTTTTGGTATCATCACAAATGTTGATAGTAGCCAGTCTGTTGGTATATTTCCTGATTCGTATATTTTGTTGAAAAGGCTTAGGAGATAATGTTTACCATTGTTTTCGAATAGTTTGAATATTTCATTGGGTATTTTATCTGGTCCTTCCTATTTTTAGACAGTTTTATAGCTCGTACGAGCTCATCTAATGTTATTTGTGGTCCAGACGTTATATTTTCCAGTACTATTTCCGTTCTTTCGTCTTCAAACAGGTCTCCAATGTATTCTCTCCATCTTTCTAGTTTATCATGCTCGTTGACGATAATGTTACCTTGACTTTCAACTAGACTATTTGCTGTCGGTCTGTAGATGTGTATACTTCTTTCACCCTTTTAAACATATTAAACGTATCATTCCTTTTCTGTAGTTCTTCGATTTCCGTGCACCACCGGGAAGACCTAAAAGGAGATGGAGATGGGCATTGAAAATGAACAGGAAACAATGCTAGATAGAATTCGATAGAGCAAATTGTGCTTGCAGCCAAGACCCACATAGGGTTGTAGTGCTACTTGAAGCAGAAAAAGATTACGTTTAGCTGAATGAATACACAAGCTCAGTAGACTGCCATCGTACCCAACCATACAAAGTAGCCCAGTCTGGTGAGAGCAAGCTGTATTTCAAACTGTCCTCAAAAGTAAGCATATCAGTAAGGAAAGTTAGTAAGTATATCAGTCTAATTTAATTTAGTAAATAGTAGATTCAATTAAAAATGATTGACAAAAATAAAAAAAAAATGAAGGTTATTACTTTTTAGTAAAAGAAAGAGCCACCGTAGACCATAAATAATTTTAACAGCACAAAAATAAACCGTTTCCGGAGAGCGACAAACGCTGCAATTAAAATTTAACATTTTTAAGGAAAAAAAAATTCCTCTCTCAAAATTGATTATGACTTATGAAATGAAGACGAATCGCGGTTCTTTAAGGTCGACACAAAAACTAAATTAAGGCGACTAAAGTGGATCAAGTAATTATCGTGTGCAATTGAAGGAGAAACACAATAGAGGTAAAATACGGTACTTCCGTACCGACATTCATAAATTTTATGCGGAATACCGTTTTTGGCCAAGTTTTTAAGAATCACGTCTTTACTTACTTGAATAATTTCCAAATTAGGATGGCATTGCACCGGCCCCGGGTAATTTATTAGGATGCTTTTGAGATATTTATTATGTTAAAACAATACACAGGGCTAAAAATACAGAACTTATTGTGGTGATATTCGAAAAAACAATTAAGTTAGGTTAGGTTAACTAGTATTAAATAAATTCATGAAAAAATTAATTCTGGTCTCGAAGTGAAAACGATCAAATAAACGGGACGTTGGTCCTAATAAACACCTGATTTTATCTAATATTACAAAAACAGAAGTATGACTGTATAATAAAGATATTAACAAAAAAAAAAGTTGTAGATTGTAGATTGTAGGGGGGGTCGTAAAGGCTATGCTGCCTCTCAAGCACTTCGACCTATCAGATCTTTTGTGCATAACCCTTAATCCATTCGCGGCCCGGGATTCCGAGGCTTCGTACAAAGTTTATCAGTTTCCTCAGAGCTTAGTTCCTGACATCGATGGGCTTTAGGAAGGTCCCTTCCAGAAACTTGAGCCTCTTGCAGAAAAGCGCTAGACATTCGCAAAGCAAATGTTCTGCAGTTTCATCGAAGTTCTCGTAGTAGCGGCAACTAACACTCTCTGTTTTGCCCATCTTTTTAAGGTAATACCTCAGAGGGCAGGGTCCAGTGAGGAGCCCCGTCACCAGTTTCAAGTCTTTCTTGTCCAACTCGAGAAGCTGTTTAGCTTTCCTTGGAGAGTGCACAGAAGAGTTCTAGATCCGAAAATTGTGTATTTGCCCCTTCCTTGGCAAGGAAGTCTGCTTCCTCGTTGTCCTTAACTCACTTGTGACCTGAAACCCACATCAGAGTAACCTGATTGTTTGCTGCCTGTTGTCTCAGGAATTGTTTACATTCCCAAGTCAGCTTAGATTCACAAGTGTATGACTTTAGAGCTTTTAGTGCTGCTAAGCTATCTGATAAAATATAGATTTCTGCTCTTCGGGTGTTCTTTTCTATGCACTCCTGGGCACGTATCTCTATGGCATGTAATTCTTATTGAAAGATGGTTGGGGTGTTACCAAGGAGTTTTAAGAGCCTAAAATTTAGCCCTGTAACGCCCACTACAACCCTTTCATCCATCTTGAATCCATCAGCGTACCACACTAAAGCATCCCTTCCTAGTTGAGGTCCGTTCTCTGTGCAGACTTGGTGGTTATTTACTTCAAACTGCATTTCGAAGTCGTACCTAACTGGCATAATATCTGTCGGCTTAGACAGGGATTTTAGGGAAATATTTTCCAAAATCTAAAAAAAAGGTTGCGATGTGTTGTTGTTTGTTTGTTCGAGCATCAAGCAAAAACTACTTGACCGATTTATATTTGAATGCATTGGAATTAAAAGTTAATAAAAAAATTATAAATGGATATTTTTAAGATCATTACGGGTTGATCTTTTCGTCGATGACAAAAAAAATGTGTGTGTACAGTTCACACGTAGTAGAAGTGAAACTTCAGAAAACAGAGCTAAGACGGCAAATAGTTGAATTTTATTTATTAATCTGTTTTATGTAAATAAACATAAATTTACACAGAACATTTGTAACATACAGTGTGGAACAGCCAAATGGAATAAATTCGATAACGAATAAATGAGAGTGTGTTGGGAAAAACGCTTGGACACGTCGATTTGTATTTTTAGATGCGCATTTTTTTCAAAAAAAAATAATTATATAGGGTGTGTCATGTGACAGTGGCCGATACCAACTTTCTTATTTTAAAAACAATCCCTTGTATATTATTTATTTTTTGGATTTTTCAGAAAATTCATCTACAATGTCCTATACCTATCTTCAACTGTTTCGGAAATATTAAGTGTTTTCAGATGTATTACAAAAATTAACATTAAAAAAAGAAAATTATTTTATTTCACAAATAATGTAAAAAAAACAAAAAAAATATTAATGTCAATGTAAGAGATGTTCAAAATGTTCGCCGCGAACGTCTTGGCAACATGCTAACTGGTATAGAAATGTCTTCTAACATTACTCAACGTCTCAGGCGTGACTGATCTAATCGCAAGCGTGATTCGTCTTTTTAAGTCATGTAAGTTAAGTGGTTTAGTTTTGTATACAATACTTTTGACACATCCCCACAAAAAGAAGTCTAATGGCGTCAGATCAGGAGATCGTGCTGGCCTCCCTATCCACCGATTTGTAAAATTTTGGTTCAGGTACTGCCGGACATTGATTTGCTAATGGGGCGCTGCTCCATCTTGCTGAAACCATAGTATATTGGCAGGAACTTGTGGGTTTACTGGATCAGGATATAAGTTTGTCAAAGTTGGCACGATATTATTTTGGAGCAGTTCTAAATATTTATCTCCATTCAAGTTGTCATCAATGAAAAAGGGACCTACGATAAGATTTCCAACAATTCCTGCCCAAACATTAACTTTTTCAGGATATTGCGTATGTTCCTCTCTCATCCAATGAGGATTCTCATTAGACCAATAGCGGCAATGTTTTGAGTGTAATGTAGCGAATTTGTAAAATAAAATAATTTTCTTTTTTTAATGTTTTTTTGTAATACATCTGAAAACACTTAGTATTTCCGAAACAGTTGAAGATAGGTATGGGACATTGTACATGAATTATGTCTGGAATTTTCTGAAGAATCCAAAAAATAAATAATATACAAGGGGTTGTTTTTAAAAAAAGAAAGTTGGTATCGGCCACTGTCACATGACACACCCTATATAATTATTATTTTTTGAAAAAAATGCGCATCTAAAAATACAAATCGACGTGTCCAAGCGTTTTTCCCAACACGCTCTCATTTATTCGTTATCGAATTTATTCCATTTGGCTGTTCCACACTGTATATCTTTTATCGTACGCGTATGTAGACTAAGCAAGAGTGGGAAGGCTATGTACGAAGCACCGCACAAAGAGGAAACCGATACCGCTGTTTAATGTTTTCTATCTCATTCTCTCGCAGGTTTAATTCTATAGATTTATGTGCTTGTCTCTTTTTATTGTCGCTTATTAAAGTGACCATGAAAAGGCCTTTGACAAAGTTAGGCATGTTAAGTTGATAGGCTGCCTTCACAGGAAAGGACTAGACGAGAATGATCTTAAAATTATCCAGACGCTTTATGGAAATCAAACTGCAGTGGTCAGAACAAAAGCCGGCGACACAGAGTCATACAGCATCAAACAAGGCGAACGACAAGGGTGCGTATTATCTCCTCTGCTCTTCAATATATATTCGGAAGATGTATGTGCCAGAGCATTATATGAAGCAAGGAAAACGGAAAATTATTAATAACATAAGATACGCTGATGACACGGTCTTAACCGCTAGTTTAAAACTAAACGGTTTGTATTTACCGATGTTTGTTTTAATAAATTTAGGTAATTACATTACAATTGCTCTTAAAACCGCATTGTTGCGTCAATTAACAATAAATAAACTGACTTTCCTTACCCCAACTAGTACCTACGCTATACTATTAAAAGAAAATCAATTTTAATTTATGTCCCATGTATTAATATAAATAATGCTTGAGAGATATCTATTGTCTACTCGTATTTGTTTTTTTTCTGGTTTCACTTGGTATACAGTGAATGATGTATGTATAGTTAAGTTATCTTTTGTATTTCTGTGTGAAAGGTTTTTGTTAAATGATTTGTTCGCTTTTTGTTAAGTAATTTAGTTTCATTTATGTATGTATGTATTATTTCATTTTGTATTTTTTTTCTTGTCGCTAGCTACTTGATTTAAATAAAGCGACTACTATGGACTAAAAGTAACGAGACTGTATTATTTTCAAAATTGTGGTTTAAAAAAATTGTTGTCAGAGATTTTTTAAATGGAAAAATGTGTGGAACAAAGAATTTGCATCAAATTTTGTCAAAAAAAAAGGAAATTTCTTGTCCCGATGCATTTAAAGTGTTACGGCGATAAATTTTTATCAAAATCACAGATTTAAAGTGGTACAAATTCTTTGGTAAAGATCATGAAGCCATCAAACTTAATTACTGATAAAAAAAACATCAATATAATCAAGGAGCTTGTATTTTCCAATCGTCAAACTTAAAAAAACCTTGTAGATATGGTTAGTATATCAAAAGGAACAATACAAACAATTTGGGCTTGTCCCGTGTGTCTTGTCCTAAAATATTTGAATTTGTTTTAAAAACAACGTTGTGTTTAAGTAGCCGGAGCAATGCTTTCTACGACTGATAATGATCTAAAATGCATAAATACTGGCGATAAGATTTGGATCTATGTTTGTGACCCGAAAACAATCTAGTGAATATTGTACTACAGGTGATACAACAAAACAAAACCACGTCAAAGCAAGTCAAAAAATAGGGTCATGTGGACTGTTCTTGTATGTATGTGTATAGACGGATGCTGCGAATTTCATGGGTACAAAGGATCACCAACGAAGAAGTACTACTGCACATGCACAAAGAAAAAGAACTACTGAACACCATCAAGGAAACATAAATGCAATACCTGGCGTGATAAGAAGAAGAAAAAGAAGACTGTTTTCTTTGACTACCACGGCGTTGTCCAGAAAGAGTTCATTCCAACTAGCCATACAATTAACAAAGAACGTCTTTTGTGTTGTTTACGTGAATCAATTCACAAAAACGACCAGAATTATGGAGAAACAATTCATGGTTTTTGCATCTCGGTAATTCACCATCGCGTATTGCCACCGTTATTCGTCAGAATTTCATCAAACATGAATGTCGTTCCGCTAGCACCGTATTCGTCAGATATGGTTCCAAGTGACTTTTTCATATTCTCTAAATTAAAATTACCACTTCGTGGACATCCTTTCGAGTCAATAGATTCCAAAGAAGGGAATACGCTAGCTGCTTTGAAGGCTATACCGGAAACTGATTATAAAAACTGTTTCTCCACGACCATACTTCTGTACAGCTCATTTCATCAATATACGACGGTTTTGGATTAGTCACCAAGGCATCAACTTAACGGGCGCACTGTTTTGAGAAGCACATTAGTAAATTCCCTTAAGATTTGAACCCACAAATTTCTTGTTCAATATTATGCTTTTGTTGAGAGGTTTTATTTTTATTTTTTTGCTTTATTGTGAACAGAAATCGTTAATGTAGCTCTCGAAGATATATATATATATATATATATATATATATATATATATATATATATAATAGATATTCACTTAGCTGTATAACTTTTACAACTCTATATAACTATTTACATTTATTAATTCATACACACATAAGCCGATACTGTCCTTTTCCGCTGGCTGTCCCCTTTTTTATACCTGAATGAATAACCACGAGAAGGGTCCAGTAATTTCTGGAATTATTTATTGTCTTCTATGCTAGACTTTGCTTAGACCGTTCGGTGGCCAAAATCCTCGTTTGCCGACACGAACGGATTTGTAACACTAACGTTTATTAGGATTTAATGAAAGAGTTGTTCACGGTAGGGGTACTCAAATATTTTAAAATATATTAATTTAAAAAAATGAATTAGTTTACTTGGTACCTGTTAATGTTTTTTTAAAATTGAAATTTGTATGCAAAAGGAAGAAAATAATAAACAAAATATTAAATATTTAAAAGTTAATAAAACAAAACAAATTAAAAAAACTTGAATATATCAAAAGTATGTAATTTAAAATTTCCCTTTTAAGATCATTAAGGGTTGCTCTTTTTGCCAGTGACAAAATAAAAAAAAATTAATGTTACCAAATATATTGTGTGAGTTGAGTAAACATATATTTATTATGTAAAATAATAATTACTTATTGTTAGTTAAGAAGTGGTATGAAACAATTTCAGAGTAGAAACATTTATTGTCTCTCAACCCTTACTTTCTTGATTATTAATATTTTATATCGTCACTGCCCAGCGAAGACCACGAGGAGGTAAGAGCTTATCCTTCGCCAAGGAATTGGAATAAGGAATGTTAAAATCAGGAATGTTAGTTAGGAATGTTGATAAGAAATGTTAGTTAAAAATGTTGTAGTTAAGTAAATAATTCTAAACCTAAAAAAAAATATATTAAAATATCTACAAGAGAGAGAAAAAAATAAGAACCAAAAAATGTTTTTTTTTGTAAACAAACCTGTTCAATTTTATTTGTTGTTTAAAACATATAACTGACTTTCTACTTTTCTTCTTTTACATGTATTGGTGTCATTTTTATTTTTATGTTTCCTTACCATATCCTTAAATTCTTCAAAGATTTTATCTTTCAAGTTAGTGAGATAAAAATCAATTTCGTTAATTTAAATCTATAAATTAACAGTCTAGTACCTAAAAAATTGGATAAAAATATATAAAATTTGAACAACATACCTCAAGGTTTCTTTTTAAATTAATAAATTTTTTTTTACTTTGATGGGCTTCTTCTAAAAACAGTTTTAAATTCTGCTGGTACTTATTCTGGCTGGTGGAAATTTCATCAGCTAATAAAACATCTTCTTCATCCTCTTCAGAACTTGTTGTAGTTCCATTTCAAAGAACTGAAACAGATTCGCTTCTCTGCTCAAATAAGGCAACAGCGTGTATGTGTTTGCACATAAACATTTTCACTTTAAATTCTGCTCACTCACATTTAAAGGAAGACACTCTTTAGATTTCAAAGTATACTCTCATACATTAAATAATTAACATACACACTTTAAATGCACAGAGTCCTGCTACCAAATTATTTAAAGCTTTTAAGCCCCTCGGAATACAAAGGCACTACATAGAGGCCCAAGGTCAGTAGCTTTCTTTAACAGAAACTTACATTGATCTTTATTAGCTTTTCGCCCCCAGTGTCGATAAAGCGTCGAATGTCACTATGTACCGATCGCAAACAGCCGTTAACTAGACGTGCCAGTTTTAACGGTCTGTTTCAAAACATTTGGGGTTATCATTGTAAGAGATACTTTTCAGATTTTAAATTATACAACGGTAAAATTATACTCTTATACTATAAATAATTACCATACATACTTTAAATACGAAAAGTCCTGCTACTAAATTATTTATAGCTTTTAAGCCCCTCGGAATACAAAGGCACTACATAGAGGCCCGAGGTCAGTAGCTTTCTTTAACAGAAACTTACAGTGATCTTTATTAGCTTTTCGCCCCCAGTGTCGATAAAGCGTCGAATGTCACTATGTACCGATCGCAAACAGCCGTTAACTAGACGTGCCAGTTTTAACGGTCTGTTTCAACACATTTGGGGTGATCACTGTAAGAGATACTTTTTAGATTTCAAAGTATACAACGTTAAAATTATACTTTAACCCATTTCTTAGGTACTTAATCCAATTAAAAAAATTACCATACATACTTTGAATACGAAGAGTGCTGCTAACAAATGATTTATAGCTATTTACCCCTTTAAATACAAAGGCACTACACAGAAGCCCGAGGTAAGTAGCGGGCTAAAAAAAATGCATTAAGCTATTTATAACCTGCAAGAGACACTCTGCAGATTACTAAATATACTATGAATACGAAGAGTCCTTCTTTTTCTTCAGGTGCCTATCTGTTCCAGACGTTGGCTACCATATTGGCTAATCTAACTTTATTTACAGCTGCTCGGAATAGTACGGTGGTTGTCATGGAGAACCAAGTTCTTAAATTTTTTAGCCATGAGATTCTTCTCCTTCCGGCGCTTCTCTTTCCTTTCACTTTTCCTTGTAATATGCACTGCAAGAGATTATATCTGTTTTCTGACCTGGATATTGTATTTTTCTTGTTTTAATTATATTCATGATTTCTTTTTCTTTTGACATTCTTCTAAGGATTTTAATGTTAGTTACATGATCTGTCCATGATAACCTTAGCATCCTTTTATAGAGCCACATCTCGAATGCTTTAATATTTTTCGTCATTGCTTCTGTCAGTGTCCATGACTCCACTCCGTATAGTAACACGAAAAACACATAGCAGCATAATATTCTTAATTTTGTGTTCATGGTTAGGTCTCGACTTTTAAAAACTGCTGACATTTTAATAAATACATTTCTGCTCTTTTCAATTCGGCTTTTAATTTCTTGCGAGTGGTCCCATTGATCATTTATGATGGTGCCGAGATATGTATATTTGTCGACTCTTTCAATTGTTCCACCCTCTAATCTTAGTTGTAAGGTGGGAACGTTGTTCTTGCTTATGATCATATATTTAGTCTTATCTTTGTTGATATCCAGTCCATATTGGTGGCTACTGGTTGTTAGTCTATCCATTAGTTGTTTCAGGTTTTCCATATTATCTGTAAATATTACTGTATCATCAGCGTATCTGATGTTATTTAAGCGCTGTCCATTTACCAGAATTCCTTCTTGTGCATTGTCCAAGGCTTTTTTAAATATGTGTTCGGAGTAAATATTAAATAATAGTGGCAACAATACACATCCCTGTCTTACTCCACGTAAAATCTTAACTGTCTCAGTTTGGTCTTCTTCCACTCTCACACTTGTGGTTCACACTCTGGTTCCAATATACATCATCTTGTAATGTTGAACCCTGCTACCAAATTATTTATATCTGTTTAGTCCATCGGGATACAAAGACGATTCTGGTGATAATTTTGGTAACGATTTTATAACGACGTCGTTCCTGTGAAATGTTTTTATATTTTTTAATTATACATCATTTTAACAGTGTAGTTACAAATACTATAGGTGCCTTTAATATTATCGCTGGAAAAAAATCATTGTGTAATTTTAAATAAAAAAATTTAAAACATTTTAAAACTTCATTCAGCGCCTTGCTTACTTAAATAATTTGACAAATATTGCCTAACATAGTAGAAATAGTGATTTAAATTTTTCTTCTTCGGCTGGCACTACAACCCGGGGTGGGTTTTGGCCTGCTCTGCTTCACTAACAATTTTTGTTTTATGGGGTGGGGTTGTTAACCCCACGCCCAACCCCCTATTCGGAGGGCCATTTCTCCCGCTCTCGTCAGCCCTGACTCACTTTCCACCTGGGTTGATTACCAGATCTCCGGTGAGGTTGCTCAGGTTCACGGGGCTCACCACATTTATATTCATATAAAGGCTACTAGGAGGTGAGAGTCGGATGCACTACCCCATTTGAACCCCAGTGATTCAAATTGCAACTGATAAAAGTTTAGCACGGTTTTAAGTAAAGCATGAGAAAAAATAGTATAAGATAAAATTTATTCAGCCAGCAACTGGACAGAGGATTCGGTTTTGGAAAATATCCAAAACATAACTATATCTATTACTTGCTAACTTTAATAAAAACAGAAATATGAGAAAAAAAAGTAACAGAAAATAGTTATGTAGAATTTAACTGATTAAAGTTTAATATGATTTTAGGTAAAGTATAGGAAAGAAATTTTTTATAAAAAATGCTAAAATGCTAACTTGAATAAACACAGAAATATGAGCAAAAAATAGTAAGAGAAAATAGTTACTCAGATTGCAACTGATACAAGTTAAACATGATTTTGGGTAAAGCATAGGAAAAAAATAATTCAACAAAAACTTTATTCAGTCAGCAACTGGACAGGAGATTCGGTTTTGGAGACTAGGCAAAATACGATATCGTACAATATTGGATTTTTTTGTTGGTTGGGAGGTTCTGCAACTATAACACTATTAATTTCGTCTGGCTGGATTTTTCTAATCAGTCAAAACAGCAAATGACAGTGTGGTAAAACCTTGCTTCTGTCACTTCATACTTGGCATGTAACATTTTACTTTGCTACATATTTCGTCTTTGGTGAATAATTTTATAAAATATTTTATCTTTAAATAAAATACCTTAAAATTATCTCATGCCGATCGAAAGACCTCTAACCAGATAATAGTTCCGCTTTAATTTTAGGCCATTTATGGTTACACGTAAAAGTGATAAATAAGTCTGGTCTCCCATAGTTTCGGACATAAGTAATGAAGTAAGGAATTTTTTAGGTCAATTTATTATACCTTGTGCTATATTAAAGGAGTTTTAGTAAAAATCCCTAATTTTTTTGAAAATATAATATAGTCTATGCCACCCGGGGATAGTTTCCTAACGGTAAAAGAAATTTTTAAATCGATCTAGTAGTTTCGAAGCCTATTCAATGGAAACAAACAAACAATCAAATATTTTCTCTTTTTTATAATAAAAATAATATTATTATATTATTACTAGCTGACCCGGCAAACGTTATTTTGCCATATAAATAATTTCCTAGTAATTTCTAGTGTAGACAAAAAATAGCTTACTTATTGTAAGTATGTATGTATGTTAGAATGTGTATATTGTATGTATGTAAGAATGTGATTGTCGTTGTTCTAATCTTCTGACTTCATTGCGTTCAGCTCGTGTATCTTCTGGCTCTTCTTGATGCAATTGCGCCATTCTGACACGTGCATCAGTATTTTGTTGCTGGATTTGTTCTTCTGTTCTTTCGGATCTGCTATTTCGCAAGTTTCGAGCTTTACTTGTACTGCGGCTTAAATCAGCCCCTTTGCGTTTTCTTGGCATTGCTCACCGTACAAAACATACATAAATAGAATTAATGAAATTATTTAATGATGAAAAATGTTAAAAGTATAATTAGGGCCAGGATTTTTGCCGCAGTTTTGAAATGATTAGTTTTAATTTATGAAATTATAACAAAAATATAAGTTTTATGGAAAACTTTTTCAAACAAAAGTAAAAAATTAAATTTTATGAAAACATTGTCTCTTATAATTTTTTCATACAACCAATATTTCCATTGACATTTCAAAATAAAGATTCATAATGATTGATTTTTTGGAAGGGTTGATCGTAGAAGGGTGGAAATTGAGGATTGTATGTATTTTTGTATGTTGTATCATAAAAAAATAGAAATTAAAAATTTTGTCTAAAAAATAAAAAAAAAATTTAGGGGTGGACTACCCCTAACATTTAGGAGGAAAATAGATATTGGCCGATTCTCATAGATACCGGATAAGCACAAAAAATTTCATCAAAATCGGTTCAAGCCGTTTCGTAGGAGTATGGCAACGAAAACTGTGACACGAGAATTTTATATATTAGATTATTATTAACTAGAAGTATCAATATAGAAAAAATATAATTAAATAATTAAAAAAACTACTGTCACTAAACTGTTTGGTTAGATAAATTTATAATATATATTTAAATATATATATTTATATTTATATTTATATTTATATTTATATTTATATTTATATTTATATTTATATTTATATTTATATTTATATTTATATTTATATTTATATTTATATTTATATTTATATTTATATTTATATTTATATTTATATTTATATTTATATTTATATTTATATTTATATTTATATTTATATTTATATTTATATTTATATTTATATTTATATTTATATTTATATATTATCAGCTGGTAATTGCTGAAAAAATATAATTACCTACTAAACGAACTCAAAATATTTGCAAGCGAAAAGTCCACACTCGACCGCTACGTAGAAAGCCAACCGCGCGAATGAACCGCGTGGCACTTTATTTCTCGATATAGACTCCCCTCCCTTACCCAATACAACTGACACATGCTGACGCGACAGTTTGATGTGTTCTGCGAAGTTTAGAATATTATTATTATTATTATTATTATAACTAAAAGTATAAATACAGAAAAAATATAATTGAGTAATTAAAAAAACTACTAAGTCACCAAATTGTTTGGATAGATAAATTTATAATATATATTTATATATTATCAGGTAGTAATTGCTGAAAAAATATAATTACCTACTAAACGAATTTAAAATATTTTTAAGCGAAAAGTCCACACTCGACCGCTACGTAGAAAGCCAACCGCGCGAATGAACCTCGTGGCACTTTATTTCTTGATATAGACTCCCCTCCCTTACCCAATACAACTGACACATGCTGACGCGACAGTTTTTATGGGTAATGATGTGTTCTGCGAAGTTATAGAATATTATTATTATTATTATAACTATAAGTATAAATATAAAAAAAATATAATTAAAAATTAAAAGAACTACTAGGTCACTAAACTGTTTGGATAGATAAATTTATAATATATATATATATATATATATATATATTTCAAATTCATTTAGTAGGTAATTAAATTGTTTCAGCAATTACTACCTGGCGACCACGTGGCACTTTATTTTTTGATATAGACTCCCCTCCCTTACCCAATACAACTAACAAATGCTGACGCGACAGTTTTTGTGGGTAATGATGTGTTCTGTGAAGTTATAGAATATTATTATTAATATTATAACTATAAGTATAAATATAAAAAAATATAATTAAAAATTAAAAGAACTACTAGGTCACTAAACTGTTTGGATAGATAAATTTATAATATATATATATATATATATATATATATATATATATTTCTATTCATTTAGTAGGTAATTAAATTTTTTCAGCAATTACTACCTGGCGACCACGTGGCACTTTATTTTTTGATATAGACTCCCCTCCCTTACCCAATACAACTAACAAATGCTGACGCGACAGTTTTTGTGGGTAATGATGTGTTCTGTGAAGTTATAGAATATTATTATTAATATTATAACTATAAGTATAAATATAAAAAAATATAATTAAAAATTAAAAGAACTACTAGGTCACTAAACTGTTTGGATAGATAAATTTATAATATATATATATATATATATATATATATATATATATATATATATATATATATATATATATATATATATTTCTATTCATTTAGTAGGTAATTAAATTTTTTCAGCAATTACTACCTGGCGACCACGTGGCACTTTATTTTTTTATATAGACTCCCCTCCCTTACCCAATACAACTAACACATGCTGACGCGACATTTTTTGTGGGTAATGATGTGTTCTGCGAAGTTATAGAATATAATTATTATTATTATTATTGATTTAATTTATTAAATTCCAATCACGACTCTGCGGTTCCGATACCTCTCAGAGCCGAGCTGGAGAGAAACCACTCCTCACGCCGTGAGGTGAGTGATTACTGAGACTGAATATCGTGTGCCCTGAGCAGACGCAATGATCCCAGGATGACGGCCTTTTGCATTGCCTTTTGTCGGCAAGCTGGTATTTTATGGAGTTCCGAGAGAGCAGTGTGTGGCGTGTACCACTGAGTGAGCCTATTATCAGGATGCATAGTTTAAAAGAATGGTCTGGATTAGGTCTGCGGAGCTCGAAGAGAAGGTCTCTATATTTTGTCCGTTTTTCCTCTTCTTTTAAGGCGATGCTCGATTCGGCTGGTGCCGAAAATTCGATGACGAACATCGTCTTAGTTAGGTGGTCGAGAAGGATTATGTCAGGCTTATTGGCTTGTATCTGCCTGAGGGTGGGGATCGAGAAGTTCCAATAAATTCGACACCTCTTATTCTCCACAACGCACTCAATATCCCCCGGAGCATAGGGCAGCACTGGAGTTTCATCAATACCATATGAGTGACTCAGATGATAGTATACTCGTATACTCGTAATGCCGCATTGTGTCTATGGATATAGGCCGAAACTGCATACACCGTGCATGCTGAAAGCAGGTGCATCAGCGTTTACAGGGCGTGTCCAAGCGTTTTTCCCAACACGCTCTCATTTATTCGTTATCGAATTTATTCCATTTGGCTGTTCCACACTGCATATATTTATATGATTACATAAAAATCGATAGCCTTCTTAGTAATGAGCCGAATAACAGGTCTTATTAAGCGGTGGCGGCGTTGTGTGCAGGAATAAAGTAGAGCGTATAAAAGTTAAGAATTTGCAAGAAGTACTGAGTATTTTACTGAGTGTTTAGAATCATCGAACCTAAAGAGTATATATCGTAACATTATTTTAATATTCCAAAAAGATGACCTTTTAATTTGTATTTTAGGTTGTACCGGGCAAAGTATTTTATGTTAACACATGTTTAAATAATAATAAAACAGCAGTCAAAGTGTTAGAAGTTGACAAATTGTCGGTGGAATAAAATACCCAATTATTAAATCGTCTACGTCGAATTTTCTATGATTCAATTATAGTTGCAATAAAGTCATTCATAAATTATTTTTTATCGTTACATCTTTAAACGAATCATTTATTAAAATGAACAGCTATCAATTTTTTTGATGTTTCGCCTTAGAAGAACCGACAGTTAAATACAGAAAAATGAATCGATGATAAACGAAACCTTTTTGACAACGAATTCCATTTAACATTTAAGATGTGTCTACCTAATGTTTTGTTCGAATACACGACCCACTTTTTGCAATATAATTAAGCACGACAAAAAGACAAAAGGAAGATGCGACAAAAGAATGAACAAAAAACGAAGATTAGGCTCAAACGGGTATGATATCATGCAAATTTTTTGTACTCACTACACTTTGAATATCCGTATATTTACTTGACTGTAATTTAACGCAACAAGATTTGTGGCTGAATACAGTTAAAGAAACATAGACGGCGATCGCAGCAAATATTCAACGGATAAGAATATTATGGTCTCTTTGAAACCACTAGGCATTAAAGCACACACACAATCATGATTATTATTTTTGGTAATTTTGACTAAATTTTCTTGTACTTTTTTTGCCTTAAAAGTACACATAATGTAACTTTTTATACTTGTCCAAAAAGGGTAAAATCTCGACTATCTTTAATGACCAAATACATACATATAGTCACGCCTTTTTCCCGTAGGGGTAGGCAGAGACCACTTCCTTCCACTTGCTACGGTTCTTACACGCATCTTTCGCTTCCTCTACTTTCATCAGTGCTCTCATGCGTGCTAGTCGGTTGTTGGTACTCTTGACCTGGCCTTTTTTCAAAACAATGTCGATCTGATCGAGATATGATTGCCGAGGTCGACCTCTATCGACTTGTCCATTCACACTCGTCTTATAACTTTTTTTCGTCAATCTTCCTTCATTCATTTTTTCTACGTGTCCAAACCATCTAAGTATTCCTTTATCTATCTTTGTAACCACATCTTCTTTTACACCACAGCGTTCTCTTATGTCACTTTTCTTTACTTTATTCAACCGAGTCACTTCGGCTATACTTCTTAGACTACTTATCTCCACAGCATTAATCCTATTTTCATGCTTCTTATGCCAAACCCAACATTCACTACCATACATAAATGAAGGAACCAACACACCTTTATACACAGCCAGACGTGCCTTTTTTTAAACTTTCTGGCTGTTCATAAAGCTATGCAGTGCCCTGTTTATTTGTTTTGCTGCCAACACCCTTCGCTCAATGTAACTGTCGTACTTTCCATCTCTCGTAAACTTTGAACCCAAGTACACAAATTCATTTACGTGTTTCACTCTTTCTCCCTCAATCAAAACTTCACAGTTTGTCATGCATTCTTCTCTTTCAAAAACCATTACTTTCATTTTGCTTACGTTTATTTTTATCCCTTTGATTTTCAGGGCATCATGCATATTATTAACCATCGCATGCAGCTCTTCTTCAGATGACGCTAATATGACTTGATCATCGGCGTATAGAAGGCATTTGACGATCAAATCATTCATTTTAAATCCATACGCACTCGCTTTTAAATCTTTTAAACAATCGTCTATGTATAAGTTAAACAGATGACTCTAACATGACTTAATCATCGACACCAAATAGTGGATTTAAATATCCGAATTTTAGAGATAATTTGGTGCTTTTAAGTATTGTCTGTACATAACAATAGAGACCTCGTATCCCTACATTGTCCAGAACTCCTCAATTGAAACGAGCTCTCAAGATTGTGTCCTTTTTTCTCCTTCCTCCTTTTTTTTTTAACTTTTAGATTCTTAAAATTACTAAAAACAAACTTTATACCATTTTAATATCTACGGTATTTTATTGCACTAATATATCGCTAAAAAATGCAGGTCTCTGTTATATATGTTACCGGCAAAGTATAAAATCCAGGTATTATATGGGTAACGTGCACGTGACGTCACAGCTTGACATTGGTGGTGGGGTGATGTGCACAACTTAAGAGTTTATGTATCTGTTAAAAAAATGATCACTTGCTGCACGTCACCTAACCCTACTTTTAACACTTGTTCTTATGGGAGTTTGTTGTGTTCACGTTATTTATTAGTTTATTGTTTGAAAGTTCCTTTACAATTTGTTATTGCTTACATTTTCCTTATTTCTTATATTTGTATACATTTTCTTCATTTTGTAAAAAAAAAGTTGTCCACTTTAAGTAGAACGACTTAAAAAATGAATAGCAGCACCACAATACTATTCCTTACACCCAAATAAATGTCAAAATGCATACTCTAAACTTAAAAAAACAAAAACGCTTATAAAACGAAAACCGTTAACCAAATACACACAACCTTTAGAAAGATATTTCATTTGTTGTACTACCAATGTCAAGTTGTTACGTCACCCATCAATGCCAAAAAGTGGCCACGTGCTACACTTCGCCCATAGAATACCTAGTCGTTCTATCCAATGACAAATCGTTTTTGACTAGGTACGAAATTGAATAATTTGTAAACTGTACATTCTTTGCTGGGCATTTTTTTGTTGTTGTTGCAGGAGTGGAGAAACTTCTTTACGAAGAGGTTCTGAGTCTGAAAGCTCAATGTCTACAGTGAGACTACACTGACTGTTTTAGGTCTACTTACTAAAAACTCCACCCCTATTTAGGCCCGTCTGGCTATTGCCTCCGGTGACACTTGGGTCTGTAGACCCATTGTATTTTGCCTATGTCTTTTTGTATCATTGTACAATGGAGACTCGACCAGCAGACCGCCCGGCAAGGACCCGAAAACAGCAAAACACACACTGCGCCGCCGCGAGACACTAGACCGAAAAAGACAGAAATCCCCGGGACCTAGAACCACGCTACACCCAACCCATTATCTTTGTACCTTGTACAAGTCTGTACAAGTTCTGTACTGGGTAGGAACAATGTAACCGCACAAGAACCGCCCTTCCTCCCCAGCGCCCCGCAGCAGTACAGCAAGCGCTCCACCGCTCCCGGTTTCCCGCCGCACAACCTGTAGGCCAGGCCTCCATTATACAGTCCCTCAGTGATTCTTAGCTGATTCCTGTTCATCGGTAACAATTCTGCCGTCCTTTTATGGCACGGTCCTTTGATGTATTATTTTTCGTGTTTGTTTCCTGGTATGCTTTTCTAGTAGTTTTTTTGTTTTTCCGAACCTCTTCTTGCAAGTTCGTCTACTTCCTCACTACCTGCAACTTCCTGGCGTCCTGGAACCCGTTATAGTTTGACGTGATTACGGTCTACCAGCGTTCTCAGTTCTTCTTTGCAGTCAACGAGTATGAGGGAATGGTGGTCTGGACCTGAGGTGCCCACTGCACATGACTAAGACTGTCTACTACAGTATTTCGTCCGGTAGGCTACGTTAGCTACGGTGCTCCCCAAACGCCATGCATCCATCAACACGGGTCGCATAACATAACTCAAAGAACCTAAAGCTTCTTGTTACAGCAGGATAGAGATGTGACAATTTGAGTTGCACTTTATTTCTTCTTTTACACATTTACACTTTTTAGTTTAAAACTTAGTAGTGTAGGAGCATTTCGCGATGACTTGTCTGGTGATTAGGATAAAGTAACTATTTGAAGTCCAGTTTCTTGATCGGGAATGTTTTCAACTCAAAGAGCTTGGCATACTATAAACTAAGATCTTCAAAAAAAATTGTTTTAAAAATCTGTTAGTAGTATCCAGTCAGGTGCTGCGGAAAACTTTTTATCGGAATCATTTTTCATTTTCTTTGCTTAACTTCCAGGCAAGATTTTGATCTCTTTCTCTTTTCAGTAATACTTTTCTCTTTGTACAAAGAACATATTACTTTTTTCCCATAACCTTAACGTACTAGACGCCGACTGCAGGGTCTAAGCGGGTGTGGTGCAGGCTATCCGTTGTCGGGGAAAGGGAATGAAACTAACACGTCTTCCATACTTTACCTATAACGTGGTAGACGTTTTATGAAATGCTTTGTCAAATTATTAAATACGTTTTATTTCATACTTTGCCAGCTGGATCTAGGAGTTCAATACAATGCCAGATTTCATACTTTTCCGAGAACATGTACAAATCTCTAAATAAATTTCATTCCTTCTTCTTAAGGAATATTATTATTAGTTATTCTTCAATATTGCTATGGACTCTCTATTACTAGAGATACAGTTCTCCATATCTGAGATATCTTCTTAAAAAGAAGAAGAAGACTTCAAATTTTAGATGTAATAAATGCTTTAAAATTGGACTGACATAAGAACTGTTGTATTGTTCTTGCCAGAAAAAAAAGAACATGTTGGAGCAATATTGATTAATGTTCTGCTGCTAATGCTGTTAAAAAAATAGATGTACCTACACCAATGAATGTTCAACGTTTTTTGAGTCTCGATTTACAAACATGTAGGCCGGTAGAATTTATGCTAGACCGAGTTTATACGACCAAAAAATTTTTGTTTTCAGTTATCTCACTAATTACAATGACAAATTGTTTGGAAATATTTAATATTCTATAGCCCAGGAACAACAGCCTGAATTGGAGCAAATTCGGAAGTGAAATTTCATTAATTATATCGACTCAGAATTCACATGCTCTTCAACGGGAGTTCCCTAAAGTCCATTTTTAAATTCGATAGAGTAATAAAACTATGACAATCCGCAAATTCATAAGCGTGTCCTATATAACGAGGAGTTTTAGAGATTTTTTGGAAAAATAAATACTTGATAGAAAATAAGAAAAAGTAAAACAAAGCGGTAGACTAATGGTTTACCTTTTTCTTCGATTTTTCGACCTAAGTTTAAGCCTTTGTAATGAAACTACAAGAATTTGCAAGTGACAATATAATGACTATAAAGCCGTAAGAAACAGGATCAACGAGAATATTCGGAAAATCAAAAGGGAACATTGGGAAACATTTTCTAACGATATGGAGCATGACCTGTATGGAGGGCAAAAGAAGATATGGAACCTGCTAAGACATAGGAAAAAACCAATAAATGAGTGTATACAAAATACAAAAATAGCGGCGGAAGAATGGGAAAAATATTTTGGAAAACTCTACACTCCGACAGAAAACAACTTACCACCACAGGAAATACAGCCTGACATTGGAAATGTTAACGAACAACAAGAAAAGACTATTCCCTTGGAGAAAATACGATACATGGTCCAAAAACTAAAAAACAGAAAAGCCTCGGGCATTGACGAAATTAAGAATGAGATGATCAAATATGGAAGTGAAAGCTTATTGGCCGAATTACAGATTTTCTTCAATAAAATACTTACTGTCAAGGTTGTTCCATCCGAATGGAAAGAGAGCATACTGATACCAGTTTTCAAAAAAGGAGAGAAAGCAGACCCTAAAAACTATCGAGGAGTAAAACACTCCGGAAGCAAAATACCTCTCCATTCGGATTTCCGGGCGAGAGGTACTCGAGGGGACTCAACATTAAAGATTAATTCTTGCAACATCCGCGGACTCAACAAGAACATCAATGACGTCCACCATCATCTACAGACGAAAAAACCGGTTATTCTGGCTCTAACAGAAACACAAGTAAACTCGTCCACCAACAAGGTCCATATGCTTTGTCCTGGTTACGAACTCCATTCTCGACTCAGGTTCAAAGGTGGAGTCTGCCTTTACGCTAAGGCTAACCTTTCATGCCAGCGTGAAGAGAGTTTGGAACCGAAAGACTTTGATGTGATGTGGTTTAAGCTATCTGATACCAAAGTGACTAAGTTCCTCTGCTGCCTTTACCTATCACCTAATGAACCTTCATATAACAACCTCTTTGAGTTTTTATCACTCAATTTGGACTACATTCAGGAGAACCATCCAACAGCTGAAACCATAATCATGGGGGACTTTAATGTACATAACGCTGCCTGGCTCAAATTCTCTAACAAAACTGATGATGCAGGTCGTCAAGCTGAGGCCTTCGCCATCACTCATGGTCTAGAACAACTGGTCGAGCTACCAACCCGCATCCCTGATGTCAACAACCAGGCTGCCAATACACTCGATCTTTTCCTCACCACCAATCCTGACCCGTATAGAATAGAAGTTTGTGCCCCACTTGGAAACTCTGATCACAACCTCATCTCCACAACATGCTCTTTCTATTTACCATCGAGCAGCACAATACCACCCCGTCTCATGTGGCATTACAAATCGGCCGACTGGGAGGGTCTTCGTATGTTTTTCTCAGCGTTTCCATGGAAGAGAGTTTGTTTCTCCTCAGTAGATCCAACACGATGTGCTGAGACAATTTCTGAAATCATCATGTTGGGGATGCAAACTTACATACCGAATACCGAAAGAAGAACATCATCCGATAAGACCTGGTTTAACAGAAACTGCTCTAGAGCTGTGGCTTCCAAACAGGCAGCATACCATCGATGGCAAAAAAATCCGGGACCTGAGACCAGAGCAGCATATGTTGAGGCTAGAGGCATATGCAAAGAGACAATAGAATGTTCAAAAGATGCTCATAATGCCAAAATAAGATCAAAACTTGTTGAATGTCCAAACGGATCCCGTTCATTTTGGTCTTTCGCCAAAGCTGTGGGAAGAAACTTCACTTCCAGCTCTTTTCCTCCCCTAACCAATGAAGATGGAACACCAGCAACGACTGCCCAGAAAAAAGCCAATATCTTTGCGCACCTATTTGCTGGAAATTCCACTCTGGATTCTTCGGGAAAACAACCCTCGAACATTACACCTATTGACAGTCACATGCCCGAGATCACCTTTCGCCAACGTACTATCAGAAAGATTTTTCTGGGTCTCAACACCAACAAAGCCTGTGGATCTGACGGAATCCCGCCGATTGTTCTCAAGAAATGTGCCTCCGAACTAACACCTGTTCTTTGCAAGTTGTTCAACCACTCTTACAATTTGGGAGTATTTCCGTCCAATTGGAAAATTGCAAGAGTACAGCCAGTCCCTAAAAAAGGCAAAAAGACTCTACCTAGCAACTACAGACCTATCGCACTGCTATCTATTATTTCAAAGGTCATGGAAAAAGCCATCAACATCGAGCTCATGAAATATCTGGAAGACTCAGGAATTATCAATGATAGGCAATATGGCTTCCGCCATCAGAGATCAACTGGTGACCTGCTCGCATACGTCTCACATATATGGCAGCTATCTATTGAAAAGTATGGAGAAACTTTAGCTGTGGCATTAGATATCTCCAAGGCGTTCGATCGAGTTTGGCACCAGGGACTCCTCGCCAAGCTTCCATCTTATGGCTTGCCCCCTCAGCTGTGTTCTCTGCTTGCTAGTTTTCTCTCAAACAGGTCTCTCCATGTAGTGGTCGATGGAGTTTCATCTGACACTCTACTCATAAATGCTGGTGTTCCGCAAGGATCCATTCTAGCACCAACACTATTTTTACTTCACATCAACGACCTATTGAAAGCAACTTCATGTCCCGTACACAGCTTTGCCGATGATAGTACCCTCCATACCGCTTTCTCTTCCAGGGCCCCTATATCAGCCCGTGAAACTAGAAATGAACGAGGAAGAAATGTTAACAATATAAATATGGACTTAGCAACAATTCTCGAATGGGGATCCAATAACTTGGTAGAATTCAATGCAAACAAAACACAAGCATGTCTTTTCTCTAGAAAAGCCGATCTCACTGTGCCTAACATAACTTTGTCAGGAGTAACCATACCACTGAAGTCATCCATATCGATGCTTGGTATTACTATCAGCAATAACCTTTCCTGAGAAAATCACGTGAGGTCCATTGCCAAAAGTGCATCCCAAAAACTTGGTTTTTTGTTTCGTGCCAAGAGCTATTTCCCTCCAGTCAGCTGCTTATGATCTATAAGGCACAGATCCGACCTGTACTGGAGTACTGTTCCCATATTTGGAGTGCAGCACCTAAACATATCCTGAAGCTACTGGATTCTGTCCAAAAAAGGGCAATTCGTCTCGTCGGTGATGCCTCGCTTACAAACTCGCTCACTTGTTTGGAACACCGTAGAAAAGTTGGCGATTTGTCTCTATTTTATAGATATTTTCATGGATGATGCTCTTCTGAAATATCAACAATCGTTCCTCCTTTGGCAGTCTCTTCGAGATTAACCCGTCAAGTTCAGTCTTCACACCCCTTCGTGGTCACTTTGGAGACCTGCAGAACATCACTTTCCAAAGACTCATTCATCCAACGAATTGCGAGGCTTTGGAACTCATTGCCTAGGGAGGTGTTCCCCGAGGCATACAACCTCCAGAAATTTAAGAAGAACACCAACTCCTACCTTCTTTCCCTTGGTTCCCACGATGTTCTCTGAACATTACAGGATATCCCTTTTCGTGGGAACCAGAACATAAAAAAAAAAAAAAAAAAATTAGCTTATTGAGTGCTGTACTAAAACTGTTTACAAAAATTCTAGCAGAAGAAATATCTCTAACCGGAATATGTGAAGAACAGCAAGGGTTTAGACAGAACAGGTCTACTATAGATGCTATATTTATAATACGTCAAATTACTGAGAAAGCCATTGAGTTCAATAAAGTAGCCTTCACGTGTTTCATTAACCTAACCCAGGCATTCGATAGGATACGGTTAACAGACGTCTTGGCCCTACTACAAAAGAGAAGAATTCATCCGAATGTAATAAAGACCATCGAAGAATTTAACAAGAACAACTACACATATGTAAGAACTGCAAATAAGCTAAGCAATAAAATACCTATGACAACCGGAATCAGGCAAGGAGATAGCCTAAGCCCAATCCTATTTAATATAATCATGGATGAAATTATAAATGAAGTCAAAGTAACTGGGAGAGGATATCGACTGGGAGATAAAGAAATAAAAATCATATGCTACGCTGATGATGCTGTAATCGTATCGGAAGACGAGGACAACCTACAGAGACTCTTACACAAGTTCCAAAAAACAGCTGAAGAATTCAATATGCAAAATATATTGACGGTTTCGCGACCATCTTTGATTGCTTTGGACCATTTAAACACTGCAGCCCTATTCAGGCACTCACTACCGAAGATTTATCTTTAGACCGTATTCGTTACATCGATCATTTAATTTCTCTAGAAGATGTTGTATGTCTTTTTGATTGCTCGTTAACAAGACGGTGTCATCAGCATATCGCATATTATTTATAACCACTCCGTCAATAACTATCCCTACCGATTCTTCTTGCAAGGTTTCTTTAAAAATGGCTTCGCTATACAGGTTGAATAGTATTGGCGATAGGATGCATCCTTGTCTTACACCACGACGGATTTCCATTTCCTCTGTTGCTGACCACATCATCGTAAACACAGCTCTCGACTGTGTCACAGTCGTCGCAACTGAAACTACCTCTGCAATTTTCACGAAGGGAAAAGTATCGCTCCTGAATTGGTTGCGTAAAGCACCCTCTTTGGCTTTAAAGTGCGAGGTATTTAACGCCCCCGACGCCAAGGGAGAAGATGTTGTACCTGTACACCGCGCCGGCAGCAAGTGTGAACTCCTTGACAAGCTTTGGTACGCTTTGTACAAGCTTAAGCTGAAGCAGGACTTCCAGCTGAAATGCCTTCCATCGACCTGTGCAGCAGCTCGACAACATTCCCTGCGCGTTTACCTTCAGGTTAGTGCCATAAAGTCAGACTCAACCTTTAATTTTTCATTTCTTTTTTTATTTATTTCTTCAATTAATTTACAATCTATTTATACATTGAACAATACGTAAATGTTTTTGACAATTTTTTAAAAGACATGTGGGAAGTTACCCAGTGGTTAATTCCTATGAAATTATAGTTACATTAAGACTAATATTAGTTTGGGACATCACAGGTGTAAGTATAAATAATTAAGACGTAAAATTTAAATTTAAATTCTGTTGATCAAGTCATATGGAGTAAAACGTTTGAGTTTACGTCTTATAATACGTTGTGAAGCTAAATTGTTAGAAAGTATATTTGAGTTATTTTCAAGTCTGTTAGTGTAACTTACACTTACCCTCATAATTTCTTATTTAACCGACAGTACATTTAGATTACGAGCAATGATGCTATTAGGCACAAATCATGGAGCATCGGCGATCATTCTAAGAGATTTTGATTGAAACCTCTCCGATTGCTTTGTTTGCATTTGATGCAGAGCCCCAAAGTTGAACTCCATATGTCAAATTTGGCCTACGGATAACTTTATTCACTAGCACTTTAATTTGAGACCTATTATCCAATATAGTTTACGCAGCTTGAGGTCAAGCTCTTTTGGTAAAAATGTTTCTTCGGTTATAATGTTAGCCTACGTACTTGACTTCATCTCTATGTGGTATTTCTTTGCCATTTAGTCTAACCGGTGGACATTTCCCACGTCAATTTGTAAAAGTTACGTGTACTGATTTTATTTCATTAACTTTAATTCTCCATAAGTTTAGCCACGTCCGTAAACTAACGAGATCGGTTTGTAAAATTTTAGATGCTATTTAAGGGTTTACGTGTGACGTCAAGTAGGCAGTATCGTCTGCAAATGTGGCCTTTAAGACTTTGTTAGACGTGGGTAGGTCAGCTGGATATATTTGGTAAAGAAGAGGACCCATTACAATATCTTGTGGAACTCCAGCTTAATCGGGTGATAAGAATTGGCGATCTTACAAGTGGGACTTAAGAATAAGGAAGATATTGTTATAACCCGGCCCTGTTTTTTAAATGTTGGCGTTCAAAAGTCGATAACAATTAGGCTGCATATTAATGAGCGCTTTGTTATGCTGGTCTCCACGATTCGACTAGTAAATTCTTGAACAGCGATTTCGAAATGGTAGAAGGATTGTTCCGGACTCTCGAGAAAAACCCAACCCAAGAAAGAAGTAATTCTAACAATTATAATTATAACAATATTAAGGAGCAGGATCTTTTTAAGCTTATATAACAGTCCTGGCTCACATCCAGAAACACTAATTTTTAGACCTCAACTTTCTGTTAAATAAACGCTTTTTTTCCAGGTACAGGAGTATACCTGAAGATCACCTCAAGATTCTTGTGAACATATTGTCAGAAACCAGATTGACCACATCCTTGTAAACAAAAGATACAGAAATAGTTGTATCTCGGTGAAAACATACCCTGGGATTGACCTACAATTAGATCATGTACCGCTAGGAGGAGTGTTCAAGACAAGACTCAAGAAGACAAGAAAGAAAATTATCAATAGATATCACTTGAGGCAATTGAAAGAACCCATGATAAGACAATGAGCAGAAGCAAGACTCAATGACGACTTTACAGTATCACCGGATTTCTCGACTCTTAAAAAAGAGATTTAAAAACTAAACACTAGAGTAAAAAATGTTAAGGATAATCTACCGAGATATGATAGAACCAAGAAGAAATCGTGGATGACGGAAAAAATCCCTAAACTAATGGAAGAAAGACGACTTGCTCAGAATAATCGTGATAAGTATAAGAACATCCAGAACATAATTCAGACAAAAATTAGAGAAGCCAAGGAAAATAAATTAAGGAAGAAATGCGAAGAACTTGAAATTTGAAGAACTAGAAATTTGACAGTTTTAACGTTCATAGGAAAGTAAAAGAAATAACTGGAAATTATAAACCAAATACAGTAAATAGACTAGTAGATCAGGAGGGAGTCGTCATTGTTGATAAAGAAGAAGTTAAAGATACTTGGAGAGGCAAAGTTGAGCAGCTGTTTCACGATGACCGTCCAGAGGCACCGCAAATGGATTGCCAAACGGGTCCGAGCATCATTGAAGAAGAGGTAAGAGCGGCCATGAAAGCAATGAAAGATTGCAAAGCACCAGGACCAGATAACATAGAGGCAGAATTCCTAAAGCTACTCGATTGGGACAGCGTAAAATGGCTGACTTCGATTTTTAATCGAATCTATGACTCTGGTGATATTTTCTCCCAATGGCTTAAAGCCCAGTTTATCTCATTGCCCAAGAAACCAGAAGCTAAATCATGTGGAGATTACAGAACAATAAGCCTAATGAGTCACATGCTGAAACTGTTTTTAAAAATAATACATAGAAGGATATATAGACTGTGTGAGGAACATATAACACAAACTCAGTTCGGGTTTAGAAATGTACTGGGTACACGTAAAGCCCTCTTTAGCATTCAGGTACTCTTTCAGAGATGTAGAGATACAAATGTTGACACATACGCTTGTTTTATCGACTACCAAAAAGGAATTGGATGAAAAAGATTTAAGAATAATTACAAACCTATATTGGAATCAGTCTGCTTCGGTAAGGTTAGGGGAAGAAAATACAGATGAGGTCAGGATCCTACGAGGTGTAAGACAGTGATACATACTGTCTCCATTGATCTTTAACTTGTATGCCGAGCAAATATTTGGGGAGGTTCTGGAAGATGCTGACGTGGGAGTTCTATTAAATGGAGAAAGATTAAATAACATCCGATATGTAGATGACACTGTCCTGTTCGCTGATACCCCGAAAGGTTTGCAGTTTTTGGTAGATAAAGCGACGATAAGTAGCAACAAGTACGGACTTGACATTAATACAAAGAAAACTATGGTTATAAGTAATGCCAATGTGCCCAATTGTAACATTGAGAGTAACGGCAAGCCTATTGAACGAGTAAGTAGATACACGTATCTTGGCACCATTATCAATGATCAATGGGACCACGCGCAAGAGATAAAGATCCGTATTGAGAAAGCCAGAGCAGTGTTCGGACATATGAGCAAATTATTTCAGAACCACGGCTTGGCGTTAGCAACAAAGGAAATATTCCTGCACTGCTATGTGTTTTCAGTCCTGTTGTACGGGGTGAAGTCCTGGACTCTTACTGAGGCAACAAGCAAAAGATTGGAAGCGTTTGAGATGTGGATTTATCGTCGGATACTGAGGGTGTCGTGGACGGACCGTGTTAAAAATAAAAAGGTTTTACAAAGAATGAATAAACAGAAAGAAATTCTAAACACCGCTGTAATTGTAAGAAAGGCGAGACGGTGCGAGTGTCACCGCAGCGGCCTGCCTTGCTCACCTATGTAGGGCACGTGTGGTGGTTTTTTTTTTTTTTTATGAAAATAGTCGCAAAAAGGGTAGACCTATCGTGTGGGCCGCGGACGGCCCGCACTGCGACTATTAGAAGGGGAAGGGATTATAGAAAGGAAATGATTGTGGACACGCTTTTTAAAAAGTTGTAGGTCATAGTTCTCTGGAAAAACTGATTTTGGAATCTTATCCCATTCCGTAGCAGCCCTGTAAAAGAAGACTTCTTGATGAAGATTGGTGCTAGTAGTGTCAATCTTGAGAGTAAATGGGTGAGACTGATCAGCGTGCCGAGTTCTTCGGCCGAATGTGGCCAATGGTGGTACAAGAGTTTTTATTTCTCTGGAGCATCTGCCATGGAAATATCTGTAGAGCAATGACTGGTCTGCAACTCTTCTTCTATGTTCTAGAGGGTGAAGGGTATCTGTGAGAGTTGAGCTGTTTATCAAGTGAATGGCTCTTTTCTGAATGGAATCTAGAAGACGAAGAGAATTCCTTGGTGCTGAACCCCAAATGTGCGAGCAATACTCCAGTAGAGGTCGGATTTGAGCCTTGTACGTCGTCAACAGTTGATCAGGAGTAAAAAACTTTCTGGCTTTCCACAGAAAACCTAGCCTCTGGCTTGCCGACTTTGCGATGTTAGCAACATGGTCATGCCAAGACATATTATTGTACACCGTGACTCCCAAAATCGAGATGGAGGGACTTGGTTCAGGGGTATTTCCGGACATTGTGAAGGGATGATTTGAGGAATTCACTTTCTTGGAAAACGTGGCGCTTTGTGTTTTTTGGGCGTTAAACTGAACAAGATTGTTGGTTCCCCACCCGACGATTGCTTTAAGATCTCTATTGATGGAATCAACCTGTTCCTGCCTGAGTCTATTTGTATCATTCACCGAAAGTGATCGATAGGATGTGAAAGTTGAGACAAGTGTGCTATCGTCTGCGAAACTGTAAATGGGGTTCGTGGTGGTTTTCAAGAGGTCGTTGATGTGTAAAAGAAATAAGGTGGGGGACAGGATGGAACCCTGTGGGACCCCGGCATTAGTTTTAAACGCATCAGGAGAAATACCGTCAACTGCCACATGTAAGGAGCGATCTTGCATGAAGCTCAAGAGCCATTGGCGCAGTTTGGTTGGAGACCGTAGGCAGATAATTTACTTAACAATGCCTGGTGCCAAACGTGGTCAAAGGCTTTAGATATATCTAAGGCTATTGCACGGTTTAGAGTGCAGCAAAACCCTTCAGGTCACTAACAACGACGAGGAGGCTGGGGATGACCCCACCAAGAGATGGTTCGTACCGGCTCGATACGAAAACATACATTA
Organism: Agelastica alni; assembly: GCA_950111635.1. Lineage (NCBI taxonomy): Eukaryota > Metazoa > Arthropoda > Insecta > Coleoptera > Chrysomelidae > Agelastica > Agelastica alni. The sequence goes on along the minus strand of OX467709.1, from coordinate 22,056,781 downwards.
CGGATTTTAAGGAGCCAATACATCTGAATGTCCGTTTTTCTTTTCCACACTCATGCGTCAATAGAACATCATTGTCCATGCTTTTTAAGTTATTAAAATTTTGCAACCCTAAACGTAAATGTCTATGCAAAAATTCTACAGGATAAAATATTTTCAGAGCTTTATGATATGTTGTAAAGTATAAAATTCTAAGTTGACAGCATTAATTGCTTAGCAATTGCTCTTGTTTAGATCGAGTTTTCAACAAAATGCGAAAAAAGTGACTAATGCTGTTACAGCACTTTGACAGCAAAATTATACTTCCGAATTTGTTCTACCTTTAAACCTATCTTTCCTGGACTAATACTGGCAACGACAGATGTCCTGTCACGCGTAATTGTACCACTTAATAAAATTAAATTAAAATATTAATTAAATTTATTCTTAAAGTTCAGTTATGTAGTTGTTATTTTTATATTTAAAATATGAACAGAATAATAATTTTAATTAAAACATGCTGTTTTATAATTTTACAACTAAACATGAATGTGCATTGTAACTAGACTTGAAACTTTCATTCCTAATTCTATTCTACCCGCTATATTCGTTGTATTGGGCATCAAACTTGTCAGATTTTCACAATATTTGTCTTCAAATTCCGTATTGTGGTGTAATAATATTTATTTGAAAAGAAGTTGCATTTGTTAAGGAGTAGCTATACATTCAGCATATGAACAATAAAAATAACACACAGAAATAGCAAATGCTATTTGTACTTGGTGAAAACAATTCAATTTAACAATATTCAAACAAGTTGTTCTCAAACGATTGCTACATGAATTTCGTAGGACTTAAAGTGTAGCTTATGAAGAGGCAAATAAACAAAAACCTATCATTGGAAATGAGGAAAATGAATTTCTTATTATGGGGTCAATCATAGAAAACCTCAATAAGGACTGCTTTTCAAAAAATGACGTGTGTTAGGCAGTCTTTCGCAGAGAGAGTGGCTCTTTGTATTCAACACGATGGTCGTCATTTTGAGCATCTACTTTGAATTAAATAGATTTCTGTTTCATATTTTGTTGTTGTTTCAGTTAAATAATAAAAAAATTGTGTAGTCTGTTTAATGAACTACTGTCAGAATATAAAAAGTAAATATTTTCGATGAAGTGAAGTATAACAACTGTGAATGAGAATTCTGTGAGCAAATCAAATAAATGTTTCAAAGCTATCAAAGATTCAAAGAATGCATTAAAATAAGAACTGCTATTTGAACAAGCCAATATCTAAAAAACTATTTAGGTTAGGTATAGGGAATCCCAATATAAAATGAAAGATAATTGAATTTTATATCGTTCAGACCAAAAAAATACAGGGTGTTTCATTTGAAATAACAAAGTTATCTTTGTTCGAAATTATAAAAAAGTGGCAATGATTTTTGAACATTCTGTATAATATTAAGAATCGGGTTTTATCGAAATCAATAGCCCAAAACCTCTTTTATGCTTGTTTAGAATTCGAAGGAATGATTTCTATACATTTCGATGTTATTTAGTTTTCAATTGTACCTAGCATTTTCATAAAAAAATCAATAACTCGAGAACGGTTAGCTACCTTTTATAAAATCGTATTATTTTTTCCTATTTAAAAGTGTAACGAAATACAGGGTGTTCCATTTAAAAAAACAACTTTGATATGTCACACTTTTTTGAGCGACCCTGTAGACTCCAAAATAATTTACTTTTGCAGCCTTAATCAATATACATATAATGAAATGGGTAAATTCCCGAAAAAATTATTGGTTTGGTTTACAGGGACCGTGTCGTATGGGTTGCCCCACCCTGTATATAAGGCTGGCGGATGAAGATAAATAGGTTTTAAGCCTAATTATTGAGAAAGAAGAAAAGGAACAAGACCTTTCTTCGAATTTGTATCACAAGTAATGACTGCTATTTGTAATTTTTTGTTGTTGTTAATGAAACTGGGGTCCTAAGCTTAAATAGACCTCTTATTAACCCTTTGGATGTCGATAGGGCGAGTTTTCTTTTACTTTATTTTAGTAAACATGGTAAGCTACGTATAAAAATAACTTGAAAATATTTGTTCTCGCCGCGAGCGTGAAATTATAAAATATCTAAATGAGGCAGTACCTCCTTTAACACAAACTTTGGTAACACTGGAGGCGTATTAAACTTTATTGTCGGATTCAGTTTGCGTGGCGTGGAGCAAGATTTATTCTCCTTCGTCGCAATAAGTTTACTAATCCAGTTACGCGGATAAAATGCTACCTCAGCTGGGTCATAGGTTAGTTATTCAGACCACTTTGTTGCTCTTTTCAGGAAACGGTCATCGTCGAAGAGATAAGTTATTCGTACAGAAACAGAAGTACACGCTACCAAAATGTAGTTAACTGTTTAACGGGTAGCGGTGAATATTTCTCACTTAAAATTACACACTTTGCAGTGATTATGTACCACATTAGAGATTCATTTTTTTTTTCTTTTTTTTTTATTTCCCGCCAGAATTTTCTCACATGGTTGTTTTTAAGGTTATAATTTATTAATAATGAGAATTTTTCCGAAACCTACAAAAAAAAAATTTTTTAATGTTTTTACAACTTCTGTCCTACAATTGTTTGTCTATATAATGATAAATAAGTAAGAGATGGTTCACTTAAATAAATGTTTTATATAATTGTGATAATGAACAATGCTTCTTTCAAATCTCAACTTTAGTTCCTGATGAAGAGCCAATAAAGACTCGAAAGCTTGAACAGAAAAAAGAGTTACACTTTTTCTAGCCAAAGACTGCATACCCTAATTAAACTGATCTTTTCTTAACTTAGACAGTCGTTCTAATCCTTCACTTCCTAATCCTTCCATGTCCTCAGTCATAAAAAAAGTTTTGTGTCATTGCGTGTAACGATACTCTTTCTGTTGAGGAAGAGTTGTAGTCTATATTAAAAATTATTAACTAAAAAAAAACTCTTTAGACTCTATCTCAGGGATGTGATCATGCATGACTTCTCAATTAAATTCAATTCGATGAAAAAGGTAGATCATTACTCGGATGTATCTATTCTTTTCTTTTATAATATTTTTTTTTATTGAAAATAGTCGCAAAAAGGGTAGACCTATCGTGTGGGCCGCGGACGGCCCGCACTGCGACTATTAGAAGGAGGAGGGATTATAGAAAGGAGATTATTGAGGACCCGCTTTTTGAAAAGTTGCAGGTCATAGTTCTCTGGAAAACTGATTTTGGAAGCTTGTTCCATTCTGTAGCAGCTCTGTAAAAGAAGGATTCTTGATGGAAATTGGTTCTTGTAGTGTCAATCTTGAGAGTAAATGGGTGAGACTGATCAGCGTGCCGAGTTCTTCGGCTGAATGTGGCCAGTGGTGGTACAAGAGTTTTTATTTCTTTAGAGCATCTGCTATGGAAATATCTGTAGAGTAATGTCTGGTCTGCAACTCTTCTTCTATGTTTTAGTGGGTGAAGGGTATTTGTAAGAATTGAGCTGTTTATCAACCGAATGGCCCTTTTCTGAATGGAATCTGGAAGACGAAGAAAATGACTTGTTGCTGAACCCCAAATGTGCAAGCAATACTCCAGTAGAGGTCGGATTTGAGCCTTGTACGTCGTTAACAGTTGATCGGGAGTAAACAACTTTTTAGCTTTTCGCAGAAAACCTAGCCTCTGGCTTGCTGACTTTGAGATGTTAGCAACATGGTCATGCCGAGAAATATTATTAGACACTGTGACTCCCAAAATCGAGATGGAGGGACTTGATTCAAGTGTATTTACGGACATTGTAATGGAATGATTTGAGGTATTCACTTTCTTGGAAAACGTGGCGCTTTGTGTTTTCTAGGCGTTGAACTGAACAAGATTGTTGGTTCCTCGACGATTACTTTAAGATCTTTATTGATGGAGTCAACCTGTTCCTGCCTGAGTCTATTTGTATCATTCACCGAAAGTGATCGATAGGATGTGAAAGTTGAGACAAGTGTGCTGTCGTCTACGAAACTGTAATTATCTAAAAATATCTAAACTAATTTTACTAAAACTGAAATGCCATTGAGCGCCAAGTAATTTTTTAATAATAAAAATTACTAAAAATGAATCGACAAATCAAACTTGTATCAACAGCTTTCTAGTCCTTATTCCTGGGTAGCTAATTCTGCATTTCAGGAGATTCGGCTATTCCATTATTCGCCAATCCTTTATTCACTAATCCTCTAACTAAAAACCAAGAACTTAAAAACTCTGCCGCGGCCGCTATCCTTAAATCAATCATTTTTCGTTGTTTCTTGTTGTTTCTGACATTAACGCGAACATTCTTGCCACCCGCGGCTTTAAATCATTCGCTCTGTTAATGACACGCAAAACCGCACCGCGCCCTTCGGCTAGACAATGGTACAGGGACGGACTTGTTAAGCAAAATCCGTAACAATAGGGATGATATCTCACTTAATTTGGATCCATCATCTGGCCATCTCGCCAAGTGTAGTGCGCTCCATTACATTAATCTTTGTTTTCTATTTATGATTTCGTTTTATTTTTCAACAACAATGTAGCTGTGAGACATTGTTGATTTTATTAGCATGTAAGGTTACGTTTATCCGAATGATTACACCAACAAGCGCTTTAGACTGCCGTCTTACAAACTATGCAAAGTAGCTCACTCTGGTGAGAGCTGGTTGTACTTCAAACAGTCCGCGAAAGTTAAGCAGGTGACGAAAGTCGTTCTATCGGGATTGACATGCCGCAAAGATCGTACTTTCGGCTAAAGGAGCAAGCATTAAAATTTCTTAATTTGTAAAGTAAAATTATTATTTAATGAACGTAATTAAAGCAGGCTGTCAGCTCGAGACCACTTTTTGACAGACAGAAAGAAGAGGAAGCTATTACGTCAACGTTTTTTAAATATTATTTTGACCACTGATGACAGCCGCTGTCGCCTTCTACGTCGATAAAAATAACAATCTTACATGAGACTTTTATTAAAAAAGTGTCTACCAAAATGTGGTATACAAAGGTGGCGCTTGTAAACGTGAGGTTAAATATGAACTTAGCTGTTTTAGATGAAGTGAAGTATGCCAAAGAGAAAAAGATACTTAATAATTTTTAAATAAAACAATTATGCAGTGAAAAGTTACCCAAGTCAACGTAAAAAAATGCACATCTTTTGTTTTTTTTTCAAAACACTTTTTAATTTAGTATACTTTTAGGAAAATTTTGTTGACACAGAGATTATTACCCTTATCTCTACCCTCAAATAATATTAAAAAACGGTGACATCATAGCTTCTTTTTCTTCTATGTCTATCAAAAAGTGGCCTTGAGCTGACAGCCTTCTTCTTCTTTTGGTGCCATATCAGGTCCTCCTAATGTTGGCAATCACAATGGCGATCTGTGCTCTGTCTTCGGCGATTCTAAAGATTTGTTCTGCGCTTCAAATTCCGGTCCACTCTCTAAGATTCCTTAACCACAAGGCTTGTCTTCTACCGACTCCTCTACGGCCTTCTATCTTGCCCTTCATTAAAAGTTGAAGGATACGGTAACGATCACCCCTGAGTATGTGACCTAGATAGGACAGCGTTCGACATTTAACTGTTAATAGTAGTTCGCGGACGGCGTTTGCTCTATTTAAAACCGCTTCATTTGTCTGCTTGGCTACACATGGGATTCGGAGCATACGTCTATGTAGCCACATTTCAAATAATTCAAGACCATTAATGGTTGCTGCTTCTAAGGTCCAAATCTCTGCCCCATACAACAGTATAGACAATATGTAGCACTTGATCATTCTCTGGCGGAGCTTTAAATTTAGATTATTATTGCAGAAGAGCGATCTCATTTTTTGAAAGGTTGCGTGAGCTGACTCGATCCTGCACTTAACTTTTATCCGGGTCGAGATGCTCTGTAATATAACAACCAAGATATTTTAAACATGAAACCCTTTCAATGTTTTGAGCATTCATTTGCAGCGCAGCATCAATATACGGCTGATGGCTGAAAACCATAGTTAGTTATAGTGACATTTATGTTTAGACCCATTTCTTGTCCCATCACTTTGATCAAGTCTAAAAGACGTTGAAGGTCCTGGAGATCATCACATAAGATTGCGGTGTCATCGGTATAGCGAATGGTATTGATCACTCCGCCATCCTGGTCATGCAACGTCTGACAGTCTACTTTAACTAAATTATTTATTATTTAATGATTTAAATGCACAAATGATAAAAATCCAAAAAAAACACCGTTATTTTATTGTTTTAAATTTTTACTTTCAGTCTCAATGATTGCCAATTTTTTTTGCATAAAAAGTTCTTGAGGACAAATATACGAGCAAAATAATATAAAAATTAATCGCAGACAAGTTTTTCCTTATTTTCGAATTATTCTTTTCAAGTAGAGATTTATCCAAGCAGTAATTCTACTCCATTTTAATCGATACGGTTTTAAAATAACTTTGGTAGTGTCTACTTACTTGGATAATTTAACCATGTCGGTTGAGCGTTAAGTAATTTTGTTCATATACACGTCTTAATTAAAACTGAATTACATTTGTAGTTAACACGAAGAACAGAATGATGACGTAGTATATGGTTGAAATGTAAAATGTAAAAGAAAAGCTGTTGTTTAATTTATTTGTTGGAGTAAAGAATTAATTTACAAAAGTGTATTAAATATTGAAATTCGAACAGAAGATAGGTACTAACAGAAATATTCTAATCCTTATTTATAATAAAATTCGAGCAATTGCTAATTTTAAAGGGATTTAATTTGTTTCAAATGCTTGGTATATTTAAATGCCTTTTATTGAAGTCAGAACAAGAAGGTGAAGTTCCGTTTCACATTAATTAGTTTTATCTGATAATATTTATAAGAATGAAGAGGCTTTTCTGCTGCAGAGATTTAAACCTTGATTTAAAAATACGACTGATAAGACGCTATTTGCTATCTATACTATACTATGGGATGGAGGCCTTGTCACTGAAGGTAACCGACATGAGGAGACTGGAGGCATTTGAGATATAGATATACCGGAGAATATTGAGGATCTCATGGGTAGAGAGAATAACCAACGTGGTAGTGATGAGACGTATGCATAAGGAGGGAGAAGTGATTCCGACAATTAAGAGAAGAAAACTGCTGTACATGGGACATGTCATGAGGGGAGAAAAATATCAAATGCTACAAATAATTATGCAGTGAAAAATCCAAGATAAGAGATCTATAGGAAGAAGACGAAATTCATGGCTGCAGAACCTTAGGGATTGGTTTGGATGCAGTAATAATGAACTATTTAGAGCTGCGGTCTCAAAAATAAGAATTGCTATGATGTTTGCCAACCTTCGAAGCGGAGACGGCACCTAGACAAGAACAAGATAATTTTTGAAAGGTCTTGTCAATTTTAATTTTGTTTGTAAGTAAATTTTATATATATATATATATATATATGAGGATTATAACTGCTGTATGTACCTACATATTTTTAATACATAGGTAATTCATAGTGTAATTCAATGCCTGGCGTTGGCATATAGCCAGGCGAGTATTTTGTTTTCTGATATATAATCGACCCACTTATACCTATTTATTAAAAATATGTAGGTACATACAGCAGTTATAATCCTCACATCTAATTTTTTGCTGTCGGGCTTCATTTATACTTTTATAGTTCATTGCAGCAATGCAATTTTCTATAATTTTCGCACATATATATATATATATATATATATATATATATATATATATATATATATATATATATCCTTCAGCGACATTGGTAGGCTTTCAGTCACCGTGTCTCTTTAAATTTATGATGTTTTCACCATTATCAGCAAATAACGTCGTCGGAAGTTCGACGAATGCTATATCCTGTGTAATTTTTAGGATTAGGTAAATTTAAAAATTCTGCAATTCCTAATCCGTAATTCCCAAAATTGTGGATACCAACAGGCTAAATCGAACATTTTCCTTTTTTGAAATTCACGAATAATCTGTTATGTGGTGGAGTATGGGATGGCCGTAAAGGTAAATATCTGGTATTTTTACATGCAAAATGTTTTTCTTGTCGTTTATTAGATCACTTGACACTTTTGTTAGTTCTTCCCGGCACCGATTAACCCAAAAATTGTTGCTACCTGAAAATAAAACAAATTAAGTTGATACCTTTATATTCTACAATCGTGATATTTTGTTAAAATTACCTTTAGCATTAGATATGTTTCATTATCTGCTCGCTGCTGAAGACTTCTGATTTTTCTGCATTGGAAGTTTCGTAAGGCATATTTTCAAACTCACTATTGCTGCTGCTTTCCATAGTTTATTGCCTTTTGAGAAGGTGTGGCATAAAGGTCTAGTACATAAACTTAATAAAATACTACCGAAATAATATGTAGACATTTCGACATCATATATTACAGATAAACTGGAAGATGCGTATTCTGGCTTAAAGGAAATAAATGCAGACGTACCTCAAGGTAGTGTTGTAGACTCTTTGATCTATTTATTGTACATTTGCGATATTCTATGACTGGAAGATGTAAAAATTGCCACATTTTCAGACGATACAGCACTCCTTACAATAGATCATGATCATAATCATGTTCCGCACCTGCTAATGTAATACTTAAATGGACTAGTCAATTCATGCATGCATATAGTCACGCCTTTTTTCCGTAGTGGTGGGCAGAGACCACTTCTTTCTACTTGCTACGGTTCTTACACACGTCTTTCGCTTCTTCTACTTTTATCAGCGTTTTCATACATGCTCGTCGGTTGCTGACACTCTTGACTTTGCCTTTCTTTAGAACAATTTCGATCTGATCTGATCGCCACGACTTGCCCATTTACACTCGCCTTATAAATCTGTTTGTCAATTTTCTTTTATCCTTTTTTTCTACGTACCCAAACCACCTAAGCACTTCTTTATCTATCTTTGTTACCACATCTTCTTCTAAACCACAGCGTTCCCTTATCTTACTATTTCTCACTTTATCCATCAGAGTCACTCTGGCTTTACTTTTCAGACTACTCATCTTCGCAGCGATGATCCTACTTTCATGCTTCTTCTTTCAACCCCAACATTTACTAACATACAGAAGTGTAGGAACCAGCACTCCTATATGCACACTCAGTCTTGCCTTTTTTGACACGTTCTGGCTGCTGAAAAAGTTATGCGGGGCGCCATTTATTTATTTCCCTGGTAACATTCTTCGCTTAATATCACTGTCATACTTTAGGTCTCTCGTAAACTTTGAACCCAAGAATACAAACTGATTCACTTGTTCCACTCTTTCTCCTTTAATCAGCACCTCGCAGTTTGCAATCACTTTTACGATTGACGATCAAATCATTTATTCTTAATCCATATGCAATCATCTATGTATAAGTTAAACAGCCATGGCAAATCCACACATCCCTGTCTTACATCTTTTTTAATGTTAAAATAGTTCGTTTAAGCTTCGTTTATCCTGACACAAGCAGTGGAATCCTCGTAAAGTGATTTCAGAGTTTGTATAAAACTACCGCTCATTCCCATACATGGACAATTCATTCCTCACTACTCTGTCATAGGCCTTTTTAAAATCTACAAAAGCGCAATAGACCTTTTAACTTCTGTTTTTCAACCATGCCTCGAAATGATCCATACCTCTCCATCCTCTTCTAAATCCTGCTTGCACATCTTATATCTTTTCATCGGTCATTCGTCACTTAATTGATTAATTTACCATACCTATACATCAGTGACAACATAGTACCATACATACATACAAATAGTCACGCCTTTTTCCGATATAGATAGGTAGAGATTACTTCCTTTCACTACTTTCCTCCTTTTTCTACTTTTATCAGTGCTATCATACATGTTCGTCGGTTGTTGGTACAAAAGTTGATAAGTTAATGTAATAGGTCATATCTTGCTTAATGGTAGCTGATTAAATATTTTTGTTTACCATACTTTTACATTATTTGGAATTGTATTTATAATAAACATTAATCACTTATATAAGCAACTATTTATTATTATCTTGTACCTAAAAGCCTAAGCGATAAAATTATTGCAACATCCACATGAAAACCTTCCTAAAAGCTTTGTGATAAAAGTTAATGTAATAAATCATATTCGCTTAATGGTAGCTGATTAAATTTTTTTTTTACTATACTTTTATAATATTTGGAATTGTATTTAAAATAAACAACTATTTAAGCAACTATTTTTTACTATCTTGTATCTAAAAGTCTAAAGGAGAAAATTATTGCTTTCTAAACGCAATCATGTTGCTACTCCACATGAAAATCTTCCCAAATAAAAGCTAATGTAATAGGTCATATCTTGCTCAATGGTAGCTGATTAAATATTTTTGTTTACCATACTTTTATATTATTTGTGATTGTATTTATAATAAACATTTATCACTTATCTAAGCAACTATTTATTATTATCTTGTACCTTGCCACGTCTTGTTCGTTCTCTATAGAGTACTCTGCCAGCGGTCCTCTACTGGCAAATTATGCCCGAGCTCAGCCGTAGAGGGTAGAAGAAAAAAAATATATAAAGGTGAGCCGCGCCACTGACTTAGACGGTTCAAGCCGGAAACCCCTAGGTCTTATAGGCACTAGCAGAGCCACACGATAAACAACTGAGATTATGGTGAACTAAATAAATGAAATTATAGCTAAAATATATTGGATACTTTACTCCTACAATAAATCAAAGTACACAATTCAATAATAAAATTATAACAGATATAGTCAAAATTAACAGCTAACAATAAATCAAAGTACACAGTTCAATAATAAACTTATAACAAATATAGTCAAAATTAACAGCTAACAATAAATCAAAGTACACAGTTCAATAATAAAATTATAACAAATATAGTCAAAATTAACAGCTATAGTAAATTTTTTTCGCTAAAACAAACCAAAAATTTAAAATTTACAATTTTATAAAATAACCAAAACAAAAGTAAGAGTAACAGACTTTACCAAGTTACCAAAAAAAACGTATATAAGTCAACTCTTTGATAATACTAAATCAAACGTTCACATAAGGCTGCTAATTTACTCATGTTTTTACGATTTACATAAAGATTTATTGAGAAGATTATTTTAATCAAAGTTTAGTTTTGGCATATTATCTAATGCAATAAATAGTTTTTAATAATGTATTATATTAATAAATTAAAACAAAACTTAATTGTGGTGTCAAAAATAAGTCACGTCGTTAAATATTCAAAAAAAAATCACTTGTAACCTTTGGGTATACGAATACACTACTCCTGTGGCCGGTTTGGTTATGGAACGGCACCTGCTAATTAACAATGGCTTCCCTCAAATAAATCCCGCATGCGGTTATTTTAACTCGACACCAAAATCCAAAATATCAACAACGGAGGTAAGATAGAATGATCAAGTTAAAAATTAAATGGTTTTTCTTTAAAATCCAATTAAGATGGCCCAAATACAGCCAGATATGAAAGAAAAACCGTAGAGGTTTTGCACACTTGTTAATATTACACCGCCCCAAAAACTCTCGCCACACGACCCCCAAGACTCTCACCACACGACTCAGACTACTTCCCAAGCCGGATATCAAGAAATGACACGGAATTGACGTCAAACAAGAATATTCGCAAGTCTATGTTCCACACTAAGAATCGCGTTCGTCAGTGTTGATAGCTAGCCTCATCTACACAGAAATGTAAACCAAACAATGATATAATCGATAATACACAATAATCGAGGCTATGCAACACTATTTACAACGAATGATATATTTAAGTTACAACAAAATACGGTACGCGACACTATTTACAAGTACTTGAGGAATATAAAATTATCAGAGATATAATTATAATGGAACTGTAGAAGGGAAAAAAAGGCACGTTACAACCTTAAAGCCTAAACGATAAAATTATTGCATACTTAAAGTGTCTTGACGTCCCGTTTTGAACGGGACTGTCCTTTTTTATAATTACGAGTCCCGGTGTCCCCGAAATGAACTCTGGGACGACAAATTGTCCCGTTTTTTAAAACCACGAAATCAAAGTAGTAAATGTTTTGACACCTACTGCGATAAAAGAATTAAAAGATGATTTTAACGAGTCCAATTGTATTACAATACTAAACGACGCTTCAAACCACGGTAACAAAAAAATATTCCCCATTGTAGTGCGCTTTTTTCAACCTTTCGTAGGTGCGCAAGTAAAAATTTTAGATCTCCAAGACCAACCAGGTGAGACTTCTGACATCATTGTCAATTTTTTAAACCAAGTGTTGACAGATAATAATTTGACAGCAAAAGTCGTGACATTTTGTGGGGACAATGCCAACGTCAATTTCGGAGGCGCGGTTAGGCGAAGAACTAATAATGTGTTAACGAAATTACAATTATCTCTGAAAAAGCCATTAATAGGTATTGGATGTGGAGCCCACTTAATTCACAATGCAATAAAATCTGCTGCAGACAAGCTACCCTTAGATTACGAAAGCATTATTGTGAAGATATATTCATTTTTTTATATTTACACGATTCGAGTTCAAGCTCTGCATGCCTTGGAAAGTGTTTTAAAAATGTATCAGCCATTAAAAAACTACTTTTTGAGTATTTAAAAATGAATATATTGACTGTAATAAATATACAAAAGTTTTTGACAAATTTTTATTAATTTGTAACTACATTACTGTTAAGATAACTGACTTTTTTGAATAAATAACTTTAAAAAAGTATTTTTTTTTATTGACTACCTGTTAATTGACCTAAATATGTCCCGTTTTAAGTCAAAAAATAAATGGTCACGTTATGCATACTCCACATGAAAACCTTCCTAAAAGCTTTGCGATAAAAGTTAATGTAATAAATCATATTTTGCTCAACGGTAGCTGATTAAATATTTTTGTTTACCATACTTTTATATTATGTGGGATTGCATTAAAAATAATTTTAAGTAAAAATTAGCATGGAATTTTGCATAATCCAATTAAATAAGTAAATTTATTTAACATACCTACCTTTTGCATCCAGTTCCTCTTACGTACTAGGTATCTAGGCCGTTTACAGTCTGCGCATAAACAAACAAGAAAACGACAATCGACCACATCCAAACAGACCAAGAGAATGGACATTCAGAAGGAACTAAAAAGCTAATCTCCTTATCGATACGTATTTGAAGAAAGCGCTTTCAATCATTCCCATTCTAACATACTTCGCAACTGAAGATATTACAACATTTGTTGTTTGCCTGTAATTTTACTGCTATTGCTTCGTTGATGATGGTTCAAATGCGTTTGCGTAGTTTTAATAAATGCGTAACATTAACAATAAGAACGCAACCATAGAATTTATCGGCTTCTTTGCTTATTTTTCTTATTATAATGGTACACTTAATGGACGCCCGAGGCTGAGGATCTGGTTCGGATGCAATAATTGTGTCAATGAGGTTTTGATTTTTTATGTAGCGCAATCAAATTTCCATTCAGTTGTAAAACCAAACGGTAAATCAATAAAAAGGTTGCTATGTAGCAGATTCTTTTTTATTTTATCAAGCTTACATGAAGAATAACTTTTAACGCAGTCAATAATTATGTGTTTGTGAAGTAATATTTTTTTTAGAGTTGTGTTCTGTAAAAGCGAATGGTATAATATTTCTAAAGGATGATATCTTGTATTGTTTCATTAGTATGTAACAGTAAACGGCAAAGGATCGCTTTCAATATTCCATGAACTTTAATCCTAAATAAGTCAGTCTTGACTTACATTTACTTTAAACCTAAACAATAAAGAAAACATTGCCATATAGCTCTTATAAAGGCACTTTTTGAAAAGAGCGAATAAACGTATAGTTCTTTCAGTTAGTTTAAAAATAATTTAAAAACATCTCATTTAAAGCAATAAAATCTTTAAAAGAAACCGACCAGTGAGTGTCGAACCACGTTTCATCTAAATAAACTTCATTTATATTACTTTCCCTATAACTTAAGATCTGTCTTAAATAATTTTGACGAAGTACCACAATACGAGGCGATTCCATAATACACATTCGACTATTTAACTTCTTGTAGTTAAAACCACATTCTATTAAAATTTGTCGACGAGTTTCTAATGATTTATATTTAAAATAGTTAAAATCTTGCAATTTGTTGAACATAATTTCTAATGTTGAGACTTGATTTTCTTTGTACGTATTGTAAAACGTTTGGTAGGAGTAAAGCGTGATGGATATGAAAGTGTTTTGGGAATGTACGCTGACGGCAGAGTAAATGAGAAAGTCTACTTGGAGCGGAGTCTTGTGGTAACAAACACAATATTTCGTAATTGTGGATAAAAGATTGAAAAAGAAAGTAATGGACATTTGGGCATACCACGGTGCAGGTATTGACACTTCTTAGTAATGAGTCGAATAAGAGGTCTCTTTAAGCGGTGGCGGCATCGTGTGCAGGAATCAAGTAGTGCACTAGAGCGTATAAAAGTTAAGTTCGTTAGTAAATTGACCGAGAAATTTGACAGTTTAGATGAAGCATGTGAGGTTGAAGAATTGTGGAAGCCATTCGGAAGTCCATAAGAACTTACAGAGGTAAAAATACTACCTCGCAACTGAAAAAAATCAGAAACCAAAGTGGTAGTATGGTAAAAGGAGAGGAATGCATATTAAAGAGATGGAAGGAATATGAAATTGGTTAAGCTGCTGGGTAACAGTTAAAATGCTGAAGGCTGGACAAAGCCGTGGTAATTAATCTGCTGTACCGCCATTTTAACATTTGTTGGAGTGGTAGCGTACCAGACTACTAGTGCAAGGCCGTTATCGTGCCGCTTTACAAGGAAAAAGGTTTGCAGCAGGAATGCAAAAACTGCCGAGGTATTAGTTTACTCAGCATAGTCGAGAAAATGTATGCAAAGATATTGATTAAAAGAGTAACGCATCAAACTGAGAATATGATATGGAATGTGCAAGCAGGATTTAGAAGAGGAAGAAGATATATGGATCAGGTCTTTTCAAAACGCAAAAGGCAACGATTGTGGATGTAAACAAGGCAAAGAATGAGTATAAAAGGTTAAAAGGTGTGGCAAAAGAGGTTGTGGCAAAAAATAAGGAGAGTGATAAAGATGAATTTGATAGAAGGTTATCTGACGATTTCCAAAACAATATTAAACTCTTCTGGAAGTCCATAAGAACAGCCAGAGGTAAAAAAACTACCTCGCAATTGGAAAGAATCAGAAACCAAGATGGTAATATGGTAAAAGGAGAGGAATGCGTATTAAAGAGATGGAAGGAATACTTCGAAAGTTTATTTGAGAAAGAGGATACACAAGTACAGGCCCAATTCGAAGACATGAGTGAAAGTTGCAATGAAAGTGTAATTACTACGACAGAAATTGTGGAAGCGTTGAACAGTATGAAATTGGGTAAAGCTGCTGGGTACGACAGGATAACAGTTGAAATGCTGAAGGCTGGACAAAACGTGGTAGCTAGTCTACTGGACCGCCTTTTTAACCTTTGTTGGAAAAGTGGTAGTGTACCAGACGACTGGTGCAAGGCCGTTATCGTGCCGCTTTACAAAAGAAAAGGTTCGCAGCAGGACTGTAAGAACTACCGAGGTATTAGTTTACTCAGCATAGTCGGCAAACTGTATGCAAAGATATTGATCAAAAGAGTAACGAATGAAACTGAGAAGATGATATGGGATGTGCAAGCAGGATTTAGAAGAGGAAGGAGATGTATGGATCAGGTCTTTTCCTTACGAGGTATAAACGAAAAATTCTTGGCTAGAAGTCAGAAGGTCTATTGCGCTTTTATAGACTTGGAAAAGGCCTATGACAGAGTGGTGAGGAGTAAATTTTGGTCTACATTGTCTATGTATGGGGTAAGTGGTAGTTTAATACGAGCACTGAAATCACTTTACGAGAATTCCACTGCTTGTGTCAGGATAAACGGAGCTTGCACTGACTGGTTTAACATCGAAAAAGGTGTGAGACAGGTATGTGTGGCTTCGCCATGGCTGTTTAACTTATACATAGACAATTGTTTAAAAGATCTGAAAGAGAGTGCGTATGGATTAAAAATGAATGATTTGATCGTCAAATGCCTTCTTTACGCCGATGATCAAGTCATATTAGCGTTATCTGAAGAGGAGTTGCAGGCGATGGTTAATGTTATGCATAATGCACTGAAAATCAAGGGGATGAAAATAAATGTAAGCAAAACGAAAGTAATGACTTTTGAAAGAGAAGAAAGCATGACAAACTGTGAACTTCTGATTAAGGGAGAAAGAGTGAAAGTAAATGAATTTGTGTACTTGGGTTTAAAGTTTACGAGAGATGGAAAGTATGACAGTGACATTAAGCGAAGGGTGTTGGCAGGAAAACAAATAAATGGGGCAATGCATAGCTTTATGAACAGCCAGAAAGTTTCAAAAAAGGCACGTCTGGTGTGATGGTTCCTACACTTATGTATGGTGGTGAATGTTGGGTTTGGAAAAGGAAGCATAAAAATAGGATTAATGCTGCGAAGATGAGTAGTCTGAGAAGTATAGCCGGAGTAACTCGGTTGGATAAAGTAAAGAATAGTGAGATAAGAAAACGCTGTGGTGTAAAAGAAGATGTGGTTACAAAGATAGATAAAAGAATGCTTAGATGATTTGGACACTTAGAAAGGATGTATGAAGAAAGATAAAGGCGAGTGTGAATGGACAAGTCGATAGAGGTCGACCTCGGCAAATATATCTTGATCAGATTTTGAAGAAAGGCCAGTCTTCAAACGACGAGCATGTATGAGAGCACTGATGAAACTAGAGACTAGAAAGGCCAGGTCAAGAGTACCAACAACCGACGAGCATGCATGAGAGCACTGATGAAAGTAGAGGAAGTGAAAGTTGTGTATAAGAACCGTAGCAAGTGGAAGGAAGTGGTCTTTGCCTACCCCTACGGGAAAAAGGCGTGACTATATGTATGTATGTATGCAAAACATTTGTAACAAATATCTTTCATCATACGCCTCTGTAAACTATTTAAACAAGAGTGGGAAGGCTACGTACGAAGCACCGCACAAAGAGGAGATCGATAACGCTGTATAATGTATTCTATTTCATTCTCTCGCAGACTTAATTTTATAGATTTATGTGTTTCATTCTTTTTTGGTATTGGTTTTTTTCATTTCATTGAGTTTGAAATTACAACGATTCTCAAAAAGCTATACTTTGAAAATAACTGGACATAAATTTGGATGATAACATTTAAACACTTGCGTTCAAACTTTATCCATCAAATATAACTTGCACAAGTACGTTAATGTTAGACGAACAAAGTTATTAAGAGTCAATGATCTAATTTAAAAAAAATTACATAATATCCAAATAACTAATAGGAACTGTCTAAATATTTTTTGTCAAAAAAACCATGTGATGTAATCTTTTTTATTCTAAATCTCATTGCTCTCATCAAAATCTAATTCTCGTTAGTGAAGATGCTAACAATGCTGAGAATTACCACGGATGCTGATGATTCTAATACTGAAATCAACGGTATTTGATGAGATAATTGGATGACAAAAATTCTGTCGTTTTTTTCTGGTTCAACGAAAACTCTAACGTATTATTTGAATTGGAAGCACGACATTAGAATTAAGAATAAAAAAGCTAATAATTTAAATTATACAAACCGATAAAAAAATAATAATCGATGTTTAATTGTTGCTTAAACAAAATTACTGTACCATTTTCCATAACCTTAACCAATTTGAATAGAACTGCTTTCCTAGTCTCTTATCATAGATGTTTGATTACACAATGTAAAAAATTTCCATTTATTTTTTGTAAAATTTGTATTTTTTTAATCCCTTATGCCTAAAATAAATGGAAAATAGCTATTTTTCCATCAAAACTTTGCTTCTGTGGTCAGGATAACTATATGCCATTAAAAACATAACTTGTTAAAAATCTTTTATGTTTTAAATAAATAGATTGACCTGGCAATCGCACTAAACAATCTAATTTAATATAATATGCATTACGTGTGAGATACATTGTGTTTTCATGCGATGGACAAGTCAATCGATTGAATTAAAGCATAAAAGATTTTTAATACTGATATGGTCACTATAAGAGGTAGGTTAGCTAATTACGTAATAAATTAAAGACAGAAGGACCCTTAAGTAGGCACTGAACATGAAGTTTAAAGATATGTTTTTTAAAAACTTGGCTGCATTTTTTTAATATTTGATGGTTAGGTTGGGTTAGAACTATGTTTGGAGGCTTCTTCAAGAAAGCGATTTGCAGTATAGCCGAAAATCTAAAAAATCTACATATTTTTGAAACATTTTAACTGATTTTGTGTTTGTGCAGTGCAAGGGTTTAGTTTCTTTTCTAAATCTCTAATCATAAAGTGGATTACGTTTATTTAAATTGTTCCATTCAAAAGTGTGCGGTTTGAATTTAGAAAACGAATACTTCTCTCATATTTCGCATGCTCTCCAGAGTTAGTAAACCAAGAACAAAAAAATATGTAGTCCGTTCACTAGATTTAAAATTTAAGTAAAAAACATTTTTTCTTTCGAATCAGTCTGAGAAGATGATATGGGATGTGCAAGCAGAATTTAGAAGAGGAAGAAGATATATGGACCAAGTCTTTTCATTACGAGGTATAGTAGAAAAAGCCTTGGCTAGAAGTCAGGAGATCTATTGTGCTTTTATAGACTTGGAAAAAGCCTATGACGGAGTGGTGACGAGTGAATTGTGGTCGACATTGTCTATATATGGGGTGAGCGGTAGTTTAATACGAGCACTGAAATCACTTTACGAGGATTCCACTGCTTGTGTCAGGATAAACAGAGCTTGCACGGATTGGTTTAACATCGTAAAAGGTGTGAGACAGGGATGTGCGGCTTCGCCATGGCTGTTTAACTTATACACAGCCGATTGTTTAAAAGATTTAAAAAAGAGTGTGCATGAATTGAAAAATGATTTGATCTTCAAATGCCTTCTTTACGCCGATGATCAAGTCATATTAGCGTCATCTGAAGAGGAGTTGCAGTGGATGGTTAATGTTATGCATGATGCCCCGAAAATCAAAGGAATACAAATAAATGTAAGCCAAACGAAAGTAATGGTTTATGAAAGAAAAGAAAGCATGACAAACTGTAAAGTTCTGATTAAGGTAGAAAGAGTGGAACAAGTAAATGAATTTGTGTACTTGGGTCCAAAGTTTACGGGAGATTGAAAGTATGATAGTGACATTGATGGTTAGGTTAACTTTTAACTGATTTTGTGTTTGTGCAGTGCAAGGGTTTAGTTTCTTTTTCTAAATCTCTAATCATAATGTAGATTACGTTTATTTAAATTGTTCCATTTAAAAGTGTGCGGTTTGAATTTAGAAAACGAATACTTCATATTTCTTATATTTCGCATGCTCTCCAGAGTCAGTAAACCAAGAACAAAATAACAAAACAAACAAAACAAACAAAATATGTAGTCCGTTAACTTGATTTAAAATTTTAGTAAAAAACATTTTTTCTTTCTTTCCCTTTATTCCACAGCTAGTCACAGCAACGCAAAGTAGGGTATTAAATTGAATGATATGTTTTTTCGGTAAATTTACGTTCGCTAGAATACTGTTACTATCCGGCCCTGTTGTCTGTCGGCGTAAGCGATCACAATTAGGGGACTACTTTATTATGCCGGCGCGGCGATTGGAACAAAAGAAAAGACCGGCAAATTCTAGAATACTGCGTATCGACGGGCCGGAAAGGCACAGGTAGGTTTCTAGGAGAGGGTTGTTGAAGGATGTATGATGATGTCGGTTTCTGCCTCAGTTTAATCTTGCCGTGCCTCGATTCGATGTTAATCTTCGATAGCTTGGGTTGGCTGGCTCGTATATTCTACTTGCTGCCATTTTTTACCGGCTTTACCACCGTGAACCTCTTGATAAAGTAATTAAAAAACTACACTTTTCTTATTTAATAATGTATTGTAAAAAAATTCGTACAATGAGCTTACAGTTACAGTCTCTTTAGAATGTTTTCACTGGTTGTGGCTTTTTATCTTGATTAAATTAATTACATTATATTGATTGTAAATTTTTACCACGTGGTATTTTAAAGCTAACTTGCTTGTTCTCTCTACGAACACGATGGACGAAGTCACCAAACGGAAGTGGTCAAAAATAGTTTAATAATAGCACCGCTGATGTCAGCTTTTCTAATTGCTTTTGCTTTTAACTTTATGTATGATTGGTTGCCTATAGCAAACCGCCTAATCTCAGGAAACCGAGTGAATAATTGGTTGTCTATAGCACGCGTGTATAATGGAGGTTTTTAAATCAAAGAATGGATCGAAGGACATTCCACAGTTGAAAAATATGGAATTTTCAACACTGCGATTAATGGTTCCTAAATGGTAAAAGGATTATTCGGGCACTCTCTAGAAAAAGGTCCAATAGTTTCGAATGGTGGCGATTCTTCTAGAACGATGATTTGGAACTATAAACAGGACAGCTGTCGCGAAGAAGTCAGTTTTAAAATTTAATTAGTTCGAAGTCAAGTATTTAAAGTAATTGTTAAGTTAATATCTAAGTAATTTGTAAAGTAATATTTATTGTGTAAAAATATTGGAATAAAATTTTTTTAGTAACTCTACCGAGAGTTTAGAATTACCGAACCCAAGAAGAAAATATCGTAATACAATACTATTTACTGAGCCTCAGCGAAGCGTGGCCAGGTTTAACTAGTCGTATAAATTTTTCCCTTTTTTTAATTTGAAATAGATGCAATTGTGATAATTCAAAATACACAACTGACATTTTAACCTTCATTTTCCCGCGCTGTCATTCTGACGCCAAGTGTAATTGCATTTGCTATAATCTATGTGTTTACTAAGGAAAGTATACAATCTTTTTTTTTTTTTTAAGAAAATAGTCGCAAAAAGGGTAGACTATTAGAAGGGGAAGGCATTATAGAAAGAAAATGATTGTGGACACGCTTTTTATAAAGTTGCAGGTCATAGTTCTCTGGAAAAACTGATTTTGAAAGCTTATTCAATTCCGTAGCAGCCCTGTAAAAGAAGGATTCTTGATGAAGATTGGTCCTTGTAGTGTCAATCTTGAGAGTAAATGGGTGAGACTGATCAGCGTGCCGAGTTCTTCGGCCGAATGTGGCCAATGGTGGTACAAGAGTTTTTATTTCTCTGGAGCATCTGCCATGAAAATATCTGTAGAGCAATGACTGGTCTAGTGAAAATTTCGATTTTTGAACGTTATTAAATTCAATATTTTATATTGAAAGGAATTCAGATATGTTTCCGCCATTGTTCTCAATTTTTGTTTATCTGGCTGATACTGCAAGTAGTCGATGCACCGTGGAGGGTGAAACTGTTCTTGCAGCAAACCACATTATTGTTTGTGGTGACAAGGAAAAAAAGTGTGATGAGTGGATAATCAGATCTTATTGTTTGCAGACCAGTGCTATTAAAAGTGATTTATTATAATGCTGGACGCAGTTAAGTTTTTACTTGGTATAGCAGTGATTTTCAGTAGTAATAACCCAAGGACATTGATAATTGTCGAAACAATTTTATAACAGATTTCGAAAGCTTGTTGCTTGCCTGTAAGCAACAAGCTTGAGATAGATGTTATAAAATTTTTGAGCATTCATCAATGTTCGAGGGTTATTCGGATAGAAAATTTTTTGCTGATTATGGAAATAAATACAGAGCAGAAACAATTTATTTGAATGTACAATTATCAAAAGTACAATTAGAAAAATTGAATGATGAGCCAGATGTATTAGTTTCTATAATAGATGAAGAAGTATTTCCACTTTTTATTGTGAACAGTATTCTTCGGTATATTCGATGCTATAATTTCATCAATATTATCTTGAGTATCACAACCAAATCGTGGCATATTGAAATATTTGAATTGTCAAAATCGAATTGAAAGGAAATGTAGGTATGTATCCATAGCAATATGACATGATTTAGTGAAAAGAACCCATGGGCTCTTTTCAGTATAATTTTGTTTTGATTGGTTGTGTTCGATCAGATGACCACAAATTGACTGATTTTATTGGATATCAACTTGAGCAAAGAATTTTCAGGTAAAGTTTTAAATAGCCATCTGACAGATTGACAGGTAATTCTATTAATCACATAAAATATAGAAAACAAAATACTTATAATCACAAGGAGTTATGAAATCTTTCTCAAAAAAATGTTTAGAACAAACTCTCATGTTTTTGGTAACTCTCTTTCCTATATTTAATTTGATCTCCCACAGTTTCTTTCTATCAACCACAGTCACCATTCCCGATTCTCTAATATGCTCAACTCTTTGACCCTCATTTGGGAAATAATAAAATGTTAAATTGGGGTTTTTTTACACACTGAGTTACATCCAGGTACACAATAATTTGATCTGCTGATCATTTTCACTATTAACAAATTATTAATCACTATTAAACAACTATAATCTTCGCACAAATGCGAGCTTCAGGGTATATAAACACAAAGCAATCATACTTGCTGGTCACGTGATATTGATGCGAGTTTATTCCGCCAGATAGCGTATTGCTTAGCATTAAAACTCAATGATCCCTTAAAATTAGCTAGAAATTGGTTTGCGTTTTTGTGATTTGGCTTTCATTTGTTGTGTTTATTAAAAAAAATTAAACAACAAAACTATCATGCATTATAATTACGACAGTCAAGTTTAAATTTAAGTGTAACATAAACGCAAACAATCCGACACAACCAAATCAACAAATAATCAATTTAATCACAACATGTCATATTTTATTAGTTTTTTTATCTATGGACCTACATTTTCAAAACGATTCATTACTTTGGCTGATTATTTAATGAACATAACCCACATTTAATTGCGACGACTTTAACTGTGGATTGATCTACATACTTAATCTTCGGGCAAAAATACCGCATTTAACTGCAATAAACTAATTAAAACGTAGTTAATAAAATGTAAGGCCTTTAAGAATTTTGAAACGAATCGAAATACACAACCGCAATGTCCAGGGATATTTTAGCTTTTGGCTTAAATTTTTTTTAAATGTTTTTAAAGGTCAATTATTCCGTATGTGTCTGAAAATACATACATATATTCACGCCTTTTTCCCGTAGGGGTAGACAGAGACCACTTCCTTCCACTCGCTACGGTTCTTACACACATCTTTTGCTTCCTCTACTTTCATCATTGCTTTCATGCAGGCTCGTCGGTTGTTGGTACTCTTGACCTGGCCTTTCTTCAAAAAAATGTTGATTTAATCGAGATCGATGTTCGCCGAGGTCAACCACTACCGACTTCCGTCCGTTCAGACTTGCCTTATAAATTTATTTCGTCAAACTTCCTTCATCCATCCTTTCTACGAGTCCAAACCATCTAAGCATTCCTTTATCTATCTTTGTATCCACATCTTCTTTTACACCACAGCGTTCTCTTATCTCACTATTTTTTACTTTATTCAACCGAGACTCTCCGGCTATACTTCTCAGACTACTCATCTCCGCAGCATTAATTCTATTTTCATGCTTCTTCTGCCAAACCCAACATTCACTACCATACATAAGTGTCGACTGAACAGATTGCAAAAAACATTAGTTATTAAAAAATATATATATTTTAAAATATCCTTAGACAGAGGAGTGTAGCACATAGATGCTAATATATTTTTTTATTCCTTCCGTATAAAATAGCAAAACGTAATTTTTGCACTCGTAACCCAAATAAAAAGGTTAATATCGGTCAAAAAAAATCAATGCTTATTGTACAATACCCATCATTCTCTTTATCTCATCATTATCGCGTTATTCAAATTGATCCTACTGTCCTATACACAAAGTGACCCACATTAGGATATTTTTTTACCATATGTATGGTAATTTTAATTGTTTCATCTTCGAACAATCATTCACATAGACATATATCGTGAAAGAGCCTCCGTTAATGCATTACAATTATCTGATAATTTTATTATAACACACATCGTTGTGTTATCCTTATCTAGCAGGAGGTACAATAAATGTACGGTACATTTTCAGCTTCACAATTCATCATGCAAGTTGAACCTTTTTTTTATTCAAGAAAATGTGGAATATTTATGTAGTACGAGTACACCTAATGTAGGCGTCCTGTCACTAAGAATTATTGCACTTCAACTATATTTCTTAAATTGGCCCAGTTACATTTGTAATATACAGTGCATTCATTTCGAAACCAGCCAGTCCAAATAACTTTTGATTTTGCGTAAATGTAAGAAAAATAAAATTTTAAATCAAGGGGGAGGTTTAAAAATTTTAATTAATAAATTTAAAAAGTTTCCAAGTGGCACCCCTTTAACATCCCCCATCCCTCGTATAAAATATCAAATTGTAACCCCTACATTGTGATATATCAAATGAAAACCCAAGAAAAATGCAAATCAGCCATATAAACAACAATTTTTATTTTGCTGATAACAACAAATTTTGTGAAATAACATGAGACCATAACGAAAACGACCTAATGTCTAATTAGGGATCAATTAACTTACTTCTGAATACACGTTACCTTTTTTGACATTTTTTGTCATTTTCTTTTTTTGTTTCAAAAATGTTAGTTAGTTATTCGTGACGTTTAGATTAGCCATTATTTGTAGCTGTAGCATCTAAGTTATTTTAAAATGGTGTATTCTCTGCAAGAACGAATAGAAGTAATACGAGGGCGGTTTGATAAGTCAGTGACTTTTTGAATAAAACAAATTTTTTTCCGCAAATAAACATTTTATTTTTCCACATAATCACCTTTTAGCTCGATACATTTAGTCCAGTGTTTTTCTAATTTTTTTATTTCCTCCAAATAATAGGTTTTTTCAAAGCTCTCAAAATACGCGTTTGTTTCGGTAATGACTTCTTCATTCGACTCAAAATAGTCGCAGGGGGCTAAATCTGGAGAATATGCTGGATGGGGTAGCAGTTCGTATCCCAATTCGTGGATTTTGGCCATCGTAGCTAGACAAGTGTGCACACGTGCATTGTCTTGATGGAACAGCACTTTTTTCTTCGCCAAATGCGGCCGTTTTTGCTTCAAATCAACGTCGAATCTGTTCAAAAGCTTTGAATAATATTCGCCGGTAATCGTTTTACCTTTCTTGAGGTAATCGATGTGAATGACACCGCGTACATCCCAAAAAACTGTGGCCATGACCTTGTTGGCTGACAGACTCTGTTTCGCCTTCTTTGGTCCACGTTCACCCCGAGCAACCCACTGTTTCGATTGTTCCTTGGTCTCTGGCGTGTTGTGATGGATCCATGTTTCATCCACAGTAACAAAACGGCGCAAAAATTCGTCCGGATTACGGCTGATCATCGCTAAACACTCTTTTGAAGTGGTCACACGATTGCGCTTATGGTCGAGTGTGAGCAATCGCGGCACCCATCTCGCGGAGAGTTTTTTCATGTCCAAATATTCGTGTAAAATATGATGTACCCGTTCAGTTGAGATACACCTATAGCATGAGCCAACTCACGCACTTTCATTCTCCGATCATCCAATATCATTTCATGGATTTTATCGACGATTTCCGGCGTGATCACTTCTTTTGGGCGACCTGGACGTTCGGCGTCACTAGTGTTGGTACGCGACCACAACGGAACTCTGTAAACCACTTCTTAACTATTGAAATTGATAGTGCCGAGTCCCCGTAGTATTTATCAAGTCTTTCCTTAGTTTCAGTGATGGATTTTTTACGTAAAAAGTAATGCTTAATCAGCACACGAAATTCAATTTTTTCCATTTTCGTAAAAATTCACGAGGTTGTCTGCTTTGAACGGCTATCAAACACCAACTGCACGACGTAGCTTGCTCAAAATTAAAAAGTTGCCCACTGATAGATTATAGTTGACGGCAGCACTGTTGCATTTTGAGTAACTGCGCGGGAAATTCAAAAAGTCACTGACTTATCAAACTGCCCTCGTATTTATTGACGGTCATCAAAACAAGTGCGCTCTAGGAACAATTCGAGGCATCCTGATAGTAATATAGGCCATCAGACCATTATAGAATTAGTACGGAAATTTGGAAAAACTGGATCCATTTGTGATAAAAAAAATAATAATCCCAGGGTTCTCGACGAAGCTGCACAAATTGAAGTACTAGGTCATTTTGCTATAGATCCTACTTATTTCATTCCAAAAGTATAAAAATTTACACATATTTCTGTTGGTTCCATACACAAAGTGTTATAATAGAATAAGTTTTTTCCTCATAAACTACAAATTCATCATCAGCTTAGTGAAGACGACTATGACCACGGAATTGAATTTTGTGAAACAATGTCCCAAAAAATACAAGAAGACGCAAATTTGGTTAAAAATATTTATTTCAGTGATGATAACCTAAACCTCTCCCACGCTTAGTAGTAAAATAAAACGTAAGCAAAAAAATTGGTATTAAAAATTATTATTGCATGAAAATACAATGTATCTCCTCACAAGTAATACATATTATATTAAATTAGATTGTTTAGTGCGATTGCCAAGTCAATCTATTTATTTAAAACATAAAATATTTTTAATATTGATATGGTCACTATAAGATGTTAGGTTAGCTAATTACGTAATAACTTAAGACAGAAGGACCCTTAAGAAGGGACTGAATAAATTAACCGACTTGGTATTACATGGATCTCACAACTTTTTACGGTAGAAGAACTGAGTTGCGAGACTTGGTGTTTTTTACAAGTTATGTTTTTGATGGCATCTCATCTCATTTCTCTTTGTGGATAGTTCTCCTTTTGTTTTTATTATACTTATAGGTGGACTGATTTATTCACTGCAAATGTAACTTTGTAATCCTGTACATTTATATGGGATTACAAAGTTATTTATGCAGTTGGTGTATCTAGAAAACTGGACTGAAATTGTAAAATATTTTAGTTTTTCTAGATTTATACAATAAACACTAATTGTATTCTAAATTTGAAGCTTCTTTGTCTGCTAGAAGTGAATTAGAGTTTTGATGATCGGTCAGTCAGTGAGTGAGTGACAAAATTAAGAAACTTTGACTAGTTATAATAAACTACTGGTTCAAATTAAATGAAATTTAAAATATACCATGTTTACACAATGTCTGCTTGGTTAGTAAAAATTCAGGCTTCTAGTTTTATCCACAACGATGTTATAGGGGGGTCGAAAATGGCCTGAACTGCTTCGAGAAAAGAATGGTACGGCCGTGCCGCTTTCTGGCGGGGGCACTGCCATGTCCCCAGATTACCTTTTGACAACAATTTGTCATCCCAGATTTAAGTCTTCCGCAATAAAACAATTAAAATATTCTAGTGGATAATCTCACGGTTCTTTTATGACAAATACAGCTGAACTATATATTGCTATATAACACTCGCAGTTATTAACACTAATTATTTATAAGTAAAAGTATTTACTATCACTTTTATTAACTTCCCAGTGGGAAGTTATAGTGATGGTTTCGATTTTGCAAATCCCGAATTGTGACATCTCCACATTTCAAGGTCCCCAGAGTCAAATCCAATAGTTGTTATAAACAATTGAAAATAGCCCCCGCTTATGAAATGATAAGAAACAGTTTGAAAGAATATTGTTTGAAACAGAATATTGTTAATGACAATTATAATTTGTTATAAACAATTTGAAATCGATTATAGTATTTTTTCATTCTTTCCACTGGGACGTTAGTCGTGTGGACCTCTCGGGTCGCACCCAGACCACTGGCATTTTATTTTATATTAGTGAATTTATTTCAAACTGACGCTCGTCACTGGCTGCTAACAGTCCTTCGCTAAGAAGACGCGCTTAAGGACGTTCCCAAACCTACGAATACGTTTTCCCTTTATAAGGTACCCACTTGTACTGTAAGAATTAGTTGACCAGCAGTACGTTCTTTTGTCTCGCCTCCCATGCGCATAAGCGAAAAAATTGACCTACTTCGTCGCTTTACTCGACTTGGCAACGGTGTAAGAGCTATTATCAAATTTTTTTAATGAGAAAGTAGACGATAATAGTGTTAGAATCACAATTTTTAAAAATATATATATTAGTTTCGGTAATATAAAGTTATACTTATATAATATAAATACATTTTTTATCATTTTATATAATTGTTTGTTCATTTTTATTATTATCAGTCAATCCTTTTTTAATTTACTTCTAATATAAATAGTGTATTTTATTATTTATTATATTTTTTAAGCCTATGAATTTATTAAAAAGTGGAAGTCATGTTTTTTCAACTAATTATTTTTATTTAAAATAACAATGAACTGAATTGTAATCAATATTATTAGTTATTGTAATATTAATAATAATCGATTAAATAATAATAGTAATTTTAATATTGTTAAAAGAAATCAGACAACAATAAATGAAAACACCCAGGTTCTACTGTGTAGGATACCCAACTCAAACGTACCGCGCTGTTGCAGCGTTGCCAAGTCACACACTACTGATCAGCTTACTTTACACATTGTTTACAACAAAATAAATGCCGCTTTTTGCACCTATTTTGTATGGAAATTATTTATGTGAATATTATCTGCCAATTCTCGAAATTTAAAAAAAAATAAAATTGTTATACACTAAAACCTACTTGAATTAGTATAAAATGTATATAATAACATGCGTTCAAATAGAAATTTAAAATGCCAATATTTTCAATTTTAGTACCGCAAAACGGGTGGAAATTTTTCGTATGCGTTCAGAATACTGTCAGGTATTTACAAATAAATTTTAAAGATGATCGTAAGAAATATTTTTTTTTCGGAAACATCCTTAAATATAATCGACAAACGTCACGGCAAAACCAGCAATATGTATGCTATAAAACTACGAGACATGAATGTTTTCTTAATTCCGATGATGAATCTGTCAATCACAATTTAGCCCAACAAACGTGACTCGCACACGTGAATAACGCACATGTGTAGTTAGAGAGGGTGGTCACTCTAATAGGCAAGATTAAAACATGTTTGAGCTTTACTCCTAACTGTAGGTGGCGCTATAATCAAGGGATATCGTAAACATGCAACTAGAAATACTTGCATACATATGCAACTCTAACCTCACTTATAACCAAATTATTCGTGTGCCTATATGGTGAAAATCGAATTATATTAGATTATCGATATTTTTTCCATCAGGCCTTCAACATGGATATGTATTGTTGTGTAGCGGATTGCTGTGAACACAGTGGTGGAGGAAGTTCCAAACATCTTTTCCCAAACCCAGCAAAAATCATAGAATTATTCAAAAAGTGGACAACCATTTGTCAGAATAAGCTGTACCTCACCTCAACATTCCAGTGCCAATTAAAGGTATGGTGTAATAAGATCATAACGATCTGCAGTAATGTTGAAAACTAGAACAGTGAAGATCAATGCAATAATTACTATTGCCATTGCCAAACTTTTCCATGTCTGCAGCACGGTTTCAAACTCATAATATTCATAAAATAAATCTGAAATTTTCTGTTTCACAGGAACACAACAAGACGATGTTTGTTCTCAAAATATTATACAAACTACTATCATGGTTGATGAACAAGTTTACACTACAAGAACCCTTGTTTTTAGCCAAGAAGAAAATAGTGCTATGAAAGCAGGTAAATATAATCATTTTTTTATGATCTGGTTCCCATGAAAGGGGGTATCCTGTAATGTTATTCTCTTGTTATTATTTCCATCTGTTTTGTAAAGTCAAGAGTTGAATATTTCTTTATAGGTTTATCAGGCCTGCTATCTGAGATGAATTTAACACCAAAAGCAAAACATTTGTATAAAAGGGCTTCATACTACAAGAAAAAGATAACATTAGCAACCAAATCAAAATTATCATTGAAAAGGCGACTAGAGGAAGCAGACAGATTAAAAAATTCTGAACATTTTCCTCGACCTATTTATACTTTAAAAGAAGTGCGTATACCTTAGGAAACTATGATGTTATTTTTTAATAGTAATTTTCAATAAAAAGTTAATATTGAAGAATATACTTGTTATGTCTTTCTCATTATATAATGTCTCGATCAGAGATACACAGAATACCAACAGAGATAAGTCAACTGTCTCAACAGATACTTACCCAATTTCAAGGTTAATTGAATAGGAGAGGTTGCCCCATAACTTTTCAGAAACAATCACACATGTGACGTCACTGTAAAGTTATGAATCCACCTCTTCCATTCTTCTTTTCTAGGAATTGGGTGAAGTCTCTCGATACATTACATTACAATCTTGCGGTTGGGCCTTTGGTATCGGCACCTATGTCACCTAGATCTTTTGATCCTCTGTGACTACCGCTGTGTCTTCAGGGCATCAGAATTCTAGTCCACTGATTTTGGCGAACCTCAGGATTTCTGTTGGCCCTGTCTCTTTTAGATCGATTGGATCCATTATCATACGGCCCCAGGTTTGATACCTGTACACCGCTAGCATCGGGCAGTGACACAGAATGTGTATACAGTTTTTCTCGGTCGCCAGCTTAAGTTTGAAGAGGTGCGCCCTTAGTGCGATGTGTCCTGTGAACAGGCCAAGCGTGCTGCTTAGTCTACTCCGGTCCATCGTCCAGAGTGCGTCAGCCGTCTTCTAGAGAGGTTTTTTCATCAGCTGTTTTGATGTTCTGCAGCCAGTATTTGCATTCCACTGAGTAATATGTTCTTGTTCAAGAATTAATTTCAATAAATGTTTTGCTTCGGCAATTGGCAATCCTACCAACTGGCTTCTTGGTTCCACCAGGGTCCCATTTCTTGCCAGTTCATCGGCTACCTCGTTGCCGGTTATCCCTGTATGCCCAGGAACCCATGTAAGAGTGACTTTGTTTACCGTCGCTAACTCAGTGAGGGTTTGCATGCAGTCCCACACCACCGATGATGTGGTGTAACTCACGAGGGCCCCAATGGCCGCGCGACTGTCAGTAAAAATATCAATCTCACTGTTGGTCACTCTGTTTTCTGTCAGGTGCGTAGCGCACCTCTCTATAAATATGCATTTGAATTAGCCGCCATGACGTCATTCCTTATTTTACTTCACTCCTAACTGTAGGTGGCGCGCAAACTTGGATTCACAGAATGACATTGGCTGTCCAATCTATCCGTATATATTATCTGTGGGCATACGCGAAGTTCGGTGAAACGGAGTATACCTACCTTGTCACGTGCCTATTTTTTTCCCTTCTACAGTTACATTATTAATTGGATCTCTGATGGTTTTGTATTTCTCAGGTGCTCGTAAATAGTTTCGCTTACCGTATTTTGTTGTAATTTGAATTTATCACTCGTTGTAAATAGTGTTGCATACCTAGTAGTGTTAGGATTTAATTATTAATGGCTGTGACATTTTTGTTAATTGGAGTGGGAGTCTTTGTTATTAGATTTCGCCTTGATTTTTGGCCTCGATTGTCGTGTGTTGTCAGCTATATTATTGTTTGGTTTGCTTTTCTGTGTGAATGAGCTGGCTATCAACACGGACGAGCGCGATTATGAGTTGGGAACATAGATTTGCAAAGGTTGGCTGACGCGTGTCCTGTGTCATTTTCTGATATCCGGCCTGGGAGTGAGCAGTTGATAAGAGTCGCTTGGTGTCAGTCGTCGAGGTCGGGTAAGAGTTTTTGGAACGATTTGATATTAACACGTGAGTAGAACTTCTACGATTTTTTCTTTCATATCTGGCTGTATTTGGGCCATCTTAATTGGATTTTAAAGAAAAACCATTTAATTTTTAACTTGACCATTCTGTCTTGCCTTTGTAGTGGATATTTTGGATTTTGGTGTCGAGTTAAAATGACCGCGTACGGGATCTGATGGGGTGAAGCCATTGTTAAGTAGCAGGTGTGGTTCCATAATTCAAACCGGTCAGGAGTAGGCCACAGGATTCGTGAATTCGTGTATCCAAAGGTTACAAGTGATTTATTTTAGTATATTTAAACGACGTGACTTATTTTTGACACCACGATTCAGTTTTGTTTTAATTTATTAATATGGTACACTGTTGAAAACTATTTATTGCATTGGATAATATGCCAAGGCTGAACTTTGATTAAAATAATATTCTCAATAGTTCTTTGTGTCCAAGTAAGAACGTTTATTCATACTTATTTGTAAATATCCTACAATATTGCTATTTTGAAGGACAGCCATCGTAAAAAGAAATATTTTTAAAATAAGCTCGATTGTTTTAACAGTGTAAATCTTTAAAAATACTACTTGGTGTTTCTGTTTCTTGGATCATCGATGTAACAGTGGCGTCTCAATGAAGTTTTCAATTGGTTACATAGTATTGAGTTTAATTTTCTCAACTTATCAGTTATTATGTGCTTGATCTAAGTGTTTTCAATAGTTTAAAAGTAACAAATTATTTTCATTAAATTTGTACCTGCTCCAAGTTAAATCTGAATGTATACATTACTGAATATACTTTATGTAGTTATTGTGATTGTTTCAAATTATTATTTTTGTTGCAAGTCCATTTATTTTGTATTTTTTTTGTTAATCTTTTGCTATCAGGAATTCTATATAAAACCAATTATTTTTGAAATTTTAAATATTGTGAACATTTTGTTTTTGTTTTTAATTCTCTTTTGTATATCAATAGGTTTTTATTATTGTCTGAAAGATTGTTATAATTAATTTAAATATTATTTTAAGAAAAGTGTATTAAATTCGTTTAATCCACTTTACAAAAATACAGAATTTGTTGTAAAAAATCAGAACATCATTTTTACTTAATTAATATATTGCAGGAATTGTAAATATAGTTTTATTTATCTAGTTCACCATATTTGTTTGTTGTTTATCGTGTGGCTCTGCTAGTGCCTACAAGACCTAGGGGTTTCCGGCTTGTACCGTCTAAGTCGGTGGCGCGGCTCACTTTTATATTTTTTTTCTTCTACCCTCTACGGCTGAGCTCGGGCATAATTTGCCAGTAGAGAGAACACTGGCAGAGTACTCTTTAGAGAACTAAAAGACGTGGCAACCAACACATTCTGGCTAGTGCCTACAAGACCTTGGGGTTTCAGGCTTGTACCGTCTAAGTCGATGGCGCGGCTCACTTTTATATTTTTTTTCTTCTACCCTCTACGGCTGAGCTCGGGCATAATTTGCCAGTAGAGAGACCACTGGCAGAGTACTCTTTAGAGAACTAAAAGACGTGGCAACCAACACATTCTGATAAATAAGTACCTATTCGGTAACCGTTACCAAATATCTACGATTGATAACTAATTCGGTTTGAATCGACTCTGGAAGTCCGCGTCTTTCAGAGATAAAGTGGGGACTTTGACATAACCCTGTCATTATTAATTTATCTCTACGAAAATGTTCCAACATTGAAACGAGAACTATACCCACATACACCGTGTGAAAAATTGCAAAGTCTACATAAAAGAGTAACTGGACACTGAGAAAAGTCCAGATACGCAGAGATTTATTTGTGTTCTATTTGTGGTCAGTTAGTCCATCGAGATTTATATTAGCTTTGTAAAGTTGATGGCCAGGCAGTGTGCTCTGAGATTATGCGCTTTGATTTTTTTTATGATGGTAATGGTGATTTAACTTAAGACTACTTTTCCATTATCCATTCCGTCGCAGATGGCCAATTAAAAGATCTCTGCCCGCGGTCGTACCTAGTTAAAGTACCGACTTATCAGATTGCATATTCAATACCTACGGGGGGATTCGTTTAATGACGAAAAAATCAATTTAGTTTTCTTTTAAATCCCAGCTCGTTCTTAAATTAGGAATCCTAATAAATACTACAGTGGCAGCACACAAGAAATTGCAAGTGGAATTGAAATTAAGCAACATCCAGTTTTACCTCAGTTAAATCCAAATATAGAACCGTTATTTCACTTTAAGACTATTAATTTTAGTCAGTTAAATAAAATATGTAGTGCTTTCGCCAAAAAATAAGAGTTCAGCCGATGATAATTAAAAGATCTGTTTTGTGTCGTTGGATATCCGCTTTAAAATATCGTGAATAAAGTGTTAGAAAAAGGTCAAGTGCCACTAGATTTAAAATTAAGTGATAGTACCTATAGCAAAAATTCCTTCTCCAACTCGTCCGGAAGAGTGTCGACTATACACCTACAGCTCATTTCATCAATATACGATGGTATCGGATTAGTCACCGAGGTATCGACTTTACGGGCGCACTGTGTTGAGAGGTACATTAGGAAATTACCCTACGATTTAAACCCTAAAATTTTTTATTTATTATTATGCTTTTGTTGAGAGGTTTTATTTTTATTTTTTGCTTTATTATGAACAGAAATCGTTGATGTAGCTCTCGATGAGTTTTTTTGTTAGAAATAGGCACATATTTAATTATGTTAATAGGGAATGCAACAAAAATAAATTATCGGTACAAATTTAATAATCTATGTATGGGGTGAGCGGTAGTTTAATACGAGCACTGAAATTACTTTACGAGGATTCCACTGCTTGTGTCAGGATAAACAGAGCTTGCACGGACTGGTTTAACATCGAAAAAGTTGTGAGACAGGAATGTGTGGCTTCGCCATGGCTGTTTAACTTATACATAGACGATTGTTTAAAAGATTTGAAAGAGAGTGCGCATGGATTGAAAAATGATTTGATCGTCAAATGCCTTCTTTACGCCGATGATCAAGTCATATTAGCGTCATCTGAGAAAAGGAGTTGCGGGCGATGGTTAATGTTATGCATAATGCCCTGAAAATCAAGGGGATGAAAATAAATGTAAGCAAAACGAAAGTAATGACTTTTGAAAGAGAAGAAAGCATGACAAACTGTGAACTTCTGATTAAGGGAGAAAGAGTGAAAGTAAATGAATTTGTGTACTTGGGTTTAAAGTTTACGAGAGATGGAAAGTATGACAGTGACATTAAGCGAAGGGTGTTGGCAGGAAAACAAATAAATGGGGCACTGCATAGCTTTATGAACAGCCAGAAAGTTTTAAAAAAGGCACGTCTGGTGTGTTGGTTCCTACACTTATGTATGGTGGTGAATGTTGGGTTTGGAAGAAGAAGCATAAAAATAGGATTAATGCTGCGAAGATGAGTAGTCTGAGAAGTATAGCCGGAGTGACTTGGTTGGATAAAGTAAAGAATAATGGAATAAGAGAACGCTGTAGTGTAAAAGAAGATGTGGTTACAAAGATAGATAAAGGAATGCTTAGATGGTTTGGACACGTAGAAACAAATTTATAAGGCGAGTGTGAATGGACAAGTCGATAGAGGTCGACTTTGGCGAACATATCTCGATCAGATCAACATTGTTTTAAAGAAAGGTCAGGTCAAGAGTACCAACAACCGACGAGACTGTATGAGAGCACTGATGAAAGTAGAGGAAGCAAAAGATGTGTGTAAGAACCGTATCAAGTGGAAGGAGTGTGAATCAAGTGTAGTACTAACGGTATTATCAAACAGATTTATAGTTATCATAATCGGAGTTACTGTCGTCGCTATCCTCATTCGGATTGTAAATGATAATAGGATTAATTGCTTCGATGCGGTTTTCAAGAACCCACCATTCCTCTATTAAATTTTTAAATTTTATGACACATTTTTTTTCAAATTTTAGGAGTAGCAGTATTAAGAGCAGGTTGCCTGGTTTTTAAAACAGCCTTATCACTGTAACCATTAGATCCAATGTGATTGTCATAATAAGTTTTGCATGTTCCCCAAATATACTCAATGGGATTAAATTGGCAATGATAATTTTTGTTTTTGAGGATATATGAAAAAAAAAAATTAATTCCGTGGAAAAAACTAGTGAGCAACAATTAAAGGACCGAATGTCAAAAATTTATAGTTTTTTAAAATATTCGATTTTCCTTGTTGAAACGTTGTAGAACTTGTATTCAGGAAGGAAGAGGAATGTTAAATTAAGTTACCATATCTTGTTTGTTTATAAATTATAATTAAATAATAACGTTTGTGAAAATGTAGTTTAAATGTATATTTTTAAATGTGATTTAAAAGGGTAACTGTTTCTTTAAAATTACAATGTCTACAAAAAAATACTAAGAGACAAAATGTTTAATAAACGATGTTTCATTCCAGTGGCGTTTTATATTGTTTAAAATGTTACCTTAAAAAAAAGTTGGGGGTTAAAGGAGCCTCGACTCTCTCCGAAAACCCATAAAAATGAAAACAAATAAATGCGACTACTTCGAATTTATTGTTCATTGCATAGTAGTATCTTATATAATTTATCACAGAATAACAGACATAATAGAAAAATCTTTAGAGGAAAAAATGGTATGCATATGGAATGGAAGAAGCATATTCAGAACTAAAACCAAATAAAGCTGGAAAGCTACAGGGAAGTGTATTGGGTCCGGTCCTGTACCTCTTATACTCGTGCAACATACCACAACTAGCATAAATGTTGTTAAAGAGGTCCAGAAGAATATCTATCACATCGTCATCAAAGAGTTTGACAAGTTCTATGGGTATTTGATCAGGACCAGCAGCTTTGCCGGTTTTCATAGTTTCCAAAGCATATTCTATTTCTGATCTTAATATTTTTAGGTGCTTAATTCTAAGACCGGCCTTGGAGGTCTTTCGTCGTAGAATAGTTTCGAGAGGTATAATTTCCACCTCATTAGCTTGTCTTCCACGTCAGTAATTATACGACCGTCTGTATCCTTATTTATGCTACCAGCAGTTTTGATTTTGTTGCAACCAGCCATCTCCTTTATCTTTTTATGCATGTGGAAGCCGTCAAATTTCCTCTCTAGTAATTCTATTTCCTCGCATTGTGTCACTAGATATTCCTCTTTAGCTTCTTTTATTCGTTTTTGTACTATTTTATGTAGTGCCTTATATTCCTTCACTTTGCCCCTGCTCTTTCTTCTCTCATCCATAAGATCCAGGATTTCCGATGTTATCCAGGGTTTTTTTTCTATTCTCACTAGCTTCAAATGTTTAATTTCCTCTTTGTAAAAAAGTATGTTGTCATGAAATTTCTATTGATTTTAAGAGACTTTGGCCGTCTTATTTTTGTTACTTATCAATCGACTATAATATCTTATCGCTATGTGTTTACTGATAAGGTTTAAAAATGTGAATATTTTTGCATCACTAACCTATTTTAGCAGCAAATTTCACAATCCATGGCTTTGGTAGGAGTCCAATGTAACGGGAATTTTTCATCAACGACTATGATAGTAAATCATAAGAGCCGGTACTGACATATTAACGAATTGATTCTAATTCCAAAGCCGTCCCTAATCATGTCCTTATTAAATAGTAAGCGATAGGTTAGGTATGTGAGTGGGGCGTAGGTCGCCCCTCCTCTGCGACCTTTAGTAGGTCTATTGTGGCTCACCCCTAGTTCACCGCACAATCCAGCCCTTTTCACGAAGTTCATGGATGTATATGGTGAGATTTTCTTAAAATAGGTAGGTTCTAGGTTGGTGTAACCAAATATGTTGAACCTTATTCTTCCCAGGCCGGGGCATTAACAAAGTATATGTTCAGCAGTTTCGTCTTCCACGCAGCAAAACCAACAGTCCGTTTGTTGATTCAGACCTATCCTTTCGAGGTGGTATCTTAGACGACAGTGTCCTGTAAGCAGTCCCGTTAGAATTTGCAGGTCATTTCTGCTTCATTCTGGGATCTGCTTAATTGTGTTTCTCGAGGGTTTAGGTAAGAACGCCTTCGGATTAGTCAACCCTGGTATATCGGACCAGTACGTGAGTATTTTCCTCTCCGCCCAGTCCAACATAATTGTTTTGGCGGCACTTGTAGTGATTCCTAAAACCGGTTCTGGTCAAGTGAACGCAGATTCGGCCACTAGTAAGCGATAATAGCTGATACGATTTACAATTTGTTATTAAAAGGCACATATTGTTAAATGTAACGTTCAGTTCAACAGAAAAGTCGATGATAATTCCATTGTAGATCTATGAGCTAGATTTGTAGTATAATTGTGATCTACTTTTTGTCTACTTTTCATCTACTTCTCACTGACTTTTGGACTTTTCATCGATTTTGTGGACCCTTTTCGGACTTTTCGGACCATTTTGGACCTACTTTTTGGACCATTTAGACTTCGTACAGTTAGTCATTCAGACTTTCCTGGTTTGGATTTTTCGTTTTAGAATTTCTTCGACGTTTGGCCTTTTAACACGTTACGCTTTCCAACGTTACTGGATTTTTCCGGATTCTTCGACAATTTTGACGTGGTTTAGATTAAATTAATGTTCATCGAGAATGGATAGGTCCGTAAACTGATCTCTCCATTTCCTCTAAATTAATTTAATTGAAAAATCAAGAATTCACAATCCTGAGAAGCAGTTGTTATTTTTTAGCATAAACCACTTTTTTAAATAAAATAAAACGACTTTTTCCTTAAAAAGAAGAGGTGTAACACCAAGTCACTGGCCATAAGGACGCACTGCACTTAGTTTGTACCATACCATCCGTGTGCGGAGCAAATATTATTATAAAGTTAAATGTAATGGGCACTAACGGAGCTCTGACCCTCGCCTCGCACTTAGTCTGGTATTAGAACATCGTACTCCGAAATCAAGCTTAGTATTTTTAGACCCTCACACATGGCGCATTGTGCATAAAGTTGTGGATAAAGAAAAATAATTAACCAGTGTATTTGTGTTTGTTGCTCGACGGCAATGCTTGTAGTGCGTCATGTTGGTTGGAACCATTCCAGTCTAGCTCAAAACTAAAGGAAGTTTATCTGAACCTATCCTGGTTTGCACCTTGGTTGTACGTGCGAAGGTAATGGTACCTTGCTGCATCACTGGTAGGAGGAATCCAGGCGCGAGTTGGTACTTTGATTTTTCCGCGTACTTCATAAAATCTGATACCGCAGTGAGCCTAGGTTATCAGTTGGTATGCTACCATAAAGTGCGACAACAAACTTCAACTCAGCTTCAGCAATTTGGTGTGTAGTGGCGTTCGGCTACATCAAGATGCTGGCAAGCGCCTTGAAGGGGCATGCTCTTCACGTATTAACTGCACACCTTCTTCTTACCAATTCTAAAGGGAGTCTATGTGGTGTCACACCCACTTATTGCATGGAGGAAGAGGATGTCCTGGTGATCGAAATTGCATGAAAAATCTACACTTAAGGAGGATGAGGAGGCACGGATTTCTCAAACGTCAACCCCTTTTCATCATTATATAACTAGAAATTGTGTTTTAGATAAGTAATTGAGTAAATATTGAGTGAAAACCTGCATTTTTGACCAATTTGAAAAAGTTACATTTTCTTTCGAGCGCTTTATCTCGGTAACTAATTGGTGAAAAAATAAGTTAAGCTAATGCAAATATTAGGAGATTTAATCCTCTTAAAAAAAAAGTAATAAATAACTTTAGCCGTAAAGTCTAAGAAGAAAAGTTATAGTCAAAAAACAGAAAAAAGGTCGAAAATTTCGTGGTTTTTCAGCCCCCCTGATTTAGGCTCGAGCTTCACAAGGCCAGAAACTTGTATTTAACACCATTAACACCTTACAAATATTTTGTACAAGTTTTATTAACTTGTAGGTATTAACTTTAGTAGGTACCTGTCGACTGTACTAAAACGAGCCAAAGTCTGCATTTGGATATTTATATTCGATATTTGGTTCACAAGAACCAAAAAAATAATTGCAAAAGTTCTGCAAACGTTTTTCTAGATAATTACCATTGGAGAACTGCCACCAGAGGTTGAATTTTCCGTAATAGTTATACTATTTTAGGGAAATCAATTCGTGAACTATCCTCGTATACAATAGTATAACCATTGTCTAAAGAATTATACAATGGTATAACCATTGTATACGAGGATGGTTCAAGAATTGTTATCCCTAACATAGTTGGCGTTGAATGACAAATGCAAATAATGTGTCAGGCAAAAGCTTATTGTATGACATTAGTGTGTGCCAATTAGCATCAGCGCATCAGTTCGTGTATGTTAAATATTAATTTTTTTTCATTGAGGTGTGCGTGATTTTATAAAAATGGACAAAATTAAGATAGGAGGTGGGATAAAATACCTCAGTAAAAAGGGGTTATCACCGCAAGAAATTTATAAGGACATGGTAGAAGTATCGGGTGACTGCCGAGATTTCAAAGGTGAAACAGCTGAGCACGTTATTTTCGAATGTGAAGCTATAGCTCATAAACGCTACCAGGCTCTGGGTCCTCTAGGCGCGGAGCAGGAAAATATTTAAATGGACCCCGTCAGGCAAGTAGAAAATAAAAAATATAGTCACTTTTGGGTAATGTGGGGTGAGTATCCCAGATTAATTCAAACATTTCAAGTCGATAAGATTATTTTAAAATTTTCTCCCGGTGGTTGTTATCCATACTTTAACATAATACTAGCTTGCTTTGAAATTTTCCATAATCTTGAAGCTGTCCGGTAGTAATTTATACATATATCTATTTTATATTTTAAAGGTTCCACATCGTTGGTCGATATTTTTTTTCGGTCTGGCACGATTGTGGATTGTTTTATTGCTTTAAACCAACAAAAAACTCAAATTAAAAGAAAAAAGTTTTATTAAAAACGTAAACTTTAATATTTTATTAATTAACATCCAAAAGTAACATATAAGAAATTGCTATTGTGTGTAAGAACACTTTTTTTATTTTAAGATTTACATCTTAGTGCATAGAGTAAAGCGAATTTTAAACACAACACACATGTTTCCATTTGGTAATTCAGGCCCACGCCGTACACAAGGACAAAGTCTTAAAACTCAAAAGTAAAAAAAAATAAAGCAACCATTGTCAAAACAAAATTTATAATAATAAAAAAAAATAAGGAATTGCTAGCTATTACTTTGTTTTTTATTTGTTTATTATTTTATTTTTACTCTTTGAGACGAGGGAACCTAATTTCTCGAAAATAATATATTTTCCAAATGAGGGTACGCAATAATAGCATTTATTCGATCGAATACGTAACATGATAACCAGAATTGTGTAAACTCAAACAAATCTGATTTTATTCATGTTTGAGCTTGAAATTTGGCTTGCAACGAGTCAACGAGCGGAGAAGCGTTTTTTTCCTGTCTAAGCTTGCAATGTACGAAACTTTTATTAAGAATTATAAGCGCAGGTTATGGTTAATTTAAATGAAACACGTATGGTTGGTTCTTTGTATTCTATTTTGTATTGTCGATCAGAACAGTATGAATGTTTATAAGAGACTAAAATTACTTTTATTATTTTGAAATACCCTTTCTAACTAAAGTCGAGGGCCGATAAATATGTTCACCAAATGTTTATTGATTTCAATCTCTGGGGTGGTATCCCTTACCTAACGGTTTTTTATTACACCGCTTTAGTAAGTATCAAGCGTTTTATTTTTGAATCATAAACAATATTTATTTTTCAACAACTTTATATATTAAGCGCTGCATCGGTCGCGTTTTCATTTGTTGACAGATGCCCGATCGATAATTAACTTAGTGAAGTGAAAAGGTGCATGGGGTAAAGGATATCTGTTTTTGAAACTTTGGTTTTTTGTAGTTTTACAGA
Source organism: Agelastica alni (assembly GCA_950111635.1). NCBI lineage: Eukaryota > Metazoa > Arthropoda > Insecta > Coleoptera > Chrysomelidae > Agelastica > Agelastica alni. The sequence continues at coordinate 22,015,313 of OX467709.1, read as the reverse complement.
CTTGTGTTTTGTGTTGTAAATTAAGGTGAGTTCATCTAAAATTTATTTTTTATTTTAGATATTAAAACATTAAAAGCCAAAAACTTGCATCTCAAAAATCATTTTGTTTTTGATTGTATAAACATCATTGTTAATTAAAGTAATTTCAAACAGATTAATTAATAAGCACTAATATTACTATTTATAAAAATTTATAAATTTTGAAATAAGTGATGTTGAGAAAATACTTTCGAATTTGAGTTTGAGACGTCGAAACATTTCCATTTTTCATAAATAATTTGTCAATTTGTTTACTTACGTATTAATATCTTTACAGTATACAGGATGCCGAAAAAATTGTCTGGACACCAAAATTTGCTAAATAAAAGAAAAAAAGAGGAAGAACTGGAAAACCATGTCAAAATTACGCTTTTTTTTTTTCAAAACCCGAGTCTACTTTGCCAAATATTAATAGAAACAATAATACAGCTGAATCTCAATATTCTGAACCTGTATTTAGAACAAGTATCAGCAGCAGACAGAAAACTGTTCTAGAAAGCAATCCTTCAACATCTTCAAGTTCCGCTGATAATTAGAAATCATCACCTTCAAAAATTACCAGAACGGAAAATATGAGTCAACTTTCGAAAGATGCAGCACTATGACCAAAGAAATTACGTCCTTATAATATTCAAGAAATAGTAGAACGTGGCCCTGCTCATTATAAAAAAAAGGATATTTATCCGAAAGATATTCGGAGTCGGGGCGTAAGTTTTCCAATAGTTACTTCTTTAGAATTTTACCGAACAAAAAAAACATTGAGCGTTTTTGGTTGTTGTATTCCGAAACAAAAAATTCACTTTACTGCTGCTGTTGTAAAAATTTTAATGACAGCGATTTGAAATCTGTTCGCCTTAGTGATGAATCTGGTTACAATGACTGGCAGCATTTAAGTGAACATTTAAACATTCATGAAGAGAGCAAGTTGCATATCGAAAATGAAAATAAATTTATGAAGATACCTTTTAAAATTATTTTTCAATAGTGGATAATAATACCTAACTTATTTTAAATTTGCACAAGGGCGCCAAAAGTGTTAGGCGCGGAACTGTGGTAATTTTTAAAAGTGCTTTTATTCTTTAAAAACATTTGTTTAGCTCCAATAAAAATATAATTATATCCAGTAGCAAAAGTAATAGATAAATATAAAACGTCGATTGCAACATCTCCAATGTTAAAGGACTGGATTGTAAACTTTTATCAATATCTGCAAGTGCACTTGCTTTTTCATATTCTCTCTCTGATTCTTTATAAATATGTTGTATATAACCGGACTCTTTAAGTATCAACAGTTTTTTGTTAAAATCTTTAAAAGAAGGGTGTCCTTTCGAAAAAAATATATGTAAATTCATCATGACGTAGCTAGGAGATTTTATGGAATGTAATAACGACTTTCCTTCTGAATCGGTGTACAGTTTAGGTATAACTATTTTTAAATGCAAGAACGTTTGAATAGCGACTTTATTTTTTTCAAATGCTGCTTTATTAATACAATCCTCGAGTTTAAAACATATAAACGGATTATTACTATAAATATATTTTTCAAATGGATCTTCTGACATCTCCATGAATTTAACTGCTAAATAATAAATACCTGCTTTTGCTTTGTATTTAATTATATCTTCATTAACATTAATTTTTTGGTAACGTTGGTCGGTATTCAGAATATTAAATTGTTTACTTTTATACAGGGTAGTCAAAAGAATGCCATATAACAAAGAAGTGATAAACAAAACGTTAAAAGACTTTGAGTGAAATTTTACTGGAGCTGAACCTTCCAATAAAATTCGAATTAACATAGTGATAAATGGATAATTTGTCTTTAAAGTCGTTTTGTTTATAATTTGAAAAACTACATAGATAAATACAATAAAGCTGAAAAAGCAAATCCACACTGTTAGGGAAAATTCTTGATAAAAAATTTTCCAATAATCCTTATGCAAATTTTTAGCAGTGACATATACAAAATAATCACTATAAATTGCAACAGGTACATCAAAGAAAACATGTTCAAATTCATATAAATGAGATGGAATATACAAAAGATCATATTTTCTTAATCTAAGTTCATTTAAATATCCAAACGTTGTTCCATTTTCCAAAACTGTACTAACACTTTGTGTTTCCTTTGTTATTAAAATGATTTTAATATTTAAATGATCAAATATTGCGTAAAATATTTTATCCATAATACCATTACGTGCATCATTTCTATAATAATAATCTGTTGGTAAGACTAAAGTTTTTATTTGTGTAGTTTTTTTTAATCTGATGTCGTTGAATATATTTTCGTGCACCGTGTCAGGATTACAAATTCCCAATGAGGTAACATTAAATTTATCATTTTTAATTACCTCGTACTGAAATATCTGATAATTGTTGGAATCCTTTGTGATGAAAAGAACTTTGTAAATATAGTACATATCTAATATTTCCAATGTTAATGTTTCTATGTTATCCAGAAAAATCAGGAACTTACCGTTTGGATTTAATAAACCAGAATAATCCAAACTTGTTAAAACTTCTGAGGCATTATTTTTCAGATTAATTATTGTGAAAGTGGGTTTTATATGTCTGTTTAATAATACCTTTTTTTCAGTATTATGCCGAACCACGACATAATCAATTTGTATTTGGTAGTTAATCAAATGTATAATATCTTCGTTAGTTACAGTACGATTTAATATTAAATTCACACACTGGACTAACAACTGATCCTGATGGTTACTTTTTAAATAAAATCTTTCCGAAAGAATAAGTACTATTTGGACACTTAATAAAATGAAGAGTCTCATTTTAACTAATTCTTAATTTTTTTATTCTGTCTGTTAATGTTTATCATTGAATATTATTGTAAAAAGTTCCAGAGTGGATCAAATTTTAACAGTGAAATTAAAGATCACTTTGTACGGAAATTATACCTGTAGAAATAACAGTTTTATTCCGAAACCAAAACCATATTTTAACAATATTTATCTACAAATGGCTAAATAACATCTAAATTAGAAATTCGTTTACAAACCAATATATTTTATTAAATGTAATAATGATGTTTCTTTTTTATAAGAAAACAATTTCGAAATGAATACTTTTCATTAATAAAATATGTAAAATACACCTACTTAACTTATATTGTTTTTAACAATCTTGTACGTTAATCTCAAAACACTCAAAACGTCATTACAAACACCAAACATTATTTAAAACTTCTTAGTCCAGAGGATACTCTAATAAAACAAATAACTTGGTAAATTGATTATTTGGTTAATAATCAACAAATAAAACGAATAATTTAGTTTATATTTTCTCGTTTACTCCTCGTTCTTCCAGTTAGACGTTCCCTTTCTAGAATAATTAATTTGTAGGTATATAAAAAGACAGCGGTCGCAGAAGTTTTTAGTTTTTGAAGAAAAGTTAATTATAAAGTGTTACAGTTTATATATATATATATATATATATATATACATCGGTTTACAACGTTTTACGTCTTCCGATTCCTAATCGCCATTCCTCTCTGCTCATCCACAGGCCTTCTTCCAGATCCGTCTCTCAAATTTCCTTGTCCACTCCGTCTCTCCAGCTTCTGCGCGGTCTTTCTCGTTTTCGGTTTCCTTGGGAGTTCCAGTTTAGTACTTTTTTTGGGATTCGGTGTTCTGACATTCTTTGGACATTACCATGTTAGCTGTTTAGTTATAATGTCATCAATAATGTCGTGTTGTATTCCCATTTCTTGTCGAATGGTTTTATTTGGGACTCTATCTCTCCTGGATTTTCCTGCCGCTCTTCTCCAGAAGTCCATTTCTGTGTCTTTTAGCTTTCTTTTTGTTTTTTCTTTTGCAAGGCAAGTGGTCGGCACAGGCAGGGCACCGGCTCGGCAAAATATCTTTTTCTCCCTACAGTGCAAAAAGCCTCACTTATGATGAGTAGCTTGCCAAACAAGATACCCCATAATAACGTAACTTAAAAGCCGGAATTAACCCGTTAAATTATTCCAATTTTACTCAGTAGTCAAAAATAATCCAAACCTAAACACCAACGAGAAAGTTAGTCTTTCTTTATACCTACCTATTACCTCCAAAAAAATATTTAACCCTTGGATGCATAATGTGAGTCTTCGAGACTCGCAGCATATTTTAAAGCGTAATATTATCATAAAATTTTACGTTTCAATATTATAAATTTAGAAATACTTTCCTTAGGTTTCTTTGTTGTAGATAATTAGCATCAAGCATACGAAAAAATCAGTATCAATATTTTAACCACTACCTTGTTTGTACAGAAGGTGAGTCTGCAGGAATCGAGGGTATAAATTAATGTAGTTTGATCTTTCAGATCTGGACTAAGACACTTTGTCACAACATTAAACGTTTTACTGACTGTCCAAAACAACGAAATAAAATTCACTCAGTCCTCAATTCTTGAGATACGTTTATAATTCAAGACATTGTTGAAGAAATTGCTATTTAAACGAATAGGGAAGCGTCTATGTTCTGCAAATCGGAAATCTTGAAAAGACACTGACGTAGTCGAAATGACTGTTTTTTTGGAATACCAATATTGGCTGGGGTTGGAAAGCAGTAGGATTGCTCACTACGAGAACTATTTTTAGATAAATATTCGAATCCCATGTGGATTTATTCATTATATGTCGAGCAAACCCGCAAAATATGGCATCAATCAAGTTCTTTTGGATGAGCGAAAGTGAGACTGGCTCTGCTATTAATGGCTTAGTTTATATAGGCAAGCAACCTGTTAAAAAATTACAGTAAAATTTAGGAAAACAGTAATACATAACATTATTGATAAAAAAATAATAGTTTAAAATAACTAAAACAACAAGCTTTATAAGAAAACCGAACTAAAAATTAAAAAATAATCTCCAACGCGCTTGGAATAAAATTAAAGTAGTCAACAAAAAAAATCATTTGCAACACATCTAGAATAAAACTAGAGTACCATCAAACAAATAAAAATAATTTTACAATCAAAAGCGTGGAGTGCGCTATATCAAATAATATATTTGATAATAAACAGATATTAGTAAAAGTAAATTCTCCAAGAAGAAAACTTAAAACGTGAAATACCCAAATCGCAAAGAAAGTTTTAAATTAACAAGTTTAGCCAGTGATTTATTATCAATGACAGATGATGGTGCACACGATGACTGTTACGATGTAGAAATGCTACAAAATATGTCATTCATTTATCTTTAAGTAGAAAATATTATTAACCACAAAAAAACTATCCAGGATGTTTTATTAGGAATCAAAAGTATTAAGAATGTGAAATACTTACTAAGTTCTTATTTACTGTTAAAAAATGTTTTAAGCTTGTGTACGCCAAAATGATTATGCGAATCTGGCATCAGTTATGATCAAATTGTAAATATTTATTTAAAGTACAGAAAACTAATATTAACTTTATAAATAACATTATATTATTATTACTTATAATACACTATATTTATTAACTTTTCACTTTCACTAATCATTATTTTTTGGTTAGTGCACAACACACAGGTTATGTGTATTTACATGGGTGACTTGATATGAGACTTGAGTCGTCTGCACGAATGCGCCGTTGCCGTCGCTTCTTTAAAGCTTACGTTCTTACGCCTTAAATCAAATTTTTTCATCGTTAAAAATAAAATATTTTAAAAACTAAACAGCCGATAATACTTTTAAAGCACCCAAACACTTCGTTATTAAATTTCTCATAAGAACCCATGTTAAAGAAGCGAAATTTTTTTTTAATTTTTCTAATAACTTTTATCAGTGAAAAATTATAATTTAATATAAAGAACTATAATAACCAAGTATAAAAATATATATGTTTTTTAAAAACTTGGCTGAATTTTTTCTTTGACCCCCGAACCATCTTAAAGTGTAATAATGATGATTCCTTTTTCATCAAAATCCACTCTCATTATGAAAACGTTCTCATTAATAATTAATTAATGCTTACCCATTTTTTTTTAAAAAACAACATTTCTGCGAGAAATCTCCATCACTATCAGTACGAGGTTTACCACAAAATTTTACGACTCGTCTTGGAGACACAACAATATCAATTAAAATATCAGTTGTAACAGGATAATATAATGATTTGATCGTGGTTCAGTTAAAAGATTTGAAATATTTTTTTTATTTCCTCTTTCCAAAATTTTCTATTTTTGTTTTCAGATAATCGTTTTCTTTTTTAAGACTTGTCAGGCACTCTCCGGTTAACTTCTTCTAATTTTATTAGCAGTCTATTCTCACTAGCTTCAAATTTTTAATTTCCTCTTTGTTTGTAAAAAAATATGTTGTCATAAAATTTCTATTGATTTTAAGAGACTTTGGTCGTCCTTATTATTTTTGTTACTCATTATTAATCGACTATATTACCCTGCTGAGACGCATATTGATTATGTTAAATCGTTTTTATCGCTATGTGTTTACTGATTAGGTTTGGAAGTATGAATATTTTTGCATCACTAACCTGATTTTAACAGCAAACTTTACAATTCGTGGCTTTGGTAGGTGTCCAATGTAACGGGAATTTTTCATCAACGACTATGATAGTAAATCATTAGAGCCGGTACTGACATATTAACGAATTTATTCTAATTTCAAAGCCGTCCCTAATCATGTCCTTATCAAATAGTAAGCGATAGGTTAGGTATCATGTGAGTGGGGCGTAGGTCGCCCCTCCACTGCGACCTTTAGTAGGTCTATTGTAGCTCACCCTTACAGTTCACCGCAGATTTTCTTAAAATAGGTAGGTTCTAGGTTGGTGTAACCAAATATGTTGAACCTTATTCTTCCCAGGCCGGGGCATTAACAAAGTATATGTTCAGCAGTTTCGTCTTCCACGCAGCAAAACCAACAGTCCGTTTGTTGATTCAGACCTATCCTTCCGAGGTGGTATCTTAGACGACAGTGTCCTGTAAGCAGTCCCGTTAGAATTTGCAGGTCATTTCTGCTTCATTCTGGGATCTGCTTAATTGTGTTTCTCGAGGGTTTAGGTAAGAACGCCTTCGGATTAGTCAACCCTGGTATATCGGACCAGTACGTGAGTATTTTTCTCTCCGCCCAGTCCAACATAATTGTTTTGGCGGCACTTGTAGTGATTCCAAAAACCGGTTCTGGTCAAGTGAACGCAGATTCGGCCACTAGTAAGCGATAATAGCTGATACGATTTACAATTTGTTATTAAAAGGCACATATTGTTAAATGTAACGTTCAGTTCAACAGAAAAGTCGATGATAATTCCATTGTAGATCTATGAGCTAGATTTGTAGTATAATTGTGATCTACTTTTTGTCCACTTTTCATCTACTTCTCACTGACTTTTGGACTTTTCATCGATTTTTTGGACCCCTTTCAGACTTTTCGGACCATTTTGGACCTACTTTTTGGACCATTTAGACTTCGTACAGTTAGCCATTCAGACTTTCCTGGTTTGGATTTTTCGTTTTAGAATTTCTTCGACGTTTGGCCTTTTAACACGTTACGCTTTCCAACGTTACTGGATTTTTCCGGATTCTTCGACAATTTTGACGTGGTTTAGATTAAATTAATGTTCATCGAGAATGGATAGGTCCGTAAACTGATCTCTCCATTTCCTCTAAATTTATTTAATTGAAAAATCAAGAATTCACAATCCTGAGAAGCAATTGTTATTTTTTAGCATTAACCACTTTTTTAAATAAAATAAAACGACTTTTTCCTTAAAAAGAAGAGGTGTAACACCAAGTCACTGGCCATAAGGACGCACTGCACTTAGTTTGTACCATACCATCCGTGTGCGGAGCAAATATTATTATAAAGTTAAATGTAATGGGCACTAACGGAGCTCTGACCCTCGCCTCGCACTTAGTCTGGTATTAGAACATCGTACTCCGAAATCAAGCTTAGTATTTTTAGACCCTCACACATGGCGCATTGTGCATAAAGTTGTGGATAAAGAAAAATAATTAACCAGTGTATTTGTGTTTGTTGCTCGACGGCAATGCTTGTAGTGCGTCATGTTGGTTGGAACCATTCCAGTCTAGCTCAAAACTAAAGGAAGTTTATCTGAACCTATCCTGGTTTGCACCTTGGTTGTACGTGCGAAGGTAATGGTACCTTGCTGCATCACTGGTAGGAGGAATCCAGGCGCGAGTTGGTACTTTGATTTTTCCGCGTACTTCATAAAATCTGATACCGCAGTGAGCCTAGGTTATCAGTTGGTATGCTACCATAAAGTGCGACAACAAACTTCAACTCAGCTTCAGCAATTTGGTGTGTAGTGGCGTTCGGCTACATCAAGATGCTGGCAAGCGCCTTGAAGGGGCATGCTCTTCACGTATTAACTGCACACCTTCTTCTTACCAATTCTAAAGGGAGTCTATGTGGTGTCACACCCACTTATTGCATGGAGGAAGAGGATGTCCTGGTGATCGAAATTGCATGAAAAATCTACACTTAAGGAGGATGAGGAGGCACGGATTTCTCAAACGTCAACCCCTTTTCATCATTATATAACTAGAAATTGTGTTTTAGATAAGTAATTGAGTAAATATTGAGTGAAAACCTGCATTTTTGACCAATTTGAAAAAGTTACATTTTCTTTCGAGCGCTTTATCTCGGTAACTAATTGGTGAAAAAATAAGTTAAGCTAATGCAAATATTAGGAGATTTAATCCTCTTAAAAAAAAAGTAATAAATAACTTTAGCCGTAAAGTCTAAGAAGAAAAGTTATAGTCAAAAAACAGAAAAAAGGTCGAAAATTTCGTGGTTTTTCAGCCCCCCTGATTTAGGCTCGAGCTTCACAAGGCCAGAAACTTGTATTTAACACCATTAACACCTTACAAATATTTTGTACAAGTTTTATTAACTTGTAGGTATTAACTTTAGTAGGTACCTGTCGACTGTACTAAAACGAGCCAAAGTCTGCATTTGGATATTTATATTCGATATTTGGTTCACAAGAACCAAAAAAATAATTGCAAAAGTTCTGCAAACGTTTTTCTAGATAATTACCATTGGAGAACTGCCACCAGAGGTTGAATTTTCCGTAATAGTTATACTATTTTAGGGAAATCAATTCGTGAACTATCCTCGTATACAATAGTATAACCATTGTCTAAAGAATTATACAATGGTATAACCATTGTATACGAGGATGGTTCAAGAATTGTTATCCCTAACATAGTTGGCGTTGAATGACAAATGCAAATAATGTGTCAGGCAAAAGCTTATTGTATGACATTAGTGTGTGCCAATTAGCATCAGCGCATCAGTTCGTGTATGTTAAATATTAATTTTTTTTCATTGAGGTGTGCGTGATTTTATAAAAATGGACAAAATTAAGATAGGAGGTGGGATAAAATACCTCAGTAAAAAGGGGTTATCACCGCAAGAAATTTATAAGGACATGGTAGAAGTATCGGGTGACTGCCGAGATTTCAAAGGTGAAACAGCTGAGCACGTTATTTTCGAATGTGAAGCTATAGCTCATAAACGCTACCAGGCTCTGGGTCCTCTAGGCGCGGAGCAGGAAAATATTTAAATGGACCCCGTCAGGCAAGTAGAAAATAAAAAATATAGTCACTTTTGGGTAATGTGGGGTGAGTATCCCAGATTAATTCAAACATTTCAAGTCGATAAGATTATTTTAAAATTTTCTCCCGGTGGTTGTTATCCATACTTTAACATAATACTAGCTTGCTTTGAAATTTTCCATAATCTTGAAGCTGTCCGGTAGTAATTTATACATATATCTATTTTATATTTTAAAGGTTCCACATCGTTGGTCGATATTTTTTTTCGGTCTGGCACGATTGTGGATTGTTTTATTGCTTTAAACCAACAAAAAACTCAAATTAAAAGAAAAAAGTTTTATTAAAAACGTAAACTTTAATATTTTATTAATTAACATCCAAAAGTAACATATAAGAAATTGCTATTGTGTGTAAGAACACTTTTTTTATTTTAAGATTTACATCTTAGTGCATAGAGTAAAGCGAATTTTAAACACAACACACATGTTTCCATTTGGTAATTCAGGCCCACGCCGTACACAAGGACAAAGTCTTAAAACTCAAAAGTAAAAAAAAATAAAGCAACCATTGTCAAAACAAAATTTATAATAATAAAAAAAAATAAGGAATTGCTAGCTATTACTTTGTTTTTTATTTGTTTATTATTTTATTTTTACTCTTTGAGACGAGGGAACCTAATTTCTCGAAAATAATATATTTTCCAAATGAGGGTACGCAATAATAGCATTTATTCGATCGAATACGTAACATGATAACCAGAATTGTGTAAACTCAAACAAATCTGATTTTATTCATGTTTGAGCTTGAAATTTGGCTTGCAACGAGTCAACGAGCGGAGAAGCGTTTTTTTCCTGTCTAAGCTTGCAATGTACGAAACTTTTATTAAGAATTATAAGCGCAGGTTATGGTTAATTTAAATGAAACACGTATGGTTGGTTCTTTGTATTCTATTTTGTATTGTCGATCAGAACAGTATGAATGTTTATAAGAGACTAAAATTACTTTTATTATTTTGAAATACCCTTTCTAACTAAAGTCGAGGGCCGATAAATATGTTCACCAAATGTTTATTGATTTCAATCTCTGGGGTGGTATCCCTTACCTAACGGTTTTTTATTACACCGCTTTAGTAAGTATCAAGCGTTTTATTTTTGAATCATAAACAATATTTATTTTTCAACAACTTTATATATTAAGCGCTGCATCGGTCGCGTTTTCATTTGTTGACAGATGCCCGATCGATAATTAACTTAGTGAAGTGAAAAGGTGCATGGGGTAAAGGATATCTGTTTTTGAAACTTTGGTTTTTTGTAGTTTTACAGACTTGTGTTTTGTGTTGTAAATTAAGGTGAGTTCATCTAAAATTTATTTTTTATTTTAGATATTAAAACATTAAAAGCCAAAAACTTGCATCTCAAAAATCATTTTGTTTTTGATTGTATAAACATCATTGTTAATTAAAGTAATTTCAAACAGATTAATTAATAAGCACTAATATTACTATTTATAAAAATTTATAAATTTTGAAATAAGTGATGTTGAGAAAATACTTTCGAATTTGAGTTTGAGACGTCGAAACATTTCCATTTTTCATAAATAATTTGTCAATTTGTTTACTTACGTATTAATATCTTTACAGTATACAGGATGCCGAAAAAATTGTCTGGACACCAAAATTTGCTAAATAAAAGAAAAAAAGAGGAAGAACTGGAAAACCATGTCAAAATTACGCTTTTTTTTTTTCAAAACCCGAGTCTACTTTGCCAAATATTAATAGAAACAATAATACAGCTGAATCTCAATATTCTGAACCTGTATTTAGAACAAGTATCAGCAGCAGACAGAAAACTGTTCTAGAAAGCAATCCTTCAACATCTTCAAGTTCCGCTGATAATTAGAAATCATCACCTTCAAAAATTACCAGAACGGAAAATATGAGTCAACTTTCGAAAGATGCAGCACTATGACCAAAGAAATTACGTCCTTATAATATTCAAGAAATAGTAGAACGTGGCCCTGCTCATTATAAAAAAAAGGATATTTATCCGAAAGATATTCGGAGTCGGGGCGTAAGTTTTCCAATAGTTACTTCTTTAGAATTTTACCGAACAAAAAAAACATTGAGCGTTTTTGGTTGTTGTATTCCGAAACAAAAAATTCACTTTACTGCTGCTGTTGTAAAAATTTTAATGACAGCGATTTGAAATCTGTTCGCCTTAGTGATGAATCTGGTTACAATGACTGGCAGCATTTAAGTGAACATTTAAACATTCATGAAGAGAGCAAGTTGCATATCGAAAATGAAAATAAATTTATGAAGATACCTTTTAAAATTATTTTTCAATAGTGGATAATAATACCTAACTTATTTTAAATTTGCACAAGGGCGCCAAAAGTGTTAGGCGCGGAACTGTGGTAATTTTTAAAAGTGCTTTTATTCTTTAAAAACATTTGTTTAGCTCCAATAAAAATATAATTATATCCAGTAGCAAAAGTAATAGATAAATATAAAACGTCGATTGCAACATCTCCAATGTTAAAGGACTGGATTGTAAACTTTTATCAATATCTGCAAGTGCACTTGCTTTTTCATATTCTCTCTCTGATTCTTTATAAATATGTTGTATATAACCGGACTCTTTAAGTATCAACAGTTTTTTGTTAAAATCTTTAAAAGAAGGGTGTCCTTTCGAAAAAAATATATGTAAATTCATCATGACGTAGCTAGGAGATTTTATGGAATGTAATAACGACTTTCCTTCTGAATCGGTGTACAGTTTAGGTATAACTATTTTTAAATGCAAGAACGTTTGAATAGCGACTTTATTTTTTTCAAATGCTGCTTTATTAATACAATCCTCGAGTTTAAAACATATAAACGGATTATTACTATAAATATATTTTTCAAATGGATCTTCTGACATCTCCATGAATTTAACTGCTAAATAATAAATACCTGCTTTTGCTTTGTATTTAATTATATCTTCATTAACATTAATTTTTTGGTAACGTTGGTCGGTATTCAGAATATTAAATTGTTTACTTTTATACAGGGTAGTCAAAAGAATGCCATATAACAAAGAAGTGATAAACAAAACGTTAAAAGACTTTGAGTGAAATTTTACTGGAGCTGAACCTTCCAATAAAATTCGAATTAACATAGTGATAAATGGATAATTTGTCTTTAAAGTCGTTTTGTTTATAATTTGAAAAACTACATAGATAAATACAATAAAGCTGAAAAAGCAAATCCACACTGTTAGGGAAAATTCTTGATAAAAAATTTTCCAATAATCCTTATGCAAATTTTTAGCAGTGACATATACAAAATAATCACTATAAATTGCAACAGGTACATCAAAGAAAACATGTTCAAATTCATATAAATGAGATGGAATATACAAAAGATCATATTTTCTTAATCTAAGTTCATTTAAATATCCAAACGTTGTTCCATTTTCCAAAACTGTACTAACACTTTGTGTTTCCTTTGTTATTAAAATGATTTTAATATTTAAATGATCAAATATTGCGTAAAATATTTTATCCATAATACCATTACGTGCATCATTTCTATAATAATAATCTGTTGGTAAGACTAAAGTTTTTATTTGTGTAGTTTTTTTTAATCTGATGTCGTTGAATATATTTTCGTGCACCGTGTCAGGATTACAAATTCCCAATGAGGTAACATTAAATTTATCATTTTTAATTACCTCGTACTGAAATATCTGATAATTGTTGGAATCCTTTGTGATGAAAAGAACTTTGTAAATATAGTACATATCTAATATTTCCAATGTTAATGTTTCTATGTTATCCAGAAAAATCAGGAACTTACCGTTTGGATTTAATAAACCAGAATAATCCAAACTTGTTAAAACTTCTGAGGCATTATTTTTCAGATTAATTATTGTGAAAGTGGGTTTTATATGTCTGTTTAATAATACCTTTTTTTCAGTATTATGCCGAACCACGACATAATCAATTTGTATTTGGTCGTTAATCAAATGTATAATATCTTCGTTAGTTACAGTACGATTTAATATTAAATTCACACACTGGACTAACAACTGATCCTGATGGTTACTTTTTAAATAAAATCTTTCCGAAAGAATAAGTACTATTTGGACACTTAATAAAATGAAGAGTCTCATTTTAACTAATTCTTAATTTTTTTATTCTGTCTGTTAATGTTTATCATTGAATATTATTGTAAAAAGTTCCAGAGTGGATCAAATTTTAACAGTGAAATTAAAGATCACTTTGTACGGAAATTATACCTGTAGAAATAACAGTTTTATTCCGAAACCAAAACCATATTTTAACAATATTTATCTACAAATGGCTAAATAACATCTAAATTAGAAATTCGTTTACAAACCAATATATTTTATTAAATGTAATAATGATGTTTCTTTTTTATAAGAAAACAATTTCGAAATGAATACTTTTCATTAATAAAATATGTAAAATACACCTACTTAACTTATATTGTTTTTAACAATCTTGTACGTTAATCTCAAAACACTCAAAACGTCATTACAAACACCAAACATTATTTAAAACTTCTTAGTCCAGAGGATACTCTAATAAAACAAATAACTTGGTAAATTGATTATTTGGTTAATAATCAACAAATAAAACGAATAATTTAGTTTATATTTTCTCGTTTACTCCTCGTTCTTCCAGTTAGACGTTCCCTTTCTAGAATAATTAATTTGTAGGTATATAAAAAGACAGCGGTCGCAGAAGTTTTTAGTTTTTGAAGAAAAGTTAATTATAAAGTGTTACAGTTTATATATATATATATATATATATATATATATATATATATATATATACATCGGTTTACAACGTTTTACGTCTTCCGATTCCTAATCGCCATTCCTCTCTGCTCATCCACAGGCCTTCTTCCAGATCCGTCTCTCAAATTTCCTTGTCCACTCCGTCTCTCCAGCTTCTGCGCGGTCTTTCTCGTTTTCGGTTTCCTTGGGAGTTCCAGTTTAGTACTTTTTTTGGGATTCGGTGTTCTGACATTCTTTGGACATTACCATGTTAGCTGTTTAGTTATAATGTCATCAATAATGTCGTGTTGTATTCCCATTTCTTGTCGAATGGTTTTATTTGGGACTCTATCTCTCCTGGATTTTCCTGCCGCTCTTCTCCAGAAGTCCATTTCTGTGTCTTTTAGCTTTCTTTTTGTTTTTTCTTTTGCAAGGCAAGTGGTCGGCACAGGCAGGGCACCGGCTCGGCAAAATATCTTTTTCTCCCTACAGTGCAAAAAGCCTCACTTATGATGAGTAGCTTGCCAAACAAGATACCCCATAATAACGTAACTTAAAAGCCGGAATTAACCCGTTAAATTATTCCAATTTTACTCAGTAGTCAAAAATAATCCAAACCTAAACACCAACGAGAAAGTTAGTCTTTCTTTATACCTACCTATTACCTCCAAAAAAATATTTAACCCTTGGATGCATAATGTGAGTCTTCGAGACTCGCAGCATATTTTAAAGCGTAATATTATCATAAAATTTTACGTTTCAATATTATAAATTTAGAAATACTTTCCTTAGGTTTCTTTGTTGTAGATAATTAGCATCAAGCATACGAAAAAATCAGTATCAATATTTTAACCACTACCTTGTTTGTACAGAAGGTGAGTCTGCAGGAATCGAGGGTATAAATTAATGTAGTTTGATCTTTCAGATCTGGACTAAGACACTTTGTCACAACATTAAACGTTTTACTGACTGTCCAAAACAACGAAATAAAATTCACTCAGTCCTCAATTCTTGAGATACGTTTATAATTCAAGACATTGTTGAAGAAATTGCTATTTAAACGAATAGGGAAGCGTCTATGTTCTGCAAATCGGAAATCTTGAAAAGACACTGACGTAGTCGAAATGACTGTTTTTTTGGAATACCAATATTGGCTGGGGTTGGAAAGCAGTAGGATTGCTCATTACGAGAACTATTTTTAGATAAATATTCGAATCCCATGTGGATTTATTCATTATATGTCGAGCAAACCCGCAAAATATGGCATCAATCAAGTTCTTTTGGATGAGCGAAAGTGAGACTGGCTCTGCTATTAATGGCTTAGTTTATATAGGCAAGCAACCTGTTAAAAAATTACAGTAAAATTTAGGAAAACAGTAATACATAACATTATTGATAAAAAAATAATAGTTTAAAATAACTAAAACAACAAGCTTTATAAGAAAACCGAACTAAAAATTAAAAAATAATCTCCAACGCGCTTGGAATAAAATTAAAGTAGTCAACAAAAAAAATCATTTGCAACACATCTAGAATAAAACTAGAGTACCATCAAACAAATAAAAATAATTTTACAATCAAAAGCGTGGAGTGCGCTATATCAAATAATATATTTGATAATAAACAGATATTAGTAAAAGTAAATTCTCCAAGAAGAAAACTTAAAACGTGAAATACCCAAATCGCAAAGAAAGTTTTAAATTAACAAGTTTAGCCAGTGATTTATTATCAATGACAGATGATGGTGCACACGATGACTGTTACGATGTAGAAATGCTACAAAATATGTCATTCATTTATCTTTAAGTAGAAAATATTATTAACCACAAAAAAACTATCCAGGATGTTTTATTAGGAATCAAAAGTATTAAGAATGTGAAATACTTACTAAGTTCTTATTTACTGTTAAAAAATGTTTTAAGCTTGTGTACGCCAAAATGATTATGCGAATCTGGCATCAGTTATGATCAAATTGTAAATATTTATTTAAAGTACAGAAAACTAATATTAACTTTATAAATAACATTATATTATTATTACTTATAATACACTATATTTATTAACTTTTCACTTTCACTAATCATTATTTTTTGGTTAGTGCACAACACACAGGTTATGTGTATTTACATGGGTGACTTGATATGAGACTTGAGTCGTCTGCACGAATGCGCCGTTGCCGTCGCTTCTTTAAAGCTTACGTTCTTACGCCTTAAATCAAATTTTTTCATCGTTAAAAATAAAATATTTTAAAAACTAAACAGCCGATAATACTTTTAAAGCACCCAAACACTTCGTTATTAAATTTCTCATAAGAACCCATGTTAAAGAAGCGAAATTTTTTTTTAATTTTTCTAATAACTTTTATCAGTGAAAAATTATAATTTAATATAAAGAACTATAATAACCAAGTATAAAAATATATATGTTTTTTAAAAACTTGGCTGAATTTTTTCTTTGACCCCCGAACCATCTTAAAGTGTAATAATGATGATTCCTTTTTCATCAAAATCCACTCTCATTATGAAAACGTTCTCATTAATAATTAATTAATGCTTACCCATTTTTTTTTAAAAAACAACATTTCTGCGAGAAATCTCCATCACTATCAGTACGAGGTTTACCACAAAATTTTACGACTCGTCTTGGAGACACAACAATATCAATTAAAATATCAGTTGTAACAGGATAATATAATGATTTGATCGTGGTTCAGTTAAAAGATTTGAAATATTTTTTTTATTTCCTCTTTCCAAAATTTTCTATTTTTGTTTTCAGATAATCGTTTTCTTTTTTAAGACTTGTCAGGCACTCTCCGGTTAACTTCTTCTAATTTTATTAGCAGTCTATTCTCACTAGCTTCAAATTTTTAATTTCCTCTTTGTTTGTAAAAAAATATGTTGTCATAAAATTTCTATTGATTTTAAGAGACTTTGGTCGTCCTTATTATTTTTGTTACTCATTATTAATCGACTATATTACCCTGCTGAGACGCATATTGATTATGTTAAATCGTTTTTATCGCTATGTGTTTACTGATTAGGTTTGGAAGTATGAATATTTTTGCATCACTAACCTGATTTTAACAGCAAACTTTACAATTCGTGGCTTTGGTAGGTGTCCAATGTAACGGGAATTTTTCATCAACGACTATGATAGTAAATCATTAGAGCCGGTACTGACATATTAACGAATTTATTCTAATTTCAAAGCCGTCCCTAATCATGTCCTTATCAAATAGTAAGCGATAGGTTAGGTATCATGTGAGTGGGGCGTAGGTCGCCCCTCCACTGCGACCTTTAGTAGGTCTATTGTAGCTCACCCCCAGAGGTTACAGTTCACCGCAGATTTTCTTAAAATAGGTAGGTTCTAGGTTGGTGTAACCAAATATGTTGAACCTTATTCTTCCCAGGCCGGGGCATTAACAAAGTATATGTTCAGCAGTTTCGTCTTCCACGCAGCAAAACCAACAGTCCGTTTGTTGATTCAGACCTATCCTTCCGAGGTGGTATCTTAGACGACAGTGTCCTGTAAGCAGTCCCGTTAGAATTTGCAGGTCATTTCTGCTTCATTCTGGGATCTGCTTAATTGTGTTTCTCGAGGGTTTAGGTAAGAACGCCTTCGGATTAGTCAACCCTGGTATATCGGACCAGTACGTGAGTATTTTCCTCTCCGCCCAGTCCAACATAATTGTTTTGGCGGCACTTGTAGTGATTCCAAAAACCGGTTCTGGTCAAGTGAACGCAGATTCGGCCACTAGTAAGCGATAATAGCTGATACGATTTACAATTTGTTATTAAAAGGCACATATTGTTAAATGTAACGTTCAGTTCAACAGAAAAGTCGATGATAATTCCATTGTAGATCTATGAGCTAGATTTGTAGTATAATTGTGATCTACTTTTTGTCCACTTTTCATCTACTTCTCACTGACTTTTGGACTTTTCATCGATTTTTTGGACCCCTTTCAGACTTTTCGGACCATTTTGGACCTACTTTTTGGACCATTTAGACTTCGTACAGTTAGCCATTCAGACTTTCCTGGTTTGGATTTTTCGTTTTAGAATTTCTTCGACGTTTGGCCTTTTAACACGTTACGCTTTCCAACGTTACTGGATTTTTCCGGATTCTTCGACAATTTTGACGTGGTTTAGATTAAATTAATGTTCATCGAGAATGGATAGGTCCGTAAACTGATCTCTCCATTTCCTCTAAATTTATTTAATTGAAAAATCAAGAATTCACAATCCTGAGAAGCAATTGTTATTTTTTAGCATTAACCACTTTTTTAAATAAAATAAAACGACTTTTTCCTTAAAAAGAAGAGGTGTAACACCAAGTCACTGGCCATAAGGACGCACTGCACTTAGTTTGTACCATACCATCCGTGTGCGAAGCAAATATTATTATAAAGTTAAAAGTAATGGGCACTAACGGAGCTCTGACCCTCGCCTCGCACTTAGTCTGGTATTAGAACATCGTACTCCGAAATCAAGCTTAGTATTTTTAGGCCCTCACACATGGCGCGTTGTGCATAAAGTTGTGGATAAAGAAAAATAATTAACCAGTGTATTTGTGTTTGTTGCTCGACGGCAATGCTTGTAGGGCGTCATGTTGGTTGGAACTAGTCCAGTCTATCTCAAAACTAAAGGAAGTTTATCTGAACCTATCCAGGTTTGCACCTTGGTTGTTCGTGCGAACGTAATGGTACCTTGCTGCATCACTGGTAGGAGGAATCCAGGCGCGAGTTGGTACTTTGATTTTTCCGCGTACTTCATAAAATCTGATACCGCAGTGAGCCTAGGTTATAAGTTGGTATGCTACCATAAAGTGCGACAACAAACTTCAACTCAGCTTCAGCAATTTGGTGTGTAGTGGCGTTCGGCTACATCAAGATGGTGGCAAGCGCCTTGAAGGGGCATGCTCTTCACGTATTAACTGCACGCCTTTTTCTTACCAATTCTAAAGGGGGTCTATGTGGTGTCACACCCACTTATTGCATGGAGGAAGAGGATGTCCTGGTGATCGAAATTGCATGAAAAATCTACACTTAAGGAGGATGAGGAGGCACGGATTTCTCAAACGTCAACCCCTTTTCATCATTATATAACTAGAAATTGTGTTTTAGATAAGTAATTGAGTACAAATTGAGTGAAAACCTGCATTTTTGACCAATTTGAAAAAGTTGCATTTTTTTTCAAGCGCTTTATCTCGGTAACTAATGGGTAAAAAAATAAGTTAAGCTAATGCAAATATTAGGAGATTTAATCCTCTTAAAAAAAAGCAATAAATAACTTTAGCCGTAAAATCTAAGAAAAAAGTTATAGTCCAAGAAAAAAAAGTCGAAAATTTCGTGGTTTTTCAGCCCCTTCTGATGTTAGCTCGAGCTTCACAAGGCCAGAAACATGGATTTAACACCATTAACACCTTACAAATATTTCGTACAAGTTTTATTAACTTCGCAATTTTTTCTCATGACGGGCCATTTTTAGTAGGTACCTGTCGACTGTACTAAAACGAGCCAAAGTCTGCATTCGGGTACTTATATTCGATATTTGGTTCACAAGAACTAAACAAAAACTGCAAAAGTTCTGCAAACTGTAGTCATTATTATCTACGACTAATATTTTACACGACTCAAAGGATTTTCAACCTTTAGACAATGCTAATAGTTTAAAAATCTAAAAAATTAAAATATGTCACATTCTGCCATCTATGTTTTACTACCAAAGTTTTTCTAGATAATTACCATTGGAGAACTGCCACCAGAGGTTGAATTTTCCGTAATAGTTATACTATCTTAGGGAAACCAATTCGTGGACTATCCTCGTATACAATGGTAAAACCATTGTCTAAAGAATTTTACAATGGTATGACCATTGTATACGAGGATGGTTCAAGAATTGTTGTCCCTAACAAGTTGGCGTTGAATGACAAATGCAAATAAAGTGTCAGGCAAAAGCTTATTGTATGACATTAGTGTGTGCCAATCAGCATCAGCGCATCAGTTCGTGTATGTTAAATATTAATTTTTTTCATTGAGGTGTGCGTGATTTTAAAAAAAATGGACAAAATTAGTATAAGAGGTAGGATAAAATACCTCTGTAAAAAGAAATTTATAAGGACATGGTAGAAGATCGGGTGACTCTGTCGAGATTTCAAAGGTAAAACAGCTGAGCACGTTATTTTCGAATGTGAAGCTCTAGCTCATAAACGCTACCAGGCTCTGGGTCCTCTAGGCGCGGAGCAGGAAAATATTTGAATGGACCCCATAGGCATCACTAGAAGATTCGTCAGGCAAGTAGACAATAACAGATGAAAATAAAAAATATAGTCACTTTTGGGTAATGTGGGGTGAGTATCCCAGATTAATTCAAACATTTCAAGTTTCAAGATTATTTTAAAATTTTCTCCCGGTGGTTGTTATCCATACTTTAACATAATACTAGCTTGCTTTGAAATTTTCCATAATCTTGAAACTGTTCGGTAGTAATTTATACATTAATCTATTTTAGATTTTAAAAGTTCCACGAATCGTTGGTCGATATTTTTTTTCGGTCTGGCACGATTGTGGATTGTTTTATTGCTTTAAACCAACAAAAAACTCAAATAAAAAAAAATTAATATAAACGTAAACTTTAATATTTTATTAATAAACATCCAAAAGTAACATAAAAGAAATTGCTATTGTATGTAAGAACACTTTTTTTATTTTAAGATTTACATCTTAGTGCATAGAGTAAAGCGAATTTTAAACACAACACACATGTTTCCATTTGGTAACTCAGGCCCACGCCGTACACAAGAACAAAGTCTTTAAACTCAAAAGTAAAAAAAAGATAAAGCAACAAACATTGTCAAAACAAAATTTATAATGATAAAAAAAACAATAAGGAATTGCTAGCTATTACATTGTTTTTTATTTTATTTTTACTCTTTGAGACGAAGGAACCAAATTTCTCGAAAATAATATATTTTCCAAATGAGGGTACGCAATAATAGCATTTATTTGATCGAATACGTAACATGATAACAAGAATTGTGTAAACTCAAACAAATCTGATTTTATTCATGTTTGAGCTTGAAATTTGGCTTGCAACGAGCCAACGAGCGGAGAAGCGTTTTTTTCCTGTCTGAGCTTGCAGTGTACGAAACTTTATATATCAAGCGCTGCATCGGTCGCGAGCGATAATTAACTTAGCGAGGTGAAAAGGTGCATAGGGTAAAAGATATCTGTTTTTGAAACTTTAGTTTTTTGTAGTTTTACAGACTTGTGTTTTTTGTTGTGAATTAAGGTAAGTTCATCTAAAATTTATTTTTTATTTTAGATATTAGAACATTAAAAGCCAAAAACTTGCATCTCAAAAATCATTTTATTTTTGATTATATAAACATCATTGTTAATTAAAGTAATTTCAAACAGATTAATTAATAAGCACTAATATTACTATTTATAAAAATTTATAAATTTTGAAATAAGTGATGTTGAGAAAATACTTTCGAATTTGAGTTTGAGACGTCGAAACATTTTCATTTTTCATGAATAATTTGTCAATTTGTTTACTTACGTATTAATTTCAGTATACAGGACGTGAGAAAAAAAATTGTCTGGATACCAAAATTTGCTGAATAAAATTAAAAGAGAGAAAGTCCCGAGTCTACTTTGCCAAATATTAATAAAAACAATAATACAGCTGAATCCCAATATTCTGAACCTGTACTTAAAACAAGTATCAGCACTAGACAAGAAACTGATCTAGAAAGCAATCTATCAACATCTTCAAGTTCCACTGATAATGAGAAATCATCACCTTCAAAAATTACCAGAACGGAAAATATGAGTCAACTTTCGAAAGATGCAGCACTATGACCAAAGAAATTACGTCCTTATAATATTCAAGAAATAGTAGGACATGGCCCTGCTCATTATCAAAACAAAAAGCATATTTATCCGAAAGATAGTTCGAAGTCGGGGCGTAAGTTTTCCAAAGTTACTACGTTAGAATTTTACCGAACAAAGAAAAAATTGAGCGTTTTTGGTTGTTGTATTCCGAAACAAAAAATTCACTTTACTGCTTCTGTTGTAAAAATTTTAATGACAGCGATTTGAAATCTGTTCGCCTTAGTGATGAATCTGGTTACAATTACTGGCAGCATTTAAGTGAACATTTAAACATTCATGAAAAGAGCAAGTTACATATCGAAAATGAAAATAAATTTATAAAGATACCTTTTAAAATTATTTTTCAATAGTGGATAATAATACCTAACTTAACCTGTATTTGTACTCACATATGAACGTTAAACAAATTTGGGGCGTTATTTTAGATTTTCACAAGGGCGCCAAAATTACCTGTGGTAATTTTTAAAAGTGCTTTTATTCTTTAAAAACATTTGTTTAGCTCCAATAAAAATATAATTATATCCAGTAGCAAAGGTAATAGATAAATATAAAACGTCGATTGTAACATCTCCAATGTTAAAGGACTGGATTGTAAACTTTTATCAATATCTGCAAGTGCACTTGCTTTTTCATATTCTCTCTCTGATTCTTTATAAATATGTTGTATATAACCGGACTCTTTAAGTATCAACAGTTTTTTGTTAAAATCTTTAAAAGAAGGGTGTCCTTTTGAAAAAAATATATGTAAATTCATCATGACGTAGCTAGGAGATTTTATGAAATGTAATAACGACTTTCCTTCTGAATCGGTGTACAGTTTAGGTATAACCATTTTTAAATGCAAGAACGTTTGAATAGCGACTTTATTTTTTTCAAATGCTGCTTTATTAATACAATCCTCAAGTTTAAAACATATGAACGGATTATTACTATAAATATATTTTTCAAATGGATCTTCTGACATCTCCATGATTTTAACTATTAAATAATACATACCTACTTTCGCTTTGTATTTAATTATATCTTCATTAACATTAATTTTTTGGTAACGTTGGTCGGTATTCAGAATATTAAATTGTTTACTTTTATACAGGGTAGTCAAAAGAATGCCATATAACAAAGAAGTGATAAACAAAACGTTAAAAGACTTTGAGTGAAATTTTACTGGAGCTGAACCTTCCAATAAAATTCGAATTAACATAGTGATAAATGGATAATTTGTCTTTAAAGTCGTTTTGTTTATAATTTGAAAAACTACATAGATAACTACAATAAAGCTGAAAAAGCAAATCCACACTGTTAGGGAAAATTCTTGATAAAAATTTTTCCCATAATCCTTATTCAAATTTTTAGCAGTGACATATACAAAATAATCACTATAAATTGCAACAGATACATTAAAGAAAACGTGTTCAAATTCATATAAATGAGATGCAATATACAAAAGATCATATTTTCTTAATCTAAGTTCATTTAAATATCCAAACGTTGTTCCATTTTCCAAAACTGAACAAACACTTTTTGTTCCCTTTGTTATTAAAATGATTTTAATATTTAAATGATCAAATATTGCGTAAAATATTTTATCCATAATACCATTACGTGCATCATTTCTATAATAATAATCTGTTGTTAAGACTAACGTTTTTATTTGTGTATTTTTTTTTAATCTGATGTCGTTGAATATATTTTCGTGCACCGTGTCAGGATTACA
Organism: Agelastica alni; assembly: GCA_950111635.1. Lineage (NCBI taxonomy): Eukaryota > Metazoa > Arthropoda > Insecta > Coleoptera > Chrysomelidae > Agelastica > Agelastica alni. Next base: position 21,991,347 of record OX467709.1, on the reverse strand, counting down.
AATTCCCAATGAGGTAACATTAAATTTATCATTTTTAATTACCTCGTACTGAAATATCTGATAATTGTTGGAATCCTTTGTGATGAAAAGAACTTTGTAAATATAGTACATATCTAATATTTCCAATGTTAATGTTTCTATGTTATCCAGAAAAATCAGGAACTTACCGTTTGGATTTAATAAACCAGAATAATCCAAACTTGTTAAAACTTCTGAGGCATTATTTTTCAGATTAATTATTGTGAAAGTGGGTTTTATATGTCTGTTTAATAATACCTTTTTTTCTGTATTATGCCGAACAACGATATAATCAATTTGTATTTGGTCGTTTATCAAATGTATAATATCTTCGTTAGTTACAGTACGATTTAATATTAAATTCACACACTGGACTAACAACTGATCCTGATGGTTACTTTTTAAATAAAATCTTTCCGAAAGAATAAGTACTATTTGGACACTTAATAAAATGAAGAGTCTCATTTTAACTAATTCTTAATTTTTTTATTCTGTCTGTTAATGTTTATCATTGAATATTATTGTAAAAACTTCTAGAATGGTTCAAATGAGTTACCAGAGTTAAAACTCAGGTATTTTTAACAGTTAAATTAAAGATCACTTTGTACGGAAATTATACTTGTAGAGATAACAGTATTGTTCCGAAACCACAACCGTATTTTAGCAATATTTATCTACAAATGGCTAAATAACATCGAAATTAGAAATTCGTTTACAAACCAATACATTTTATTAAATGTAATAATGATGTTTCTTTTTTAAAAGAAAACAATTTCGAAATGAATACTTTTCATTAATAAAATATATAAAATACACCTACTTAACTTATATTGCTTTTAACAATCTCAAAACACTCAAATCGTCATTACATACACCAAACATTATTTAAAACTTTTTAGTCCAGAGGATACTATAATAAAACAAATAACTTGGTAAATTGATTATATGGTTAATAATCAACAAATAAAACGAATAATTTAGTTTATATTACATTATTGATAATGTTACGGAATTCGACCGGCGGAATCCGTCCCTGTTTGATTGATTGCCTTGAGGCAACGGCGATTTGATTACAATGGAAAAAAATATTTTGTAACAACAAAAGCCCGATATTTTAGGGGAGAATTTTCTCGTTAACTCCTCGTTCTTTCAGTTAGACGTTCCCTTTCTAGAATAATTAATTTGTAGGTATATAAAAAGACAGCGTCGTGGAAGTTTTTAGTTCTTGAAGAAAAGTTAATTATAAAGTGTTATAGTTTTGTATATATATATATATATATATATATATATATATATATATATATATATATATATATATATATACATCGGGTTACAACGTTTTACGTCTTCCGATTCCTAATCGCCATTCCTTTTTGTTCATCCACAGGCCTTCTTTCAGATCCGTCGTTCGAATTTCCTTGTCCACTCCGTCTCTCCAGCTTCTGCGCGGTCTTCCTCGTTTTCGGTTTCTTTGAGGGTTCCAATTTAGTACTTTCTTTGGGATTCTGTGTTCTGACATTCTTTGGACGTGCCCACACCATGTTAGCTGTTTAGTTATAATGTCATCAATAATGTCGTGTTGTATTCCCATTTCTTGTCTAATGGTTTCATTTGGGACTCTTTCTCTCCTGGATGTTCCTGCCACTCTTCTCCAGAAGTCCATTTTTGTGGCTTTTAGTTTTCTTTTTGTTTTTTCTTTTATCGGTCACAACTCCAAACTATATGTTATTATGCTTTTCACGATGGAGTTATAAATTCTTTTTTTATTTTCTTTTGTAAATGTTTTGTCCCATAGAATTCTGTTCAGCATGGAAGTAGCTCTTCGTCCCTGTACATTTCTGTCCGATATTGCTTCGTCTAGATGCTTCCTTAGATATTTTCATTCCTAGGTATTTATATATATATATATATATATATATATATATATATATATATATATATATATATATATATATATATATATATTGCATTGTTTGTTGATCTGTCCCGTTGCTAGATGTAGGTCTTCTTACTATCCTCCTGTACATATATACTCCGTTTTTGTAATGTGACATCCAGACCCCATTTTCCATACTCCTCGATGAGCTTTCGGGTCATATATTCCATGTCATCTATATTTTGTGCAATAACTGCTTGATCGTCCGCGAAAGAGAGGATATATACTGTCGTGTCGTCATCCACTGGCATTCCCATGCTATTGCATTTTCGTTTCCATGTCTTCAGCGCATGTTCCAAGTAAATTTTGAATAGTGTAGAAAAGATATACAGCAACCTTGTTTAAGACCCTTGGTTACTGTATATCCAGATGCTAATTATTCGTTGGTTATGACTCTGGATGTGGAGTCCGCGTATATAGTGGAGCCGCGTATATAGCTTTGTAAAGATTGTAAATATCTAAGTGATTTATCAAGTAAGAATTTATTGTATAGAAAGATTAGAATACATTGTTTAGTTATTGTACTAAGTTTTAAAATAATCGAACCCGAGATGAAATATGGCTACAATAGTTTGGCATGATACCTATTCATCAACGTCTAGGTAAAAGCAGGCTGAATCACAGAGATAAGGGTACATCCAAAGTATTGTTTTACTTTGAAAAAAAGATTATTGCGTTGTAGACCATTCTTCAGCATCTTTTTTAAAATGACATAAATATTAAATACCTAATAACATTAACTGATACTCCAATTTACTTAAAAAAATATCTATTTTTAATCAAATAAGTATTTAAATTCATTCATTTGTTTATAAATAACAAAGATATTTAATTTTATATCAAACACTAAAAATTATTTAAACAATAAATTTTTAATCTGCTGAGGTATTATTTTTAGTATTATTTAAAGTTTTAAACATTCGTAAAATTACTTTTTCCAATTTTTATTTAGGGTACTAGAGGTGACCCGTGCGAATACTTCGCACCGATAGCGGTCAGTTACGTAATATAATAAAGTAAAAATAAATAAATGTAAACATTTATTTATTTTAAATATTTTAATTTACAAAATAGTAACGAAATCAGTCTTATATTAACATTATTATTCTAGATGGTAGCCGCGACTTAGTCTGCGTAAGATTAGTACTTCGTGTAGCTCATTTTGTTTTCCAAGGAATTCATCCATCTATCTTCATACCAAAATTTAATACTCATTCGTGTGCTTACGTAACTCGTAACTGACAGGTGTCAATTTAATTTAGTTTATTGCCAATTTGAAATTGACTAATGCCGGTCAGAAATTTATGTAGCTAATTTGATTTTAACTAATGTCATTTTGATTCTGATTGCTGCCAACATCCATACATACATACTCACAAACTTTCGCGTTTATAATAGTAGTAGGATGGTCTGTATCCACTATAATACCCATTCATAAGAAGGGATCAAAGATGGATTAACAATTATCGTCTGGTTTCCCTGAATCTCACAGGCGAGCAAAATATTGCTGCATGTTCTTCGATCTCGGTTGGTCCACTTCCTCGATCACCAAATAGCACCTGAACCCCACAGAATACACCAGCCTAAAATAAGAATGGAAAGCCGGCGAAATCCCTTTGATGTTGGGGTAACCAAAATTTATAACACTGAGAAAAAATTTCAAATATTGGTGATATAACAAATTTTATGGTTACACGCAGAAAAAGCGTTTTTTTTTTATCTAAATATTAACAGAAACATTTTAATGTAAATGCATTCTGTTTTGGAAGTATGAGATATAAAATTAATTTTACACCAGTTATTAAAATGTAAGCAGATGTAATTTACACCTTCAAGCAATAAAAACATCTAGTGTTTCATTTTTTTAGAACATTGTGACACAAAAACTGGAACACTATTAATTAATAATAATATATAAAATAAAATTTTAATGTCTGACAATAAAATAAGTACTGCTATAAATTGACGTATTAAAAAACAGGAAGGAGTATATGGTAGGTATTAAAATAAAAATTATCATATCTTTATCTCTCTTTATTTATCTGTATCTAGGTAATGTTGCAACACAAACACAGAAAAAACAGCTATACAGAAGCGAGATTATAATAAATTCATAATGATTCTAAAGGAAAAGTTGTTTGTTCCTATCGCGCGTGTCCTCATTGAAGTGGTCATAAAAATAAAGCACACTTCAAATTTGGATTCTCCTTTAATGTCTACACAGTCACCAGCCATTTTGAGCTTCAAAAGTCCCAGAAAGAAAATGTTAAGAGCTAACATCAAGGCTTTGAAGAAGGGAAAAGAAATGTCACCTTGAAACATCAGAAGTCAAGTCTTCAGAAGTTTAATACTTTATGTGATAAGTTTTTGAGAAAAACTCTAGCAGATATTGTTAAAGCTCAGGCAGTATTAGATGATATAAAACCCTTAGACAGAAGATATTCAGTAGACTATAAGCAATTTGCTTTGACATTCTGTTTTTTGAGACTTCGAGCTTACAAATTCATGAGTAAGCTGTTACGTCTTCCAACACAAGTATCGACTACGAAAAAGCGTTCGACAATGTAAAATGGTCAAAGTTGTGGGGATCTTGTGCGTTGCGGGAGTACCGACTCATCTGGTTAATCTTATAAAAAACTTATATGAACAAAGTAGAGCGATCGTCAAAATTGACAATCGTATTCCCAGAACAGCAGATATCAAAAAGGGAGTTGAACAAGGGTGTATTTTATCACCTCTCTTGTTTAATATATATACGGAATGTTTAATGAGAGAGATACTTGATGAGTGGGAAGGAGGCTTTGCCATAAATGGGAAAAAAATTTCAAATCTTAGATATGCTGACGACACTCTTCTGATCGCTAACTCAGCAAAAGAACTTACAGAATTGATACAACGACTCGAGAGAACATCAAAAGAGTATGGTCTAAAAATCAACTATGCCAAATCTAAAGTATTGATAGTGGATAGATTGGATAAGACAGCAAACAGACCACATCAAATTGCCAACTGTGAAGTGGTAGATTAGTTTGTTTATCTGGGTGCCCTTATCCACTCCTCTGGCAGCTGCGAGATGGAGATCCGCCATCGTATTCAACTTGGCCGAACAGCAATGAGCCAATTACAAAAAATTTGGAAAGATCGATATATATCCATCAATACCAAAAAATCACTGGTCCATGCCCTAGTGTTCTCCATTTTCTGGTACGCTTCCGAGACATGGGCTATGAAGGCAGCCGACAGGCGTCGGGTCGACGCCTTTGAAATGTGGGTATGGCGAAGAATGCTAAGAAAACCGTGGACGGCACATCGCACCAATGTGTCAGTGCTGAACGAGATTGGACCTTCAAACCGTCTCAGTAGCTTGACATCAGCGCGAATACTGAACTTCTTTGGACATATAACTCGTCACGACAACATTGAGAGACTGATTGTCCAGGGCAAACCCCTTGGTAAAAGGAAACGCGGACGCTCCCCATCTAGATGGACAGACATTGTATCAAAATGAGCCGAGCGTCCACTAGTGGAAGCCATTAGAACTGCTGCTGACCGTGGGAGATGGCGAGACTATAAGAAGAGTTCTGAGTAATAACACCTGACATTAACTTGTGATCACTACACGTCTTTCTCGACGTTAGACTAAGAAGAAAGAGGATGTTAGTCTTAAATAGACAGGGTGTTTTTAAATTCATACATAAGAATTCAGGTGATTGCCCGTATGAAATTATGATGGATCTTTCCTTTAACAAAATTTCTTTAGCCCGCTCCCTTCCGAGATATCAACCCTAAAAGGTGGTGAGTAAAATTAAGTTTTAATTTTTTTTCACAAATTTAAGTCAAAATAGAGACTCGAAATTTTATAAGTCTAGGACTAGCCGTAGGTGAGTCCTGGAAGTCTGCGAATCCAAAAAAACTGTTTTCGGACGTGTTGCGTACACTATTTTTTTGGCAACAATGTAAAATAACAAATCAATGAGACATATTTCTTTATTATAAGTATTTCTTTGTAGAACAAAATTTCGACCATTTTAATTCTTATTTGTATTATATTTGTTTTTCACTTTTTTGCGCTGGTCCATAAGATCCAGAATCTCATCTGTAATCCACTTTTTATTTTTCCTTCTTTGCTTGGAAGAAATATTTTTGTCCGCTACTGATGTCATAATATTTGCAATGGATTTAACTATCTGTTCTACCGAGTGTTCTACATTAGAATCGATGTCTCCTCGAACTTCAGCCATTTTTACATTTATCTGCTCTTTCACCCATAGTATGACGTTTTGATCTTTCAATTTTTGTGTATCATATCTTTTGTATTGCAGCTTTCTCTCGGTTTTCCTAAGTCGTAATCTGAGAGTTGACAGTAACAAGTTATGATCTGAATAAATGTCTGCACCTGGATATGTCTTTACAGACGTGAGTGATTTTTTAAACCTCTTATTTATTGTAATGAAGTCAATCTAATTTCTGACTATGTGTTGGTCATTGTCTGCAGGTGATTTCCAGGTATATTATCGTCTGGGAGGTAAAAAATGATTGATATGAATGATTTGTCCTTTAAAGTTGTTGTGTTTATGATTTGAAAAAATATGTAAAATACTACAATAAAACTAAAAAAGCAAATCCTCACTGTGAAGGAAAATTCTTGTAAAACAAAAATTTCCAATAATTCTTTTGTAAATTTTTAGCAGTGACATAAACTAAATAATCACTTACAATTGGATCCGGTACATGAAAGAAAACGAGTAGAATATACAAAAGATCATATTTTCTTAATTTAAGTTCATTTAAAAATACAAAAGTATCATTTTTTTAAAAATAATTCCAAATATTTTTTATTGTTTGTTAATATTTATCAAAAAATATTAATGCAAAAACTTTCAGTGTGGTTTATAAAGGTTATTAGACTTAAAATCCTAGTATTTTAGGGAATGAAATTAAAGACTACTTTTTATTACTCTATTGTATTCTTAGAAACTATTCCCGTAGAAATAACGTTATTATTTCAAAACTTCAACCATATTTTAACAGTATTTAGCTATAAATGGCAAAATAACATTTTAGTTAGGGATTCGTTTACCACCACCCAATGTAGATATTTAATTAAATGTAGTAATAATGTTTTTTTTTCATCAGAATACAATTTTAAATAAATACTTTTCATAAATAAAATATGTAAAGTATAAGTACCTACCTACTTAATTTATATTTTTTAACAATCTTGTAGGTACAATCTCAAAACACTCAAAACATTATTACATACACCGATCATTATTTAAAACGTTTTAGTCCAGAGGATATTCTAATAAAACGAAGAACTTAATAAATATATTTAACTTTTGTTGTTTACTTAACAACAAAATCAACAGGTACTTTTATATCACATTAATGATCTAACATTGCTAGAATTTCTGATAAAACACCTCCCTCTAGATAAGAAGAATTCTGGACTGATGAAGAGTTGGCTAAAGAAACTAAATGGATGAGTCGAAAAGTAGGCAGAACAAAAGAAAAAAAATTGGATACTATCAGCCCCCACCGCCAATAGTTGGAAAAGGAATTAAAGAATACAATACATTTGTTGAATCACTCGCATAACAAATAAGCCAGATAACCCAAATAATAAACAAAGAAAATCTTAAAATTATCATCGATGAGGACACCTACCGTGGTATGATAAAAATACGTGGCCAGGCTCCGCACACTTGTTTTCACATATGAAGATAAAAAGACAAGACCAACTAAGGTAATTGCTACAAAGAATGCTACAAAAAAAATCAAGTGCTAAACTAGAGGTCGATTCTCACTTTCGTGCAAGGCATGTGGTCGGCACAGGCAGGGCACCGGCTCGGCAAAATATCTTTTTCTCCCTACAGTGCAAAAAGCCTCACTTATGATGAGTAGCTTGCCAAACAAGATACCCCATAATAACGTAACTTAAAAGCCGGAATTAACCCGTTAAATTATTCCAATTTTACTCAGTAGTCAAAAATAATCCAAACCTAAACACCAACGAGAAAGTTAGTCTTTCTTTATACCTACCTATTACCTCCAAAAAAATATTTAACCCTTGGATGCATAATGTGAGTCTTCGAGACTCGCAGCATATTTTAAAGCGTAATATTATCATAAAATTTTACGTTTCAATATTATAAATTTAGAAATACTTTCCTTAGGTTTCTTTGTTGTAGATAATTAGCATCAAGCATACGAAAAAATCAGTATCAATATTTTAACCACTACCTTGTTTGTACAGAAGGTGAGTCTGCAGGAATCGAGGGTATAAATTAATGTAGTTTGATCTTTCAGATCTGGACTAAGACACTTTGTCACAACATTAAACGTTTTACTGACTGTCCAAAACAACGAAATAAAATTCACTCAGTCCTCAATTCTTGAGATACGTTTATAATTCAAGACATTGTTGAAGAAATTGCTATTTAAACGAATAGGGAAGCGTCTATGTTCTGCAAATCGGAAATCTTGAAAAGACACTGACGTAGTCGAAATGACTGTTTTTTTGGACTACCAATATTGGCTGGGGTTGGAAAGCAGTAGGACTGCTCACTACGAGAACTATTTTTAGATAAATATTCGAATCCCATGTACAGAGCAACAATGTCTCTAAATAGAAAATATAAGTGGATTTAATAGATTTGAATTTTTACAAGTGTGGAAACTAATAGGTTCGCACCTACGAGATATATCTGAGAACTATTTATTACACCGTATCGAGAAACTAATATTCCAAAAGAAAATGTGCCAATTGATAAACAGTGGCTTAGATTTAAAGGGTAATGTGGATTTATTCATTATATGTCGAGCAAACCCGCAAAATATGGCATCAATCAAGTTCTTTTGGATGAGCGAAAGTGAGACTGGCTCTGCTATTAATGGCTTAGTTTATATAGGCAAGCAACCTGGTGAAAAAGTACAACGAAAATTTAGGGAAAACAGTAGTACATAACATTATTGATAAAAAAAAATATTAGTATAAAATAACTAAGACTACACGCTTTATAAGAAAACCGAGCTAAAAAATAAAAAATAATCTCCAACGCGCTTGGGATAAAATTAGAGAAGTCAACAAAAAAAATTATTTGCAACACATCTAGAATAAAACTAGAGTTCCATTGAACAAATAAAATAAATTTTACAATCAATAGAGTGGAGTGCGCTATATCAATTAATATATTTGATAATAAACAGATATTGGCAAAAGTAAAGTTTTTGTTCGGTTATCTTATAAAGAGTGCTGTCTTGAGTTTTTTTTAAACTATTATTTATTTTTCATTTTTTAGTTCAGGTTTTTTTCTATTTACTGACGACAGCGATAGCCGTTTCTCAGGTTACCTCTCCGGAAGCTAAAAAATCGATATGACCGCAATCTATTATACCGCACTTTATTTTTTTAATATTCTGATGATCCTGGCCAGGATCTTTGAAAAGTTTTATAAAATTATTGTATTGTCATCGGTCCTTTTGCACACATTATTTTTAATCATTTATTTTCAAATATATCAGATACTTATGATTTTAACAATAAACTTCAATAAGCGTCAATCTCGACCAACAGTATTTATGTAGATAGTGAAAATAAACGTTAGTGCGGAAAAAAGTGTTATTGTGACCAGTTGATTGATGTGCATAGTATAATTTATGATTATTTAATCAAATGTTGGAATTGATTTTATCTGAAAAGTAATTGGGTATATTATCTATTTACAAAAAAAAGGTGAGTTAATTTTAAAGTGAATGTTGTGTTCAATTAATTTTTTTTGTTTTGGAAATCATTTAAATGTCTGTTGTCGAAAATCAAAATGTGTTACTTCTATTTAGATTGCTGTGTGGTTTGAATTTAAAAAAAGAATGCTTCTCTTAAGGGCAATTATATGTCGCAGGCTCCAGATTCGGTAAACCAGAAAACGGATCAACAAAAATGTAATCCGTTCACTAGCTTTACAATTTTAGTAAAAAACTTTTTTTTTCTTTCTTTCCTTTCACTCCACAGCTTAGCCGTAGCAAGGCCAAGTAGGGTATTAAATTGAATGTGTTTTCTCGATAAATCCCTGTTTGCTAGAATACTTTTATTTACTTAATATCAGACTGAGGCACAGCGAAGCGTGGCCGGGTTTAGCAAGTAAAACTGCATTTTTAAACGTGTAAAAAATTGTTCAAAATTTAGGGATGAGCCAGATAAAGACTGCGGTAAATAACGTAAACATAAAATTGAAAAGTTAAACCAGTGAACCTTCTTTATTTAAAGCTTTATTAAATATTACTGAAAATGGAATTTTTATAAACAGTTAAATAGCCAGGACACTTTGTCTTGTGAATATGATAAATCGTATATGGTCCCAAAAACATTTTTTTACAGCCAAAAACAATAAAACAATTGTATTTTAACGCCACTCTCAGCCTTTTAAATATATTTTATTACAATTAATAATGTTAAATTTTTTTGTTTACATAATTCAAAATAATTGACTAACTTCAGTGTTAATTTTTTCAACGTCTTTGCACTACTATTTATGTGTTTTGTGTGACCACATAGTTTCTTGTTTTTGGATCCGTTTTTTTTACCACAAGAAACAAAAATTATACTGTTTACCCAAAAACTTTGGTATTTAAAATACGACCGTTTCTAATTAAACAAATTTTTTATTTCTCTTTAAGCGACAACTCCAAAATTTCCGCTAGTATTTTTTGTTCTTCTAATCTTTCTTTTTCTTCCCGTTGTTTTTTCTTTTCATCCTCTTGTTGGGAAAGAAGAAGAGCCAAATTGAGATCGGGGTCACCTTGAAGACAGTCGGTAGTTGCCTGTACGATACCAGTAGTGGACGTAGAATTTTTCTGATAATGCTCTAGACTGGCTTGAATGGCTCTACAATGAAATGTTACACAAAACTAGCGAATAAACTAATAGCTTCTAGCAATTATCTACCTTTATGGGTAGTAAATAGTTTGTAATCCTTTCATATAGAATTACATAAAAAGGTAAAATTTGTATGTATGTAGGGGGTAATTTTTGGAACTACTGAACCATTTCTAATTAAAAGCTACAACTATCCCTGAGCTATTTTATTTTTATGAATACATAATAGTTTAATTGAGAGAATAATACTCGACACGTAATCGAAAATTCTGGGTTTGAATCCTAACTCGTGCTATGAATATTTTTTCGCTTTACCTCCGAATAATTGTACTTGATTTATAAAACTACTAAGGTTTATTAATGCCAAGAACTATATACCATAATTTAGTAAAAAAGGCCCAGTTTAAAGAAAAATCTACTAAGACAGACAGACAGACAGATTTTATTTTCATTTAAATATTAAAGTAAAGTATTAATTTATTCCAAAAGACTGGTTTAAATGTGGTTAAATGAACATAAGAAGAGAAGAAAAAAATAAAATAGTACATCATCGTCGTTGACCATTGTTTAATTTAAAGGGAAGATGAAAAGAAAGCTGCCGCTCTTTATACTGCAAGTGCTGATTGAGGGAGAAAGAGTGGAACAAGTGAATGAGTTTGTATACTTGGGCTTAAAGTTTACGAAAGGCGGGAAGTATGACTGTGACATTGAGCGAAGGATGTTGGCAGTGACACAAATAAATGGGGCCCTGCATAACTTTATGAGCAGCCAGAACGTGTCAAAAAAAGGCACGACTGGCTGTGCATAGAGGTGTGTTGGTTCCTACACTTATGTATGGTAGTAAATGTTGGGTTTGGCAGAAAAAGCATGAAAATAGAATTACTGCTGCAGAGATGAGAAGCCTGAGAAGTATAGCCAGAGTGACTCGGTTGGATAAAGTGAAGAATAATGAGCTAAGGGAACGCTGTGGTGTGAAAGATGTGGTTACAAAGATAGTCAAAGAAATGCTTAGATGGTTTGCACACATAGACAGGATAGATGAAGGAAGATTGGCGAAACAGATTTATAATGCGAGTGTGAATGGGCAAGTTCGGTAGAGGTCGACCTCGGCGAACATATCTCGATCAGATCGACATTGTTTTGAAGAAAGGACAGGTCAAGAGTACAAACAACCGACGAGCATGTATGAGAGCACTGATAAAAGTAGAAGAAGCGAAAGATGTGTATAAGAACCGCAGCAAGTGGTCTCTGCCTACCACTACGGGAAAAAGACGTGGCTATATGTATGTATGTATGGTAGTTTGTTCCACCAAACCGGTTTTAAGTCTTGAAACTTTGATCTTTCCTGAAAATAGTTTCATTCGATTTCTTGACAAAATTACGTGGAAAAATCTTTTAACTTCGTCTTTATAACTTACTAGGAGGATATGCCAGCTATAAATCGAAAAACCCATGTAAATTCCTATGGTACATCTAGAAAATGTATGTTTCAACGTCACAATGTTTTACTAAAAAATAAAACAAAACTAAATAAAAAACTCCTAATATTTGACAAACCTAATCTAAGTATCATATTATGTAATTTATTGGCGATTTGTTGTTAAACTCAGAGACAATTGACTTATATAAAGGTTGAAGAGAATAGCTCATTTCACCAATATACGACGGTATCGGATAAATTACCAAGACATCGGCTTAACTGGCGCACTGTGTTGAGAGGTACATTAGTAAATTCCCTTAAGATTTAAACCTGAAATTTTTTTGTTTATTATTATGCTTTTATTGTGAGGTTTTATTTTTATTTTTTGCTTTATTTTGAACAGAAATCGTTAATGTAGCTCTCGATAAGTTTTTTTGTTAGAAATAGGCACATGTTTAATTATGAATATGAATATTATAGTGAATGCAACAAAAATAAATTATCCGCACAAATTTAATAAATATGTTTAATCATGTAGTACTTACGGTATTACCAAGCATAAACAAATGAAGAGCATTTTTGTTTACAGTGAGTATAATTTCTTAAAAATTCAATTCTGTTGTGTACGACTATAGCTTTTTCACACAAGGCCTTTCGGTTGTCTTCATTTTTAAACTTAAAACCTATATATTTTAAAATTCTCAAATGACTCGTAGAAATTTCAAATACATCTTTTTCTTTTACTTTTTTTAATTATAAATCTAAAGAGACATGTTATTTTTTTTCACGCATTTTGTACACAATGTCGCGAATTTCAAATTTGTAAGCTTCGGGAAAGTCAACAGTCTTTGGATGTTGGCGGGGTTTATATTTTTTAACTTTTTGTTCACTATTTCCATCTTTCACACTTTTTCAAACTAAGGTTAATTTTGTTTCACGTCGCAACACACTCACGCTTACGTATAGATAAAACTGGTAGCAACGGACCTCCATTGTCCTTTTCCGCAGTAAAATAAGCGTGTACATTCAATATTAATTCATCCACATCTAAAACACGTCGCGGCATTTTCGTGATCTATATGGTATACATACAAAACTTTAAATTACAATCGGTACTATACGATTTTAATATAGGTACTCACTACAATGATAACCCAGGATTACTAACTACTTTTCTAGAAATCTAACAAAAATCTAACAAAAATGAATCAACAAACCAAATTAAAGCTTAATAGCTTAGTTAATTAGTGAAATTTGTTTCGATTACTTACCTACCTCTCTTATTATGTACAATAAATAAAGTCATTAAGAACATATTTAATTGCAAAATTAACCGTGCTAACAAATAAAAGTATTGACTCTTAATTTCCAAACAAGAGGTCCCTTACAAAATAAAATTCGTTACCTACGAAATTTGTTTAAAAATATTAGGGGAATTTACTTTCATACTTCTTAAATGTACAGTTGAATTATTATTAAATTTCTAACGATAACCGTTACCACGGTATATTCATGAAATGTGCTATATTGTACGTGACATGTACAATACACATTGCGTAAATGTTATTTAGATTTACCTGTGTGTATTTGCGAAATGTTGGGAATTATTTCTACAGTAATAATAAGCTAATAAAATAACAATAATAGGTAATATAAGCACGAAAACATAAGCCAATTTATCTAACTCTTTTTTTAATCAAAAGCTATGCTTTCCCTGAGTTATAAAAGCTATATTTTATTTTAATAAATTATAGTTTAACTTAGATTTGTCTACCATGCAAAACCGGGGTGGGCCCGCCAGCTAGTACTTAATATACTCGACTCAGTAAGAAATTAATTATTGATCAATTCTCTATCTAACAATTGCGTCTTTCTTTTAGAAGTAAAATTTGTGTTTACCGTGTGAAAAGTACTTCAAAATATAAAACTGTAAAAAAAGGTTTATAGTGTTTCCTATCTGAACACCAGCACTGTTGAAGAAATTGAGCATAAATAAAAATTACGGGTAATCCTCTTAGTAAAAAAATCCTACAAATGTTAACACAATTATTTGCATGATCTTTAACAATCTTCTATCAGATTGTTAAAACAACTAAATTTTATATTATATTATATATTGTAGAATGGAAAAGGCGCAGCTTCCACTACCGAGTGTATAAAATGCTGGTTAAACAATCGCAGCAATTAAAAAGTTGTTCTATTTTCATTGCCGCACAACTGTCGCTCTACCAAATTAATCGCATGAATAGACATGAACGTTATCTACTTGCGAATCCACCGGAAGTAATGAACGTACATTAACAGTAATACTTTTTTTATAGACCAATTTACTCCCAACAATTCGTCAAAACTACTTTTTGTCATTCGGTACTAATGGAAAAACTTCCGGTGGTGCTCACATAAATCTTTAAATAAGTTGTAAAACTGCCCTTTTAATAATCTTTGACTTGTTATTGGATGTACCCAACAACAAGGTTTGCGTTTTTTACTTGTCTCTCGAGGCAAAAGAGCGATCACACAAGTAGTGTCAATAACCTACACGGTTTTAATTTAACTATTTGTTTATCACCGTGTGTTCACCTTGTAGATTTACTACACGTGCGATTTTTTTGTCGCCGCGACTAAAAACTGCTAGTGGAGGCTAAGCCTTAATCAGTATTTTAAATTCGCTTATATTAATGGACAAGATCTAAATTATTATACTAAAGGGGCTACTTTAATAATTTAAATTAAATGCGCCGTCATCATGGGTGTAAATAGCACCTATTTCAACAAACTGGTAATAAAAAAGCCCAAAAAGCAAGAAGCACTTAGCACGATTTTACAAATTTCTTTAAAATGATATCTTTCTACTGCGTTCTTTTTTACGATTCTTATTTTGAGGTTGTGGTGTTAAAATTCTTAAAAAAATATATATTTCGTAAAAATTAGGTATTTTCACCAAAATTATTTTTACCTTTGTAGTTGCCTCTCTTCCTCTCCTCCTATAACATTTGGCGTTTCGGGTCGTGATGGTTTCTGAGCTCTTAATGCTTCCCATATATCAACCTGTTATAAAAACAAAAAATTTATTAACTCTTTTTTATTTTTAACAATAATCGATTTATCATTTTGAATTATTCTATAAAAGCCAGATGAAGTCAGTTAAATCAGTATACCACGTGATTTTAGGACCCACTTGGGTTGTATTAAAAATGAAATAAATATTACTAGTGAAATGGGGGTGTAAGCACACGTTGCCAGATTCTGAGCTTGCTCGTTTGCTAGATTCGGTTGTTGGCTACCGTGAATGGTATATTGCTTGGAGGTTGGTAGGGAGCGCATCTAGTTTCACTTATTAGGTAGTCTTTTTCCAAGCAGCCACTTACTCATTGCAATTTAATAAAAAAAAAATAGGCCATTTTACTTATTTTTTTACGGTTGATTTAGTATAAATCTACTCGCAACTTGCTGAACCCCCTTTCAACAGACATATCGCCGGGGAGACTGCAAAACCGCGTAATAGCAGTCAGCAATACCGCGGATCTAAATTTTCGCATATTTACAGGAGGAAGAAAAAACTGATTATCTTGACAATTATTAAACATTGTTTTAACTAAACGTATTCGTGATTTCTGTGACAATTATTTTATACGAATGTGGCTTAAATTTACCAATATCTTTATTAGATTTTGAGAAATATTCACAAATAAATAACAATAAATCAGAAACACGCGCCTCTCGAGTCAAAACTTTTTCTAGCATTCGGTAAATACGCGGCTTTGCTGCCAAACACTGGCCATCCGTAACGCCAACTACTGATACGCGGAATTGTTTTAACGGCTAAATAGACGTTTATTATTGGCTAATTTCAATCGCGTGAGTTCTACTAGGAGCTAATAAACACTCTGAACCCACTGGTGCCAAATCTCAATGTTGCGATTTTAGTAGATACGCGGTATTGCAGAGTGCTGTTACGCGGTTATGCAGTCTCAGCGACGATATCTTAATGTTAAATTCTAAAAATGTCAACTTTATGGATGTATTTTTTGGTATCTCACCTCCTCCCTTTCAGTACCAGCATCAATCAAACTTTGTTGAATTGCAAACTGTAATAAGTCGTCTTCTTCTTCCATACTGAACTGACGCCTACCATCTAGACCTATAAAATATTTATTTTTTCAAAGGACATCAAAAATTGAAATAAACATTATCGAACACTTCATTTTAACCCCCTTCTTTCATTATATACTATTTTAAAACAATATTTCTCTATTAAGTTTGAATTAAAATTGGTAATTGGGTTATTTATAATTATGTAAAGCGGTAGGGGAGTAATTTATTCTCATCAGGCAATTCTTTGAAAAACCATTTATGAAATACACTCATTAAAAATGCCCATGGAACACGACTATTATTTTATTTTTTTAACGTTTCAAATTTTAATGATAGGCTCTAATAAACTTTAAAACTGTATTAAAACAAGATTGTTAAGAGCAACGGTGGTAATGGAGCGTTGACATTTAACACGTGGTAAGTGCTGTGAATCTGATTGAGGGTGGTCTTTTACAAGCTGATTTTGCAAGCATAGAAATCATCTATATATTAAAAAAATTGATGAAAACTGTTCCAGCCGATTTGCATAATTTTTTTTTAAATGAAAGGTATTAGTGTCCAAATGAAGCATCAAGCATTGGATCACATCTATCTTTTGCCTTTCTCAAGTACTACTAAAATACGATTTCCTCCCATGCATTTCTTATGGGCGTTTCTTTCTCCAAGTGTTGCGATAGTTTTGTTGTTGATAAAAAAGACATTTTTAAAATACACCACAAAGATTTGTTTTTGTATAGTGAATGAAAAAATAAAATACAATCTTACTTAACCTCTTTTTATAAAATTTCATTTTAAAGTACATTCATTATTTCAATGTGGAAACACGTTTGATTTTTGTAGCCATGACTGCATCGTCTTGACAACGTATTTAATTTTATCTTATTTTAATTGTCAATTTAAATTGGCATTTGCAATAAAAAATTCATTCATAGATAACATACCTGTTGATATTCAAGAAAAATATTGTTTTGTTTTAAATTATTTAAATAAAAAATGTCTTACATAAACGTATTTCAGTAAAATTTATATTTTCATTTAACAGTAATATTGGAATAAAAATAAAAATGTTTTCTTACCAATATGAGAATATCCAGAAGGACATTTAAACAGCGATTCATCTAAAACGCACGTTAAACGTCCTTCTTCTTGAAGTTTAGTCACATGTGGTACATCTGTGTCCATGGCGAAGATGTTTCCAAACGTTATTCTCGCATTTAAAATGTGAAACAGTGGAATTTCTGAAAAAACATAATTATAAAAACAATACTCATCCACTACTGATTCATGTTTCACGTGGTTGTACAACCCTCAGATATCTGATTTCAAAGATATTAAGATATTATGTCGGACTACGCAAAAAGAAGGAAGACCAGACTCGGCGTAACCATTGAGGTCCAGCAAGATCTTTTTACAGTTCCGGAAGACGTTTCTATTGCACACTGATTGCACACTTATTTTACCTGATAACTAAGAAATCATCTGAAGAAAGAACAACCAACGAGAACATTTGGCATGCGTTAATCAATTTGAAGAGAGTTTCATGACATTATGACATAAAGAAATTGGCTGTACCCAAGATAGGCCATGGGTTGGAAGAACTGGACTAGAAGATCGTGAGAAGCATGTTAGAAGTTATTTTCCGAGACACAGGCATACAAATCACAGTGTGCTGCTTCAACCTGAAAGGAGTATGCCCTTCAAAAACGATAGATTCTTACTTTTTCTTGAAAGGCTTTTGCAGGGTTGAAGACACATGCCGCTTTCGCCATCAGGAACAAATGCCGAGGAACGCAGCAGGAAGAATTTCTGATCGGGACGATCAGAATTAAGGAGGGAGCACTGTAATGATTTTGCGTTACGCCACTGGAATGTACGTAAGCAAGCTGTCCGGTACGGTGACGTTGCAGCCAATGACAAGGATGTTCCAGTACCTTCCCGTCCAATCTCGAATTTTCGATAGAATAGTCTGGATACGTTTAGAATTTTCTCGTCTTTTCTGGTTTTACCGATAATATATAAATTGGCCTTCGTTCGTAGAAGTTAGTCAGTTTTCGAAAGTTAATGATTGTGTTCACTAGTTGACATAAATTGTATTGTTACAAATAAATGTGCATATAAACTCGAACCCCGAGTTTGAATTTAAGTAAAACGTTACAATATGTTTTTATAAGTTTTAATTTGGATAAACTGCGTTCTCCACCATTGTGGTGAGTAATGTTACCCACATATTTGGATACAACTCCTGTATATTTAAAACTGAAAATATAATTGAAATTGCAATTAAAAATTTATAACATGAAACATTCTTCATAAAACAAATGAAATATATAAACACCCGTACATTACCGCAGATACCTATCTTTGTAGGTACACTATATTTTAATAAGCAGAAAAATATTCCCTAATTAAAATATTTACTCTCATTACATACAAAACGATTATAAAATAAACTGCCAGTGTTTTAAATGAATATAAATGTGCGTTTTTGTATTTTATTTTATAATTTAATCATCTGATACTGACCTATTTTAACTGGAAATCCAGCTGGTAGTTGCATCTGTATAAAATCTTTTAGTTTTGCAAAGTGCGAACTGGATATTGCCATTAAATCTACTATTGGAAGTATCTGTTCAGGAAGAGAAAGAGGATAGTTTTCGGATAACCACAAATTGGCCTTGAATTTTTGAACTTTCACTTGAACTTCTTTTGGTCGCCCGATGTCACGTTCTTGAGAATTGAGATCTACATTTTTGTCAAAATATTCCTCAGGAGTTATGTTACATGGGTTACTGGAATTACTAAATTCTTCCTAAAAAAAAATTATACGCATTAAGAGATTGAATACCATCGGCCCTTGATTCTCACTTCTCTGTAGTAGCGATGTATAAAGCTGCGGTCTAAATAGAAACTTAAGTACACATAGTACAACTCTAACCAGCTTGGTATATTTTTGACGACTAAACAGCACCTCAGAAAAAATCCGTAAGGTCTGTGCGATTGATTAATCCTAACTCCGAATCAAATTCATTTTCATTTTCATGAGTTGCGTTTTTCTTTTTCTTGGTAATCTTTTTGTCGATATAAATAAAATCTAAAAACGGACAGACACATCCTTCATTTAGAGAACAACCAAAACTATTAACCAAAATGGTGGCTTTAAACGCCATATGAAAAAGATCGTTCTCCTAAGAATGGGCTTAAACAAGAAGAAATAAGGAACAACAGAATTGTAACAACAACCAATAATACAGGAGTACGAAGCAAAGCACTTAATCACTTGAATGAATGCAAATTTTCCTCAGGCAGAAAAATCAAAACTTTCTTTTCTCCTCTGACCTCATGTAATAATAAATAATCTGTGCACGAAAAGAACCAAACATTTTTTCATGCCAGTTTTGTCTATACATATAAAATGCTTTGTCCTGAATGACTGACTAACGGATCAACGCACAGCCTGATAGTAGAGACCTGAAACATGGAGAGTGTGTTCTTTGTATGACGTAGGCAACCGATAAGAAAGGATTTTTTGAAGTTCTGCCCCTAAGAGGGTGAAAAACGGGGGCCAAGTTTGTATGGAACGTTATTCCTTGGTCAAATCTACTTTAAATTTTGGATAAACATTCTTTAACAGAATTGAAGAGGTGTTTGGTATTTTATTGAAATTCATCACATAACGGGGTTAAAATAAGTTATATTGGTGGTGATTTGCATCGAAGTTGATATTAATACTTCTTAGTGCTTTTGATTTAAATTACATTTTATTTTGACTAATGTTTGAAAACTCAATCTGATTTTATTCAAAAAACGTTGAACTCACATAAAAGCTTGGTGCAATGCAATACTCTTTAAAATTGGAATGTCAAATATAAAAGATTATTTATGGCCTTTAGTTACCAAACTGAGCCTTCCCAAAAATAGAGTTCATCTTAGGGGAGATGTGAATGCCGGTCAGTTTTCAGACCTATTGCTTCAAGTAGGAAATGGCGATTTCCCGGAATTGGATAATAATATAATTCTCACTACAGAGTTAGGTACATTTGTTTCCACTGTAGAAGAGCTTATAGCTAAAATTTACCCAAACATTAATAATATTCACAATAAATATGCAGAATGGTTATGCGAGCGTGCCATCCTAACACCAAAAAACGAATATCAATATAAATCCGTCGACTCAGTGATAAACACCGATGATGCCATTTATTATCCGGTCGAGTTCCTGAATACACTGAAGCCTCCCGGTCTCCCAACTCACATATTAAAATTGTGAGTTGGCGCGCCAATTATGTTGCTGCGCAATATAAATCCACCAAAATTATGCAATGGCACCAGATTGCAAGTGAAAACATTGCATCGCAATGTAATCAAGGCGACTATACTGACAGGTTGTTCTCGAGGAAAGTCTGTATTTATTCCTAGAATTCCCCTAACACCATCAAATTACCCTTTTGAATTCAAGAGAGTGCAGTTTCCTATCAAAGTCTGCTTCGCCATAAACATAAACAAAGCTCAAGGTCAAACTCTTAAGGTAGCGAGAGTAGACTTGAGAGAAAGCTGCTTCTCCCACGGCCAGTTGTATGTGGCATGCTTCAGAGTAGCCTGGTGATTCTAGCACCCAAAGGAAAAACAAAAAATATTGTTTACAAAGAAGTACTGAGGTAGTTGTAGTATTTCGATTTCGTTGTAAAAAGATAATACCAACGTGTCACTTTCACCAGATCAAAGGCCGAGCTTTGTGTTCATAAAATATAACAAATTTTTTTTTATTTTTATGTTTATTTAACCTTTATACCCCTACACTATAATAAAGAATGTTATATTTTATAAGTATTCAAACATTTTAATGTAATAATTTAAATTAATTACGTAAAAAACCAATTCAAAATCCTATTAGAACCATTTTCGACTTCTTCGCGAACAGAGTGTAGAATAAATTTGTTATTTGTTATTGAAAGGCTCACCTCGTGACTAAATTGAACGGAGTGGGATTAGAACGTCTACAAAACACGACTATGACCGAAGAACACTGATTGACAGTCACAAAGAGGTACGCGCCTAAATTTTAACGAATAGATGTAAAAATATATAATTTGAAATTAAGTGTATTTGTGTTTTTTGCTGTTTTTGTAATTTGTTATGGGTAAGAAAATCTACTCTGCGAAAACGAAAGAGGTAATTTCTAATGCAATAAAATTTGTGAGAAACAAGGCGAAACATGGCTAGCCAGCTACAATTGCAAGTTATCGCCGCCGAGTATTGGCTGCAACAGGTGGAAAAGGTGTTTCCAGTGTTCACGATGAGGCACAAGCAGTAGAGACCGGTAAGAAACCTTGTATTTTATCTCCTAAAACATCTAACAGACGGATCATCTCTTACCTGCCCCTGGTCTTCACTGATAAATCATTCCAAAACTTTAAAAATATACAGAGCATTTCATTTAAAGAACATATTTCCTGAATTCTGCACGCTACTGTACTCTTAATAGTATTTTTTTTAAATTCAGTCACAACCACTTAATTTGTATGTTAAACTGTTTCTATATAGGCAATTATAACGATCATAAGGGGTGGATTATTTATAGTGAATAACCTTTTACCTCAGTTAATGTGGATTTCTAAATTAAGTATCCAAAAACAACTAAAACTTTACCTAACACTTTATTATCAAATCTTACTATGTTTTGGTAAAAATAAATTAATTTAAAGATAAGGAAACAACTTTTTGCCGATTTACTTACATTTGGAAGCAATGAGGAAGCTTGTGCTTCTGAAACTTCTGCAATTCCTAGGAAATTCTGTAATGGATTCTTATTATTTTTACTTCGAGCCTTATCAGTCTCCGTAAGATGTTCAGTTCTCGTTTTAGTTATTAGTTCTACATTGGACGCACTAAATACTTTACACTCGTAACCATTTACAATTTCAGTCTTGTCTGATCGCCAACCCCACATGCCTGCTTTATTTCTAAAATAAAAACAATATAATATTCAACACAATGCAATGTGCTTAATGTTTTATAATATGAAAATTATGACACAATGTATTGGTTTAAGGAAACTAAATAAATCGATTTACAGATGCACACTTTATATTCTAAACATATACAGTGCGTCCATAAAGTAACGCATAAAAAAATTTCGGAAAATAGGTTACATCAAGAACATATTTAAAGAGGACAGGAAACTCCGTATACCGTGCTATGAGCAGCCTTGGCAGAAAAAACGGCCCCTATGTTGCCCTGGGTCGTTGCGTGATATCGTCTGTCTGTCTCTCTCACCACGAGAGGGAAAGCGATGATTTATTCTCAAAATATTAACACAGCTCGAGTATTTACAAACAACTCGATCACATGTTTGACTCTCTCTTCCTCGCATAGAAAAAGAAAGACTGATGCGCAGAACGTACTACGCAACGACCTGCTCGTAGCTCTGAAATCACTTTACAAGGATTCCAATGCTTGTGTCAGGATAAACGGAGATTACAGAGACTGGTTTAACATCGAAAAAGGTGTTAGTGAACATAAGAAAGACGAAAGAAATATTTTTTGAAATACAAGAAAGCTCGACAAACTGCGAGGTGCTGATTGAAAGATAAAAAGTGAAACAAGTAAATGAGTTTGTAAACTTGAGTTCAAACTTAAGAGAGACAAAAAGTATGACTGTGATATTGAGCGAAGATGAATGCATGCACTGCATAACTTTACTAATTGAATTTTTAAGAAATTATACTCACTGAAAACAAGAATGCTCTTTATTCGTTTATCTGGACGAAATTTGGATTTTTGCTAAAGGTGAAATGAAAATAATTTGGCCGGACAATAACAAAGTCTATAAAACCCACCGACGGTGAAGGAAAAAATCACATTATTGTGCATGCAGGTGGAAAACATGGTTTTTTTGATGGGCGGATCTCTTATTTTCATCAAAATCAAAATCGGCCGATTATCATGACAATATGGATACAGAGATGTTTGTGAAATGGTTAAAAGAGAAACTATTACCATCGTTACATGGACTATCTGTCATTGTATTAGATAATGCTCCGTACCATTGGGAAATTTTAAATAAGCAACCAACAAACTCTTAGACGGTACAGAAAATAAAAGATTGGTTAACGAACGAAAATATTTTATTTCCACAGAATTGCTTTAAGTCAGAATTATTATGTGTCACAAAATGTGAAAATTTAATAGAGGAATGGTGGGTTTGTGAAAACCGCATGGAAGCAGCTAATCCTGTTATCATTTATTATTTACAATCCGAATGAGAATAGCGACTATAAATCTGATGCTAAATTTGTGCCGATAATTTATTTTTGTTGCATTCAAATTGTTGCATTTCATTATTTAACATAATTAAATATGTGCCTATTTCTAACTAAAAAAGCTACATCAACGATTTCTGTTCACAATAAAGCAAAAAATAAAATAAAACCTCTCAACAAAGGCATAATAATAAACAAGAAAATTTCGAGTTTAAATCTTGGGGGGAATTTACTAATGTGCCTCTCAACACAGTGCGCCAGTAAGTCGATGCTTTGGTGACTAATCCAAAACCGTCGTATATTGGGGAAAGGAGCTGTACAAACGTCTCATATGAAAGATAAACCTCATGAGATGAATGCTGTGATATCTAAGAGTGGTAAAATTAATTGAATATTTTGTTTGTGCAGTTAGTAAACATGCAGTAGGAACATATTTTTGTTATTGGTGAGTTTAACATTCCTAACCTCTTGTTCTTCTATATGTCAATATTGTCAATATTTCAAATGCACATAAATTATTTAAAATGTAAAGAACATACTTTCTTTTGTGGAGTAACTTTAATTTGAAAACAAAATTTCCACGATTTCACGATTTATAAACTTATTGGACAGCCAGTGTGTTAACCTTCACCAATTGATCCAGTCTTTCTGAATTTTTAATTTTTTCTCTTTACAGTTGACAAAGTTAAATCAATATACTAACCATATATTGCACGAAATAGGTGAACTGTGGCCGCCAAGCCAAACTTTCATTATTTTTTAAGAATTGTTCAACAATGAAACCGTAAAAATGGCCGCAAAATCAAATCTTGCGTGACACTCTTTACGAATATGATTATTTATTTCTTATTAGGAAATTATATTAACAAGCTGCACTAGTGTACGGAAGTTCTATAAAATATTAAAAATATGAAAAAACAATGTTTTGTTTTTTTTTAATAAAATACAAGGTAAAAACTTAGAAAATTATGTGATCCATTTTTGACTCGTCTTTTATTTGGTTTCAGCAATATTGAAAAGTGGCACACTTAATATTGGATCAACGTCAAAAATGTATGCCTGCAAAAAATCAAAGTCGGGTGTTTCATTTGGAAATTACAATACATTGAACTAGCAATGATTTTCATTAACAATTGGACATAACTTTTGAAACGCCCTATGTAATTATATGGAAGTAGCTGAGCTAAATTTGTAATAATTTAGTGTCGCATTCAAGAGCATGTGTATCTGGTTAAACCCTGATAATATAGAACACCCTCTACATATGAAAATAATTTTAAAATTTTTATCTCACAGATGTCCACAATTTTTGTAAATAACTTTAAAACATTCTATAATAAGGAATACATGTAACTTCAACATAATAAAACATCACTCTGTATATTTATATAACGAAACTATACCTTTCAAAACTAATTTTTTCAGTATCAATATAAGTTGTAACGATTGGCGTGGTCAATCTTTGAGATAGAGATTCTTCATTTGGTATTAAAATACTCAAAGAGTCTTCCGTAGTTTTCATTTGTTCACAATAGACTTGCTGAAGGTCGTGGTCTATCTCCATCATAACAGCACCGTCATCTAAAAAAAAATGTAACAATATTTACAACTGTAATAAATAATTTCGTTAAATTATTTCAATTCTAATAGGTTAAGGATAATAAAATAGCAATAATTAAATTACAATTTTATGATGAATAAATAATGTAATATATCTATTTATCAATTTGTTCAAAATTAAAAGGAAAAAATCAACCATTACAGATCCTCTACTTATACTTGTACAAGTGTATGAAACCATAGGAATGAAAAAAAATTGTGTTTATAGGGTGTCTAAAGTACTCAGTTTCAATCTTCATTTTAAATGTGGGAATCAACAAAAACAAAAAGCGGAATAATGCTAGTCACACGAATGCGTTTTTAGAGAAATTTTTGCCTTTTAGGATGTCAATCTTCTTTAATCCATCCTCCCCTCATGTCCAAACCATCTAAGCATTCCTTTATATATCTTTGTAACTACAACTTCTTTTACACCTCACCGTTCCTTTATCACTCTATTCTTCAGTTTGTCCATCTGAGTCACTCCAGCAATAGTCAATTGTACAGTCTTAAATTAGTTTTGTGATTGTGTGATTGAATTATGGAATTTAATCTAAATTGATAGGTAATATCATCGAAATATCAACTTTTATTTAATTATAAAGACAATTATGCAACATTTTCAGTTTGTGGAAATCTCTTCCAGATGATCCACCTCCAAAACATTCAAAATTCCTACTAGCGTAACCTTACACTCACTAATATTTAGACACTATGTACTTAAACATCACTTTTGATGAGTTGTTTATAAGAAAAGTAATCATTGTCGTTATTGGTGTCTTATCACATATAAAACAAATGAAAATTATAAGGCAATAACACTATAAAATGTAATAAACACATCCATACACATCACATCCATATTCAAAAATGTGTTTATTCTTTTACTAGCTGGTTTATAAACAATTTAACTTTAAGAATACCACAATTTACTTAAAAATTAAACAGAAAAAAGTATGTAAATAGTATCAAAAATATTTTAACACATTTTTATTATCATTTAAAAAAATATTGTCTACTGTGATTCAATGCATACAAATAACTAAATGCAATAATATGTTTAAAACTCATTTGAATTCTTTGGTTACTATTTATTAAGCATTATGTAAATAACTGAGTTATTACAGCATTTATTGACCCTTTTACACACAACATAACAAAAAACTACAAGCTGTTTAAATTTATAAAATAATTCTAGCAATGTCAATTTGATGACATGAAATTTTTAAGTTTTAGATTATTACAAAATGTATCAAGCTAATGGTACCACGAACTATTTAAAATTTACCAGTTGTTGAAAAACTCTCTAATTGGAAAACAAAGCTTCGTTCCCCTCTTATTGGTGTACACATCTTGATAGCTTCAGTAAATTTAAAAATATTAGTAAAGGATTAAAATAATTTTGTGTAAATATTCGTTTTAATATATTTTAAAATTAAATAAATTAAATATTTTAAAATTAATATACTGTAGCTATAATAAATAAAAATTTACAAATATTTCAAACTACTTTTTTTATAGTTAATTGTTTTTAAAATGGTGAATAAAAAATGCAGTAAAATATAAAAACGAAAAATATTAAAAACTAATCAGAAATGATTATAATTTTCACAATTTTCTTTAAAAAAAATAATTTAAACCAAAATACATTATTGGGTATAATAGTTAACATAACCAACATGTATAGTTGAAGTCAGAAATAATTGTTCCTGTTTCACAATTTCGGCACCTCAAAGAATTTAACCGACGCAATGGCAGGTTCAACAAGAGACTTTAATTGGATATAATGAATAACTTAAAATATAAATAGCAGACAATTCGACACAAAATCGTTTTCATTACCGGCATGTAAAGATGATTTATTAAAAAAAGAGACCTGTCAAAGGACCCCACTTTATTCCCAACACAGCGGATGTCGAGTACTGACTTAAACAGAATTGGTTACCACTCAACCACACCTTTACTTCTTCAACGTGATTACATATACAACATGCGCGAACGTCGTATTTTTTTATGTTTCATCTTACCCGAACTGATTTAACAGGAAGTGATCCCTAACAATAATAATTTAACTCTAATATGATATGTTTTCCTTTCTATAGGAAAGCGTTCACAAAACATTTGGCAGATTGATCACTCCATTCTTTTTTCACAATATAATGAGTGACATACCAAGTTTAATCAAGATAAACTATAAATCTAGCGATGAACTTCATCTATTCTACTGAGCTTTTCATGACTTACAAAAATTAAATTTTGAGATTCCATAACAGTCTGTCTTCTATTTAAGGTACAGTTCACAGAAGCAAACAAAAGCCGCGGAAAATATGCCAACTATTTTCAATGTTATCGCAAGCGACCAATCGCGATGCAAGGTTTAAAAGTTTAAATGTTGGCGTGTATAATCAAAATATTACAATCGAGTGATTTTATGAATAATACAATAATGAGTGTCAGCTGTTAAAACATTTGTTGTTTACTTGCCGGTATCTTTCTGGTTTTATAAGTTATTAATTATTATTATTTGCTTTATAAGACATTTTGGTATAGTTACATTTATCCTA
Organism: Agelastica alni; assembly: GCA_950111635.1. Classification (NCBI taxonomy): domain Eukaryota; kingdom Metazoa; phylum Arthropoda; class Insecta; order Coleoptera; family Chrysomelidae; genus Agelastica; species Agelastica alni. The sequence continues at coordinate 21,963,581 of OX467709.1, read as the reverse complement.
TTAATTGTTTTAATACATACTTACTTTTATAGATTTGTACTAAATAACGTGAATTACTTACAAAATGACATTTCATTATTAGAGATATGTAATCAAGAGTTTTGTTTTTAAAATTAAAATGTAAATCTTGTAAAGGTAAACCTTTCTCTGTTATATTAATGTTAAACCAAAAATTAATTTTTCTATTTGGTTTCCTTACTCCTTTTGTCAGAACAACAGTCTTACATAACTTTTACTTATTAAAGACTATATTATCCTGACAAGACAAAAAATCTAATATGTGCAAATACACAAGCATATTTATAAAGGCATATATACTGAAATGATATGTTTATTACGAACATAATAATTCTGTACAATATTAAATTTTAAGATAACAGTAAAGTCCCCTTATATAAACAATTAATTGTAGGAATTTAACTTGGACTCATTTTTATTTGCCCTGTATATTGTTCAAGAAATTTGTAACAAATATAATTGTGATTTATTTTTAACATGTAAAAGTTAGAATTCAAACATATATGCTCCTAGAAGGAGGTATTTGAACGTGTATTTGAACAGTACCTCAAATTTTAATCAGAAAATTTAGATTAACTTAACCACAGGTGCAGTTTATCTTGCAAATGTAATATTGTGTTAAAATCATGAATAGTAGTCATTAATCTTTTACAATAAGCCACTTAGGCACAGTTTTGAACAAATTTAATAATATTAAAAGTTGGTATAAAGGCAGTACAAACCTTTTCTCAAATAATGGTGATCAGATTTACAATCACCTTCCAAACGAGAAAAAACAACCCTTTTAAATATTAATTTATTTAACTTTCCTAATAGTACATCAATACAATTGACCTAGATCTAATTTGCCTTGTTTACAAAATTATTGCAATTTTAAAAACAAAACTAACCTTACTAATTGGGTTAACAGTTGACACTTAATGTTATCAATAGTCGGTTTTCGATATGAAATGAAATATATCGATACCAAAAATACAACAACAGCGACATGAGCACGCCCACCAGGGCTTTTGTTTGCTTCTGCTAACTGTATGATATATCTCAAACCCAAAGAATGGAGCACTTTTTTAACAGTAATATTGGATTTTTATGGGAAACTTGGTATCAACATAAATTTATTTTTAATCATATGAAAAGACTGAACAATGTTAGTAGAGTAAAAATTATACACCTTTTTTCTAATATTTTCCATCATCCAGTGATCTACACTGGCCAAAAAACTATGATTCTGCTTAGTTCTTGGAAGACATTCCTTGCTTGTAATTACTTTTGTAATGGAAGGTTTTGAAATGTTTGTCTAAACGTAAATTATTTTCACTACACCCTAATTATATCCGTTATTTTTTAATTTTAGTTGGTAGTACATATTTTTATTAACTTTGGGTTAGGTTAGGTTATTTATGAGTGACAACAAACTATTTACGTTCTAATGCAGAATAAAGTAACTATGCCAAGTATACATTATTTCTAACGTATCAGTATAAGTTTTTTGTTTTTTTTTACTGAAAATAGTCGCAAAAAGGGTAGACCTATTGGGTGGGCTGCGGACGGCGCGCACTGCGACTATTAGAAGGGGGAGGGATAATAGAAAGGAAATGATTGTGCACCCGCTTTTTGAAAAGTTGCAGGTCATAGTTCTCTGAAAAAACTGATTTTGGAAGCTTGTTCCATTCTGTAGCGGCCCTGTAAAATAAGGTGCGCCAAAAATCCAGTCACTTAGGAATAACAAATTGCAACATAATTCTTTTGTTGCAGGTTGACAACGGTGCGCTTGGGTATTATGAATATGGTGTCTTTGTGAATATATACAGATATATTAATAATACTGATGTATAATTATGAAAATAAAAAAATATATCTGACTTCAACTATATAAGTTAAAAATATATTTAATAAAATGTGTCTACATTCATCAATTTTTTTTTTAAATTATCATTTTCATAAAAAATGTATACTTTAGTACTCACTGTGTCCTTGAAATACATAACTTCTATTTCCTCTCTGCCAACTGGTGTGATCAAATCCTAGAAGAGTAGTGTCTATTCTAACACTTGATCCCTGCTTATAAACTTTGTAAGTATCACTTGGACACATCCTGGACACCAGCGGAACTAAAATTTTTGTGGATAAAAAAAACAAACCTTCTAAATGTGTATTTCTTTAAACTAAAAATTTTTACTATCACCTAATAAGACAATGATCAAGGTACAAAACTAAAACCTTTGAAAACTGTTTTAAATGTTTAAATTTGCAACATATTTTTTATTCTTTTTTTTATGAATAATTATTTTGTAATAAAATTAATATTAGCTATGACTTTTAAATAATTTTAACTTGTATTTAATTGGCTGAATGTCAAGAAAGATATGGTCAACAATAAATATTTTTTTAAAATCAATTATTGAAAGATAAATAGATACTTCTTAATTGTGAGGAATTATTCATAAGATTTTTTGAATTACTGTAAATGATTTTTTAACTAATGTTGGATAATTAAAATAATTATATGATATGACTTATTTAATTAAATTGAATGATAAAAAAACTTTATAAAACATTGACACAACATAACAGTATATTTACCCCAGCTGGTAAATTCCCACTTCATTTCTACATAAAAATCTGGTGCTTCTTTCAATTTTTGCAATAACTCTGGAATACCTGCCATTCGACTTGTATACCTTTGAAAATCTCTACTTTCCAGAACAATTTGAAGTAGTTCTGGATCTCCAGTAGCTACTGCCTCTTGAACAACTAAAAAATATTACAATTCTTTTCATCTATTAATTTTGATGATCTAATTACTAAATAATATATAACTTGTAAATATATATTAAAATAATTATAAACATACTATTAGGAATTATTAGTTTATTTTAAAAAATAAAATCAAATGCAAATTAATTTATTATTAAAAAAAACATTTTATAAACCTTCAATATAGTAATAATTTTTTATTTGAAATTTTCTGTTTTATGATTCAGCTCTTGTTTTCAAAGATCCAATAATCTTTAAATTAAATCTGTTTAATGTTTAAGTAAGCTCATGTACTTTCATGTTAGTTAAATTATATAGATTTTTCTAAATATTGTAAACATTAAAGAATCATTGGTGAATGGTTTTTCGGGTAATAAACTGCCAGCCTTAAAAAAGCAGACAATGGCGAAACGTCGAGTATAAACTCAGACCTAGGACGGTCAAAATACCCGAAAAACCATTCACCAATAAACGATGGCCGCGAAAGCCTTTCACAATATTAAAGAATCACTTTTAAGTTTTTTAAAATATTATAATTTGATATTTATAATACTGAAACATATTTTGGTTAATTTTTAAAAATTAATTTAATGTTTATGAAACCAAAAACACTGTTAAACACTGATCCAATTTAAGTATGTAGGTTTTAGTTAAGAAGTCATAATTTAATTATCTATATTAAGACTCTTACCTGTCCAACCATTTAAATTCTCGCAATTAACATTGGCTTCATGATTCAACAGCGTCCTAGTTGACTCTAAATGACCTAATGTTACAGCTAACATTAAAGGAGTCCTACCTCGAATATCTCGTTTTTCTTTATCATGCTAAAAATCGCAAACCCTTTCTTTAAAATATTATTGTTTATTACTCAAGAAAGGATGATCAGAATACTTAATAAAATTTACCTCTTTTAACGAAAGAATGAGCCCCAAATTCTTGAAATCATTTTTCCAGACATACCAATGCAGAGGAAATTCAGCTCGTATAAATGCTTCAGTCACCATTTTGATTCCAAATTTTCCTTAACTGTTAAAATATAATGTTTATCAACTTTCGTTTTTTAGAAAATATAACATTACTTTTAAAGAATTCACGTCTACTAACTAAAGATTATTTTATTAGTCATATTTAGAATTAGACATGTTTATTTTTGTCAACGTCAAAGTAATTGTCAGAAAGATTAGTTGGAACCTGACAAATACCGTATATTGAAAAAACTACCATACTATTTACCACCATTTTTAAAAATTAAGTCAATATATATTTGAGATAGCACTATTCACTACAAAGGTCCAACAAAAATTAAGATTTGAACAAAATAAACATTTGCAATTCAAAATTTTAATACTCTAGAAAGTTTAGCTAATGTAGGTATCGATAGGGAAGAGATCAAAATGATATCAGAATTATATTGGCACCAAACGTCATAGCTGTTGACATCTGATTTAACATCAAAGAATTTCATTATAGACCACCATATGCGTTTTAAAAATGAACCGTGACATCTAGTGAATTTTTGTGCAACTAAATTTTTAAATGATGCCGTCAGATGCAGTGCCGGATTAAGTGGTCTGGAGGCCCCCTGGCCCCAAACTAATTTCGAAATAAAAAATTTTTCAGTCCAGTTTTTCAATAAATAATTTATTATGAAAGTTGTTTACTAGTCGCAATTTGAATTATTTTTTTTTCTGAAGTCTCTATTGTGGAGGCACCGGATGCCCTCTCTTAAATCTGGTCCTGATCAGGTGGATTGTTGTAAAAATTTTATAGCGCATTCTAAAAATAAACAGCGCTATATATTGATTTTTTAGGAATTAAATTATAACACTAAAGAAAACGAATTTATTTTGTTTTTTTTTTATTTTGAACGTTGTTGTTCGTTCGTGATGTGACGTCTAGAGGTTTTCGACGATAACAATTATTTTTTGCCTTATAATTTCTCAGTTCCATACTATACCCGTGAAAACCGAAATTAAAATCCGAACAGTAATTTCAGAGATGTGCCTGGCTAAACAAATAGACAGGCAAACAAAATATTAAAAAATCCCCGTTTATGTTTTGGTAACGTGAGAATAATCATATGAGCTTAGAAAAATAGATTTATTTTAAAATCACAGACAGACTCTACAATTTTATTTATATGTATGCAGAGGAAACAAATGAATCTCATGATAAAGTGCTAAAGATATGTTCAAACATATTAAAATTGTTTGTAAAAAATTAATTTATATTTAAATAGATTTATACTTACTTTGTATTTTCCGTGAAGCTTAATTTAAAAATTGGACAAACAAATGGCGATTTATTGGTAAATGGTTTTTCGGGTATTTTGGCGATCGTAGGTCTGAGTTTATACTCAACGTTTCGCCATCTTCAGTGGATGAAATCTTCTGGAGATATGTCTGCTTTTTCAAGGCTGACGGTTTGTGACATTCGTATGTCATGATCGCAGGTTGTATACGTTTAGGTGGGCGGGGTATATTTGAAGGCTGTCACGTTCCGGAGACCATCCTGCTTATTTTTGTAAGGAAGCAGCGTTGTATTTTTAAGTACAGGTACCAATTTTCTATTAATTTTAAGTGTTTCCTCTGATTTATGAATGTATTAATTTATTAATATAAATGGCGATTTAACTAATTTACTATCGGCTTTATTTTTTATACATAACAGATATTTGGTTTGGACTAATATTGACAGATATCTTTCAAAAAGATCATTCAATTTTTTGTAATCAAAGAATTTTTATAACAACAGTTGAACAAATTATGTAGGTAGAGATTATTGAATTGAAACTTCTATACGCGCGTCACACGAGCTAGCGAGACGAAAATGTGTAACGATTCATAATGCGCATGCGCGTTCTGTGAGAAGAGGAGACGCATAGAAATACTTAGCAACGCGACGTCTATTTGTGTAGTCCACGTGTTCTTCAAAAAGTATTTAAAAAAACTACACAAGATGTACAGGCTCTTTAAGCAACCAGTAATGTACAAATTACAGAATTAATTAAGCATAATATTCATATGCAAGCAGTAGTATATGTCGTTCTATAAATACTTCATTCCAATCCTTATTAATATTCCTTACCTATTCAGTATAATTGAATTTAATCCTAGCCGTTTAAACGTTAGAAGTTTCACTTCTAATAAGCGCACATAGTGCACACATCATTTTTTTATTAAAGAAAGACTTTATTCTCAAAGAAGCGAATTTGTTGAGTGCCGATTTAATCCGAACTGGTTACCACCCAACCACATCTTTACTTTTTCAACATGATTATATATTCCCGCTTAAGAATATATGTACAAACTTCTTTGTTTATTGTCATCAGGGTTATTCGACAACCGTCCTGTTTTGTGGACGTTTCATCTTATTTCGACTGATTTAACCAGAAGTGGTCCCTAACAATAATAATTCATCGCTACATTGGTTTTTTACGAAATGACGAAATCATACAAGTAAAATTTCTTTAATAAAAGAAAACAGTTCTTATTACAAGTTTAAATATAGAAATAATTTACGACTATATTACAAAATAAAATTATTTAAAAAAATTCATTATAATTACAGTTAAAAAAAACCACCATGTTTAAATGTGTGTTTCATCCTGATTCCTCTTGAGCCCTATAATTTTTTTAATAAATATCACATTTCTCCAGAAAAAAATGGAATATTATAAATAAACTATTTCATTTGTTAAGCAATTAATATTTTTTTTAATATTTATCAGTGCATAAAATGGCTTTTATAGTTTTTTGTTTAATGGGAAATGGAAAATGCTCTTTTATTTTTGTAATTGAATATCTTAAAAATTATACTTACTTATTGTAAATGGCATTGAGGATTTGTAAGCTTCCTGAATATCTTGATTCATTAATAAGTGCTGTATCAATCCACTTTTTTTTGACATTTAGCCATCTTTGCATATGCATTTTCATTAGGGTACTTTTGCTTGGTGCAGGACATTGTTCCTGAATCAAAAATAGAAAAGATTATCCAAAAAACGTAAAAACTTATTAGATTAATTGGGAAGACAATAAAAATGTTTATTTGTATGTTTTGTACCTACAAATTACACAATATTAGTTATCTTTACTACATGAAGACATACATTTAATTTTTAAAATATGTACTCACATAATCCAAATTAATATTATCCTTATGTTGTTTTTGTTCAGGAATTGGTGACGAGATTCTTGTCTCAAATTGTGTTCTAGGTGATGGTAATCTCGTAATATCTGATAAAGAATTTTCATTCCAAGAATTGGTGATTGGTTCTGAGGAAGATAACCTACGCCTGAAACATAAACATTACAAGAACCAATATATTTTTTTTTAAGTTTAATTAGGAATTATATTTCTATTCTGTTATTTAATAATTATTATTTATAAATTTAAATCATTTGTTATGTATTCACCAAACTAACATCTCTGTTGAAAATTAATTAATTTTTTTTTGTTAAATAAAAATATGAGTGCAAATTTCTCTCCCTCATCGTTATTTAAGTAACAATTTATTCCTCTAATATACTGTCATGACGGAACTCTATTTTTATTAATTTTGTTCATTTAATTTATTACTTGATTATGTGTTGTGGATTTCTTGGTTGATTTTGCATCCAAGCTCGGCATATTGGATATAGTGGAGTATCTTCTTCAAAACGAGCTAAATCTACACTTCTATCAAACAGTTTCATCACATAGGTGTGATGATAAGGAGTGGGCATATTCTCTATTTTTCGTTTTTTGCTGGATTCTCTGTAATTTACATTTATATAATTTAATTATAATTTTTTAAGTGGATATGGTAAAATTAAATTCTATAAAATTGTATTTCAATACTTTTTTAATAAGTCAATTGCTAATATGATTCCTACACTTATTTATGGTAAGTTGGATAAAGTGAAGAATAGTGAGATAAGGGAATAAGGTGAAGTGAAAGAAGATGTGGTTACAAAAATAGAAAAAGGAATGCTTAGATTTAAAGGGCAAGTGTGAATGGGCAAGTCGGTAGAGGTCGACCTTGGTGAACATATCTTGATCAGATCGATATTGTTTTAAAGAAAGGCCAGGTCAAGAGTATCAAAAACCAACAGCATGTATGAGAGAAGAAAGTAGAAGAAGCGAAAGACATGTCAAGTGGTCTCTGCCTACCCCATTGGGAAAAAGGTGTGACTGTATGTATTTATGTATTTAATAGTATAATTATACTTAAAATATTTAATTATTCTTTAGAATTAAGATGTGAAAATGACATGCAATTTTAGCATACAACCATTCTATGCATTAAATAAAAATAATAAACAAATTACAAATAATGATCTTTTTAATTAAAGTTAAAGAAAATTATCCCCAATGATTATTAAGAAAAATCTAAAATACTATAAATTAATATATAAAATTTTAACTTAATAAAATATACCCAACTTACAACATATATATTAAATGGGTAAACAGTTTTAGATAAATTTCGTAATAAAGGAACAGTTCATAAATGTGTTTAGGAAATTTTAATGATTTTTGTCAGTTTTAATACCCACAAATAAATTTATAATAACTGCCAAGGAAAATTTTACTCCCATCATCAATATGTGTATATTCCTCCAAAGTAGTTTATCTGCTGTAATATTTAACTATGTAATACACAAGAACCTTGTTAAATTTAACTATTAAAACTACTTAGGAAGCAATTAGATAACCACTGAATAAATACAGCACTATCTGGGGGTACACTATTTTTTAAGGCCCCAGAACAAAAGCAAACCAAATATTTAATTTTAAATACCCATTTATAAAACATTTAAATGGGCTGTCAAATAATCACATCATACAATAACAATCAAGAATTAACTTTTGTATTTTAATAAAATCTTGCAATCTCCGCTAAATCAAGCAAATTTTCAACTAAACAATGTAGAATGAGATTTGTTTAATCAAAACTCAGTTATTAGAGTAAATTTAAGTAATTATTAGAATTCCCATTAATTGGACATTAAACATTTTTGTTGACATAATCATTAAAAAACACTGCATATTCTTCAGCTCAACTATCTAGCCATAAACATTTTAAGGATGAATTACGAAGACCTCATGAGATAATTAGGTATTTAAAAATATATTTGTATTGGCTTGAGTAGTGAATGAGAGTGAATTCCCGTTTGTTGATTTTAACATAAAATTACAACAAAAATAAATATTCGAGACCATAAAACATCTTGATAATATAACCTCTAAATTCATTTGTTTTAGAAAAGAATTTGGAACTGTTATACCTATTAGTTCTTCTATTATCATCTGAAGAATGACTATCTTCTTCAGGAGATTGTTCAGTAAGTTGTTTTAAAACGCCTTTTAAACGTCCTTTAGCCATTAGATAATCATTTCCAATGGTATTTTCTTCCTTAACTTCAACTTTAATGGGAGATGATCCAGAAAGTCTTCGTTTTTTAGTCATTTTGATAATTTTAAATAAACTAATAAGTAATAATGGTTTGAACAAGATTTCAAATTATTAGTTATACCTGGTTATATTATTGTATTTTCAATGGTTATACAAATTATTTTTTGAAAGATGAAGGCAACTATGCACTTCTAGATGGTAGGTATAGATGGCAGCATCTGTATTCTGTCAAACAAAGTAATTCTTTTTTTTTAGTTATGACCTGCAGTTTTGCACTTTGCAGCTACAATATTATTTTTTTATAGGATCATTATTCGGAATCGTTTGGATAGAATTTATGGGCATACATTAACTTTGGCATTAAGATTTCCCAAACTTGGATGTTAACGGTTTTGCGACTGTTTTACTTTTACCAGATTAATAAAAAATTCATGTATTTATCTGTATATTATCAGAGAATAGAGAAGTAAATAAAAGTTTATTTCTAATGGTTCACTGTCGCCGGAAAAGTTAGTACGACTTGTTGTCGTTAGATGGCAGGACAGTTGTTTAGTCGAGCTCGAGAGTTCGTAACATAAAGATGGGGAATGTATACCGGCAAGTCCTCTCTCTTTCATTGGCTGATTGCACGTGTCGCTGCCTGATGGTTGGGGTACGGAAGCTTGCTCCATGGTTGTTGGGGTGGGAACTTCGCAGTTTGGGGGTTTGGGGTGTTCGCCAAATACAACGCAGCATTGTACCATTGAATGACTTTTTAAGCAATGCTTCTATTTACGTCTCTATTCTCTGATATTGTTACGTTCCACTTTATTAGCATATTAACGAAAATTGATTGAGATAAGTATTTGTACCTAGCCATAACCGCTATGCGCATGACGTCAGGCTGTGACAAAATCTTTCGGCAGCATTCAGGGGTACACAGCTTTTTACATCTATTCTCAGGTTGATCATCGAGTAATAAAATCAAAATGTTTAAAATCAGCTGTTTGAAATATCAGAAATTCTTGTGTAATAAATTAGAATTATTTAGAACCTTTTAAATTAAAAAAAATAAACTCATAAAAACGTTTCATTGAATCTATTGTCATATTTTGTATCACTTTTTTTAGATACTTTGGAATATTTTTCCATGAAGTAAGTGAATATTATTACATAAAGGAGTAATTATATTTATCATGATATTGAATATCTGATAGGGTATTTAATAAAATACAATTAGTAGTAATTTTCATTAGGTTGAAATTTCATGCAAACATTTTTAATCAAAAAGTCAAAAACTATAGGTGTCAAGGCATCATCAGTACAATTTTCTAAGAAATAGATTGATCAAACATAAAGGTAGGTACAGGGCAACAGAAGTAGCTTGGCGGGCGACTAGCCTCTAAAATAACAACTATTCGGCTGAATATACTTCACATTCGTAAACTTCTTCCTCCGATTGTACTTGAGACTCACGATTACTGAAAATTTTGTCTTCGCCGATCGGATCATTATTCGAATGTTTTCGTTGTGCGCAGATTTTGTAATCCCTCGACCGCCAAGCTACTTCTGTTGCACTGTACCTACACACAGTGGCAGAAATGGATATGCATTTATGAGTAAGCAAGTATAAATACCTCAACAATGGGTTCAACATTTTTTAGCAATCCATACATTTTATTTATTTCGAAATGATAAGGTGATATTTCAACAAATATTTTATGTTGAAATCTTCCTGCACGTCCATAAAAAGTTCTTTCAAATACTCTATACCGATGATAATCCCTTTTTAAAAAGCGAGTACTGCCAATTTTTCTCATTTCTTGCATTGAATTTTTCATTTTATCTAATATTTCATTTTGATCATTCATAAAACAAACTTTCGGCTTAAAAGTTGTTCAAAAAATGTTTTGGCATCGAATTTTGGGCCATAATAAAACAAATACTTGCTCCTACATTTTGATGGCTTTCACATTTCCAACAACTCCTTTACTATTTATTCCCAAGATCACCTACTTGAACCCTACAAGCCTACAAGATAATAAATAATAATGGAATTAGATACACTTAGATGTCTTGCATATTTTTCATCAGAAATCTTTTCTCGATTCTTTTAACACGGTTTTTTTGTATATTTGTTTGGTCCTTTAATGTTATTGGAAGGTTCAAGGAAGGAATGGCATCATCTTTCAACTTCCACTTATTCATTGGTAAGTTCAAAAAATTTTCTTTTAATTGGTAATCATCCTCTAAAAAATGCTTGGAACATATTCTCGCTGTTTTGACATTGAACTTATTTTTCTGGAAGCACTTATTCACCCAAAAATCGCAACTTTCCTTTGATGAAGGAAATCTGAAATAGCGATAACTTGAGGTGGATAAATTCTTACTTTTTTTATAATTGTTGCTGGAACAACCCACCACAGTACAATAAACCATAGATATAATCAAGAAAATCAATATTTCTTGATAAAATACCAATCAAATATCGTCCAACACTTGAAAAACACAGGAAATATCCATATGTACCAGCCGAAATTTGTCACAGGATGACGTATGCGGTGTGAGAGAGACAGAAGACAAACAAGCGCGTGAGCTTATCATATCGGTTTTAGTATCATGTGTTCTACTCTTTCAGCATATAGGGAAAAATCACGTAACGCGAGATGGCGCTGTCAATGACAAAATGTTGGATCGAGGTGTGAACAACAAATATTCTGTCATTAACCCACTTGTAAAACCAAAGTTTTTATCGAAGGGAGTTTTAGTTATCTCAGAGATTTGAGTTGATTTTTTGTGTTAAACTATTGGATTGAAGCTGGATTTAAGCTTTGTTTTCGACGTTTTAGTTTTACTGTCGCTGGATTCTTGTTAAATGCCAGTAAAGACCAGGTGTGTCCAGGTATCAATTTTGGTTTATTTTCGAACTTCGGTCACTTCTATCTTTCTTAATTATGGAATGTTGAAACTTCAACGTTGGAAGGATCTGGTTAGGAACAGATCCATCTTTTAAAAGCTTTTTCTGTGTTGTTGAAGTTACTATGAATAATCACAAATAAAATGATAGATCACTGGACAACAATATCAAACGTACCACTGGTACATCTTTCACAAAGTGCTTGCTGCAAATAAACATAAACTTGAGATTGGTTTTCCTATCTTAAATATCATCTTTCATTTTTTAGCTGCCTTATGATTTTAAGGAAATTTATGCAAAGATAATGGAATTGCCATAAGTAGAGCATTGTGATACAGAGCATATTTTTCGCGATTTTATCTCCATATCACCTTTTTTAATCCTTTTCATTTTCGAATTTTGTGGTTTATTAACACTGTAGTGCCCTTAGCCAGGAAAACATGTAAAAAGGGTTTAATAAATGAACTCAGTTGACCGTTCACGGGAATAACTTTGAACTCACTTAGCACTTGTCGCCAGACGCACGTAATAATGTTTGTGTTTATTAATCATTCGTATTTATTTCGCAACCAAGATGTCTCGGAATGAATAGTGTGTTATTGTTTTACTTCGATCGGTCGTTACGCTGCTCTACTTTGCGGTGACGGTCAAGATCACGACATTAAAATGTAGAATTGCTAAACTAAATTAAACATATTTTTAAGTTCAACGTTCTTTTTAATTAACGAGTTTTCCCGAAACTTCAACAAACCTACGAGCAAGGGACCTAACATTACACGACGATCCTAATACATTACAACACCAATTCTTCACAAAATATTGTACAAATATAACTTTTTCAATGCTTAAATTGCTAAAAATAATAAATAAAGTTCACTTTTCATCCATATAAACAAATGGAGATTAGTGATTTTTCCCTATTGACGGAAATTCTTAAGATTGACTAGATTAAAATAAGTACCTATAGCTCATTTCACCAATATACGACGGTATCTGATGTAGTCACCGAGGCATCGACTTAACGGGCGCACTGTGTTGAGAGATACATTAGTAACTTCCCCTAAGATTTAAACCCGAAATTTTTTTGTTTATTATTATGCTTTTGTTGAAAGGTTTTATTTTTATTTTTCCTTTTATGTGAACAAAAATCGTTAATGTTGCTCTCGATGAGTTTTTATGTTGGAAATAGGCACATTTAATTATGTTAAGAGGGAAAATCAAAATCAAAAATAAATTATCGGTACAAATTTATTAAATATGTTTAATCATGTAGTACTTAGGGTATTATCAAGCATCAGTTTTATAGTCATCATAATCGGAATCACTGTCGTCGCTATCCTCATTCGGATTGTAAATGATAACAGGATTTACTGCTTCGATGCGGTTTTCCCAAACCCACCATTCCTCTATTAAATTTTCACATTTTGTGACACATTTTCTCTTTTAACTATTTCACAAACATTTTGTTCATTATTCAAGAGCTTTGAAAGACAACAAAGTTTTGATTTTTTTGAATGGTCATAATAGCCACAAATGTCTCGAAGCACAGCAATATGCAAAGGGTAATGGAGTAATTATGTTTTGTTTTCCCGCCCATTGCACACATCGTGTCCAGACTTTGGATGTTGGATTTTTTGCGCCCCTTCAGACTTACTATGGACAAGAAATTCAGACGTGGTTGAAACAAAATCCCGGAAGAGTGGTTACTCATTTCCAAATAGCTGGAATTTTCACTAAAGCATAGCTAAAAGCTAAAACACCTAATGCAATACACGCTTTTGCAAAAAACTGGAATACATCCATTCGGTGAAAACATCTTTGAGGAGTGGATGTTTCAGCCCCCTTTAACAACGGATAACCCGTTAAATGGAGGCAACGCAGTTCAAAATAATTAAGTTCGATCATTTGAAAAATAAGTAGAAGCCAAAATTCCTCAACCTATAACTTCAAAACTGTTAGAGATTATTATTCAGATTGATCTACTCTCATATCATTATTCATGTATGACCCTATATTTGTAGTTGTTTATAGTTTTGATAGATGTCAATGTTAATATTGTAATTTATTCTTTCATCTGAAATATATTATTCCTTCAACTAATTCTGGTCTTGTATCTACCATCACGTGCATAATCTTAACAGGTTATGGGCCCAGGAATGTTGTAAAACATTGACCGTAAGAAAATTTGCTCATAAACTCCAGAATATTGTGAAGAATTCTTCTGTGGTGTGACCTGGTACAAGTTTTACTACGTTTCGTATTGAAAAATGAATCCAACTGAAAATAATAAGAATACTGTAACGAATACTCAGACACCTATCATTATTGGAGCGAGTGGACTAGCAGTAGAAAAGTTGGAAGGTCTTATAAATTATAATAACTGGAAGTTTCAGATGAAAATGTCATTAATATTAGATGGTCTTTGGAACTGTGTTTTGGGAACTGATACTGATGCGAATAGAGACCAAAAAGCTCTTGCAAAAATATGTCTCAGCGTGAGTTCTTCATGTATTCAACATGTCAGAGATGCTAACAGTGCTAAAGCTGCTTGGGACAGTCTTCAAAAGATTTTTGAAGATAAAGGACTTTTTCGGAGGGTTACTCTATTGCGCAAGTTGCATCGTTCTGATTATAAGAACTACAATTCAATGACTGAATATATCGATGATATAACATCTCTTGTGCAACAATTGACTGATATTGGTAGGAAAATTGATGATGAGGAAGTATCGGAATTGTTATTGAGTGGTTTACCCCAAGAATATGACACATTAGTTTGTAATTTAGAGACGACGCATATGAAAACCCCGATTTCAAGTGAAATGGTCAGAGCATGTTTACTGCAAGAAGAATATCGCAGAAATCAAGTTTCGAGCGTGTCAAGTAAAGTAGCATTTGCTAGTACAAATTCAACACATAAATCATCAGACAAATCGTCATTGGTTTGTCATTATTGCGGTAAAAAAGGTCATATAAAACCAAAGTGTCATAAACTAAAGAAAGACAAGAAAAATGAATCAAAGACAGATCGAGATCATGATAAGAAGTCAAATGCTAAATTGTTGTTCGTATTTGCTTTGACAACAGTCCCATATAATGATAAGGACTGGATCATTGATTCAGGCAGTACTTCCCATATCTGTAAGCACAAGACATGGTTGAGCAATCTCCGATCTACCCAAAAAGATGTAACTGTAGCTAATAATCAAACCATACAAAGTCTTGGTTCTGGAGACGTCAAGGTTAATCTTACTGAAAAAGATAGCCGATTAATCGTTGATGTGATGTGTGTTCCTGATATAGCTACATATAGCTACAAATTTACTGTCTGTAAGCAAAATTACCGAGAAAGGATTGACTATCACATTTGACAAAGACAAATGTTGAATTTATGAAAATTGTTTCATAACTGGAAACTCGGTTGCTACATCTACGAATTCAGATGGAGTATATAAGTTGGATTTTATTTCCACTGACTCAGCATTGCAAATTGTTGAAAAATATATTCCGAATGAAGATTTTCCAGAAATTCTTCCAGAATTAGCAATGACTGCTGTTTCATCAGAGACGTGGCACAGACGTCTTGGTCACTTGAGTAAAAGTGGTATGTGTGCTCTCAAGGACGGATTGGCCACAGGAATAGATTTTAATGATCAGCAGTTCGATCAAATTCAAAATTGCATACCTTGTATTGAGGGGAAGCAAAAGATGAAATCATTTCCAAAGGGTGAAGTCAAAAGAGCAACATCACTATTAGAATTGATCCATTCTGACCTTTGTGGACCAATGTCTAACATGGAGTGGAGCACGTTATGTTTTGACTTTCACGGACGATTTTTCTCGAAAAAGCTTCGGATATCTGCTCAAAAATAAAAGTGAGGTTTTGGAGAAATTCAAGGAATTTAAAATACTGGTGGAAAATCAAACCAATTTGAAGATCAAGAAACTAAGAACAGACAATGGTGGGGAATATTGTAGTAATATTTTCGAGAATTACCTGAAGTGCCATGGAATAATTCATGAAACAACAATTCCTCATTGTCCTCAACAGAACGGGGTAGCTGAAAGACTGAATAGGACTCTTATAGAGAAGACAAGGGCAATGCTCCAAGATTCTGGTTTGAATAAGCGTTATTGGGGTGAAGCTATTAACTTCGATTTATTTGAAGAATAGATGTCCATCAGCTGCTATTCCTGGATTCACACCTGAACAACTCTGGACAGGTTCAAAAGTTGATCTCAGTAATTTACGAATATTTGGATCGAAAGTATTTTCTTTGATTCCAAATGAACAGAGAAGGAAGTTAGATCCAAAATCAAAGCAATATATTATGGTTGGATATTGCGATGAATCCAAAGGATATCGACTTGCAGATCCATCAAATCAAGGAAAAGTTATTAAGTCACGAAACGTTATTTTTCTTGAAGAAGGACCGGAAAAGAAAACTGATGAAGATAACAGTAATTGGATTGGACACTAATGTGGATTTACCATTAACTGTTAATACAGAAGAAATACTTGGTCTGTCTGACATAGATGCTCTTGTTAATGAGTCACCGAACATCCAAGAGGAGGAGGAGGATAGAGTTCTGGATTCTAGCTCTCAAAATACATCAGCCGAAAGAGATGAAACATCAAGTACCAATGAGACAGATCCTTTCGAGAGACCTTTGCGAAATACACGAGGACAACTACCCAAGAGATTTGAAGATTTTGAATTGACTTTTCTTTCAGATACTTTCATAAATGATGATAATCCTCAATCTTATATCGAGGCAATATCTGGTGATTATAAGAATGAATGGATGAATGCCATGAAAGATGAGTATGAATCATTAAAAAGTAATGAAGTATGGGTGTTGGTTGATCGTCCTGTTGATTGCAATGTGGTCAAGTGTAAATGGGTCTATAAGCTCAAACGAGATGCATCTGGTAACTTCGATAAGTTCAAAGCAAGATTGGTAGCCCGTGGTTTCAGTCAGCAACAAGGTGTGGATTTCAATGAGACATTTTCGCCTGTTGTCAGGCATTCCACTCTAAGGATGTTGTTTGCATTGGCGAATGAAAGTGATATGGCTATTGATCATGTTGATATTGCAACTGCATTTTTACATGGTGACTTGAATGAGAAGATATATATGGAACAACCTCAAGGTTTTGTGACTGAAAATAAACAAAAAATATGTTTGCTCAAAAAGAGTATATACGGTTTGAAACAGGCTAGTAGACAGTGGAATGAGAAAGTGCATGAGTTGTTGACAACTGCTGGTTATATACAATCGAAGTGTGAAGCATGTGTCTACATAAAGAGATCGGATGAAATTCTGATTGTGATTGCCCTGTATGTTGACGATTTTTTTATTTTTAATAATTCTCAGAAGGAAAAGGATATTCTAATTGATCTTCTGAAGAAACAATTTGAAGTCAAATATTTAGGTCCTGTAACAAGTTGTCTTGGTATGAAAGTTTCTCGGAACAGAAATCAAGGTCAATTGATTTTAAGTCAGTCGGAGTACTGAAATAATTTATTGATGAAATTTGGTATGAATGAATCCAAACCCGTTTCAACTCCTATGTGTGTGAATGCAAAGTTAGTGAAACCTAATGAAGAGGATATTCTTCCTGATGATAAATATCAATATAGGAGATTGATAGGAGGTTTGATGTATTTGAGTGTTTGTACTAGACCCGATATTTCATTTGCCTGTAGTCAACTTAGTCAATTCAATTCTTGCTACGATGAAAGTCGTTGGACTGCAGCAAAAAGAGTTTTGCGTTATTTAGCTGGAACTAAAGACTATGGTTTGGTGTTTCAAAAGACTGATAACCCAAAAATTGAGGCATTTACTGATGCTGACTGGGCAAATGATCGGATTGATAGAAAGTCGTATACAGGTTTTGTGGTGAAGTTGGGCAATAGTACGATAAATTGGGAATCTCGTAAACAACGGACTATTGCACTCTCCAGCACAGAAGCTGAATACTTAGCAATTGGTGATGTAGCAAAAGAAGTATGTTTTATCAAAAACTTGATGAATGAAATCACTAGTATGCATGACCAGATTGTAATATACAATGATAATCAAAGTGCGCATAAAATCATTGAGAATACTCATCATCATAGACGCACAAAACATATTGATGTGCGACATCACTACATACGCGATTTAGTTCAGAAAAAGGTTATTGTCATCAATTATAAGGAAACGAATAATATGGTGGCTGATGTTTTAACAACACCATTATCACGAGAAAAACATCAGCGTTACAGAAAGTTATTGAATATTGATTCTACTGAAGATATTCGAATAAGGGGAAGTGTTAGAGATTATTATTCGGATTGATCTACTCTCATATCATTATTCATGTATGACCCTATATATGTTGTTGTTTATAGTTTTGATAGATGTCAATGTTAATATTGTAATTTATTCTTTCATCTGAAATATATTATTCCTTCAACTAATTCTGGTCTTGTATTTACGATCCCGTGCATAATCTTAACAAAAACTACCAGACCCTAATGAATCCAAAATTGCAACACCAAGATAAACTGAAATAAAGTCTACAGCACAAAGATATTCTTCACCTAAGAAACTCAAATAAACCTCAGCAAACATATCTCCTTTTTCACAACGTTCCCCAGGTACTTCTCAGAAAAGACTAAGAAAACCTAGCAAAAAAGGGCATATAAAACTTGACACCAGAAATTCAGGAGTTAACAAAGGAAGTGGACGAAAAGGCTGTCACGTGCCTATTTTTTCCCATCTACCGTTTCATTATTAATTGTGTCTCTGACAGTCTGGTGCTCGTAAATAGTTTTGCATACCGTATTTTGTTCGTTGTAAATAGTGTTGCATACCTAGTAGTGATAGGATTTAATTATTAATGGCTGTGACATTTTTGTTAATTTTTGTGTGGATGGGCTGGCTATCAACACGGACGAGCGCGATTATGAGTTGGGAACATAGATTTGCAAAGGTTGGCTGACGTGTGTCCCGAGTCATTTTCTGATATCCGGCCTGGGAGTGAGGAATTGATATCAGTCGTTTGGGGTCAGTCGCCGAAGTCGGGTGAGAGTTTTTGGAACGATTTGATATTAACACGTGAGCAGAACTTCTACGGTTTTTTCTTTCATATCTGGCTGTATTTGGGCCATCTTAATTGGATTTTGAAGAAAAACCATTTAATTTTTAACTTGACCATTCTGTCGTGCCTTTGCGGTGGATATTTTGGATATTGGGGTCGAGTTAAAATGACCGCGTGCGGGATCTGATGGAGTGAAGCCATTGTTAAGTAGCAGGTGCTGTTCCATAATTCAAACCGGCCCAGGAGTAGGCCACAGGATTAGTGAATTCGTGTATCCAAAGGTTACAAGTGATTTATTTTAGTATATTTAAACGACGTGACTTATTTTTGACACCAAGATTAAGTTTTGTTTTAATTTATTAATATGGTACACTGTTGAAAACTATTTATTGCATTGGATAATATGCCAAGGCCGAACTTTGATTAAAATAATATTCTCAATAGTTCTTTGTGTCCAAGTAAGAACGTTTATTCATACTTATTTGTAAAAATCCTACAATATTGCTATTTTGAAGGACAGCCATCGTAAAAAGAATTATTTTTAAAATAAGCTCGATTGTTTTAACAGTGTAAATCTTTAAAAATACTACTTGGTGTTTCTGTTTCTTGGATCATCGATGTAACAGTGGCGTCTCAATGAAGTTTTTAATTGGTTACATAGTATTGAGTTTAATTTTATCAACTTATCAGTTATTATGTGCTTGATCTAAGTGTTTTCAATAGTTTAAAAGTAACAAATTATTTTCATTAAATTTGTACCTGCTCCAAGTTGAATCTGAATTTATACATTACTGAATATACTTTATGTAGTTATTGTGAGGGTTTCAAATTATTATTTTTGTTGCAAGTCCATTTATTTTGTATTTTTTTTGTTAATCTTTTGCTATCAGGAATTCTATATAAAACCAATTATTTTTGAAATTTTAAATATTGTGAACATTTTTTTTTGTTGTTTTTAATTCTCTTTTGTACATCATTAGGTTTTTATTATTGTCTGAAAGATTGTTATAATTAAATTAAATATTATTTTAAGAAAAGTGTATTAAATTCGTTTAATCCACTTTACAAAAATACAGAATTTGTTGTAAGAAATCAGAACATCATTTTTACTTAATTAATATATTGCAGGAATTGTAAACATAGTTTTATTTATCTAGTTCACCATAATTGTTTGTTGTTTATCGTGTGCTCTGCTAGTGCCTACAAGACCTAGGGGTTTCCGGCTTGTACCGTCTAAGTCGGTGGCGCGGCTCACTTTTATATATTTTTTTCTTCTACCCTCTACGGCTGAGCTCGGGCATAATTTGCCAGTAGAGAGACCACTGGCAGAGTACTCTTTAGAGAACGAAAAAGACATCGCAAGGCATGGAAGGAAAGAGAAAAGTTAACAAAGAAGGGTAAACCAGAAGATCTTTGTCGATGAAGAAACTCACAATGTTGATGACGATGAATATGCTGGCTGTTTATACTGCAACGATCTGTATTCGCGATCAAAATCAAAAGAGGCATGAATTTCGTGTCAAACATGTAAATCCTGGTGCCACTGTGAGTGTGCGGGTGTTAACAAAAAAATAGAACTTTTTATACGTGAACTTTGCATGTGAAAACCTTGACATTTTTTATATTTCCTTTTTTTTATGAACGATAATTCCTTTTATTTTTGTTTTTTTTTTCAATTAAGAGTTGCTTCTTTATTTTTTTTTCTAGAGGTTTGTCACGTGCCTATTTTTTCCCATCTACCGTTTTATTATAAATTGTGTCCCTGATAGTCTGGTGCTCGTAAATAGTTTTGCATATCGTATTTTGTTCGTTGTAAATAGTGTTGCATACCTAGTAGTGATAGGATTTAATTATTAATGGCTGTGACATTTTTGCTAATCAATGGAGATGGAGTGGGGGTTTTTGTTATTAGATTTTGCCTTGATTTTTGGCCTCGATTGTCGTGTGTTGTCAGCTATATTATTGTTTGGTTTGCTTTTCTGTGTGGATGGGCTGGCTATCAACGCGGACGAGCGCGATTATGAGGTTGGAACATAGATTTGCGAAGATGGTTGGCTGACGCGTGTCCCGTGTCATTTTCTGATATCCGGCCTGGGAGTGAGTAGTTGGAGACAGTCGCTTGGTGTCAGTCTTGGGAGTCGGTAGTGAGGATTTTTGTGGTCGTCGTGTGATATTAACAAGTGTGCAAAACCTCTACGGTTTTCTCTTCATATCTGGCTGTATTTGGGCCATCTTAATTGGATTTTGAAGAAAAATCATTTGATTTTTAACTTGGCCATTCTATCTTACCTTCGTTGTTGATATTTTTGGTGTCAAGTTAAAATAACCGCACGCGGGATTTATTTGAGGGAAGCCATTGTTGGTTAGCACGTGCCGTTCCATAACCATCATCCATATCGACGATAAATTTCAGTGTTATAAAGACTTGCTTGGTGTTTTTAGCAGAAATTATTATGATAATACTACTTGGTGTTTCTGTTTCTTGGATCATCGATGTAACAGTGACGTCTCTATGAAGTTTTCAATTGGTTACATAGTATTGAGTTTAATTTTATCAACTTATCAGTTATTATGTGCTTGATCTAAGTGTTTTCAATAGTTTAAAAGTAACAAATTATTTTCATTAAATTTGTACCTGCTCCAAGTTTAATCTGAACGTATACATTACTGAATATACATTATGTAATTATTGTGATGGTTTTAAATTATTATTTTTGTTGCAAGTCCATTAATTTTGTATTTTTTTTTAATCTTTTGCTATCAAGAATTCTATATAAAACCAATTATTTTTGAAATTTTAAATATTGTGAACATTTTTTTTTGTTAATTCTCTTTTGTACATCATTAGGTTTTTATTATTGTATAAAAGATTGTTATAATTAATTTAAATATTATTTTAAGAAAAGTGTATTAAATTCGTTTAATCGACTTTACCAAAAATACAGAATTTGTTGTAAAAAAAAAAAATCAGAACATCATTTTTACTGAATTAATATATTGCAGGAATTGTAAATATAGTTTTATTTATTTAGTTCACCAAACTTGTTTGTTGTTTATCGTGTGGCTCTGCTAGTGCCTACAAGACCTAGGGGTTTCCGGCTTATACCGTCTAAGTCGGTGGCGCGGCTCACTTTTATATATATATATATATATATATATATATATATATATATATATATATATATATATATATATATTTTTTTTTTTTTTTTTTTTCTACCCTCTACGGCTGAGCTTGGGCTTAATTTGCCAGTAGAGAGACCGCTGGCAGAGTACTCTTTAGAGAACAAAAAAAGACGTGGCAAAAGGTCACACAATAACTGACAAACGAGAGGTGTGCACTTAAAGGCAAAAAGGCAGAAAGGCCTATGATGACATACCCGATATTTCTTCTTGCTTAATTTTTTTACAATAAAGTATGAAATGTACTGCGCCTCAGAGAAAACAGGCTACCCCAAAAATTTGTGAAATTAGCAATTCTTACTTATTTCTTATTTTTTAATTAAGTGAAATGGGTTAGTATGTATACTGAGAAGGTATACCAATCCTGTACAGAGGATGAACACATTTTCGGAACCTTGGAAACGATACAACAGTCAATTACTTGTCAAGCACCGATCGCCTGATTGAAAATTTCGACAACTGCATGTACGTTTATAGTGATTTAAAAAGTTTTATTTGTAACATTTATGGTGGTTTAAAGTTTAAAAAGTATCTTTGCAATAAAGTAGCCTTCACAGAGTTAAGTTTAAATCTTAACAATGGATGAAAATTATCGGAGAGCTTTTGAGATTGTAACATTGCTGGCAATTGGAACAAGTCAACGGGATAGAGCGAGACGTTAGTAGTTCAACAGTACAAAGAACACACCAGCTGTTTTTGGAGACCGGCTCTTACCAACGGCGGCCGTGTACGGGTGCAAAACCAAAATACAACAGTTCGGGAGGATCGCTTTCTCAAGATTGCTGCACTGCGAGACCGAAAGCAAACCGATAGAATGCTCCAAAGCGGCCTTCAGCAAGCTCATAGAACAGCAGTCAGCGTGTCCACTGTTCGACGACGGTTAAAAGAGAGTGGTTTGACAGCTTGTAGTCCAGCTACCCACACACACATACACACACACAGACTTAAATTTGTTTACGTCAGTGTCACAGAACCTAACGTTGTGTTGCGGATACTGATTGTTTCTATTCTCCAATAAAATTATTATAAAAGTTTAAACCATTATTGTATCTAATAGTACTTAAACGTCTTTGGTGTAAACTACGGATTCCCTGCCGGTTTGTTTTAGTTTCATTAATTTTGCCAGAATTTTCATCCTGAATTTCTTAATTTTAGAGAAAGTATTATTAGATGCAATGATGTCTCGTTCGTTAGTAATGAACGGGCTTTGCCTGTTAATCTTGTTTTTAAGAACTGCACAGCGATTTGTTCATTGTCTACCGCATGTATTTAAAGTAACTGTTCTTCGTCTACAAATGTTTGTAATTTTTTGAATGTGCTGTCAATGTCTGTGGAAATGATTTTGCTAGCTAGATTAAAAAATTCTACAGTGGTTACTTCCATATTGTCTAGTCCAGCTTACTGCAGCTCATAGAAGACGCAGACTTGAGTTTGCCCGTGAACACATGAATTGGACAATTGATGACTGGAAAAAGGCCTTGTTCACGGATGAGTCTAGAATGTGCCTTTATGGTACAGTTGGAAGAAATAAGGTGTAAGTACAGAAGAGCCAGAGAACGTTATGCTGCTTGTACTCGGTTACCAAGGGTTGCTTATGGGGGTGGCTCAGTAATATTTTGGGCAGGTATTTCTTTCGAGGCGCACACGGATCTCGTCGTGATTGACAGAGGCGCACAAACAGCACGACGATATATTGCAAAGATCCTAGAAGACTATGTGCTACCATATGCAGGGTTTGTTGGTAAAGGTTTTCTGCTAATGCAAGATAACGCGCGACCGCACATGACAAAAATGATAACGGAGTACCTTGAAGAGATTGGTATTGCAAAAATGAACTGGCCCGCTCAAAACCCAGATCTAAATCCTATTGAGCATATTTGGGACCACCTCAAAAGGCGTGTATGGCGTAGTATACCTGCACCAGCACCATCCGTGAAGAGCTCCGATTGGCCCTTATTGAGGAATGGACGAATTTTCATCAAGCAAACATTCAGAATGTGCTGCGTTCTATGCCCACTCGTGAGAAGTGTCATCCAGAATCGCCTTATTGAAGAGTGAATTCCGTTATTTCTTGTCTCCTGAGTTCAATTATTGTTGTGTCAACTGAATGTGTTATTTTTCAATAAATTAATTATTTTTCAAATGTTTGCTTACTTTCTGTTTGTAACCCGTATAAACATCATGTGACATGCTAAATGCACTATTGAATAAATACACAATAAATTTATTACAACAAAAATAAACTAAATTTACAAAATTGGATAATTTTGAAATATTTTGGGGTAGCCCGTTTTCTCTGACGCTCATGGTATATTGAAATGTTCTTGACTTACTTTCAATGTAAATGCTTTAGCATACCTAAGTTACCCACAAGTTTTTCCCACACCTCAAGATATGTTGCCAAAATTAACCAAAAGTTAAGTATGCCATCATAGGCATGTTTCCCCTACGTGCTAATCCATTACCTAATTTACCTACAATAAAGAAGGGTAAAAATGAAAGTAAGACAGCATTTACTAAATGGTTTAATTATTTTTACATTATGCAAAATTGTTTTAAATAATTCAATTCCATTGTTATGATGCTTTAACTAGTTTTCTTACCAGTAACTTGAAATAGACAAAAATCAATTCGTTTTAAAAAAATGATAACATTATTACATTGTGATGTTTACAATGTTCCTTACACGAAAGTAAATATTCAAAGTTTTTTCCTAAAATATGTTACGGTAGCGTTGGTTATGAATTAATGAATAAAAGTAGGTAATCAAAAACTAAAACATTATGTTTTATCTAAAATAGATCAGATTTATTAAAATGCATCTGGAACCACTACTAATCCCGGTTGTTAAATAAAATATGCTGGAATTAGTTATTTAGCTACTTTTATACAAATATTAAAAGTTTTTAATTGTGCATTTTATGCGCGTGTAACATTTGCAGGAGCATCTTCCACAATGACATAGCAAAGAGGTGCAACTCTTAAGTTAAAATAATTTTATTTTTAAAAGCTTGCTTTGTTTTAAAAATACATTTTTTTAAAATATTCCTAATATTTCCTTTGAAGAATTATAAAATATCAATTTATAACATCAACATTGTTATTATGGGCATTATAACGAACTTCAGAATATACAATAATAATTGTTTAGTGACTAAAATATAAATATAATAATTAAATTTAACTCAAACATTATAAAATTAACAACAAATGTAACATTTTGGACCTATCCCTTATTGACCATGACAGTCTTTTGTATTCTTTGAAGAAAACTAAAAAAAAAGAATGTATTAATAAACATAAATGATTATATTGTTAAATAATATATCTGAGTTCATTTTTCATTTCCATAAGTTATACACTTTAGTCAACAATGTCAACTTTTTTTATTATCTTATTTACCAAGTATGAAATATATTTTTTTTAAATAAGATTTCCCTTTTTTACCACTCTTTCCCCTATTTTTGGTTGATTTTTAGATTGGATTAGATTTATAAAGGGCTAACGGGCTCTAGTAGCCTCCACATTGCGATCTTTGCAGATCTACTGTGAGTTCCCGTCCTTATTACTAGTCTCCATAGGCCGGATCTCGGTTCTTTCATATATTGAGAAGGTTGTGGTTCTCCGATAGTAGCTCAGTAAGTGTGCAAAGGTTTCATAATCTTTTTGACAGAACTTGCATATGGTTGTGTCTGCCAGTACAAATGTTGTTCGTGTGTTTGTTAAGTCTACATTGCCCTGCTAGAAGCCCAACCATGATCTTGGTTGATCGCCTATTCTGACTTAGTAGGAACTTCGCGAATTTTGGCGATGGTTCTTTAATGAACCATTTGGCCTATCTCATTTTCGGCACCTATCTTATTCCTTTATTCTCGATATTGCTTTTTTATTTTTTTCGCGCCACTCTCTTTATTTCTACGAACGCGACGTTCATGTTTTGATTTTAATACTATGTTTCTGTCCAGTCGTTATCATTTTTAATAATGAGACTAGTTTTAAAATACATATTTTAGTCATTCGAAGAACAGCAGAAAACGAATTAAGAGTTAGAGTTCAACATTCATTTACGGCCGCTCTCAGTTTTTGTTCTTTCGCAGAAAGTGGGCATCAGTCCTATCTTCGTAAATAAGTTGTTAAACCACTGTACGCTTATTCTATTACATAATTGTGTTTACTCTCATACTATATTCCTGTGTTCGCAAAAATATTAACGAAAGCAGTTGCAGCCGATTCTATGTCACATCCAAAAGGGCAGGAGTTCATACTTGGAGCGAAAACGGTCGATCGTGGACACTCACGGTAGGGATTCCTATATTACTTGCATTGGAACCAACGAGTGACTCGGTTAGAAAAAATGAAGAATAGTGAGATAAGGGAACGCTATGGTGTAAAAGAAGGTGTTGTTACAAAGATAGATAAAGGAATGCTTAGATGGTTTGGACACGTAGAGAGGATGTATAACAGAAACGAAACAGATTTATAATGCGAATGTGAATGGGCAAGTCAGTAGAGGTCGACCTTGGTGAACATATCTCGATCAGATCGACATTGTTTTGAAGAAAGGCCAGGTCAAGAGTACCAACAACCGATCCGACGAACATGTATGAGAGCACAGATGAAAATAGAAGAAGCGAAATATGTTTGTAAGAACCGTAGCAAGTGCAAGGAAGTGATCTCTGCCTACCCTTACGGGAAAAAGGCGTGACTATATGTATGATTGGAAATAACGAACATTCATCTTATGGTAATAAGTCCCTTTTTATTATGGCCGGTTACATTATTTCTAGCCTATTCTCAAATATACAGTCCACACTAAATCTCGGTGGTTACGTTTTTCTTGGATTTACAACCCTTAAGAGTTATCCAACAATCCTTTAAACCACGGCGCTTACATACTGTTGTAAATTTTTCGCACTGCTTTTAATATATCTAATGGGAGCGTATCGTGCCTCTTCATTGCACTTGTAACTCAGTTTATTCTAATTGCCCAACTCTTGTAGGGTGTCCAAGCGATTCAAGACAAGTTTGGAATTAACTTGGCTGTATTTAGCGATATTCTCTTTCTTAGTAAATCCTTTGTGCAGTGACGTATTGCTGCAACTTCTACCTTAAATATTGTTACGTCTTTTTTTTTGGTTGAATTTGTGGGGGGGGGTTTAAAGCGGCTTTCATACGAGGGTGAAATATCTGTAGGAATCGGGGGTTTATACTTTCCCTTTTTCTACATGGGAGAAATGATTACTCAACTTCGATATAGTGGACTGGAAGTAATCACAATTTGGCTGGTTTTTATTTACCACAAAATGTAGGTATTTCTATCTTCAAAAACACAATGCACTTGTACCGACTAGTGAATTACTGCAAGCAATGAAATTAATTCAAAGCCGTGGAAATGTAGGAGTTTAAACTAACTAATGAAAAGAAATTTAACGAATACAACTTATTGCAAAAAGCAAGCGAGGTAATCGCCGTGGAAAAATGAACTGTATGACAGCCGCTCGCTACTGTTGCGTCAAATCGAGACATCGCGAGTTCTGCCGGGGCAAAACGGTTTTGAGACATTGGCGTCGTAAAGGATTAAAGTTAGAATAAATAAAATTTAAAACAAAGTGTTGCGATCTGTGATCACAACAATATCTAATCTAAGTGATAGATTGTAGATTGTAGGGGCGGTCGTGAATAACCCTTAATCTATTCGACGCACAGGACATTTAAAGATTTTGGAAAATATTTCCCTAAATTCCATGTCTAAGCCGACAGATTTTGTGCCAGTTAGGTACGACTTCGAAATGAAGTTTGAAGTGATCATAAAGAACCAGTTTGCACAGAAAACGGACCTCAACTAGGAAGGGATGCTGTAGTGTGGTACACTGATGGATCCAAGATGGATGAAAGGGTTAGAGTGGGCGTTACAGGGCCGAATTTTAGGCTCTCAAAACCCCTTGGTAACACCCCAACCATCTTTCAAGCAGAATTACATGCCATAGAGATATGTGCCCAGGAGTGCATCGAAAGAAACACCCAAAGGGCAGAAATCTTTATTTTATCAGATAACCAGATAGTCTGAAGTCATACACTTGTGAGTCTAAGCTGACTTTGCACTGTAAACAGTCCCTGAGACAACTGGCAGCGAACAATCAGGTTACTCTGATGTGGGTTCCAGGTCGCAAGTGAGTTAAAGGCAACGAAGAAGCGGATTGCCTGGCCAAAGAAGGGGCAAATACACAATCTAAGTGATAACTTAAAGAGTTAACTTACTTTTATTTTTTAGAGAATAATCCTTTTTCGAAAAAATTCTTTGCTGCATCCACTGTTTCGTCTAAGTCTGCATGCATTTTTTTATTACTTTCTTCCGCTTCTTGTTTCAAATCGTGCCGTGTGTTATCGAGAAATTTCTCTGCGTCTTGCATTTTGTTGCCGTAGACCTTGCCAGACTCTGTTAGTTTATCGTCTATATTGCGACCCAACTGTTGAAGTCCATGCTAAAATTAAACATATTAAAAAATACCAATATAACTAACACAAGTAAACAAATTATATACTATGCAAAACAATTATTATTAACAATCTATGTTTTTGCAACTTTAATTTTGGTAAAACTAATTTAGACTGTCAGTGTGCGTCAGGGTGCGACCTGAGAGGTCCACACGACTAACTTTTCAGTGGAAAGAATACAAAAATACCACATGTTTTGTTGTTATAATTATTATTATTAAAATTAATATCAAAACGATTTCAAAATGTTTATAACAAATTATAATTGTCATTAACAATATTCTGTTTATGTCAACCGTATTTTTTCAAACTTTTTCTTATCATTTCATAAGCGCAAGCTATTTTCAATTGTTTATAACAATTGAATTTTTTTTTAATTATTATGATTGTCGACGGGGCGAGCAAAGAGTAATGAGGAGTATTGGAGGCTTACGGACATGGTGCTGTCCGCCTCTCTGTAAGATCTCGCCGTGCGCTTCGATGGAGATGTTGAAGTAGTACGATAGCTGTTAAGGTCGCTGATTCAATTATTTCTACCTATCATAAGTTGCCGAGGGTTGTGGATCATCGCAGTGGTAATTTTGATTTATTACACGTGTATTCGTTTTCATTGAAATAAAACACTATATAATTTCCATTTATAGTATATTGAACTTGATACATGGAGACGAAATTTTGTCTCACACCGTAACATGAATAATTGTACAATTTCGGTCTCATAATCGTTAGAATCTTTTCACTGGTTGTCGACTTGAAATAAATGTAATCCATAATCGGATTCACATGTTACTGTTTAACTGAAGTCATGAAAATTTGATTAAAACTAAAATAATGTGTGCTACCATGCAACGGCGGGGTTCAACGATGATGTTCTTTGCTCGGAGGTCAGGATGCAAGAAGAGTGGAAGGGTTAAGTGCAGCTTCGCCCTTCTTTTGGCGCTCAAAGTCTGCGCTCTTATTGGTCCACGCATATAACGGTCTTTTGCACGCGGCGTTTGCTAACACGTGCAAAGTGGATGATAGTGTGTCGGCGTCTGAGCCGTATTAAGGGGGTTTAAGTCAAAGAATTTCTTGGAGAGAAATTCTACTGTTGAATTCACGAATTTTCAGCAATGATCAATAGTAACAATATTCAATTGTTATAAGCAATGCTTGATTATTACTAACAATAATTTTTTACTGTTATAGCGCCTTCAATGCTATTTTCTCAATACCAGTTTAAAATTCTCCAATACTTATTTTCGTTTTCTAAAACTATCTCTTTTTATAAAATAGGTATTGTCATCATATTTTTCATACAAATATTCCTAACATGCAATAATCATATTATTCAAAAGATGTTAAAATTCTGTATTAAAAATAGTGTAATTTATAAATTGCAAAATTCAGGTAGTTTACCATTTTTTTCAGTTTTTTGATTCTCCATAAAAAACAGCTCAACCGATTTTGCTGAAAATCTAATAAGTTTTAAGTTACGTAATTATGCGTCGAATCCAATAGGTCACACATGCAGACGCCACGTACACGCACACGCACTCACACAGACGTCCACTCAAAAACTATTGTATTCGACTCTGGGGTCCTTGAAATGTGGAGATATGTCAAAATTCGGGATTAGCAAAATCGGGCCCATTACTATAACTTCCCACTGGGAAGTTAATAAAAATAAGCGAATAAAATAAAAATAAAACAATACTCACTTCAATGTCTTGTTTCTTTTGGTTAGCCAAATCATTTCCTTGTAACGTTGTGTTAACAAAAGCATTTTGAATGTTGTGCCCAACTTCTTTTAATTTATCGTGAGTTTCATTTATAGCTGTACTTGACTTATCTATAAAATTAAATAATTTAAATTACTTTGTAGTAAAATGTAAAGGTATTTCTCACCTTGAATAGATTGTTTTACATGTTCAGCATCCTTTACGACTTCATGTATTTTATTGTCAACAGTTTTAGAGACATTTTGTACATTTTCTGTGGTTTTATGTGCAGCATCTTCAAGTTTGTTGTCAATACCCTTAACAATACCTTTCGCACCATCATTAGTACGATGTGCTACATTTTTGGCATCTTCAGCTATATTATGCGACATATTTTGGGCAGCTTCTGCAGATTTCGCTGCTGAATCTTGAGCTCCTTGTACAGCATCCTTAAGTTTATGGTTCATATTCATCAATACATTTTGAGCTCCTTCGACCGTTCGTCGGGCGGAACTTTTGGTTGCGTCTTCAGTTTGATGAAGAATATTGTCCATATTTCGCGTCGCGTTGTGTGCTAATATTTTAGAACCTTCAATCGTTTTTTGTGTAGTATTTTGTACACTTTCGAATGTATCCTTAAGCTTATCATCGATATCTTTCGCTACGTTCTGTGCACCTTCATATTTTGTTTTTAAGGCATTTTGGGCTTCTTCTGTTGTTTTTTGTAGAGAATTATCAATACTTTGGACCGTATTATATGCTGAATTTTTAGTTTTTTCAGCTGCATCGTGAGCTCTCTGTGAAGTTTCTTTGAGCTTTGTATCAAAACTTTTTGCCGCAGTTTGCGCTCCTTCCACTGTATTTTGCAGAAGGTGTTGGGCACCTTTAGCAGTCTTTTGGGCAGAAAATTGCGCTTCCCCTACTGTTTCGTTCAGTTTGTCTTTAACTTTACCAGCTACGTTTTCGACATCTTCAGCTGTGGATTTAACTTTACTATCAATATTTTTTCCAAAAGCTAACGCTCCTTCGGCTGCCTTATTTTTTAAATTATGAACGCCATCTTTCGTAATTTGTATATTATTTTGTGTCACATCTACTGTTTTATGCAATGCGTTATCAATTCCTTGGGCCGCATTTTCCAAAGTTCGTTTCAATTTATTATCAACATTTCTTTCAACATCAACAGCTTTTTCAGCTATATTGTGTGCTATGCTTTGAGTACCTAACATTGTTTTGTGTAATGCATTATCAATGTCCTTGGATGTATCGTGCGCTACATTCTTGGCACCTTCAACAGTTTTTTGCATTGCTTCATGACTTCCGTGTACAGTGTCTTTAAGTTTGTTGTCAATATTTTTTCCCACATTCAATAAACCTTTAGTGGTGTCTTGTACAAAGCTTTGGGTATCATCGACTACTTTTTCTGCAGTTTTATGCATTGCATTGTCAATACTGCTGGCTGTATTTTGTGCGGTGCTTTTGGCGGCTTCAGTTGCTTTTTGGACAGCGTAATGAGCTTCGTCCTTAGTTTCTTGCACTTTGTCATCGATACTTCGTCCTAAATTTTGAAGATTGGCCGCGGTATTGTGGGCCAAGTTTTGTGCGACATCTACTGTTTTATGTAACGCAATATCAACACCCTGAGCAGCGTCTTTCGTTTTTTCAACAGTTTTTTGTGCGGTCTTCTGAGCTTCCTGAGCCGTTTCTTGAAGTTTGTTATCGATACTCTTTCCAAAGTTTTGAAGTCCAATGGCTGGAATATGTGCAACGTTTTGAGCTACCTTTTGAGTATCTTCTGCAGCTTTGCGTAATGATTTTTCCAAAGGTTGTTGTATTTCAGACTGAACGACTTGTACGGATCCTTTAGTTTTATTATCGATTTCTCGTGCTACATTTTTAACTCCTTCAGAGGTTTTTTGAAGACCGTTTTCGACATTGTGACTAAGATTTTGATCTAGTCGGTGTAATTCATCAATAAAGGCTTTTCTTTCAGCTTCTTTATTACCTACAGCGTCGTGAATATTGTGACCGACATCTTGGATTCCGGCAGCAATATTTCGACCTTCTTTACGAACATTTTCCCCAACAAGATGTAATTGGTTATCCAGGTTTTTTTCGAGTTGTTGGACACCGCCTGCCATAGCATTTATTTGAGATTTAGCAGCCGCATTTACATCACAAAGTTTGTTGTCGATGTTTTGTCCTGATCTGCGTAACGTGTCTGCTAATTCTTTCCTTTTAGCTTCAGCAAATTCTTCTGTCTCCTTTACTCTCTGAGCAACCTGCTCTTCTGTTTCTCTCCATTTTTGTTCGGCTGTTTGTACGGTATTTTTGGCCGCGTTTTCAACTTCACTAATCTTTTCATCGGCAGCTTTTTTCGTGCCAGAAATATATTCTTCAGCTTCTTGCGCTTGTTCTTCTGCAGCATTAACGTTCTGGTTAAGAGCGTTTTTGGCATTTTCGGCTTCTTCAACTAAAAAAAAAGTATTAATGAAATATCTGCAGAGATTTTTTCTCAGTGAGATAAACTAAGAAAATTATTTTATATTATAAATATTATTACGTTTTTGGACGATTATAAAAAAGCCATAAATATTAGTCCGTATCAGACACAAACTACAAGACAACTATTTACTTTAAACTTTCTCAGTTTACTTCCAAATCTGAACGATCTCAACACGGCAATATACGCGCTTAAGTAGCCCAAAAGGATAATCAGGAAAATTCCAAAATAGCTCGATTCTCTGAAAGCAATGACAAATAACTTTTTCTGATCTCTTTAAAAATCTTACGAAAATTGAATACTACTAAAGCCATCTGTTGGTGTTTCTGTGGACCTTTCTTAGCGTCGATTGTGTGCTAGTTTCTTATCTTTATTTTTATTATACAGGTTGTCCTGAAAAAATTGGTCATAAATTATATCACATATTCTGGGGTCGAAAATAGGTTGATTGAACTTCACTTACCTATACAGGGTGTCCCTGAAAATAGTGCGTTCCCTGAAAGGAGGTGTAGAATGAATAATTGGGAACAAAAAATTCTTATAAACTTTTTTTCTTAAGTCATCCGTTTTCCCAAAAATTGAGAACAAAATGTTTGATTTAAATGTAGGTTTAGCAACCACGCGTTGTACTCTAGTAAATAAAAAGTTCACACAAAAAGTACCACCGATAAATTAATTAGTTATTAAATGTTACTCGCAAGAATACAACAGTCGTAATTTTTGTTAAAATGCCTGCGTTTTCCATTCGCGAATATCACGATATATTATTTACATACGAAAATACGGTAATTCTAATGCAGCTGTTCGGCTGTATACAGAACGTTATCCTCAACGACAATGTCCTAATGCCCGCAGTTTTGTGAATGTGTCGCAAAGGTTATTGGCTACGGGTTCTGAGGTACCTAAAAAAACGCAGAAGACGAAATCATGGATATTGTCATAATCCCTAATCTTATTAATTCACAAGGCATACGTAAATAATACAATTTATTTAATTATTTTCCATCCCGTATAACAGATATTCCAAACAGGTATCTACTGAAGTAAATAATGTACTACTTTTTAAAGTCAATTAAAAAAGTTTACAAGAAGCACCAGATTTTTTGCTTCGATTCTAAGTGACTCACTATAAACATATTGCTATAAACATTTATAATTAACCTTGACAACGATCAATGAAGATGTACTTTTATTTCAATAAACAGTTAAATTAAAAACTTTAGAATTAAACACGAAACTAAATTCATTTGACGTTTCGATTTATTTAACTAAAAACCATTTTTAAAAATTGTACTAATCGGCATTTTGCTTAACAAAGTGATGTTAAAAGTACATCTTTAATTAGATTTAAGGGCCAGATTTTATTCTCAATAGAGTCATGTCATGACTCATTATACTAAACAAATAGATTATTTTCGTATAGAGGTGCGGCGTTGCCGGAGTTAACTGAATTTTTGTAGACAATAATATTAAGGTATAAATATTGTAATTGTTTTTTTTCAAACCGTTGAAAAAAATGTTATAAGACTTTTTTACTCTGCATACTGTATTATGTCTTGTGTCTAAAGAAACGCACTATTTTCAGGGACACCCTGTATACAAGACTGCACACAAATACTAGTATACGATAACCAATAAATCGGAAATAGTTGCATTTTCAGAGTGGATCAACACCTCATTTACTCCCATTTTTTTTAAAGGTAATAATTTAACAAAATATGTAATGCCATTGGAGTCAAATGTCTTTTCTTAAACTTTTTTGTCTCTTTGTATTTCTTGGTAAACACGTTAGTTTTTAAGATACAGCCAGCCTAATAAATGTCAATTTCAAAATATTGAATATTGAAACTCTATATTTTCACAAATATTGAAAACATCTTTATTATTAAATAACAATTTATAAACAACCAAGTGTTCAATATGACCTTCTCCTTCCTGTATACAAGTCTACAACGTTTCAATAAGGAATACCGAATGTTTTGAAAGATTTAATGTTTTTGCCGAAACTCGTTAGCATCGGTTACTCATTTGATCCTCACTGGTTACTTCCATAGAATAAAATTTTTCCTTCATATATCCCCAGAAACAAAAATCTAATGGATTTAGACATGGACCGCGCGGTGGCCATTCAATTAGTGCATCTGGCCCCCCTTCCTAACCAACGTCCTGGATATTCTCAAAATAAAAAAACTCTAGCGGCATTACTAAAATGTGGTAGCGCACCATCTTGCATAAACCACATCTGTTGTCTAATGGCTGATGGGACATCTTTCAAGTAAATTGGTAGATCATTTTGTAAAATTTGCTGGAAGGAAACACTGGCCCTATCAAATGGTTATCGATTATTCCAGCCCAAACGTTTACTCTGAAATTAATCTGATAATGACGCACATTTTCAACTTTGGGATTTTTATCGGCCTAGATATGAGTATTATGGTGATTCGTAACTCCATTTAAGGTCAAAGTAGTTTTTCTCAGCTGCCAGCTTAGGTTTGAAGAAGTGCGCCCTTAGTGCGATGTGGCCAGTGAGCAGGCTAAGCGTGCTGCTTAGCCTACTCCGGGTTATCGTCCAGAGTGCGACTGCCCTATTCTGGTGAGGTTTTTTCATCAGCTGTCTTGATGTTCTGCAGCCAGTATTTGCATTCCAGTGAGCGATATGTTCTTGCTCAACGATTAGTTTCAATCCATGTTACGCTTCGGCAATTGGCAATCTGACCAACTGCCTTCTTGGTTCTACCAGGGTCCCATTTCTTGCCAGTTCATCGGCTACCTCATTGCTATTTATCCCCGTGTGCACAGGAACCCATATAAGAGTGACCTTATTTACAGTCGCTAATTCAGTGAGGGCCTGCATGCAGTCCCACACCACCGATGATGTTGTGGTACAACTCACGACGGCCACAATGGTCGCGCAACTGTCAGTGAGAATATCAATCTCCCTGTTGGTCACTCTGTTTTCTGTCAGGTGCGTAGCATACCTGAGTATGGCATAGATCTCAGCCTGGAAGACCCAGGCGTTTTTCCCCAGGGATAGGCTTTCCTGTGGTTGCAGGATGCTCCAAACACACCTGCCCCGTAGCGTCCCTAGTACCCTGATCCGTCTGTGTACCATCGTTTCACTCCTGGGCTGGTCAATTGTGTTTTCTTTAACCAGTCTTCCCTGGTTAGTATTTTTGTTAATAGTTTTTTCCTATAAAGGTCTTTTTCGGAATCTTGTCCTATTTATTGTGAATGGGTGTTTGTGGATAGCCTCGATCTTGGTGTGACCAATCCCGTTGCTCCTTTACCCACCCTGACACTTTAGTCTACATGAAGTGTTCCTGGCCCGATCTTTTATCAGAAGATCCAAAGGTGGTAAGTTGGGGGCTATTTGTAGTCCCTCTATAGGAGCTGTGTTCATATCCCCCGTTGCAGCCCGCAAAAATTTTCCTTGCAGACTTCTTAACAGGTTCACAGCCCCGGTCCCTTCCATCTTTGGCCACCAAACTACTGCTGCGTACGTTAGTGGCGGTAGTAATACCGCCAGATGTAACCACAGGCTTACCCTCGGTTTTAGACCCCAGGGTTTTGCCATGGCTCTCTTGCATGCCCACAGTGAGGCATACATTTTATTTCTGTGAAGTAACTGCTTCTTAACTGTTCTCCCTACCTTCATACGAGGTACTCCTAATTTAGCGGCTACATTTATCATGCTTGTGTCCGGGAGCTCGTCAGTTCCCGGTATTGCGATATTGGGTTCGATGATTTTAAAACACTTTGTACAAAAACTAAACAATTTATTTTAATCTTTCTATTCAACAAATTCTTACTTGATAAATCACTTGGATAATTACAAAACTTCATACTTTCTATATCAATATCACTTTCTCAATTTACTTCAAAACTTAACTTAAAACTCGATCGGCGACATTCCTTTTATATAGACAAACAAACTATTCGAGAATGGGGACGTCTATTCGGGAGTTTTTCAAATATTGGCGATATTAAATCATCCGCTCATTTTTTGTCACCCAAAAAAAAACCGCGCCGTTGTCTCGAGCGAAATAATAGGACAGGGGCGGATTTATCGATCAGCTACGATCCGTAACACTATTATATCATCTTCATTCGCAAGGTCTTTTGAACGACCACTATTACCGACAACTTGTTTTTTAAACTGCCTGCTTCTCTTAAATTTCTGTCATAAGTCAGGAAAATACGCCTATCTGGTATATTTCTATTACATTCCTTTACATTAACTTAATTAGAATCGAGTGAAGCATTTAAAATGCCCTACGTAATATAGGTCTAGATGGCAAGAGCTTAACATTAATCAAAAACTTATACCGGTACCAAGTGGTCAAAATTCGATTAGAAGGCGAAATTTTTAACAGCATAAATATTGGGAAAGGAGTGCCTATTGGCACCCATGTTGTTCACTCCATATTCCGAGCTTTTGTTCAACGAGAAAAAAACAAAAATAATGGTAATACAGAGGAGACAGATTGTACCTATACCCTTTATTAGAAATAACAACATATTACAAGTTAACCATCATAAATACTTGGGATGCTGGATAGACGGCCAATCAAACCCAGAAAAAGAAATAAATTCCAGAATTGCACAAGCCAAAATCAACTTAACAAAAATACGAAGCCTTCTTTGCGATTCACATCTCGACATAAACCTAAGGTTAAAGTTAGCAAAATGTTACATATGGTCAGTCCTTCTGTATGGAGTAGAGACATGGACCTTAAAAATAACGAGCGTGTATAAATTGAAAGCTTTCGATATGTGGGTCTATCGACGCATACTAAAAATACCATGGACGCAACAGTGCGGAATGAAGAGGTCTTACGCAGAGTGAACAGAGACGAGAGCTTCTCCAGGTTATCAAGCGGAGGAAGATAGCATACCTGGGCCACTCAATCTCAAGTATTATATTCCCCAGCTTATAATTACAGGTAAATTAGAGGGGAAAAGAAGGGTAGGCAGAAATAAACTATCATGACTGCGAAACATAAGATATTGGACAGGTCTGGACTTTGAGGACTTGATAACAACGGCTGAGGATAGAGAGGAGTTTGCTGTTGTAGTCGCTAACCTCCATTAGTGGAGATGGCATCCAAAGAAAAAGAATTAGAAAATGAAAATAAAATTAACACTTACAACCGCTATTTTCATAAAACTAAGTGCATATCTGCCATTTCCGAGAAACTGTAATTATTTATTTTAAGTTATTATGTATAAGTAATAATACAATTTTGTCAAACTGTCAACAAAGCAAACAACAAATACTTTGACAGTAATCAGTCAGAGCCCACTCAATAGTAGGTAATGTATTCTACATAGTAGATATACGAAATTAACTTGTACAAAAACATTAATAAAGAATGTATATTACATTAGATTTTTATTATTTTATAAATGGTAATTAAATAATTTAATATTTGTAAAAATGTAGAGTTTAAATATTCAATATCTTAAAATTGACGTTTTAAGGTGTAGCTGTATCTTCAAAACTAAAATGTTTACCAAGAAATACAAAGAGACAAAAAAGTTAAAGAATAGACGTTTGATTTCAATGAAATTCCATATTATGTTAAATTATAACCCTACAAAAAATTGGGGGTCAATGGGGTGTTGGTCCACTCTGAAAATCCATAATAAATAAAAATAATTAAATGCCACTATCTCCAATTTATTGTGTTTTAAAGCAATTAAAAAAAGTTAATTTCAATTCTTAACTAAATCACCCTGTAACATTTTTCGTGTGCTCTTTTGTTTCATTACTATTTGGAAATATTTTAACTATATAATCCTGAACTTAAAATATGAAGATTTAACCAAAATCACCTGGATAAAATGTGTCTTCTGTCCGAGTTACAGGGTGTTTTATTTGAAAATTTAAAAATTATTTGTGCCCAATACTTTAAAACTATTTAAAGTATTATTGTCATATTTGGTGGGGAGTGTAAATACTATACACCCTACTAAATTATGTTAAATGAACGTTTCTGGCTACTACCAGATGCGTACGACAGGGGCAAGTGACTGGTTGATCCCTCCCAAATTCTACGCCAATGGCGCAATTGCAATTTTATCACAACTTTTTGATTTTCCAATAATTTCTACTTAAATATTGTACCTTCTCTCCATGGCGATAAATTTATTATCTTTCGAGATATTTCGTGTTAAACATGAAGCTGCACAATTATTTTGATTACAATGTGTATTAATTATGTCGGTGTTTTGGGTCATTTGATTACATTTATTGCGCGATTAAAACTTCAATCTTTATCAACAAAAAAACATAATTTTATATATCAAATTTTTTTCAACGAATAGATGCATCAAACAATTAAAAACAAATTGTGGTTTTGAAAATGTTACAATCTAAAAAAAGAACTATTTTATTAAGAAGAAAATATTAAAAAGCACATAAACAAAATTTAGAAACGTTTTGTAAAAAATGTTCAGTGTGATCCCCGTTTACCTTAATAAGTTTATTTATTTTTTCGCTAAACGATCCTCTAGTTTTAAAAAATATGTTAAATTAAATATGTAAAATTAGCGGAATTACAATTTATCTAAATAAAATGGAGAAATGATTCAAATCGCATTTATTTATGATTTTGATATTGTAAATACATCTATTCGTTGAAAAATATTCGATAAAT
This sequence comes from Agelastica alni, assembly GCA_950111635.1. NCBI lineage: Eukaryota > Metazoa > Arthropoda > Insecta > Coleoptera > Chrysomelidae > Agelastica > Agelastica alni. The sequence continues at coordinate 21,923,877 of OX467709.1, read as the reverse complement.
AAAATTATGTTTTTTGTTAATAAAGATGCAATTAAATGACCCAAAACACCGAAATATCTCGAAAAATATCGCCATGCAGAAGGAGTACAATGTTCAGGTAGAAAGTATTGGAGAATCAAAAAATTGTGATAAAATTGCAATTTCGCCAGTGGCGTAGAATTTGGGAGGAATCAACCAGTCACTTGCCCCTGTCGTACGCCTCTGGCAGTAGCCAGAAACGTTCATTTAACATAATTAAGTAGGGTGTATAGTACTTACACTCCCACCAAACATGACAATAATACTTTAAATAGTTTTTAAGTATTGGGCACAAATAATTTTTAAATTTTCAAATAACACACCCTGTAACTTAGACAGGAGACACATTTTATCCAAGTGATTTGTGTTGAATCTTCATATTTTGGGGGATTGAAATATTGAAATATTTTCAATTAGTAATGAAACACCCTGTATACAAAAGAGCACACGAAAAATGTTACAGGATGACCACCCTGTATATATAAATTCAGCATCAGTTTGTTTGTGTCCGCACAGTAGTCGATGGATGACTTGAAATTTTTACGCAACGTTGCATTTTAATAGGAAAGTGTTTTTATATACTTTTTATTCCGAAGTTCCGACGGAAACGGACAATTCCTAGCATTTTGCGAGGTTTAGATAAAAGCAATTTTTAAAACAAAAGAATTAAAAATGATTTCTCATGCTAAAGATTCATAAAAGGGAGTATTTAAAAGGATTTTAAGGATAAAAAATAATTTAATAGGATTGAAAATTCAATTATTTTAAATACTTTTTAAACCTTTTGTTTTATTAGGGATATCTGATAAATGACTAAATACATGGTGTTTCTAAATTCATGCAAAAATTCAGGACGTGATTGCCCGTATGAAATTATGATGGATCGTTCCTATAGCAAAATTTCCTCAGCCCACCCCCTTACGAGATATCACCCCTAAAAAGTGGTGAGTAAAATTAAGTTTTAATTTTTTTTTCTCAAATTCAAGTAAAGATAAAAACTTTAAATTTTGTAATTTCCATGCACTCGCAAAGGACTAACCACCGGTATTTTTTCAACATTCCTGTTACATTGTAAGTGGGTGAAATTAGCATCATTCACCTTATTTAAAATCAAATCTTTTTTTTAGAGATTTAGTTTTGTAAAATTCTATGTCACATCCGAAAGGGCAGGCGTTCATACTTGGAGCGGAAACGTGAAAACTCACGGTAGGGATTTCTATATTACTTGCATTGGAGCCAACGAGTAACTCGGTTAGATAAAGTGAAGAATAGTAAGATAAGGGAACGCTGCGGTGTGAAAGAAGATGTTGCTACAAAGATAGATAAAGGAATGCTTAGATGGCTTTGACACGTTGAGAGGATGTATGAAGTAAGATTGACGAAACAGATTTATAAGGCAAGTGTGAATGGGCAAGTCGGTAGAGGTCGACCTAGGTGAACATATCTCGATCAGATCGACAAAGTTTTGAAAAAAGGCCAGGTCAAGAGTACCAACAACCGACGATCATATATGAGAGCACTGATGAAAGTGGAAGAAGCGAAAGATGTGTGTAAGAACCGTAGCAAGTGGAAGAAAGTGGTCTCTGCCTACTTCTAAGGGAAAAAGGCGTGGCTATATGTATGTATGTATGTTAATAAAAATATTACTTAAAAACCTTGTTTATTTTAAAGTTTTTTCCTAGATCCAATAGATTCGGTAGCATTTAAGAAAACCTAAGCTTGAAATCAAATTCAGTGTTGACCAGAGAGGACCTTTTTAAATTTTATAAATGCGTTTCGTGCATTTTCAATTCTGCATTTAATCTCAGTGTCTGATATCCAATTTTCTGATAGCTATGTTTCCAGATACTTAAACTTTTCTATCTATCTTTCGGTCTGTTACGAATCGCGAACAACATCTTAAAGGCTGGACGAGTATGATCGATTTTGGCGGATGCGGCAGAAGCTTTTTGATTATTGTGTGTTCTCTGGAAATTTGGAGAATGTTCCATGATAATATAATAACGCGTATCGGCCCGTTAATTTATAAAGAGCTAGTTGATGAACAGTAAATTTGAAATAAAGAGAAATAGTTATTAGTGGAAAATGGATAGTTAGTTGGAATTAATTCGTGAATTGAATTGTAATTTGTGACTAATAAGTAATGGCTGATATTTTTAGGTGCTTAACCACTTATTAAACAACCCATAGACGTAACGTATCTACGAGGATAGTTCACGAATTGTTGTTCATAACATAGTTGGCGTTTAATGACAAATGTAAATAAAGTGTCAGGCAAAAGCTTATTGTACGACATTAGTGTTGCCAATTAGCATCAGCGCATCAGTTCGTGTATGTTAAATATAAATTTTTTTCCATTGAGGTGTGCGTGTTTTTATAAAATTTAACAAAATTGAGATAATAAGTGCGATAAAGTACATCTGTAATCACCGTAAGAAATTTATAAGGACACGGTAGAAGTATTGGGTTCTACGAATGCTGACGGCAGACCAGAAGCGTGTTCGCCAGGTTGCAGCGGAGACAAATTTGGAGATCATTAACAGGAATCCCGATAAATATAAGCGGAAATTTCTTACGGGCGACGAAACATGGGTTCATCCAGATTTAAAAAAACAGCATGGAATGGTGGCATAGGGGTTCCCATCCCCCTCGAAAATTTCGTGTTGCCCCATCAGCTGGCAAGATCATGGCTACAGTTTTTTGGGATTTTGTAGGTGTTATTTTGGTGGATTACTTACCGCGTGGGCGCACCCTAACAGATAAATATTACGCGAATTTAATACCAAAAGTACGCGAAGCGATCAGAGAAAAGAGAAGAGGAAAATTGAGTCGAGGTGTGCTCTTCCACCAGGACAACGCTCCGGCCTACAAAAGTTGTGTTGCAATGACTGCCATTCACAATGCGGGATTTCAAATTTTTGAACAAATATCTTATTCTCCAGATTTGGCACTTAGCGATTACCATCTATTCCCAAAATTAAAAAAACATCTTCGTGGAATCCGCTTTGCTGATGATAATAAAGTGATGTTGGCGGTAAATGAATGGCTAAAGACTCAAAGTTCTGAATTTTTTCAAAAGGGTTTGGAACACTTCAACACCGATATACCAAATGTATAACCGTTACAGGTGACTATGTTGAAAAATAAATTAGTTTCATTCTTCTCATGTGTTTGCTTCTATGTTAGGGACAACCATTCGTGAACTATCCTCGTATCTCTCTATCTATTTATCAATATTATTAAAGACCAAGAGTAACATTACAATTACACTTACCAACACTATGCGCCGTATTTTCGACTTTCTGCTCCAAACGTTCAAGTTTATCTGCTACATTTTGAATCTGAGCCTCAGTTGCGTCTTCGATATTTTCATCTTCCTTTTTTACTTCTTTTTTTTTTCTACCGAATAATTCACCAATTCGAGTTCCCAAATTTCTTATACCAGCTGAAAATTAAAAAGTACGTATGTAAAAAATATAACAGATGTTTCACATATAGTAGCTGAGAACTGTTTGTAAAAATAAAAAGAAGTTTATATTAGTAACAGATAAGCAGATGTAACATATGTGTAACTATTTTTTAAAAAATTGCTAAATCGTCAACAACAACAGTAAAGGGAGTTGAGTGACTTGTTTTTTAAATACCCGTCAATGACTGCAAAATATTGATACTGTTACGATTTTATTTATACTCTTTCTGTGAACAAAAGAACAGCAATACTGTTCCCAATAACTGCCATATTTTATTAGACTACTGTCAAAATTTCATCAAGCTGCGTCATTTAGTTTGTGTTTAGCACATATTGAAAGCAGACGATCACGTGAATTTCAACGATAATGGAATGTGCTGATTAAGTATTATTTTTTACGTAAAAAAAACCAAGGTAAGTAAGGCTTGATAAATACTATGGAAACTCTGCACCATCAATTTCAATGGTAAAGAAGTGGTTTACCGAGTTCCGTTGTGGTCGTACCAGCACAAGTGACGCCGAACGCTCAGACGCCCGATAGATAGATATTACTAAAAAATCCTATTGTGCTGCAAAGCAAAAACAAAGTTGGTTGATTTCCTGCAAAACGAAAAGGAACTTGTTTCTATTAAATTTTTCACTAAATCTTTGGACAGTCGAAATATTTTCACAAATATGTTATCATTTAACTCTGCATATAAGGTCACTCTTACATGGGTTCCTGGGCATACAGGGATAAATGGCAACGAGGTAGCCGATGAACTGGCAAAAAATGGGACCCTGGTGGAAACGAGAAGCCAGTTGGTCGGATTGCCAATTGCCGAAGCGAAATATGTATTGAAATTAATCCCTGAACAAGAACATATTGCTCAGTGGAATGCAAATACTGGCTGCAGAAAATCAAGACAGCTGATAAAAAACCGCTCCAGAAGAGGGCTGACGCACTCTGGACGATGGACCGAAATAGACTAAGCATCACGCTTGGCCTGCTCACAGAACACATCGCACTATGGGCGCACCTCTTCAAACTTAAGCTGGCGGCCGAGAAAAACTGTCGACTATGCGGAGAAGAGGAAGAGCGAGCAGTATAAACATTCTGTGTCACTGCCCGATGCTAGCAGTGTACAGGTATCAAACCTGGGGCCGTATGATAATGGATCCAAACGATCTAAATGAGATAGGGCCAACAGAAATCCTGCGGTTTGCCAAAACCAGCGGACTGGCATTCTGATGCCCTGAAGACACAGCGGTAGTCACAGAGGATCAAAAGATCTAGGTGACATAGGTGCCGATACCAATGTCCCAAGCACAAAAATGTAATGTAATGTATCATTTAACTACCTAAAACAGTCATAATAACGGTTAACATGCCTTTCAAATTCTGCAGCTTCTTCATTATCCTCCAGATTTTGAATGGCTTGTAAAATTTCTATTTCTTTGTTCTTCATTTTTAAACTGACTGACTTTTCAAAGTTGACAAACCAACAACAGCAAAAAACCAATATACAACAGTATTTATTTAGTATACATGTACACTGGGGTGAATCAAAAATACATTTGAATTTGGAAACTGCTTGGTGTGGAATAGATGCTCTGTGATAATATGTTACGAGAAACAAAATCTCAAATTTTTATCTTAATATTTTGTACTGCCCCAGGGGTGGTAAAAGATAATAGATATTTTTCACGAAAAAATTTTTATTTTAAAGTAAATTATTATAAACAGAACATTTAAATGTGAACTAAAATAAAACTTCATAAAGGTACTACAATCGTATAATTAATGGTAGTCAGCACTCAGTCAGCAGCTTGATATTCTTTTTTTGTATTGAACGGACGCACTTTTCTCCTTGATTCGATCTTCGCTCTTATAAATGATAAACCACATACAGCTATCGATGCTTTTGTTACAGTTTTTACGTGTCTCTCTACGGCTTGAGTGTGACATGGAAAGCCATTTACAATAGAAAGCAGTTGATTCGGATCAATAGTTTTTTGTTGTATGCAATTTAAAATTTCATGATCTGTTAAAGCTTTTGTCACTGGAGGTTCAGTAAGTTCAATATTACCTACAATTGAAGTTTTTTTAATATTAGTTGTACTTGTATGGCAAATGGTCTGGGTTTGAATAATTTTGGCAGATGTCTCAGTTGCTATTTTATGCGCCTCGTATTTACACTTTCTATCAGCTAATGTATTAAGTTTCTTTGTAGCAATTTTATCGACTCCTCCGTTCGCCGATCCGTTAAGAATTGTCGCTCATGTCTTAGAATTTTTCGGCTTCTTTCACAATTACAATCATCTTGATTCAAACACTTGCAAAGTGCAATGTCCAAAAATTTTTTGCCGTTTTCTAAAAACTCTTGTAACCTCTTGCAGTAACTTTCAACAGATTTTCGTTTTTTTTAAGGTTTTAATAAATTTCTATATTTTCCGTAATATGATTTGATGCGTTTTACTATAACTCGATGTTTAATTGTTGGAATTTAAGCTTTTTGACAAACTTCTTGTACTTTTAAGGCTACAGTTTCTGATGTTTTACTAACGTGATCTTTAAATTCCTTGTTTACCTGTTGATTTTTTTTTTATGAAAATAGTCGAAAAAAGGGTGGTAGACCTATCGTGTGGGCCGCGGACGGCCCGCACTGCGACTATTAGAAGGGGAAGGGATTATAGAAAGGAAATGATTGTGGACACGCTTTTTAAAAAGTTGCAGGTCATAGTTCTCTGGAAAAACTGATTTTGGAAACTTATTCCATTCCGTAGCAGCCCTGTAAAAGAAGGATTCTTGATGAAGATTGGTCCTTGTAGTGTCAAGCTTGAGAGTAAATGTGTGAGACTGATCAGCGTGCCGAGTTCTTCGGCCGAATGTGGCCAATGGTGGTACAAGAGTTTTTATTTCTCTGGAGCATCTGCCAATGAAATATCTGTAGAGCAATGACTGGTCTGCAACTCTTCTTCTATGTTCTAGAGGGTAAAGGGTATCTGTGAGAGTTGAGCTGTTTATCAAGCGAATGGCTCTTTTCTGAATGGAATCTAGAAGACGAAGAAAATGCCTTGGTGCTGAACCCCAAATGTGCGAGCAATACTTCAGTAGAGGTCGGATTTGAGCATTGTACGTCGTCAACAGTTGATCAGGAGTAAAAAACTTTCTGGCTTTCCACAGAAAACCTAGCCTCTGGCTTGCCGACTTTGCGATGTTAGCAACATGGTCATGCCAAGACATATTATTGGACTCCCAAAATCGAGATGGAGGGACTTGGTTCAAGGGTATTTCCGGACATTGTGATGGGATGATTTGAGGAATTCAATTTCTTGGAAAACGTGGCACTTTGTGTTTTTTGAGCGTTGAACTGAACAAGATTGTTGGTTCCCCACTCGACGATTGCTTTAAGATCTCTATTGATGGAAACAACCTGTTCCTGCCTGAGTCTATTTGTATCATTTGCTTATCCACAAATAAGCAAATAAGATTAGCAAATATTGTTTTTTTTAGTATGCAACCAATCCACCCTAATGTACATCCATAGACAGAGTTGGTGCTCAGAGTTGGTTCCCGATGGGAAAGATTCAGTCGATCGAAAGGTTGTTTCGTGCTCTCTCTCTAATGGGCAGCGCTTACGCTCGAGAGGCACACGGCTAGCTTAGTGGAGGGATCGGGTTCGAGAATTGGGCGTAAGCCTTGCCTATTAGAGAAAGCACGAGACAACCTCTCGATAGACTGTCTCTTTTCCTTCGGAAGCCAACTCTCGCATATAGACCCGCAGTCTATGTCTATGATGTAAACCGGAAGAACTAACATAACCTTCATTAATGATATGTCGAGTGGCTCCTACCCACTCATCTTCGTGTCTATTGAAATTTGTCTAAATCGTCATTTGAGAATACCAATTTTTGATTTCGATTAACAATTTTTTGATGTCGCATGCGACATTGACTCGATAGACATTTGTAAATCGGGCCCCAGGCCGCCCAAAAGAGGTTGACACGCCGAAATAGTCGATAAAATCAGTGGAATGATATAGGACGATCGGAGAATGAAAGTGCGTGAGGTGGCCGAGGCCGTAGACATCTCAACTGACCGGGTACATCAAATTTTACATGAATATTTGGAGATGAAAAAGCTATCCGCGCGATAGGTTCCGCGATTGCTCACACTCTACCGTAAGCACAACCGTGTGACCACTTCAAAGGAGTGTTTGGCGATGTTCAGCCGCAATCCAAACGAGTTTTGCGCCGTTTCGTAATCGTGGACGAAACATGGGTCCATCACAACACACCAGAGACCAAAGAACAATCAAGACAGCACGAGGAATCCGATGGAAAAATAGTAAAATGTGATGTAAAAACCCTGCTGGAACGACTATGAAAGAAAAACATTCGGTGCCGTTTTATTTTAAACGTTTTTAACATTAGAATATCAAAAAAAGACGGGTACTAATATACAAGAGGAATGTCTCGAAAGATAGTCTAGTAATAAGAGTAATGGAAAAGTACCAGTGAGTCGTCGACAGTGAATTAGTTAATTTAGTGTTGATAAGAACAAGTTAATTAGTACATTAGGGATAAGGGGTTTAGTTTGTGTTATCCTAAAAGTACGGGTATTTGTAAACAATATTTGTTGTTATTCAAAAAAAATACATAAATACATAAAAACATTTGATTCTTTGCAATAATACGATATAATATGATATATGCATAATAGAAACATGTAACATTTTAGATTACAATTATGCTTACTTGCCTGTTAATTATTATATAACTAAGTAGGTACTTTTCCATTGAATTAATATTTTTTCCAAAAATCGTTGACAATTGAATAAACTGTTGCATCAGTTCCAGGACAGCACAACGTAAATTAAACAAGTATAAATAAATTTTTAAATGAAATATATTCATTTTTGAAATGGCTGAAAATATGCACCCATCTTTTATTAATTTCAACATGATTTTCCCATTGTATTAATTTTTCAGAATTTATATATGGTCTTCTAATTTCTCAGCAAGACAATTGTCGTATATATTAAAATTTCTTTAGATAAAAACTTAACACAAGATTTTGGAAACTGTGAGTTACCAAGAAGTATTTGCAGCCGTTAATAGACTAAGCTCCTCTACCTCTCGGGACATCCATGATTTAAACAGCAATTTAATAAAGGCAGTTGCTGAACTGATAGTTTCACCTCTCACCAACTTTTAACTGAGACGACTGTAGTACTTTGAGAATGACATACTATTCCTAATTTTATTTAGTGCCCTCTTATGGTATCTTACTTTGGAGGAATTCAACAAATACTATAGCAGCTTTTGGATGTCAAAAAAAGCTATCAGAATATTGACAAACGTGCGTTTTAGAGACCATTGTCTTCAACATTTCATCCATCTTGGTATCATGCCACTGCCTACTACGTACTTATTTACTGTATTATTTTTTACAAGGGAAAAGCTTCGCAGCAGGACTGTAACAACTACCGAGGTATTAGTTTACTCAGCATAGTCGGCAAATTGTATGCAAAGATATTGATTAAAAGAGTAACGAATGAAACTGAGATGATATGGGATGTGCATTGTGCAAGCAGGATTTAGAAGAGGAAGAAGATGTATGGATCAGGTCTTTTCATTACGAGGTATAGTCGAAAAATTCTTGGCTAGAAGTCAGGTCTATTGCACTTTTATAGACTTGGAAAAGGCCTATGACAGAGTGGTGAGGAGTAAATTGTGGTCGACATTGTCAATGTATGGGGTGAAGAAGCATGACAATAGGATTAATGCTGCGGAGATGAGTAGTCTGAGAAGTATAGCCGAGTGACTCGGTTAGATAAAGTAAAGAATAGTGAGATAAGAGAACGCTGTGGTGTAAAAGATGTGGTTACAAAGATAGATAAAGGAATGCTTAGATAGTTTGAACATGTAGAAAGGATGGATGAAGAAAGATTGACGAAACAAATTTATAAGGCGAGTGTAAATAGACAAGTCGGTAGAGGTCGACCTCGGAGAAAATATATCGATCAGATCAACATTGTTTTGAAGAAAGGCCAGGTCAAGAGTACCAACAACCGACGAGCATGTAGGGGAGCACTGATGAAAGTAGAGGAAGCAAAAGATGTGTGTAAGAACCGTAGCAAGTGGAAGGAAGTGGTCTCTCCTTATTCATCCTAAATCGGATGAATAAGGAATGTGAAGTCATTAACACCATTAATAAGAGAAAGCTTCAATATCTAGGTCATGTACTGAGAGGACCCAAATACGCACTTCTCCAGCTGATAGTTCAGGAAAAGATTGGTGGAAGGAGGAATATTGAAAGACACCGTGTGTCTTGGCTTCAAAACCTAAGGGACTGGTTTAATTGTAGCAATGATGAACTCTTCCGAGCTGCAGTCAATAAGGTCCGGATAGCTGTGATGATAGCAAACCTCCGATAGGAGATGCCCTATAAGAAGAAGAATTTAAGTCAATTTAAAGTCAAACAAATCCAAATTAGGAACTTCCCGTTCTTTTGGCACACTCTTCTTCATCAGCCTTATCCGGTCTACTCCTGGACGTAGGCCTCTGCGAGTCTTTTCCATTCCTGTCGATCCTAAGCTGGTTGTGCCCAGTTTCTACCAGCCACCTCCCTGATATCATCCAGCCAGCGCTTCTGCTAACTTTCTCTACTTTTCTTTGTTTCTCTGGGGCGCCAGTGAATCACTTTGTTGTAATCTTGTCTTGCAACAAGTCCTGCCCACCTCCATTTTATCTCGGCCATGTAGCGGATTACGTCGGTCACCTTTGTTCGTCTTCTTATTTCCTCGTTTCTGATTCGGTCCCTTATGGAAACTCCAAGCATTGCTCGTTCCATTGCCCTTTATGGTGTTTTCAATCGGCCTGCACTGCCTTTTGTGATTGTCATTGTTTCGAGGCCATATGTTGTTGCTGGCAAAATGCACATGTCATAGACTTTGCGTTTTAAATGCATTGGAATGCCTGGATTTTGTAGAATGTACTTTAGTTTTCCAAAAGCAGCCCAGGTTAATTTCATTTTTCGCGTTATAACCAACTTTTGATTCTCCTTTCCTAGTTAAATGAGGTGACCCAGGTATACGTATTCGTCAACGTTTACAATGTTCTCGTTAGATAGTGATAGTTGAATGTGATTGAGTGACATGACATGACATATAAGTAATCTGAGATATGCCGATGATACTCTCATATTGGCGACAGATCAACTCGAGCTGGAAATGATCATGACAAGACTGGGAAATATAAGCAAAGAGTACGGCTTAAAATTAAATATCAGTAAAACCAAAGTCATGATAGTAGACCGGAAAACGAACAACTCTCCGCATATCCGACAGGTTGCCGGTTTCGAAGGAGTGGATAAATTTATTTATCTTGGCTCCCTCATTACCGACACAGGAGGTAGCGAAGCCGAAATAAGGCGACGGCTAGCATTAGGAACAACGGCCACAGCTAAACTGACACGCATATGGAAGGACACGTCAATTAGTAAAGCTACGAAAATTAGGCTGGTTTCTACTAGATCTTCGGAGATGAGAATAATATCGATTTTTATACCATTCTGGCACACTATTTTTATGCATAAACGTGTTATTTCTTGAAAAATTCACAGTAACATTAGAAGGATAATACAATAATAATAGTGGATGACACTATCCTACATAAATACAAGCAAAACTAGCTATAACTATACTTTAACATAAGATATGAATCATGTAATTAAATGTGAACGATGACATAATCCGTTAGAAATTCTTATATATGTTAGTCAACAACAAACTTGTTCCAAGGATTTCAATAATAGCAAATTGCTATTATTATCTTATATTTCGTTTAATCTATGTTGTAAATAAAAAATTTTAAACAAAAATTGAAATCTGAATCTTTTTAAAAAGCACATGATTGTAGGATACTTATTTTATACTTACACCTAAAACATGTTTTATACTAACTGATTACCCGTGCTTCGTTACAGATATTAATAATATACATAATAAAAATATAAATATAAATAATATATCCCTAAAAGATTGGTCATAAATTATATCACATATTCTGAAGTTAAAAATAGGTTGATTGAAACTCACTCACCTATATAAAAAGGATCACACACATGTTACAGGGTGATTTAGATAAGAATTTAATTTTTTTTTTTTTTCATTGTTCTAAAACGCTTTAACGTTAATTTATAAAAATTTATACGAAGTTAAGAATTTAATTTATTTTTTTACATTGTTCTAAAACGCTTTAACGTTAATTTATAAAAATTTATACGAAGTACTAGTATACGATAACCAATAAATCGGAAATAGTTGCATTTTCAGAGTGGATACACCCCATTTACCCCCAATTTTTTTAATGGTTATAATTCAATAAATATCAGTGGTCTGGGTGCGACCTGATAGGTCCACACGACTAACTTGCCAGTGGAAAGGATAAAAAAATACCATATGTTTTGTTGTTATAATTATTATTAATATTATTATAAAAAACGATTTCAAATTGTTTATAAAAAATTATAATTGTCTTTAACAATATTCTGTTTATGTCAAACTTTTTCTTATTATTTCATAAGCGGGAGCTATTTTCAATTGTTTGCAACAGTTGAAAAAATTATTCTAACTATTATGATCAATAACCATTTGTTAGTAACAATATTCAATTGTTATAAACAATGTTTGATTATTACTAACAATAATTTTTCACTGTTATAGCGTCTTCAATGCTATTCTCTCAATACTGACACAAGTTTGTTTTCTAAAACTATCTCTTTTTATAAAATATTGTCATCATATTTTTCATAGAAATATTCCTAACATGCAGTAATCATTTTATTCAAAAGATCTTAAAATTCTGTATTAAAAATAGTATAATTCATGAACTGTAAAATTCAGGTAGTTTTACCATTTTTTTCAATTTTTTTATTCTCCATAAAAAACAGCTTGACCGATTTTGCTGAAAATCCAATCAGTTCTAAGTTGCGTAACTCGAGATAATCGAGACGAAAAATAATTCCGAAAGTTTACCATTTTTTTCAGTTTTTTGAATCTCCATATCGCCCATTTTGCTGAAAATCTAATCAGTTTTAAGTAACGTAATTATGCGTCAATTGCAATTGGTCCCACGTCGATATTTTTTTGCTCTCGAAATAATCGAGACAAAAAATAATTCCGAACGCACATACGAATATAAGCACATGCGTACACACACACACAGACGTCCACTTAAAAACTATTGTATTCTTCTCTGGGGACCTTGAAATGTGGAGGTATGTCAAAATTCGGGATTCGCAAAATCGGAACTATTACTATAACTTCCACCGGAAAGTTAAAATATGGAATGCCATTGGAATCAAACATCTATTCTTAAACTTTTTTGTCTTCTTGTAGTTTTTGGTAAACATTTTAGCTTTAAAGATACAGCCACCCCTTAAAATGTCAATTTCAAAATTTTAGGCGATGTGCGCTGCTCCAACCTCCAAGTGCATCGGGAGAGCTATTGACATAGAAAGTGTAGTCTCTAGGAAATAGACGAATAGTGTGCGGCCAATATCCATCTCTTTTATGTGGGCCTGTAGATATCATATGCTCCTGTAAGCCTTAGACGTGGGCTAATCAGAATTCAAGAAAAAGACAACTGCATATTTGCTTTGTCTCTCTTCAATCTTTTCGTCTGTATTAACTTCACAGCGGAATACTAAATGCTAAGTATAGGGAGGAAACCCTCCAGCTGCCGATTAGTACCATGCCACGAGCACATTCACGAGTTCCCCTTTTTCGAATCCAGTCAACCAGACCAGAAGTGTATAGGTCATACATACATAAAGTCACGCCTTTTTCCCATAGGGGTAGGCAGAGACCACTTCCTTCCACTTGCTACGGTTCGTACACACATCTTTTGCTTCCTCTACTTTCATCAGTGCTCTCATACATGCTCTTCGGTTGTTGGTACTTTTGACCTGGCCTTTCTTCAAAACAATGTTGATCTGATCGAGATATGTTCTCCGAGGTCGACCTCTACCGATTTGCCCATTCACACTCGCCTTATAAATTTGTTTCGTCAATCTTCCTTCATCCATCCTTTCTACGTGTCCAAACCATCTAAGCATTCCTTTATCTATCTTTGTGACCACATCTTCTTTTACACCACAGCGTTTTCTTATCTCACTATTCTTTACTTTATCCAACCGAGTCACTCCGGCTATACTTCTCAGACTACTCATCTCCGCAGCATTAATCCTATTTTCATGCTTCTTCTGCCAAACCCAACATTCACTACCATACATAAGTGTAGGAACCAACACACCTCTATGGTCAGCCTGAGCAAAATTCTATAAAAATATGAAAGGAGATGAAAGATTTTAGCAACATTGCAGTTTTAGATAATTATGGGAATACTCGAAAGTATTCAAATATTTTTGAACATTCAAGACGTTATTTTTTATTATTGTGTCCAGTATTGTTTTCTTACAAAGTGGTAATTTTTAATATCCAAAACTGTTAACCGATTAAAAAACGTGTCAATAATGGATAAAATTATTTTTTAAAAATGGTGTGCCACCTACTAACAATAAACTTAAAAATTTTGTTTGAAATCATAGTTATAATGTGATATGAAATTCGTTTATCGAACATTTATAAATCATTGCGATAAATTAAAGATATCAATGTATTTTGATTTCGTTAATTAAATTTGGAATTTCATTTACGATTAGAGAATAAACAAAAAACAATCATATCGAATTAAAATTCTAGTTTACAAGGTAATCTAAATATTTGCCATTTGATTCTTAGCAGTAGGGAGGGATGGGGAATAAGGATTCAATACATATATATAGTTACGCCTTTTTTCCGTAAGGGTATGCAGATACTACTTCTTTCCACTTGCTGCGGTTTTAATACACGTCTTTTGCTTCTTCTACTTTCATCGACGCTTTTATACATGCTCGTCGGTTGCTGATACTTTTGACCGGACCTTTCTTTAAAACAATTTTGATCTGATCAAGATACGTTAACCTAGGTCCATCTACCGACTTGCCCATTTACACTAGCTTATAAATCTGTTTCATCAATCTTTTATCTATCTAGAACTTCTCTATGCACAGCCAGCCGATCCCTTTCTGGCATGTTCTGGCTGCCCGTAAAGTTATGCAGTGCCCCATTTATCTTCGCTCAATATCACAGTCATACTTTTCGTCTCTCTTAAAGTTTGAACATAAGTATACAAACTCATTTACTTGTTCCATTTTTCTCCTTCAATCAGCACCTCGCAGTTTGTCATGCTTTCTTGTTTTTCAAAAACTATTACTTTCGTCTTTGTTATATTTACTAACATCTTTTTCGATGTAATCTTTGTTTATCCTGACACAAGCATTAGAATCATCGTAAAGTGATTTCTATGCTTGTATCAAACTACCGCTCACCAACCAGCTGCTTAACAAACCAGACCCCATCTTTCGTAGATCTGAGTCAAACTTTTCGTACAAATTCTTATTATATCTTCTTTGACAATTTTTGGCACAATTGATAGATAAAATCAAAGGGATGAAAATAAATGTAAGCAAAACGAAAGTAATGGTTTTTGAAAGGAAAAAGCATGAGAAACTGTGGAGTTTCGATTGAGGGAGAAAGTGTGGAAGAGTGTCCTTTTCCGCAGTAATATAAGCGTGTACATTTAATATTACTGCATCTACATCTAAAACACGTCGCGGCATTTTCGCGTCTATAACGTATACATACATACACGACTTGAAATTACAATCGGTACTATACGATTTTAATTTAGGTACCCACTACAATGGTAGCCTAGAATTACTAATCACTTTTCTAGAAATCTAACAAAAACAAGCCAAATTAAAGCTTAATAGCTTAGTTAATTAGTGATATTTGTTGAGATTACTTACCTACCTTTCTTATTGTGTACAATAAGTCATTAAGGACATATTTGGTTGCAAAATTAACCGTGCTAACAAATAAAAATATTTCCAAACAAGAAGTCCCTTATAAAATAAAATTCGTTACCTACGAAATTTGTTTAAAAATATTAGGGGAATTTACTTTCGTACTTCTATAATGTACAGTTTGTCACGTGCTTATTTTTTCCCATCTACCGTTTCATTAGTAATTGTGTCTCTGATAGTCTGGTGTTCGTAAATAGTTTTGCATACCGTATTTTGTTTGTTGTATATAGTGTTGCATACTTAGTAGGGATAGGATTTAATTATTAATGGCTGTGACGTGTTTGTTAATTGGAGTGGGAGTCTTTGTATTAGATTTCGCCTTGATTTTTTGGCCTCGATTGTCGTGTGTTGTCAGCTATATTATTGTTTGGTTTGCTTCTCTGTGTGGATGGGCTGGCTATCAACACGGACGAGCGAGATTATGAGTGAGGGACATAGATTTGGCTGACGTGGGTTCCGTGTCATTTTTCTGATATCCGGCCTGGGAGTGAGGAGTGGACAAGAGTCGTTTGGTGTCAGTGGTGGAAGTCGGGTGAGAGTTTTTGGAACGATTTGATATTAACACGTGAGCAGAACTTCTACGGTTCTTTCTTTCATATCTGGCTGTATTTGGGCCATCTTAATTGGATTTTGAAGAAGAACCATTTAATTTTTAACTTGACCATTCTGTCGTGCCTTTGTGGTGGATATTTTGGTTATTGGGGTCGAGTTAAAATGACCGCGTGCGGGATTTGATGGAGTGAAGCCATTGTTAAGTACCAGGTGTGGTTCCATAATTAATCCGGCCAGGAGTAGGCCACAGGATTCGTGAATTCGTGTATCCAAAGGTTACAAGTGATTTATTTAGTATATTTAAACGACGTGACTTATTTTTGACACCACGATTAAGTTTTGTTTTAATTTATTAATATGGTACACTGTTAAAAACTATTTATTGCATTGGATAATATGCTGAGTCTGAACTTTGTTTAAAATAATATTCTCAAGAGTTCTTTGTGTCCAAGTAAAAACATTTATTCATACTTATTTGTAAATATCCTACAATATTGCTATTTTGAAGGACAGCCATCGTAAAAAGAATTATTTTTAAAATAAGCTCGAGTGTTTTAACAGTGTAAATCTTTAAAAATACTACTTGGTGTTTCTGTTCTTGGATCATCGATGTAACAGTGGCGTCTTAATGAAGTTTTCAATTGGTTACATAGTATTGAGTTTAATTCTATCAACTTATCAGTTATTATGTGCTTGATCTAAGTTTTTTTCAATAGTTTAAAAGTAACAAATTATTTTTCATTAAATTTGTACCTGCTCCAAGTTGAATCTGAATTTATATATTACTGAATATAATTTATGTGGTTATTGTGAGGGTTTTAGATTATTATTCTTGTTGCAAGTCCATTTATTTGTATTTCTTTTTTTTTGTGTTAATCTTTTGCTATGAAGAATTCTATATAAAACCAATTATTTTTGAAATTTTAAATATTGTGAACATTTTTCTTTTTTGTTGTTTTTAATTCTCTTTTGTACCTCATTAGGTTTTTTTTATTATTGTCTGAAAGATTGTTATAATTAATTTAAATATTATTATAAGAAAAGTGTATTAAATTCGTTTAATCCACTTTACAAAAATACAGAACTTGTAAAAAAATCAGAACATATTTTTACTTAATTAATATATTGCAGGAATTGTAAATATAGTTTTATTTATCTAGTTCACCATAATTGTTTGTTGTTTATCGTGTGGCTCTGCTAGTGCCTACTAGACCTAGTGGTTTCCGGCTTGTACCGTCCAAGTCGGTGGCGCGGCTCACTTTTATATTTTTTCTTCTACCCTCTACGGCTGAGCTCGGGCATAATTTGCCAGTAGAGAGACCACTAGCGGAGTACTCTTTAGAGAACTAAAAGACGTGGCAAGTTGAATACTTGTTATCGAGTTTCTAACGATAATCCGTTATCACCATACATTCGTGAAATATGCTTTAAGTAGGTACCTATCGGTTCGTATACCTTTTTATTTATTCTTATACCTTTATTATTCAAATATCTTTTATTCCTATACCAATTACTTATCTTTTTATTAGCCTTAAGAATCAGATAACTAACTAACTTTTTTTTAACATTTCTTTAACAATAACTTTAGATACTCTCTCACAAAAAAGTATTATCAAAATTCTTCAAATTTAAAATATAAAATTCATCGAATTTGTCAGTATTATATGAAAATCGAATATATGAAAAGTAATATTATAAGAATTGTATGGTGTATATTTAGGTGTGTTTTTGTTGCCGACCATATAAAATCTATTTTTATGTAGTAGGAATGTTCTATTTTTAAATTAATGACATACATCCGAGTTACTTTTAACAGTTTTAGAAATTGTTACAGATGAATATTCGAATCAAATTACTCGATTTTTTTTAATTAGTTAAAACATTTTGGTAATTTTATTTACTATACGCAAAACTATATGTTAGATATGTAAGAAATAATAATATCCTATTTTATTCAAAAAATATTTTTATCGTAAAACGTAATCAAAACGAACAATCTATTACAAAATGCGTCATTTCCCTTTGGCCTCTTGTCAAAGACTAAACCTGCCATATCACGCACCCCTCAACGTAATTCTATTTTAGGTACTTGATCTCCAGACTGTGTTTGTTTACATTTTAAACTCACTCTTCTATCAGCTTTTTGTTATTGCTATCTTAAGTAACGCTCATTTATGCCTCCACAGACGGACCTTGCATACAGGGTGGATCCGGATATATCTTACAGATACTTATTTATTGCTATGTACTTTGGATTTGGCACTTATTTTTTATTTTTTACATTCCATAATTGAGAAACTATGTAATATGCAAGAATCCTATTCATTCTACGGACATTAAAAAGGGGTAAGGATATGAGACGTCTGGTCAACACACGCACGTGTTAGCATTTGTCTCTTTACCTAAACAATATATTATTTCTTCCTCGGTACAGAGTCAACCAATCATAGTTTTCTTGCTATTGTATAATTTTATTTTATGTAACGGAAGGAACATACCTATGGCTGCCAACCATACTTTATAATAATAACGTAACCTAATTTATTTTCGATTAATATACTTTATAACTTTGCATAAAATAAAGTATGCGAAGTATTTTCAATATTTACTGTGATGCGTAAAACGAAACATTAATATCTGTAATTACTGAACAATTTGTCGATGCTTTTATGTTAAAATCGAACTTAGGTAGGCACGATTAAAATGATTATTAATATTACTGAACAAAATGTTAGATGTCAGAGTAGGACCAACAGGACTTGTTGAAAATTATCCACACTTTACAAGCGCCTTGCTACGGTTCTAACACACATCTTTTACTTCCTATACTTTCTACAGTGCTCTCATACATGCTCGTCTTATGAATTTGTCCTTCATCTATTCAAACATCTAAGCATTCCTTTATCCATCTTTGTGACCACATCGTATTTTACGTCACATCGTTCCTTTATCTCACGATTCTTCACTTTATCCAACCGAGTCACTCCGGCTATACTTCTCAGACTACACATCTCCGCACCATTAATCTTATTTTTATGCTTCTTCTGGCAAACCCAACATTCACTACCATACATAAGTGTAGAAACCAACACACTATGCACAGCCGGACGTGCCTTTTTTGACACTTTCTGGCTGTTCATAAAGCTATGCAGTGCCCCATTCATTTGTGTTCCTGCCAACACCCTTCGCTCAATGTCACCGTCATACTTTCCATCTCTCGTAAACTTTGAACCCAAGTATACAAACTCATTAATGCTACCACTCCTTCAACAAAAGTTAAAAAGGCGGTACATCAGACTATACTGTTTAACGCTTCCACAATTTCTGTCGTACTAATTTTACTCTCGTTGCAACTTTCACTATGTCTCCGAATGGGGCCTGTGCTTGTGTATCCTCTTTCTCAAATAAATAATCAAATAAATTTTCGAAGTATTTCTTCCATCTCTTTAAAACGTATTCCTCTCCTTTTATCATACTACCATCTTGGTTTCTGATCTTTTTCAGTTGCGAGGTAGTATTTTTACCTCTGGCTGTTCTTATGGACTTCCAGAAGGCAAATCCCACATAATCTCATCAAAACCATAGAAAATATATACAAAGCAAATCAGACTCGAGCAAAAATTAATGGAACCATTACCGAACCAATAGCTGTGGGCCAAGGTGTTCGACAAGTGGGTTCCCTGAGCACTCTGCTCTTCAACATCATTATGAACGAAATAATAAGCAAAGTTAATATGGTCATATCGACCCAGAAAACTAAATGCATGACGACATCAAAAACTTCATTAAGGTGCAAACTGGAAGTTTAAGGCAAAGTTATCCAACAGAAAATGAAGTATAAGTATCTGGTGATGTTAAGACGGAGGTGAGAAACAGACAACGAAGGCAACACGAATAGCAGGACGCCTAAATGACACAATATGGCGAAATAAAAACATTAAAATAGAAACCAAATCAAGCATTTACAATGCAATAGTAAGATCAACTATGACATACACGGCAGAAACTCGACTAGACACAATGATAACTAAACAACTTCTAGAGACAACCGAAATGAGAGTACTTCGTAGAATAACTGGAAATACGATCTTAGACAGAGAAAGAAGCGAGAATATAAGAAGGACATGCAAGGTAGAAAACATTAATGAGTGGGTTCCCGGCAGAAAGAGGGAGTGGAATTTAGCACATCAGTAGAATGGACAACGAAAGAATAGTCAGAATAGCACGCGACAAATCACCAATGGGTCGCAGGAGTTAAGGACGCCCCCGAAAACGATGGAGCGACAACTTAGCAGTGCAATAGGCACGATGAAAAGAAACGGGCGATCCGTCTAGATTAAAGAAGGAAGAAGGAGAAGAATATCTAATTGGTACCCACCTTCATTTTTTGGTTCCTTAATATTGATATTTAATGGGTTAAAAAAAAACTTAAACTTCTAAATTAAAATTCTAAATATCGGTGATGAAGTTCCATAAGGTATGACTTTATGGGACATTTTCTGCTCTTTACGGAACTTTTTTTTGGATTTTGGATTTCTATAATGGTTTTCGAGATATTCGCGAAAAACGAAACCCCTGTTTTTTACCAAATTGTTCATAACTTTTGTAATTTTTGCGAATTTTTTCAAAAAGTTTCTAGATGCTATTCCGAATCGAATTCGAAAAAATGGTGGTCACATTTTAATGTTAATTAGACTAAAAAAGGCACTAAATATTACTTTACAATTACATTAAAATAAGTAAGAAAAATTATTAATTACTATTTTAAAAATTTGAGCTCGTGAAATCTTCTGTGTAACAAATAATTGAAAGTGATTATCCAAGTTTATAAAATTAATAGTATATACGTACTTTATCTTTTTTTAATTTGGGATATTTAAAAAGAAAATTAACTGTTTTATTTATTTATCGTCTTTCTACGAGGTTTATGGTTGTTAATGAAAAATTATTTTTTGACATTCAGCACTATTTTCAAAATTTTGACTTTTCTCGCAAAAATCTGTTGGTATCGATAAAAAAATTTAAATGTTTATTTGTTATAGTTTACCAATAAACTTACCAAACATATTAGCCGAGAAATCGAACAGTAAATTTAATTAGTTATTATTATTATTATAACGCACTTCGGTTTAAATTTATTGATTGTTGGAAAAGGTGCCGTTAAGTCTGACCGAAACATTCGTAACAACAAACTATATGTGCAACACTTCCTACTATTGAAATCGATAGCAGTCTAGCACGCAAAATCTACAAAGATATAAACTTTTTCGGGAAAATTATTCCTGTCTACACGACCAAAGTGAATACTTTCTAGGATGACTAAAAAAACGTCCGTCGGTACAGCAATTCCAAAATAATATGGTTTTAGAATTAAAAAGTTGAATTCTAATAAGAAATGTCACCATAAAGAGTACACAGCAGCAGCAGTATACTCAGACTGTAATAAGATAATGTTAACAATATGGCTATTAATTTACAGTACTGATACGGTACTTGTGTTTAAACCTCTAACAATTGACACCGTTGAAAAGTTTAAATAAACACACATTATGTTTAAATTTTACTAAAACTAACACTAGGTGTTAGAATTTTTTTGAAAGTCAGTATTTATTTTTTATTTAAAAAATATTTTAAGAACTATTTTGAAATAATTTACAAATAACAAAAGTTTACAGCAGCCCTTCCTTAATTCATTTATTCATCTATATACAGTGTGTACAAAATGTTAAATAAGTTTTTTCAAATTCAGGCCATCTGCACAAGTCGATTATAAGTATACAGGGTGCACTGTTACTACAAAATAACATATAAATACATAATTTTTTAAAAAGTACATATTTCATCCTTCCTTCCTACTTTAATGTAAGCAAATTGCTTGTTTTTCTTCGTATCCTCTGCCGTTCAATTGTTAGAAAGGTTGTCGCTCCATCTCTTGCGGGGTCACCGTATCCTGATATTTTTATGCCTAGGTATTTAAATTTCATCTCCTGTTTTTCATAATCTATTAAATTACAAATACAACCGTTCATAGTTTCAAGGTTTTTTTTTCAGAGGTGAAGAAAATCCTTTATGGAGAGGTTATGAGTCCGAAAGCTCAAGGTCTACTGTGAGACTACACTGACTGTGTCAGGACTACTCACTAAAAACTCCACCCTTATTTAGGTCCGTCTGGCTATTGCCTCCGGTGACACTTATGCCTGTTGGCCCATTGTATCTTGCCTATGTCTTTTTGTATCATTGTACAATGGAGACTCGACCAGCAGACTGCCCGGCAAGGACCCGAAAACAGCAAAACACACACTGCGCCGCTGCGAGGCACTGGTCCGAAAGAGACAGGCAATTCTCGGGATCTCTTCTTGCAAGTTCACCCACCGCTATGCATCCATCAGCACGGGTCACATAACACTTTGGATTAGTCGCCTTTTACGACAGGCAGACCATACCTGGGATCTATTCTATTTTCTCCGTTTCCCCAGGGGAATAGTTTCAAAGTTACAGTGGTTTGAAACTAAAATTATAAAATATTGTTTATGTCAAAAAAGTAGTAGGTTTTTCTACCATTAATTTTTTTTAAATGTTATGAGTTATTTCTCATTGTCATTAGTGAAAGGTGTTTATTGTAATTAGTTACTTTTAAAATTTAAGTATGTTTACCGAACAGGAAATAATGATGATTCTTATAATGAACGGTTACGGTGATTGTAAAAGAACTTATGATGAGGTAGCTTACTTATTTAATGATACGTATCCAAATCGCAACCAAATTACCAAAACTGCAGTTTGGAGGAGTGTAAAACTTTTTAAAGAAGTGGGTTCAACTAAAAATCGTCCAAAAAACTGGTCGACCAAAGACCGTAACTAATGATGATAAATCCTTGGACGTTATGCAAAGTTTTGTAGAAAATTCTTTTACATCCATTCGGAAA
Source organism: Agelastica alni (assembly GCA_950111635.1). Lineage (NCBI taxonomy): Eukaryota > Metazoa > Arthropoda > Insecta > Coleoptera > Chrysomelidae > Agelastica > Agelastica alni. The sequence continues at coordinate 21,900,956 of OX467709.1, read as the reverse complement.
ACTTCATTAGCACATGATGTTAGTGTGGAATCCGTCTGTAACATTATTAAGAAGAATAAGTTTCATCCTTATAAGGTAACGCTATTGCAAGAATTATCTGAAGATGATTAATGACTATGACCGCAGAATGAAATTTTGTGATACTATAACGCAAAACGTAATTGCAGACCTTTATTTTACAAGATAGTCTTTTCCGATGAAGCCACGTTTATGTTAAATGGTACAGTTAATCGCTACAACTGTAGATATTGGAGTGATACTAATCCTATGTGACTGCTTGAACATAGAACACAAATTTTAATGACATTTGGTTTCAGCAGGATGGTGCATCACTACACTTTAGTGTTGCTGTTCAAAATTACTTAAATAAAGTTTTCCAAGATAGATGGGTTGGAAAAAGGGGCACAGTTGAGTAGCCAGCCATATCTCCCGATTTATTGCCTTAAAACTATTTTCTTTGGGGATATCTAAAAAACATTGTGCACAAGACAAAACTTGATAAATGGGATGAACTGAGAAATAGAATACTGATAACAGCACGTCAAATAACAAATCAGCAATTTAGTAATACCATAACAGATTTTTATAATAGACTTGGATACTGTCAAATAGAAGAAGAAAGACAATTTGAACATCTAATGAAATAAGATTAATGAGTTATTTGTTTCTATTAATTATTTTGCTAATAAAAACGTTTCCGTAAATAATTTTTTGCAATAATTGTAGAATAATGTATGAATTATACAGTCTTGATGGTTGTATTTGTAATTTAATGGATTATAAAAAACAAAAAATATATACAGGATGTATATAAATATATATATATATATATATATATATATAAATACATCGGATGTAATTCAATGCCTGTCGCGACATAAAGTCAGGGGAGTAGTTGTTATCGGATGTATAATCGACCCACATATATATACCTATATTAAAATAGGTATCATACAGCGAAAGTAAGCTGGTTTTTAAACAATCAGTTACACATTTTTACATATATATAATTATGTAAATAAGTTATTTAGGAGTAACGGTGGACCCTGGATACTTTTAATCGACTTATGCAGATGGTCTGAATTATTTAAAAAAACTTTAACTTAACATTTTGTTTTGTAAACCTAACTGAAATCTAAATATTAGCAAGTTACGATACTTTATGTACACAGTGTATATAAAAATCAAATTATGTTTCTTTGTTTGTTTCTAAACCGCTGGGCCGATTTTGATGAAATTTTCAACAATCTTCGGATTAACCCGGCAAGTGTTCCTGTGAAGTTTGGTAGCGATTGGATTAACAAAAATGTTGGGAAGGGGATGAAATATAAAAACTATTAAAAACGGCTGATATTTATGTCGAATTCATATCCTTCGAAGACGCTGATTTTGATAGTGACAATCCCAATTATGTTAGCACCCATACAAAAGGGAAATGGGAAGAGGATGAAATTTAAAAACTATTAAAAAGTCCGACATTAGTGTCGAATTCATAGTTTTCAGGGTCGCTGACTTTGATAGTGATATTTCCTAAGCTGATAAGCCAACGTTCGGTCAGGACAACGTTTGCTGGGTCCGCTAGTATATTAGGTCAAAAAGAATTGCTGGATGTTTATTCATTTAACTCTTTACCTCTGTTAGATATTGAGAGAGAGAGAGAGAGAGAAAAAAAAATAAACCCTAATTATACCTACAAAACCCTGACAAGGTGGTAAAAATAATAAAAATAATAATAATAATTCTGTCTTCTTCAACAACATCGAAGACAGGAGCTTATCCAAAGAGCTGACCTTTGCATTCCTAAGGTCAGGCGGACTTAAGTCGGAAACAGAGGGGTTTATCATGGCATGCCAGGATGGAGTTTTCAATACCTTACATTACCGAAGCCGAGTCATGGGTATAGAGGTCCCCGATGTAAGATGCAGGGCCTGCCGTAGGGCGCCGGAAACGCTGATGCACCTGCTTTCAGCATGCACGGTGTATGTAGTTTCGGCCTATATCCATAGACAGAATGCGGCATTACGAGTATACTATACTATACTATATATACTATCATCTGAGGCACTCGTACGGTATTGATGAAACTCCAGTGCTGCCCTATGCTTTGGGGGATATTGAGTCTGCTGTGGAGAATGAGAGGTGTCGAATTTATTGGAACTTCTCGATCCCCACCCTCAGGCAGATACAAGCCAATAAGCCTGACATAATCCTTCTCGACCACCTAACTAAGACGATGTTCGTCATCGAATTTTCGGCACCAGCCGAATCGAGCATCGCCTTAAAAGAAGAGGAAAAACGGACAAAATATAGAGACCTTCTCTTCGAACTCCGCAGACTTTATCCAGACCATTCTGTTGAACTATGCATTCTGATAATAGGCTCCCTCGGTGGTACACGCCACACACTGCTCTCTCGGAACTCCATAAAATACTAGCTTGCCGACAAAAGGCACACGTTTTAGCTGGGGCAATGCAGAAGGCCGTCATCCTGGGATCATTGCGTCTGCTCAGGGCACACGATATTCGGTCCCAGTGATCACTCACCTCATGGAGTGAGGAGTGGTCACTGGTTTCTCTTCAGCTCGGCTCTGCGAGGTATCAGAATCGCAGAGTCGTGACTGGGATTTAATAAATTAAATTAATAATAATAATAATAATAATAATATTAATAATAATAATAATAATAATAATAATAATAATAATAATAATAATAATTATAATAATAATAATAATTTACATTGCAATTTGGACCCTTGAATTATATTTTGCTTGCCTAGCTCTGTAAAAGGCCAGGCAGTCTATTTTTCTTGAAAAACCGCACGTATTTATATCTATGTATTTACAGTGCGTTCATAAAGTAACACATAAATTTATTATTAGCTGAATGAACAGTAATATGAAAAAATCTAGAAACAGGTCGATTTTTGATTTTAATTTACTATTTTTAAAAGAATACTCCATACTGAGTGATGACGTCAGCACCAGTTTTTTTAAATGAAACACCGCTCTTTTTTTTAATTTGCGGATTTTCCTTGCTGAGCTGATTCCAAAAATGGATTACAAGTTGAGTTAAATTTGTACAGGGTGGTTAACACATGGATGGGAGTCCTACAGTATTTTTAACAAAAGAATAATTCAGTTTTCAGAGTGATTTAATACTGTTACGGATTGTGGTCAGCAAGTACGCCCCTGGAGATATTATCTTTATACCAGCATCGTTTATTACTGTATAATTTTCAATTAAATGATGGTTACGTTCACTTGAAATTTTGATTAATAAATCTAACCTTAAAAAAGTTATGTTCAATACTACTTAGTACGAACCGTGTAACTAGCGCCCTCTATGAGAGTCAAATATAAAAACAAATTCATGGGATGTATCAGGTTCTAAAACATATTAAAATTTTACTACAATTTTTCCAGGAATTTCGGCAAAATCGTAATAAATGTGTATAATTTTTTTAAACGCCCTTTATCTTGAATACGAATGGCGTTACGAACATTTTTTACTAAGCAAACCCCAATAATTTTTCAGTTTTTTCCTATCCTAGGGTCACCTTTTTTTGAAACACCCTGTATTACTGAGGCAATAACGACAAATATGGTTAGTTGTTCATCCTGTAGATGTTCTCTGATACCAAAACATACCTAAGAATGCTTGTCTAACATTTCACAGGTAAGTGTGTTTAATGCTAAATTTGTTAAATAATATAGAAATAAACAAGTATTTCAATGGGATTTAAAGGTTAAACCCACATATTACAAAGTATGCACTGGCGTAGCTAAGGGTAAAATTATAGGTTTGTGGTCATTTTATAATACATACACTTTTAATACACAATTTGATCATATTAGAATTTTAGGTTAGGGTAGGAATCAGGTGGTTATTATTCTGAGAAGATATACCCAGTATTACTCATATTATGAACGTAAAAATAATATTTTTAGGGGAAAAACGTACCTAATAGATACTTAATTAACCATTGTTCTACAAAACACATGTAAATAATACTATCATTTCGATTTCATGATGTTAAGATTTTATATCGTTGTTGTAGCTTTCCTAAAGATAGAAACAGAAGAACACAATGGATTAATTTCGAGAAAAATCCTGAATTTATTCCCAAAAGCAGTAGTGTTTTATGTTTCCATTATTTTGCTGAGGCCTTATCATCTACGCTAAGTTATAAATGAGACTACGTGAGTTACCCTAGTGGTAATGTAATAGAAATTTGTTGGAAAACAGAAATATAATAAAGAAGAGGTGTCTTTGAAAATTTTAAAACCATTAATTGGCAGAAATATTTATTATTGTTACCTTACTATACGAATAAATAATTATTGGAACGAAGTTCCTTAACGCGGCTAACGGGAAGTGCGATTTAGTAGGAATCGTCACGTAGCGAAATGCATCGGTGGTTCAGTGGTAGAATGCTTGCTTGCCACGCGGGCAGCCCGGGTTCGATTTCCGGCCGATGCATTCTTTTTGTGCTTTCACCATTTTTTAGTGAGTAAAAAAAATCGAACTATATAGTGAAAAATTAATTCTAGTTTAAAAAAACTAAAAAACACGCTTTTTCAAACTTAAAATAAGAAATAATTTTTAACATAGGAATAAAATTACTGACAAGAAAAAAAAATTAATGTCAATCAATGTCACTGCTTTGTATGACATTTTTAAACTAACTCTGCGTTTCGGAATGAAAGCACCCCACGCTTTATGAAGGGTGACATTAATTTTCTCGTCAGTAAATTTATTCTTATGTTAAGAATTATTTTTTACTTTTTAGTTGGATTAACTCTAAAAGCGTGTTTTTAGTTTTTTTAAACTATAATTTATTGTGTTAGATCATACGTGAATATTGTTTTTTTATTGCAATTAAGTTTTGAAAAATGGAAACTGCAGCAAATGTGTGTAATACAGATTTAGAAAAGTAAGTTGATAAATTTGTATAACGCGATACAAGTATTTACTGTTTACATTCGTTTATTGTGTATGTGATTTGAGAGTTTACTATATATTTTACTATTTAAATTATAGGAAGACAATAGTGAAAGTATGTGTTCAGTATGTGTTCAGAATCCAAAAGAGTATGGAAAGCGCAAACGTCAGAGTGCAAATAAACACCGAAAACCATTGCTCAACGCCAACAACAATTCCGGCAGAATTAAAATAAAACGAGCGAGCCTTACAGTAGTCGCATATGATGTGTAACATTTGACATCTCACCTTGGTAATAAGCAATTTTAAAATTATATTCTAAAAAAAACAGGTCAGGTATTATTTAAAATGATTTTTCATAACAAACAATAAAAATATAAATAAATGAAAATATTTTAAAAATATTTCATTCGAATAATTATTTATTATTACTTACTTGAATTGTTTATCAATGATCTGCACTTTATTGAGACTTTTTATCAACAGTAAAAATTTATTTATATAGTTTACGCATATAACAGGAAAATTTATACACAACACTGTAACTTAAGTGCACAGCTGATAGCTGACAGCAACAACCTTTCGGAAAAATGGTTGACGGTTATCTGACAGCCAACTCTACCACCGCGCGCTCATTCGTCAAATCAAATAGCACGTGCTTCCGCGACTTCCAAAAAGTATGGAAAGCGCAAACGTCAGAGTGCAAATAAATTCCTGTTACATTTCACGAAATCACTCCCACAAATTGCAATATTGAATGAAACTTTCTGATGAAATTTGTTCTTTTAGATTATTTGCCTTGAAAAAATAATATAAAATAAAAATTGAAATATACAGATTTCTTTCGAATTACATTCGGAGTTGAAGAAAATAACGGGGGTCCCCCGACCAGACAATTTTTTTTCTTTTTATTCTACTTTAAAACCCTACGCCTCTGCCGAAACGGAAGCAGTAGTGGACCATATGCAACCTCCATTCCGGTCAACACTTATCTGAGACTATGCTCCTTCTTGATGTTTTACATTCATCTCTCTCTAGAGACAATCGCGCTGCTAGATTAGCCTCAAAATTGGTATGCAAATGCTTGGGTAACAATTTTGTTTACTAATTAATCCAAATTTGGAATTCATTCACATTCTCGTCAGACAAGTGCCCAGACACGCTCAGGAAGTTCGTTTATACAAAAGCTGTACAATAATGGCATGTGATTGAATAATTTTAGGCGATAGAACCGACCTTGTTTTTCCAAATGGTTTCTTAAAAGTCATCAGTATCTGGAGAGTATTCTTCAACCCATCGTACCTATATTTGATGGTGCTGCTAGTGAAAACTTCCGTCAAAAGCTTGATAAGCCTTTGAACAACGAGACCTTAGAATAATAGCCAACATTTACTGGAACCAAAGTGCTCAAATAAGAATCGATAACACCGCGTCCGACGAGATCAAAATCCTGAGAGGCGTTCGTCAAGGATGCATTTTATCACCACTGTTATTTAATTTGTATTCCGACAGGATATTTCAAGAGGCGTTGGATGAATGTGACGAGGGGATATCTGTCAATGGGATTAATATCAACAATCTGAGGTATGCGGATGACACGGTTCTTGTTGCCGAATCACTGGAAGGACTGCAGGAGCTGGTAAGCCGCGTGACGGCTGCAAGCTCAGAGGCCGGACTTAGCCTGAACGTGAGAAAGACAAAGTGGCTAGCAGTTAGCAAATCAAACAACGTGGACGGACACCTGACAATTAACGGTCAACGAATTGAGCGAGTAGAAACTTTTAAATATCTTGGGTGTCAACTAAATGAGAAGTGGGACAGCATGCAGGAGATTCGTGCCAGAATAGAACAAGCTCGTGCTTCGTTCCTGAAAATGCGTAAAGTACTTTGCAGCAGAAATTTAAGCTTGCCTCTGCGCGTCCGAGTGCTTCGCTGTTACGTGTTTAGCATACTGTTTTATGGAATGGAAGCTTGGACTTTGACAGATGCGATGTGCAAAAAATTGGAGGCCTTTGAAATGTGGACGTACAGAAGGCTATTAAGAATCTCCTGGGTAGAAAGAGTGCGTAACACCGAGGTACTTCAACGCCTCGACAAGCAGCTGGAAGTTCTGTTTACACTAAAAAAGCGCAAACTGGAGTATTTTGGTCACATCTTAAGAAATGACAAGTATCGACTTTTAAAGCTTATTATAGAAGGGAGATCGAAGGACGAAGAGGCCCGGGTAGAAGAAAGATATCCTGGCTAAAAAACTTAAGACAATGGTATGGAGTGAGCACTACCACATTGTTCCGCCGAGCTGTAGACAAGGTTCAGATAGCGCTGATGATTGCCAACGTCCGAGGAGGACAGGGCACCTAAAGAAGAAGAAAAGCTTGATAATGCTCGTCCTCATACCGTATAGATTGTGACGAACTGATTGTACAACGAGCGAGAATTATTGCCATGACCAGCAGAATAAACGAACCTTAATCCGATTGAGCATGTGTGGGACACATGCTTCAACGTAAAATTACTCCACTTATGGAGGCAATATTAACAATTCTTTTGAGCTCCGGAAGTTTCTGATAACAGAAGAAGTGCGTTTGCCTCAAGTGGACATTAACGACGTCTTATTTGCATGAAGAACTATTATTCGTACATTGTTTATTTTTTCGAAAATATTGTGTTCATTTTATGCATTATGCGGATTAATAAATTATGATTTTTGAAGTAATCGAGTTATTTGTTCATTTGAATATACTGGCACCTTACTGTCAATATGGTGATCCCATGAGGAGCATCTGTGAGGAACTGATTTTAATTAGAAGTCTTTATTTATAGAATGATATGCTTTTACTAAATGTCAACGACTTGACAGATGTTTCGGATTTAATAACAACTATAATTTTGAAAGGAGCTCGGATTGCTTTCATATCGACTGGCTATAATTGGGTAACGGCTTATGTTGTAAGGTAAGATACTATTTTAAAATAGGTAAATACGAGGATAGTTCACGAATTGTTGTCCCTAACATAGTTGGCGTTGAATGACAAATACAAATAAAGTGTTAGGCAAAAGCTTGTATGAAATTAGTGTGTGCCAATTAGCATCAGCGCATTAGTTCGTGTATGTTAAATATTAATTTATTTCATTGAGGTGTGCGTGATTTTATAAAAATGGACAAAATTAAAATAAAAGGTGTGATAAACTACCTACTCTGCCCTTTCGTAACAGGTAATCAAGAAATGGTCACGAGATTTCAAACTGGGAAGAGAGTCCTGTCAACGTGCACTAGGTACAGGAGCCCCCAAAACTGTGGTGAATAAAGAAAATGTGAATTTAGTCCATGACATGGTATTCAATGACAAAATAATTACATTCAAGGCTATAGCAGAGACATGTAGGTTTTCTGTTGGAAGCATTGAAAAAATTTTACATCAGGAATTGGGTCTCAAAAAACTCTCTGCGCGTTGGGTTTCACGAATGCTGACGGCAGACCAGAAGCGTGTTTGCCAGGTTGCAGCGGAGACAAATTTGGAGATCATTAACAGGAATTCCGATTAATTTAAGCGAAAATTTCTTACGGTCGACGAACCATAGGTTCATCACTTTGATCCAGAATTCAAAAACAAAGCATGAAATGGCGGCTTAGTAGTTCCCCCCCCCTCGAAAATTTCGTGTCGTTCCATCAGCTGGTAGATTGTAGATTTGTAGGCCACGCAGCCACTCAAGCACCTCGACCTATCAGATCTTTTGTGCATAAACCTTAATCTATTCGATGTCTGGGATTCTGAGACTTCAAACAAAGTTTATCAGTTTCCCGGGGGCTAAGTTTCTGACATCGAAGGGCTTTAGGAAGGCCTCTTCCAGAAACTTAAGCCTCTTGCAGAAAAGCGCTGAGCATTCGCAAAGCAAATGCTCTGCAGTTTCAGCGAAGTTCTCGCAATAGCGGCAACTATCACTCTCTGTTTTGTTCATTTTTTTAAGATGATACCTCAGAGGGCAGTGTCCAGTGAGGAGCCCTGTCACCAGTTTCAAGTCTTTCTTGTCCAACTCGAGAAGCTGTTTAGCTTTCATTGTCGAAAGGCTTACTAGCCTTTTCGCTTGCCTTTGTCCTGGCACTTTATGCCAGTGAGATTTCATTTCATCTGTTTCCCAGCGTCGAACCTCTTCTTTCAAGTGGCCTTTGGAAAGTCCACAGAAGGGTTCTGGGCCGGAAAATTGTGTATTTGCCCCTTCTTTGGCAAGGCAATCTGCTTCTTCGTTGCCTTTAACTCCCTTATGACCTGGAACCCACATCAAAGTAACCTGATTGTTCGCTGCCAGTTGTCTCAGCTTAGACTTACAAGTGTATGACTTCAGAGCTTTTAGTGCTGCTTGGCTATCAGATAAAATATAGATTTATGCCCTTCGGGTGTTTCTTTCGATGCACTCCTGGGCACATATCTCTATGGCATGTAATTCTGCTTGAAAAATGGTTGGTGTGTTCCCAAGGGGTTTTGAGAGCCTAAAATTTGGCCCTATAACGCCCACTCCAACCCATTCATCCATCTTGGATCCATCAGTGTACCACTCTACAGCATCCCTTCCTAGTTAAGGTCCGTTCTCTGTGCAAACTTGATGGTTGTTTGTAACCACTTCAAACTGCATTTCAAAGTCGTACCTAACTGACATCAGCTGGTAAGATCATGGCTACAGTTTTTTTGGAATTTTGCAGGTGTTATTTTCGTGGATTATTTACCGTGGGGGCGCACCATAACAGGTGAATATTATGCGAACTTAATACCAAAAGTACTTGAAGCGATCAGAGAAAAGAGAAGAGGAAAATTGTGTCGAGGTGTGCCCTTCCACCAGGACAACGCTCCGGCCCACAAAAAATGTGTTGACTCAAGGTTCTGAGTTTTTTTTAAAACGGTTTGAAACACTTTAACACCGATATACCAAGTGTATAAACGTTACAGGTGACCATGTTGAAAAATAAATTAGTTTCATTCTTCTCATGCGTTTGCTTCTACGTTAGGGATAACAATTCGTGAACTGTCCTCGTAGATATAATAGCTACTAATAAAATAAAAAGTATACTGTTAACAACAAAATAATTTATATTCATACGTACGTTGTATGATACAATTACTACTTAATTTATAGGTTGTTGGCAAACTCGTAAAGGTAACATGAAGAGCAATATTTTGTATTTTATTTTTTTCTATTTCGTCTCAATGCGAATAATTTTTATAATCTAAGACTGCAATCCATGCGGACAACAATAGTTACTTATTTAACAGCTTAAGTCCTTAAATGTAAGTAGGTAGATAAGTTTTAATTAATTATTAATCTTACTCGTAATCGATGACCAAAAAGACATCTTGCACAATTTTAAACGGCACCAAAAGTAGAGCACTTAAAAATCACCGTTACTTCATACACGAAAAAATTATTGTTACACTGCGAATTGCGTTATAACTACCTTTCCGCAGCGAGTCGTGTCAAAAACTAACTGCTAACTATTATTCGATTTCAGCGACGCGTAATAGGTTCGTAGTCGTACTGATTTCGATGTTATTCTTGGACTTGAAAATCGTAAAATTAAAACTATTCGGCGCTATTAAATGTTGCGCTACCGCTTGCCTCCTTGACATTGAAAGTAATTTTAGGTTAGAAGTGATTAAGCGCAGATCACGCTTGTTTATCGGAGGTAATAGATTTTTTTTTAAATTGTTAGACGGTCAGTTAGCGTTTGATTAAATAGATGTTGGTTAAAAATTTTTAAAACGTTTCCACTTAGAGTATTTTAAAAACTAACTCATGGAAATAATCTAAGGATAGTAATTTATATTTAAATATTATTAAGTTGGTTCATTAAAAGTAAGAGGCCCGGTTTTTTCGGGTATGTTAAGAGACACGTACGCATTCTCACTCTGTTTAATATTGGGAGAGAGTAATAAACCCTAATTACACCTACAACACCCTTGCATTACATTACATTACAATCTTACGGTTGGGCCATTGGTATCGGCACCTATGTCACCTAGATCTTTTGATCCTCTGTGACTACCGCTGTGTCTTCAGGGCACCAGAATGCCAGTCCGCTGGTTTTGGCGAGCCGTAAGATTTCTGTTGGCCCTGTCTCATTTAGATCGCTTGGATCCATTATAATACGGCCCCAGGTTTGATACCTGTACACTGCTAGCATCGGGCAGTGACACAGAATGTTTATACTGCTCTCTCTTCCTCTTCTCCGCATAGTCGACAGTTTTTCTCGGCCGCCAGCTTAAGTTTGAAGAGGTGCGCCCTTAGTGCGATGTGTCCTGTGAGCAGGCCAAGCGTGATGCTTAGCCTACTCCGGTCCATCGTCCAGAGTGCGTCAGCCCTCTTTTGGAGCGGTTTTTTTATCAGCTGTCTTGATTTTCTGCAGCCAGTATTTGCATTCCACTGAGCAATATGTTCTTGTTCAAGGATTAATTTCAATACACGTTTCGATTTGGCAATCCGACCAACTGGCTTCATGGTTGCACCAGGGCCCCATTTCTTGCCAGTTCATCGGCTACCTCGTTGCCATTTATCCCTGTATGCCCAGGAACCCATGTAAGAGTGACTATCTCAGTGAGGGCCTGCATCAGTCTCATCAGTCTCACTGTTGGTCACTCTTGTTTTCTGTCAGGTGCATAGCGCACCTGAGTATGGCATAGACCTCAGCCTGGAAGACCGAAGCGTATGTCCCCGGGGGTATGCTTTCCCTGTGGTTGCAGGATGCTCCAAACAATGCTGCCCCGTAGCGTCCCTGGTACCTTGATCCATCAGTGTACCATCGTTTCACTTCTGGGTCAATGGTGTTTTCTTTAACCAGTCTTTTCTGGTTGGTATTTCAGATTTTCTAGTGCCTATTACGCAAATTCGATCCAAACGATCCCGAATATCGTACAAAAGCTACAGGTTGGAAGAAACCTATACTAACAATCGAGAAATTCTCGAATCTTTAGAAAAGTTTCTGCTAATACACTTTTTATTGGTATGTATGCCTTCCCTGTTGCCATTTGCTGCATTGACTCCTCTTAACAATACTTTAGTTATAAAACTTTGTAAGTAATAATAAATGTCATGTATGCTGTTTACAAACAAGAAAGTAGTATTGGAGGTCAATCTAAAAATAGCAATTAATATAAATAGGTTCCCTCTAAAATGTTGTAAATATTATTCGTAATTAAATTGGACCGAGTTGTTCATGATTTGAACAAGCACATATTCTAAATTTCAAAATAACAGCGTTATTTGATATTAAACACCATTCTACACATACAAATCATAAATTTGTACATACATACATATAGTCACGGGTTTTTTTTCGTAGGGGTAGGCAGAGACCACTTCCTTCCACTTCCGCTACGGTTCTCACACACATCTTTTGCTTTCTCTACTTTCATCAGTGCTCTCATACATGCCCATCGGTTGTTGGTACTCTTGACCTGGCCTTTCTTCAAAACAATGTTTATCTGTTCGAGATATGTTCGCCGACTTGTCTATTCACACTCGCATAATAAATCTGTTTCGTCAATCTTCCTTCATCCATCCTTTCTACGCGTCCAAACAATCTAAGCATTACTTTATCTATCTTTGTAACCACATCTTTTTTTACACCACAGCGTTGTCTTATTTCACTATTCTTTACTTTATCCAACCGAGTCACCTCGGCTATACTTCTTAGACTACTTATCTCCGCAGCATTAATTTTATTTTCATGCTTCTTCTGCCAAACCCAATATTCACTACCATACACTCCCCTATGCACAGCCAGACGTGCCTTTTTTGACACTTTCTGGCTGTTCATAAAGCTTTACAGTGTCCCATTTATTTGTTTTCCTGCCAACACCCTTTGCTCAATGTCACTGTCATACTTTCCATCTCTCGTAAACTTTGAACCCAAGTATACAAACTCATTTACTTGTTTCACTCTTTGTCCCTTAATCAGAACTACACAGTTTGTCATGCTTTCTTCTCTTTTAAAAACCATTACTTTTGTTTTGCTTACATTTATTTTCATCCCTTTGATGTTCAGGGCATCATGCATAACATTAACCATCTCCTGCAACTTCTCTTCAGATGACGCTAATATGACTTGATCATCGGAGTAAAGATCATATCATTCATTTTCAATCCATACGCACTCTCACACCGTTTTCGATGTTAAACCAGTCCGTGTAAGCTCCGTTTATCCTGACACAAGCAGTGGAATCCTCGTAAAGTGATTTCAGCGCTCGTATTAAACTACCGCTCACCCCATACATAGACATTGTCGACCACAATTTACTCCTCACCACTCTGTCATAGGCCTTTTTCAAGTCTATAAAAGCGCAATATACCTTCTGACTTCTATCCAAGAATGTTTCGACTATACTTCGTAATGAAAAGACCTGATTCATACATCTCCTTCCTCTTCTAAATCCTGCTTGCACATTGCACATCCCATATCATCTTCTCAGTTTCATTCGTCACTCTTTTAATCAATATCTTTGTATAAAGTTTGCCGACTGAGCTGATCAAACTAATACCTCGGTAGTTCTTACAGTCCTGTTGCGAACCTTTTCTCTTGTAAAAAATAAATAAACGGTAACGGCCTTGCACCAGTCGTCTGGTACGCAACCACTCCTCCAACAAAGGTTAAAAAGGTGGTACAGCGGACTAATGACCACGCTTTGTCCAGCCTTCAGCATTTCAACTGTTATCCTGTCGTACCCAGCAGTCAAACGAACTTTTATTACAAATTTTAAAAGGCTTTCGCGGCCATCGTTTAATGATGAATGGTTTTTCGGGTTTAACGGCCGTCGGGAGATATAGTTTTGTCGGCTTTTCTAAGGCTGACGAAAAGCATTAGATTTTCGTCAAATATTACGCTTTTCTGTCCAAGCCACTGAATAATGTCCGCTTTTCTCCATGAACTAGTCGGTATTTTGTCAACTTTTCTGGAATGATAACTCTCATTGTCCATCACTATCACAGTAATAGGTGGAATAAGGTCTAACATGTTCAAAATATTCTTCGAACACATCGCCGTTCATATCTTCATGGTAATCGCCAGTATGATTTGACTGAAACATTACCGATCATTTTTCGCTAGATCCCGTTGATCTGCCGGGATCTGAACTCCAGTTCCCGCTGCATCTTCGCGTCAGAATGACTTCATCAGTGACGACATAATTTATAAAACGTTAACTGTTTTAGTTCCCGCATTTGTGAGCATGGTTACTGGCGGTTATATAAAGACCTTTTTCTTCAAGTAACTATCCGTTTCGGATGTTGGCAATCATGATCTTGTTTGTAGCTGCTCGAAACAATAATTCTATTGAGGTTTTCCCATACTACGTTCGCAGATTCCGCAGCCATGAGATTCTTCTTCTGTCGGGTCTTCTTTTTCCTTTGACTTTTCCTTTTCGAGCTTTCTGCACTTGATGGTGTACACGATTTCCATTAGTTTCTTCGTTTTTTGGAGCACTTCTTTGTTGTTATGTGATCTATTCACTTTATTCTGAGTATTCTTCTGTACAGCCACATTTCAAAAGCTTCAATTTTTTTAGTGGTGGCTTCGGTGAGCGTCCAGGACTCAGCTCCACACAGTAAGGTGGAGAAGACATAGCATCTCAGGTGTCTCATTTTTGTTTCTAGTAATAGGCTGTGGCCTTTAAAGTCAGCGCTCATTTTGTTGAAAATGGTTCTTGCCTTCCCTATACGGCATTTTATTCGCTTCATTATATTTATCTATCCAGTCTATATGATTCATCTTGGGGTGAAAATAGTCATCTGAAAATCGTAGCCTTATTGTACTTTGAAACGTTAAATAATGATACAAGTACAAACGGAGTTGTATCAAAAAAATCATCAATTATCGACAGAACTGAACATTTTGAGCCACCCATTAATAATTTAATTCGCTCATAATACATGAACTCGGCAAAAGGGAAACTTTAAACATGCAATTCAACAACAACCATCTAAACGGTTAACTGGTTCATTTTCGCGAGAGATTCAGAATGATAATAATCAGTTAATTTTTTGGTGGGGTATAACCGCACTCTGTTACCGATGTCAGATCAACGCGAACTCGCGAAAAAATACCTTATTACTCTGTAAGGATAGGTACTAAAAGTGCGAAGGAAACGGCCTTCATGAAACTCTACGTATGACTCATTTGAATGTTTCCATGTATCAATAAGTAGATTTTTAATAGATTTTAGCGGTTTAAAGTCTTTATTACGGTTAAAATTAGTGTGCCAAGGCTTTATAGTGTGCATTAGTGAAAATAATTATTTTTTAACCATTACTGAAAACTAAATAAATTGGTGGTAAAACATTGTTGTATTACTGAGACAATAACGTCAAATAATATGATTAGTTGTTCATCTTGTAGATATGTCCTGATACCAAAACATAAAAGTGCTGGTATAACATTTCACAGTTAAGTGTGTTTAATGCTAAATTCGTTAAATATTTAGAAATAAACAAGAATTGTATTTCAATGACATTTAAAGGTTAAACCCAGAAGTCACAAAGTATGCACTGGCGTAGCTTAGGGTAAAATTATAAGTTTTTGGTAATTTTATATTACATATACTTTAAAACACTTAACACAAAATTTAAACAAATTAAAATTTTGGGTTAGGGTAGGAATCAGATGGTTATTATTCTGAGAAGACATATAACCCAGCATTATTATGAACATGAAAATAACATTTTTTAGGGGAAAAATGTACCTAATGGATACTTAATTAACTATTGTTCTACAAAACACATGTAAATAATACTATCATTTCGATTTCATGATGTTAAGATTTTATATCTTTGTTGTAACTTTCCTAAAGTTTTATAAAGTGTTGTTATAAAATCTATTTGTTATTGGTACACTACTACACGAATAAATTATTATTTATTATTTTTTTTTTCTTTTTATTCTATTTTAAAGCCCTACGCCTCTGCCAAAACGGAAGCAGTAGCCGGCCATATGCAACCTTCATTCTGGTCAACACTTGGATGAGACTATGCTCCTTCCTAATGTTTTATAAATACAAATCAAAGTACTAAATAACGAGTTGTTTTTTCTTTATTTTTTTAAAAGTAATATTTTAACCTACCAAACTAATAGGGGCATTTGCTGGTAAGAAAGTAAAGTAAAAAGAGCGACATTTTTATATTGTTTTTAAGGGCATCAATACAGAATTAATCAACCCTCTGTGAATAAAATCCAAGAAGATAATCTAACTTCATTAACTAAATGTGCATTAAAAAAATTGTCTTTGATAATCAAGAAAACAAATTACTTTTTTTAACAAAATGGGTAATAATAAAAAGAAGAAGTTTTAAGAATAACCTCAATATAATTGTTGGTTAAGAATTAAGAAAAAATTAAATATTATTGTCGTTTTTAAATTATGTGCAAACCCAAAAATCCTCAAGAAAATTTAGAGGAATCTGCAGAAATGGGCGAAACTTCAGATAATAGTGATGTTACCATGAGTAGCTCTGAATCCGAAAACGAATTTGACGACCCAATCAACAGTTCAATTTTAGAAAATACAGAATCAGACATTGAAGAGCCTCAAGATGAGGAAGAAGATGAAATAATTAAAGCGATAAGGAACGAAAGTACAAAAGAAAGAGATCGTCCACCAAATATAAGTTGTGATGATTTTATAATGGACCTTTCATTCCATCCTCATAATGAAATTTTAGCTGTTGCTAATATTGTTGGTGATGTTTTAATTTATAAATATTCTAATGAAGTTAATGAGTTAATGACAACTTTAGAATTGCATACAAAAGCTTGCAGAGATATTGAGTTTAGTTCTGATGGAGAAATTTTATTTTCTGCATCAAAAGATTTATCCATTATGATTAGTAATGCAGAAAGTGGCAAATTAATTAGATTTTATGAAAATTGTCATGATTCACCTATATACTGCTTAAGTGTAATAGATGAAAATTTATTTGCTACAGGTAAATTTGCTAAATTATAAAAAAAAAATATCCATATAGAAAATCCTTGCATGCATTTATTTACTTATATACATATGTTGTTACTAGGAGATGATGATGGTACAATAAAACTGTGGGATTTAAGAGAAAATGGTGATAAACAAATCTATAAAACAAAAAAAAATGAAGATTTCATTAGTGATATGGTAGTAAATGATTCTAAAAAATATCTTGTTTGCTCCAGTGGGGATGGTTCAATTATAAGCATAGATTTGCAAAACAGGTACCTATGTGCTGTTTTTTTCCCAATTTTATATTGTTTAAAACTCTTATTAACAAACAAATACTCACTTCCATTTAAACTTTCACAGTACTGTTGTGTTCGTGGGCATCACTACTGTAAATTGTTCTTGACATAAATACAACCTAGAATAAATGAATTATACTTTAGTTTATTATTTACTAATTATGTTATTTTGTTGTAGAAAAGTACACATGCAATCTGAGGAGTATGAAGAAGAATTAACATGTCTAGGAATTTTTAAATCAGAAACAAAATTAGTATCTGGCTCATCAAAAGGCAAACTTTTTGTGTATAACTGGGAAGAGTTTGGTCTTCATAGTGACATTTTTCCAGGTCCAAAAACTTCAATAAATGCACTTGTACCAATAACTGAAAATATAGTAGTTACAGCTTGTGAGGACGGAAATCTCAGAGCCACACACCTTTTCCCACATAGACATTTAGGCATTGTTGGACAACATGACCTATCAATTGAAAATGTTGACATTTGTAACACTGGTCAGTTTATAGCTTCTAGCAGTCATGATAATGACATAAAATTTTGGAATATCCAATATTTTGAAGATTTTGAAAAAGTTTCTAATAAGAAATATAATAAAAAGAAAGAATTAAAAAATAATTTGCCTTCCTCAAACATTAAAAATGCTTCTGATTTCTTTAGTGGTTTATGTTCTTAAAATATTCATACAATTTATAGGTATAAAATATTCACTACTGCAGAATAAATTAAGGATAAACATTTATTTTGTAAAATAAAGCAAATTGTGCTGAATGATTGAAGTCTATTGACATTTTGGCAAGTCAACCGTAATACCTTATAAAAGTATCAGCACCAAAATAAAATAAAGAATGTCTGTAAATTTTAATATCATGAAAATTTTTGTGACAAAATTCAAATAAAAATCAATGAACTTATAATTACTTTTATTACCAATTACTACTGTTTACAAATTTTCAAATGTATGTCTGTACATTAGGTTAGGTTAAAATGGCGGTTCGGAGGGAACCCACTTAGGCCTTTTGGCCCGTTGTGATACTGTTCTGGATGACAGTGCCTTCCCCCTCTACCGTGAGAATCAGTTGGAACTTTTGAGAAAAAGTGTGAGTTCTTTAATGCTAACTGAGCTGAGATCAGATAAGTCATTAAAGTTCGGTTGCTCTAGTATAGAAATCCATTTTCTGCTTAGGGCAGGGCAGTGGCAGAGAAGATGTACCATTGTTTCCTCCTCTTCCTCGTTGTGACAGCTTCTACAGAAGTCATTTCGTAGCTCTGCGGTTCCCATGTGCCGTGCATGGGGTCCACCTGTTGTGTCCTGTTGTGGCCGTGATCGCATTTCCAACGGACTCCCTGGATAGAGTTAAAACATCATTAGTTCGACGTACTTTAGGCCAAATCTGTTTCAATGATGTGCGTGTGGGTTCATTTTGCTACGGCAAGTTGGCTTTTTGAACTACTTTGCTGTGCAGAAGCCCGCAGTTTGCAATCGGTACTGCTTGCTGAGTTGAGACAGATACAGCTGGGAGGGTGGTGCCCCCTCTTGTTAGCTTGTCTGCCTTACAGTTGCCTGGTATGTCCTTGTGTTCAGGTACCCAGACAATGTGAACTCTAAACTTAGCTGCTAGCTCATTCAGGGCGGCTCGGCATTGCACTGCTGCCCTAGAGGTCAAGTAGACTGAGTTCAGTGATTTGATAGCAGCCTGGCTGTCCTAAAAAATGGATATCTTTAGCTGCCTCGGTAATGGCTGTCATTTCGGCTTGATTACAATGCAGTAATCAGGCAAACGAAATGACAGGCTAAGTAAGGGTTCTTCTGGGAAGACACCGCAACCTACTCTCCCCTCTAGTTTAGAGCCGTCTGTATAAAACACTGCGCCATTAGGTTTAACTAGTTTTTTGGCCCAATCATCTCTGGATGGGATTTCCAGGGATAGATCACTTTCAAACATAGGGATAGGTTTAGTATTGTCAGTGTTTTTAATGCAAAGGTCGTATTCTTTTAGGATTCTAGAGTGACCATAGTGCGTTTCGGTCCATGGGGATACAACATTGAGTCTAAAAGCCGCAATAGCTGCGGATTCTTTCCCAAGCAGATCTACTGGTAGTAGATGTAGAATTGTTTTGAGGGCTTTATATGTCTGTATGTAAGTCGTTTCACTTGAACTCATTTTCTTTGAATCATTTATTTATTTACAGTGCAACAGAAGTAGCTTGGCGGGCGACTAGCCTCTAAAACAACAAGTATTCGGCTGAATATACTTCACATTCGTTAACTTCTTCCTCCGATTGTACTTCAGACTCACATTACTGAAAATTTCGTCGTCGCCGATTAGATCGTTATTCGAATGTTTTCGTTGTGCGCAGATTTTGTGATCTCTCGCCCGCCAAGCTACTTCTGTTGCACTGTACTCGTAAGTCTTTTATTTACGTCTACATATATAATCTCGTAGAAGATTTCCGATAATAAAGTGCCTTTGAATGGTTCGAGAATAGAAGAAATTGAAATTTTAACCTTTATTATTCTGTCGAAAAGCATATGTTTTGACGCCAAGTGTGATTTCCATTTGCATTTGGGTGAAGCTGTTCTTGCAGCAAACCACATTATTGTTTGTGGTGTAAAAGAAAAAAAGGATGATAAGTGGATAATCAGATCTTATTGGTTGCAGACCAGTGCTATTAAAATTGATCCTGATGATATCAATGGATGAGATGACTTCAATTATTATTATAAGTGGTTATTTACTTTTGACTTCAATAAAAATAACCAATAAGAGAACTTGCCTGTCTTCTTTCAATGAGTTTTTCATATCTTTTCTTTTCCTCTTCTATCTTCTGACTTTTGTACTTTGTTATAATGCTGGACACAGGTATTTTACTTGGTATAGCACTCTTTCAGGTAAAGTTCCTGATAGCCCCCTGTAAGATTGATAGGTAATTGTATTAACCACATAAAATATAGAAAGCAAAATACCTACAATCACTAGGAGTTATGAAATCTTCCTCGACAAAATATTTAGAACAAACTCATGTTTTTGGTAACTCTCTTTCCTATCTTCAATTTGATCGCCCACAATTTCTTTCTATCAACCATAGTCACCATTCCCGATTCTCTAATATGCTCAACTCTTCTACCCTCATTTGGGAAATAAGGAAAAGTCAAATTGGGGTTTTTTTATACACTGAGTTACATTCAGGTACACAACAAGCTCTGCTGGTCATTTTCACTAATAAATTATTAGTCACTATTAAACAACTATAATCTTCGCACAAATACGAGCTTCAGGGTATATAAACACAAAACAATCACACTTGTTCATCACGTGATATTGATGCGAGTTTATTCCGTCAGATGGCGTATTGCTTAGCATTAAAGGACAATTATAATGTGTGCGTACATCTGTTTTTAAAAATGAATTAATATCACAGCACATGGGGATATGTTATGTTACTATTGAGAGGGACCAGGTAAATTGATCAGAGTGGTATGAAACGTGGACAAAACACGACGGTTGACGAATAAGAATAAACAAAGCAATTCGAAGAATATTTAATCTTGTAGAAAAAGTAAATGTGCATGGTTGTGTGGTAACCAATTCAGTTTAAATCGGCACTCGATATCCGCTTCTTTAGGAATTAAGTGGAGAACTTTATCAGTTACTGGATGCAATACCTACCTAATTACAAGACTAAGGACTTCTTTTAACGGCCTTGTCTGTGAGCAATGTATTCAATAATAACTAGTAATATCACCTTAACTCAGACCATATTTAAAAAGGTTTATATATTTAAATAAGAGTTAAAAAATAATATATTTTCCTATGGAAATTGCAATATTTTTCCTCTTGCTAAATGACATCGCAGCGCCATCTGATGGCGATCGCGGATAAACGCAAACCATTTTGACGTGACATTTGTTGATAATTTTTTTGTTTTCAGAAATGTTTTTTATCCAAATCTTACCTTTTTTAGTATAGTTCTTTAGAGTAGGTTAAATTGAAGATTGGTGAATAGACTTACCTTAATATCAGAAAATATGACAATGGGAGATGAAACTCCTGTGACAACATTAATACTGCCTGTATTAATACGCCCTATTTTATCAGAGGTACGTGTGTTATGAAACGGAAATAAATTGTTTTATTGTATAGCTATTTTTTAGCTGGAAAAGCAGGATGTTTCAGCATCTCAGACCCTTCGATCAGCCCTTACTAAGGCGGAGGCATCGCATCCAGGTCTTGCATATGATTTTGTGATAGGTATTTTACGTAAAGGAGACCTAACAGTGAACATGAACGAAAGTATTTTACGATTACAGGGAGCAGGATCAGATTCAGAAGGTAAATATAACGTATTTCTTTAATAGATTATTAGGTACAGGAATGCCATATTGTTACTCAAACTGGAACATTTTATTATTAGGTAAATAGCCTTCTGTAGAAAATGTAAACACAGTATTAGTCATCAAAGATTATCATTCATATGAAAAACTTTGTACTTTGTAATAAATGACAATACTAGTTACTTTTTAGTGGTAAAATAAAAATGAGAATAACCTTAAAATAAACCATATTAAAAATCAATAAAGGCAAGAGAAGTTGAATTAAAAAATATCAAAAATTATAAATGCATACATAAATAGATACACAATTTTTCAGTGATTTACACAAAGTTCCAAATCTACATAGAGTTAAGAGATTCTTTAGTATTATATTTTCAAATTATAATTTATCCTTATATTTAATTATACTTTTAATTATTTTACATTGATCAAAAGCATTCATTTTTTAAATTATGTATAATTGTATATTGTATACAATAAATAATTTCGAAAATATCAAAAAAACTGTACAATGTGGTTAATAAAAACAGATCCTTTAGGCAGTATTTTATACTTACAATAAAAAGTTAAGAAATATCAAATCATAAATGGTGAAACTAGAAAAAAATTATTAAAAATAAAGAATTTCTTTGATGAAAAGATGAATCTGGTATTTTTAAAAACTGAAAACAGATATATGATCATAAAAAAAATATTGTAATGATGAAAATATATTAGGTTAGCAAAAATACCTATATACATTTTTGAAGAGAGAATATATAACTTTGGTACCCCTTGAGTGTCAATTTAAATTATTACAGTGATTTTTACATTATTATCGCAAGCATCTTTTCTATTTTGATCTTAATTTGACCATATATACCAACAATTTTGGAAATTAACTATATTTAAAGATAAATTTACTTGAATTGCTTAATTTAGGTCTACCTCATAATAAAAAAATAATTATTTTATGGGTTTTTACAGAAACTTAATATACCTACTTTGCTCAGAGTATCAGATAGTTTATGATTTCATGCTGATAGGTAGTAAAAATATTTTATTAATTAGGTGACTATATAATTTTGTTTTAGGACCATTTACAAATGCATTTTACTTTTAATTAATATAGAGCAAATAATTATATAAATAATAAAAATTACATAATATATATATACCCACAATATTACAAAATATACAGACTTAATAATTCTGGTAAATAATGGTCCAAATAAAATGTTTTTAATTTTTCTTTAATTTGATTAAATAAAATATTAAAGTATAAAAATCATTCTATGGTCCACAAATAAGAAAGTATTAGTCTGTTTTGTTTTTTTTTAATAGTGAAAGTGTGCTCTCTGCCAAGGTTTCATACTAGCTATTTTTTTTGGCCTTGATGGCAGAAGCCATAATTATTTTTTATCCTTCACTCCATATTGCAGAATCTTTTGTCACTAGTAGCCTTCATGGTTGCCTAAATTTCTTAAATTCTTTTTTAAACCAAAAAGTAATTAATGTAAAATTTACTCAAATCATTTATTATTTAATCAGGCACCACATTTGGAAAATCCATTTTTTTCATTTTTCAATCATTTTAATGGTTGTATCATAAATTAATAAGACCACATGTAGACAACCTATATGAGCCAATATTTATCTGTGGGAATTAATCGCCATCTTCATGTTAGTAGCCACTTAGTAGCATTTTTACTGACAACTTGTTTTTTTATACTGCCTGTTTTTCGTAAATTTTGGTCAATAGGGAAAAATCACGGAGTGGGCGACATCTATTATTGATTGCATGAACTTCTCGAGGTGTGAATAACAAACCAACCCCCATTTGATTATATAGGTGAAAAGTGAACTATTTACAGTGTGACACTCTTAAGATGAAGACACCTCTGTATTTTAGTCATTTTTGAAAGCAGAACTTTATGAGCCGCACTTTTCGCAATACTCAGTCCAAGAAACAGCCTTAAACCCAGCCTACTGCGATCCCACTAAAAGGGCAAATTCTCGATATTTTGCTTCGCGTTGGAGATACCGAAAAAAGTTATTTGAAAAAGTTGCTTAGAAATCGATTTTGGCCCTATATATTTTCAATTAATGGTTCTAAATAAGAAGCTACGAACTTGTAAACCTTATTCTTGATAGTTTCCCAGAAGTAAAAATGCATTGGAGTTATGTCAGGAGAGCGAGGAGGCCTTTGTTCATATGGGCTATTTCTACCAATCCAACGTAATGGAAAATGTTCGTTTAACCACTCTTGAACCATCCAAGAATTATGAACGGAAGCTCCGTCTAGTTGAAAGTACATCTCTTGTCGCACATAAAGGGGTAGATTTTCAATGATTTCCCTTACTTCATTATCAAAAAAATTCAATAGTCGTTCAGCATTAATGGTATTATTGAAGAAAAACGGTCCAATTATTCTGTCGCCTAAAATACCACACCATGCATTAACTTTTTGAGAGTATTGGTCCTTACAGTTTACAACCCAGTGGGAATTTTCGGCAGACCATTATCTGCAATTTTGAGAAGATACTATCCCATTGGTAGTGAACGTAGCTTCATCAGTGAATAATATTTTTCTTAGGAAATTTCTATCATTTAAAAAATTTCCTTGGGCCCAATAGCAGTAATCTAATCGTTTATATTTGTCATCTTTTTTTAATGTGTGCAAGAACTTTGGTTTAAAAGGTTTGATTTTATGACAAACGAGACATCTTCTGATTTTCTCTCTAATCAAATTTAATTGCTCAGTCCTTTCACGCAAACTAAATTGGGGATTGGCACGAATTGCAGCTAAGATATTATCATCATCATGGTAACTTTGATTTCGATGTGAATTGTCAATAGCTGGACAAATATTTAATACACTTTGGTTTGAGTAAAAAGTTTATTCACGGAGGCTGCCGTTCCATGTCTAATACGATTTCATTGCGGATGTCTTATGTTGAATTCTTGAGCAACTTGTCTGCTACTTCGAAAACAAACCAAAATTGATTCCTGGTCTTTACTGGCATTTAACAAGAATCCAGCGACAATTTAACTGAAACATCGAAAACACCTTAAATCCAGCTTCAATCCAGTAGTTTAACACAAAAAATCGTCCCAAATCTCTAAAATAACTAAAATTTCCTTTAATAAAAACTCTGGTTTTACAAGTGATTAAATGACAGAATATTTGTTGTTCTCACCTTGATCCGACATTTTGTCATTGACAGCGCCATCTCGCGTTACGTGATTTTTCCCTATAGTCAGGAAAATAACTGTTAAAGAACTGTCAACAAAACAAACAACAAATACTCTGATAGTAATCAATCGGAGCCTACTCAATTTTACATTTAATAATTAGTAGGTAATGTATTCTATAAAAAAAATACATACATATACGACATACGAAATTAACTTAAAAATAACTTGAACAAAAACATTAATTAAGAATATGTATGACATTAGATATTTATTACCTTATTTATTATTTTACAACCTCAACTTTTTATTTATTATCAATTAAATACCAATTGATAATTAATAAAAAGTTAAGACTAGGACATATAAGCCGTTTTGATCAATATTGAATAGTTGTTACAATTCATAAAATTGAAAAATCTCGATTTTTCACACCCGATTTCTCTGTAATCACTCCCGATGGACCCCAAGTATAATACATCGATGAAATTAGCTCTTCAGGGAGAATTCAACAATGTAATAAAATACAGGGTGTTCCATTCAAAAGAACATAACTTTTCATACGTATATTTTTTTTAACCAACCTGTATGCTCAAAATTTAAATTGTGCATACAAAAATTCTACATCTAGCCAACTGGAAAAAAATCCGTGATATTCCATGGTTTTCCATAGACACTCCGTGTCATATGAACTGCCCCACCCTGTAAATATAGTGTTCAGAGTATAGTGTAGATGTAGTGTAGTGGGTGTCAAAAAGTTTCTTTTATTTATAAAATTTTTTGACAATGATACTGAATGCATAGAAAACGGAGAGTTTCAGGTTAACTTTTTAATATACTCAATGTAGAAGTAGAAGTACTTACAGTTATGTTTATGTCAACTCAGATATTGACAGTAAAACAGTATTAAAATTGGTTACTTGTATCAGAATCTTAATAATAGTCCACTGATATAGTGGAAGATTTCCCGCAGTGCATGAGTGGTCTATCTTTCTGAACAAAGCACGAAAGAGAGAGAAATTTGGTGTGGTACTAGTTTACCTTTGCAAACGTTCTCTCCTCGATTGTAATGAGCTTCAAGATCTTTCAATGATTACAAGGAACACATAATTAAATTAATTCAAAAAAATTTACTTTTAAAATGTTTATATATGCTATTAGTAAACAAAATAAAACTTAGATTTTCATTAAACTTGACATTTTCTTTAATTTTAGTTGTCGAATATCGTTTGAACCGATCAGAGGATGCTTTCCAAGAATTAAATAAAAAATCGGCTGCATTAAAAAGGATTCTAAGTCGAATTCCTGATGAAATAACTGATAGAAAAACATTTTTGGAAACAATAAAGTAAATAAATTGCATCTTTTTTTCAAAGTTCAACATTCCAATATTTGTTGGTTAAACTTTTTAGATTTAATTAAATATTGTAATATGTATCTTTTAGGGAAATTGCCAGTGCTATAAAAAAATTATTGGATGCTGTTAATGCAGTGAATGGATTTATTCCAGGTACAACAGGAAAACAGTCATTAGAACAAAGGAAAAGGGAATTTGTAAAATATTCCAAACGGTTCAGTAATACATTAAAGGAGTATTTTAAAGAAGGACAGTAAGTGCTTTTAAAATATTTAAAAAATTTATAGATCAAGTCGCTGTGTCTCACAGGCAATACTGAAGTATTGGTCATACCTGAGAATAACAAACCAACTAGAAGTGACAGCTTTTTGGCACGTTTCATACTGAAGTATTCTTAGGTTAGGTTAAAACGGCGGTTCGGAGGAAACCCACTTAGGCTTTTTGGCCCGTTGTGATACCGTGATGGACGGAAGTGCCTCCCCCCTCTACCGTGAGAACCAGTTGGAACTTTTAATAAAAAGTGTGAGGTCTTTAATGCTAACTGAGCTGAGATCAGATAAGTCATCAAAGTTTGGTTGCTATAGTATAGAAAGCCCAAGGCAGGGCAGTGGCAGAGAAAATAAACCATTGTTTCCTCCTCTTCCTCATCATGACAGCTTCTACAGAAGTCGTGTCGTAGCTCTGCGATTCCCATGCGCCGTGCATGGGATCTACCTGCCCAGTGTACTGTTATGGCCACGATCGCATTTCCAATAGACTTCCTGGATAAAGTTAAGACATCATTAGTTCGACGTAGATCTAGTTTAGACCAAATCTGTTTCAATGATGTGCATGTGGGTTCATTTTGCCACCTTAAGTTGGCTTTGGCTTTTTGAACTACTTTCCTGGAGGAGCCGGCAGTTTGCAATCGGTACTCCTTGCTGAGATGAGACAGATACAGCTGCGAGGGTGGTGCCTTCTCTTGCAAGCTCATCCGCCTTACAGTTGCCTGGTATGTCCCTGTGTCCGGGTACCCAGACAATGTGAACTCTAAACTTAGCTGCTAGCTAATTCAGGGCGGCTTGGCATTGTACCGCTGCCTTTGAGGTCAATCAAGTAGTCTGAGTTCAGTGATTTGATAGTAGCCTAGCTGTCACAAAGAATGGATATCTCGCTGAACTTTTGTTCATTGCGGAGTGTCCAGACAGCTGCCTCGGTAATGGCTGTCATTTCGGCTTGATATTCTTAGTTAAACAAATGGTCATTCCCGAGAATAACAAACCAACTAATAGTGATAGCTTTTTCGGCACGTTTGATATTTGTGGGGTCGATTTTTGGTGACTTTCTTATACCTTAAATACATATAGTCTAAGATCCCTAGTAAGATCGACTTTCACTAATCTACTTACCGGATACAAATTATATTTTATCAAATAAAATATGTTTTTGAACATAACCTGACAGGGCTGTTAAACAAAAAATTTTCATGGCTATAATTAATTAAAATTATAAAAAAATAATTATTTTTTCAAAATTCACTGACGTTCTTGTCAAACGAACTAAACTCTGAAGGAAAGCATATAATAAATACATGCAACAGCTAGGTTGCCTACCCTTTTCTGGTTCCCGGGTATAAACAGGTAAGTTGATATTAGTAATTGCGCTTATCTGCTAACTGCTTGAAATATATATATATATATATATATATATATATATATATATATATATATATATATATATATATATATATTAAAATTTAGGCAAACTTCAAATTTGCAGCAGCATTCTTCTTTATATAAGGCATCTAGCATAAATATAACAATGTATTTTTCAGAATATCATAATAAACATTTGACCACTGATAAAGCAACTTTAGTGTAAATTTGATTTTAATTATTGCCAATTTGCTTTCGATTAATGCCAGTTTAAAATTTGTTGCAAATTTAATTTTGACCAATGGTGCATTTATGTAAAGCAGACAAAGAAAAAAATGTAAGGTTCTGAAATTCGTTCATATTAGACCTAAATGTACTTTTAGATGGTATGATTATATTAATATCAACACAACATTTCAATGCGTTTTCATGCCAACCAGCCGACCTAAGCAAGCGCCAGGTATCAGACTCAGTGTGACACCTAAGTACTTTAATTCATGTATCTTCTAAAACAAGTAGATCCCATTTTACACTTTTCTGGTAAAATTAATATATCTTTAGCTTTATTTTGTAGTTAAAATAATTTTAAAAAAATGGTCGAAGTTATTAAAATTATGATTTGAAATGTTTAGGTCTAATATGAACGAATTTCAGAACCTCGCATTTTTTATAATGTCAATTTGATTCTGATTAGCGCCATTTTGAACTTAAAAAGGAATAGTTGCTTATTCCTTATTACATACTATTTTTTGTTTTAGTGCCAATTCAGTATTTGTTAGCGCACTCTATCTAATTCACCAGACTAATATGATAATAACGACCGTGAAGAGCAAATGTGAGTAAAATATGGTTAAACAGAAAATAGAAAAAAAGCAAACCTTTCCTTTTTGTTCATACTAGTAAATTAATATATATCCAACGGTTGGTTAATGTAATATAAACTATACATTTTATTAGTTATTTTTGACTTTTTAAATTAATTTTTTTTATAACGCCAATAAACAAAAAAAATAAAATATACTTGCATTCATTTTTATATATTTTAATTATTTAAAAACTACAATCAAAACTTTTTGGAAATCTTTCTGAATTATTAAATTTTTTTATACATTAACAAAAACAACGCCAAACAACATTCCATACAAATTTTTAATTATTTATATGGTTTATTAACAACTACTTTTGCTTGTCATATTTAAATAATTACAGTTTAATTTTTCATTTTGGACATTATTAAGATTTAAATTTGTTTATGTTGTGTATGTATGTAGACAAAATGCTTTTGATGGTTTAGAAAGAGACATTTACTGTCCTAAAAAACAAATGTTCATCTTTATTAATTTACAGCTTAGGAGAAGATATTATTTAAAAGTAATTTATCCAAAAATTAAATAAATGGTACAAATGTAAAGGCTCAGTCAAGTTTAAATATTTATATTCTACCGGCCGTTGAACAGTCTCTTTTCCTTAAACTATCTATTATAATTGTGAATTTGATTTTTTTATCAATAAAAATGAAAGATGTACTACTACCTTCCACAGTTTGGTAATTTTGTTTTGTTTTGATTAAGGTTTAGAGTATGAATACAAATTATTATTAAGAGAAGATGTAATATATGTTATGAAATATATAATATTGTTATTATGACATATGGTTTCTGTTAATTGTATAGAAGTATAAATGAGCGAATTAAAATAATTTTGACTTGTTTTGTTTGTTAATTTATTACCCAAATACGTATGGAGGTATTTTAAATTATATTTTTGTGAGTTATTGTGATATCATTTTGTAAAAAAATAATAACCGGCTTGTTCTTTTCTTTATCCGTTCCACGTTTTATCGGACGTGAATGTAATGAAGTAAATCTTGACGTCGGCTTGACAGTCCACTCAGTGATACCTTTCTTTCAGTTGGATTGGTTCTGTACTTTTATTGCTGAGAAATGTAATTTCTTTATTATATTCTCCCTGTGGAGTTTCCAACAATCGCTTAAGCACCCAAAATGGGTGACGTGCACCACGTGGTACAACAAAGACTAATAATTACTATGCAAGTGCTAAACAGTAGGGTTTATGTTACCTGTAGCTGAGGCCACTACTTTTTGACAGATAGAATCTCAAGCTGTAACGTTACATGTACGACACACTCTTTCTACCGTTGTTAAGTTACCCATATCCGAGTCGTCGCATTGGACACAGTACGATATGATTGTGATTTGAGTAGCTGACAAATTCCTGCCACTTGCAGGTAATTTAATAAAAATAACGCCTTGCCAAAATTCTTTCCTTTGCCTTTCTTCTTCATTAAATAGCACTGACTTCTACACTTTCAGAGTAAACATATGTCTCTGGGTTTAAGCCATTATGAATAGCTTTAACTTTTTTGTGGCCACTACTCCATTTCCGGAATTTAATGGTTTTTTCTTAGCATAAAATATTTAATATTCACTAATTAATTAATTCGAAACATAACTTTACTATCAGGCTATTGATGCTTGTTTTAATCTTAATAATGTCTTTTACTTAGTGTTAGTTAATATATGTAATATATACATATCATATATATTTATTATTTTAAATTAATACAATAAACCACGTCACAAATAGTCTGTATTCATGTAAATAAACAAAAATAATTTAATATATTGACTTATATATAAATATGCAAAATTTTTACATTGGTATCTTTACACAAGACATCAACAATGGAATGGTTCTACTGTCGTTTTTAATTGAATAAGGAAACCCTAAAAATAAAAAAAAATTATATTAATTTATAAAATTCAAACATTTTTTGAAAAAAATTTGTTTTATCTAGTTTACTTAGCCTCACTAAGAATCTTGGTTTCTGTGTATGTTTGCAACTATTTTTTTTTTTACAATTTGTTTTTATGGATAATAAAAAATAAAAATGGGTTTGACTACATTTCTCTTGTCTGAAATCAAAAACAGTCTCACCTGTCTATGTGTCAACGAAGTTAAATTAAGAATTATTCAGATAGGTATTGAAACTAGCTATTCCAATTAATATACATACCTTAGAACATTAGAATTAAAGGCACCATTACAAGTGATATCGAGCAAAAAAAGCTCACCTGGTACAGCCACGTCCAACGAATGCCTGATACAAGATTGCCCACACAAGTCTTACAATGACAACCAAGTGAAAGAAGGACAAGTGAAAGACCTCGATTGGAATGTCAAACCAGTATTTAAAAGTCAATGAGTGAAAGAAACCTAACATCTGAGGATTGCGAAGTCCGAAGGGGAAGGAAATTGGGCATCGGATAACGTCAAAAGACGTTCTAAACCAGTGTTTCCCAACGTGGGGCCCACGCCCCACAGGGGGGCAATTCAAAAATGGACTCGACACGAGTTTAGTCCTTTCGCTCCGGGCCATTTAAATGCAATGATTTCGGTGCCAAATTTAACGAAAAAAGCAAATTATTAAATAATTGCGGTAAATAGTTATTAGGTATAATTTCGATAGATGAGACCAAAATATCAACTGGGTGTTTGGCGCCGTCAAGTAAACTTCCCTGCGACAGACTCAGGCTCCGCGGGGAACCCCGGACGTTTTAAAATCTCGCTAAATAACGAAGTTGTTCGCACCTGAATGACCCATCGCAACTTCTATAGTGTTTCACAGTATTTAGTTGGTGTTAATTTGAAATAAGTGTCCGTCAAAATTTTTGTAAAAGCTCATTGATTTAATAAATATATACATTTTATAGATATAATTGGTGAGTATTTATTTTAATTTTAGAAGCATAATTTTCCAGAAAATTTTATTAAATGGAAAAAATATATTATTTTGCGGTGGCAGTATAATAAATGCCTTTTTTAGTATACGTTTACTCTATGTCACATTAAATTAATTTTAACAAATACTTTCATTTTAGTTTTTAATTGATCTTATATTTATTTTTTATAGCCCATAGTAAAATGAGTGGTGCAAGCAAGAAAAAAACTCGTTAATATTCGGCGGAATATTTAAAATTTGAGTTCATACCCGCTCTACACGATGAGCGGATTCCTTTTTGTGTTTTATGCCAGGTTGTCTTGAGGCGCATTTGAAGGCGAAACAAAGTGTCATATTAATTCAGATTTGAATTAAGTACTTTAAAACTAAGACAAATTTTGAAAAAAGAACAATATTAAAGTCTCTATTTACTGCTCATACTTCGTGTTCTTGAGGCTAGTTATCAAATTTCTTTATTCATCGCTAAAACGCTAAGAATTTAATAAAACCGTCGATATCAGCATTTCTTAAAACGGTTCATGAAAAAGATGACAGATGTAAAAGCTATGCCACTCAGTAACAATACTGTTAGCAGAAGAATAGACGAAATGAGTGAAGATATTAAAAAACAACTTGTTAAAAAGCTAAAAACAAGAAATTTCTCAGTGCAAATGGATGAATCAACTTTGAGAGACAGTGAGGCAGTATTGATAACTTACGTAAGATATAATGATAAAGGGCATTTTGCTAAAGAAATGTTCTGTAAAAGATTAGAAAGCACCACTACCTCCAAAGATATATATATATATATATATATATATATATATATATATATATATATAATAAGCTAAAAAACTACTTAGATGTCAATGATATACCAATGAAAAATATAACATCTTGTACTGCAGATGGTGCTACTAATAAAGTGTGTTAATGCTATTGAAAGCTAATGCCAAATGTGAGCGTCTCTTAAAGCTATTTTGTGAAGAACAAAAAGAAGACCATGTGAGACTTTTACTTCATACTGAAGTAAGATGGCTATCTAAAGGAAACTGCTTGAAAAGATTTATGGAACTGTTTGATACTCTTAGTGATTTTTTAAGCGACAAACCTGAAATGAAGTATCTATTAACAATGGATAGTAAAGCATTTGTGAGTTATTTAGCCGATATCTTTGAAAAACTAAATATATTAAATAAGCAACTTCCAGGAACAAATAAAACTCTTGTCGATGTAAAAGCGAAGATATTTGGTTTCATTACCCATATTGAGTTATGTCAGAAGCATATTAACAACAAAAACTTTGAACAGTTTCATTGGCTCCAAAAATGTGAAGTAACTGATACCGCTTTACCTGTTATTTTCAATCATCTGAATATTCTATCGGCTGATTTAAAAGAAAGATTTTCTGATTTAAAACGAATTGATTTTCCAACATGGATGATGCAGCCAATGTTTTGGATTTGTCTGATATATCAAATATGCAGTATCAAGAAGAACTCGCAGAATTGCAAAATGATGAGTCAGTTAAAACTTTTTTTAATATAAAAGGAGCAATGGCATGGCTTTGTAAGGAAACAGAAATCAAATACCCAAATTCAACCAAATGTGCAAGCAAACTATTACTACCGTTTCCGTCTTTATTTTTAGCTGAATGTGGATTTAGTGCAGTAAATGATTTACTGGTAAAAAAAAGAAGCGGATGTCGAGTGCCGATTTAAAACGAATTTTTTACCACCCAACAACAACCTGTACTTCTTCAACATAAAAACTTATTCCCGCTTAGGAATATACACGCGAACTTCTTTGTTTATTGTCAAGCAGAGTTATTAGGCAACCGTCGTGTTTTTTTGACATTTCATCCTACTCCGACTGATCTAACCGGAAGTGGTCCCTAACAATAATAATTCAACTCTAAAATCTAAATATATCCAACCTTCCATACTCTCCCCACAAATAGATAATTACAAACTAACACGACATGTTAAATTCGCATTTCATCCACTATGAAATAGCGCTATTCCCAGTACTATCATATTGACATTAAATATAATTGTCTATGCATGACATAAAACTTTTAAATCTGTATATATTCTGCATTTCCGAGATGCTATTCAACACAACTTTATCCTTCACCTGAAGAAATGAGGCAAATTACAATATCCAATTGGATAGCCCAGGAGACAAATCTATTATTGACAAAATCCAGATTAAATAGTTGGTGCACACTTCTTGAAAATAAACTACATATGTTAATTGGAATGGCTAAGTTTAAGTCCTAACTTATTTCAAAACGTGTCTGAATCACCTAATAAATGTCGTCGGTAACAGTCTAGGAAATAGTGTTTAAATTCACTTTTAACTTTTAGGAGTTAAATAGTAAATTTGGTTAACGTATAATTTTGATACTAACCCATTGGTACAACAAATCTGCTACTTTTCTTAAGCAAAGACACCTTGTCGCCAATACGAACATGACCTATCCCTTCATTAATAAAAAAACACTGAAAAAAAAATTAAACATGTTCAGTTTTAAATAAATTTCACAGAAGTACTAATAATAAAATACTAAAATTTTCCCAAGACATTTGTTTAAGTTTTACATTATGAAAAGTGTTATTTATAATTTATATAACCAATAAATTAAATGCTTAAATCTTTATAATTCCAAAAAAATCCACAAAGATTATGGTCTAAACCTTATACTACAAACTGTACAGTATTTGAAAATATTCAGTAATATATAAAAATTTAAGGAAATATTTATATTAAAATACCAAATATCTTTAAACATCTAAAAATCTGTTGATGCCACTTTGTTTAGATATTTATTTATTGTTATGTTTGTTAGATTTTATAATTATTTCTCTTATTTCTTTTGTTCCTATTTTTGAAATATTGTTTTGTGTAAAAATAGTTCTACTCTGCTTCCTTAGAACCGTTATTTTTTACATTCGACACATTTTAGAAAGTTTATGAATTTATTAATTTCGACAGCTGAGAGACGAATATCTTATGCGGCAAAATACCCGTTATTAAGCTATTCATTATTTTAAGGGCAAGCATGCAAGACGTCTGGTCAAGATCATCATAAATTAACACATGCACATGGTAGTAATTGTCCCTTTTAACAACGTATTTCTCACTCTGTAGTGGTTCAATGGTCAAAACAACTTTAAATCAACTAGAACTTCTTGTTATTGTACAATATTGTTCTTTATAACGTAAGGAACAGACTAGAACAAGCAGTTTGAGAAAATCATTTATTTAAGTAGGTACGTAACATGCAACACTTTATTATAAATTATGTACCAATAAAGTCTATTGATATCTATTTATTTTTCACTATATCCTATACGTGACGAATATCGACGTACAATAATACAAATAACTACAATTTATAAACTTACCTGATTGTGATTTTTACCAGTGTGTTTATCTTTACGTTCTCCAGGAGGTATTTCTAAATAATACATGGAAACACCGTTGGTATCATCCAAAGTATTTGAATATTTTAAATTGTCATATTTTGTTGTAAAAACTGGATCATTATCTACGAATTCTAAAAATTAAACAAAAGAATAACATTTGAATTAATGATAAAGCGTCTTTAATACAATCAAATATTTTTCCCAAAGACAAAGTTAGTTCAATCCGACTTAAATATTTATTTTTAATGCCATTTATATAATATACTAGTGGACCCGGCAGACGTTGTCCTGACTGAATGTTGGCTTGCCAGCGATCCTGAAATCTATAAATTCGACACTAACATCAGCGTTTTTAATAGTTTTGATACTTCATCCCCTTTCCACCCCTTTGGGATGGGTGCTAACATGGGAATGTCACTATCAAACTCAGCGTCCCCAAAGACAATGAATTCGACACTAATATCAGCCGTTTTTGATAGTTCTTATATTCACAAGCCTGGGAGCCATACCATTCAAGAGGTAAGTAAGGAGAACCAGGGTTCATTTAGCCCGGATGATAGCACATTGTAAGGGCCCTCCCAGGGATGGACTGAGTCCCAAAGCCTAGAAAGGCAATCAGTCTAGTGGAGGATAAATCACGAGAGAAAAGTATCCTGGTCCTCCTAGCTAGGGGGTTGAGGCTACGGGCTTGCACCCCATCACTCTTGAAATCCATACTAAGGCAAAAATTCTCGACAAAGCCTCGGATACGATAGGAAAAACTAGAAGGCGAAAACAGGCAAGGAAAAGACAATGAGAATCGGAACATAGAACATTCAAGTAGTATTCACGGAAACGAAGAAAGAAGGCAAGGGAACAGAGGAAAAACAAGACTACGTGACATATACAGTGGTGTACCAAAAGAAGATTAAGGATAGATAAAGTGGAATCTCAGTAGCTATCTATAAAAAATATAAGAGAGGAATTAACAAATCATGGTACCAGATCAATGATAGAATTATTCAAGTCGAGCTGGAAAGAAAAAAAATAACACAACTATCACCATAAGGGTGTATGCTCCAACTAATGACTCGGCAACAGCTAAGAAAAAAACGTTTTAAAACAGCTTAAGCGGAATTATAGAAAAGATAAATGGCCGCAAAGAAATACTTTTGCTCGGAGATCTAAATAGCAGAATAGGGCAACAACAAGCAAATGTTCCAGTGGTTGGACGTGGTGAACGACAATGGAGAACGGCTGATTGAAATATGCCAACAAAATGACCTAAAAGCTTAAATGGTTTTTACCAACATAAAAACATTCACCGATGTACATGGACACAGCCTTCGCGCAATTTAAAATCAATTATTGATTATGCAATAATAAAACAACAGACAATAGTATAATATTCCAAAGATTTGATCTTCTATCACTTAAGGATAGAAGAATTTATTACTCATGCACATTAATGTATAAGTTGGTGCATGGCCTTATTGACTGCCCACATCTATCGAAACTTAACTTTTTAATACCAAGATCTAATTCAAGAAATGAATTGTTTTTTTTTATTTGCCATTTACAAGAACAAATGTATTTCCAAAATCTCCTACATATGCATTGTGTAACAAAAGTAATTAAGTTTGTAATCGTGTAGAGTTATACTCCACAAATTTATATATGTTAAAACAAAATGTTATAAAATTTATTTTAAATAAGTATAAAGTACTAAAACATAACAGTTAATGTAATTAACAGTTAAATATGAAGTTATTAAAATAAGGCACTTGTAACTGCTGTGGGCGGCATTTGGAAAGCTTGGGATGTTTTCAAATCAAACATTCCTATATGTCTCAAACGGAAAGCATACAATCGATGTATAATGCCAGTACTAACCTACGGGGCAGAAACGATAACGCTTGCCAAAAAAAAACGGCGCACAAGCTGCGAGTTGCTCAGAGATCTATGGAGCGGTCAATGCTAGAACTGTCTTTGAGAGACAGGATACCCAATGTGACAATACGGCATAAGACGGGCGTGACTGATGTCATAGAGAGTTGCAACCTTGAAGTGGAACTGGGCTGGCCATTTGGCACGAACAACGGATTGAAGATGGTCAAAGCGTATTCCGGAGTTCGCGACCAAGGCACGAAGCCTATAGGAACAGAGGCAGACCACCAACAAGATGGACGGACGATATTGAGAGAATCCGGGGAAACTGGAAAGCGGTAGCAGACACTAAGGCAGGCCTATGTCCAGCAGTGGACGTGAACGGCTGTTTGATGATGATGATGTAACTAAATTAAATCTTATCCTCCAATTGGACCACATAGTAATAAAGAATTTTTTTAGTTGGTAAATAAATGTAAATTTAAAAAAATATATAATTTATTGCTAAGCCATACACACAATTATTTATACTTACTTAGTTTGCTACTTCCAAGTTCAGAAGGTACATCAAGTTGATCATCAAAAACGGCAACATTCATTCTGCTGCTTCTCTTGTTGTTTTTGTTAAGAAGGGTGGATAAAGATTGCTTTCCTACTTCTCTACGTATGTTCCTTATTCTTGCGTTTGTTTTTGAGCGCCTTAAAATATTGTCATCAAAAGAAGATTTTAAAAGTGTTGACCTTCCTGAATCAGAGCTTATATTTTTACTAGTTCCTGGTCTTAAAAAATTGTCATT
Organism: Agelastica alni; assembly: GCA_950111635.1. Classification (NCBI taxonomy): domain Eukaryota; kingdom Metazoa; phylum Arthropoda; class Insecta; order Coleoptera; family Chrysomelidae; genus Agelastica; species Agelastica alni. Next base: position 21,863,430 of record OX467709.1, on the reverse strand, counting down.
TGTGGTGACTTCGTCTTGTGAACAAGCAATATTATTCAACATCTTGCTGTAAAAATTGCAATTTTACACACACTTTTTATGTAAATATTTTTTTTTCTTTAATAGCAACAATACTAAATTTAATAATTTTATAAAAAAAAAATTATTTTTCTCTAGCAATTTTCAATACAATTATTAGCATATAATTTTGTTTTTTGGAAGGGAAATGTTTACAGAAGTTCAATAATCAAAAAAACATTCAATTTAGATCTATTATTCAATCAATACTTATAATTTATTGCCACTACATTTTATTTAGATTATATATTAAACTAAAACTAGCCTCTAAACCAAAACCTACTTTAGAAACATTTTATGTGCCCTCAAAAGCATTTATAGCTCTCCATCAAGCGCTCTTCTTACCATCTGCCTGCATTTTTTTATATTTTAAATATCCTATGACTGTAAAAGACATAAATTTTAGTGCTCAATGCCACTCAGTGACAACGACTTTATGTTTTATCCATTTTCTCCCAACATTGTAAATTACATCTAACTATACAACACACCGTTGTTCTAGCCGGAAATGTGCAGGACTTGCAAAATCTAATGGATCATATAGTTGGGCATAGTAAAAACTCTAACCTCCTTATGAATACGTTAAAAACTAAGGTCACTGCATTTGCCAAGCCACCTGTGCGGGTCCATCTGGTTATCAACGGTGCTGTAGTGGAGCAAATGTCATCATACAGATATCTGGGGAGTGTCGTGAATGACCAATGTGACCCGAGGAAAGAAGTCAGAAGCCACATTGAACAAGCCAGAAAGAAAGTTATAAGCATGAGACGACTTTTTGTAATGTCAGATCTGAGCCTGAAGCTCCAGGTACGCATGGCCAGATGCTACATTTTCTCGGTTCTCTTGTAAGTATGTGAGAGTTGGACTTTTGATACATCATCGGAAAAGAAAATAGATGCCTTTACCGCCGTATACTAAGAATATCATGGGTCCAAAGAATATAATATGGAAGTTCATAATCGCATGGGAAAACAAAAAGAACTCATGCTTACCATCAAGGAGAGAAAAACTCGCTATGCGAGGAGAAAAGTATGAACTTCTGCGATTGATTTAAAGGCAAGGTCCAATACAAGAGGTCTGTCGGCAGGCGCCAAAATTCTTGGATGAAGAACATCCGAAGATGATTTGGTTGCTCATCGCTTGACATATTCCGCATGGCAGTATCTAGAACCACGTTAGCCATTTGGATCGCCAACCTCCAAAAGGGGACAGCTTCATAAGAAGAAGATACAATATACCGGCCCCCACAAATGCTTCAATCTCTTCGATTCTCGAATACCTAATTCAAGATACATTGACCTTGCTTAACGATCAGCAAAGAAGTACGGTTGAAAAATTTAAGTGGGTAGGTGTAATTACGTATAGGTTATACATGGCTTACAAATTCCAATTGAAAGTTATCGTCGTCGAATATTAGTTGCAACAGGAGTATCGAAAAAAATATTTCACAGTGCTCGCGATGAGCCTCAAGAAGTAGAAAAAGGTAAGCAATCTTGTATTTCGACTCCGAAAACATATAACGAGAGGCGTCCCTCGAGAGGTTTCATTTCGGAAGAACAGGGACAAAGAATTAAAGAAATCGTCAATAATTTTCCTATAATACAAAAGTAACGACCGATTTTAAAAGCACAAGTATCATTTTTTAATTTATAAAAATTGGCGGGGCTAATTTTAACCACATAAAATATTAGTTAGTTCGATATCGTATTTGATTTTGGAGGTATATAATTTGTCACGAAAACACAAATCTAAATATTGTTGAGAAACTTGTGGTCAGCGAGTACGCCCCTGGAGCCATTATTTGCGGATCGTCTACAAAGATGCCGCATGATTTATGTTTTTTTAGCGACATCAAACGCCCGACCTAATTTAACTGCTTCCGGCGATTGCAGAATTATAGGCGAGAATTCGAGAAAGAAAATGTTCTTTCTGGAACGATTGTTTTGTACCTATTTAAGGATCGCAATGGCGCGGAAAGGAAAGTTAAGAAGTAAAGTTTAGTTTTGTAGAGGCTTGTAAAGCGAATATCTAGGTGATTTTTTAAATATACAGAAATATTGGAATAAATTGTTTAGTTTTTGTTTGTGTTTTAAATTAACGAACTCAAAACGAAATATCGTAATAATATAATGATAATAAATGTACCAACCTGTTAGAAAATAAATTCCCATGTTGTTCATTGATATTTATAAAATCATTCTGATTTTGATTAATATTATTAAAATCATCATTAACTTGATTATCATTTCCTCGGATTTGAGAGCCTTCATAGACATGCTGTTCATTGATATTTATAAAATCAATCGGATTTTGATCAATATTATTAAAATCATCATTAACTTGATTATCATTTCCTTGGATTTGAGAGTCTTCATAGAGTTTTGTTAGCGATCTACTTCGTTTTTTCTTTTTTGCTGTAATTTCAGTTTTAGTAGTACTCTTACCCTTTCTCTTACTCGTAGTTTTATTTTCTGCTGGTAATTGTTCCTCTAACGGTATTTTAGTATTAGCTTTTTTCCCTTTGACACCTTGGCGTTTTCTTATGTGACTTATATTTTTGCTAGTTTCTTGATGTTGACTTGTACGTTTTGTACCAGCAGATTTGGACGATTTTGTTAAGGGAGTATCAAATTCCAAATTTATCTTTTTTTTTATATTGTTCGCTAAAAAATAAATTTTAATGCTACCGAGCACAACAATAAAAACTTATTAATTTTAATGCTACTAATCACAACAACGAAATTTTTACTGCTTATGACATTTTTTCTTTCTAATTTTTAAAACGATCAGCAAGTATAATAAAAACAAACAATATATAAATATAAAAAAGTAGAATAAATTGACATCTACCTTGACTAACAATGAACAGTAGTAAACACAAACTTTATATACCTAATCCTTTTCTACTGACACATTATACAATATGTACACTTGTCTTTCAAGCAATGACATATGTTCTTTTGTATCTCTAATTATGATCTGTAAATGTTGAAAAGAGCTAGCGCCAATAACGATTAATCAATTGTATTCATAAGAATTTATTTTGACCTCTTATGACAACTGTGATTATTTTGATACATCGAGTTTTGTTCAAAGCGTTTTATCATTTGCATTTAGATAAAGTCTATAAAATCGGTTTTTTTCAAAACCTCTAATTTATTTTGATTTTACGTTACGGTGAGTACAAATTCCTTGTTTTGCATTTAATAAATATTTTTAACATAACCTTACTTCTTAAACGGTGGCTAAACTTTCGTGAAACGGGAACATTATTTATGGTAGATTTATAAAGTCAACTAAAGAAAGAATTACGTTAACATTCAAAAAGTAAGAAAGATACGTGCATGTAAACACTCTTAATACTTAATACATATTGTATCGTAAATTTTGGAATGATAATAAATGTATGAATAGTGTACATTAAATACCTTCATTACCAATGATTTGATATTTTTTATTATGCTAGCCAATTGTTTTTGTTAGCCCTAAATTATGCGCTGTTCTAAATTTAAATAAATTTATTCAAATGAAAGATTCATAGAAATTTCTACTTTAATGGTTAGAGAATAGTTTTTTTGTGTATTAGTAGCAGACAAAATAATTATTAGTGAATATTACAGGACTCTGATCTAAATTTTCGACTATTTTAAAACAGTAATATGGAATTATTTAAATTGACTTCAACCCACAGCAATATTTAGTTATTTATAACACAAAAAAATACTGACTAGATAAACAAACAGTTAAAATATTTAGGCACACGACAAAGTAACAGTAGCCATTTTTGACTCATTGATTCATTTCTTGAGGTTTGTAGGTATGACGTCAGGGTAAAGGTCAATTTGTTCAACTGTACCATTGTAAATAATTAATATAAAATAAATATATCTTAACTTTAAATTAGTTTATATTTTTGACAATTTTTTTGTAACAATGATTTATAAGAACTGCATAATGTTAGGAGATAAGAAATAACATAAGCTGTTACAATAAATAAAAACTGTTATTTTTTAAGTGTCAGCAATAAATATTTAAACAGTTTTAGACTATTTCTAGCCTAATTTCATAACATTAGTACTTACATGACCCTTTAACAAATTTTACATTCGAGCTATACATCTTTTTTGGCGGTCGTCTATCTCTACTTGATTTTCTGATACCTAAACATTAAAAGTTATAAAATTAAAAATATTTACTTATTGGAACTGATGCAGACCAAACAATCCTCGAAACAATCAGTCCCACTTGAGAAAGTATTAATATGAAAAAAAAAACGAAAAAAAAGGGATCAAAATATCCACAACCAACTTACCTCTTTCCACATCTGTGGTTTCATTGGATGGTTGAATTAAACTGCTTTTTCCTAAATAATTTTATAATTATTTTAGTTATTCTTATTACATAAATAAAGATAAATAAATTACTAATGAAAGAGACACTTCCAGCGTCCACATATTTTGTAACGAATATTTATTTGACAAAAATGTATTGAAATAACAAATAATATAATAACAGCAAATTATATAGGGTGTTTCAAAAAAAGGTGACCCCGTCTCTAGGATAGGTAGAAAATTGAAAAATAATTGGGGTTTGCTTTGTAAAAAATTTTCGTAACGCCATCCGTATTCAAGATAAAGGGCGTTGAAGAAAAAAAATTTACACATTTATTACGATTGTGCTAAAACTACTGGAAACATTGTAATGAAATTTTTTACGAATATGTTTTAGAAGCTGATACATCCCATGAATTTGTTTTTATATCTGACTCTCATAGAGGGCGCTAGTTACACGGTTGGTACCAAGTAGTATTAAACATAACTTTTTTAAGGTTAGATTTATTAATCAAAATTTCAAGTGAACTTAAACATCATTTAATTTTACACCAAAAAAGTACTCTTGTTAAAACTCGATACTGTGTACCGTTTTCGGAATATTTTGATTTGAAAATTATGAAGTCATAACCAAATTTTTTTTCTTCAATACGGATGGCGTTACGAAAAAATTTTACTAATTAAACCCCAATTATTTTTCAGTTTTCTACCTATTCTAGAGACGGGTTCATCTTTTTTTAAAACATCATTACTTTATACCAGCATCGGTTATTACTACATAATAGCGCCCTCTATGAGAGTCAGATATAAAAACAAATTCATGGGATGTATCAGCTTCTAAAACATATTAAAATTTCATTGCAATGTTTCCAGTTTCGAAAAAATCGTAATAAATATATATCATTTTTTTTAAACGCCCTTTACCTTGAATACGGATGGCGTTACGAAAATTTTTTACTAAGCAAACCCCAATTATTTTTCAGTTTTCTACCTATCATAGAGACGGAGTCACCTTTTTTTAAAACACCCTGTATACAGTGGGTCTAAAAAATGATTATTTCGTCAAGATTCATGAAGTTAAACATTTGAAGACAGGAATCCAATCATAATCATAAAATGTACAGTCCCAAACCGGAGGAAAGGGCTATTTTGGAAGATTAAATTGTACTTCATATACCGTGCGCGGTTAAATTGTGGAACACATTCGATATTTCGCAAGCGATGTACTTTTAACAAAAATCCTAAAAGAGGTCGATTTTTGTTTATAAATGCCGATTTTTGATTGAATATTCTAAAGAGGTTATGTTTACTGGTTTTGACGTGGTGACGTAATCGGTAATTTTTTAAATTGAAGTAGATATCTCGTAATAGGTCCTTCAATACTGCATTCAATGATGATAAATAATTTAATTTGTTTGTTCTGGGTGAACAAAAATTAATATTGAATTTCAGTAAGAGAATAACTTTATATCCAACAAAATACAATATTTAAATAAGATGTTCAAAATGCCATTCACTCCAGGAAAAAATCCAGTGGCGTAAGATCTGGAGATCTTGGGGGCCACTCTATCGGTCCGCGCCCGCTTTTTTAACTTAGAAGTTAATTTTTAAAGATTATTCTTTACTTTTCAGTTCATAACATGCAAATAAAGTGTCAGGCAAAAGCTTATTGTATGACATTAGTGTGCGCGCCAATTAGCATCAGTTCGTGTATGTTAAATATTAATTTTTTTCCATCAAGGTGTGCGTGATTTTATAAAAAATGGACAAAATTGAGATAAGAGGTGCGATAAAGTACCTCTGTAAAAAGGGGTTATCACCGCAATAAATTTATAAGGACATAGTAGAAGTATTGGGTGACTATGCCCCTTCGTACTAGGTAATCAAGAACTCTTCACGACATTTCAAACTGGAAAGAGAGTCCTGTCAACATGCACCAGGTGCAGGAGCCCCCAAAACTGTGGTGTCCAAAGAAAATGTGAATTTAGTCCATGACATGGTATTGGGATTTTGAAGGTGTTATTTTCGTGGATTATTTACCGCGTGGACTCACCATAACAAGTGAATATTATGCGAATTTAATAACAAAATTACGTGAAGCAATCAGACGTTGTAGGTGACTATGTTGAAAATAAATTAGACTCATTCTCCTCATGTGTTTTTTTCCATGTTAGGGACAACAATTCGTAAATTATCCTCGTATATGGTTGCAACAAGATGGTGCACCCCCACACTATGCACGAGATGTTCGCGAGTTTTTGAATAACTGTTTTCCATGAGGTGGATTGGTAGACGCGGACTGATAGAGTGGCCCCCAAGATCTCCGGATCCTACGCCCCTGGATTTTTTCTTGTGGAAAAATCAGAATCACTCCCAAGGTTATTCGCAATGTGCAAGATAAATGTGTTCGTACATTTGCTTATTGTCGAGAGACTGGTGGATGGCATTTTGAACATCTTATTAATTTTTTTTTATATAAAGTAGTTATTTTCTTACTGAAATAAAATATTAATTTTTGTTCACCCTGTACAAACAAATCAAATTATTTATTATCATTGAATGCAGCATAGAAATATCTTTCAGATGAAGTATCACAAGACATTTATTTCAATTTAAAAAAATTACCGATTACGTCACCACGTCAAAACCAGTGACATAATCTCTTTAGAATATACAAAAATTCGGCATTTAAAAACAAAAATCAATCTCTTTCAGGATTTTTGTTAAAAGTACATTGCTTGCGAGATATCGAATTTGTCCCGGCTAAAATTTTAAAAATTTCCGGGCTTATTTCCTTTGCAATCGTCATGCAGGGTTATTCGGCAATCGTTGTGTTTTGCAGATGTTATATCCCACTCCGTGGAATTTAGCCGCATGAGGTCCCTTTCAATAGTAATTCATTTCTACAGTTAATTGAAATTTTCTTTACTTCAGGAGTCGTTAAAAAAATTTACCAAAACGAACAATCATATTATTTTTTAACCAAGTAATTATGAACTCCAAGTTATTAATTATTTGTTACGAATATATCGATGTTATGTATGCAAAATAATTTAAAACAAATACAAACCAGTTAGTTATATTCGTAAAATAATAAACTCCTGGATAAAATTAACGCAACAATACGAAATTATTCAAAATATTAATGTATATTTTCTTGGTGAAACTAATATAAGCGTGTTAAAAATGTTAAATTCCCCTGGAAGCTAAGGAGTAACACATGTTACTAGGGTCGCACTTACACCATTAATTTCACTTCTAGAGTGTCTTACTTATATTGAAACTAATTCACTTTTAAAGTCTCTGAATACCATAGACCTATTATCCAAAGGAGACGCAACCTTCCATTCATAAAACTCTGTTTGTTTTGTCGCAATGATTACACGAGAGTGGCCATGAGTATGACAAATAATACCAATCAATAATACCAATCGATTCTCTTTGTCCCGTCCACGTGCTGGCAACGCTGTAACATTATTGTCGTCTTATGGCTATGCTTGTAATCAGTGGTGTGCTGTTTGTTCAAAATAACAATATATCTATCGGGTAATATTTAGTTTTTTATGAGAATATATTTATAAATAGGTGATACTCAGTTTTTTTTATCAAATTGAAGTGTTGTAGCCTACTAAAAGTATTTTTATAAACCCCAAAAGTTGGGCGCCAAATTGTGTTACCCTAACTAAACTGTTTTTCTAAAGTTACAAAAGTGGGGTGCCAATTTTGTGTAACTTTAAAAAACTTACTAATTTCCCAAATGTTGGGCAACAATTTTGTGTTACGTTAAAGTTTCTTTTCTAAAGCCAATTGTGTGTAATGTTATAAGTTACTTTCATAAAACTAAATTATTCTAACTCGAGGGCTGCTAATTGTGTAGCGAACAGTTTTACTAATACCTGTTAAACTAAATTATTTTATCAAATTAAAGTACTGAAATTTTTTTTTCAAATAATTTTACCTGTCTGAAATGAAAAAAAAACTTAAAATAATTATCATTAATATTAATTGTACAAATAAAATGTAATGTATTTTTAATTTTAATTTTAATGTTTAAACTATTTATTAACAGCTAAGTAACCTAAAGGAAAAGATTAAAATATTTTACTCGGGGTTCCGTGACTCCATGATTTCTCGATTGGATTAAATTTGAGGTGATGTATAGATTTCTTATGAAATACTACTATAAAATGGATCAGGAAGGTATATAGTTCTTCAAATAACAATGAAAGAAGGATAATACCAATGAATAAGTGTTGCAACAGCGCTACTAATAATAGCCGATTTCGTAGTAAACACACATTTTTGCACGTGGAACGATTCAGACAAGCCGTGCGGCGTTGTCGCTTACTGAGCCACACATTTCTATGATCTAACGGAATGAAATAGTTCAATGGTTCAACATTCCATAAAATGGATTGTATTATTCAGGTTGTTATAATTCATGAAATATTAATAAAAGATAGCATTATGGTCACAATATTGTTTCAAATATAATCAACAAATACTATGGACGATTCATTAATAATCACAACACATTCCAGTCGGCCGCATAAAGACAATACAGTCGACCAGAAAGTGGGGATGTATGATCGTGTTTAAAAGTAAATAGTTCCGTCTCCTCTGATAATAGGTCTATGCTGAATACATTTTCTCTAAATTTTAATGTAACCAATGTCCATAAAAAATTATTAAAATTAATTCATTATAGTAATTTGCAAGATTTAATAATATATTGTTGCGTTAATTTTGTCCAGGAGTTTATTTTTCTTTTTTGCTAAATTTGTATATTAGGATAAGGATAATTTATGACAAAATAATACTTACTGTTTTTTGATTTTTTAGAGAGCAGTACTTTTTTCGGTGGATCTTTAAAAATCTGACTTTTTTCCTGGCTTTTTCCCTTAAGTTTAACATCCTCTTCTTTTTTGTTACCCATAATATCAAAACGTTCTAGTCTCACTGCTAAATATCTCTTATTTAAATCACTTTTTTCATCCAATTCAATATCTGTCACTGGTGGATGTTGATTTTTTATAGTACTATGATCATTTTTATTTAAACCACCAACTTCGATAGAATCTAGAACTGCATTTAGTTGAGGAGTGACATTTCTATCGGCATCATTTAACCCTTTTGAAATGGATTTTGTATGGGCATTACTTCCATGTTCCATTTGCCTAATAGAATCAGATATATGTTGATCATTGTTATTAGTTATTGGTACAATTACCACTTCAGACCAAAGAAGAGGTTCAACTGGTTCTTGTATTTCTTGACTTACATCGGTTAACCATTCGTTTATTTGTGTGTTTCTTTTATTAATAATAAATTTTTGAGTTTTATTTTCATTTGTCTTTTCAATTTCACCATTATCATTTACAATTATTTCTTCGTCACTTAAATGAGCAGAACGATTTATATTACTTACAAATGAATTATGATCTGAATCAGCTTCAGTTTGAGAGGATGAATCCGTAATGGAGGATTGGGATTTATTGATAGATTTAATTAGTTCGTTTACTCCCTTATTTGCATTGGTTAATACATTGTTTATTTCTGTGTTTGTTTGATTATTAACAAAACCGTGAATTTCAGATTCATACCTATCTTCAATTTCATCTGATTCAATTTCTTCATTACCTTTATTTACAATTGTGGCTTTATTATTAACATTATTTACAATGGGTGTGTGTTTTGGAACAGAAGATCGAGATTTATTAATATATTTAACCCTTTCTTCTATTTCAGAGTCATAGCTATCTTCAATTTCATCTGATTCAATTTCTTCATTACCTTTATTTACAATTCTGACTTTATTATTAACATTATTAACAACGGGTGTGCGTTTTGCAACAGAAGATCGAGATTTATTAATATATTTAACCTGTTCATCTATTTCTTTATTTGCAGTGGTTACCCAGTTACTTGAGTGTGTATTTGTTTTATTAGTAGTTACTTCATTAATGATAGTTTCGCATCTTTTTTCGACGTCATCTTCCAATCGACTTTCTTCACTATCTTTGTTGACATTCTGTTCTTTGCTTTCTACACGAATAGAACCATGATCTACAGTAGGTGTTGGTCTTGCATCAACCTTAGTTCGTGAGAATGAACTCGCAGCAGATGAATCTGATTTAGTAACACTGACCAATGTATTCTCCCTACTTTTAACATCACTGTCTGAAGAATCTGAATGATCATAAAATTCACTCGTCGACGATGATTTGCAATCTATACGTAGTTTATTTTTGTGTCTCAATTTATTACCATATTGTCTTAACCGTTTTTTAGTGATCCCTGGCGAACTTGAACTTACTGATTGTAAGGGTTTAATAAAGTTGATTTTAATACTATTACGTTCAGGAAGCCTTATATCGTCGTCTAATCTCCAAGGCTGCTTAGTGTATTCTAGAACATTATAGTTATCGGAACTTTTAGAAAAACGCTCTACTATACTCCCCGAGTTTAGACTTTCAAAAAGATTAACTTCAACTTCATCTAATATCTTTGAAATGTTTGAACTAGAACCGCTACTAGAAGGAAGATTATAACTAGTCTCGGTCTGTCTTTCTCTTATTTTTGCATTACTTCTTAATGAACGTTTTAGTTGTAGTGATCGACAAGAGGAATTATTTGTTTTGCGAATTGGTGTTTTAATAAAACGTAAACCATTTTTTAAAGTTATATTTTTTGTTGCAATCCTATCGATGAATTCTGAAAGGCGTCTTTGCTTAGCTCCTGAAATAATTGAATTCATTGATATATCGTCGTTTGCATTAAAATTGGAAACGGATCTCTCGTTTCTTGTTGCCTCCACAATATTTTTGATATTACTTGAAACATTTTTGTCTTTACTAGGTAGATTACTATTAAAACTCATAGAAGTGCCAGTGCTCACAAATTTTTTGTTATAACAATGGAAGGCATTCGCTTCATTATTTGGACTCTTATTATTTTTGGAAATTGGCTTTTCTACTAGTTCATTCATATCTATTCCACTGATATTACTTGAAACATTTTTATCTTTACTAGATAGATTATTATTAAAACTCATAGAAGTGCCAGCACTCACAAATTTTTTGTTATAACAACGGAAGGCAGTCGCTTCATTATTTGGACTCTTATTATTTTTGGAAATTGGCTTTTCTACTAGTTTATTCATATCTTGTCCACTGATAATAGTTGATGATGTGTTGACTTTATCTTTTTTCACTTCCAGACTCTTTGACACATTTTCGATAACCTTTGCATTTGAGATATTTGCTCCTGTTTCAATTAATTTTTCTATAAGTTTACTTCTTGGCCTAGGAGTTGGGCGTTTTATATTTTCTATGATTTCTTCATTGCTGTCTCTATCATGTCTATTAAATTCTAATTCTTGCAAAGGGCTAACTGCTTCAGCTTCAAGTTGAACATTTAGTTGAAAATTATTTCTTTGTATATCTTTATCTTTTAGTTTATTTTTGTTCTTAAATAATTCTTCAGATTTTGATTTTGTATCTAAAATGGGAATTTTTGATGGTTTTTCTATTGCAACATCAAGTTGAGGAATACAATGTTTGCGTCTAGTCTGCCGTGTAGATTGCATATTGATAGATTTATTTCCTTTTAAAGTACCATTCTGAGATATGTTCACTTGTGAATGATCACTATTTATACCAGTGTCATTATTATTTTGAGCAACTGATGTTGCTTTACTGTAGTTTAATTTTTTTTTATTATCATCAATATTTAATGAAGCTTTGTTAATGCTCATTTTAGGTCTTTCATTTTTGCTTCTAAAATTTTTCTGTCTGGTATCATAGATATGACCTGATCTAGTAATCCGAACATTAGTATTATCGATATTTTCTTGAGTTTCATCATATGGAAAACTTTTATTATTACAAACAGTTTTTTTAGAGATCCCATTTTGTATATTTTGAGTTTTACCCAAGTCATGATCTATATTTTTCAGGGATTTGATGTTTGAACTGCTTGTATTACAAGTAGAGAAGTGACTTGAAATAATTTTAACATCTCTGTTTGTTTCATTATTATTCTCAACTTCTACACTGGCATTCTTGATACTTCTTAGGTTATGAATGTTGCTTTTATTACCATCAGAGACTGATCTATTATTTATCATTACATTTGCTATATGGGTGTTTTCTTTTGAATCATTTAAGTTAATATTGCTAGTTTTACTGCACTCAATATCAGGACTTGTATTGGTGTTAGCTCTTTCATTTTTGTTATTGTACTGTTTATCATTTGATCCTAATTTATTATTTTCAAGATAAATAGAAGAAGAATCAGGAACTACAGCTTTATTTTCAGATTTCTTCCCAGGTAACTTTAGTAATGTATGGGATTCTCTTCTCTTCTCTTCACCTTCATTCTTTATTGGAGAGAAGGTAAATGATGAATCTGATGAGAAACGATTATTTATAATTTTATCACACATGGGAGTACTAGACACAATCTTTTTCTTAAAAGCCCTTTGGACTATGGAAGGTCGAAGTTTAGGTGGAATTATTTTATCATTAAATGCTTTTTTTTGAGGTGTTCCATCATGTTCCTATAAGAAAGTATATTTTAAATTAATAATATCTATAATAACTAGTGTTCAGTCCAATTATTATAAGATATAATTTAGTACTACTTACTATTAATTGTTGCATTTGTTGTAACAAGTGGTCTAAAGAATCTTCATCTGTATCTACTCTATTGGAAGCTCTATTGCAATAAAAATTAAAAACATAAATATCAGAATTCCCAATTTTTCCAACATGCAACAAATGAAAAAATGCCACGAGATAAATTTTAAATGTTATTATATTTCCAATATAATAGGTAAACAAATTAAAAGAATGGAATTATTAAAGTACTTGCAGATTTCATGCTTTATATTAACAAAAACACATTGAAAACATTTTTATTTGCGTCCATTTAGCCGGCATTGTCAACATAGCGGAAACAAATTTGAGATACATAGAATTTTGTTGCTTTTTTGTTGTGCAAAAATAAATTTTGTTGCTATTACCATATTTTAAAAAATTAGTACAATGCTAGCTTGAAGTAAAGGTGGCATTGTAATAAGGTTTTAATAGATAAAATAGAAATATAAGTGGCTCAGCATTTGTTGCAAAACAAACTAATAGATGCAACATGAAAATAATTATAATTTTCAATTTTTTATTTTTCCTTATTTTACACAATTTTATAAAAAATATATTAATATCAATATTTGGTGTTTTGTACAATGTGATAATACACAATTTATTTTTTTTATTTGGGATTTCTAAAACAGCTAATGTTGCTTTAAAACTTTTCTCTATACTTTTGTTGAAAATGAAAGGTTTGAGATGAACACCACCATGTTCGTACAGTTTTCTACAATAACTATTTATCAATGTTTATTTGGATAAGTTTAGTTTTTATATTTTTCGATGAGGTAAGCCAGTGTTCCAGATACTTGAGCCTCTTGCAGAAAAGCACTGAGCATTCGCAAAGCAAATTTTCTGCAGTTTCAGCGAAGTTCTCTTTTTTTATATGGAATTTCTAAAACAGCTAATGTTGCTTCAAAACTTTTCTCTATACTTTTGTTGAAAGTGAAAGGTTTAAGATGAAGACTCTTTTGATAGAATTGTAGATTGTAGGGGGGTCATGAAGCCTATGCTTCCTCTCAAGCACTTCAACCTATCAGATCTTTTGTGCATAACCCTTAATTTATTAGAGGCACAGGATTCTGAGACTTCTTACAAAGTTCCTAAGTTCCTGACATCGGAGGGCCTCTTCCAAAAACTTGAGTCTCTTGCAGAAAAGCGCTGAGCATTCGCAAAGCAAATGTTCTGCAGTTTCAGCGAAGTTCTCGCAGTAGCTGCAACTATCACTCTCTGTTTTCCGCATCTTTTTCAGGTGATATTTTGATAGGATACATACACCACCATGTTTGTACAGTTTTCTACAGTAACTATTCATCAATCTGTATTTGGATAAGTTTAGTTTTTCTATGTTTGATGAGGTAAGCCAGTGTTCTGAGAATCAAAGAATATCTGGTAATTGTTGGTCTAGTAGAACTTCCAGTTGATTTATTTTTCTTGGAGCCATGCCTTACATGTTGAGATGCATTATAACCAATAGTTCTGAGTCTTTTATTTGGCAATTTTCATGAACTGTAGGTACCTACTGCGGGATTTAGATGGGCTGTAGGGGGCAGGTTTCCTAAAAATCCTCAGGTCGCTGATCGTATCTGTGGTATTTTCTGAAATCAAACCTCTTGAATGCTACATACTTTGGCCAGGTAGATTTTATTGTTGAGCTTGAAAGTCCACCCCACACATGAAGCATTTGTTTTTATTTTCACTTGTTGGTGGTTGGTTTACTATAATGTTAAAATTTTTGAAAGCTTCTTGATCCTTCAGGTATTTAGAAATCTTGTCAGCTGTAATATCCTATATAGTAACAACCAGGCTTTCCTCTGAACACCGAAGTCCTTATCGGCATCATTTTCACTATATTTTTTTTTCTTCTGTGTTCTCTTTTTTTTATAATCGACTTTTGTGAAGCCATCAAGGATATCGTGAGTTGTATTGTCTTGATTAAGGTTATAATATGGTCCATGGCAGTTCTTTGTGCTTCCTGAAGTTTCGACATTTTTGGCAGACTTGGCAACATGGGAATTCCTTGTTAAATTTGTATTATCTGTGTTTGCAGCTGAATTAATTTGGGCTTGTTCCACAGTTTTGTTGACTTGTTTTTTACTCACATTACACCAAATAGTAACCTATTTTTTAAATCTTCAAGGTACAAACAGACTTCTTACTCAAAATCAAAGAAGTTGTTAGTAACGCTCTGTCAATGCCAATTCCTGCTCAAGTCAGCATTGACATGGTTATGAATAATAGCAACTACTGTTAAATATCTTCCAAGTGACCTAACAATTTGTTGCTGGATCTAAGTGAGAGATATCTCTCAGTTTAGCTTTGTCAATTCCGATTCGAGTCAACATTGACATGGTTATATGATAGCAATTACTGCTGAATATCCTCGAAGTAAATATTTCCATTTTTATTTATTCACTTCCAGCATATAATCATTTTATTTATATATATATATATATATATATAATTCACCTAATTAAAGTATGAAAGTACCTATAATTCACGGGAATGTAAGTTGTATCTAGAGGAGCTTTTATTATTAAATTATTAAGTTACCCTTAGCAGAATATTTTTTTACAATCAAAGACTGCAGTTCATGAGGACGAAATGACGAGAAATAGCTAGCATAAGTTAATTATTCAGATTCAGATTTAATTCAAAACTTTAAAAGCTATTGAAATAAAGGCAAACTTGTTTGGAATGGTAAATTAAAAGCTTATAATCATGAACAAAACGACAAAAATATTTATAATAATTATATAAATATAACTTACCTCTGATAACTTTTATCCTTATTCATTTTTAGGTCTTATATTGTGTTAATAAAATAAATGTTTGATTTAATGTCACAACATAAAACTTGTCCTTGTCAAATTAACATTTTACCCAACAAACTACACTAACAGACTTCACCTAATTTTTAACACTTAATAGTTAATTAAACATAATACATATAATATTTTATCACAGTATAATTTTACTGTGATTTTACTATTCATCCTTACAGACAAACAAACTTAAACTTTTTAAATAGCCAACGGTATTTTGGAATGAAAGATGACAGATGAATAAATGTTAATGACTTTTTTATGGTATTCGTAAACAACATAAGAAAAATACAGAAAAATTATTACAATAGTTTAAAAACTCTTTTATATTCCATCTTGAACATTAGTATTTAATACTTAATTATCTTAAAAGCCTGTTGAATTGACAGTAATTAATAGTTTACATCAAAAGTTTGAAATGGCTTAGGTCTATACATGTCTAATTATCTATGTTATTTATTCTTCATTTTCCTACTAAACTAGCAATTTAATTTATTTTGACCTTAAGACTTTAATGAGCTGTTGAAGTGTTATTAATAAAAATGGTTGTATAAAAACTAAAAAGTGAAATCTTTCTTAATAATGATAGTTTACGTATAACTGAATTTACTTATCAACAAATTTATTTTTATCTTACTTTATTGTAATAGACAATAGAATACTTTTAAAATATAATAAATATTGTGTTCACAAACTTATGTTAAACAATATTTTGTAATCCCCTAGAATGTCGTCTTATTTGCGAGGATCAACTAATTATGTATGGTCTACTACTAGCATATTGGGAAAAGGAGCCACAGCTATTGTCCACCAAGGTGTAAATAAAGTGACAGGTGAACCAGTAGCTGTTAAAACCTTTAACCATATCAGTACACTAAGACCTCAAGAAATTCAACTTAGGGAATTTGAAGTTTTACAAAAAGTAAATCATGAAAATATTGTTAAGCTTCTAGCAATTGAAGAAGAGCAAGAAAATAGGGGTAAAGTGATTGTTATGGAATTATGCACTGGTGGAAGTCTGTTTAATATATTGGATGATCCTGAAAATACCTATGGACTAGAAGAATCTGAATTTTTGTTGGTATTGGAGCACTTATATAAAGGAATGAAGCATTTAAGAGATAACAACTTAATTCACAGAGATCTGAAGCCAGGTGAGTGTTAATAAAAAAATTAAACAATCTAGGACTTTTTACTGTTATTTAAACTAGTCTTAAAAACAAACTATTAATTAAATATTAAGTATGGCTTGATACTAAGTACTTATCTGAAGTCGATTCAAAAATATTCATTTGAGTTTCTCCAATAACTAAATAGTTAATTTTAAGTTGCTACCATTTACAACTTGCATTCACATTATGTCACTACAGCCTTTGTCCACGCGAGGAACGCCTGCAAAAGAACAATCGATCTTGCCAAAGAATCCTACGACACGAGAATATGCAACAAGCTTGTCAATGCCCCTCCTGGATCAAAGACCTTCTGGTCTTTGGCTAAAGCCATAAATAAGAATTTCACAACTTCTTCTTTACCACCACTCGAGAGGTCCGACTGCACGACAGCCGTATCTTCCAAAGAAAAAGCGGATCTGCTGGCCGAAATGTTCAGCTCTAACTCAACCCTCGATACCAATGGAAAACAACCCCCAACGATACCAAGAATAAACGCATCAATGCCTGAGGTCACTATCCGCCATCGCACAATCAGGAAAATCCTACGAAATCTTGACTCTAATAAGGCAGTAGGACCAGATGGAATTCCGTCAATTGTCCTGAAGACCTGTGCTCAAGAGCTCACCCCAGTTCTCTGTAGACTCTTCAATTTATCATACAGCAAAGGAGTATTTCCGTCCATGTGGAAAAACGCTAAAGTCCAACCGATTCCGAAAAAAGGAAAGAAGACTATTCCTGCAAATTATCGCCCTATTGCATTGCTCTCAGTCATATCCAAAGTTATGGAAAAAGCGATTAACACAGAACTTATCAAATATCTGGAGAAATTTGAGATAATCCATGACAGACAATATGGATTTTGACAACTTCGGTCTACTGGAGATTTGCTGGCTTATGTCACTCAGCTCTGGACAAACACTATTGAAAAGTTTGGTGAATCCCGTGCAATAGCCTTGGATATATCTAAATCCTTTGACCGCGTTTGGCACCAGGCATTGTTAAGTAAATTATCTGCCTACGGTCTCCCAACCAAACTGCGCCAATGGCTCTTGAGCTTCATGCAAGATCGCTCCTTACATGTGGCAGTTGACGGTATTTCTTCTGATGCGTTTAAAACTAATGCCGGGGTCTCCCAGGGTTCCATCCTGTCCCCCACCTTATTTCTTTTACACATCAACGACCTCTTGAAAACCACCACGAACCCCATTTACAGTTTCGCAGACGATAGCACACTTATCTCAACTTTCACATCATATCGATCACTTTCGGTGAATGATACAAATAGACTCAGGCAGGAACAGGTTGATTCCATCAATAGAGATCTTAAAGCAATCGTCGAGTGGGGAACCAACAATCTTGTTCAGTTCAACGCCCAAAAAACACAAAGTGCCACGTTTTCCAAGAAAGTGAATTCCTCAAATCATCCCATCACAATGTCCGGAAATACCCTTGAACCAAGTCCCTCCATCTCGATTTTGGGAGTCATGGTGTCCAATAATATGTCTTGGCATGACCATGTTGCTAACATCGCAAAGTCGGCAAGCCAGAGGCTAGGTTTTCTGTGAAAAGCCAGAAAGTTTTTTACTCCTGATCAACTGTTGACGGCGTACAAGGCTCAAATCCGACCTCTACTGGAGTATTGCTCGCACATTTGGGGTTCAACACCAAGGTATTTCATTCGTCTTCTAGATTCCATTCAGAAAAGAGCCATTCGCTTGATAAACAGCTCAACTCTCACAGATACCCTTCACCCTCTAAAACATAGAAGAAGAGTTGCAGACCAGTCATTGCTCTACAGATATTTCCATGGCAGATGCTCCAGAGAAATAAAAACTCTTGTACCACCATTGGCTACATTCGGCCGAAGAACATGGCACGCTGATCAGTCTTACCCATTTACTCTCAAGATTGACACTACAAGGACCAATCTTCATCAAGAATCCTTCTTTTACAGAGCTGCTACGGAATGGAATAAGCTTCCAAAATCAGTTTTTCCAGAGAACTATGACCTGCAACTTTTTAAAAAGCGTGTCCACAATCATTTCCTTTCTATAATTCCTTCCCCTTCTAATAGTCGCAGTGCGGGCCGTCCGCGGCCCACACGATAGGTCTACCCTTTTTGCGACTATTTTCATAAAAAAAAAAAACATAAGATCAATCATCTTCAGAAATGGTATTGGTTGTATGTGCATAAAGTTATCCCCTGTCTTTTTTGATGAACGAAAAAATGAGCTATTTTATCCTGTAAACACATTGTCTTTTTTTCTTCATTTACAGTTACAGTTTTTACAGACATTAAATATTTGTGATAACAAATAGCCCCGCCTTTTTTGATAAAATAAAAAACCACTAGTGTGCTGAATTGTTCTCAGTATGTGCTACTTTGTGTTATAAAAATAATTGTTTTTCCTCTTAATTTACAGATTTTATGATAATAATACTGTTTTTACGATAATATATAGCCCCGCCTTTTTTGATAAAATGAAAAATGACTAGTGTGCTGAATTGTGCTCAGTACATACTACTTTGTATCATTTTATTTTAGTGGAATTTGGACTCCCAAATCGGAAGTTTAATAGAAATGATTGGCCTCTTAGTGAGAATTCGCTCATTGTAACTATAACAAATTGTAAACTGTAAAAATGAAAATAGAATTCATTTGCAGATTTAAACAGAGTAAAATTTTGTTTTCTTTCTTGAAAACTGTTGTCACTAAAAACGTATCTGACAAGAATATAATTATTATTATGCTGCTAAAAACGAATTAAACTTATGCTGATACATTATAATTAAATGATGCCTCATAATTTTGACAGAAGTTCATTTTCTTTGCGCTTTTTATTTGTGTTTGATTTAGGCAAAAGCCAATCTGCATCTTTGCCTAATAATCCTGCTTCATCTGTATTCAGTGGACTTTATTTTGTTTTATTTATTGTTTATTAATTTTAATAATTTTTCAGCTCCATAAAACTGGCGGTGCCAAATGGGTGGAACTTGAAAAAGAAAGTTGCTAAATTTGTTGCTAATTAGTTGCCAAAGAATCAAATTTGTTGCTCGAACTGATCCCGAAAAATCGCCAACAATGCTAGGTTCACGTAAAGCAGGCGAAGACAACAAATATCAAATGATCTGAAAAAACGGAATGGACCAAAAATTTTTTTTTAAATTTACACCAAACATGCCAACTTAAATCATGATGCCTAAACAGTCAGCAACTAATTTGAGAACCTATGATCTAATGAGTTTTTGACCGGTATACTCAGAAACTGTCCACGCCAGCTTAATTTGCTATTTCCGTTATTTAAATAATAATTATTATTTGTTGCTCATTAGAGTAATGATCGTTGATGTCATAACAGTAAGCAACAAATTTAAGAACCCGAGATAGGGTGAGTTTTTGACCGGTTTACTAACAAACTGCCCACTCCAGCTTAAATCGGCTGCCGGTCAGAGAAATCGCGAATGTAGGGGAAACGTTATAGCTGTTTGCTAATTTTTATAGTTAGTTTCCAACTTACATATGTTGGCGCTATGGGATGGCTCGAGGATAAATTTAAAATGGAAACAAAAAGAAATAATTTTAAAAAGAACATCAGAGGGAACATCAAGCTGGCATGGACGGTATGTTGGTATACTGGTCAAAAACATATCCGATCCCGAGTTCTCAAATTTATTGCTGACTGTTAAAACATCACCGATCATTACTCTAATGAGCAACAAAATGTCATTTATTATTTAAATAACGAAAATAGCAAATTAAGCCAGTGTGGACAGTTTCTGAGTAAACCGGTCAAAAACTCATTAGATCTCAGGTTCTCAAATTAGTTGATGACTGTTCTGGCATCAACGATGATCATTTCAATTTGCAACAAAATTAATCCGATTATTTAAATGATAAAAATACTGTTTTAAGCTTAAAAACTCAACCGATTTTGTTGCTGATTGTTCAGGCATCAGCGATTATCACGCCATTGAGCAACAAAATTAATTCGATTATATAAATGATGAAAATACTGTTTTAAGCTGGCATAGACGGTTTTTGAGTATACCAGTCGAAAATTCATCTAATTTCCAGTTTTCTATTTTGTTGCTGACTCTAGGGATCTTAACAATCTTTGCTGCAATGGCAAAATTAACAAGTTTATTTATTAGGTAGAAATTGCGATTTAAGTTAGCATGCCCTGTGTAAATTTTGAAGAAAAAATTTTTCATTTATTTTAGTATAGTTTTTCAGCAACAAATTAGCAACAAATTTTGGTCTATTCTGTTATTTCAGATTGTTTGATATTTGTTGTCTTCGCCTGCTTAACGTGAAGCTAGCATTGTTGACGATTTTTTGGGGATCAGTTTGAGCAACAAATTCGATTCTTTGGCAACTAATTAGCAACAAATTTAGCAACTTTCTTTTTTAAGTTCCACCCATTTGGCACCGCCAGTTTTATGGAGCTTAATTTTTCCTTTTGCAAGTTATCAACCTCATCTCATTTAGAGCTTACTGTAATTGTCCTTGTAAATTTGAAATGATTTTCTCTTTATCTGAGATATACAGCTATATTTGTTGGATTACTAATTTGTTGATTGATTGTGTATCCATTTTTATACATACAGATTAATCATAAGTGTAAAAGAATTGAATTGTATCTCATATGATAACTTCTAGATATATCAAATCAATAAAGATATTTTCAGGTAATATAATGAAATTTATCCGTGATGATGGTACTACAGCATACAAGTTAACTGATTTTGGAGCTGCTAGAGAGTTACAAGAAGGTCAGCATTTCCAATCTCTCTATGGGACCGAAGAATATTTACATCCAGATATGTATGAAAGAGCTGTGTTAAGGAAGCCTGCTAACAGAACCTTTGGTGCAACCATAGATTTGTGGTCAATAGGTGTAACTTTGTACCACGTTGCTACTGGTAATCTACCATTTAGACCTTATGGTGGGCGTAAGAATAAAGAAACAATGCATGTTATTACAACAAAGAAACAAAGTGGTGTTATATCTGGGGTACAATCTAAAGAAAGTGGGTCGATAGAATGGAAAACTGATTTACCAAGTAACTGTCAATTAAGTTTCGGACTTAAAAAGATAATAACACCTCTGCTGGCGGGATTACTAGAGGCAGATCAGCAAAAAATTTGGTCATTTGATCATTTCTTTAATGAGGTAGATATCGTTTTATCACGTAGAATTTTTAATATTTTTCATGTAAATAAAGCTCAACTTATTAAAGTTTACATTTTACCCGATGAAAAATTTGAACATCTACAAAATTATATCACCGAACAAACTAAAATTAAAGAATCGAGCCAAATATTGATATACCAACATAATTTGCTAAGGAATCTTGTCGAGGACTATACTCTAGCCGCCGGTTATCCAAACACTATTAAAGAGGATCCCTTCTTTTTATTTAATCGAGAAAACAATAACATAACTGTCATACCCGATCTGGAATTACCAAAATTTAACGAATTTCCTCAAGTTATGTCAGTGGAAAACGACGCTGCCCAAGCTAAATTCGCTTGTAGTATTGGTCATCAATGTAAACGACAAATCGAAAAATTTTCCTTATTCAGCAAGCTCATTCGCGACACAGTCGATTACTTTACAAAGTACATCGTATCAGAATTGAAGGAGTTAAACCAGAATACGCAACATATGTTGGATAAAACTTCAACACTTAAAAAAACTGCCGAAATTTTACAACTTTCTCAACAAATTAGTAATTACAATAATAGAATTAATTATACCGAAAAGTTAGACTGCATTAGTAAAGATTTCATAGCTCTGTCTGCAGTAGGAATAACCAACCTACATAAAACTCATTGCGACGATAATACTCTTAAACTGCAATGGGATAGTATAATTAGAGATTTAAAATGTCCATATAAGACTCTAGCGCCGGCTAGAGCTAGAACGCAAGTGGAACACTTAAGAGACTCTTGGCAACACTTGGTGAGAGACAGAGCGACGCGCACTTTGAGCTATAACGACGAGCAGTTTCACATATTAGAACGCATTAAGATAACGCAAACGTTGAACAGACTCAAAAACCTATTCGAGAAGGAAGTGTTCCCCCATTACGAACAACTGGCGGAAAATTTCGGCGACTGGTACAAAATGGCACAGAATATTCATTTGAAAACTGGAATTTTAATCGCGGACGTCAGAAAATTCGAATCGAAATTAAGGGAATTTGAAGAAGATATCGCGATCGATAACGCAGATTATAACGAATATTTGAAAAATAATAACAAAAAGAACAGTCTACCTAAGAAAGTGAAAAATTCGCACAGTCAGCAAATCAAAAATTGTTTGGCTAAATATGGTAAGGAAGCTGAAAGTCTTAAACGGTTACTAATTGAAAATACTGCCCTTACGAACAAGTTGCACGAATCAACAATAGCATTGGAAGAAAAGTTGAATTTGCATGAAAGTGGATTGTGAAATTACACTTGGAAAAACAGGAATATTAAAAAAATTAAATATAAATAAATAATTGGACAATTCTCATCAAAATAATAGCAAAATAAATAAAGATAACTCCAGTATTATCATTTTTTTCACTACACTATTTACTGGCGACTCAAATCATTAATGATTCTAAAATGGAAGCAATGGAAATCATATGCCAGGACATTTTTTATTTAAAGGCCAGCAAACATTAAATTTAATATGAATATACCAAATTATACATGTACTTTTAACTCATTTACGTTGATCCTTTCATATGCGTATTAACTATATAATTCACTTTTTACAAAAAGGAATGTGTCGTTTACATATTTTATTTTATATAAGTAATTTTTAATGTTTGAAAAAATTTTCTTGTAATTAAATTGCGACGTTTAAAATGAAAAAAAAATACATATAAATTATGTATGAACCTATACCGTTTATATTTTAAACTCTTTTTACACTATTCCTTTTTTGTGCCTATTTTCATGGCTGAACTTCCCCAAATGACTGGCACTATTACACCATGTTTAAAAGATTGTTTCACGCAGTAATTTCAGAGCTGTAAGCATAAGAAAAATTGACTGATTTATTTCATTTATAAATTGATATGTCAAGTCAAACAGATAATGACTGTGTTGGCGAACCTGACAATTCCACAAACGATCTTGAAATCCACTTGATTTAGGGGGGAAAATAGAACCAGTTCTGTTTATTTTCATGCTTGAAACAATCAGCTAAATAGTTTTGCAGGCCACCAGCAGTCAGTCATACAAATAAGACACGAAGAGGGCATAGTGTAATAAGTGTTTTTTTTGTATTGTATTTACTAAACTTTTAATATTAGAAAAACCTGTAAATAATCTTTATGAAGGTCCCATTTTAAAGATTTTGGAATATGCACAAATTTTATATTTTTTCAATACACTATCCTGCGCTGCTGCTGCTGACGAAATCTTTTAAATGTTGGCCGTATTATGTGATACACTTTTATTATTAAGAATGAAAATGTAGTGTATAATTATGTTTTAATACACTTTTTTTAAATTACCTTGTATTTATTCCGCAAAATCACAACCTGATATTGTTTCAATGGGGGGTTTCACAAGGTTTAACTTTGACTTCAGTTTCCTTTATATTTATGAGTGCTATGTAACTCGTGAGTAAGCTCCAGCAAAAAATGATCATATATGCAGATAATACAAGTAAAAAAGTGGCACAAAATAAGCTTTCGCTCTCTATAATAGCAGCAAATTCCGCTGTTGAAGCAATCAACAGATGGTGTGAATATAGTGGTTTGGTAATTAACAGTAAAACAGTCTTCATGGTTTTCCAACAAAGAACATTTCTTATGGTCACTAATATAGCGCAGCCTTAGTGTGACAACCACAAGACGTTATACTCTGACAGGAATATCTGAAGCCACAAAGGTTAGATGCGCAATGGTAAAATACCAGGGAGGGAATATAGGTCCGTACGTCGATGTGAATACTTGGATCTTAAAGCATTGAATCTGGTTGTCTTTACAGGATAATAAAAATTATGATTATTAAAATATTTTATGTAACCAAAACTACTCCTTGAATATTTCTTTCAGGGTATACTTACTCCAACCGTTTCCAATACTTGATAGGTTTCAGTATTCTGGTGGACAATAATGTACAAACTGCAAGCAGACTCGTACCCATCGAGTATTGCGCACTGTAACCTGTAACCATTTCGATTGGCAAGCAAAGAAACGAATATTGGTCTGGAAATATTTACAAATAAGGGCCCAGAAATGATCTTGGCATATGCCGACGACATTGACACGGTAGGAAGTAGTACGATTAAAACAAAAGAAATGTTCATGGACATAGAGAAGGAGACCTAGGAGCAGTTACAAGCCTTACAAGACCTGTTTAGGTCCCAACTGATATCTAGGAACTCTAAAATACGGATATATTCGGCTGCAATCAAGCCAATTATTATGTAAGCCTAGGAAACAAGGACAATGACGAAGCAGAACAAACTAGTGCTAAGACGCTTTGATCGAAAGATGTTGCGAAAAATCTTTGGACCTACAGTAGATGAGAGAACGGGTCGATATCGAATAAGAACAAATGAGGAGCTCAAGAACATGTACAAAAGACCGAGTTTAGTAAACAAAATAAAAGCACAAAGGCTCAGATGGGCCGGACACGTACAGAGATCGTTAAATGAACGTCTTGTCAAGAGGGAACGTCTTATCAAGAGGACATAGGAGGAAAACCCAGTAGGAAAGAGACCTTTAGGAAGACCAAAGCTCAGATGGGGAGACAATATCGGAGATGATGTAAAAATCTTGGGAGTACGGGACTGGAAGGAGGTTGTGTTGGGCAGGGATAGATGGAGACGAGTCGTAGATGCAGCTAAGACCCACGAAGGGTTGTGACGCAGAAGAAGAAGAATCATCTACCTACTATGGTACCTAAGTGGATCTTCCTCGCATTTTGGAGTGAGGAACGGTTATAGGTAGATAGCGATTAGTAGTCCAGTCCATAGAACAAATGAGCCAGTTAAGTATCTAGGCCTGACTACAGATCAGCATTTAACATTGGAGGTACACCTAGAAAAACTTGTCTCAAAAATAAACAGCATGTGTTTTATAATATGACATAAGACATATACTGCATGTACTCTATTATGGATTTATGCAATACATCGTATCTTATGGACTGACTTACCAGGGAACTTAGCCCATACAGTAAGAGTTTTTAAAATACAGAAAAAAGTTTAAGGTATCTAGCTTGACTACATTATAAAGATCCGTGTAAGAGTAAATTTATCTAATTAGACATACATTTATGTAATAACTATAAAAATTAAATAAATACATCACTACAAAAATAACATTACAACTATAATACTAGAAGAAGTAATGATTACCATATTCTCGTTTGGCTCTGAGATAAGACTGCTAGTTATCAAGATGTCGTCTGCTACAACCACACATTCAGGCTATTTGGAAACACTCGTTAGGAAGGTTTAAATTCGCAACTGCTTGGTGACTTGGTTAGATAAAGTGAAGAATAGTAAGATAAGGGAACGCTGTGGTGTGAAAAAAGAATTCTTAGATAGTTTGGACACGTAGAGAGGATGGATGAAGGAAGATTGACGAAACAGATTTATAAGGAAAGTGTGAATAAGCCAGTCGGTAGAGGTCGACCTCGGCGAACATATCTCGATCAGATCGACATTGTTTTGAAAAAAGGCCAAGTCAAAAGCACCAACAACCGATGAGCACTGATGAAAGTAGCAGAAGCGAAAGATGTGTGTAAGAACTGTAGCAAGTGGAAGGAAGTGGTCTCTGCCTACCCCTAAGGAGAAAGGCGTGACTATATGTATGTATGTATGTATGTGACTATACATAATGTTAGTGTTCTTAATTAATCTGTTACCTAAAATTTTATAAATTTATGTAATACAGTTGGGTTATTTTTATTGATGTATATTTTTTATCTCATTAACTACCTTGAACCTTAATCCTCAAATTTCTTTTCTCCATTCAAAGGCTCTTTTTTTAACAAATATTGTCATGAATCTCTTTAGCACAAACCAGTATTTTTTTCAGACGATGCGTAAATTACTTAGCTTAAAATTGAGGGTAAAAATGGTGTAAAATACCTCCGTTTGACCTCTTAACTAAACTTGCACGTTTTTCTTTTACATTTTATCCTACTCCGATATGTGGTTCCTTTAAATAGTAATTCGTTTTTACGTATCCTTGAATCGTGCAAGTTCAATCTCCAAACATTAAGACCAATTGGTGTTAACATTTTTGAAAGTTGAGTATGTAAACTTAAAATAAAAAGTGTTTGTAATAATACTATTTATTTCTTTTGAAGGTACAATTAATAGTAATGCAAAAACATAACATTAAACTAAAATTACTTTTATACAAGAAATATAGTATTACTGTAAGTTTATTAAAACAGATTTAAAGTGCTTTAAGAATTTTTTAATTTTAACACTTTTACAGGCAATAACATAACCATTTCCTTGCAAATTCCATATTCCATAGGAATCAAATTTTTAACATCGTGATGTTGTTCACAATAATCATAAATAAATTTGTAATTTTCTAAACTTAATTCAGTATTGTTTAACTGGATTTGTTTATCGAGTGTTATATAACGTCCATATAAAGCAGCTTTGTGAAAATATGCTTGAAGAAAAGGTTTTACAAAATCATCTGGTATTTTTGCTGGTAGTTTACTTGTAGCTTTATCTTCAAATGATTTTACAAAATTGGTATAATGCAAAATGCCTTTCTCTATCAAATAATTAATTTTAGATAGATTTTGAGGCGTTGGCCGACCTTTAATTTCTCTCAATTTATCACATTTAATATCTACAATGTCTGCGTACGTTCTGGCCAATTCAAACCAAACTTGTCTGCAATAATGCAAATAATATTGAGAATTTACATTAGAAAGGACATACTCAAGCAATTTTATTCTTCTTTTGTGTAATTTCGCTTGATTATCAGGATCATCATCAAAGAAAAGTAAATTAAAATATAATTGAGTTTGATCTAAAACTATTTCTATGTAATCTGAAGCCAAACTTTCTAAGGTGTAATATTCTTGAGCTTTACTAGACCACTGCTGAGCATTTAAGAATACCTTCTTTGCGTCAGGTAGTGTTAAAATAAACTGATCTGTTATCTGACTTTCATGTGCTGAAATATCAAGTTTGGTAAACGTTAAGTGTTTTAAATCATATTGTGAAAGATTTCCATCAAACGTAATATTTAAATCTGAAAAATCTGTTGATAATGAGCATCGAGTATTCAAATCATCATCAGCGTGATTCATAAGTCTTTCTTTAGATTTTGATAATACCATTAAGCCATATTTTAACCAACACCTAGCGACATCTGCGCTTCTATGTTTAAACGTTTCCAGTCGTGCGTTATGCGCTTCACTTTCTTCAGCATTAAAATCTAGATTTTTCTTATATTCTTCTAATATAAAAGAGCTGGCTGCAAGATGATGTCTGGCTTGTTTAAAACAATTTTTTTCCATGAAAAATTGAGATAACGTTGCAGCATTTAAAGACCAGTCAATGGGATCATAATCATTCATTTCCAATTGTTTTTTTAAAGTTATATGACAGTAAACTGAACTTCTTAAAGCATCTTTCATTGCTCCAAATATTTGTGCTAGATAATACAATGTAAGTGTATGTATTTTTTCTAAATTATAATTAGCTTCTCCAGAATTATAAGATTCGATATTTGCTTCAAATAAATCACTGATATCGACAGGATCTATGTTTTTCTTTTTAAATTCTGCGTATAAATTTTCAGCCTTATCTAAATATTTTTTCGAGTCTTCTGGTTCATTTTGAGACAGTACAATACCAAATTGGTTATACATATTGAGTGCCACCAATATCATTTCTGGTTCCAATTGGTAATTCGCAATAGTTTCTTCACACATTTCTAAATGTTTTTTACCTATTGAAATTTCTTCGGTATCAATAGATATCATACCTAGATATAAGTATATAGTGCCTAACATTGCTGAAAAAGAAATTTAACATAAAATGCTCGTAAATATGAATTATTGCATTTTAGTTTCCAAAAAAACTTACATAGGATTAAATTTTATGAGATTAAAATAAACACAAATTCTCTAAAGAAGTATTTTTAGGATTAAAAGAACTAAACAACATATTATTGCTGTTTTTTATGTCGTATTGGTTGATCAATGTCTTAACAACCTCTTTCAGTCTTTCTTTTGTTTTTTTTAAAGGGGACCAATTATACTTCTTTAAAATGATATTTTTTATAGTATTCATCATTAAAGTTAAATATTAACTATTAGCTGGTAATTTTTTTAATTATTGGATTATTGGACATTTAAATAACCACATGAACTAAATTAAGAAAGAGTTTCTGATCAGAGATAAGAAAAATTCTTTCTGGATTAACCTTTTCAAGGTGTATTTTGGATCCCCATTACAATGTGTGAGCTAGGATCTTTGAATATTCAAATTTATTCTATTTCCTTCAGACACCTGAGGCAATTGCTGACAGGCTACAGAGAGTAAACTTAATATTCCTTTGTAGTTATGGCTAACTCACTAAATTTTGATGTGCTGAAACAACAACACTGGCACAGTTTATGTCAACACACTGTACCAGTACAATTGTATTAAAGTTTTAAGATGTTGAACAGTATGAAATTGGGTAAGGCTGCATGATATGGAATGATTATGATTGAAATGCTGGAGGATGGAAAAAAACGTGGTAGCTAGTCTGCTGTATCGCCTTTTTTCCTTTGCTGGAGTAGCGGCAGCTTACCAGGAGACCGGTGCAAGGCCGTTATCGTAGCGCTTTACAAGGGAAAAGGTTCGCATCAGGATTGCAAGAACTACTGAGACATTAGCTTACTCAGCATCGTCGACAAATTGTGCAAAAGTATTTATTAAAAGAGTGACGAATGAAATTGACGAGAAGATATGGGATGTCCAAGCGGGATTTAGGAGAGAAAGGGGATGCATGGATCAGTTTTTTTTCGTTACAAAGCACAGTCGAAAAAATTCTTGGCTAAAAGTCAAAAGGCCTACTGCACTTTCGAGGTTTACCATTATTTTCTTATTTATATTTAAATAGAATAAAAGGTTGAAAGGTGTGGCAAAAAAAGAATGAAAATAATAACGATGAATTTGATAGGTTATTTGACGACTTCCGGAACAACATCAGCCAAAGGTAAAAATACTACCTCGCAACTGGAAAAAATCAGAAATAAAGATGGTAGTATGGTGAGAAGAGAGAAATGCGTTCTAAAGAGATGAAAGGAATACTTCAAAATTATTTGAGAAAGAGGATACACAAGCACGGGGGACATAAGTGAAAGTTGCGATGAAAGTAAAATTAGTATAAAAGAGATTGTGGAAGCGTTGAACAGTATGAAATGGTGCAGGGTATGACAGGATTACAGTTGAAGGCTGGACAGTGCGTAGTAGCTAATATGCTATATCGCCTTTTTTCATTTGCTGGAGGAGCGGCAGCGTACCAGAAGACTGGTGCAAGTACCACTTTACAAAGGAAAAGATTCGCAGCAGGACTTCAAAAACTACCAAATCATTATCTTACTTAGCATAATTGGCAAACTGTATGCTGTATTAATTAAAAGAGTGACAAATGAAACTAATGAAAAGATATGGGATGTGCAAGAGGGATTTAGGAGAGGAAGGGGATACATAAATCAGGTCTTTTCATAACGAAGTATAGAGTGGGCGTTACAGTGCCGAATTTCAGGCTCTCTAAACCGATTGGTAACACCCCAACCATCTTTAAAGCAGAATTACATGCCGTAGAGATATGTGCCCAGGAATGCTTCCAAAGGGACACCTGAAGGGCAGAAATCTATATTCTATCAGATAGCCAAGCAGCATTAAAAGCTCTGAAGTCATACACTTGTGAGTCTAAGCTGACTTGGGACTGTAAACAATCACTGAGACAACTGGCAGCAAACAACCAGGTCGATTTGATTTGGGTTCCAGGTCACAGGGGAGTTAAATGCAACGAGGAAGCCGGCTTACTGCCTTGCCAAGTAAGGGACAAATACACCATTTTCCGGCCCAGAACCCTTCTGTGGACTCTCCAAGCCCCACTTGAAAGAAGAGGTTCGACGCTGAGAAACAGATGAAATGAAATATCACCGGAATAAAGTGCCAGGACAAAGATAGGCGAAAAGGCTAGTGAGCCACTCGCCAAGGAAAGCTAAACAGCTTCTCGAGTTGGACAAGAAAGACTTAAAACTGGTGACAGGACTCCTCACTGGACACTGCCCTCTGAGGTACCACCTGATACAGATGGGCAAAACAGACAGTGATAGTTGCCGCTACTGCGAGAACTTCTTGGAAGTAGCCTTCTTAAAGCCCTCTGTTGTCAGGAACTTAGCTCCCAGGAAACTGATAAACTTTGTAAGAAGAACGTTTTACCAGATGAATAAAAAGTTTCAGTATCAAGGACTTCAAATACACAATGAAAATATACCTAGTCAAACAGTATTTTTACTCAGTGGATGAATACCAGAGCACCAAGTACACCTCGCTGACCTGCCTCTTGCCATATCAGTAATCTTTTATAATATTTAATTTTTTATCGAGTCTTTTATCTACAGAAGTCTACCACAAGGTGTCAATGTAGGTGTTATATGTAACTAGTTGCTGAGTTGCTACAAATATACTTAATGTATGTGATGTGAATAAACTATTATATAGATTTAAATTACTAAAATTAATTATTGAATGATTATCTTTTTGGGACATTTGCATTATGCAGTGCATTGCACTCCAATTTTTATTACTGATAAGACCATTATTCTTTCGGTGTTGCCCTTTAATCAATTGTAAGAGGAATGTAATGTGAAGGATAATAGATATTAATTTTGCAAGTTTTCTATTGAACTGGACTTACCAGAGATAATTTGTTTGATATGTTCCATGCATGCTTTCACTTTAGCTCAGATAAGAGAAAAAAATTCATCTATATGGAGTACTGAGCAACAAGCTTAAATCTTACAAAATCGCACTATTACTTTTTTTAGTAAAACTACTAAAGTCTTTAAGAATTTTCTTAATTTTAAAAGTAAAAACTGAACTTGCCAACTTTATAGATGAAATTACAGAACTGAAAAATTAATGATGTATTCAGTTAATTACCTGGAGCTATTAATATACTATAAAATTTTGATAAGTCAAAAGCTTCACTCAAAGAAGAGTTAACTTTGGATAATATTTTTTTTTAATAATTAAAAACTAAGCTACCTCCTTGTTTGCTGGTAAGAATCAACGGGTCTAAAGGATCCTTTGCCCAGCTGATAAAAATTGGCAAAATTACCAGAATTTTTAACTCATAATGTGGTTGGTGTAAACGTAGCTAGAGCTCACAAAAAAATCTAGAGATTTGTCTACCCCTGTGTATTCTGAAAATATGGTGGACAAACAAGATAATTAGATGTTTCAACAGCAGCCTACAGGATATAAAATCAAATTGTAAAAATATGGTTGGTTAGGCTACAACCTGCAGTGAAGAGATCAGACAGATACTGCATTGAAACCAACAAAGAAGTCAAAAGAGGGGAAGGCCAAAAAACGTGTGTGGAACACCAATAATAGCAAACTATAGATCAGAACGAAAAGTGTTCACCAAGGCTCTATGCTATATACAGTCAAAATAAGTACGTAAGTCATCAATGTGGAATAAACCTTAGGATAATGATGATTAGATTTAGATCAATGTTGATTATTTGACAAAAATATTTTTGAAATGAAACAACCAAAAACAAAAAGTCAATTTTTTTACATTTTACCTACTAAATCATTTATTAACCCCTTTCTACCAAGTATAAATATTGTTTGTTTGCTTATGAGGGTATAAGATCTGGTAAACTATTTAAAATAATTGGATTTTGTTTAAACAAAGAGCAACTAAAATACTATCTGAACTTAAAACCTCAATTACAGGTGTTTTAAAATAAGTTTTAGCCACACCTGTTAATTTTGTAAAGATGGCATCTTCTGCAGAATAACTTCTTAACAAATTTTCAATATTAGCTCTCATACCAATCAAAATTTGTCTCGCTGAATATTTGGACAAAAAAGGTTCGGTTTCTGGATCCAATTTACTGTCTTCTTTCAGCAACTTAATAACTTTGTTGTATTTTTCATCTAAATCAACAAAAGTTTCCTTTGTAATAGTCATTTTTGAGTTTATTTCACAAAAATAGTGTAATATTTAAAAAATTTCGGAGTCCCTAACAATCATAACTTTTTAATATTTATTGACAAGTGATTTTAAAAATATGATTGTCCTGGAACAATTACCAACACAAAAATGTATAATTAACTACATTTTTGAAACTGAATAGCCACAAAATACAAAGGCATATCTGAAAGCTGAACTAGTACTCAATCTCAATATTAAAAACTTATTCATTCATTCATTCATTCATTGTCAATCCATATGCACTCTCTTTCAAATCTTTTAAATAACAGATAAAAATCACGTGACGCGAGATGGCGCTGTCAATGACAAAATGTCGGGTCGAGGTGTGAACAACAAATATTCTGTCATTTGATCACTTGTAAAACCAAAGTTTTTATTGAAGGGAATTTTAGTTATCTGATATTTAAGTTGATTTTTTGTGTTAAACTATTGGATTGAAGCTGAATTTAAGGTTTGTTTTCGACGTTTCAGTTTTATTGTCGCTGAATTCTTGTTAAATGCCAGTAAAGTCCAGGTATCAATTTTGGTTTGTTTACGAAGTTCTATCTAGTTATATCTTTCCTAATTATGAAATGTTGATACTTCAACACTGGAAGGTTCTGGCTAGGAACAAATATATCTTTTAAACGCTTTCTTTGTGTTGTTAAAGTCACTATAAATAATCACAAATAAAATGATAGATCAATGGACAACAATATCAAACTTACCACTGAAAAAATCATCTTTCACAAAGTGCTTGCTGCAAACAAACATAAACTTTGAGATTGGTTTTCATATCTTTAAAATCATCTTCCATATCTGAGCTGCCTTAGGATTTGAAGGAAATTTATGCAAAGTTATAATCGAATTGCCATATATAAAACATTGTGGAACAGAGCATATTTTTCGCGATTTTATCTTTATATTACCTTTTTTAATCCTTTGCATTTTTTGATTTTGTGGTTTATTAACACCAATTCTTCAAAAAATATCGTTCAAATATAACACTTTCAATGTATAAATTGCTCAAAATAATATATAAAGTTCACTTTTCACCCACATAAACAAATGAAGAATGAAAATAGGATTAATGCTGCGGAGATGAGTAGTCTGAGAAGTATAGCCGGAGTGACTCGGTTGGATAAAGTAAAGAATAATGAGATAAGAGAACGTTGTGGTGTAAAAGAATATGTGGTTACAAAGTTAGATAAAGGAATTCTTAAATGGTTTGGACACGTAGAAAGGGTGGATGAAGGAAGATTGACGAAACAAATATATAAGGCGAGCGTGAATGGACAAGTCGGTAGTGGTCGATATCGGTGAACATATTTCGATCAGATCAACATTGTTTTAAAAAAAGGCCAGGTCAGGAGTACCAACAACCGACGAGAATGAATGAGAGCACTGATGAAAGTAGAGGAAGCAAAAGATGTGTGTAAGAACCGTAGCAAGTGGAAGGAAGTGGTCTCTGCCTACCCCTACGGTAAAAAGGCGTGACTATATGTATGTATGTATAAACAAATGTTAGTTTTAGTTTTAGTTTAGTTTAGTTTAGTTTTATTGTCACTGGATTCTTTTTAAATGTCAATAAAGACTAGGTGTGTCCAGGTATCAATTTTGGTTTGTTTTAGAAATTTTTTAGTTCTGTTTCTGGAATTCTTGTTGAAAGATATTCCGGAACGTTCCAAAAAAAAATAACGTTCCACAATAAAGTAATTGAAATGACCCCATTCGTTATCACATTCTGTATTTTAACGTAATCCAAAGAATACAACAGCAAAATTGGTGTAGTCGACACGACAATCGACGGTATTTGGAGTTACGGAATCCACAGTCGTTATTGGTTTGTCGTTACAAGCGACAAAGTCGCTATCGTTAAGATAACGTTCTGATTCGATATAAATATAACGAGTTAGAGAATCTTGCTACTGATAAGCTATCATTAAAGTTAGGTAGGCAAGATTAAAAAAAAAGTTACTTTTATTATACCTAGCTGTAATCAGAATAATAAATACTGCTAGTTACTAGATCACATGACATGGTATGAATCATAAGAAGTTAAATATTTTATTATCATAAGTAAAACGAATTTAAAAAAAATTTCATTTAAAATAATATTATTTTATAAAAAGTTAAATCGTCAAACAATAAATATAATTAAAAATAAAAAGCAATATCTCTTTTTAAAACATGCCTTAAAAATGATGTTGGTATAACTGAAAATCTTCGCTTTCTTTTTTGCCCTCTTTCCTTCCCCTTCATTTAGTTTCTTTAGTAAATGCCAAGATAAAAGCGTTTGTATCCGAAGTCCGAGGTATTTATAGAGCGGTAACAATTTCTTTTAAATTTTGGATGAGAGATGTACCAATATTTTAAAATACTACTGACTGTTTTCGTTTGAGAGTCAGGTAATATTTGTTAATGGTCGTAATGTAAATTCCAATTAAATCAGTAGGTCGACATTCAAGAAGCCATTTTGTTTTAATTTCAACATTTTATCTTAAAAATTTTTAGACATCTTCAAATATTTTCTTTTGATGAGATTTTATTTGTACACAATGTTTCTTTTATTTTTTAAATGACTGAGTATTTATTTTGCTTCAGTAATTTAAATAATCAGTATTTTTGTTACTTTATAAACAAGTTAAATGAATATTTTTTTCCTTCTAGATTACCCAAGTCCATCAGCTAATAAAAGTTAAACGAACACTTAAGGGCTTATCCTACACATTGTAGAATAATTTTTGGGTTTTATAAACCCACTTTTCATATTCGACATTCGACAATGATGACTGATACTTTAAAATCTAATAATCACGTCATGGGGATGCCCAATGCAGTGTAAGTATTTTTTGTTAAACCAATTTTTTTTGAAGATAATTATCTGTTTCGACTTTTTTTTATCGTGTCTAACGTTGTACTTATAATCTTGATTTTATATATTTAAATTCTTAAAATAGCTATTCAGCAACATTTTTGTAGTGTTTGACAGTGAATGGTTTTTTCCAAACTTGTGAAAAATAGACTAGTTTATTATTAGTCATGGTAAAATTGTCTTGACGAAATTTTATTGAGTATTTTATTGGTCATTTAGTTTAAAATTTATTAGGTTTTTCTGGAATGTCCAAAAACCTAATGCATTTAAAATTACTTAATAGAAGTTTCTTTAGGAAATATAAAGTTTTGCTTTTATGCTTACCATTCACTATTTTTACTTCTAGACCTCAATTTACTTTATGTGCAAGTAAAAGCAACTTTCAAAACAATTTATTAGATTTCCAATTACTTATAAAGAAAAAAGTAATTATTTTAATAATGTATGAAAGAAATATGTGTTTGGAGAGGATTGGAAAAATTCCATTTGCCACAGAAATATGATAAGGGATGAGTATGTTAATATGTTAAATATCGAATTTATTGTACCTCAAAAAGAAATATAATTCTATTGATTTTTTAAAATTAATTAAAATATGATTAAAGGCTACATATAGTTTAATACGCTCAGGTATTTTAAACATAAATTACAAATAGGTCTGACATGTTATAAAACTACTAACATGTAATTATTCATATTTATTCATTTAAAAAAAAACTTCAAATAAAAAGTGAGGAATAAGTTCTAAGAGAACTGTAGAGATGAAATGGCTCACTATTCTTTCCCTAATGTTATAAAATATTGAAAATAATTAATTTTATAACCCATTCCTTGTGATTCTAATAACTTTATTTTAAAATTGGCAATCACACAATTGGGGAAGTTTGCATGTAGGGAAAACATTTTCTGAAGTTCATGTTTTATTATTTACTTGTAGTTTACAGTGTTTAGGTTATATTATGTATTTTTGTAATTTTTGGATTTCAATTGATAAATAAATAAATATAATTATTTATTTTAATGTTCAACTAACATGAGAAAAAGATTATTCAGTTCCTGGATTCAATATTAAAAGACTAAAGTTCTTTATATTAGAGTCTGTGCCTGTTACTGATGTGTCACCTGAACTTTTCAATAAGATCATATTTTTTTCAAGCAATCTTTTTTAAATCAACCTAGTTTTTCATTTCATTTTAACTGTTTGCAAAAACACTAGTTAAGTTAAAATTTCAATGTGATTTAACTAGGAGCCAAAAGTCTTTGTTAACATTTAAGTTTTTTCATGCACTTATTCCTTAAAATTAATTAAATATATCTTGAATGTTTTTCATAATTTTATCAGAGATGTTGCTCTTTTGGGTTTTACAAGAATAAATTTCAAAATGTCAAACTTTGCTCATTTCTTTATCATAATTTTTGCTACTACCTACATTTGTAGGTATAGGTTTTGTTAATAATTAAGATACAATATACAACTTCGTGATAAAATAACAATGTTATAATCTAAAATTGGTTTTCAGGGATTATGAAAAGGTGGATGACTTGGGATGGAAGGCAAAACTGAAAATTCCTCCTAAAGATCGAAGAATACAGACTAGTGTAAGTTGAATTTTATAGTAGGGTATATGAAATCAGCAGATGATGAATATTTTATTAATAATATCATTATTATTATCATATGCAATTGGCCAATTACAGTAGGGTCAATCCATTTAAATTCAACCAATCTACTGGGTGTCCTAAAAGGTTTTTACTATTTCAAGGTTACATTTCACGA
Source organism: Agelastica alni (assembly GCA_950111635.1). Taxonomy (NCBI): domain Eukaryota; kingdom Metazoa; phylum Arthropoda; class Insecta; order Coleoptera; family Chrysomelidae; genus Agelastica; species Agelastica alni. Next base: position 21,825,533 of record OX467709.1, on the reverse strand, counting down.
GAACTGTTAGGAGTGGGAGGATCTGGCCAGTTGTAAATCATGAGCTTGTCTCTCAGAATTTCAGTAACAATGAAGCGATACATGGGGGCACAGCGAGCCTTTTGTGTAAAAGTATTTTATGAAAACAACCATTCTTACATCCAAGTTCGTCACCTTTACTGTGCACATTTTTAATTTACACAACCTAAATCGAGCTCCGACGCGTCCTTTAATCAGATATTGGTTTGCAAAGTTAGAAGCAGAAGGTACAACAGTGAGACCAACCATATCGGCCGGCCCAGAGCCGGTAAAAGTAGTCATCGAGCGTGTTCGTGGAGCAGTAAGGTGAATGCCTCATCATTCAATAAGAAAACACAGCTGCCCTTACTTTATCAAAATCGACCGTTCACATGATATTACAGAAGGACTTAAACTTTCATCCCTACAAAATTCAAATTATGTAAGCATTTAAAGTGGAAGATTATCCAATTAGTGTCGCATTTGCCCAGCATTTTCATTTAAATGGAGCCCTAAATGAACAGAATTGCCGATATTTAAGTGATAACCACCCAAGGGAAAAACATCAGCAATCTCTACATAGTCCCAGTCAGTGTTGAACCAGAATTGCAAAATTTTGGTGGCTTCAATCAAAACACTTTGTTTCAGCAGAATGGGGGGACTGCTCACACTGCAAATCTTACCATGCAGGTCTTTCGAAGGATGTTTCCAGGAACATATCCAAAAATGGTGATATCAATTATCCTCTCAGAAGTCTCGATTTAACTGTCATGAATTTTTTTGTGTGGAGGTTCCTTAATTCAAAGGTTTACACTGACATTCCTGCAAATCTAAATCAGTTAAAGCAAATAATTCGCGATGAAATTCGAGCAATTCCACAAGAATTCTGTGTCCGCATGTTCGCCAATTTCAGAGAGCCTTTGGAGGAGACTGTACGCGTGGGGGACAGCATCTCGGCGGCACAATTTTCCACAAATAAATTTCCACATTTTGTAGTAAATTTTATAAATAAAAAATGTTAATTAAATTTAAAACTGAGTGAGTTATAATTGTTTTAAATAGTAAAAACGTTTTCGGACAACCAGTGTTACTGTTCATATTAAACATTTTGTATAAAAACATGCTTGAAATATTATCTGATCAACAATTGTCAAATATATCAAGGTTTTTGTAATTAACATATCAGTAAGTAAAACTGTTACAAACACAGGCTTATTATTTATATTTATCATTACTGATAAGGTGCATTAAATTGTATTTTAAATTTTTAAGGCAATCTAATAATACAGAAAACATTTTATGATATGATTATCTTTATTTTTAAAGGGGAAAACAATGAAAGATATGACTTTTTGAATAATGGATAGTTTTTGTAATATTTGACCTAATATGAAATACCATTTGTTTAACTCTTTAACAAAACATAAACACATGAGATTTATTATTGTTCAGACAACTTTTATTATGTATGAAGTAATTGATATGAAATAATTATTATACCTGTTGAAATTAATAATATAATGTAAATTATGATTATTTAAAAGACTATAGTTTTTAAAATGAAATATTTATTATACAGTGGTGACTGCAATATAAGTGTTAAAAAATTAATTTATAATATCCATAAAAACATTTCTTGTGGTTTCCTATATTATTAAAATTATCAGTTCTTGTAAAAATATAATAGTTGAAACTAAAATCATTTAAATAGTAAGATCAAATGTACATTAAACAAATTTTTGTTGTAACATTTTGAGTATAAATATTTTGGTGATGTCTATTGAAAATAAATTATGATGATTCTGTGGATTCCCCTTCATTTTACCTAAATAAATGATAAATCCTTTTACTGATTAACACCTCCAATTTTGTAAAAACATTAATGTGCTTAAGAGAAAACCAACAATAAATGCTCGCTCATTTCAGGATGTAACTGACACAAGAGGTAATGAATTTGAAGAATTCTGTCTAAAACGGGAGCTACTAATGGGCATTTTCGAGAAAGGCTGGGAGAAACCTTCTCCAATACAGGAAGCCTCTATCCCAATAGCACTCTCTGGAAAAGATGTACTTGCTAGAGCCAAAAATGGAACAGGTATGTAAATTTAATTAACTCGTATCTTTAATATTTTTAAATTGATAAGAAATATTTCAGTGAACTATAACTCATTTTATAATTTAACTAGAACTGCAGATAGTAACAGAGAAAAAACTAAAAAATTATATTATCACTTAAAATCAAAATGCATTACTATTTTTTATATACTTGAATACCAACAATACAAAAGCAAAAACAAAGTGTGTAGTTATTAAAAAAACTATTCAATTAAAGCCACTATAATGTTACTTAAAAAATAAAAATAAGTCCTACCCAAAATTTCATAGTAGGTACATAAAAAATCTTCATTTAATATTGGAAAAAATGATTTAAATAAATTTTAATAAAATAAATAAAATGTTGGGAGTAATAAAGTGTATTTTACAAACCAAAGCCTTTTTATGTTAACTTTTTTTCAAATTAAGACTATTGGTTAGCAATATTCCTGTGCTCCAACCCTTTAATGGGTAAAAAAACGTTGCAAAATCTAATTCGTAATTTAGGAGGTAAAATTGTACTCAATAAATTTTGGCTTTTAAAAATAAATATTCATACTATAATATTTTATATCTTGTTTTACAAAGCAGTGGGGTTGATCTAGTGGTTAGGGTAATAAAAATCTGCCAACTAGTGGTAAAATAAGCAAATATTTGTGAGTATTCATTCACCATCACATCTCCTTTAAATAGAAGTCTTGTTGTAGTTTGTATAATTAATTTTAATGGCAGGTTCTATTAAACTGGTTACTAGTAACTTCATCATAATTTTAATTTGTTGTAAAAGATGCAGAAGTGGAAGCGGAATTTCCGCACTTGAAGCATTGAAGTAAAAATGGTTTTCTGTTATCTATTTTTTTAATGTAGGTAAGACTGGAGCATATAGCATCCCAGTGTTGGAACAAATCGACCCTAAAAAAGACTGTATTCAAGCACTAATTATAGTACCAACAAGAGAATTAGCATTACAAACGTCACAAATATGCATTGAGTTAGCAAAATACTTGGAGGTACATACTTTTTATTCTAATTATGCAAATACTTTTTAAAAATGTTTAATTAATCCCAATATGATCAGTAAAAAATTCTAAAAGTAAATTATTTTTAATAACATTAAATATTGAATGATTTGTAAATATAAAGTTAAACTTTAAAGTAAAGTAGTAATTTTAGCAATACAGGAAATCACTAATTTATAATGAACAATTTCTCCTGAAAAAAATAAAACCAAAACTTACTAAAAATCATTTTTTGAAAAGAACTTGCCCATGAGCTTTACCATTCCTTTTTTGCAATTCTTAAAATTGCGTCAGTTTGATTTTTGTAAACAACTGATTTAGGATAACATCATAAAAGTAATAAAGGCAAGGTTGTCTAAGTCAGGGATGGGCAACATACAAGCATATAGTCACGCCTTTTTCCCGTAGGGGTGAGACCACTTCCTTTCAATTTCTACATTCTACATTCTCGTCGGTTGTTGGTACTCTTGACCTTGCCTTTCTTTAAAAACATGTCGATCTGATCAATATATGTTCACCGAGGTAAACCTCTACCGATTTGCCCATTCATACTCATCTTATAAATCTGTTTAATCAATCTTTCATCCATCCTCTCTAAGGGTCCAAACCATCTTAGTATTTTCTTTTTATCTTTGTAACCACTTCTTATTTCACACCACATTGTTCCATTATTTCACTATTCTTCACTTTATCCATCAGAGTCACTCCGGCTATACATCATCTACTCATCGCTGCAGCATTAATCTTATTTTCATGCTTCTTTTGCCAAACCCAACATTCACTGTCATACATAAGTGTTGAAACCAACACACTTTTATGCACAGCCAGTCATTCCTTTTTTGACACTTTCTGGCTGTTCATAAAGTTACGCAGGGCTCCATTCATTTGTTTCCCTGCCAATATATATATATATATATATATATATATATATATATATATATATATATATATATATATATATATATATATATATATATATATAATGTATTAACCATTGCCTGCAACTCCTGATGATGCTAATATAACCTGATCATCGGCGTAAAGGAGGCATTTGACGATCAATTCCTTCATTCTTACCCCATACGCATCTCTTTCAAATCTTTTAAACCGTCTATGAATAATCAGTTAAATCAGTCCGTGTAGGCTCTGTTTATCCTGACGCAAGCAGTAGAATCCTCGTAAAGTGATTTCAGCGCTCGTATCAAACTACCGCACACCCCATACATAGACAATGTCGACGACAATTCATTCCTCACCAGTCTGTAATGGGCATTTTCCAAGTCTACGAAAGCGCAGTAGTCTTTTTGATTTCTAGCCAAGAATTTTTCGGCGGCCAACTACGATGTTAAAGACGGCCCGCAGATAAATGAAATATACATAAACAAAAAAATAACATAAAAATTTAGAAGCAGTTCTTTAAATAGCTACTAGCAAATTTGATCCTAATTATGATGTAATACTCCCTGGTCTAAGTGATCATGGGCTTTCTCTTTCCCATTCATTTTATCATATAATTGCCTCTCATTTTCATCTGAATTGCCATTTATTCATCCTTTTGTTTCTGTTATATATTGTTGTTGCATATCAAATTGTTTTTTTCTGTGTAACAATTTTACATATTTTCTAACAAGTGGATTAATGTTAATTATGTTTTTTTTTTAGTTTTGATCAGTGAAGTGTAGGGGCTTCACTTCACTACTATTTTGGTGAATGCTCTTTTTTGCCATTTTGGTTTCTTCTTTTTATCCTAGAAGCAGTTTAAACAATTTACTATTTTTTTTTGTTCAGGACACATTGATCATTGTAGGGTTTTAAATTGATGTTAGTGATTTATAACTATTAATTCATCTAATTGTCAAAACAATAAGAGCTTTATGTATATCTAAAATTGCCAGTTGCTTGCTCTAGGTGCGTGTTATGGTGACAACGGGAGGCACGAATTTAAGAGATGACATTATGCGTATATACCAAAAAGTCCAAGTCATTATAGCCACCCCTGGTCGTATACTTGATCTGATGGAAAAGGGGGTAGCAGTTATGGATCAATGCAAAGTTCTTGTACTGGACGAAGCAGACAAATTACTTTCACAAGATTTTAAGGTAAATATATCAATAACTGTTTGAATAATTAACAAAGCAAATATTTTCAATTTTAAATTTAGTTAAAAAATTAATGATTTCTTGTAATAATTATTTTGAATGTTTGTGCACTTGTATTATTTTCCTTAAAAAATACTTTTTAGTTAGTTTGCAGCATACTTAAAACATCATTGGTTATTCTAAAAAATGTACATTTATTATTCTTTTATCCTTTTTAGTTCACCTTAACTTCTTCTTTCCTGCATGTCCTACTCATTTTTACAACTTCATTTTTTTGTAACATTCAAAACAAGTCAGCCCGGGTGTGTTTCTTACAAACTTATCCATAGTAGGATTCCAAAAATGTGTAGAGTGACTAATGTTTTCAACGTAGACCTTTGCGGGTCCAAGTGGAAAGGAAATCGACGAGTCATAGGCGTGCGGTAATAATTATCGAATAAGTTAAATAAGAAAAAAATGTTACATATTATGTCTTCCTATTATTAATGTTACCAAAAAGTATAAAGAACAAAACAAATTTGAACAATTTTATGAGTTATCTCACTTATTATCTCTGACATGATTTGAAGAAAAATAATTTACATTACTAAATTGATATTACACTTTATAGTTTTAAGTTGATACATTCAAATTTATATTATATTTTTTGTATATCCCGGTTATAAACTGTAATAGTCTTTTGAGATGATAGTAATAGTAATAAATAGTTAACATAATTGAATACTTATTTCTATTAAATATAAAAAATGTGAGCAGATAAAATTTACCCTTATTCTAGTACGAGTCGTCTATGTCTTCAGATTCATCAGTAGTATCTTCGCCTAGATCCACAACGGGTTTGATGGTAATTTCAATGCAATTATCAAGATTCCACATATTCTGCTCTTCTTTCACTACATATGCTCGATACATTTTATCTACGACTGTGAGGTTACATTGTTGACGGTACTACTAACCAGATTTTTTGCGTCATTTAATTTGAAAGTAGCCCATATAAATTCTATTGGGTTTAACTCACAGTGGTAGGGTGGCAATCGAAGTACAATTACGCCTTGTTCTCGCGTCATTTTATCTACTACATATTTCATATATTTATCTTTATGACATCGTGCTAAATTTGGTAATTCGATTTTCAAAATTGTTTCATTGAATTATTATTTTTCTTAGCAAGCCAATCTGCAATCTGGGCTTTTCTCCATTGAGTGGTTGGTCAGTGTTTGACCCGCCGGATGTGGTATGGAGTATTATTCATAGCAATAACAGATCCTGGTTTGATTTTTAATAGAATATCTGAAAACCATGAGACAACGAATCCTGAGTCACTACCAATATGGGTTATAATAAGGCGTTTTCCCTTTCCAGATGGGACTTTTAAACCTGTCGATATATCATCTACAAAAGCTTGATATTTGCCTTTCACATTTAAATCCTGTCAAATTTTTGTCACGGTATGTCCTTCATTCAACCAGGTTTCATCTGTTATATTTTTCTACCCTCTCTTCGAAACTCTATTTCTTTCAGATATTTTTTGCGCCATAAAATGTTTTCCTCTTTTTCAGTAAGGGTACTATTCCTCTTTCTCTTTAAATACCTGAAATTCATCTCATGCAAAGTATGTAACAAAACACGTCTTGATATTTTTGGGTGATTTTCATTAGATTAAAAAAAATAATAATAATTTTCTTTACAGTTGGTTATTCCTTTTTAATAAAAAATTCATGTATTGCATGACGAATGACCTGATAGGTTGTATCGTCCAATTTAATTTGTTTTCTTCCTCTAGTCTCAGCCTTCAAAGTATTAATATCGTTTGTTTCATTCCTTATTTTAATTATTTTATACACACTAGCTTCGGAAACTTTTGTCAAAATACTACATAACGTAACTACCTCACTAACATTTATATTTTGTTCTGGCTCGAAGTCCCTCATTATTTGTCACCAAATTACTGCAATTCACACTTATAAATATTGAAGATTAACAAATAGGTTAGGTTTTATGTGAGTGGGGCACCCTTAGTAGGTCTATTGTGGCTCACCCCTAGAGGCTACAGTTCACCGTACAATCCAGCCCTTCTTATGAAGTTCCTTGTTTGTTTAGGGTGAGATTTTTTTAAAATCGGTAGGTTCTAGGTTAGTGTAACCAAATATGTTGAACCTTATTCTTCCCAGGCCGGGGCATAAACATAGTATATGTTCAGCAGCTTCGTCTTCCACGCAGCAGAACCGACAGTCCGTTTGTTGGTTCAGATCTATCTTTCTGAGGTGGTATCTCAGACGACAGTGTCCCGTAAGCAGTCCTGTTAGAATACGCAGGTCATTTCTGCTCCATTCTAGGATCTGCTTAGTTGTGTTTCTCGAGGGTTGTAACGGTAAAAACGCCTTCGAGTGGGTTAGCCCTGGTAAGTCGGACCAGTACGTGAGTATTTTCCTCTCCGCCCAGTCCGAAATAATTGTTTTGGCGGCACTTGTGGTGACTCTAAAAACCGGTTCTGGTCCAGTGAACGCAGATTCGGCCCCCTGTTTTGCAAGGGTGTCGGCTTTTTCGTTTCCTTCCACCCCCTGGTGCCCAGGTACCCACAGTAGGGTCACCCTGTTGTTCGCACCAAGGTACTCTAAGGATTCGATGCAATTCCATACAAGTTTAGAATTTATCTTGTTGGAGCTCAGTGCTTTTAAAGCGGCCTGGCTGGCTGATATTATATTTATGTTTTTGTTTGCTAGAGGTCTGTTGGTCAACTCTCTTGCACACAATTCGATAGCGAATATTTCAGCCTGAAAGATTGTGGCATACCTGCCAAGACTGGTAGATATTTCAATCTTTGGTTTCCTGCTGAAAACACCGGCCCCAACTCCATCTGGGGTTTTGAGCCGTCTGTGTACATTACGTATTCAGTCTCTGGGAAGAGGATTTGTCCCCTCATCCATTCGTCTCTCTCCGGAAAGAGGACTTTGAACGACTTTCCTACGTGTATTTTTGTGGCTAGCAAGTCAGGAACCATCCCGAGAATTTGGTGGTTTTTTGTTTCACTCAGTATCCCGGAGTGATCTCCGAGTTGCTCTCCATTTATTTACTTTTCCAAAGACAGGAATCTATAGGAAGCTATCCTGGCCTTCCTCTCTAAGAGAATATCTAGGGGAGGGAGATGTAGGAGGTGTTCCATCGCTGCCGTTGGTGTGCTGGACATAGCTCCAGTTATGGCCAGGCATGCCAGCCGCTGAAGGCCAGCAAGCTTTGCTCTAGCTGTCTGTTGTAACCCTTTGGTCCACCAGACTACTGAACCATACGTGACCATAGATATTATCATTGTTTGATAAATCCAGTAAATCTGTTTGGGGTTCATTCCCCAAGATTTGCCACATACTCTTCTGAGATTCCAGAGAGAAAACCTGGCTTTGTTTATTGTTTTTTCCAAGTGGGCGTTCCAGGTGAGTCTTTTATCCAGAACTACACCCAGGTATTTCACTTCCGTCGCAAATGAAATGCTCTCTCCGTATAGGACAGGCTGCCGAAGCTTATCTAGCTTTTTCCTTTTCGTAAAAGGAATAATTACAGTTTTTCGGGGGTTTACAGACATCTGTTCCCTCTCGCACCATCTGTTTACTGTGTTAAGAGCTTCTTGGAGGACGTTTGAGATCGTCGCTTCAAATTTACCTCTAACTATTATAACCAGATCATCCGCATAGCATTGAAAATCTACTCCCTGCATGGAAAGCTCGCTCAGCAGAGAGTCGACTAGAAGTGACCACATTAGGGGGGAAAGTACCCCGCCTTGTGGACACCCCTTCGCCGCCCTGAACCTAACCGACTCTCCATGCAGTGATATTATATACCTGTTTTCAATCATGTTTTTGATCCAGTTACAGATTTTACCGTCTATCCCTCTATCCCTAATTGATGTATAGAGTGACTGTGGTAAGGCGTTATTAAACGCTCCTTCTATATCTAGAAAAGCTGCCAGCGCAATTTCCTTATGTTTAAGGGAATGGCCGATCTTTCCTACTAGATTGTTTAGAGCTAAATCCGTAGATTTGCCTGTTTGGTAGGCATATTGGTGGGGGTTTAAGGGATGTTCCCTAAGATTCCCCTCTCTAATATGTCTATCAATAATTCTTTCCAGAGTTTTCATTAAGAATGAGGTAAGGCTGATCGGCCGGAAGGATTTGGGTAGGGAATGATTCACCGTACCCGTTTTACGTATGTATACAACTCTCGCCGTTGACCAGCCCAGCGGAATATAACTCCACGCCAAACTCGCTCTGAATAGTTTAACCAAAAGAGGTAGTAAAATTTCGCTGCCCTTCTGAATGAGGGCAGGGAAAACACCATCCTCCCCTGGAGACTTGAATGGGGAGAAATAATTCACCGCCCATTGTACAGATGTTGGGGTGACCACTTTTGAAACCTTTCTCCAGTCCTCCCTTTTGGGTCGTGATGTCGATCCCATTGAGAGTGGAATTTGCTCCTGGTCCCTCAGAAGCAGACTGCCGGGAAAGTGGGTCTGCAAGAGAGTCTCTAACGTTTGCCTACCAGCGTCCGTAAAAGAGCCATCTGGTCGTTTTATCGATCCAATCTCTTGCGTCGGATCTCTGGCGAGAGCCTTGTGGATTCTTGTGCTGGCAGGTAGATCTGATATACTCTGACAGAACCTCCTCCAGGATTCTCTTTTGGCTTTCCTTATTTCTTTGTTATAAGTCGTTAAAGCTGTACGATAGATTTCCCAGCAACCTGTTTCTTTAGCTCGATTGAAGAGACGTCGAACTTCTTTTCTTTGCTTGTCTAAGCTTCTGCTCCACCATGGTGTACCTCTATGGTCCCTCTTCTCCTTTAATGGGCAGTTTTTCTTATAGGCCGTTAGAAGGGCGGATGTGATGCTCATTCGCCGCTTCTATTTCAGCTCTATTATGTATAGTGCTATTACCGTTACCTAGGTGCTGTTGGAGGGATTCACAATACCCTTTCCAATCTGTGCATTTTGGATCTCGAAATTGCACTATGGGACGTTGTCCTATTCTCACGTCAAAACGTATGTGTCTATGATCTGAGCATGAGGGCTCGGTAGATACCTGCCAGTTAACTATTTTGGTACTCATAAACTGTGTACTAATAGTTATGTCTAGAACTTCTCCGCGAATTCTGTTCACGAAGGTTGGTTCCGAGCCTACGTTGTTGACTGCTAGCCCTTCCCCTATTATATAATTATATAAGTACTCACCTCTTTCATTGATGTCGCTGCTGCCCCAATCCAAATGGTGGGAATTTTCGTCGCATCCAATGATCAGTTGCCTGTTGTTCCTCTTGCAGAAGGCGACTAGATCTCGCACTGCTGCTGGAGGAGGGTGTTCTTTTCGGTCTCCAGGGAAGTAAGCAGAGCAGACGACTACATCTACACTACTGTCTCCTCCTGAGATCGAAAGCTGTGCTGCAACCACATCAGGGGTGCAAAACTCTGTTAACATAAAATAGTTTGTTTTTCCTGATGAGTATGCATGCTCTTGGCTTACCACCTAGAGTACACGCTATTAACTTACCGGAGCAGTTTCCTAGGCCGCTTATTCTGCCTGTATTGAAAGTCCAGGGTTCCTGGATTAGTGCCACATCGAGTTGCTCCTTGGCGAACCTCCTGCTGAGGACATATGAAGCCGCTCTAGCATGTTGGATGTTCGCCTGGAGAAATTGGATGTGGTTAGCCATTTCTACTTAAAGGTAGAGTGGGGAGGTTTACTTTCCTTCCCCGTATTGTTTCCTGGTGTAGGTCGTTTTGTCGGCGCTTTACCATGAAGGTTTTTTTTCCCTTTTCCGGCTTTTTTGCTGGTTTTGGCCGGCCTCTTCAGTCCCGCTGTCGCCGCCGAGGTAGATTTACCTCCCTCTTTGGTTCTAACGGTTACCTCCGAAGACTTTGGAATTTCCACCGATGATGGATCTTTCTTGGCTTCCTTGGACCGGAATTGCACCTGTCCAAAGCCAAAATATGGGCGGAAATTTAGCCGCTCCAAATCTTTAATGGATACCTCATCCATTGAGAACGTCCACATTTGACCAGGTCCTGCGTTTTCCCTGTGTAGAATGGTCCACTCCTGGGTATGCAGGGTACGGTTCATCTTCCGCAGACGGTTGGTTACCTGTTCTCCCGTCAGTCTGGGTAGTCCCTCATCGTCTGGGATGAAAGCCACACAGATGTGGGGTTTCGGTATGTCTTCCTTCTGAACTAACTTCAGCTGGGCGTTTTTCCAGGGTTGAAGGTAGCATATCACTTCCTCCATCCACTTGACCGTCTCAGCGTCCGTACAGGACAGAAGGAGGATTCCAGGTCGAATGGTGCAGCTCTGGAATCGCACTTGTGGACCATCGTCCGGTAGTTTGTCTACAGTGTCCATAATGGATCGCTGTAGCAGCCGTAGCTGTTCGTTTGACAGCTGAGCATTTGGGTGTTCTGGGTGGATTATGCCCACCTTGATGCCCTGAGCTACAGTTGCAAAGGAGCGTTTTTGCTCGTTTGAGTCCTCCATAGTGCGTGACTTTTTCACCGCCGCTTCTGGAGTGCTACCATCCGAGCGTATTCGCTCGCTGGTGAGAGCAGGGGGGGATTGATCCCCGCTCCTTTTCTCATCCCGTTCTTTTAGTATTTGATCTAAGGCGGTTTTGTAAGGTACCCGCTCTTGATCAATCGGCTAAGACGTTTTCTCGTCGCGCCGGCAAGTTTGACCTTCTTGTCCAGGTTTATGCTGGCCGTTTGCTTAGCCTCGCCCCCTGTTGTCAGGTCCGTTTTCTCGGGAGTGGGGGATTTTAAAAGTACCCTCTCAGCTTCCTGCGAGATTTGGTTGCTAGGAGGGTCTGTAGTAGACACCTCCATTTGCATTTGTTCGTCTGCGAGAAGATTGCCTTCGTCGCAGATGGTTTTAAAAATGGTCGACTACGGCAGAGCTCTGCATTACCGTAGCAAGGCAAAAATACTACCGGGAGGTTGCCTGGTATCCCAGAGGCTCCGTTTGCGATATCTGTTTGGGGCAGGCACAGATATCATACATATAGTACGCCCCTTGGCACGGGTCGCATGACACCTTGAGCAAAGCCTGATGATCGCGGTAAGCTTGGCTGGCTTAAAACAAACCAACCGCACCTGTCAAGATTGAATACAAGGAAGTGAACTCCCTTGTACTCAAAGGTAGTAATGATATAGCCGCTGCCCTATATCATGTCCTTAGTTGATCCGCGGGTGTTTATTCTTTAATATTAGACACCTTTCCTGTAAGCCAGGAAGTTCCCTATCAGCCATTGGGACGCGCCGTGTTGGGGTTAAGGACATCCCCGCACGGAGATTAACAAATAAATAGAAACAATGTTTATTACAAACTTTAAAACTTACGAGTCTCGACGATAAGTACTGTACGTAAAAATATACAGTCGAAACTATATGTAAAAACGCCTTTCTCTAATAATACAAAAAAATTCCGGTCTCTGCTTTACAAAGCCCTAGCAGCACGTCAGTTTAAAAATAAACCAGTCAACTTAACGAAAATATTTCAACAAAATAAGACCTGTTTGGGAAGTAAATAATAAACAAATAAATTAGTTATACAAAAAAAATATATAAAGATAGCGATTTTCATAATTTTTATGAAACTACCTGAACGTGTAGTCTTTGGAGAGTGAGTAAAAGAAAAAGGTTTTTGTAAATTTGTAAAAGATTATACAGTTTTTGTTAGAACCCACTTATTTTTTTATTAACTAATACTGAATCTTTCTATTTTTTTCGGTATGAGTCACTATTCTCAATTTTGGGCTTCAACTATATTTTGAAATTACCAGTGTTGGTGTGCTTGTCATAGGTACATTAAATATTAATTACCATAACTTATAATGGGTATTTAACGAAAAATCACTGCTTCTTTTATTATTGATTAGTTAGTTCTGTTAAATTTATATATTATTTTATTTACAGGGAATGCTCGATACTGTGATCAAAAATTTGCCTCATGAAAGACAGATTTTGTTATTTTCTGCAACTTTCCCTTTGACAGTTGAACAGTTCATGAGGAAACACCTACGCGATCCATACGAGATAAATCTTATGGAAGAACTCACTTTAAAAGGTGTTACACAGTATTATGCCTTTGTTCAAGAAAGACAGAAAGTTCATTGTCTGAATACTCTATTTTCCAAGGTAAGTTTAAATTTGGTATTTTAGAGTTTTGACAATATTAATATCGCCATAAAATATTTGCACAGTATTTCCTATTTTTGCAAAACTTTATTTTCTAGTAAATACTAGTGGTTTAAGATTAATATTATAGTTTAGAAATACACATAGTCAATAGTTTTAAACTTCGCGTCGACTAAGAACAAGCCATTAACGTCACCCATATCGTGACGTCACACGTTCTGTCTCATTTTAAAATATTCCCTGCTTAGTTGCTATAAATCGATATTACAGTGGCACGTTCGCCGGGTAAAGTCCACTGTTTCGACTGTTCCTTAGTCTTTGGTGTGTACCAGTGGATCCATGTTTCTGAAATGGTCTCACGGTTACGCTTGTTGTCGTGAGATGCACATGGGCGTGGCTCATTAAAAACCGACGTGCGACCAATTTTTGATGGTCGCCATCAAAGGAGAAGGGTCACCGTACACAGAATTCAAGCACTCTTTGATTTAGCGCGATTTCCCTTTCAAAAACAAGAATCGAATCGCCGACTGATATTGCTCTTTTTCCATTTTTCTAAAATCCGCGGACACGCCCGCTTCCACACGCGGTCAAAACAAACCTACGAGTCCAATTCGGCTGAAATTTCTACAGGAGCCGACTACGAGAATGTACTACACGATAGTAAATTTCTCTTGCGTTAGTGGCGCCATCGGGCGGTGAGGCTAAGTACTTATCAGACTGCCCTCGTATTTATAGTGTTGTGAGCTGCTACCCAATTCTTTACTAATACCCATATTTTCTCAATGGGGTTTAGTTCTGGGTGATACGGTGGTATACTGGGGTTCTGCTGGCCAACCAATTTCTTTCTTTTTTCTTGAAAGCCGCCGTGGTTATTTTTGGGTGCAGACATGATATGCTGCAATGTATGTGTACCTAACATGTAACAATAAAAACTGACTATATTCTACCACTGAAAACATTTGGCAACATCGAAAGGCGCTCGCAATGATTATTATTAAGCGTATGGATACATCACAGGAAAGTTATAAATACAATAAAATAATACAACAAAGTGGATACAATACATTGCAAACAATTGCACGCGCCTGTGATTTTTCTCACCAGGATATTCGGAGATTGTCTGGTGCAAACAATTGCATGCGCTTGCGCCCGTGATTTTTCTTGCCAGGAGATCCGGAGATTGTCTGGCGCCTCTTATGTTAGTTCATTTAGCGTTACCCAGGGTGCACCACGAGGAGGCGAACTAACTTTACACTAACTTTAGGAGGGATCTGAGTTGATTTATTGGGTACAAATTTAGCTCCTTATTTCCATAGTTGTATAAATTCAATTTTTGTGAGTTTAGACTAACACCAGAAATGTGTTCCTTAAAACGATCTGTAACATCACCCTTATAATGGTGTATGTCCAAATATTTTTAAACCAATGAGAGCAAGACAAGAAGTTAATGGGAAAAATAAAGTCAAACGGCTTTTACTTCAACGCAAACGAAAAAACTAATAAATATAGAGGAACTTCTGATTTTAAAATGTACCAATATTAAATTGTTACTCCAAAAACTACCCCAGATAAAAGTATTCCCCAAAAAATTCCTTAACTGCTCAAAAATCCCCCAATATGGCAATCCTGTCACAGTGTGGTAATTCTGGTGCCTATATGGAGTTTCGGTTTGGTAAATCAAAGACACCAAGGTTGCGCGACTGATGTCTCAGCAAAATATAGCCCTAAATTGCATATGAGCATGGAACAATTAATTTAATTAACAAAAGTCTACATACACTAAGAACATTTTTCTTATAATTAGATAGCTAATAGTTAAAAAAAATGTTTTATATTATGAATTTTTTTAATGAAGCACATAATTGTAAAATATTTTCAGTTGCAAATAAATCAAAGTATTATTTTCTGCAATTCTACTCAACGAGTGGAGTTACTGGCTAAGAAAATCACAGAACTCGGATATTCCTGTTATTATATACATGCGAAAATGGCGCAGGCACACAGAAACAGGGTGTTCCACGATTTTAGGTCTGGTTTATGTAGAAATCTGGTCTGTTCAGATCTTTTCACAAGAGGTAAGCAGCATTATTCTTTATTAGTTATTTTACAAAATATTTCACAAATTTACTAATATGGCATACTAGTAGACTTGACTTAAGATTACATGTTAAGTTAGGGGGACAAATATGCAACACAAATAACTTAATATGTTTTAATTAAATGTTAAACGTGATTATTCAACATTAGAAACGTATTACATACAATAGTTAATAAACATTTTTAAAATTTGTTTGGAAAATAGTCATTGTATTTTACATAATATATCAGAATGACCAAGATGTTGTCAGTGGATTGGTCAGCTAGCATTTCCGCATGCTTTGCATCAAGAAAGGCACACTTTTAGGTGATCAAGTGTTGATAAGACGTAGCTGGTCGCGCGTTTAATTTAAATCAATCTATGTAGAAATTACTATTGAAAGGTAACTCCAAGTGGCTGCTAAACACGACAGTTGCCGAAAGGCCTTGCTTGATGATTACTAAAAATACATGTGAAATTTTTGGGGTGGGTAATAATAATGTATAGGTTAAAATTTAGTATTATTATGTGGGTGTTTTTTGCTGCTTTTGTATTTTTTATTCAAATTACAAATTTAAAAAGGCATATTACAATTGAAAGTTATCGTCTCCAAGTATTTTTACATTACATTACAATCTTGCAGTTGCGCCATTGGTATAGGCACCTATGTCACCTAGATCTTTTGATCTTCTGTGACTACCGCTGTGTCTTCAGGGCATCAGAATTCCAGTCTGCTGGTTTTGGCAAACCGCAAGATTTTTGATGACCTTGTCTCATTTAGATCGCTTGGATCCATTATCATGTTGCCCCAGGTTTGATACTTGTACACCGCTAGCATCGGGCAGTAACACAGAATGTGTATGCTGCTCTCTTCCTCTTTACCGCATAGTCGGCAGTTTTTCTCAGCCGCCAGCTAAAGTTTGAAGAGGTGCGCCCTTAGTGCAATGTGGCGAGTGAGCAGGCCAAGCATGCTGCTTAACCTACTCCGGTTCATCATTCAGAGTGCATCTGCCCTCTTCTGGAGAGGTTTTTTCATCAGCTATCTTGATATTCTGCAGCCAGTATTTGCATTCCACTGAGCGATATGTTTTTGCTCAAGGATTAGTTTCAATAAATGTTTCACTTCGGTAATTAGCAATCCGACCAACTGGCTTCTTGGTTCCACTAGGGTCCCATTTCTTGCCAGTTCATCAGCTACCTCGTTGCCATTTATCCCTGTGTGCCCAGGAACCCATGTAAGAGTGACTTTGTTTGCAGTCGCTAACTTAGTGAGGGCCTGCATGAAGTCCCACACCACCGATGATGTTGTGGTGCAAGTCACGAGGTCCCCAATGGCCGCGCGACTGTCAGTGAGAATATCAATCTCACTGTTGGTCAGTGTACCATCGTTTTACTTCTGGGCTGGTTAATGGTGTTTTTTTCAACCAGTCTTCTCTGGTTGGTATTTTTGTTTTATAGTTGCATCCCGCAAGAATTTTCCTAGCAGGCTTCTCAACAGGTTTACAGCCCTGGCCCTCTTCCACCCTTGGCCACCAGACTATTGCTGCATACGTTAGTGACGGTAGTAATACCGCATGATGTAACCACATGCTTACCCTCTGTTTTAGACCCCAGGTTTTTCCCATTTTATTTCTCTTTGCCTCGAGGTGTATGCTCCACTTCAGAGGGCTAGTGGGTTCAGGTTTATATTTTCTGGTAAAGATCACGGCTATGGTCTTTGACGGGTTTACGGTTAGCCCAACTTCCGTGCAAATTACAAAATTAAAAAGGCATATAGCAATTAAAAGTTATCGTCGCCAAGTATTGGTTGCGAAAAAATTATCGAACAAGGTGTTTCGCAGTGCTCACGATGAGGTGCAATTGGTAACCAATTCGGTTTGAATCAGCACTCGAAGTGGCGCTGCTGTCATAATGAAGCAGGGATATTGTAAGTGAGTCTCATTCGTAATTTGTCTCTACAGCAAATGACTAAAAATTGTGACATTGTTTTGTAATAATGTGTAACTGTTGTAATTTTAATTTAGAAAAAATGTTTTAAGGTATCGATGTACAAGCAGTAAACGTTGTGATAAACTTTGACTTCCCGAGAATGGCGGAAACATATCTCCATCGTATAGGCAGATCTGGAAGATTTGGTCATTTGGGTATCGCCATCAATTTGATCACTTACGATGACAGGTTCTCTCTTCATCGCATCGAACAGGAACTTGGTACCGAAATTAAACCCATTCCCAAAGTCATCGATCCTAAGCTCTACGTACCAAAAGTGGACGATGAAGAAATTGAAACTACTAAGTAATATGTGCGAAATACCGAGTGTGATTCTAAAAAAACTTAAAAATCGTGTAAATAGTTAAAGAAAACAAAAAAAACGAAACTGAAAAATAACTTTAATTTCATTATCAGAAGATATTTTTTGTTCGAATTTTTTATACAAAGTGAAAATTTATGGGATTCAATCTTTAAAACACAAAAAATATTGTGCGGTAATATATATAATTGTGTGATATTTATTACAAATGAGAACACTCTTTAATAATGGTTAAAACTACGACATTTAATCAGTGCATCAAAAACTATTATGTTAATTTCTTTAATTTTGTAGCACATTGACTTACCTGTCTTACTTAATTAGCTACTTATTTTTTAAACAGTGGACGGTATTTGTTAATATTTCTTAAATTTTTTGCATATTATACAATTGTTGAACTTTTTTCAAATGTTTTCGATTAATATTCGATTTTAATTGTCAGCATATATTCGTTATTTATTTATTTTATGATTAAATAAATTACCCTTTTATTACATAATATTTTTGTGGAATCTAATGATAAATGAATAATGCTATGCAATCTAATCTTGTTCGATTTTGATTGATATTTCAGTTTGACTAGTCATTTTTAATTATAAATTATTATTAAAAGAGAATATTTTACTCCAGATAAAAACTGGCAATTGCATTCATTTGTCAAAAGCGGTACGTTTGAACTAAACCTATACATTTAAACTAAAATTGTACATTTGAACTAAAATTGTACATTCTAACTAAAATTGTACATTTGAACTAAAATTGTACATTTGAACTAAACTTGTACATTTCCATTGATTAGAGATTGGTTGGTAATACTGCAATAAAAACATTATAATGCAATCAATATTTAAGAAATATTTATCAATTAGTCTTGCAATACAAAATATCTCGGATGCATTGCTTATTTGTGGCAACAAATTTGACGTTTTACTAAAGCTGTTCTTCTGTAGTAATGTTTGATTTTATCATTATGGAGGTGAATTTTCTTCAAGAAGTTCTCATAGATTGTGGAAGAGTTGAATGGTTTTTCTCGTTTAACACCTTGTCTGTGATAGTAATCCTTATTTTCAGAGCCGACTTAATGATCTCCCAAATAAATTTGAAAAATTTAGGAAGTTCACTTAAACTCAGTGTATTTGCCATGCAAATTGAAGAAGCTTTCAAGTCAGTATTCCTTACATTGTTTTGCATTTCTGGTTTGTGTTTTATTATTTTCTGTGATTTTATTACTCAATTAACTTGATCAATTTCATATTTATAGCTTAAGTTAACAAGAAATTTATGCTATTGACAATTTCATTTTTTTTTAAAGTATAGGTTTTAAATTTAATTAAAATTGGTGACGTTGAAAGTAAAAGAACTGATACAAAAATAATGTCGCTGGCGAACTAAAAATTTCAACTACATCATTTAAAGATTGATTATTAAACCAGTAAATTGGGGATTTTAATTTTCCAATTTTTCTTGGATGTATTTTTCAAAGAATAGACTGATTACCACTCCAGTAGGTTCATTTTAAGTTCTGCCTTAATATTGGCAGTTACATTTTTTTAAAATATCATGACGAAATTAGAAAAATTTTACGCTTAAGAAGAATATAATTAACCATTAAATTTTCTACATCATAAAAAAAGGAAGTCATCACATTTAGAGATTATCAATATATGGATAAAGATAATTTGAATATTTTGACTGCTATTTAACTTGCTTTACTCATCCATCTGAACAATACAAGAAAATATTTGTGGTCCGTTATTGTAAAATATCATTCACACTGTATTAAACAATTTGGAATTACAATTATTTAAGATGGTGTGTTTGACAGTTATTTGAAGACAACTGAAAAGTATTGTTTTATTATATATTGTGATAAATAATGATCAATTACATCTATCAGTAAATGTAATTTTCTGTTTAACGAATGTAGTTGTGGAACAAAGTATTGTTTCATTTTATGCAAAGTTTAATGTTTTTTCAAGTGATAATTATTCAGAACTAATTAAATATACAATTTGGGGTTGAATGTTCAATAAGGGTGGTTAATATTACAATTATTATAAAATAAATAGTATGCAAAACGTTAGGTAATCTTTCTAATAATGAATTAAAATTGATTTTTTAGTTTCTGCAATAACTACCATTTCGTAAAAAGTATTTATATAAAATTAAAACAATGTTGTTCAGCATAATAGCATAAACAACTTTTTATTATTATTTTTTTTTTAATTTTAGTTAACTATTACACCAATACTCAGAATCTGACTTAATGAAAGCTAAATAAATTGCAGAGTAAATATAATTTTAGACCACTTATTACGTGTAGAAAGTTATCACTTGTATCCAGATGAGTACATAAATAGATGTCAAAAACTATCTTTATCTTATCTGTTAGAAGGAGTTAAGTATCAGAGTAAACAATTTAAAAGTAATTAAAACAAGAAAAACGTTAAATTAATTTTCTCTTTTTACATTTTCAGGACTTGAAAAAAATGTGTCTGACGATTGAATTGAGTCAAATCTAAAATTAAATAGAACGAAAATCTTTTAAAAACGTCTTTTTTCTTTAAACAAATAAAAAAAAATATTTTGCACAAAACGCTCGAGTATAGTGAAAAGAAGCTGCATTAAACGAAAACAAAAATTTCGGTGATCAAGTTTAGGAATGTAAAATGTAATCCACAAATACATGGTCGTTTTTTTGTAAAAATGACTCCTTTTGTTACCGTAGTTTTGTTTCACTGTATAAAGTTATGCAGTTGTTTTGTATAGATATCATTGGCGATGATTAAATTTATGTTTGAAAAAAGTTTCAAGTGAACTTCCGGTCTCACCGAGTTGCGTTCTGAAAATTTGCCTGAGATTGTTCAACCTTCGTTTTGAAACGCATTTTTTGTTACCCATGTCGTTTCAAACTGTTTATTTGCACTTCTTGAATAATAATTACTTAAAACCAACGGTGATCTCACTGAAAAAATTATGTCCAACAAAATCTCCGTTTTTTCAGTAGTTTCATTGATGGTTGACATTTTGATAACAGAGATCTCAAGCATGTTATAATCGAGTCGATAGACTTTACGACTGTTGTGCGAGGAGGAAAAGGACTCCGTAAAAAGTGACAAAAGTGAATGAAAATGGTTATTGGGGATTTTGTGATAGTGTTCGCTCAAAATAAAACCAAGGAGATTTTTATATTTCGTAACTGTTGATCTTTCAGTTACTAACTAACTGATCATGATTTTCTAAAGATCAAATATTAAATATGTCTATAATTAAATTATTTATTGTTCCTTATTTTTTTGCATGAGATCCGAGGCATATTTAATATCATTTTGTGATATTTGAGGATGTTCTAAATTTGACATTTATAACAAAATTGGCCAGATTGAACTTCATTGTTATTTTTATAGGCAATCTCAACTGATTTAAGTTTTTTCTATAAAGGGGGGGATTATCATATTTATATCATCAAGTTGTTATATATATGCCAAAATATTTTTCATTTTCATTATTTATTTTACATATTGGGTAACAATTTTTGCATATATATAACAAAAATTATTTTGTTATAAAAAATATTAAAAAAAACTGTGGGGAGTTTCTTTATTGCTTGTTATTGTTAGTTTATAGCTTTTAAGTATAATTCCAAAAATAATATAATTGAGCTGTTAATGGTTTGGTTCCACATTATGTCTTTGTAATAGTAATTTGAATTGATTTAAAATAAAACTTCACTCCCCGCAAAACATTTTTTATTTTAAAATTACTTTGTGGGGAAAATTTACAATTTACTAGACAATAGTTTAGTTTCTAGTTGTATTATATTTATTCAGTCAATATCTTTAAATTTACTTGGCAGTTTCAAATACTCCATGAGTGTATCTCATATACCATCTTTTAAACACATGAATTTGTTTTGTGTAAGGCTTTAAGTGATTAATCGTCAGTTTTATCAACCATAAAAACAAAAGATTATCGCAGTAAAAATATGTATACTTCCAAAATTAAATTACTATTGAAATAGACCGGCGATTAACAGGTTTGAATTATCTTCTGTGAGCTGTTAAAGTTCTTTAATTTGCTCATACATGCTTTCTATTTATTTATCTGAACTTTTTGCGGTTGGAAAATAGACTTGAATAACGTATGTTTCTAGGTTTGGGTTCGAGCTTAATCATAAGTATTGGGTCATTCAGGTGATATGTATTCAGTACATTTTCCTTCCATTTCCCTCTCAGTAATATCGCAACTCCGTTTCTTCCTCTTTTTTCACTACCGCTATGGATGATTGTAATATCAGATACAAAATCTCCATTACCAGCCCATCTTGCTTCACACACTTCAATGTGTGTTTTCAAGAATATTGAGTTCGGCTTTCTTTATATGATTCTTAACTTCTAGTTTTCCTGATTTCAACATTGTTCTTACATTGCATGTTCCAATTTTTAAAAATTGTTGGTTTTTATTTTTCTTATTTTGTTCACAAGGATTTCGCAGGCTGACGACCTGAGAAGCCTTGGGTCTCCTGTCGGATCTTTGTTTCCTAATTCCATGATCATTAAGGTTTGGATCTTCAATCCAGGAATACTAGTTCATCCGCCTTTGGAGGTAGTTTCCCACCTCCAGGACAAGATATTGCTTTCTTCTACCTGCTTATCCGCCCCTAAGGCCGTTGGCAATTAGCAGAGGTTGCTCCCGGCCAGGATAATATTCACGTCGAAGTGCTGAAACTAATAAGCACCAAAAGGCTATGTAGACTTTTTAATAACATATGAGAGCGATGAAATCACAAGCGATTGGCTAACCTCCACCTTTGTTGCTATCCCTAAAGAACCAAATGCAAAAACTTGCGAATAACACAGTCTCATCAGCCTTGTGAGTCATGCATTAAAGGCCTTTCTTAAAATAATTCATAAAAGATTATACCAACATTGCGAAGAAAAGTCTGGCAAAACCCAATTTGGATTCAAAAATGGTTTAGGTACACGAGAGGCCCTGTACTGCATGCACGACAATGTAAAGCATGACCTACTTTTACCCATCTTACTAGAGACTGCTATCCATGAAAGGGAAATCCAAATAATACACAAACTGTACTGGAATCAAACAACACACAAATAATATAAACATCGCTAAAGGAGTTCGACAGGGATGTATATTGTCGCCACTTTTAATTAATACCTACGTAGAAAAAATATTTCAATTAGCTCTAGAGGATAATTCAAGTGGCATAAATGGAATTCCCATTAACAATCTAAAATACGCTGATGACACAGCGGTGTTGGCAGATAATATTGAAGACCTACAGACAATCATAAATGCTATAAATGCAAGGGGAAAGGAGTTTGGCCTTAATATTATCACAAGCAAAACCAAACTGATGATAATGAGTCAACAATCTCACTACAACGCACAACTCTACATCGATAATAAGCAGATCGAGAGGGTGAACAGGTTTAAATATCTAGTAACCACGCTTAACGACAAATGTGATAACGACGAGGAGGTGAAAATACATGTAGCTTCTGACCGAAGCACGTTTGTCAATTTCAATACCTACCTAATACGTCAAGAGGTACCTTTAAGTCTCCGCCTTCGAGTGGTAAAATGCTACATATGGCCGATACTGTTGTACGGAGCAGAAACTTGGTCATTAAAAATCAAATCCTTTTACAGGATTAGAGGCATTTGAAATGTGGATCCTAAGAAGATAGCTTAAAATCCCCTGGGTAGAACATTTAACAAATGGGCGAGTATTGCAAAGAGCAAATACCGATCGGCAGCTGCTAGACATTTTTAAACAAAGAAAAATATCCTACCTACGACATATTCTAAGAGGCCCTAGGTATAATCTACTAAAAACTATATCTATGGGAAAAAGAGGACCGGGCCGAAAACAACACGCGGCTTCGCAACATATGGGATTGGTGTAATATCACAGATGCAGCCACGATATTTAGAACAGCCGAGGAAGTGATACTTTATATTGCCCAATGAACACTTAGACGCCAACGCGCTAAGTAGCGTACGGCACCATAAGAAGAAGATTGTCTTTTATCTTGCCTTTTATCTTTGCTACACTACCAATAGATTCCGAACCATGCGAAGTAAATTAAGCTTTTATAATCTAAATATCCTGAATTGTAAAGTTTGTTTGAAGTTCTAGAAGAAAGTTGGGTGTCAGCTCATCACATAATTGCCAAAATTTATCAGATAAATATAAGACAAAAGATTTTCTACTAAACAAATGAAATATTTTTCTCATCTTCTAAATTCTTTATTTTACAATTTGTTTTTTTTTAAATTTATTAAATACAGTGTTTAAAATATTTATATTTACAGTTGGTATAATTTTGTCATTATTCATCAGAGAAATTACTTTCAGAAGAAGTTTCCCTTATCCTAACATTTAACTCTTTAAAACTACTTTTTACAGATTAGCAGTAACATATATTTAGATATTTATTGTAGCATGATGAACGTTAGTCTGTTTGTTAATTGCTACTGTTTGAATTGAAATTTCGAATTTCTACATTTTAATGTTAATCTTACAAACATATTTAATTTCAGTGTTCTTTGTTACTTTTTAGGTGAAAAACCATATCAATGTCATTGGCAGGAATGTGAGTGGCGATTCGCACGGCCAGACGAGCTTTCACGTCACTATCGCAAACACACTGGCGCTAAAGCATTCAAATGCGGCGTCTGCGAACGTTTCTTCGTTCATAGGGACCATTTAGCGTTGCACATCTACCGAAGACGTCGAAGTGAACAAACTTTTGCCACTGCACACGAGCACATTCCTTTATTTATGGTTCGATTAGAATTCAAAAGACTTAGACTTCTCAACGGATCAAAATGTTGATATTTATTTTGAAAGTGAAAGACCAGATCTTTCAAGGTGCATCCAACTTTAACAGAGATCGCGATCTGACAACCAAACAACTTCTTTCAAAATGGAAATATACCATTACTCTCTTTTTAAGGTACCAAACAATTTTAATTTGTTTCATTTTTTAAAATTGATTTTGAAAACGTCACCAGTTTTATTATAATTAAACGTATATAGTAGGTACTGTTCACATTGAACTTCAAAGGCAAAAGAAAAGTTAAATATTCAAAAAGTTTATCCAGCAAAAATTTTACAAAGCAAATTACCTGTTTAATAATCAACATTTTTTTATTCTTAAACTTTTATGTTTTTATAAAAGACACATAGAGTAAAGTTATAATGTTTGATAATATATAGTGTATTGTTGGGTCCATTTTTTTTAATATTGGTCCATTGATATCACCATTTAAAAATCTTACAATTTGTAGTTTTCACTACTGCTATTCTGTCTTGCCCTCCTTATTTTTTCCCCGCAATGTCTTTTTTTTATTCTCCTAGTTAGTCTTACATTCTTTCTTTTTGTTATTAAACGTATAGGTAGTTCTTAAAGATGTTTGTACTTTGAAATTCCCCATCTACATCACGCTTTATCACTAAATGTTCTCGTTCTCTTCTTAGTATTACTTATTTCGTTTTAGGTTCACTCCATTCCAATTCTCTTGTACTGGTTGATGCATCGAGTCCAAGCGTTGATTGATGTCACATGACTGTGGATGATTTCTTTTCTATGGATATTTCTCTCTAACAGGGTATTTTTCAGTTTATTTTAAATAAAGTAGTCTTGTCTACTTTGCTTTTAATTTTTTGGACCTAAACGCAGTTATTCCTGAGCTTGAAACTTTTTCGTTTTTAGACAGTTTATCACTTCGAGATATTCCATATTATTTACAGTTTGATATTTATTCTGCATCAGCTTTAAAGAAATTACGAAAATATATCAAACTGTGAATTATCACATTTTATTTAAAAAAATTGTTATAATTTTTTTATAATTAATTTTGTAAAAAGAGACAGTAAATAATTTTGGTGGTGAAATATTTGTTATTGGTATATTATTCACTTCTGCTGTATGTATTATTTTAACATTGCCATCGGTTTACCCACATATGTGATTTTTTAGATTGTATTTTAACTTGTCAGGTAAGCTATTTTTGTTGATATAATCGGAGAGTTGTCTTTTAATGTTTATAACGCAAAAATATGTTGGGTACATTTATAAATAAGAGAATTGTATGATCGCGCACGTACTTAAAAATAATTATCAACTTTTACCACCCACTGTTAACATAAAATACATTTATTTGTATTAATAAAAATAACTCGCCTGGTAAAATAATGATACACATTTTGGCTTTTTACGATGCTGATTTTACCTAATAAGAAAGCCAAAAATTGTTTTAGAAAATCCTCTAATTACTTTTAAGAAAAAATATAATCTTCGCAAACGGTTTTAAATAAACAAAGGTTGTTTCAAAACGTTATCAGTTTTTGAGAAATCCCTCTAATAACATTTTTTGTCAGAATGTTCAAGAAAAAAAATTGACGTTTATAGTTTTTTCTAAACGAGGCTTGTTTTTACAAATTGGTTTATTAGACATAAAAAGTAAAACAAAATTTAAAATAGTCTTACAAACAATATTTTAGTTTCGAAACATGATTTTTTTTTGTTTCATCAGTACTATTATTCCAATTTTACATACCTATTATATAAATTATTACCCCTAGTACTAAATCAGTGATCTTGATCAAAATTTATAAGAACTTCGTAGGTAGGGATTGCCTTCCCGAGCAATCTTTGTTGTGAAAGTGCTTTATATTTTATTAAAAGATGGAGTAAAGATCTATTGTCCTTAACGCAGAATCTGCAGGAATCATTCTCCACCTTGCCTATATTTTTAGATGTTTACTGACTGGATGGAGAATTGTATAGTGATTTCAATTATTTAAGGACTTTTTAAGAGTAACATTATTGCCAGTCCTATAAGCTTTTGGCCTTTTTTAGGTATTATAAATACTAAAGCTTTTGTTTTTTGACTGATAACTAATTGACGAGTCCACATTGTAATTTTTACGTCTACCTATTTTTGTAAATTTTAAAAGAGTAGGCAATTTTGTAGACTTAATTCGTTAGAGTACACATAAATGTAGTTAAACATTGTTTTTATTTTTCAATTATGCATAATTTTCTTTTTAATAAAATTTTATTTTTACCATTGGTAACTTTTCCCAATAATGTATAAGCAAACATACATTATAGTCTCCTCTTCTACTTTTAACCTGTAGGGGAATTCTAGAGATAAGTTTTAGCAAAAATCCGGCAAATTATGGATTTGGGTGATTAAAATTGGAAATTGCGAATGAAAAACCAAAATCGCAAATTTTTCTCCACTTAAAAATACTTATAGAACCTTCAATGGCTGACATCGGGTGGTTTTACAATATTTTTGAATTATTAGGAAGTAAATGTAGATAACACACATTGCATCCGAATATTTTTTTAATGTTGAATATGATCTATGGTACACAAAACAGTAAAATATTTATTATTTCTTAAGTAAATATAAAATAATTTTATAATGAATTAAATGTTGAAGGGAAGGGAAATTTACTACTTTAAAGTAAATACCAAATTGATAATGATGCTTAGCAATGAATTAAGTAAAAACAGTAATACATAGGTATCAATAGGATAGTATGACACCATGAAGTTGCAAAGTAAGTTGTACATAAAAATATTAGGAAGTTTGTCTAGAATTGAGATTACTTAAATGGAAATGTCGGATAAATATTCAAAAAAGGTTAGTGTACATATTATTGACTTAAATACTTTATTTCATCATGGATCTATGTTAATTTTTTAAAATCTAAATAAAAACTTCTTCACAAAAATTTATTATACATACATTACTTAGTTTTATAGTTTCATTAAAATTTCGAAAATGCACTTTAAGTTGATCTATAATCGCATTCATGTGTAGTTGTTTTTATTTCTAAAAATATTAGATTCAAATTCTTTTTAATCAATCTTTACTTATTAAATAGAATGTTAAATACATTTTTATATTTATGAATTTACCAGAACATGCTCTTACAAAATATTGACCAATATTTGGTATAAAAATTAGATTATCTCATGGCGTTTCATTAAAACCTTGTATTTTGCTAAAAATGTGTTAATACATCTTTATGAATAAATTAATTACAAAATTTATTAAAAGGATTTAAAGTTTAATTAAACTAGTTGGGTTTTAAGTTACTTCATTTTATTTCATAGCATTAAAGTAGCTAATAATTTTTTGTTTTTTAATTATCGTAGAATTTTGGGACTTAAACGGGACAAACTGATGATCGATTAGAAGAGTCCAAAAAACCAAAGGAGAGTATTGTCCGCAAAGTGTAAATGTGTTGAGACATCCTCTACCTGTACCTGAATTTTGTGGAACATCCACCCGAGAACTCTTTTGTAAGTGAGTAAATTCCATTGGACGCAGTACCACTTGAAGTTGTTAAAGTAATGGAGAAAGAACAACTCAAAGTTCCTGCTTTGATCCAAGAGTATTTCCAGGGATACACAGATAAAGCAGCTAATCCATTCTTTAACCGGGATATCAATGATGTTGAAGACTTCCTGGTTTAAATTTTTTTTCCGCCATCTGTGCCAAAATAACTGAACTTAAAAAAAATTGTGTCTAATCTCTGCCAGGGCGAAAAAAAGCGAGATTTTACAAAGAGGAGTGGTAGAGCGACTTGATGAATGAACGAGCGAGATTTCGCTCAATCGAGCGAGCCGTGGCAACGCTGGTGTTAATGTTAATGTAAATGTACTTGCAGCAAAGAATAGGGAAAAATCACCTAACGCGAGATGGCGCTGTCAATGACAAAATATCGGACCGAGGTGTGAACAACAAATATTCTCTCATATGATCACTTGTAAAACCAAAGTTTTTATTGAAGAGAATTTTAGTTATCTCAAAGATTTAAGTTGATTTTTTGTATTAAACTATTGGATTGAAGCTGGATTTAAGCTTTATTTTCAACGTTTCAGTTTTATTGTCGCTAGATTCTTGTTAAATGCCAGTAAAGACCAGGTGTGACCAGGTATCAATTTTGGTTTGTTTTCAAAGTTTTACAGTTTTGTTGTTCCTGGAATTCTTGTTGCAATGCCTATGGATGTCGAAATATCAATTTCGGACATATTTTATTATGTAGGTGAACCTGTTCGACCAATTGAAAGGATTATATATTATAATCCAATTAACTTCTATCTTTTTTATTTTTGGAATCTTAATACTTCAACACTGGAAGGTTCTAGATAGGAACAGATCCATCTTTCAAACGCTTTCTCTGTGTTGTTGAAGTCGCTATGAATAATTACAAATAAAATGATAGATCGTTGAACAACAATATCTAACTTATCACTGAAAAAATCATTTTTCCCAAAGTGCTTGCTGCAAACAAACATAAACTTTAAGATTGGTTTTCCTATCTTTAAGATCATTTTCCATTTCTGAGCTGCCTTATAGGGTTTAAAGAAAATTTATGCAAAGATATAATCGAATTGCCATATGTGTGAAACAGCATATTTTTAGCGATTTTATCTCCATATCACCTTTTTTAATCCTTTGCATTTTCGGATTTTGTGGTTTATTAACACCAATTCTTCACTAAATATCGATCAAATATAACATTTTCAATTGCTTAAAATAATGTATAAAGTTCACTTTATCAACCATATAAATAAATGGAGATAAGTTTGTTCACATCTCGAAAAGTTCATACGATCAATAATAGATGTCGCCCACTCCGTGATTTTTCCCTATACACCAGCACCTGGTGTATACTGTGCTTGCAGTATGGAACTTTAAAAAAGAAGATTTTGTCACTATTTAACCATGAAGAAGGTTGAGCAGTTGATTTAAAGACAAAAAGACTCCTACTATAAATTCAGAGCTTTCGTTTTAAGCGTTCTTCGACAAAAAAACATTTTTATTTTATTGGAAATAGTAAGATTTAAGTGGAAGTGTTAACTATTAATAACTTATTAGAAACGGTAAATTGATCTTACACCTGTATTTTTCTGGCGTAGGTGTTTGCTATAACAAAAACTGCAGTACTACACGAACAGTACATACCCTGCCCCACAGAAATATAATAAACACTAAAATGCCAATCAGTAATATATGATTTGGCACCCCATATAGGGCGATTTACCTACCTCTGAGTTTGCGCAATAAATAGTATATTTAGTGGGATATTCAAACGTATCACCATGTATCCATTTTCATTACAAAAAAGTGTTAAACAATTCATAAATTATTGGAAAAAATCGATTTTCATTTAGTACTTTCCAAAGGCTGTAACTTTTTTTGTGTGCACATTTGCATTAAGGTAAGTTATACTCAATCGAGTTATTTTTGACCCCAGAATATGTGGTTCAATTTATGACTTCCTTTTTTGTTAGACCCTGTATATCTCTTAAGTTCTTAGAACAATATTCTTTTCCTTGTTAAGTTTTTGGGTATCTTTACTAGTATATTGGGTTGTCACCGATGTGTATTTGGTTACTTCTGGTGTATTTTGGGTTGCCGCCGTTGTAATTTGGGTTGCCATCAGTGTTTCTTAGATACCGATTCGAATTTGTCAGAGGGCTCATTAAATGTTCGTTTTTTGGTTTGGGTAACAGTGATGATACCTTGTATGTACAGTCCTTAAATTAAAGGATACGTTATATAATTTTATTTCATGACAGATATTGTGTAAAACAAATTTCAAAGCATACATTTTATGCTGGACATTTCATGAATTATATAGGTAAAAGTATCTAAAACTGCAAGATGTAAGAGATTCTTATTGATAAACCAAGAGATACAGTCCAGTTATTTAAAGCAATATCAATGAAAAAGTGTAAGCATAAAATGGATTTAATGTCAATTTTTAAACATCTGCTGTAAAAATGTCGATGAAAATGAAAGAATTTGCTAGGGCTTGAATCAGGATCTGCGTTCATTGGCCCATGCAAGCGACGGGGAAATTTCCTCTTAACGACTCGGTAGAGTAAATAACTTCCGGTCTAGAGGATGAAACTACAGGCACATAAAGACTTGCAAACTGAAACAGTCATTTGCAAATATGGCCTCTAAATTATGGCATTAGTTTTCATCCTACCCATTAACTATTCAAAAGTTGTACCAACAAAATAATATGTATATATTCCTGCGATAACTATGTGCTTTCGTGAACCTATTCGTATTTACTTCAGTCAACCCGACTTCAAAAAAGGTCACCTAAATATTTTGTGTAGGATGCGATTAATAAAAATAAAGTTTTTTATTAGGTATATCTCAAAAACCGGTGCGAATTGCAGCAGTCGCCTCTTAACCTGTAAAATTCAAAGACGCATAACTCTAGCATGTGAGTGGTAATCGGCAAGCTGAGAAATGAAGTATTTAAAAGCAATATAGGTACCGATATGCTTGAAAAGAAAGGTTTATGAACAGTGCGTGCTCCCTGTGCTCGTGTATGATGCAGAAACTTTAACACTCACTAAAAAGAGTTGTGAAAAAATTAGAGTAGCTCAGCGAGCCATGGAGACATCGATGTTGGAAATAACACTAAGAGATAAAGTTCCAAATGTAATTATTAGAACTAGAACAGGGAACAAGGATGCTACAGAGAGAATAGCACATCTAAAATGGAACTGGGCTGAACATGTGGCGAGAATGGAAGATGCTAGGTGGACTAAACGCATTATAGAGTGGCGTCCTAGGTTGCAGGCATTTAGAAGTAGGGGCAGACCTATGCAATATTATACCTTTTTTTCTCAACTTCCATAACTAAGAAGTTATATGCAAAAATTATGAGAATTTTGGGAATAAAAACCTATCATTATGGAAAAAAAACCATCGATAACAATCACAGCTCTCTCTCTCTGTAGCTTACAACCTGGGGTGGGTCTTAGCTGACATTACAATTTGCCTCCACTTGCTGCGGTTCATCATAAGTTCTTCTGGTCGTTGGACATTTAGGGTCTTGTTCTAATTCTGTACTGTTGTGTACCGTTGTCCTCGATTGTTCCATATATCCTTCTAATAATTCTTCGTTCTGCGATTTTTAGTCGGTTCTCATTTTGTTTTGTCATCGTCCATGTTTCACATACATATGTCATTATAGGTCATATAATTGCATGATAAATTGTTACTTTCGTACGGCGGGTTACATTTTTCGATTTCATTACTTTTTGTAGTGCAAAACAGCAGCGATTGGCTCCCTGAATTCTGTTGTTAATCTCTTGTGTTATATTGTTATCTTAGGTGATTCTAGCTCCCATATATTTAAACTCGTGGACCCTTTCAAAATTATAGTGGTACATTGTCACATTTTGTCCTATCCTGTCTCTTCGTTCTGTTCTAGTTGTAGTCATGTATTTTGTTTTATCTTCGTTTATTTGTAGGCCAACCTTCTTTGCAGCGTTTTCCAGTTTAATGAACTCTTCCTTAACGTTGATAGTTGTATTTCCTATCATATCTAAACCATCAGCGAAAGCTACTACAATGTGCGGACCCTGATTTCCAAACAGGAGCGTTTCTATGTGTGCCCTTCGTACGATGCCTTCCAAGGCGATGTTAAAGATGAGTGGGGATAACGCATCTCCTTGTTTGAGATCACCGTTGATTGGAAAGAAGGTTGACAATTTTCCTTCAAGTCTTACTGCATTTGTAGATCCCTCTACACCAGCTTTTGTGAGACTAATCAACTTTTTCGGTACGCCCAGCTCTGCCATGGTATTTCACAATTCCAATCTTAGGATGCCATCATTTGCTTGCTTAAAATCTATAAAAAGCTGATGCGATGTTTTGTTGTATTCCTAACACTTCTCCATCAACTGCCTTATAGTGAAAATCTGGTCTACTGTTAATCGATTCTTTCTGAATGCACACTGGTAATCTCCTATTTGGTACTCTACACACGCAGTCAGTTGCTCTAATAGAATTAGAGAGAATACTTTATATCCTGTGTCTATAGTTTGCGCAGCATATTTTATTGCCCTTTTTATGAATGGGTATTATAATACTTTTATTCCAGGGGGTTGGTATTTGTTCTTATTTCCATATCTGTCAGATGAGCTGATAGAAAGCGAGTTCCAAAATTTCTCTTCCGTGTTTCAGACATTCTGCCGGTATAGTATCGTTTCCTGGGGCTTTGTTGTTTTTATTTTGTGAATAGCTCGTGATACTTGTTCCATTGTAGGTTCTTCCACTTAGGGTTTGGCCGTAAGATATGTATACTCACGTCTGCCTTCATCCGTCTGTATATTCAGCAATTCATCAAAGTATCTTCTCCAGGTCTCTATCACTTCGACTTCGCTTGTAATAATGTTACCTTCGTTATTCTTAATGACAGTTCCAACTCCGGGTCTAAATCCCCTTTTTAAGTTCTTTACTTCTCGGAAAAAATGTATTGTTCTGTTGTTCGTTCTATTTGACTCTAGTTCTTCAAGAATATTTTTTGGCTTTTATTGTCTTTTTTGCTTTTTTTCTAAGCTCTCTGTATTTCTGGGTATTTTTCTCGTTTGGATCTTACAGCATTCGTTGTCGAGCCTGGCTTCTTTGCTTTAAGGCTATCTCGCATTCGTCATCAAACCAGTTCTTCTTTTTAGTATTCTTTTTTTTTCCCACGATGTTCTGGATACTATGTGTGATTGTATTTTTTTGTTTCCCACATTGCGTCGGCATTATTTTGATTTGTCATGGACTCCAGTGTACTCTTCAGAGATGCATGATATTCAATTACCCTTTTTTGTGTCTTTGAACTTTTCGTTGTTCCACCTTGAAAACTTTTCACAGCTGGTATTATCAAATACGGAGTCAGTTACACATCACAAAAAAGACTTTTGTATTTTGTGTATTTAGCAGGTAGCAGAGTCAGTTGTGGAATAGAAATAAGTGATCCACGATATATCGTTGAAGAAGCTATGAAGAAATTCCAGACAAAAAAATTTAAGGTTTGAATTTATTAATAACAAACTTAATTGTTTATGGATACGGTAGATAGGTACTACCTTCTTACATTTTAGCTACCCATATTGTTAAATAGGTTGTTAATGAATCCAACTAGAAAAGACTGAAATATTTTTGGAGATTGAATTTTGGTTAGGTATTTACGAAAGAAATCGAAAAGGTATTAGGTGATGAGCAAGTTCAATCAGTAGATTTTAATCGCTAATCATCCAATATATATATATATATATATATACTTAATGTTTTCCTTAGCAGTTACCAGATAGTACCTAAACAATAAACCAAACTCTCAAACATTAACGAGAAAGTTAGTCTTTCCTTTACTCAGGATAGACATTGTAGGTACTTCCTCACACATTAAAAGTACTCTATTCAACAACTGAAACAATTTATTGTTATTTACCTCCGCCTATATCCCGCTATGTGTTTTAAAGCCCACCCATCTGACAAACCCTAATAGATAACAAGTAAAACCCACCTGTCTGTAGTACCTACAATAAATGTTTTGTTTGCGCAGGTACACGCTGGTTCTTCAAAGTAATCTCCACAGTAGTTATTGGCGACGCAGGTTCACAATTTCGGTTGGTATACACCCACTTGTCGTTTTTACATAAAAATTTGGTTTTAGGATCGCAGGCTCTGTCTACACTGTCAAGGAGGTCAAGTCGATGGTTTGTCGGATCCAACTTTGCAGTCTTTCGTACATCGAATCTAAAATCAACCAAATATTTTAGTTTGTTTTAAATTGTCTTTAATATAGGTATGCAACAATGTACTTTAAAGAATTATAGTTTATTTCAATTACACTTATTAAATTGAATGTTGTAACATGACTAAGTTTTTATTGGGTAGGTATTTAAACAAATGTACCTAGGTACTAAATTAATAATACGTACTTGCTATATGGATAATAAATAAGTATAATTAAAATAAAACAAATTATTTCAAGTTACCTACCTACGAATAAAAACATTGACTTTTGTGATAAAGTAATTAGTATCTAGGCTTCGGATGAATTTGCATTTGCATAACTGCATACCTATTCTAATACATAATACGTCATTTTTGAGTTGAAGTGCATATTTCTGTCATTTTCAGTTTTATGTGCATATTTCCTAGTTAAAATTTGTTTTTAAACATAGATCTAATAGAACCGTCCTTCGAAAATATGTTTGTTAATCCCAAACAGTTTTATGACCGATCACCACCCAACCACCATGGAGTGGGGAGTTCG
The DNA here is from genome assembly GCA_950111635.1 of Agelastica alni. NCBI lineage: Eukaryota > Metazoa > Arthropoda > Insecta > Coleoptera > Chrysomelidae > Agelastica > Agelastica alni. The sequence goes on along the minus strand of OX467709.1, from coordinate 21,790,631 downwards.
GAGAAAACAATTATCCCAATTGCTGTTATTAACAACATCCGGTAAAAAAGATAGTTTACCTAAACAAAAATTAGGTTTAAACCAATTTATCAAAGACTTCAGCGATTTTACAACTGATAACAGTGTGCTGTTTTGTAAATACATACATACTGTGAAGTGAGTGTAATAGCAACAGAATAGTTCCAAGTGATGCAGCATTTATACCAAAAAAAGAAGAAACGAATCTTGGGAAGTAAGCAGTAGGTGTTAGTACCTACGAGCTATATTAAAACCTGGTCCCAGTCGTTTACCATTTTTTTTTTTATTGATTTGTTTATATTAACAATCAGAACAACTTATATGCAATAAATATACAATTTACGTCCTATGAGCTAATTTGCTGGCTTCTTGTCGGAAAAGGTATCACATCCATTGACGTAATCCTCCTAGCTATACCTGCAGAAGATCAATTGGCCATTTCCTTTTGAGCCGCCTTGGATTTACAATATTTATCAAGTCTGATGCCAGTTCATTGGGATGGTGTTCAAGCCTTTCGAAGTGTTTTTGGGTTCTTTTTTTGCATTCTTCTTCAATAAAGGGTATGTCAAGGTCTACGTGCAGTGTGTGGTTAGTTACATACCATGGAGCATTCGCGATTATTCTTAATGACTTTGATTGGAAACGTTGAATAATATTTATGTTCGATTTGCTGGAACATCCCCATAGTTCTATTCCGTGTGTCCATATTGGTTTGATTATAGCTTTGTACAATAAAATTTTGTTCTCTATGGATAAAGATGACTTTTTGCCAAACAACATATTTTTCATTTTGAGATCCATGGCTTTCCTTTTTTTAAGTATGTGCTTCTTCCATGATAGTTTACTGTCCATGTGTAGTCCCAAATACTTAGCCTCGTCTGCTCTGGGAATTTCTATTTCATTAAGATATAATGGGGGACACTGTGAGCGTTTTAACGTGTACGTAACATAGGTACTTTTTGTTTCGTTTATCTTTATTTTCCGTTTGCTTAACCAACTTGTTAGTGCATCTAAGTGCAGTTGTAGTTTTCCAGTTGCTATCTCCGCATTCTTATGGTGACATAATACAACAGTATCGTCCGCAAATGTTCCTAATTCTGTATCTGGTCTCGTTGGAATATCAGCTGTAAAAAAATTATACAATAGGGGACCGAGGACGCTTTCCTGTGGCATTTCAGAATTAATAGGATAGGTAGCTGAGTACTCATTTCCATAAGTAATGTGAAAGTATCTGTTCGTAAGATATGATTTAAGAAGCAGGTAGTACCCACTTGGTAGTAGTGCCTTGATTTTGTAAAGTAGTCCTGGGTGCCAGACTTTGTCAAACGCCTGTTGGACATCGAGAAATACTGCCGGACAGAATTTTTTAGCATTAAGAGCTTTGTTTATTATTATGTTATACAGTGGCATTGTTGAAGATTGAGTGCTGTCTTCTGAACCCGAATTGGTGACTGGGAAGTATTCCTTCTAAGCTATTTGTAGATCTTAGTCTTTTAAGGAGAAGTTTTTCGAGAATTTTTGATAATTGGGAGAGTAGGCTGATAGGACGGTATGAGCTGGTTTCGTTAGGGTTTTTTCCAACTTTTGGGATTAGTATAATTTGAGCAAATTTAAATTGGCTTGGCCAGTATTTTATTCTAAGGATTCCGTTGAAAATTAATTGAATGAACTGTATCGCCTTGTCAGGTAATTCTGATATAATTCTACCATTTACCAAGTCGTATCTTGGAGCTTTTTTCTTGTTAAGATATTTTATTTCTTCCTCAATTTCATGCAGCGAAAACTTTTTAATACGTAATGACATTTGTAGTGGTGCATCTAGGAATGCATTAATGTTTACCATTTAACGAGGAATTGTGTGAAGCTCTAATTTTTGCGGGCAAAGAAGAAGAAAGAAATAAATCGTATCTGTTAACAATGAAAGTGTTAGAAAAAGTGAACTATTTAACAATTGCCTCATTTTTCAATGATGCGCTAAATTTTTTGTGGCCAACAGGCATTTGCTACTAAAAAGTGCTCGTTGTGTGTACGGATGCTGCTCCATACATGTGTAAAGCAATGAGAGGTTTGAAAATTATTTATTCAAAAATGACTCATGTTACTTGTGTGGCGCATGGCTTACATGAAGTGGCCGAATTAGTGCTTTTCGTTTATACAAATGTGAATTTTTTAATATCATCGACGAAGAAAGTGTTTTTAAAAGCACCTTCTGCGTTGCCAAGTTCAAAGAAATTGCTAATGGTGTGATTCCACTTCCGCCGTCCCCGATTGTTACAAGATGTGGCACTTGGATTGAAGCTGCAAGCTATTACGCTCAACATTTTGAGCTTATTGCCCTTATTGTTAACGATTTAGATCCTGAAGAAGCGGAAAGCATAGATGATGCTCAAAATGCTTTAACACAAAGAGGATTGCACGAAGATTTGATTTTTATTAAATTAAATTTTACTTGTATTTCCGAGGCTATTTTGAAATTGGAAACCAAGCAACTTTCTTTAGAAAACAGCATACAAATTATTGAAAATGCTTTTGATAGGTTAAGTAAATTAAAAAATAGTAGTTTTACAAAAAAATGTTGTCAGATTTAAGTACTCTTATTTACTTAGTCTGAAAATTATAAAAATGAAATTCAATTATAGTTATTTAATTTATTTAATTATCTACATAGGGTAAATCTCACGACAAGCTTTTATTACATAATAAATTGTGTAATGACGTTTTAAGTTGATAGTACCTAAAAGTTTTAAGAAAAAGTTTGTTTTATTCTTTATAAACTTATTAAGTTTGTTTGTGGATGACATAGCCATATTTTTTACAGGGTATCCAACGGAACATTTAGATAACAAAATTCAGCAGGTAGTTGACCAAATCGCGCAAAATGCAGAGAGAAGTGGTTTTAAATTTTCAACAGATAAAACCCACCTCGTTCATTTTTGCAGTTTAAGAAAACAACATCCGGAACCTAACATCAATTTATATGGGGCAAGAATTATTCAGAAAAATTCAACAAAATTTTTGGGTCTAATATTAGATAAAAAGCTATTCTGGAAGGAACATATTCAATATGTTGCAGATAAATGTAACAGAAGAGTAAATTTCATTAAAGTGATGTCACATTTAACTTGGGGCTGCGACAGTAAAATGCTAATAACATTGTACAAATCTATAATTCTCTCAAAAATTGATTACGGATCGATCATATATTCATCTGCACGAAAATCAAAATTACAAATTTTGAAATCCATACAAGAAAAAGCTTTACGATATGCATTGGGAGCATTCCGGGTATACCTCCTTTAAAATATCGGAGACAAACCCTGTTAAGCAACTACGCAATTAAGATGTGGTCTCAACAGTATACTACCCAGTATATACTAAGATGGTTTTAAAGGAACAATTGGAAGTGTTTGACGGTCAAAGCACTATTACCAGACCAGCAACTCGAAGAATTCATGAATTAATTGACGGCTTACAAGAAGAATTGAACAGCATATACCCTATTGATGATTATGAGACTGCGCCATGAACAAATAATAAGCCACATGTCAAGAAATGTACTTAAAAAACAGGATAATACAAAAGATATTTATCTGACAGAAATGAACCTCATACTGCAACAGCTGGGACGATGTCATATTATATATACGGATGGTTCAAAAACAGATGAAGGTTGTGGAAGCGCCTTTGTATGTAATAATTAAAAATTCTCCTGGACTCTTCCCCAGAATGCTAGTGTATATACCTGCGAATTATATGCAATTTGGCAATCCTTAAAATATATTGACCACCTGGGTATCCAAACAACACTTATATTTTGTGACTCTCTTAGTTCACTTCAGGCTATTGAAAACACTTTCAGCAAAGATTATTTAGTAACAAGAATTCAGACTTCATTAAGCTGGCTTCAAGAATAAGGTAAGACAGTAAAGTTTATATGGATACCCAGTCACGTAGGGATTAAAGGCAAAGAAATCGTAGATGAAGCTGCCAAGCATGCAGCAAATAGTGAACATGTTGAAGACATTCCGGTTAGATTCCAAGATCAACAAAATCACTTAAAAGAAAACATATTACAAGAATGGAGAAGGGAATGGATAAGTCAACAAACACAACTTAAAGAAATAAAGCCAACTATTGAACGAGAAAACAAATTTACAGAATTTAGCAGAAAGAAACAAACCATAATTACAAGACTGAGAATAGGTCATACAAGACTTACCTCGTGCTATATGCTGAGAGGACAAAGGCAACCATTATGCAACACCTGTCAAACCCCATTATCAGTGCAACATGTTCTAATAGATTGTCCCAAATATGTAATTAGCAGGCGGCAGCTATCCCTACCTGAAAATTTAAAAAAATGTTTAGATATAATAAAAATACAGCGAAAAAAGTATTTACCTTTCTTAAAAAATTACTTTTACAGAGATATTTAAAAAACTAGATTTAACGGTGGATGGGCTAATAATTCTAAGTAGTTGATGCTCACACTCAAACAAAATAATAATAATAATAATAATAATAATAATAATATTTTACAACTTCGCAGAACACATCATTACCCACAAAAACTGTCGCGTCAGCATGTGTCAGTTGTATTGGGTAAGGGAGGGGAGTCTATATCAAGAAATAAAGTGCCACGCGGTTGGCTCCCTACGTAGCGGTCGATTGTGGAATTTTCGCTTGAAAATATTTTGAACTCGTTTAGTAGGTAATAATATTTTTTCAGCAATTACTACCTGATAATATATATATATATATATATATATATATATATATATATATATAAATAATTAAAACAGAACAAAAATATTAATAGGCTAACGACCATAGCAGTCGACGCCCTGTAAAATAATAATAATAATAATAATATTTTACAACTTCGCAGAACACATCATTACCCACAAAAACTGTCGCATCAGCATGTGTCAGTTGTATTTGGTAAGGGAGGGGAGTCTATATCAAGAAATAAAGTGCCACGTGGTTCATTCGCGCGTTTGGCTTCCTACGTAGCGGTCGAGTGTGGAATTTTCGCTTGAAAATATTTTGAATTCGTTTAGTAGGTAATTATATTTTTTCAGCAATTACTACCTGATAATATATATATATATATATATATATATATATATATATATATATATATATATATATATATTGTGAATTTATCTATCCAAACAGTTTAGTGACTTAGTAGTTCTTTTAATTTTTCAATAATATTTTTTCTATTTTTATACTTAGTTATAATAATAATAATATTATTTTTATTATAAAAAAGAGGAAATATTTAATTGTTTGTTTATTTCCATTGAATAGGCTTCGAAACTACTAGATGGATTTAAAAATTCTTTTACCGTTAGGAAGCTAAACTATCCCCGGGTGACATGGACTATATTATATTTTCAAAAAAATTAGGGATTTTTACTAAAACTCCTTTAATATAGCCCAAGGTATAATAAATTGACCTAAAAAATTCCTTACTTCCTTACTTCATTACTTATGTCCGAAACTATGGGAGACCAGACTTATTTGTCACTTTTACGTGTAACCATAAATGGCCTAAAATTAAAGCGGAACTATTATCTGGTCAGAGATCTTTCGATCGGCATGGGATAATTTTAAGGTATTTTATTTAAAGATAAAAAAATTAATAAAATATTCACCAAAGACGAAATATTTAGCAAAGTGAAATGTTACATGCCAAGTGTGAAGTGGCAGGAGCAAGGTTTTACCACACTGTCATTTGCTGTTTTGACTGAAAAGAAAAATCCAGCCAGACGAAATTGATAGTGTTATAGTTGCGGAACCGCCCAACCAACAAAAAGATCCAATATTGTACGATATCGTATTCTGGATAGTCTCCAAAACCGAATCCCCTGTCCAGTTGCAGACTGAATAAATTTTTTCTTGAACTATTTTTTTTCTATGTTTTACCCAAAATCATGTTAAACTTTTATCAGTTGCAATGTAAGTAAATATTTTCTCTTACTACTAATAGAACTGGCACGTAAAAGATTCACTAGTTGGCGTTCTGTACTATGTAATAGAAGTCTTTCGATGAACATCCGTCCAAGAGTATTAAAGTGCTAAGTTTGGTCTGTTTTGCTTTATGGATGTGAAACCTGGACACTAAAAGTAAAGCATCTAAATAAATTGGAAGCGTTTGAGTCATGGTGCTTTCGCCGTATGCTAAAGATTCCGTGGACAGCACACCAACTAACGAACATGTGTTAGAATCACTACATAAAGAGTGAGAATTGACAAACACCATCAAGAAAAGTCAAATACTTTGGACATATGATGAGGGGGCATAAATATCACATGCTCCGATTAATTATCCAGGGTAAAATAGAAGGAAAGCGATGGATTGGCAGAAAACAGCTTTCTTGGCTTCATAATATTAGACATTGGACGGGTCGAACAGTCGAAGAATTGTTTCATGTAGCTTCCGATCGAGAAGCTTTCCAACAAATTGTCAACTCTATGATAGCCAACGTCTGAACGCTTGATGATAGCCAACGTTTGAAAACAAGCATGGCACACAAAGAAGGAGAATTTTTTGCTCATATTTCTGTGTTTATTCAAGTAAGCAACGAAATGGACGAAGTTATGTTTTGGATATTCTCCAAAACCGAATGTGTCTCTAGTTGCTGACTAAATACATTTTTTATAAAAAATTTCTTTCCTATACTTTACCTAAAATTATGTTAAACTTTAATCAGTTAAATTCTATATAACTATTTTCTTTTTTTTCTCATATTTCTGTTTTTATTAAAGTTAGCAAGTAATAAATATAGTTATCTTTTGGATATTTTCCAAAACCGAATCCTCTGTCCAGTTGCTGGCTGAATAAATTTTATCTTGAACTATTTTTTCTCATGCTTTACTTAAAACCATGCTAAACTTTTATCGGTTGCAATCTGAATCACTGGGGTTCAAATGGGGTAGTGGATGCGCACCGTACGATGCTGCTTTCTGTTAGCGTCGCTTAGCCTCTCCTACCCAATTCCGACTCTCACCTCCTAGTAGCCTTTATATGAATATAAATGTGGTGAGCCCCGGGAACCTGAGCAACCTCACCGGAGATCTGGTAACCAACCCAGGTGGAAAGTGAGTCAGGGCTGACGAGAGCGGAAGAAATGGCCCTCCGAATAGGGGGTTGGGTGTGGGGTTAACAACCCCACCCCATAAAACAAAAATTGCTAGGGAAGCAGAGCAGGCCAAAACCCACCCCGGTTGTAGTGCCAGCCGAAGAAGAAAAATTTGAATCACTATTTCTACTATGTTTGGCAATATTTGTCAAATTATTTAAGTAAGCAAGGCGCTGAATGAAGTTTTAAAATATGTTTTAAAATTTTTTATTTAAAATTACACAAAACTGATGAGCGAATTGAAACTAAAGACCCCATGTAACAATTTCCTTTTTTTTCCGTTAAATTGTTAACCTGTTTTTTTGTAAATCGATTATGTAGATACTAATGTGTATGATTTTTTTTTCAGCAATAATATTAAAGGCACCTACAGTATTTGTAACTACGCTGTTAAAATGATGTATATTTAAAAAATATAAACACATTTCACAGGAACGACGTCGTCATAAAATCGTTACCTACCAAAATTATCATCAGAATCGTCTTTGTATCCCGATGGACTAAACAGCTATAAATAATTTGGTAGCAGGACTCTTCGTATTCATAGTATGTTTAGTAATCTGCAGAGTGTCTCTTGCAGGTTATAAATAGCTTAATGATTTTTTAGCCCGCTATTTACCTCGGGCCTCTGTGTAGTGCCTTTGTATTTCAAGTGGTAAATAGCTATAAATCATTTGGTAGCAGCACTCTTTGTATTCAAAGTATGTATGGTAATTTTTTTAATTGGATTAAGTACCTGAGAAACGGGTAAGAGTATATTTTAACGTTGTATACTTTGAAATCTGAAAAGTATCTCTTACAGTGATCACCCCAAATGTGTTGAAACAGACCGTTAAAACTGGCACGTCTAGTTAACGGCTGTTTGCGATCGGTACATAGTGACATTCGACGCTTTATCGACACTGGGGGCGAAAATCTAATAAAGATCACTGTTAGTTTCTGTTATAGAAAGCCATCTACCTCGGGCTTTTGTTTTCCGAGGGACCGTAAGGTTATAAATAACTTGGTAGATCTGTTTTAAAGCTGTCTGCTACTGACCTCGGGCCTCTGTGTAGTGCCATGTATTCCGAGGGGCTGAAAAGCTATAAATAATTTGGTAGCAGGACTCTCTAAATTTAAAGTATGTATGTTAATTATTTAATGTATGAGAGTATACTTTGAAATCTGAAGAGTGTCTCCCTTTTTATGTGAGTGTGCAGAATTTAAATTGAAAATGTTTATGTGCAAACACATACACGCTGTTGCCTTATTTGAGCAGAGAAGCGAATCTGTTTCAGTTCTTTTAAATGGAACTATAACAAGTTCTAAAGAGGATGAAGAAGATGTTTTATTAGCTGATGAAACTTCCACCAGCCAGAATAAGTACCAGCAGAATTTAAAACTGTTTTTAGAAGAAACCCATCAAAGTAAAAAAAATTATATTAATTTAAAAAGAAACCTTGAGGTATGTTATTTAAATTTTATATATTTTTATCCAATTATTTAGGTACTAGACTGTTAATTTATGGATTAAAATTAACAAAATTGATACTTATCTCACTAACTTGGAAGATAAAATCTTTGAAGCATTTAAGGATATGGTAAGGAAACATAAAAATAAAAATGACACCAATACATGTTAAAGAAGAGAAGTAGAAAGTCATTTATATGTTTTAAACAACAAATAAAATTGAACAGGTTTGTTTACAAAAAAAAAACATTTTTTGGTTCTTATTTTTTTCTATCTCTCTCTCTCTCTTTCTCTCTTGTAGATATTTTAATAAATCTTTTTTTTAGGTTTAGAATTATTTACTTAACTACAACGTTTTTAACTAACATTTTTTATCAACATTCCTAGCTAACATTCCTGATTTTAACATTTCCTATCCCAATTCCTTGGCGAAGGATAAGCTCTTACCTCCTCGTGGTCTTCGCTGGGCAGTGGCGATATAAAATATTAATAATCAAGAAAGTAAGGGTTGAGAGACAATAAATGTTTCTACTCTGAAATTGTTTCATACCACTTCTTAACTAACAATAAGTAATTATTATTGTACATAATAAATATATGTTTACCCAACTCACACAATATATTTGGTAACATTATTTTTTTTTTATTTTGTCACTGGCAAAAAGAGCAACCCTTAATGATCTTAAAAGTGAAATTTTAAATTACATGCTTTTGATATATTCAAGTTTTTTTAAATTGTTTTGTTTTATTAACTTTTAAATATATTTAATATTCTAGGGTCATAATATACGTTTAATTTTAAATAATAAAATAAATTTGAGGTTAAACAAACTTTTCATTTTTATAAGATATAACTTACTTCACCACCGTTTATCTACTCTGATGACCATTAAAAAACGCTCGCTAAGAATATTGCGTAACTGTTTTTGTATTATTTAAAGATGTCAAATAGTCATAATTTTCATTCCGATTAAAATTTTTTGTTGTTTCCATTGAATAGGCTCCGAAACTACTCGGCCGATTTAAAACATTCTACATTCTACACTATTTTGTCTGAAACTGCTAATACAAAAATGCTATGACCAACAACACAATGTATACGCATGTTTTATAGATTACCAACGTGCCTTTAACAATGTAAAGCATGAGCTGTTAGTTGCAAGATTAGGAGAAATTGACATGGACGAAAAAGACATAAGATTTATCAAAAATCTTTATTAGAATCAGAAGGCAGATGTCAGAATAAACAATAATCGTGCGAATAAACCATTTGGTGTCATAAAGGGTGTTCGACAAGGATGTATTTTGTCGCTTCTACCTTTCAACATATACAAGGAAAAGATATTCCAGTTAGCATTGGAAGGTGAATCGACGGGTTTAAAAATAAACGGCAGGCACTTAAATAACTTATGATACGCTGATGATACAGTCATCATAGCAATTACGGTCGAAGAGCTACAAAATCTGATTAACAGAGTAAATGTCAATGCCCCTCCTGGATCAAAGACCTTCTGTTCTTTGGCTAAGGCCATAAATAATAATTTCACAACTTCTTCTTTACCACATCTCGAGAGGTCCGACGGCACAACAGCCATATCTTCCAAGTAAAAAGCGGATCCTCTGGCCGGAATGTTCAGTACTAACCCAACCCTCGATGCTAATGGGAAACAACCCCCAACGATACATATAATAAACTCATCAATGCCTGTGGTCGCTATCTCTTATTGCACTATCAGGAAAATACTACGAAATCTTGACTCTAATAAGCCAGTAGGATCAGATGGCATTCCGACCATTGTCCTAAAGACCTGTGCTTAAGAGCTCACCCCAGTTCTCTGTAAACTCTTTAAGCTATCATACAGCAAAGGAGTATTTTCGTCCATTGGAAAAACGCTTAAGTCCAACCCGTTCCAAAAAAAGGAAAGAAGACTATTCCTGCAAATTATCGCCCTATTGCATTCCTCTTAATCATATCCAAAATTATGGAAAAAGCGATTCACATAGAACTCATCAAATATCTGCAGAAATTTGAGATAATTCATAACAGACAATATGGATTTCGATAACTTCAGTCTACTGGAGATTTGCTGGCTTATGTCACTCAGCTCTGGACAAACGCTATTAAGAAGTTTGGTGAATTTTGTACAATAGCCTTAGATATATCAAAATCATTCGACCGCGTTTGGCACCAGCCATTGTTAAGGAAATTTTTTGTCTACGGTCTTCCAACTAAACTGCGCCAATGACTCAAAAGCTTTATGCAAGATCGCTGCTTACATGTGGCAGTAAACGGTATTTCTTCTGATGCGTTAAAAACCAATGCCGGGGTCCCCCAGGGTTCCATCCTGTCCCCCACCCTATTTTTTTACACATCAACGACCTCTTGAAAACCACCATGAACCCCATTTACAGTTTTGCAGACGACAGCACACCTGTCTCAACTTTAAATCCTATCGATCACTTTCGGTGAATGATACAAATAGACTCAGGCAGAAACAGGTTGACTCCATCAATAGAGATCTTGAAGCAATCGTCGATTGTGGAACCAACAACCTTCTTCAGTTCAACGCCCAGAAAACACAAAGCGCCACGGTGTTTAAGAAAGTGAATTTCTCAAATCATTCCATCACAATGTCCGAACATACCCTTGAATCAAGTCCCTTCATTTTGATTTTGGGTGTCACGGTGTCTAATATTATGTCTTAGCATGACCATGTTGCTTACATTGCAAAAGGCTAGGTTTTCTGTGGAAAGCTAGAAAGTTTTTTACTCCTGATCAACTGTGGACGATGTACAAGGCTCAAATCCGACCTCTACGGGAGTATTGCTCGCACATTTGGGGTTCAAAATCAAGGCATTCTATTCGTCTTCTAGATTCTATTCAGAAAAGAGTCATTCGGTCGATAAACAGCTCAATTCTCACAGATACCCTTCACCCACTAGAACATAGAAGAAGAGTTGCAGACCAGACATTACTCTACAGATATTTCCATGGCAGATGCTCCAGAGAAATAAATACTCTTGTACCACCACTGGCCACTTTCGGCCGAAGAACTCGGCACGCTGATCAGTCTCACCCATTTACCCTCAAAATTGACACTACAAGGACCAATCTCCATCAAGAATCATTTTTTTTCAGGGCTGCGACAGAGTGAAACAAGCTTTCAAAATTAGTTTTTCCAGAAAACTATGACCTGCAACTTTTCAAAAAGCGGGTCCACAATCATCGCCCACACCGCGGCCCACACGATAGGACTATCCTTTTTGCGACTATTTTCAGCAAAAATAAATGTCTATGGAAAAGGATACGGGCTAAATATTAATATATTATAAACAAAAGTCATAAGGATTGGTGGACAGACCGTGGTTTCCCGCATCTTTATTAATGGAGAGACGATCGAGGAGGTTTCCAGGTTCAGGTATCTGGGTACTATTATTAATAATAAGTGGGATTGTGATAAAGAAATCAAAACCAGAGTAGGTATAGCCAAAACAAACATTTTGAAGCCAAAGAACATGTTGCTGCATAGAGACTTGCCCTCAGATTTGCGACTTAGTGTAGTTAAATGTTACGTATGGCCCGTGCTACTGTATGGCGATAAAACGTGGTCTGTTAAAGCAAGATCAATAAATCGCATAGAAGCTTTGGAAATGTGGACACTTCGCAGGCTGTTAAAGATATCGTGGACCAAACACACCTCAAATGAAGAAGTACTCAGAAGAGTAGATACTGAAAGGAAACTCATGAATATCGTAAAACATAGGGAAATGTCCTATTTGGGTCATATACTTCGTGGTGAACGGTATTCTAACCCGAAACTAATACTCCAAGGAAAAATTAAAAGACGCCGTGGACCTAGTAGGAAGCAGCACTTCTAGTCGCGTAACATCAGAGACTGTAGTGGAATAGCAGACACAGCATCATGTTTTGTCAAGCTGAGCAAAACACCCTTATCCTGTTGAGACGAGGAGAGTGGTCAGGTGACCCCAATGTGCGCGAAGAAACGGGACTTATAGAAGAAGAAGGAATCCTTACTTAAACTCTAATAATGTAGTCTGAGGTATTATTTTACTAATATTATAAAGAAGAAAGATTTGATTGTTTGTTTGTTTGCATTGAATAGGCTCCAAAACTAGTCGACCGATTTTAAAAATTCATTCACCGTTGGGAAGCTACACTATCCCCGGGTGACATACACTGTATAATATTTTAAAAAAAATTAGGGATCATTACTAAAACTCCAATAATGTAGCCCGAGGTATGAAAAATGACCTAATGTAGCCCGATGTGTAAAAAATTGACCTAAAAAATTCCTTACATCGCGTCCGCTGTGAAAATTATTGATAATAGGACAAAATAATATCCTACAACTTTGCAGAACACATCATTAGCCACAAAAAGTGTCGCGACAGCGCATGTCTGTTGTATTGGGCACGGGAGGGGAGTCGATGTCAAGAAATTAAGTGCCGCGCGGTTCATTAGCGCGGTTGGCAGCTGTCGAGTGTGGAATCGAATAATTTTCGCTCGAAAATATTTTGACTTTGCTTCAAATTCTGTTTTTAGGTAATTATATTTTTTCAGCAAATACTACCTGATAATAAATATATATTGTACATCTATCTATCTCTCTTTATATGACAGTAGACAGAAAAAACAAGCTACAACAGTTACAAGATGGAAACAACTTAGCAGACATCGAAAGAACCGACAGCCTAACATATTTAGGAGCCTTGATAAACAACCAGGGAAACTGCGAACGTGAAATTAGACGACGCATACAGATGGGACAAACAGCGATGACTAATCTAAAAATAATATGGGAAGACAGACAAATATTGCGAAACACAAAGATAAAACTTGTACAAACACTAATATTCTCAATATTCATGCATGGTGTAGAAAGCTGGACGATCAACGAAGCAGACAGAAAAAGAATTGACTCCTTTGAGCTCTGGTATTGTAGAAGACGAATTCTCCAATACTATGGGCATATAAACAGAAGACAAGGAGACAACATGGAAAAATTAATGATACAAAAAAAAATAAAAGGCCAGAGGACAAGGGGTCGCTCTCCCACCAGATGGGTAGACCAGATAAAGAAAATTACGGGAAGACCCTTACAGACACAGAAGATAGAACACTTTGGAAGCAGATCATCAACAACACAAATTGAAAATCATGGAAACACGACCTCTCATCTTTGAGAGTACGACTGACAGAGAGAGATGAAAAGACACCATTTAAATCACGGACAAATACCGAACACCATTGACTTGCTAGAACATGGTGATCGTTATGTGCAATTAGCTTTAAGAAGGGATCTGAATGACAAATGTAGCTATTGCAAACATAAAAGACCAGTAACTTTCAGGACTATCATAAATCGTTTGCACGAAGCTCACTAAAGATCGAGAAGACCATGTTGCAGCAGCAGTTAATACTTAAATTAATAGTTAAAACCCTAGATTTAGTTTAAAATATCCAGTTTAGAATATCATTTCTTAAGATTATTTCCACGTGTTAATTATTTTATTATTATTACTATTAACTTGGTAACAGTCCTTGTAATTTTTAAAAATTCATCCTGGAAATGAAGTATGGAAAAGAACTCTTCAAAACATTTTCCATGATAGTATCTATCCTTTGATCAGATTGGAATAAAGCACGCAGAAGAAATACTGTTTGGCATAAATTTTTTTATTTATTTTTACCAAGTTTTGATTAAATTATCTAAAGTTTAAAATTCAATCGTATTTGAGCATTGTACAAAACTTTTGATCGCAATGTCACGTAACTGGAGTAACAAATCATTTATGTTATAACTTTCTCGCATTTTTAAGCTTGGTCTCAACCAAAAACGTTTGCGTTTCTTTTTTCCAGCTTTGGATGACGTGAAAAGTAAGAATATAACAACTGGCGGCTAGCAATAAATCTTCATTTTTTAAATTTTTCTCCTGGTGGAAACGACACATGGTTACAGAACGGATGATTTTCCCACAACTAAATTTTGTTGCACATTTGTCGTTGTGGTGTGGACAGTTTGTCTCAATTTTGTCTTGTCTGAATACCTAAAGTTTTGTCGCAATGTTGTCGTATTTTTGTCTTAAAATCGTGTTTCCTTTTTGTCTGCTTGATCTGGACCCGGCTTTAGGAGAAAGAACAGTAAAACACGAATAGAGTGAATAATAAACCATGGTTCATTCCAGAACTGGCACAAGATAAATTAAGAGAAAAAATAATTTTTAAAAACAAGCTTTTATTTTAATACGCTAAAAATAATAAAATAAACTTTTTCTTTAAAACTTTTACTATCAACTTAAAACGTCATTACACAATTTTTGTAATAAAAGCTTGTCGCGAGATTTAGGTACCAACTGCTCGAAAAAGCCAAGGATATTCACTGCAGTGACAAAATAAAAAACTTGTTTTTCAGATCTAGAATGTTCTTCAGAATGATAATTTTAAACAAAAATTTGTTAGATAAATCATTGTCTGTAAAAAGAAAATTATTAAAGATTACAAATTGAACCCGAATTTTATTACCTACTTCCCCTAAGGTTACTGAGCTTTCATGAGTATTTTCAAGAACTTCTTCAAGATTTATTTATTACAAATTATCAACAATTCTCTATGTTATGAAATATCCTCAGTATATTGCTTAGTCCTACCTATTTTATTGATGAATCTCTAGAATGTTTAGTACCTATGTAATAATAATAATAATATTTATTTAGCCAAAATTTCTAGTACAAACAGATTCAATTTTACATAGTTAAAAGTGGTTCTAGACATACTCATAATGATAATAAAT
Source organism: Agelastica alni (assembly GCA_950111635.1). NCBI lineage: Eukaryota > Metazoa > Arthropoda > Insecta > Coleoptera > Chrysomelidae > Agelastica > Agelastica alni. The sequence goes on along the minus strand of OX467709.1, from coordinate 21,775,203 downwards.
ATAAATAATTGTTTCCAATACCTTAAACTTTAAAGTACACTTTTCTAAATTTTTTTTTAAATACTCTTAAACTTGTTGCTTCTTTAGCTTGGATTGGCAAGTTATTGTACCTTTTTAAGCCTTCTACAAAAAAATTTTTGTATTACAGCTTTATGAAATTTATCCACAAAGTAATTATCCTTACTTCTCTGATTGTATTCCATCATATCAGCTCTTTTTATTAAAAATTTAAACAAATACATATAGGTAGTAAGTTGTTTTTTATTTTGTATGTAAACGTTCGACATCATGTATCTCTTTTCATATGCCTTAAAAATGAATTTTTAAATTTAAACTTAATGGCGACGACATTTTCCAAGTTATTCATGAGGAGTAATCGAGTTAATAGTTATTTCCATTTGAGACAACAACGAAAAATCCTCAAATTATGCGAGTTCCATGAACAATCATTAAACAAATTTAAATTTTACTCTCCGCATGACGTCATGCGCGCGGAGGACGAGTTTGAGACGGCTATCGATCATTTGTATCATGGATCGAGAAGGGCATTGGATATACTCGTTAAGTCCACTTCTTTTTAATATCGTCATGGATGTAATAATCAAAAAGGTACGCAAGCTAAGAGGCTACAGAATGGGCGACAGGGAGATTAAAATATTGGGCTATGCTGACGACGCAGTCTTGATCGCAGAGAGTGAAGAGGAAGCACAAAAACTATAACAAGTATTTAGCCGATCAGCATAATCACTTAATATGAACATATCGACAGGTAAAACAAAATGTATGACAACATCAAAAATCCCGTTAAAATGTAAGCTGGCTGTCGATGGAAAAATAATCCACCAAGAAACGAAATTCAAGTACCTCGGCGTGGAGATATCCATCCGTATATGGGGACGTTGAGGCCGAAGTACGCGAGCAGACCAACAAAGCGGCTAGAATAGCAGCATGTCTCGACAACATAATCTGGAGAAATAAACATATTAGAATATAAACGAAGTCCAGAATATATAAGGCTACAATTAGACCTATAATGGCGCACTCAGCTGAATCACGACCCAAAACAGCAAAAGCCAGGAGAATGTTGGAGACAGCCGAAATGAACTTACTTGGAAGAAAAACGTGCATGGTGGAGGATGTGAATCGCTGGCTACTGGGAAAACAAATGAATGGAACCAACACATCAACAAGATGAACAACACAAAAATCGTAAAAATAGCACGCGACAAATCACAGAAGCATGGGCAGACCTAGAAAAAGATGGAGTGACAATTTGACACCAAAACAGGCATGGTAACGAAGTTCGAACAGGCGACTCGCCTAAAATAGAAATAAAAGAAGAAGAAAAAAAAGCTTAATACATTTTATAAAAAAATTTATTCTCTACATGTGTAACAATAACAAATTAATAAACAAAAATAAAAAACTTCAAAGTAAATGTTCAAAAGCCCACCATTTACTTCAATACACTTTATGATCCGCTTTCGCAAAGATCTATTAAATATCAAATACTTGACCCTTGTCAATTATTGTTAATAACATTTGCGGCTTCTTCTATTTTTCGTCGCAATTCTGGAAGAAAATTAATTTTTTCTTTGTAAACTAATGCCGTTAAAACAAACAGGATTTCTTACGATCCTCTTTGATATGATCTCGCAAAACTCGCCTATCAAGATCATCTTCTGCCAATTCATGTTGCATCCGGGTATAAATGAAATTTATACTTTTTCAAAATTCGCTTGACTGAAGAACGGGAATCATTACGAGTACATGTACTGGCCACCGCTTTCGTACTTTGTTCAGGAGTCACTACCATTTCAGCAATTACCTGTATTTTCAAATTTTCTGCAAAGCTGGGACTTCCCGATCTTGGTGCATCCTATTGATGCCTATCGATCAAAATTTTGACAGTAGAGTTTAAAAAAATCTTCTACATATTGGCCGTTGCGGAAAGTGTTTATTAAAGATGAGGACGGCAGCATGGTAATTGCGATTAGCTTCAGCAAAGATGATAACTGCTTCAGTTTTTTCGTTTAAAGGATGAGACATTGCCATTTTCATAAATTTTCTAATTTGACAACTAAATGTTAGAGTCTAAAACCATAGCAACAATTAACTGTCATATTTTGTAGCACGTTCAGAATCAATGCTTAAATGCATCACCGTAACAGGGGTTTAAAAACGAAATTGGGCGTCACGCGAATACGAGTTATTCAAATGTTTTTAAATTCGGCGGTTGATTTAAAAATGAAAGTACCTTTAAAATGAGGTGTCGACCTACCTTACCATAAGTTATTACCATAATTTAAAAATTTCCCACAGCTGTCATTTTGAAACTTTGTACTGTCATTTTTACGTCAAAAAATACTTTTTTTACTTATGTAATAACACACCAAATTGCACGATAATAGTTTATTTCATTAGGTTTTGAGAAAATAGGCTTTTTTCGTGCGCGCGCGACAAGTCGTGCAAGCACGGAAAGAGCATTTATGGACGGGTAATGAACGATACTTTTCATTATATCTATCTGAAAACGACAAATTGTTAAGATATTATAACTAAAAATATCAAAAAATTGTCAAAAAACAAGAGATATTTACCCCGTTGCTAAGAAAATAAACAGAAAAATTTGCGATTTCTAGAGAACTGTCAATCTTCTTCTTACAGTGCCTATCCGTTTCGGATGTTGACGACCATCATGGCAATCTGTATCTTGTTCGCAGCTGCTCTGAACAGACCCACAGTTATTGTGTTGAACCATGTGCGTAGATTTTTTAGCCACGAAATTCTTCGTCTTCCAGGATCCCGCTTACCGTTTATTTTTCGCTGTAAAATCAACTGTAAGATTCCATATCTTTGGCTATTCCTCATTATGTGTCCAAAGTATTCAATTTTGGATGTTTTTATCTTTAATAGTAGTTCTTTATCCTTCCCCATCTTTGTCAATACGTGTTGATTAGTTACATGAGCGGTCCATGGTATCCTCAAATTCGTCGATATAGCCACATCTCAAAAGCATCGATTTTTTTTACATGCAGCGTCCGTGAGAGTCCAGGATTCCATCCCATATAACAACGCAGGAAAAACATAACACCTCAATAATCTTATTTTTAAGGGCATAGATAAATCATGACATCTGAAGAGTCTAGCCATTTTCTAAAATGCGGCTCTTGCTTTCTCTATCCTGCACCTAATTTCCAGCGTGTGTTCCCAGTCTTCATTAATAGTTGTTCCAAGATAGGTATATGCCTTCACTTTTTCTATTCGTTGATCGTGTGCGATGAGTCCTTCCGTTTGGATTTTATTTTTGGAAATTACCATGCATTTTATTTTCTTAGTGTTCAGTAACAACCTGTATTTATGACTGGTTTCGGCAACTCTGACCAATATCTCCCGAAGTTCCTCCAAACTGCCTTCAAAAACCACCGTATCGTCTGCGTATCTTATGTTATTGATACATTCTCCATTTACTTTGATTCCGGCATCAATACATTCCAGAGCCTCCTTAAAAATTCTCTCTGAATACACGTTGAACAGCAGAGGCGACAATACACATCCTTGTCTGACCCCACGTTTAATTTTGATTTCAACTGTCAATAACATTATTTTATTTAAACATGCAGGTAGACAGCTGATGACACTAGTGCACCGTAAAAAAATTTCAGTGCGGGCGCACGAAAAAAGCCCGCTTTCGGTGCGCTATGTAGGCATGTAAATATAGTGTTTTCAGGTAGGTATAATAAAAAAGCTGTTATCGTTCAAAAGTTAAAGGAGGTCTTTTTTTCCATTATAATTGGGTCTCTGATAGTTTTGTATTCCTCAGGTACTCGTAAATAGTGTCGCATACCGTATTTTGTTGTAATTTAAATATATCATTCGTTGTAAATAGTGTTGCATACCTTGTGATAGGATTCGATTGTTAATGGCTGTGGCATTTTTGTTAATCGATGGAGATTGAGTGGGGGTTTTCGTTATTAGATTTTGCTTTGGTTTTTGGCCTCGATTGTTGTGTGTTGTCGGTTATATTATTGTTTGGTTTGCATTTCTGTGTGGATGGGGCTGGCTATCAACACTGACGAATGCGATTCTGAGTGTGGAACATAGATTTGCGAATATTGTTGGTTGACGTCGGTTCCGTGTCATTTTTCTTGATATCCGGCCTGGGAAGTAGTCAGTCGTTTGGTGGCAGTCTTGGGAGTGGTGTGGTGAGAATTTTTGGGACGGTGTGATATTGGCAAGTGTGCAGAACCTCTACGGTTTTTCTTTCATATCTGGCTGTATTTGGGCCATCTTAATTGGATTTTGAAGAAAAGCCATTTAATTTTTAACTTGACCATTCTATCTTATCTTTGTTGTTGATATTTTGGATTTTGGTGTCGAGTTAAAATAACCGCATGCGGGATTTGATTGAGGGAAGCCATTGTTAATTAGCAGGTGCCGTTCCATAATCAAACCGGCCACAGGAGTAGTGAATTCGTATACCCAAAGGTTACAAGTGATTTATTTTAGAATATTTAAACGACGTGATTTGTTTTTGACACCACGATTAAGTTTTGTTTTAATTTATTAACATGATACATTGTTGAAAACTATTTATTGCAATGGATAATATGCCAAGGATGAACTTTGATTAAAGTAATCTTCTCAATAGTTCTTTGTGTCCAAGTAAAAATGTTTTTCTTCATACTTATTTGTAAATATCCTACAATGTTGATATTTTGAAGGACAGCCATTGTAAGAAGAAATACTTTTAAATAAGCTCGATTGTTTTAACAGTGTAGATCTTTATGTAAATGGTGGAAACATGAGTAAATTAGCAGCCTTATGTGAACGTTTGATTAAGTATTATTAAAAAGTTGACTTGTATACGTTTTTTTTTGGTAACTTGGTAAAGTTTGTTACTCTTACTTTTGTTTTGGTTATTTTATGGAATCTTAAACTTTGGATTTTTGATTTATTGTTAGCTGTTGATTTTGACTATATTTGATATAAGTTTATTATTGAACTGTGTACTTTGATTTATTGTTGGCTGTTAATTTTGACTATATTTGTTGTAATTTTATTATTGAGCTGTGTACTTTGATTTATTGTAGGAGTAAAGTATCTAATATATTTTAGCTATAATTTTATTTATTTAGTTCACCATGATCTCGGTTGTTTATCGTGTGGCTCTGCTAGTGCCTATAAGACCTAGGGGTTTCCGGCTTGAACCGTCTAAGTCGGTGGCGCGGCTCACTTTTATATTTTTATTTTCTTTTTTTCTTCTACCCTCTACGGCTGAGCTCGGGCATAATTTGCCAGTAGAGAGGCCGCTGTCAGAGTACTCTATAGAGAACGAAAAAGACGTGGCAAGGTGACCGACTTTTGGTCCTCACTGTAGATAAATGTAAATTTGTCTTTTTCTTTGCCTTTACTAAATACCCTATTTATTAATTTTTTTTAATTTGTTAATGTCGGTTGAAGGTTGTTTACGCATACACTTCTATCGACTGTGTTTTTGCTTAATTTTTTGTGATGGTATCAGAAATTCTTTGTTCCATTTAAGTGCGTCAGTCGTAAATGAACTTATTAGGGTTACGTATCTACCTATCTGAGCTGCCATATTTTAAATTTAGTGGAATTTTAGTCGATTTTTATTATTTTTGATATAAATAAGTGACTATTAGGTACCCAATTAGATGAAATTTATGTTTGGTAAGCTTTTTGATCTACCTATCTATATTAATTGTTCTAAAATTTAATTCGATAAATTCTTTCACTACTTAAGGAAAGAAAATTATTTTACAATACTTTTTTTTTTGACTAAATACTCGCAGATTTATTTTTTAAATTGAGTTAAACCGGTCGTTTATGCATAGCTACGTTTCCATCGTCTGTTGTTTTTTGCTTAATTTTTTCGTGATTTGTAGTGCGCAGTAGGTACATACTAGAATTCCTTTGTTCTTTAAAATGATAAGAGCGTCAGTCGTAAATGAATTTTTCAACACGGAAAAGTATTTTTATTAACTGCGTTATTTTTAATTTGTGGATATTTTAGTCGGTTTTCATTATTTTTGCTACGAATAAGAATAAGACTGTTATATACCTACTCAATCAAATGAAATTAAATTTAGGTAAGCTTTTTAAGTTTTTATTAATTGATATTAAATTTTGATTGGATAAATTCCATTCAATTTGAAGTTTATTTAAAATAATTAACGCATAAATTTTTTCGACTTCATACTTAGTCGTATATTTAAATCTTAATTTTTAATTTTTTTCAATTCAGTTAAACCGGCTGTTGACGCATGTTGTTTTTTGCATAATTTTTTTGTTCTTTATAATGACGAGAGCGTCAATCGGTAATGAATTATTTAAACACGGAAAATTATTTTATGAGCTGGATATTTTAAATATAACGAGAGGTTCCATTTTAGTCGGTATATAATTATTACCTATATTTGTTACAAATAAGTGACGATTACCCAATTAGATAAAAGATATTTTTTTTTACTGAAAATAGTCGCAAAAAGGGTAGACCTATCGTGTGGGCCGCGGACGGCCCGCACTGCGACTATTAGAAGGGGAAGGGATTATAGAAAGGAGATGATTGTGAACCCGCTTTTTAAAAAGTTGCAGGTCATAGTTTTCTGGAAAAACTAATTTTGAAAGCTTGTTTCACTCTGTCGCAGCCCTGTAAAAAAATGATTCTTGATGGAGATTGGTCCTTGTAGTGTCAATTTTGAGGGTAAATGGGTGAGACTGATCAGCGTGCCGAGTTCTTCGGCCGAAAGTGGCCAGTGGTGGTACAAGAGTATTTGAGTATTGGAGCATCTGCCATGGAAATATCTGTAGAGTAATGTCTGGTCTGCAACTCTTCTTCTATGTTCTAGTGGGTGAAGGGTATCTGTGAGAATTGAGCTGTTTATCGACCGAATGGCTCTTTTCTGAATGGAATCTAGAAGACGAAGAGAATGCCTTGGTGCTGAACTCCAAATGTGCGAGAAATACTCCAGTAGAGGTCGGATTTGAGCCTTGCACGTTGTCAACAGTTGATCAGGAGTAAAAAACTTTTTAGCTTTCCACAGAAAACCTAGCCTCTGGCTTGCTGACTTTGCGATGTTAGCAACATGGTCATACCAAGACATATTATTAGATACCGTGACTCCCAATATCAAGATGGGGGGACTTGATTCAAGGGTATTTCCGGACATTGTAATGGAGTGATTTGAGTGAATTTACTTTCTTGGAAAACGTGGCGCTTTGTGTTTTCTGGGCGTTAAACTGAACAAGATTGTTGGTTCTCATCTCAACGATTGCTTTAAGATCTCTATTGATGAAGTCTTCCTGTTCCTGCCTGAGTCTATTTGTATCATTCACCGAAAGTGATCGATAGGATGTGAAAGTTGAGACAAGTGTGCTGTCGTCTGCGAAACTGTAACTGGGGTTCGTAGTGGTTTTCAAGAGGTCGTTGATGTGTAAAAGAAATAGGGTGGGGGACAGGGTGGAACCCTGGAGGACCCCATCATTGGTTTTTAACGCATCAGAAGAAATACCGTCAACTGCCACATATAAGGAGCGATCTTGCATGAAGCTCATGAGCCATTGGCGCAGTTTGGTTGTGAGACCGTAGGCAGATAATTTGCTTAACAATGCCTGGTGCCAGTTCGAAGTTGTCGAACATGAAGTTGTCTGACATGAATTATCTTATATTTCTCAAATTTCTTAAACCAAAAATAAATTGTAACGATAATAATTAGGCTACAAATGTAAAGTATAATAGTCCATATGCTTCACTTTAATTTTTAATTGCGGCTTTAATTTTTTCGTGTTGTATTTCAGTCGAGTTTTTTAGATTTTTCACTATCCAACGCCCTTTTAAAGGGTTGGAGTGGGCGTTACAGGGTCGAATTTTAAGCTTTCATAGCCGCTTGGTAACACACCAACCATCTTTCAAGCGCAGATATCTATATCTTATCAGATAGCCAAGCAGCACTAAAAGCTCTGAAGTCATAAACTTGTGAGTCTAAGCTGACTTAAAACTGTAAACAATCCCTGAGACAACTGGCAGCAAACAATCAGGTTACTCTGATGTGGGGTCCAGGTCACAAGTGAATTAAAGGCAACAAGGAGGCAGACTGTCTTGCCAAAGAAGGGGCAAATACTCAATTTTCCGGCCCAGAACCCTTCTGTGGACTCTCCAAAGCCCACTTGAAAGAAGGTTCGACGCTGGGAAACAGATGAAATGAAATCTCACTGGCATAAAGTGCCCGGACAAAGACAAGCGAAAAGTCCAGTAAGCCTTTCGCCAAGAAAAGCTGAACAACTTCTCAAGTTAGACAAGAAAGACTTGAAACTGGTGACGGAACCACTCACTGGACACAGCCCTCTGAGGTATCACCGGAAAAAGATGGGCAAAACAGAGAGTGATAGTTGCCGCTACTGTGCTTTTCTGCAAGAGGCTCAAGTTTCCGGAAGGGACCTTTCTAAATCCCTCCTATGTCAGGAACTTAGCTCGCACGAAACTAATAAACTTTGTACGAAGTCTTGGAATCTCGGGCCTCGAAAAGATTAAGGGTTATGAACAAAAGATCTGTTAGGTCGAAGTGCTCGAGAGGCAGCATAGCCTTCACGACCCCCCTACAATCTACAATCTAATTAATTTATTAATGGGTTTTCTTGAATATTTAGATCAAAGATTATTTTTGATAATTTAATAATATTAAAGTCTGTTTTGATATTTTGGATTGTTTGAAACTTGTTTTTTATTTTCACTTCACAAAGTTTATTTGTTTGTAACACAAAAGTTCCTTTTAATAACATGGTTTCTTCGAATTTGTTACAATAAATTGTTACAGGTTGTGATTTTGGTAAAATGATGATACTTATATTGTTTTCTACTTTTTGGAATTTTTCTCCCTTGATTTCTACAGGAACGGCGTGGCACATTGTTAGGTTTGAGATATATTTAATCATATACGTACTTCGCATGGTAAATTTCGTTTTGTTAATTTCAATGTTGGTTCTTCATGACAAATAAATTCTTCAGGGGTAACTTATTGACAGTTATCGTTTATTGTCATTTAATTTTGCTCATTAAGGAGTAAATATTTTAATATAGGAATAATAATTTTTTAGGGGTCTTTGTATGAAGTAGGTAAAAGATATAAATGATAATGTTTTTCACGCTCGACAGTAGGAATCTCTATAATAAAAATAATTTTATTATTTTTTGAATAACTTATTCATAATTTTTTCACATAGGTTCAAAATGTATTTTATTCTGGTCGAGATTTTTATTTACCTCAATAATATCTTTTAATATTTTGTGAGATTCCACAATAAAACTATGAAGTACATTAAATTTTAAAAAAGTTATGGCAATTTCAATTTTTTCCAAAATATGTATTATTTGTAGTGCTACAGTGATTTCTGGTATTAAACTATAAATATGAATTTTCTTTATGGCATTATATGTATAGTATCTTTCATTTCTTTAATTTTTGATTTTATTATAACTTGATTTTGTAATAAAATAGATGTTTTTTTATTGAAAGTTTGTATAGAGTTACTGTTATTTGATCTTTAATTAAGGTTTTAATTTTTTCTTGATTCTTTGATAGGGTTTCTATATCACTATCGTATTTTCTTGCATCACTTTCATCTACATTGCCTGTTAAACATTCGATTTGAAGAACTGATTGTGGACTGTATAATCTAACTTCAATGTACATTAAGATTTCACTTTAAATAACACTAAAAATCTTATTGCGATATGTAAGTAACTTAAAAGAATACCTTCTACGTAAGTTAGTATCTTTTTGAATAAAAAAAATCAAAGTTACGTTACTGATACGTTTAATAGTAAAAACTTGAATATCTAAATATACTTAATTGATTAAATGTTTAAATATAACTGTATAAATGTTTAAATGGGTAATAAATGGGACGGTTATTACTAAAAACTATTAAAAGACATCGTAAAGATCTATAACTCGGATCGAATTTCACCAAATATTTAACGTTTACAAACAAATAGGTACTTTTGCCGGAGTAAATCATACATAAGAATACAAAAATTTATGCTTTAATACCATATCTTTTACGTCCTCAATTTAATCTAAACGTTAACCATTTGCTTGTTTTTAATGATAGATATATGTGAATTTCTGGCCGTGAAAAGCAGCGTTGCCCGTATTAAGATTAACAGAACATTAACAATTGGTTCTCTTATACATTTCGACCGAATTTCCGCTAATTCAACGGTTACCATTCAAGTATTAACAATATTGTATAATGCTAGACTTTTTTTGCAAAGAGAGTGTAAATATCGAAAAAAAATCAGAGATGATAATATGCCTGAATACTCCATCTAAATGCCACATTCGGTACATTTCCTTTTTCCAATTAAGGGCTTGGGGAAGTGGAAGGGAGGGGGTTGACAAATGACAGATATCTATATCGTAAAAATGTGTCACCTTGGAACAAAAATCGACGTGTTTCAGCATTTCCTTAAATTCTAATGAATACTGCCAAATATAGGGATGGGGCTGTTTTCTGTGGACCACTCCGAATATTATAGGTAGGGTTTTGAAAAGTTTACAAAATAAAATGTATTTATTGGCATTACGAGGGCGGTTTAATAAGTCAGTGACTTTTTGAATAAAACAAATTTTTTTCCGCAAATAAACATTTTATTTTTCTACATAATCACCTTTTAGCTCGATACATTTAGTCCAGCGTTTTTCTAATTTTTTTACTCCCTCCAAATAATAGGTTTTTTCAAAGCTCTCAAAATACGCGTTTGTTTCGGTAATGACTTCTTCATTCGACTCAAATCTCTTACCGCCCAGCCATTTCTTTAGGTTTGGAAACAGAAAATAGTCGCAGAGGGCTAAATCTGGAGAATATGCTAAATGGGGTAGCAGTTCGTATCCCAATTCGTGGATTTTGGCCATCGTGACTAGACAAGTGTGCACACGTGCATTGTCTTGATGGAACAGCACTTTGTTCTTCGCCAAATGCGGCCGTTTTTGCTTCAAATCAACGTTGAATCTGTTCAAAAGCTTTGAATAATATTTGCCGGTGATCGTTCTACCTTTCTTGAGGTAATCGATGTGAATGACACCGCGTACATCCCAAAAAACTGTGGCCATGTCCTTGTTGGCTGACAGACTCTGTTTCGCCTTCTTTGGTCCACGTTCACCCCGAGCAACCCACTGTTTCGATTGTTCCTTGGTCTCTGGCGTGTTGTGATGGATCCATGTTTCATCCACAGTAACAAAACGGCGCGAAAATTCGTCCGGATTACGGTTAAACATCGCTAAACACTCTTTTGAAGTGGTCACACGATTGCGCTTATGGTCGAGTGTGAGCAATCGCGGCACCCATCTCGCAGAGAGTTATTTCATGTCCAAATATTCGTGTAAAATATGATGTACCCGTTCAGTTGAGATAACTACAGCATGAGCCAACTCACGCACTTTCATTCTCCGATCATCCAATATCATTTCATAGATTTTATCGACGATTTCCGGCGTGATCACTTTTTTTGGGCGACCTGGACGTTCGGCGTCACTAGTGCTGGTACGACCACAACGGAACTCTGTAAACCACTTCTTAACCATTGAAATTGATGGTGCCGAGTCCCCGTAGTATTTATCAAGTCTTTCCTTAGTTTCAGTGATGGATTTTTTACGTAAAAAGTAATGCTTAATCAGCACACGAAATTCACTTTTTTCCATTTTCGTAAAAATTCACGAGGTTATCTGCTTTGAACTGCTATCAAACACCAACTGCACGACGTAGCTTGCTCAAAATTAGAAAGTTGCCCACTGATAGATTATAGTTGACGGCAGCACTGTTGCATTTGGAGTAACTGCGCGGGAAATTCAAAAAGTCACTGACTTATCAAGATGCCCTCGTAAATGATTGATACCGTGTATCACTCTCACACGCTCCATAACAATTTTGATCCTTTTCGTACAGGTAACAATCATAATAACCATTTGGTATTTTTTATTTTTTTCAACTATAACACTTATTTCTTTATTTACATATTACTTATTTTAAATAAATGTGGTTCATTTAATATTTTTTATTTTAATTATTTGTACTCGGAGATATTTTATCACGTTTGTTTACAAAAAAAAATAGTGATGTAAAGGCGTATTCTATTGAATTCCCTTCCTCCTGTAGGTATTTGTGCATTTGAAAACGTGGCTGTCGCTTTGCAACTGAATATGATTGGTCTTGCTACTACCACTACTACTACTACTACTACTCCATGGCTCTACAACCCGGGATGGTTCTTGGGCGACTGCACTATTCGCATCTATTGATGCCGATCTTCCAGCAATGCTGGGTCGTATTTTATCCCATTTGTCCTTAGGTCCGCTTTGATGTTGTCTCGCCACTTCATTCGGGGGCGCCCTAAAGGTCTTTGCCCTACTGGTGCTCCTTCCCAAGCCAATTTAACCATCCGTGTGTCAGGCTGTCTTTGCACATGACCTGCCCATTGCAGCCTTCTTGCCTTTATCTTCTCCACAATATCGGGATCTTTGTTTAATTCTGATATTTCTTGGTTGGTTCTTACTCGGTACTGTTGGGTTACTGGACTTCGCAGTGGTCCAAAAATCTTGCTTAGAAGTTTTCTTTCGAAAATTCTCAATTTCCGTTCGTTGTCTTTGGCCAAGGTCCAAGTTTGTTAGCATACATAACAGTCGGTCGTATAACGGTTTTATAGATTGATATTTTTGTTCTTGGCGAGATGCTGCAAAACAAAGAATCACTGAACACGCTGGTAAAGCTATTCAATCTTATTTACCGAAACGGCAGTATACCTTCTAATTGGTTAAAATTTACTTTTGTCCCGCTCCCCAAAAACGCGAAGGCCAAGAACTGCGGTGATTATCGTCTTATTAGCCTGATGAGCCACGTGCTTAAACTCTTCTTGAAAATAATACACAAAAGAATATATGCGAAGTGCGAGACAATGATGGGGGACTCTCAGTTTGGTTTTCGCAATGGCTTTGGAACAAGGGAGGCACTATTTAGCATATAGGTTCTTATACAAAGGTGCCGGGACATGTCGGTGACCGTTTACGCATGTTTCATCGATTACGAAAAAGCCTTTGATAAAGTAAAGCACGAAAAACTGATCAACATTCTTAGAGAAATAGGACTGGAACAACGAGACCTTGGAATAATAGCCAACCTTTACTGGAACCAAAGTGCTCAAATAAGAATCGATGACACTGCGTCCAACGAGATCAAAATCCTGAGAGGCGTTCGTCAAGGATGCATTTTATCACCACTGTTATTTAATTTGTATTCCGACAGGATATTTCAAGAGGCGTTGGATGAATGTGACGAGGGGATATCTGTCAATGGGATTAATATCAACAATCTGAGGTATGCGGATGACACGGTTCTTGTTGCCGACTCACTGGAAGGACTGCAGGAGCTGGTAAGCCGCGTGACGGCTGCAAGCTCAGAGGCCGGACTTAGCCTGAACGTGAGAAAGACAAAGTGGCTAGCAGTTAGCAAATCAAACAACGTGGACGGACACCTGACAATTAACGGTCAACGAATTGAGCGAGTAGAAACTTTTAAATATCTTGGGTGTCAACTAAATGAGAAGTGGGACAGCATGCAGGAGATTCGTGCCAGAATAGAACAAGCTCGTGCTTCGTTCCTGAAAATGCGTAAAGTACTTTGCAGCAGAAATTTAAGCTTGCCTCTGCGCGTCCGAGTGCTTCGCTGTTACGTGTTCAGCATACTGTTTTATGAAATGGAAGCTTGGACTTTGACAGATGCGATGTGCAAAAAATTGGAGGCCTTTGAAATGTGGACGTACAGAAGGCTATTAAGAATCTCCTGGGTAGAAAGAGTGCGTAACACCGAGGTACTTCAACGCCTCGACAAGCAGCTGGAAGTTCTGTTTACACTAAAAAAGCGCAAACTGGAGTATTTTGGTCACATCTTAAGAAATGACAAGTATCGACTTTTAAAGCTTATTATAGAAGGGAAGATCGAAGGACGAAGAGGCCCGGGTAGAATAAAGATATCCTGGCTAAAAAACTTAAGACAATGGTATGGAGTGAGCACTACCACATTGTTCCGCCGAGCTGTAGACAAGGTTCAGATAGCGCTGATGATTGCCAACGTCCGAGGAGGACAGGGCACCTAAAGAAGAAGAAGAGATGTTTTTCGATGCTAGGCACTGACTTTAGGGCATAGAGACATTTGTTTCCACTTTGATTGGTCTTGCGCGTTGACAAATCTTCTTATTGGTAGATCGTGACATAAGACTAAATTTTCTACAATTTCTAGATACCTACAATAATAATAATAATAATAATTTGTTAAGGTTGTGCATAGGATTTTGCTATACAAGAGAGTGTCATGAAGGTACATTTATTTAATACCACAATTTTCAAATGACTCTTTAATTTCACAGGTAATATTAGATGTTAATACCACTTTTATAGCAGAAGTTCACTTAATAAATAATGTAACGTAATTTTAACTAAAATAATTTACAATCTAAATAACATTGCCTACGGATTAGAAATTTTAATCTTTTCTGAGAAAATTTAGTGTTTCTTAATGATTGTAACGAACTACTTGATAAGGAAGTAATCGATAGGTAGGTACTAAAAATGATTTGAATTATTTTTATTTTAAAAAAAAAATTAACCTTCAAAAGAAACTATAGACTCTAACTCAGGGATGTGTGTTCTTGACTTCGCAATTGAATTTAATTCAAAGGAACAGATAGATCAGTTCGCGGATATATCTATTCTTTTTTTTTCTAAACAATAAACTAAAATGAACCTATCTAAAACCACGTTAGGGCGCCAAGTGATTTTATTTAAAAATCACCAAGAGAGATTAAATGTAACCTCGAACAAATTCAATTGTATCTATTTAATTTAGTAGGTACTCGTGAACGAGCAACGTGTTTAACCGGCTTCAATGTTGCTATAGTTCCAATCACCTCTTTTAATATTTAGAAATAATTAAATAGCTGCAAAAACAAATCAACGAGTTTATAACAAAAAAAAATAAAAACTGTTAAAAAATTTACAATGTACGTAGAGAAAATAAATAAAAGAAATAAAAACAAAGGAATAAGAAATAATAATTAAAAAACAACTCGAGCGTTAGGGGCAGCTTCCTGCCGGAGAGTTCTGTGGGTAGATGTCCAATAATTACGCTAATTTACGAAAATTGCAATCTGCACCAACGAGTTAAACTCAGTAAAATTCGCTGAGGGTAGTATTTATTTAACTGGTAATCGGTAATAAATCGTTACAATCAAAGACCTTTTTATTTTATCCTATTTATGTCTTTATTTTTTTTTTAATCAGTCGCACCAAAAACAATTTAAAAAAAAAGAAAACCAACAAAAATACTAAACGCAAAGCTCGACATTAACTGCACAGGCTTTAAATTATTTTCCGTATAAGTAATAAGAAACAAAAAACAAAATTGAAACAAATTAAAAACTCACAGTTAATGCCCAATTATAGAAAAAATTCAACAAGAAAATAAAAATCAATATAACCTTCCCAGAGAAACTATTTAGAATATATATATTAAGAATAATGTAAAAGATAACCTTTTCTTTGGGAAAACTTTACAATAAAAATAACTTGCCAATTATACTTTAGAACTAACAACAACCGCTAATCGAAAAGTATAACTGTCACTGACTAAATTTTCTTCTGGAGAGCCAAATCTCTTAACTTATATGTTTCAAATATAATTATCAGCTCGTTATTGGCTCGCAAAAACCGAAATACGTTAACCAGCGTCGGCTTTAAAATCAAAATAATTTACCTAAACTGCCCGGACGGGCTTTGACAACTCGATATTCCACTTAAAGGAAAAATTCCCGTTATATGATTAAGTAGGTAATATCCTATATCATTACAATATAGATTTATTGTAAATATTGTCTTCTTCCTCAAGTGTCGTATCAGGTCCCCCTGACATTGGCAATTACTTGGGCAAGTCTTTTTTGATTCTGCGCCAATCGAAACAGTTCTTCTGCGCTGCGTATACCAGTCCATTCACGGATTTCCTCAGCCAGGAAGCCTGCTTTCTTCCTACTCCTCTACGTCCTTCCACTTTTCCCATCATGATCAGTTGAAGGATTCTGTATCGCTCTCCTCTGAAGGTATGTCCAAGATATGAGATTTTTCTGCACTTAACTGTATTTAGCAGCAAACGTGTTGCGTCGGCCCTGTTTAGCACCATTTCGTTGGTCTGCATAGCTGTCCAGGGTATTCTCAGCATTCGCCGGTGTAACCACGTCTCAAACGCTTCTAACCGATTAACTGTAGCGGCCTTAATGGTCCAGACCTCTGCCCCGTACAGCAACACTGACCGTATGTAGGATTTTACCATTCTCTGCCGTAATTTTAGGTTCAGATTATCATTGCAGAATAGTGGTTTCATTTTCCGGAATGTTGTTCGGGCTGTCTCTATTCTACATCTTATTTCTCTATCTGAATTTAGATGTTCGGTGATATAACATCCAAGGTACTTAAACTGGGTTACTCTGTCTATATTCTTCGTATCAATCTGCAGTGAAGCATCAGGACGTGGTTGTCGACTAAAGACCATAAATTTTGTCTTGTTGATATTTATGTTGAGCCCCATTTCTTGTCCTTCTGCGTTTACACAGTTTAGTAGATGTTGCAGGTCTTCTAGTTTGTCACACGGAATGACAGTGTCGTTAGCATATCGTATCGTATTTATATATTCTCCATTGATTTGTACTCCCATTTCTATATCTATATTTTCTATATTGTCTACTTGAAGAGATTATACCTACTAATCAAAGATGTTATTTAAGAAATTCTCCGCTAATAATTTATGGTATATTGGGACTACCTGTAATAATTGCATTTGGCACATTGCTTTAAAACTCTATTATTCCTACTTGGTTATATTCTTTTTTTTTATTTAGAAAAGTGTCTCAACTACAAAGGTCATTGACACGTAATACAATGTATAACATAACCATAGAATACATTGAGAAAAAAAAGTTAGATCTTATTATTAATGTCTATCTCTTTAAGGTAATTCGGTAGATCTGTTATTTCCATATTGTTTCATTTGCACTAATTTTTGGTTACTTAAATTTTTATTGTACCTACTGTAGTTTTGGCAAGCCCCTTTTTATTTTTTGTAGGATTCTTAAGAACTGTGTTCGAGCTTCTAACAGTTAAAGTCTCTGAATTACTTTCCGTCACTTGATGATCCATTATTTATTGAAATTAATAACGGTAGCACTGTTGTATCGACAGATTCCACATGTTTTCTTCTTCTTAATACATCATCAATTGCCTTTTGCCAATTTGCCTTGGTCACTTGTAATAGGGCGCTGTGTAATAATTCTTGAACATCTTTTAATTTAAATGTCTTGTTATGTCGAGCTATATATCCTTTAACTTGTGCCTATATCAGTTCAATGGGGTTAAGTTGGCAGTGGTAAAAGGTGGTAGGCGCACTACATCGATACTGTGGGTTATTGCAATTTCATCTACTGCTTAGCGTATTGGAGGCTTTTTTAATTATACAACTTTAGTAGTTCTGCTTTCACTGATTTTTTCGGAAAAAAAATGTTTCTGTCTGTTAGCCACATAATTATATCTTGTTTTTTCCATGTAGTATTTGGCACACGTTCAATTTGACGAGAATGGTAACTAGCGTTATCCATACTATAACCAAATCGTTTGGTAAAAGTTCAATCATCTGCTGAAAATATTCTTCAAACACGTCAGCATTGATATCTTCGTGATAATCTCCTGTTTTTTTAGACTGAAATATTAAAGAACCACCTTCTAAGAACCCGTTATCACTTCCAATGTGTGTTACAATTAGACGACGTCCCTTACCAGAAGGCGTCTTTAATCCTGTAGATAATCCTTCCAAAAATACCTGTCGTGAAGATTGAATCCTTTTATCCTGCCACACTTTACTGACCATAAAACCCTTCTTTACCTAAGTTTCGTCCAAGTAAAATATTCGTCTGCCTTCTGCACGTAGTTTAAAAATTGTTCCAAGGTATCAGTGGCGTAGCGAGCTTAACTCGCGCCCGGGGCACAATTCCTTGTTTGCGCCCTCCCCCATTCGAAAACCATATAATATTATATGTAAAATATTCTCGCAAATTAATAAATAAATAAAGTAAAATACATAAAGTCATAGGCTTTAAATTTAAGACAAAAAATGTAGTTGAGAAAACAAGACTTGATTTTGAAATGTATATGATCATCTAGAATTAGTTTAAAAGATACTTATAATTTATTTTACATATTTATAAAGAAATATTTTAAAAACACGCAGTTTTAAAACAATTAAAAAGTAAATATTTATTAACTTAAAGAAGATTCATATATTTATTAATAATTAATATAACTAATTAGTATGTATAAATTTTCCTTGTTTTTGATGGAGCAAATTTATCAATAATATCATCAAAGTTAAACATTTCAAATTTTTCTCTTTCCACAGAGGTAGAGTCATATACCTCCGTATTAGTCAGTCCATGGTATTCTTAGTATGCGTTTATATAGCCACATTTCAAAAGCTTCTAATTTTCTCATTGTTGTTAGTTTTAATGTCCACCCTTCCACGCCATACAGCAGCGTAGAGAGCACGTAACATCTCGTGGCTCTTCATCGGGTACCAATGCTTAGGTTGCGGTTATTCAAGAGCTTTCTCATTTTTATGAATGTTGATCTTGCTATTTCAATTCTAATCTTAATCTCTAAAACAGGGTCCCATTCATCATTTATTGTGTATCCTAAATATTTGTAGCGGTGTACTCTCTCGACGGATTCGGTTCCTATTTGTAGATCGATATTTTGGATATTCCTTCTTCTAATCACCATAAATTTGGTTTCCTTTCTATTGATCTTAAGTCCAAAGTGGTTGCTTATTGTAGTTATTCTATTGAGCATTATTTGTAAGTCTTCGATATTATCCGCCAGCAAGACAGTATCATCTGCATAACGGAGATTACTGATTGGTACCCCATTAATTTTGATGCCTTTATTGTGTTCTTCCAGTGCCTCTACAAAGATTTCTTCAGAGTAGAAATTGAACGGCAGTGGTGAAAGGATGCAACCCTGTCTAACTCCCTTAGTGATTACAATGTCCTAACCCGTCATGTCTTCATGCTTAATATTTGCTGTTTGATTCCAGTAAAGATTTTTTATAATCTGAATGTCCTTGGTATCAATTCCAGAAAGTTGTAATAGTTCTATAAGTTTGTCGTGTTTGACGGTGTCAAACGCTTTCTCATAATCGATAAAGCAGGCATAGACATCTTTTTGTTGATCAAGACATTTTTGGACCAAGACCTGCATCGCGAAGAGGGGCTCTCTTGTTCCATACTCACATCTAAATCCGAACTGTGTGCTACCTAGACGTTGTTCTAATTTTGTTCTTATTCTAGCATGAATAATTCTCAAGAACACCTTTAGTGTGTGACTGATTAAGCTTATAAGGCGATATTCACTGTACTTTTTGGAGTTGGGCTTTTTGGGGAGGTTATAAATGTAGACTTTAACCAGTCCGATGGAATTTGACCCGTATCGTAAATTTTATTAAAGAGATCTAACTTGGTGTTCAGATTGTTCTCATCGATAACTTTCAAAAATTCGACTGGTACTTCATCGCATCCTATTGCTTTTCCTTCCTTTGTTTGTTCTAGTGCTCTTATTACCTCGCTTTTTAATATCTATGGTCCTTTCAAGTCAAGAGTGTTTGTTACCTGACGATAGTCGGTGAACAAGTTTTTGATGTAAGTTTTCCATATATCTAACTGTTCCTTCTTGTCTACAATAAGTTTGTTGTTTTCGTCTACTAACTTTCCAAACTGTCGTTTTTTGTAGGTATATGTGAACTCTTCGACCTTTTCATGCATGTTGAAGCTGTCATGTCTCTGTTCAAGTTGCTCTATCTCTTGACATTTTTCACTTAACCATTTCTCTTTAGCCTCATTTATCTTTTTGGTGACAGTTCTATTTAGCTCTTTATATCGTTGCGTGGTTCTTATTTTCTCTTCTCTTGTCGAGTAGCTGCAATATTTCGTCCGTCATCCAGTCGTTTTTTTTTCTCCTTTCAGAGTGTCCAGAGTGTCAAGTCATACCTCATTTAAAAGGTCTGGTAAATCTCTATTCGATTATATTGTTTTGCCTTTGATACCAGTCTCCCATTGTTATTTATTCGTTTAATTAAACAGCATTGTTTTTTAGAAATTTTTCCCATAATTTTTATTTTAAAACAAAAGTTTTTCTGACACTACCCATTATTTTTTTCAGATAGTAATAAATGTTTGTTGCAACGGCGAATGAGTGATGTCAAGAAAGAACCCAAACATGATCTAATATATCTCCACCTTAAAATGGTTTATAAATTAAAAATGTAAGTACCTATCAACTACGTCCTCGTAATAATCTATAATGTTATAAAATATAATTTCCTTATTAAACCAAAACACCCTTTTTAAAGTAATTATTTGTTATTGGGGTGCGCCACATTTTTAAAGAAAAAACATCAAAAAATTAACATTTTTAAATTGGTCTATTTTACAGCGGAGGTACCAAAATTAAAAAAAAAGACTGGTTCAATTGTGTTTTATAGTTTAAAAGTACAAGAAAATCATTTTTGACATGTTTTTCGTGAACTTTTAATGTTATTTTTTAAAAATTACATTATAAAACATGCAATTAAAAACGGAATTTTTTATGAATTTTTAAATAAATGAGTTAGATGTTACAATAATAATTATTATATATCCTTTTTTTAAGTAGTTAAGTCAAATTAATAAGAATAAAAATATATAAAACTGATTTTTAAGAAACCGGCTAATTTCGCCGCATTTTAACCTATACTATAGGTATATGTGGGTCGATTATTTAATCAGAAAACAGCTACACTCCTGGCTATATGCCTACGACGAGCATTGAATTACATCTGATAAATAATTCTTCACATATACTATTTTTTCCTTTTTTAAATTTTACTTTTTAAAATTTTTGCTACTACATTACCTATTTATACATTTTTCTATTCAGTGACAAAATTTAATTATTAATTCTTTTGTTTTTTGTAATTTTTGTTTTTTTTTGTTAATAGGGACAGCTACAAAAAAACATATCACAAAACACCTCAATACATCACTTGACATTTCTTCACATCACAACATATTATTTAAATATCCAAAAATGATGAAGCGTAAAACATTATTCTCTATCTATAAAGATAAGTAACTGTTTATTAATAGCTTGGGGACTTTGTTATGTTAAAAATTAGCAATAAACATTCTATTTTATTTCTATAAATTTTTCTATAACTACATATTTGTTGCTATTTTTCTCTGCTAATTCTTACTTCAACATTAGGCAATACACAAATTATTATACTTACTACTTATTGCTATTTGTTTTCTAAACTAAATTTAACCTTTGACAGTTTATATTACCAATAAGATTTTATTTTATAACTATTTTAAAATATTTTTTCATATTATTCAAAAAAGCAACAAAATTGATAGAAAAATATTTAGGATTTATTTTTCAAATCGAATTCTTTTCTACCAGTTGCCAGCTTAAATACTCTTGCTATAAGTATTACGTAAAATGACAGGTTAGACGACAAATTATTACCTTTTCTCTGTTTTCCATTACTCGAGTTGTTGGTGACGAAAAAAGCTGGGGATCGGTTTTGCCATGACCTCTTTTGCTCAGGCAAAATCCCCTTTGCGAAAGTAGTGCACTGGCTGGGTAATCTCCCTTTTCCAATCTACCCATTTATTGTTTTACTTTAAATATCTATCTCTTACATAAAAAACTATTACCTGTTTCACAATTATTCCAAACTTCCAATTATTCGAGTTGTTGGTGACGAAAAAAGCTGGGGATCGGTTTTGCCATGACCTCTTTTGCTCAGGCAAAATCCCCTTTGCGAAAGTAGTGCACTGGCTGGGTAATCTCCCTTTTCCAATCTACCCCATTTATTGTTTTACTTTAAATATCTATCTCTTACATAAAAAACTATTACCTATTTCACAATTATTCCAAACTTCTTCCAATTATTCGAGTTGTTGGTGACGAAAAAAGCTGAGGATCGGTTTTGCCATGACCTCTTTTGCTCAGGCAAAATTCCCTTTGCGAAAGTAGTGCACTGGCTGGATAATCTCCCTTATCCATTACCTTTGTTTTGTTTTGTTTTTTTTTTCACGACCGGTTTCGTAATAAATGACCGTTTGTTATGGTACTTTTTGGATTATTTTTTTAATTGAATGAATTGTTGGTAACGCATTAGAAAAGGATAAGGTTTTGAAAAATGTTTTAAACCTTTTAGCAGTGTTGCTAGCCTAATCTTTTATTATTATTTCTTAAATATTCGAATTGTGGGAGACGTAAAATGACAGGTTGGACGACAAATTATTACCTTTTCTCTGTTTTCCATTACTCGAGTTGTTGGTGACGAAAAAAGCTGGGGATCGGTTTTGCCATGACCTCTTTTGCTCAGGCAAAATCCCCTTTGCGAAAGTAGTGCACTGGCTGGGTAATCTCCCTTTTCCAATCTACCCCATTTATTGTTTTACTTTAAATATCTATCTCTTACATAAAAAACTATTACCTATTTCACAATTATTCCAAAATTCTTCCAATTATTCGAGTTGTTGGTGACGAAAAAAGCTGGGGATCGGTTTTGCCATGACCTCTTTTGCTCAGGTAAAATCCCCTTTGCGAAAGTAGTGCACTGGCTGGATAATATCCCTTATCCATTACCTCTGTTAGTTTTGTTTTCACGACATTAATTATCTATCAGTTTCATAATGGTACTTATTGTACTACCTAGTATATTTTTTAAATTAAATTAATTGTTGGTAACGAATTACTCAAGGTTAAATTTTTAAAAACTATTTTAAAACCATTCCCTATTTGCTAAGCTAACCTTTTACTCTTTGCTCTTATTTCTGTGTTTATTCGAGTTAGCAACTAAATGGATGGAGTTATGTTTTGGATATACTCCAAAACCGAATCCCCTGTCCAGTTGCAGACTAAATAAATTTTTTCTTGAACTATTTCTTTCCTATGCTTTACCTAAAATCATGTTAAACTTTTATCAGTTGCAATCTGAATAACTATTTTCTCTTACTATTTTTTGCTCTTATTTCTGTGTTTATTCGGGTTAGCAACTAAATGGATGGAGTTATGTTTTGGATATTCTCCAAAACCGAATCCCCTGTCCAGTTGCTGACTGAATAAATTTTTTCTAAAACTATTTTTTTCCTATGCTTTACCTAAAAAAACTTTTATCAGTTGCAATCTAAATAACTATTTTCTCTTACTATTTTTTGCTCTTATTTCTGTGTTTATTCGAGTTAGCAACTAAATGGATGGAGGTATGTTTTGGATATACTCCAAAACCGAATCCCCTGTCCAGTTGCAGACTGAATAAATTTTTTCTAAAACTATTTTTTTCCTATGCTTTACCTAAAATAACTTTTATCAGTTGCAATCTGAATAACTATTTTCTCTTACTATTTTTTGCTCTTGTTTCTGTGTTTATTCGAGTTAGCAACTAAATGGATGGAGTTATGTTTTGGATATACTCCAAAACCGAATCCCCTGTCCAGTTGCAGACTGAATAAATTTTTTCTTGAACTATTTTTTTCCTATGCTTTACCTAAAAAAACTTTTATCAGTTGCAATCTGAAAACTATTTTCTCTTACTATTTTTTGCTCTTATTTCTGTGTTTATTCGAGTTAGCAACTAAATGGATGGAGTTATGTTTTGGATATACTCCAAAACCGAATTCCCTGTCCAGTTGCTGACTGAATAAATTTTTTCTAAAACTATTTTTTTCCTATGCTTTACCTTAAATCATGTTAAACTTTTATCAGTTGCAATCTGAATCACTATATCTATAATGTTTGGCAATATTTGTCAAATTATTTAAGTAAGCAAGGCACTGGATGAAGTTTTAAAATATGTTTTAAATTTTTTTATCTAACACAAAACTGATGGAGCGAATTGAAACTTAACACTCCATGCAACAAATTTCTTTGTTATTGTTTAAATAGTTAACCTGCTTTTTTATTAATTGATTATGTAGATACTAATATATATAATTATTTTTTTTAGCAATAATATTGAAGGTACCTACAAGCTATAAATAATTTGGTAACAGGACTCTTTGTATTCAAAGTATTTATGGTATTTTTTAAAATTTGATTACCTGAGAAACAGGTAAGAGCATAACTTTAACGTTGTATACTTTGAAATCTGGAGAGTATCTCTTACAGTGATCACCCCAAATGTGTTGGAACAGACCGTTGAAACTGGCACGGCTAGTTAACGGCTGTTTGCGATCGGTACATAGAGACATTCGACGCTTTATCGACACTGGGGGCGAAAAGCTAATAAAGATCACTGTAAGTTTCTGTTAAAGAAAGCTACTAACTTCGGGCCTCTGTGTAGTGCCTTCGTATTCCGAGGGGCTGAAAAGCTATAATTTGGTAGCAGGTCTCTTCGTTTTCAAAGTATGTATGATAATTATTTAAAGTATGAGAGTATAATTTTAACGTTGTATATTTTGAAATCTGGAGAGTCTCTCTTGCTGGTTATAAATAACTTGATGGGTCTTTTTTGAGCAACCTGCTACTTACTTGCCTTTGTATTCCGAGAGAAAAGTATGTCTTGGAGGTAGAAGATGCTTTTCAGCTTGGTTTAGGTAAGTGTTTATCAATTATTTTTTAAAAACGAATTTAAAATTTTATTCAAATCCAACAATGTATAATACCTATTAGATTTTTTCAAATGCGTCATTTATCAAAAATTGGTTTATTGTATTTGAATTTTTTTAGTAGTTAAATTTGTTTTTTTAATAGCACCAAATTCTTTTTAAAGAAACAAAATTTTATGACAGTTTTTAAATTTATAATTATTAATATTTTCTGTTAAATAACCTGCTTTTTTGTTAATTGATTATGTAGATACTAATATATATATATATATATATAATTATTTTTTTCAGCAATAATATTGAAGGTACCTACAAGCTATAAATAATTTGGTAACAGGACTCTTTGTATTCAAAGTATTTATGGTATTTTTTTTAAATTTGATTACCTGAGAAACAGGTAAGAGCATAATTTTAACGTTGTATACTTTGAAATCTGGTGAGTATCTCTTACAGTGATCACCCCAAATGTGTTGGAACAGACCGTTGAAACTGGCATGGCTAGTTAACGGCTGTTTGCGATCGGTACATAGAGACATTCGACGCTTTATCGACACTGGGGGCGAAAAGCTAATAAAGATCACTGTAAGTTTCTGTTAAAGAAAGCTACTAACTTCGGGCCTCTGTGTAGTGCCTTCGTATTCCGAGGGGCTGAAAAGCTATAATTTGGTAGCAGGTCTCTTCGTTTTCAAAGTATGTATGATAATTATTTAAAGTATGAGAGTATAATTTTAACGTTGTATATTTTGAAATCTGGAGAGTCTCTCTTGCTGGTTATAAATAACTTGATGGGTCTTTTTTGAGCAACCTGCTACTTACTTGCCTTTGTATTCCGAGAGAAAAGTATGTCTTGGAGGTAGAAGATGCTTTTCAGCTTGGTTTAGGTAAGTGTTTATCAATTGTTTTTTAAAAACGAATTTAAAATTTTATTCAAATCCAACAATGTATAATACCTATTAGATTTTTTCAAATGCGTCATTTATCAAAAATTGGTTTATTGTATTTGAATTTTTTTAGTAGTTAAATTTGTTTTTTTAATAGCACCA
The DNA here is from genome assembly GCA_950111635.1 of Agelastica alni. Lineage (NCBI taxonomy): Eukaryota > Metazoa > Arthropoda > Insecta > Coleoptera > Chrysomelidae > Agelastica > Agelastica alni. The sequence continues at coordinate 21,749,397 of OX467709.1, read as the reverse complement.
AATTCTTTTTAAAGAAACAAAATTTTATGACAGTTTTTAAATTTATAATTATTAATATTTTCTGTTAAATAACCTGCTTTTTTGTTAATTGATTATGTAGATACTAATATATATATATATATATATATATATATATATATATAATTATTTTTTTCAGCAATAATATTGAAGGTACCTACAAGCTATAAATAATTTGGTAACAGGACTCTTTGTATTCAAAGTATTTATGGTATTTTTTTTAAATTTGATTACCTGAGAAACAGGTAAGAGCATAATTTTAACGTTGTATACTTTGAAATCTGGAGAGTATCTCTTACAGTGATCACCCCAAATGTGTTGGAACAGACCGTTGAAACTGGCATGGCTAGTTAACGGCTGTTTGCGATCGGTACATAGAGACATTCGACGCTTTATCGACACTGGGGGCGAAAAGCTAATAAAGATCACTGTAAGTTTCTGTTAAAGAAAGCTACTAACTTCGGGCCTCTGTGTAGTGCCTTCGCATTCCGAGGGGCTGAAAAGCTATAATTTGGTAGCAGGTCTCTTCGTTTTCAAAGTATGTATGATAATTATTTAAAGTATGAGAGTATAATTTTAACGTTGTATATTTTGAAATCTGGAGAATCTCTCTTGCTGGTTATAAATAACTTGATGGGTCTTTTTTGAGCAACCTGCTACTTACTTGCCTTTGTATTCCGAGAGAAAAGTATGTCTTGGAGGTAGAAGATGCTTTTCAGCTTGGTTTAGTAAGTGTTTATCAATTATTTTTTAAAAACGAATTTAAAATTTTATTCAAATCCAACAATGTATAATACCTATTAGATTTTTTCAAATGCGTCATTTATCAAAAATTGGTTTATTGTATTTGAATTTTTTTAGTAGTTAAATTTTTTTTTTTAATAGCACTAAATTCTTTTTAAAGAAACAGAATTTTATGACAGTTTTTAAATTTATAATTATTAATATTTTCTTTTAAACACAGTATTCTATTTTATTTAGTTTTTATTTGTTAAGGTTTAGGTATACAGGGTGTAACAAAAAGGTAGGTCATATTTTGACCACATATTTTGGGATCAAAAATAACTAGATTGATCATTACTTACCTTAATGCAAATGTGCGCATAAAAAAAGCTCTTGGAAAGTACAAAATAAAAATCGATTTTTCCAATATTTTTTTAACGGTTTAACATTTTATAACGAAAATGGATTCATGGCTTTCTTAGCGTAAGAGCATCTTTTTTATATAAAACCACGAAATCTGTACTTTTATGCTTCTCTCCGTAATTTCGGTAAATGTTTACGAGCAATCTTTTAATTTCTTATTTATAATCTGATTCATACACGATTAGTGTTATCGTTTAAATAATATTTTATATTTGAATTATCTTTTTAATTTTCATTAAGACAGAGATTAAGTAAATAAGTTTTTCTTATTTGTTAATTTTAGTTGCCATATTTTTTTGTATATTACGAAATTTAGTTCTTTCTTGGGTAATTTTAAACTCTCGATATAGTAACAAAACAATTTTTATTCCAATACTTTTACACAATAACATTTTTACAAATCACTTAGATACAACTTTTACAACTATTTACATTTCATAACTCATAAAAACTTAAAACTAAATCTTTTTCGCGGCTGCTCTTCTTTTTATATTTCCAAGCCACTATTCGACCTTTTTCCCGAAAGCGCCAGAATAACCCTTTTACCATCTCGAAACCGCTAAACTCGACGCGGTGTTCGGGAATTTACTAGACGGAGGCGAAGGCCGACAAAGCGCTCATTAATATGCACTCTAATTGTGATCTACTCTCGGACGCCGACAAATAAACAATGTCGGCTTGTAACAATGGTACACAAAATAAAATTTTTAAGTTCATTTACAGGAAATAAACCTTGCAACCATTTTGGTTTTCGAGTTTGTTAATAGTGTATACAAAATGGTTTTTTTTTTTTTTTTAAAAAAAAAACATTTTAAATAAACACCCTATAGAACTCATAAACCCCCCCATAAACTCATCATTATGCTTTTTTTTTCAGAAACGTTATCGTGGTCTGACTTTCTGGAGTGATGGTATAAGAAGTCTGTAAAGGAGGTACCTAAGGATTCTCACTGAATTTTGTAAGTTTGTATTATTTTTAATTAACCTTTTGATTGTTATAAAAAAGCTATTAAGAAGATATATCTTTTTTTTGGTTAATTTTTTTTACAAATAACAATTTTTAAACTAATTTAGTACTAACACTATTCAAACGTTCTTAGCTTTGAATTTTGATTAAAAGCAATTAAGATATATTTAGCATTATTTCTTTTTCAGTTACGAATTTTGAAAAAAATACTTTAAAAGTGTTATCGTTATTAAGACATTTTTGTGAGTGACAGAACGAGAAAAGTGTGGAGGCCTAGATAAGATACAAGCCGGTCACGAACGTAAGTTAGGTGAGTATTTTTATTAAGGACTTTTATAAACTACTTTTTGCTTTTACAAAAATCGTAACCAATATTTTATTAAAATAGATAAGTTTTGGTAATTTTTATTTAAATCTTTTAACAGTATATCATTACTCGTTTCGTTTTTTTATGGTACTTGTAATACTGTTACGTTTTTATTAATTGTTAATCTTTATATAAAAACACTTTTCTTTAAGTACCTAATTAGTTAAATCTACAAATCTACACTTAATAAAAAATTTAACGATTTTATTGTTTCAGGAACGTTGCGTCGGTTGGTGAGTTTTTAAAAAATATTTTCTTCAATTTTTGAGCATCATTTTAAAAAAATTGTATGAAAAAAAACAACTACGCATATCTAAGGTTGGCGAAGAGTGAACCTATATTTCTATTTTACAATGTATCCCGTAAATCAAACTTTAGGAATACTTAAAAGAGAAAACACCAAAGAAATGTGCTTTCCTGAAGCAAACGGGATCGATAAAGCAAGTACAATATTACACGGTGGGTAAATATTTAAAAATTCTTTGTTGTTATCAAAATTGGTACATTTTATCAGCTATAATATTTTGTTTAGATACCGATAAAGCATTTTGAACATTTTTGGGTCAATAAATAATTTGTTGAAAGTAAATAATTCTCAATTTAAGTTTAAAAAAATGTCAAACTGTCAAGTTTTAAAAGAAAGTCATTTTTTATGCGCTATTATTCATGTGAATACTTTGTATATTGATTAACGTAACAAAATTTTACAAGAATTACAATTAGTATAAAATTGTCTGATTTTACAAAAAAAAAGGATCATTTTAAAATTTAAGCTCTGTAGATTTGAGAGTTGTCAACGTTTTGGGTCGTCAAGGTCATATAAATTTTAAAATAATAATAGTTTGGATTAGTACCTAATAATTGAAAAAAAGAGTTACAACAAAAAAGCTTTTTTATAAATTGGTCATAAAAAATTTGTGCTAGGGTTGCTATGCCGTATCTTTGATTTATATTTCTTACAGAAACGCCGCCGTTGTAAATTATCGTAACTAAAATTATTATCGAAAATAATTGAAACTTAACCGTTGTCGGATTATCGTGAGTGACGGTATGAGAAGTATGTTCAGGAGATAGAAGACGCTTCTCATCGTGTTTTCGGTAAGTTTTCAACTAGGTATTGGCTATTTCTTGATTAATCATGTTTATTTCATTTCTAACACATTAAAGTGTTTTGTTTATTTTGAAAAGCACTTATAAGTATTTTTAATATTTCATTGTTACTTTAAATATTTTTTTAAAAATTTTAAAAATAATGATTTAGCCGATTTAAAGTAAAAACATTATTAAACGATTTCTTTTATTATTATTTAAATTTTTATTTAATTAAGTAAATAAAAAGTTAACATTACGTTTTTATTTCAGGATCAATAAAAAGGGGTCGGTTTTTTGCGAGTGACAGTATGAGAAAGAAGTATACCTAGCAGGTAGAAGATGCTTTTCATCGTGGAATCGGTTTTCTATTATTGACTACTTCTCAACCAATCATTTTTATTTTAATTCAAATATATTAATGTATTTTATTTATTTTGGAAAGAAAATATGAGCTTTCAAATTTCATTTCTTATCGTCTTATTCTTTAAAAATATTCCAAAAGAAGATTTTTTTGCTGAAAGTGAAACACATTGTAGAACAATTTCTTTTTTTATTGCTTAAGGTGCGTATTCATACAGCGAACCAAGGCGAACGAACGGTAACAAACGGTAACAAACGCAAGCGTTCGCTTATTAAGCAGTACAACAAACAAATTCAAGAAGAATTCGTTTGGTGCATTTTTATAGTGTGTACGTGCGGGGTTGCTAGTCCCCTATCGGGCGCCTCCTGTAATGTATTAGGATCGCCATGTATTCAGATTAACGCACCAACATCGGAAAGCACCGAGGAAGAGATAGATAAATTCTATATGGACACGAAAGCAGCTCTTAAATACACACGAAAAGAAGAGATCACCCTTCTTATGGGGGATTTTAATGCCAAAGTCGGCTATGGGGAAGATGATTATGTTGTCGGAAGATACGGGATAGGAGTGCGAAACGAAAGAGGAGAAGCACTTGTCCAATTCTGTAAAGAGTTTAATTTTATAATTACAAACACATGGTTTAAACAACCACCCAGGCGTCTATATACCTGGAAGTCTCCCGCTGATAACGAACGGCATATAGTAAGGAATCAGATTGATTTTATAACGGTGAACAAGAGGTTTCGAATCTCGATAACATCTGTAAAAACCTACCCTGGTGCATACGTCCCATCTGACCATAATGATGATGTTGTCGGAAGATACGGGATAGGAGTGCGAAACGAAAGAGGAGAAACACTTGTCCAATTCTGTAAAGAGTTTAATTTTATAATTACAAACACATGGTTTAAACAACCACCCAGGCGTCTATATACCTGGAAGTCTCCCGCTGATAACGAACGGCATATAGTAAGGAATCAGATTGATTTTATAACGGTGAACAAGAGGTTTCTAATCTCGATAACATCTGTAAAAACCTACCCTGGTGCATACGTCCCATCTGACCATAATCTACTACTATCCACTTTAAGACTACGATTAAAGAAGCTAACAAAATCGAAACGAGCGGAACGAATGGATACCCAAAAACTTAAAGACGAAAATATTAAAACCGAAACAAAATATAAACTAAATAGAAATATATTTGAAATCAAAGAAAAATCATATAACGATATTGAGCAAAAAGGGAGGGAGAAGGAAAAATTCCAGATAGATGACCGAGGAAATATTGGACCTCATGGAGGAGCGGAGAAAATATAAAAACAACAACGAAGAAAGATATCGACAAATCCATAGCCTAATTAAAAGAAAGATCAAAGAGGCAAAGGATTCTTGATTGGCAGACAAGTGTACCGAAATGGAACAACTGGAAAATCGACATGATTCGTTTAATTTACATAAACAAAGCTGCAGGTATATTTAGACCTAGAAACCCAGGGATCGTTACAAACACGAATGGCGAGGCACTACTGGAGATTGACCAAAGGATAGAAAGATAGAAGGAGTACATGCAGCACTATTTAATGATGAGAACCGAGGTATTTTGGAGGAACCAAACATATAAACTGGGCACTCTATCACCACAGAAGAGGTTGCGAATGCAATCAGGAAGCTTAAAAACAACAAAGCAACAGGACGTCCTAAAAACATTCCTAAAAGTCACGCATGAACGTATTTATCCCAAACTCGAAGAACATATCGGAGAGACACAATTCGAGCTTTTGGTAGAGTTAATCACACAAAACTATTGGAAACGCTCAGACAGTCAGGCCTGGATGACAGGGATATCCGCATTATATCTAACCTTTACTGGAAACAAAAGGCTCGTGTTCGGATGGACAGTGCGCTCTCTGAATAGTTAAAAGTAAGCCAAGGAGTTCGAAATGGATGTGAGCTCTTTCCTCTGCTCTTTTATGTTTATTCGGAGAGACTGTTTAGAGAGGCTTTGGAGAATACAGATGACGACATTTTACTAAACGGCGAACTGATTAATAACATAAGGTACGCTCATGACACAGTCCTAATTGCAGACACAGTTTAGGGGCTCCAGAGGCTAATAGACAGAGTAGCAGAAGTTTGAGAAACATAAAACATGCGCCTAAACACAAATAAAACAAAGGTTATGATAATAAGCAAACGGCTCCCAACTGGAAACGGTAACATCGATCAACTACCTGGACACATTTCTTAACAACAAATGGGAACAAATAAATGAAATTAAGATCCGAATTGAGGAGAGTAGAACAGCTTTTAATCGCATGGAAAGCGTGCTGAGCAATTTAAATATAGGCTTGCACCTCAGAATCAGAGTTCTTAGAAGCTACGTTTTCTCAATACTACCATATGTGGTGGAAGCTTGGACTCTGACCGACGCTGGAAGTATTTGAGGTATGGTGCTACAGACGCATGCTTAGAATATTATGGATTTACCGCGTAACCAACGAAGCCGTCCTACAGCGTATGAGAAAACAAAAAGAGGTTTTAAACGTAATCAAAGAACGCAAACTTTCATACTTCGGACATGTTATCCGAAACCAGAAATATAGCCTAAAGAGGTCCTGGAAGACGACGAATATCGTGGCTGCGAAATCTAAGACAATGAACAGGAATGACATCTATGGATCTATTTCGGGCTGCAGCAAATAAAATCAGATGGGCCATAGTAATCGCCAACGTCCACTGAGAATAAGGCACAAGAAGAAGAAGAAGACAGCTGCAAACAAATTCAATACCGGCGAACATGCACGTGTGTAAGAAACAATTCGTTCGCGAGATGAGTGGGCACAAAGACCGAATGCCGAACGAATTCGGACGAATGAATTCGCTCGAATTTTTTCGACTTCGTTCACTGTATGAATACGCACCTTTACGTGCTTATTTTGAAATTGTGTTAATTATGTAAGTGAATAATATTAAACATTATGTTTTCTTTTGTAGGATCAATAAAAAAGTCGGTTTTTCGTGAGTGACGGTTTGAGAATTATGTCTAGCAGTTAGAAGATGCTTCTCACCGTAGTATCGGTAAGTTTTTATTAATTACCAATTAAAATTTTATAATTTTCTTTAATTTATATTAATATATAATTGTATATAATTGTTTATTGAATTTGGTCTTTTTTTAATTGTCAGTTGTTACGAAATACAAAGTAAAATAATATAATAATTTATGTTGTTAATGTGTGTACTCTAAAAATACTAATAGCTAATAGCATTATGTATTTTTCTTTTCAGAAACGTTATCGTGACTTGATTTTCGGGATTGATGGTGTGAGAAGTTATGTTCAGGAGGTAGAAGATGCTTCTCACCGTGTTTTTGGTAAGTTCTCTATTATCGATTATTTTTTAAAACAATTTTTATTTTAATTAAAACACAGGTATGTTTTTAATTGTCATTTTGATTTTTAAAATGACCATCCGAAAAGGAGGTACACAGACTGCACATATAAATCCTTTTTGCCAATTTTTTATTTCAAATAAATTTTTCCTAGAAGTTATATTCCATTCGCACTGTAAAATTGTAAAAAAATATTGGGCCCAGAGAAAAATAAAACAATTTCAAGTAGGGCTTAATGTGTTGAGTAGGCCATCGTTTTTTAAAATGTGTTTTTACTTTCGGTCGAATTATTTTTTTTTAAATAACAAACTATTTTTTTAAACTAATTTAAAATAAATACTTTATGTGACAGTTTTATTATTCTTCTTCTTCTTTTTTCTAATATGGATACTATTAGTAGGCTACTGCCTGTTCATTGCCAACTCGTCCTCCCCGGAGGATGAGGTCCAGCATTCTGTACAGCGCTTTGGTGGTCTTCCACTGTCTTTCCTACTGGATTATTCATTTTTGCGTTTTTGACGAGTCTGTTGTCCTCCATTCTTTTTATATGTTTGTTCCAGAATCGTCTTCTCTGTCTCACCCATCTTCTTATGTCCTGTATTCCGCATTGTATTCTGATATCCTCATTTCGTACTCTATCGTATAGAGTTTTGCCTTGTATACTTCTTATGGTCTTCATTTCAGCTGTTCTCATCATTTGTAGAGTTCTGTTTGTATACGGTCTTGTTTCTGATGCGTATGTTATTATAGGTCTTACTGCCCTTTTATATATCTTGACTTCGCTTTCCTTATTTAGGTATTTGTTCTTCCAGACAATTTTTCTCAAACATCCATGGCTCGTTATATCTGCTCCCAAATATTTGAAATGGTTTACTGGTTCGACGATTTTGGAGTCGATTTCCAGCTTACACCTTATCGGTTTCTTTGATTTTATTAAACATTTAGTCTTCTCGGTGTTGATGAGCATGTTAGTTCTTTTGCTTTGGTGTTAAAATAATGGAGAGTAGTCTTTGGAGATTATCTTCAGATTCTGTAATAAGAACCGCGTCGTCAGCGTAGCATAAAGCATGGAAAAAAGTATTTCCCATTTTGTATCCAGCCGTTCTGGGTAGATTTTCTATTATTTTATCCATTATCACATTAAATATGAAGGGGCTGAGTGAGTCTCCCTGTCTAATTCCTTTTATTATTAAGGTTTATATTCTTAGTTAGGTATTTTGTTTAATAGGTGTTAAAATATTTATCAATTTTTTTTTCAGAATCATCGCCGTCTTCAATTCATTAGCGTTACTATAAAAAATTGGAAATCGTTACCACCGCTATTAAAATGAGAATTTTAAGAACAATAAATTCAAAAATTTTATTAACTTTGATATCGTTTCGTGATAAAGACATTGTTGTGAGTGATAGATCGAGAAAAGTATGGAGTATCGAGGCCTAGATGAGATACATGCCGGTCACGAACGTAAATTAGGTGAGTATTTTAAATTTACATTTTATATAAATTATTTTTTGTTTTATAAACAAGTAGGCGTAAATTAAAAATTTACTTTTCAAAAGAGTTTTCGAGCCTTACCTTCAAAACTTCTAGCACCTGTTTACTCCAAAATAACATTTGGTTTTTCGTTTTTATAATGATCATTATGGTTATCCAATTGTTACATTTCACTGGAAATTATTTTTTACTTGCGTGGATGGGAAAAAAGTTATACGAACATATAGCCACGCCTTTTTCCCGTAGGAGTAGGCAGAGACCACTTGCTACGGTTCTTACACACATCTTTTGCTTCCTCTACTTTCATCAGTGCTCTCATACATGCTCGTCGGTTGTTGGTATTCTTGACCTGGCCTTTCTTCAAAACAATGTTGGTCTGATCGAGATATGTTCGTCGAGGTCGACCTCTACCGACTTCCGTCCATTCACACTCGCCTTATAAATTTGTTTCGTCAATCTTCCTTCATCCATCCTTTCTACGTGTCAAACCATCTAAGCATTTCTTTATCTATCTTTGTAACCACATCTTCTTTTACACCACAGCGTTCTCTTATCTCACTATTTTTTACTTTTTACAACCGAGTCACTCCGGCTATTCTTCTCAGACTACTCATCTCCGCAGCATTAATCATTTCCATCTCTCGTAAACTTTGAACTCAAGTACACAAATTCATTTACTTGTTCCACTCTTTCTCCCTGAATCAAAACTTCACAGTTTGTCATGCTTTCTTCTCTTTCAAAAACCATTACTTTCGTTTTGCTTGTATTTATTTTCATCCCTTTGATTTTCAGGGCATCATGCATAACATTAACCATCGCCTGCAACTCCTCTTCACATGCATTTGACGATCAAATTATTTATTTTTAATCCATTCGCACTCTCTTTTAAATCTTTTAAACAATCGTCTATGCATAAGTTAAACAGCCATGGCGAAGCCACACATCCCTGCTTCACACCTTTTTCGATGCTAAACCAGTCCGTGCAAGCTCCGTTTATCCTGAATGTGGAATCCTCGTAAAGTGATTTCAGTGCTCGTATTAAACTACCGCTAACCCCATACATAGACAATGTCGACACAATTCACTCCTCGCCACTCTGTCATAGGCCTTTTCCAAGTCTATAAAAGCGCAATAGACCTTCTGACTTCTAGCCAAAAATAGACATTCATACATCTCCTTCCTCTTCTAAATCTTGCTTACACATCTCATGTTATCCTTGCAGTTTCATTCGTTACTCTTTTAATCAATATATTTGCATAAAAAGTTGTAAACAACAATAAAAAATAATTTTTAATTTTTTATTTTATTTATTTTAATAAGTTTAGTACCTAAGTAAAGGGTTTCCCTATAAGTACGTAATATTTTTAAAAAATCAGTGCAGTACTATATAAAACGGTAGAAATGTCACTAGTAATCATTTTTCTTTAGTATATTTTGACAATTCATCAACGTTTGGAAATTATAGAACATTTTTATAAAAATAACCGTTCTTTTGTTCAAACTCAGTGCGATCTTCGTAAAGATTATGGTCCATCTAATCGCCCTTTACGTTGAAAAATTTTAAACAAAATTCACGATACCAGAACATCAATAAGACTACACGTAAAGCAAGAAATCAAAAGAAATTGAAAGCTGTTTAATTCAATCGTATTAATCGACGTTCTGAAGAACTTAGCATTTCAAAAATGGCAACTTGGTATATTTTGAGAAAAGATTTGAATTTACATCCCGATAAGATTGTGTTGACTCAAGAACTAAAGCCACGTGACCATCATAAGCGTCGTGTGTTTGCTGATTGGGCTCTATAGAGCAACTTGAACTTGATCCTGATATTTTCAAAAAAATCATCTCTAAACTGCTTTGTAAAAGACAAAATTGTCGTTTTTGGTGTGAAAATAACCCACAACAGATTCGTGGGAAACCTTTGCATCTAGAAAAAGTGAGTGGTGTGGTTTATGGCATTTATAGCATCATTATCATTATTATTTTGAAGATGCAAATGGACAAGCAGTAACAGTGAATGTGATTGCTATAATAAATTAATTGTACTTAATAATTGCAATGAAAGTGAAATTACTACGACAGAAATTTTGGAAGCGTTGAACAGTATGAAATTGGGTACAGCTGCTGGGTACGACAGGATAACAGTTGAAATGCTGAAGGCTGGACAAAACGTGGTAGCTAGTCTACTGGACCGGCTTTTTAACCTTTGTTAGGGAAGTGGTAGTGTACCAGACGACTGGTGCAAGGCCGTTATCGTGCCGCTTTACAAGTGAAAAGGTTCGCAGCAGGACTGTAAGAACTACCTAGGTATTAGTTTACTCAGCATAGTCGGCAAACTGTATGCAAAGATATTGATCAAAACAGTAACGAATGAAACTGAGAAGATGATATGGGATGTGCAAGCAGGATTTAGAAGAGGAAGGAGATGTATGGATCAGGTCTTTTCCTTACGAGGTATAGTCGAAAAATTCTTGGCTAGAAGTCAGAAGGTCTATTGCGCTTTTATAGACTTGGAAAAGGCCTATGACAGAGTGGTGAGGAGTGAATTGTGGTCTACATTATCTATGTATGGGGTGAGTGGTAGTTTAATACGAGCACTGAAATCACTTTACGAGGATTCCACTGCTTGTGTCAGGATAAACGGAGCTTGCACGGACTGGTTTAACATCGAAAAAGGTGTGAGACAGGGATGTGTGGCTTCGCCATGGCTGTTTAACTTCTACATAGACAATTGTTTAAAAGATCTGAAAGAGAGTGCGTATGGATTAAAAATCAATGATTTGATCGTCAAATGCCTTCTTTACGCCGATGATCAAGTCATATTAGCGTTATCTGAAGAGGAGTTGCAGGCGATGGTTAATGTTATGCATGATTCCCTAAAAATCAAAGGGATAAAAATAAATGTGAGCAAAACGAAAGTAAGGGTTTTTGAAAGAGAAGAAAGCATGACAAACTGTGGGGTTTCGATTGAGGAAGAAAGAGTGGAACAAGTTAATGTATTTGTGTACTTGGGTTCAAAATTTACTAGAGATGAAAAGTATAACAGTGACATTAAGCGAAGGGTGTTGGCAGGAAAACAAATGAATGGGGCACTGCATAGCTTTATGAATAGCCAGAAAGTGTCAAAAAAGGCACGTCTGGCGGTGCATAGAGGTGTGTTGGTTCCTACACTTATGTATGGTAGTGAATGTTGGGTTTGGCAGAAGAAGCATGAAAATAGGATTAATGCTGCGGAGATGAGTAGTCTGAGAAGTATAGCCGAAGTAACTCGGTTGGATAAAGTTAAGAATAGTGAGATAAGAAAACGCTGTGGTGTAAAAGAAGATGTGGTCACAAAGATAGATAAAGGAATGCTTAGATGGTTTGGACACGTAGAAAGGATGGATGAAGGAAGATTGGCGAAACAAATTTATAAGGCGAGTGTGAATGGGCAAATCGGTAGAGGTCGACCTCGGAGAACATATCTCGATCTGATCAACATTGTTTTGAAAAAAGGCCAGGTCAAGAGTACCAACAACCGAAGAGCATGTATGAGAGCACTGATGAAAGTAGAGGAAGCAAAAGATGTGTGTACGAACCGTAGCAAGTGGAAGGAAGTGGTTTCTGCCTACCCCTATGGAAAACTCCACTCTATGTATGTATGTATAATAAATTTTTATGGACATTGGTTAAATTAAAAGTTAGAAAAAACTTTAACTACTTTAAAAGTGAATTAGCTTCCATCAAAATTAAAATTATTCTTAAGACAAAATTGTTATGTTGAAAAAAATAAATTATTGTGTAAATAATTCACTAGTAGCGAAATTAATGGTGTAAGTGCGACACTAGTAGCGTGTGTTGCCTCTTCTACTTCGAATCACAGTATTTATGCGTCTTATTTTTCTTCACGTGCCGTTTCCTCTTAGAAGGTTGGCTATCATCATGGCGATTCTTGCTTTGGATGCGGCTGCTCGGAACAATTCTATTGAAGTACAGTGATACCACTCTCTCAAGTTCTTCAGCCATGAAGTGCGTCTTCTTCCCACACTTCGTTTACCCTGTATTATTCGTTGTATTATTAGCAGTAGTATATGGTACCTTTCTCCGCGCATATCGTGACCCAGATAAGCAAGTTTTCCTACTTTTACCGTGTTCACTATTTCTGCCTCTTTACCTACTCGCCTCAATATTTTTGCGTTTGTTACCCGTTCTGTTTAAGAAACCCTGAGTATCCTTGTGTAGACCCACATTTCGAAAGCTTAGAGTCTATTAAGTCATCTTTGTTCGTTGTAATAAACATAACATTTTGCTAGTCTGATCTTAAGTTTGACACTCAGGTCTCTAGTGCAGAATATGTTTCTCATGTTTGTAAACGCAGCTCTAGCCTGACCTATTCTGCATCTTATTTCTCGCGAGTGTCCTCCAGTCTCGTTCAACATAGTACCCAGGTATTTGTACTCTCTCACTCTCTCAACCTCCTCATTGCGAATATAAAGGCTCCCTGGACATGTGCTTTGCTGATGATCATGTGATTTGTTTTCTTGATATTAAGTGTAAGACCGGCTTTCTCACTGTTGTTGACGATGATTTTATCCATCATTCTTTGTAGGTCCGCGCTACTCTGGGCTATAACCAGGGTATCGTCGGCAAAACGGATATTGTTTATGAGTTCGCCGTTTACCCTTATTCCCGCTGTTTCTTCAGTTATAGCCTCTTGCATGATTTTCTCCGAGTAGAGATTAAAGAGTAAAGGAGAGAGAACACATCCCTGTCTTACTCCTCTTTCAATTTTTATTTCGTTTGACATCTCGCTCTCTCTAAACACAGCTCTTTGATTGTAATATAGATTGCTAATTATTCGCATGTCGTTGAAGTCTATATGCTTCTCACTTAGTTTTTTCATGAGTATGTCGTGTTTATTTCATGTAACTTTGAGTTATTTGCATTTTAAACATTCAATGAATTTTGTTTATCATGAAATGAATTTATTCCTTTAAATTACTACTATGCGGGGTAACAACAGTAAAGACAACAAATAACAATCAGTAACAGTAATACAGGAAAAATTTAAAGTAAATGCTCAAAATGCCCGCCTTCCACTTCAATACACTTTGTAAGGCGTCTCCTTAAAGATCTTTTAATATTAAATAATATTTGTCGATTATTTTTAATAATATTAGCAGCTTCTTGAATTTTCTGTCGTAATTCTTCGATGGAATTAATTGTATCTTTGTAAACAATGTCCTTCATTTGTGACCATATTGAGAAGTCTAAAGGGTTTAAATCTGGACTTCTGGGTAGCCAAACAAATTCACTGCCACGCCCAATCCACCGGTGAGGAAAATGTTCTTTCAGGTATTGCCGTACTGTCAGAGAAAAATGTGGCGGCGCCCCGTCTTGCATAAATCACATGTTCCGCCTTGTGGCAAGTGGTACATCTTCTAGTAGTGTGTTTAACTGTTGTTCAAGGAAGTTTAAATAGAGAGGCCCGTTCAGATTAGAAGGAAGTTCAAAAGGACCAATAAAAAAACCAGATATATCACACCAAACATTTACCTTGAATTCATGCTGAAAATATCGTTCCTTTAGAGCATGTGGATTTTTGGAGTCCCATAAATGATTGTTTTTCCAATTAAAAACACCTCGTCTAGTAAACATCGCCTCATCGGTGAAAAGAAAGTAAATAAGAATATCCTGGTTTTCGTTTTGTTTATCTAGCATAAATTGAGCAAACTGTAGGCGAACTGGTAAATCTTGAGGTAGCAAATTTTGGACAGGAGTATAGTGATATGGACGGATATTCTCTTTCTTTAAAATTCTCCAGATAGACGATTGGCTTATTCCTGTTGCCGCACCTAACCGACGAGTACTGAGATCTGGATTTTCCGAAATACGAACTAAAACCTCTTCTTCATCATCGACGTTGATATTTTTTGGAGCACCATTTAAGCTTTTAGGACGAAAACACCCTGTTTCACCTAGGCGGGTATAAATACTTCTGAACATTTTGTGATTGGGTTGTCTTAGATTTGGGTATGATTCTAAATACCTTCTGGCTACACCAAGTCCACTATAATTTGAATGAGCAAAAACACAAATCATATCACGCATTTCACTGTTGGAAAATTCATTATGTCGTGGTATTTTCTTATTTTACTACAAATAATATAGGTACTCTTACTTAGTGACAGTAAAATTTTCATATATTTCTTTACACGAAAAACTGATAAGTTCTGACACAAGCCTACTTGAAAAAAGTCAATGTAATAACGGTGGCTTAGGAGTCTTTGCGCTGAATGTTTAAAATGCAAATAACTTAAAAACTGATAGAGTTACATGAAATAAACATGAGAATCTTTTTTATTCAAAATTGAACTGGCTTTTAGATTTTCGAGTCATTTTAGCCATAACTCGTTAGACAAAAAAGATATGTTGTAATTTACCTAAATAACAGGGTGTAACTAACGCCCTGTATGAATAGTGCTAAATTCAGCTTAAAATTCGTAATTTTCATGCCAAAAAACATAAAGTTGCCAATTTTCAAGACAATGCTGCCTAAAATCACAAAATTATTAAGAAATTTGAAATTAAAATTCCAACTTTAAATACCCTGTATCTCGTAAACAACATTTGTATAAGACATGCTAAGCTCAATCGCCATATTTTGGTGTGTAGTATCTCCAGTTCAGAGATTGCCCATTCTTAATGAATCACCCTGTATAAACGAATTGTTTTAATAGTCATTAACAACGAGAGAAAATATTCTTAGTCTACTATTCAAATAATCGATAAACGGAATTAAAGATAAATGAATCTTTTGGATAATTAATTAATTAATTAATTTTGTTTAGATTTTTTGTGGCCAAAATTGTATGAAATTGATTTGAAAGGCATGTTTTTCCAACAAGATGGTGCTTTGTTGTTTTGCCAATGTCACTATGGAGTTATTGGCAGAAAAGTTTGGGGAGTCTGTAATCTCCAAAAATTGAACTGTTAATTGTTAAAGAAGTTCTTATAAAAATTTTGAGTTATTTTTTGTGGGGATATTATAAGTAATTCGTTGGTATATGACAACAAACCTGGAACTAGAGACGCTTTGAAATTGAACATCGAACGCTGTATGAATGAAATTACACCTGATTGCAAAAAGTCACCGAAAATTGGGCTCATTAAATTCTATTCTGCAAACGAAGCCGTGGTGACATTTAAATGATGTGTTATTCAAAACAAAATTGACAAAGTTGTACTTAAATAACATCACAAATATTTTATATTTCATTTAATTTCAAAAATATATCGTCCTTATTGGGAAACCAATTATTATGTTTAGGAATGTAACGATTTATTATTTTTTCAGGAACGTTGCGACGGTCGGTGAGTTTTTAATAATTCTTTTCCACAATGTTCGGTATTATTGCAATGTCTCCTTTATTTAAACCGTTTTCAGGACCGATTCGAAACTCCCTCGAATCATATTTTAGTAAGTTGTGTTGTTCTCTTAAACTTAATTCTGACGATCATTACAGGTTTCTTTCCACGAAGTCAGAAACGGTCGGTATATTCAAATAAACGCTTTTTAAATTGCTGTTTACAATGCGGACTAACATGAACTATTTCTGACTGCTGTGGGAACAAACATTGGATACAACATTACGGTACTTAAAATCAATTTTTAAATTGGCACATTAAAAAAATACAAAACATTTTTGTGTCAATAAATTATTGGTAAATTCAAATTAAATGTTTTTCATTCAATATAGGTTTTTTTTAAACTTTGCTAGTATTCAAAGCCTAATAAAAAGTCAATTTTAACTATTTTAAAATTAATCATTTCAATTACAATGGTTTTTAAAAAAATATTAAGGTTGCTAGTCTCAAATTTTTTTAATTTAACTTCTTTAGTATTAAAAATCATTTTTAAAATTAATTTGTAACTATTTGACACTTAACTCGTACGGCATCAAAAATACTGTTAATAGCAGTAACTAAAAATAAATAAATCAAAAATAATCTAAAAATAACTACAAGAAGCAATAACTCTTGTAGAAAATTGGTACAAACAGCTAGGGTTGCTTGATTGCCACTCAGACATAGGGCACAAAAAACAAAAGCTAGATTCAAGATCGAAATTTCGACGAATAAACGCCAAAATTAAACAGATAAGTAAGATGAGAGGGAGAGGCAGTAAGTTCTGTCTGTCATTAGTTTAAAGTCATCAGTATTGATTTAAAACCTTTTTTACACAAATTGTAACTAAAAGTTAATGCAGAAACTAGATCTTAGATCTGAGTATCCACGAATAAACGCAAAAACTACAAAGATGCCGCTAGGAAAGGACATCTGATAAAAACACCAGGTTTGATACAAACAAAAGGTCATAAACTCATAATCCACCAAAATAGCAGTAGTGTTTCTCTAAACGTCAAAGCTAGAGAGGGTAAGTGAATAAAATTCGTTAGTTTAAAGTCATCAGTATTGATTTAAAACCTTTTTTACACAAATTGTAACTGAACGGTAATGCAGAAACTAGATCTAAAATCTAAATATGGACGAATAAACACAAATTCACAAATTCTAACTAAACGTTAATGCTGTCACATTGTTTATTTTAAAATGTTAATATGTTTTATTCTGTGAAAACATAATAAGTGATGTTCATAATGTAACAAAAATTTATGTTTTAGGTATTTGTCACATTGTAGGAATACTTATTATAAAATGTTAAATGTTATATTCATAACATAACATAATAAGTATTCATAATGTAATAAAACTTTATGTTTAAGTACCTATCTGTCACATTGTTTATTATAAAATGTTAATATGTTTTATTATTATTTATTATTATTAAATAATTGAAGCAACGATAGTGGCAGATAGTTGCAACAATGCAATCAAACTCATTTAAATTTCTATACATAAATCAGAAAATCATTTGATCTTTTGCCGGGTTTCGCATCTGTGTGTAAAATAATTGGTGGTTTTAATATTAATTATACTCTGTTTAACTAACTTAACCAAATATTTGGTACATATTTTTTTACACTGCATAAAATTTTTTGTTTTGAACGTTTTGTTATTTTTCCAGCAACGTTGCGACGGTCGCTAACTTTTAAAAAAAAAATTTAAATTATTTGGCTACATTTTAAAATGTATGTAAAATAGAAACTACGCTTATTTGAGGTTAGCGTAGTGTATTAATGCAATGTCGCCCTTATTTAAACCGTTTTTGAAAATTATATTAGGAAGTGAAAAATTAGTTTGTGTTGTATTCTTGAAATAAATTGTATTGTTACGGTACGTTTATATTTAAAATAGGCAGAGAAGGATAAGCCTCCTGTATAATTTTAAAGAAATATAATATTTTTATTTATTTTCTAGAAAGTAATTTATTTTTATTTACTATTTATTAAGAATATATTTTTTTATTTTAAGTGGGATAATATGGCTACTGGCGAACAACCCACAACAAAAAAAGTAACGCGCCGCTGCATTACCTCAAGGGTGGTGGGGAAATGTGCTAATTGTACTCACAATCTTAATTTCAAGTTAAGTTAAATATACATTTTTAAGCCTTCTCTGTTGAAAATACCAGGAGCCACCACTGCAATGAAATAGTGTATTTCATTAGGAGTCGAGAAAATAGGCTTTTTCCGTGCGCGACAAGTTTCCGTGGGAGGCGCAGCCGAAAAAAATCAAAAAATTGTCAAAAAACAGGCGTTATTTACCCCGTTGCTTAGAAAATAAACAGAAAAATTTGCGGTTTCTAGAGAACTGTCAATAACATGTTATTTTATTTTGACATGCAGGTAGGCAGCTGATGACACTAGTGTGCCGTAAAATTTTCCATGCGGGCTCACCGAAAAAGTCCACGAGATTTCACCCAGCCAAAAAGCGTCTAATGCGCACAGCACACGGCTGCTGCGCGTGCGCCATTCATGAGCATGTTGGTGACGTGAGCATGTCGGTGACGCGAACCCATAAGATTTTCTCCTACCAAAAAGTGCGCAACGCGGCTAAAGAAGTTTTTACTTCAAAAATCGAAATGATAATAAAAATAGGTAGCAATTTATTATCATTTCGATTTTTTTAGATATAGTTTGCCGAAGTAGTTTTTTAGTCACGTTAAAATTAAATTATTTTTCATTTAGTTTTTTGTTCAAAAATATTACACCTCTGCTAATATTTGGTAATTGGGAGTTATAGTAAGTTTTATCCAGATTTTTTTTTACCTTATAATTTAACAATTTTTACTAGTTTGGGAATATTGTGTGACAAGTGTAAGGGAAATGATGCACAATTGGAATTACGTGTATTTATCGAAATGAAAGAAAAACTTGGCAAGAGAGGCGATGTGCGTCAGTGTTGAAGTTCGTCGATAGACTGTTGGAGTAAGTTGAGAGACTGTCGAAGTTTGTTGCGAGGCTGGTGGAAACTGGCTGACTGACTGAAGACTAATGAATTTGTGTGCCTCTCTCTGTTCTTTTTATCTAATTTCTCCCACGTCGGTCAGTTTTATGACAGCCTGTCGATGATACATAACTTGGCGGAAAGGCCTTTTTAGAATCATACCGATTTACCTTATTACTGTGATTGTACATGAGTAGCTGAAGAGGAAAGAAGATTCTGGTCATAAAAAGTAGGATCGTATACGTGCGTTATTGCAAAGGAGCAGAACTTAGGGTCGTAAAGATTAGGGTCGTATACGTGCTTTCTTGAAAAGGATACGACTTAAGATCAAAAAGGTTTTTAGTAAAATTAGTCGATGGAATTTTAAGGAATTCAACAATGGGAAATTCACGTTTCATCCTCTATGAATAAACTGTGTGTATGGCCGCTTCACTAGAAAAAGTTGTACAGAGTGGTCAACCAAAAACGAAACAGAGCCATTTGCAGGAACCTCGTCAACATTTTAGAAATACGCTCAGACCTGTCGATTTTTGATTAAAGGAGGACACTCTTTTCTGGTATTTTTGACTCCACTATTTTTACCCCAAGCGAGGGTAAGAATTACCCCAAAATTTTTAAATGGTATTGGGGGTGGAATAAGATGTCTTTTGAAAGCTCTGACAATTCTCTTTACAATAGTCTTTAATATTTAAATTTTCTTCCAATATTTTAAAAAAAATTACCGCCCGCTTCCTTGGTTAGGGTTAGGTTAGGTATCATGTGAGTGGGCCGTGGTCGCCCCTACACCGCGACCCTTAGTAGGTCTATTGTGGCTCACCCCTAGAGGTCACAGTTCACCGCCCAATCCAGCCCTTCTCACGAAGTTCCTGGTTGTATAGGGTGAGATTTTTTTAAAATCGGTAGGTTCTAGGTTGGTGTATCCAAATATGTTGAACCTTATTCTTCTTAGGCCGGGGCATGAACATAGTATATGTTGCAGTTTCGTCTTCCACGCAGCAGAACCGACGGTCCGTTTGTTGGTTCAGATCCATCTTTCTGAGGTGGTATCATAGACGACAGTGTCCTGTAAGCAGTCCTGTTAGAATACGCAGGTCATTTCTGCTCCATTCTAGGATCTGCTTAGTTGTGTTTCTCGAGGGTTGAAACGGTAAAAACGCCTGGGTTAACCCTGGTATGTCGGACCAGTACGTGAGTATTTTCCTCTCCGCCCAGTCCGAAATAATTGTTTTGGTGGCACTTGTGGTGACTCGAAAAACCGGTTCTGGTCCAGTGAACGCAGATTCGGCCCCCTGTTTTGCAAGGGTGTCGGCTTTTTCGTTTCCTTCCACCCCCTGGTGCCCAGGTACCCACAGTAGGGTCACCCTGTTGTTCGCACCAAGGTACTCTAAGGATTCGATGCAATTCCATACAAGTTTAGAATTTATCTTGTTGGAGCTCAGTGCTTTTAAAGCAGCCTTGTTTCCTGGTGTAGGCCGTTTTGTCGGCGCTTTACCATGAAGGGTTTTTTTCCCTTTTCCGGCTTTTTTGCTGGTTTTGGCCGGCCTCTTCAGTCCCGCTGTAGCCGCCGAGGTAGATTTACCTACCTCTTTGGTTCTAACGGTTAACCCCGAAGACTCCGGAATTTCCACCGATGTCGGATCTTTCTTGGCTTCCTTGGACCGGAATTGCACCTGTCCAAAGCCAAAGTATGGGCGGAACTTTAGCCGCTCCAAATCTTTAATGGATCATCCATTGAGAACGTCCACATTTGACTAGGTCCTGCATTTTCCCTGTGTAGAATAGTCCACTTCTGGGTATGCAGGGTACGGTTTATCTTCTGCAAACGGTTGGTTACCTGTTCTCCTGCCAGTCTGGGTAGTCCCTCATCGTCTGGGATGAAAGCCACACAGTTGTGGGGTTTCGGTATGTCTTCTTTCTGAACCAACTTCAGTTGGGCGTTTTCCTAGGGTTAAAGGGAGTATATCACTTCCTCCATCCACTGGACCGTGTCATAGTCTCTCATCGTCTGGGATGAAAGCCACACAGATGTGGGGTTTCGGTATGTCTTCTTTCTGAACCAACTTCAGTTGGGCGTTTTCCTAGGGTTAAAGGGAGTATATCACTTCCTCCATCCACTGGACCGTGTCAGCATCCTTACAGGACAGAAGGAGGATTCCAGGTCGAATGGTGCAACTCTGGAATCGCACTGGTGGACCATCGTCCGGTAGTTTATCTACAGTGTCCATGATGGATCGCTGTAGCAGCCGTAGCTGTTCGTTTGACAGCTGAGCAAATGGGTGTTCTAGGTGGATTATGCCCATCTTGATGCCCTGAGCTACAGCTGCAAAGGAGCGTTTTTGCTTGTTTGGGTCCTCCATAGTGCGTGGCATTTTCGCCGCCATTTCTGGAGTGCTACCATCCGAGCGTATTCGCTTGCTGGTGAGAGCTGGGGGGGACTGATCCCCGCTTCTTTTCTCATCACGCTCTTTTAGTATTTGATTTAAGGCGGTTTCGTAAGGTACCCCGCTCTTGATCAATCGGCTAAGACGTTTTCTCGTCGCGCCGGCAAGTTTGACATTCTTGTCCAGGTTTATGCTGGCCGTTAGCGTAGCCTCGCCCCCTGTTGTCAGGTCCTTTTTCTCGGGAGTGGGGGATTTTAAAAGTACCCCCTCAGCTTCCTGCGAGATTTGGTTGCTAGGAGGGTCTGTAGTAGACACCTCCATTTGCATTTGTTCGTCTGCGAGAAGATTGCCTTCGTCGCAGATGATTGTTTTAATGTTTTTTAGTTTTTGGTTACTCATATAGTTCCTACGAGTAGCTAGAGAAAAATGGTCGACTACGGCAGAGCTCTGCATTACCACAGCAAGGCAAAAATACTACCGGGAGGTTGCCTGGTATCCCAGAGGCTCCGTTTGCGATATCTGTTTGGGGCAGGCACAGATATCATACATATAGTTACGCCCCTTGGCACGGGTCGCATGACACCTTGAGCCCGCTTCCATACAATAATAAAGATTTTGTTTGAAACGTTTACGCACATTCCGAAGAATTTCCGATCTAAATACTGACGAACAATCGCCGCATAATGCGGAGGAGCACCGTCTTGTTGAAAATAAAAATGATCTTCGTCATACTGTGGATTATTTTCATATAGTATTTTGCATTATGCGGTGATTGTTCGTCAGTATTTAGACCAACGTTTTCCACGGCATTGGATTGGGAGAAGAGGCAGCACTGAATAGCCTCCACGATCGCTAGATTTATCGCCCCTCGATTTCTCAATGTCTTCTGATGTTAGCACTTTTATGTACCTACTTCATGAAATGTCCAGCATAAAAAATATGCAACAAAAATTTCTTGTTAAAACTACAAATTTTTGGTACTGAAATGCACTTAAATACTGTAGTGGATGTAAGTTTTCAAAATACTGCTAGTATCTTGTCCTTGATCAGTTTACTATCAACAAAAATGCAAATATGTTATTGGTAAATAATCTGCACATAAAACGTTATTGGCGTATTACGTGTTGCCTATATTACAGTAGGCTAGTTCTTAAAAAATTATCTATACACATGAAACAACATTATAAATATGTTGTTACTTTTAAGGCTCGTTATAGAACTTGCAAGAAAAGGTTCAGAAACTCGCACAAACCAAGGGCAGATGCTGGGGGTACCGAAGCGTACAGTAAGAGTGTCTGTAAAAGTGGATTGGGGAAAAACACAACTTCTGGGAAATCATCCCAGAAAACAAACATGGTAGGTTACTTATCTCTGCCACTGTTAATGTACTGCAACTTTTGTTATAGCAAACATTTACGCCAGAAAAAATAGAGGTGTGTGATAAGTTTACCGTTACTAATAACTGCTATTACTGATTACCACATCCACTTAAATCTTGCTAACAGCAATAGAAATAAAATGTTTGTTTTTTGCGAGAGACCGCTTGAAACAGCAGGAGTATCTTTATCATTAATTAACTGCTATTCCAAACTTCTCAACCTTCGTCTTGGTTGAATAGTTACAAAATCTTCTTTTTCGTTCCACACCGCACGTAACACAATTGACACTGACTTTTAGTTCTATGTTCAAAAAGATTCAGTTTTGATAGGTTTTTATTTATTTAATTTTTTTTAATCCTTCCAAATCGGTAACTTTAGTAAATCAGTAAATCAGATGACAAAAATTGCTGTAGATTGGATGATATTTATTGTGGATACTATAATTCTACTTTTGGCATCATAAGTCGGATAAAAAATAGGTATTTGGTGGCTAAATATAATATTTTGCATTGTATCCTGCTTTAAAAAAAAAGGTGTGTATGTTGTTGATTTTGTACATATTTATGAAATAATTTTTAAAATTGTTGTTTTAAACAAGTAATCAGTTTGACAAAATTGGTTGTGTAATATTTTTAGCAAATATTTGTTTACATTGCTATTAATATAATGACCATAAATTTTTATTGTGCATTAAAACATTGGCTAAGTTTATTGTTGCTCACAAATTTTGAAAATTCTGTTCTCACTTCTCTGTAATATTACATCTAGAAGAGGATAGAAAATGATATTGTATGATCAATGACCTAGGTCTCACTTAAAACCTCTCTTAAAGTAGATTTTTGGATCTCTATTGTAGAATGTTAATGAAAGTATTAACAAATAATAAAAACAAGCATAGTTGGGCTTTATATATTTATAATAAGTTTTTTAATGTTGGATATGATCTATGGTACACAAAACCTATTATTGTCTTTGTTTTGTGTTTGTAGGAACAGTTAATTAAATGTTTTGAAGAGAAATTTACCACTTTGAAGTAAATACCCAATTGACAAATGCTTAGCAATGAATTAAGTAAAAATAGTAATAACTAGGTATTAATAGGATAGCATGCCACTATGAAGTTGCAAAGCTGTTGTTGGAAAAAATACTAGGAAGTTTGTCTAGAACTGAGAATACTTAAATGGATATGTCAGATAATTATTCAAAAAAGGTTAGTGAACATATTACTGACTTTCATATTTTCATCATATTGACTTCAATATTTTGTATAAAAATTAAATTATCTTATGGCGTTTCATTAAAACCTTGCTAAAAATGTATTATTACATCTTTATGAATAAATTAATTACATAATTTATTGAAACGATTTAAAGTTGTGTTTTAAGCTACCCAATTTTATTTCATTGCATTAAAGTAGCTAATAATTTTTTGGTTTTTTTAATTATCAGAGATCTTTGGGACTTAAATGGGACGAACTGATGATCACAGAAAAAGCAGCTAATCCATTCTTTTACCGGGATATCAGTTATGTTGGAGACTTCCTGGTTTAAAAGAAATACAATACATTTTAGAATTGCGCTGGTGAGTTTCATTAAATTAAAATATATTCTTTAATTGTACGCTATAAAAACTGTGGATTTAAAATTTTCAACCTTCCGGTAAATTCAGTTTGAAAAACTATTTATTTTTAAAAATATTAATGAAATTTGTATTTATATTTTTAAAACTTTGGTAAAAAACAAAATGTATGTCCTAAGTTAGGGTTATATATTTTTATTTTTCATTTTAAATTGCAACATTTTTAATTAATAAGTATCCTTATTGAATGTTAATAAATGTTAAAGTATTTTAAGAGTATGTGCAACTTTTAGCAAAATCTAACTAATAATTATTATTGGTAAACACCCTAATAGCATTCTATGTCTAAGTTAAGATATGTAATTAATTCATTTTTTATTAACTTAGGAAAGCTGTTTCTTTCGTCTTACCACTCTGCATTTATCAGAGAAAAACTCTGTAAATGCTGAAGTGGCTGAATAGCACAAATTTGTATAAATTATTAAACTCATTACTAGTTTGAAATTTTTTTGCCACTTTTGTGATGTGGATAAATTCGAAAAATCGTCAGTAGGTATAATTTATTTGTGTGTAAAACTCATTTAAAACAACAAATTCTTCATATAG
The DNA here is from genome assembly GCA_950111635.1 of Agelastica alni. NCBI lineage: Eukaryota > Metazoa > Arthropoda > Insecta > Coleoptera > Chrysomelidae > Agelastica > Agelastica alni. Next base: position 21,724,218 of record OX467709.1, on the reverse strand, counting down.
ATCATCCATAAGTTTTGGAGTTTCAAAATTTCAACGGTAAAACAAATTCCAAAAGTTTTATATCTTTTGGTAAACAATAAAATAAAACCTTAAAAATTCCAAATAACGCATTAAACTTAATAGTTGCAACAGTTATAAAGTATAAACGACATTATTATTATTATTAACATTATTATTGGTAGTTTTTAAATGCAATGCGGGCTAAGAAGTGCAAAGATAGATCTGACGAATGATCAATTTAGCCTTCTCGACAGTGTAGGAAACTGCGATCCGGATTCTGAATTTATTTTCAAAAACGGCAAATGGGTTTATATAGAAATTATGAATCTGTGATACCAGTCGATAGCAAGCAACAGCAAACCAGCGTTTACCATGCAGACAAAAGCATTTTACTACTGGTAGGTTTTACTAGCTATCTATGTAGATTTGTCAAACATAACAAATTGTGGGGAAAATAATGGGGAGGGTGTACAAACCACTTTGACACACCCCAAAATAGCTGTTAATTGAGTTGTATATGGTCAAAACAAAAATGTAAAATTTACTGTTCTAAAAATTTAAGACTTGAACTAAGAGGTAGGTCCCATAGTCGTGGTGGAGAAAAATAATCCATTATTTTGGGCTTTACGAATAATTAAGAACGATTTTTATTCTTGTACAGCGTTTTAAACTATTTTGGAAGCTCCCTCCATTTATTTATTTTATTTATTATAAGGATGATTTATTGATTCAACACTTACTAATTATTTTTTGTATGCTTTTGGTCATCCTATTGAAAAGTATTTAATTTTTACTGCACTAAAAGATGAGTCGTCTTGTGTATTTTATTTAAAAAGCAGGAGCGGATCCAACGAAACTCTAACTTTCTCAACATTCTATTTATCATGCATCATTTTTTGTATTAAATTATTATATGACTAAATTTTAAAATAAATGATATGTCGATCTTTCCTGATTTCCTGATTAAATGCAAAAACTTTAATAAAAAAAAATATGACATGTGTTAAAACAAAAAGAACATGAAAGTTACAGGTTGAATTTTAGAAAGTGATAGTCTCATTTTAAGGGTGGGAGTAATCATTCTATTTCTCGAATATTATTTTTTTAATTTTTTTAGTGTACGTATCACAAACTAAAGTACAACAATTGAATGTGGAGGCAGCAAATTAAACAGGGAGATAGCAAATTAAACAGGAAGATAGCAAATTGAACATGGAAGCAGCAAACTAGGTGTGTTAGCTGGTTTTTCCAAAGAGGTTATTGCATATTTCTTCAAAGACGACCCATTATGTACCACTGTTCTTATCAGTATTTAACAGGACGGACCTACCAAAGTATGCAAATGTCAAAACAGTGGTACCTGTGAAGAAATATAGTACACATTAGATGTTTACACAGTCATCAAGGCCAAACTTGTGAAATTCTTTTGAAATATTGTATGATCGGAGAGAGTTGTGGTTGCGTTATTGATATTGGATGACGATGCTACCGGTGTTTTATTTCATCACAAAAATACCTTTGTAAGTAATAATTACTTTTTTTTAAGTAGGTACTAGCTAGTATTTCATTTCAAAAGCATGTTTTTCTTAAACTTGTAGAAAAGTAAGGCCCATTTTTTTTGCATTTCTTTCTCCAGTAAAAAATAATAAAGCATTAAAATTATCATTAAAAAAGCAGCAAATTGAACGTGGTAGCTGGTTTTTTTGGGGAGGTTATTGTTGGGCAGCGTAACAATTTTTCAGTTACCTAGCACCTATAAAACAAAACAAAGTACATGAAACCTACCCAGTAAGGACCACAATTCTTTTTAATGATTTCACAAAAGCAATGACTAAGGTGTAAATAGATGTTGTGTTATTGATCAGGTTTTGAATAGTTGATGGGTAGAATAAAAACAGTTCCACAATTTAGAGCCCACGTTACCAAATGATTGTTTGTAAGTTTGCAAGTGTTAGATGTCTGTTAGTTGGTAGCATCCTCATGCGTAACACCACAACATCATCGGTGATGTGGGACTGCTTGCAAGCCCTTACTGAGTTAGCGACGGTAAACAAAGTCACTTCTTACATGGGTTCCTGGGCACACAGGTAGCCGATGAACTGGCAAAAAACGGAACCCTGGTGGAACCAAGAAGCCATTTGGTCGGATTGCCAATTTCCGAAGCAAAACATTTATTGAAATTAATCCTTGAACAACATATTGCTCAGTGGAATGCAAATACTGGCTGCAGAACATCAAAACAGCTGATAAAAAAACATCTCCAGTAGAGGGCTGACCCGCTCTGGACGATGGATCGGAGATCGGCTAAGCAGCACACTTGGCCTGCTCACAGGACACATCGCACTAAGGGCGCACCTCTTCAAACTTAAGCTGGCGGCCGAGAAAAACTGTCGACTATGCGGAGAAGAGGAGGAGAGCAGTATACATATTCTGTGTCACTGCCCGATGCTAGCGGTGTACAGTGTTGTTGGAGTGAATGATTGTTCCTCTCAGGTGGGTAGCAAAGTTATATGATGAGTAATAGTGGGCCTGTTGACAGAACATTGTCAACTTAGCAAACACCTTTGTAGGTTAGGAGCGGCTGAGGACAGTGAATGCCGTTTCGGTATTGAGGAGAAAGAAACCGTGGAACACGTTCTATGCCACTGCGAGGGACTGGCAACGTCCCGATTCTTGTGTTTAGGCAAAGAAAAACCAGAACCCCACAGCTTCTGGAAGTAGGTAAAACAACTGGTGCTGTAGGAGGAGCCCTAACTACAGGAAGGGCACAATAGACCCTTAAAAAAGCCTCTCATTATGATCTAACATAATCTCTAATATAAAGTGAAAAGTTAAATGTGGCCATTGGACCGTGTCTTAGATGTACTTGTATGGCAGTGTTTTCCATGCAGGTTTTGGAAGTTGTTCTTACTTCATTGTGCCTTAGGTGGGATTTAATAATAATTGCCACACCACTTGGTATCGATTAACTATGTCATTTCTACAGATTGAATAATTGTGAATTACTACATGTTTGTTTTGTTTTAGCCTTGATTTTGAATAAGGGCCAAGTCAATGGTGGCAACCTAATATATTGGTAATGTTACCCATAAGCATGAAGAAGAAGATGATTGTTGATATTTTAAGCAAAATGAACTCATATAGGTGGTCAATAATAAAAAATAAACTTTTTTTATTGAGAAGATGGCAAGAATTGATCTTGGAATGAAACTTAGATCCACGGAAGGTATTACTTTATTGAAAAGGAAGTACTATTGTAAAATATGATTAAACGAATAAAACGTTGGCAGGATCTAGTTTCATTGTTTTGAAAAATTATTTAAAATATATGTGAAACCTCTAACGTCAGATTGTTTGTTATAAATTTTCGACATAAACAAACCAAAATCTATGCCTACTATTGATTCAAGCAAGAAATTTTGTCTTTATCGCACATAATTTGTTCAGGTACAAGAAAGAGTGCATTTCCCAACAGTTTGGTATGTCAAAAAAATTTTCTTGTTAAAACTGCAAATTTTTGGAACTGAAATGCATTTAAATACTGCAGTGGAAGTGAGTTTTCAAAATACTGCTAGTATCTTGTTCTTGATCAGTTTACTATCAACAAAAATACAAATATATTATTGGTAAATAATCTGCACATATGACGTCATTAGTGTATTACGTGTTGCCTATACTACAGTGGGCTAGTACTTAAAAAATTATCTACACATGAAACAACAGTATAAATATGCTGTTACTTAAGGCCCGTTATCGCTTAAGACTCTAATAGTAGAGTGCCCTGCTTCGTGTTAGGTTCTTGTGCGCTGACTTCGGACACCTCTGGACCTCAGGGTGGGGCACGAGAGGCAGCCCAATACACATGAAGTACGTGATGTTTGGTGGCCAGTTGTAACTCTTCAAGCTGCAACGGGGGGGGGGGGGGTAATGGCAATCTTAGTAAAAGGGCAAACCACCCTTTTGGCAAGACCTTCTAGCTTGGGTTCTGTCACGGGAGAGAGCTTGTTGTAATTTGATAATCTTGGCAAACTTGCTAAATGAGAACAAGTCTTTAATCCGATTCTTAAATTATAAAATTATTAAATAATAACGTCGCTCACATTTTTTTTAATAGTAGAATGTTAACTCCTTCAAAATAATTTTGTAAGTATTGTATACCTGTACAAACATTGTTTTTTGAACTTAACATTCTGCATACGTGCCTCTATTCATGTCAAATAGTCAAGTTATTCGTTTATGATGAGAGTCTTAAGATGTTGAAATTGAATTAGATACAATGCTTATATTTAAAAAGATGGAGATTCTGGTAGAACTTGGAGTTCCAGTATTTTTTACTCTAAGCATATAAGAATTTTTTAAATAATAAATTGGAATTCTTGCTTAAAAAATCTCTAATTTTTATGTGAATATTTTTTTAATGAAGCACGTTGCGCTGAAATCTGTTGTGAATCTTTAAGTTTATTAAATCAAATATGCCGATAGGCTTTTCTTTGGTATCGTTTGTCTGGGAAAATTTAATGGTTTTGATTTGTAGACATTTTAAAGTAATTTTTGAAAAAGATAATTAATTTCTAATTGTAAATAAATTTCCTTTTTATTTTAGCATAAAAAAAGTCTACAAGAACAATAATAAACAACAGAAAAAATATTCAATGGCAATAGTTCCATCTGGTGATTCATTCCAAAACCATGATAAGATATATTTTCAAACTATAGCATAGACGTACATATCTTTCTTTTAGTAGGTTATTTAACCCTTTTATTGTTTATATACTGAAATTTTTGTTTAGCAAACACTTACGCCAGAAAAAATAGAGGTGTGTGATAAGTTTACCGTTACTAATAAATGTTATTGATGATTACCACATCCACTTTAATCTTGCTATTAGCAATGGAAAAGACGTTTGTTTTTTGCAAAAGAACACTTCAAACAAAAGCCCCAAATTTATAGCAGAAGTCTTATTATTAATAACTGTCATTCCAAACTGCTTAACCTTCGTATTGGTTGAATAGTCACAAAATCTTTTTTTCCACAAAACTTATTGTTCCATGACGCAAGTAAAATAATGACACTGACTTTTAGTTCTATGCTTATTTATGTCCCAAAAAAATAAGTTCGATCTTGACAGGGATTTGATTATAAATCTAGATAATTTGTGGAATTGATTTTAATTAATCGGTTTTGTATTTGCACAAGTTAATCAATTGTTTGAAAAAGAATTTTCTACTTTAAAGTAAATATCCAACTGACTATGATGCTCAACAATGAATTTCGAATAATAAATTGAAATTCTTGCTTAGCAAATCTCTACCTCTTAATTAAATATGTTTATTAGTAAGGAACGTTTCTTTTGTGCATCTTGCATGTAGTAGCACGGATGATATTATTCAAGTTTATTAAATCAAAAGGCTCTGGTATCATTTGTCTAGGAAAATTTAATGGCTTTGATTTGTAGACATTTTAAAGTAAAGATAATTAAATTCTGATTATATATAAATTTCCTTTTTATTTTATCACATAAAAAGTCTACAAGAATAAAAATAAACAACAAGAAAGCCAAAAGCAAACCCTTGCAAAAATATTCTTTAATATTTCTTTTATAAACAATGATATATCTACCCTTTTTTTTAACAAAAATGGAAACAAAGCAGGTACTTTGGAATAGTTTCATCTGGTGATTCATTCCAAAACCATGATTGAATATATTTCCAAATTATAGCATTAGAGGGAGATTTTAAGCCACAACTTGAGCATCATAGGTTATATCCCTTTATCCACTATTAAAGTAAATACATTACGTTAATAACATATATCGAAAATGAGTTTTTAAGCCATCCCATTCTTCCGTTATTTACGTGACAGATATCAGTAACATTTATAATCTTATAAATGAACTTTGTGATAGTTTAATAATAATTTACGATTTTTTTAATTTAAACTGCCTATTCGTATTTTACATTTACTATGGAACAAATGATTGACAACATCAAAGATAGGTTAGGTACAATACTTGCTGTGACGTTTGCAACTTCTCTTCAATTTCCATATCCGATGTTGCCATAACATTTCATTTTATAAAATGTTTTTATTTCAAATTTAAAAAAAAAGTGGTAAAAATGGTGAAAACTATAGACTTTTCATATTTTCTAAATTTTAGTTGTATTTATCATAGACTTTGGAGTTTACGATAAAACTTAAATATAAATGTTTTACAAGCGGCACTATGGCAAAATCAATATCCTTTATTAAGGAACGTTATTTCAACCCTAATAACGTAAAGCAATATCGGTTATAACGTTATCCCTTATTTTAGCGGTATTGCGCATGCGATGAATAACGGATAAAGTATATTACTGTTCAAATAGGTGGCTTAAAATCTCCCTATTGACGTGAATATCTTTCTTATTAGGTTACTTATCCCTGCCACTGTTTATGTACTACAACTTTTGTTATAGCAAACACTTACGCCAGAAAAAATAGAGGTGTGTGATAAGTTTACCGTTACTAATAACTGCTATTACTGATTAACACATCCACTTAAATCCTGCTATTAGCAATAGAAAAAAAAATTTGTTTTGCGAGAAAGTACTTATTATTAATTAACTGCTATTCCAAACTTCTAAACCTTCGTCTTGGTTGAATAGTCACAATTTTCACAAAAATTATTGTTTCATACTGCAAGTAACACAATGACACTGACTTTTAGTTCTATGTTTATAACCTAATCAAAAACATTCAGTTTTGACAGGTTTTTATTATAAAACTAAATAATTTAATTTAATCCTTCCAAATCGGTATCAGTTAAATACATGAATCTGATATCGAACTACTAACTAATGTGGAAGAAATCAAATCGGAAAACTTATTCACCAGTAACTTTAGTTAAACAGATGTTATTCAAAATCAGATGACAAAAATGCTGTAGGTGAAATGATATTTATTGTATATATAGTGCTCACTGTTTTTATCAATAAATTTTAAATTTTTAATTTATTCTTCTATCTCGGATGTGGTAGTTTTAAACAAGTAATAAGTTTGACAAAATTGGTTGTGTAATATTTTAGCAAATATTTGTTTTCATTGCTATTAATATAATGACCATAAATTAAATTTTTATTGTGCATTAAAACATTGACTATTGTTGGCCACAAATTTATAATTATTTTATAATACTTTAGTTATTAAACAAAGTTTAAAATTCTGTTCTCACTTCTCTGTTATAATACATCTAGAAGAGGATTTGTATGATCAATGACCTAGGTCTCACTTAAAACCTCTTAAAGTAGATCTTTAGATTTTTATTGTAAAATGTTAATAAAAGTATTACCAAATAATAAAAACAAGCATAGTTGGGCTTTATATATTTAATATAAGGTTTTTTAATGTTGGATATGATCTATGGTACACAGAACAGTCAAATATTTATTATTACTTAAGTAAATATAAAATAATTTTGTAATAAATTAAATGTTGAATATTACCTATTATTACCTTTGTTTTGTGTTTGTAGGAACAGTTAATTAATTGTTTTGAAGAGAAATTTACCACTTTGAAGTAAATACCCAATTGACAAAGATACTTGACACCATGAAGTTGCAAAGTTGGACATAAATAATTGAAAAAAATACTAGGAAGTTTGTCTAGAACTGAGAATACTTAAATGGAAATGTTAGATCATTACTCAAAAAAGGTTAGTGTACATCTTACTGACTTTCATATTTTCATCATATTGACTTCAATATTTTGTATAAAAATTATATTATCTTATGGTGTTTTATTAAAACCTTGTATTTTGCTAAAAATGTATTATTACATCTTTATGAATAAATTAGTTACATAATTTATTGAAAGGATAAAGTTAAATTAAACAAGTTGTGTTTTAAGTTACTTAATTTTATTTCATTGCATTAAAGTAGCTAATAATTTTTGTTTTTTAATTATCAGAGACTTTTGGGACTTAAATGGGACAAACTGATGATCAATTAGAAAAGTCCAACAAAGTGTAAATGTGTTAAGACATCCTCTACCTGTACCTGAATTATGTGGAACACCCGCCCTAGAACTCCTCTTACTTAATGAGTAAATTCCATTGGGCCCAGTACCACTTGAAGTTGTTGAAGGAATGGAGAAAGAACAACTCAAAGTTCCTGCCTTGATCCAAGAGTAATTCCAGGGATACACAGTAAAAGTATCTTTATCCATTCTTTAACCTGGATATCAGTGATGTTAAAGACTTCCTGGTTTAAAAGAAATACAATACATTTTGGAATGGCGTGGGTGAGTTTTATCAAATTAAAATATATTCTTTAATTGTAAGTTCGAAAAACTGTGGATGTAAACTTTTCATCCTTCCAGTAATGTTTTCAAAATTTATTTAAATTTTTAAAACTATGGTAAAAAACAAAATGTATGTCCTAATTTAGAGTGATATATTTTTATTTTTCATTTTAAATTGCAACATTTTTAATTAATAAGTATTCTTATTGAATGTTAATAAATGTGAAAGTATTTTAAGAGTATGTGCTAACATTAGGTAGATATGTTGATATTAAAGTTATTGTCAATTCAAGTTATTTGTTTGTAAGCATATAAACAACATTGTTAGTTACAGTAGGTAAATTAAAGTAAACTTTTTTTATTTTCATTGCAACAATGCATAAGCTTAGTAGTGTGTAGCAAATATCAGAATTATATTTGTTCATATTAAATTAATAAATAAAAACTCGTGATGTTACAACAGTCAATTAAATAGCTGTAGCTAAATTAAGCTATAATTCTGTACATATAATGCATTGTTGTATTCAATAAGGGTTGCCCCACCTTTTTTAAGCAAATCTATTACTTTTCTATAGTAAAAAAAATAAAGTACATACAACATGAGAAAATTAAGTACTATTTACCTGACTTGAATTTTTTCTGTATGTTTTTTTTGTAACTTTTAACAACATCTAACTAATACTCATTGGTAAACACCTTAACAGCATTCTATGTCTAAGTTAAGATATGTAATTAATTCATTTTTTATTAACTTAAAGAAAGGTTTCTTTCGTCTTACCACTTAGCATTTATCAGAGAAAAACTCTGTAAAGTGGCGGAAATGAATAGCACGAATTTGTATAAATTAATAAACTCATTACTAGTTTGAAATTTTTTTGCCACTTTTGTGATGTTGGTAAATTCGAAAAATAGTCAGTAGGTATAATTTATTTGTGCGTATAACTCATTTAAAAAAAAATTCTACATGCAGTTAATCCAAAAGTTTTGGAGTTTCAAAATTTCAACTGTAAACAAAATTCCAACAGTTTTATATCTTTTGGTCAACAATAAAATAATAACTTAAAAATTCAAAATAACATACAAAACTTAATAGTGGCAATGATTATAAAGTATAAATCTTAACAATTCAAAAACGAACAAACGACATTATTATTATTGGTAATTTTTAGATGCAATGCGGGCTAAGAAGTGCAAAGATAGATCTGATGAATGCTCAATTTAGCCTTCTCGACAGTGCAGAAACCTGCGATCCGGATTCCGAATTTATTTTCAAAAACGGCAAATGGGTTTATATAGAAATTATGAATCTGCGATACCAGTCGATAGCAAGCAACGTGATTGACAAACCAGCATTTACCATGCAGACAAAAGCATTGTACTACAGGTAGGTTTTACTAGCTATCTATGTAGATTTTTTTTAGAAGGGAGGGCTTTAAACCACATAGCTAAGTCAAAGACAATTTACAAATGAGAGATATACATCTTAATGCAGTCTTGTGATTTTGAAAGAGACTTAAAATGATAAAGTACATTTTGTAATCGAGATGGTACGAATCCTAAACAATGAAATTATTTTATTGAAGGCGAATGGTTTCTCAATGCCAAACATAACAAATTGTGGGAAAAATAATGAGGAGGGTGTACAAACCAATTTGACACACCCCATTTGTGTTAAGCACCTGAAGCTGGTGGCTGGTGGCATTAAGAAATAGCTGTTACTTGAGTTGTATTTTTTAGCATTTGGTCAAAACAAAACGGTAAAATTTACTGTTCTATAAATTCAAAAGACTCGGACTAAGAGGTATGTGGCATAGTCATGGTGGAGAAAAATAATCCATTATTTTGGGCTTTAGGAAGACTCTTCAATTATTTTTGGCAATCATTATTATGTCTACTAATAATCAAGGAACGATTTTTATTCTTGTTTAGCGTTTTAAACTATTTTGGAAGCTTCACTTATATTATTTATTATAAGGATGATTTATTGATTCAACACTCACTAATTATTTTTTGTATGCTTTTGGTCATCCTCTTGAAAAGTGTTTAATTTTTACTGCACTAAAAGACGAGTCATCTTGTGTATTTTATTTAAAAAACAGGAGGGGATCCAACGAAAATCTAACTTTCTCAACATTCTATTTATCATGCATAATTTTTTGTATTAAGTTATTACTAAATTTTATGATAAATGATATGTCGATCTTTCCTGATTTCCTGATTAAATGCAAAAACCGTAATAAAAAAAATATGACTTGTGTTAAAACAAAAAGAACATGAAGAAAGTTACAGGTTGAATTTTAGAAAGTGGAAGAGTCTCATTTTAAGGGTCAGGGTATTTGTTCCATTTCTCAAATATTCTTATTTTTTTTATTTTTTTATTGTACGTATCACAAACTTAAGTATAACAATTGAACGTGGAGACAGCAAATTGAACATGAAAGCAGCAAACTAGGCATGTTAGCTGGTTTTTCCAAAGAGGTTATTGAATATTTCTTTACAGATGACCCATTATTTACCACTGTTCTCATCAGTATCTAACGGTACCGAACTACCAACGTATGCAAATGTCAAAACATTGTATGATAGGAGAGAGTTGTAGTTGTGTTATTGTTATTGGATGACGATGCTACTGGTGTTTTATTTCATCACAAAAATACCTTTGTAAGTAATAATTACTTTTTTTTAAGTGGGTACTAGCTAGTATTTCATTTCAAAAGCGTGTTTTTTTAAACTTGTAGAAAAATAAGGCCCATTTTTTTTGGGTTTCTTGCTCCTGTAAAAAATAATAAAGCATTAAAATTATCATTGAAAAAGCAGCAAATTGAACCTGGTAGCTGGTTTTTCTGGGAAGGTTATTAGTAGGCAGCGTAACAATTTTTTAGTTACCTAGCACCTATAGAACAAAACAAAATACTTGAAACCTACCCAGTAAGGAGATATTAACAATTACTTTTATTGATTCCACAAAAGCAATGACCAAGGTGTAAATAGATGTTGTTTTATTGATCAGGTTTTGAATAGTTAATGGGTAGAATAGAAACAGTTCCACAATTTAGAGCCCATGTTACCAAATGATTGTTCTCCAGTTTGCAAGATTTAGATGTGTCTGTTAGTTAGTAGCATGGTCATAGACACACATCCAGAGCCTCTTGATTACTTGTGGGACTAAAAGTATATACTCCTTCTTGAGTGTTGGAGTGAATGATTGTTCCTCTCAGGTGGGTAGCAAAGTTATATGATGAGTAATAGTGGGCCTGTTGACAGAACATTGTGAACTTAGCAGACACCTTTGTAAGTTAGGAGCGGCTGAGAACAGTGAATGCCGTTTCGGTATTGAGGAGAAAGAAACCGTGGAACACGTTCTATGCCACTGCGAGGGACTGGCAACGTCCCGATTCTTGTGCTTAGGCAAAGAAAAACCAGAATCCCACAGCTTCTGGAAGTAGGTAAAACAACTGGTGCTGAAGGAGGAGCTCCAACCACAGGAAGGGCACAATAGACCCCATCGGGTTGAAGTGTATACTTAAAAAAGTCTTTCATTATAATCTAATATAATCTCTAATATAAAGTGATAAGATAAATTTGGCCATTGGGCCGTGTCTTAGATGTACTTGAATGGCAGTGTTTTCCATGCGGGTTTTGGAGGTTGTTCTTATTTTATTGTGCCTTAAGTGGGATTTAATAATAATGGCCGCATCACTTTTGCATGATTAACTCTGTCATTTCTATGGATCGAATAATTGTTAATTGCTTGATGTTTGTTTTGTTTTAGCCTTGATTTTTGAATGCGGGCTAAGTTAATGTCAAGTGATGTTAGTAGCACTTTTATGTAATTTATAAAAGGTCCAGCATAAAATATATGCTTTATAATGTTTTTTACACCAAGTCTGTTATGAAACAATATTACTTTTTTAATGTAACCTTTAATTTTAGCTGCAAAACATTCAAAAGCCTCTTGAAAATTTAAGCAAGCAACCCAAGTTAGAACTCAGTTACACTGGTGGCAACCCAATGTATTGGTATTGGTACCCATAAGTTCGAAGAAGAAGAAGTCGAGAAATTAACTCATATAATCAATAATAAAATTTATTTTTTCAATGTTTGTGATTTGGTTATTGTTAAAAAATAAACTTTTTTTATTGAGAAGATGGCAAGAAGAATTTATCTTGGAATGAAACTTAGATCCATGGAAGGTATTACTTTATTGGAAAAGAAGTACTATTGTAAAATATGATTAAACGAATAAAACGTTGGCAGGATCTAGTTCCATTGTTTTAAAAAATTATTTAAAAAATATGAGAAACCTCTAACGTCAGATTGTTTATCAATTTTCGACATCAACAAACCAAAATCTATACCTAATATTGATTCAAGCAAGAAATTTTGTCTTTATCGCACATAATTTGTTCAGGTACAAGAAAGAGTGCATTTCCCAACAGTTTGGTATGTCAAAAAAAATTTCTTGTTAAAACTGCAAATTTTTGGAACTGAAATGCATTTAAATACTGCAGTGGAAGTGAGTTTTCAAAATACTGCTAGTATCTTGTTCTTGATCAGTTCACTATCAACAAAAATACAAATATATTATTGGTGAATAATCTGCACATAAAACGTCATTAGTGTATTACGTGTTGCCTATATTACTATATTATTATTTTATCATAAAAAAAGTCTGCAAGAACAAGAATAAACAACTTGAAAGCAAAAAGCAAACCCTTGCAGAAAAAATATTCTGCTTTTATAGTTCTTTCACAAATAATGAAGATATCTATTCTTTTTTTCTCAAAACGGAAGCATAGCAGCTTCATTGTATAAAAAATGTATTCTTTATACAAAGGCGGCTCAGTTTGGCAGCAATGGCGATAGTTCCATCTGGTGGTTTATTTCAAAACAATATATTTTTAAATTAGCATTGACGTGCATATCTTTTTTTTATTAGGTTACTTAACCCCGTTATTGTTCATGTACTGCAACTTTTGTTATAGCAAACACTTACGCTAGAAAAAATAGAGGTGTGTGATAGGTTTACCGTTACTAATAAATGTTATTGATGATTAACACATCTACTTAAATCTTGCTATAAGCAATAGAAAAGAAATGTGTTTTTGCGAGAGAGCGCTTAAAACAGCATGAGTATTTCTATCATTATTTAACCGCTTTTCCAAATTTCTCAACCTTCGTTATGGTTGAATAGTCACAAAATCTTCTTTTTCACAAAACTTGTTGTTCCATACCGCAAGTAACACAATGACACTGACTTTTAGTTTTATATTTATTTATGACCCAAAAAATAAGATTCAGTTTTGACAGGGATTTAATTATAAATCTAGATAATTTGTTTAATCTTTCCAAATCGGTTTTGTGTTTCCAGGAAAAGTTAACTAATTGTTTTGAAAGAAAATTTTCTACTTTAAAGTAAATATTCAACTGACTGTGATGCTTAACAATGAATTTAGTAAAAAGAAATACATATCAAGGGAGAGAAAAATTATGAGGAAGTTTATTTAGAACCGAGAATACTTAAATGGAAATATCAGATAATTATCCAAAAAAGGTTAGTGTACATATTATTGACTAAATCTTAGTGTAGCTGATTACTTTTCTAAATATTAAATTTAAATTCCTACTTTACTTGATTAAATAATATTCCATATTTAAAGTTAAAGTTTATTGATTAAAGCTAATGTCTTCTTTGCAGCCTATTGATATAATAATTTTGTTTTGTGAATGATTTAATTTTTAATCAAACTTTACTTATTAAAAGAATGTGTGATACATTTTTATATTCATGAATTTACAAAAGGTGCTCTTGCAAAATATTGATTTATTACTTTATGTTTTGCATAAAAATCAAATTATCTTATAGTGTTTCACTTGTATTTTGCTAAAAATGTATTATTACATGTTTATGAATGAATTAAATACACAATTTGTTGCTAATAATTTTGTTTTTGAATTATTAGAGACTTTTGGGACTGAAATGGGACAAACTGATGATCAATTAAGAGTCCAAGAAATTAAAGGAGAGTATTTTTTGACAAAGTGTAAATGTGTTAAGACAAAATCTACCTGTACGTGAATTTGGTGAAACATGCAGATTATGATCTTATGGATTAAAAGGAAGTATTGGACAAAAGAAAATTGGAAGAACAGTAGCTTTTAGCCCTCATATAGACTTACTTTACTGTTCACAAATTCTGTTGTATATATTTCATTTATTTGTAATTTTAAAAGTATGCTTTTATTATTGTGTCATTCTAGTTTTATCAAATGCATAGTCCAGTGATTTTGAAATACTTTTTTAAAAACGCTACTGTACTTATATTTTTTAATATTAAAATTTTGTATTGTATTGTGCTGAAAATTCATTAAATTTATTGCTAAATTATCTTACTTTAAACAAAATTTGAATGAGTTATAGTCTCCTGAAAAGATAATGTATTTTAGACTTGGATTCTTATTTAATTTTAATAAAAAAATAGATGTTACTATTTTCTAAAATGGCAAAAGATATTTCTTAAAAGTTATTGTTTTTCAAATGTTTAACAGTTATATTATTTAAGGATGAACCTTCCCGTTTTTAGTAAATGTTTTATGTAATGGTAAATGTTTAGAGGAGAGAAAACATCTCTTATAACATATCATTACTGATTTATTGGTAATTTAAGTCAAAGTAAATCTGTTTAAGCATTTCTTAATTATATATGAATGTGAAACCTTAATACACTTGCGTAGAATTAAAATAAAAATTAAGTATATGTACATTTATTGCAAAGATCTTTTGAATCTTGCCATCTTCAGTGCTTCAAAGTTAGTACCAAAAAGTGAATAAGATAAGAAGGCATTTTGGTATTTGATATAATAGTTAGTTAGTGCAAGAAATAAAATAAAATTGAACAAAAACACGTCTGTTACCAGTAAATGGCCATGTTGGTATTTCCAACAGACCTGTATTTTGTTCAATTTTTATGTTTTATTTTATTTCTTACAATAACCATTATATCAAAAACCAAAATGCCTTCTTATCTTAAGCTACACTTAATGCAAACATTTAATAATTTTTTAATAAAAAAAGAGCCGTGATTCAATAATGAGGCTTTAATAAAAAATGTTTGCACAATAATCCATTAACATTAAATTAAAAATAAAACAAATTTTGTTGCTAACTTGCAGTATGTTAAGTTTTTTCATTGTCATTTTATTGATGTTATTGGTATATTTTGTTATATTTTTGTAGAGCTTAAATAAATATATTTTAAATAAGTAGGTATTTTTATTACTCTTCCGATCCTCCTCCATAAATGATCTATAGTGAAATTGGTAAAAAAATAGAAGCAAGGTGTAAAAGTGATTACTAAAGACTCTTGTTATAATGACAAGTCGTTAAAATTTGCAATAGATTTGATCAATTTTTATTTTGTGTCACAAAAATTTACGAGGTAAAATTTTTCCTATTTATATAAATCTAGAAATGTTTCGAGTATTGAGTAAAAAAATTTAAATGTTAAGAATTTGTAAGAAAAGTTGAAGTTTCTGTAAATTCCAAAAGATGGCGCTAGTTAAAAGTTCTTGTTTTGCAAGTAACTGTGTCCTATAAAAGTAAGTATTCGAAAAGGTGGGAAAGAAATGGGCGGGCGGGGATTAATAAACACAACACATCACTCAACTTACTGTCTTAAATCCTGAAGAAGGGGGTGAAAAGTCCCCCGTATTTTGTTTAAGAAATAATTATTCTTTAATATATAACTAAAATATAAGATAGTTTTGTTATTTTGTTTAAAAATATACGACAGGTTTCTACTTTTATAAATAGAAAGTTTGGCTATTGTCCAATAGATGGCGCCCGTGGTTTTTTTTTATAAAAATATTATTTATGTAAAAATTATTAAAATTTAAGAAATATACGACAGATTTCTACTTTTTAAAATAGAAAGTTTGGCTATTGTCCAATAGATGGCGCCACCAATTTTAGACGAGAATTATTTTTGCGCATTTTGTGTTGCATAAGTACAGATTTGAAACTAGAAACTTATGACAGTTTCGTTAATCTATTACCGTGACTAGCGTTGCAACATGCTTTTGAAACGAAGTAAATAAAAGAACAGAGATATAATTTCAATTTTTATTTAAATTTCATGTTTACAACATAACGAACAATTATACATAATAAAGTTGAATAACAATTATTAAAATATTTAATTGAATTTAATTAATTATGACAAATTTTAAAATTTTTCCATTTTACTTTAAATTTTTAGTACTATTAAAAGTACAGTGTGGAAAAATCAGAGAGAATAAATTATTTCCTTTACTGAGAGAAAATAAGATAATTGTTGTTCTCTTTTAACAATTTTATATAAAATTTGATGCCAATTCGTCGTTCACAGATTTTTCCATTTTAAAAATCGCTGGCTACAATTTTAAAACCAAAAAAAACGCTGCAATGTATCTCCTAAAATGTATGTCAATTGTTTACAACAGTCAAACCAAACTACCAAATAAATATACACATCGATTTTCATAGTGAGCGTATTTTTAAAAAATAATACAGTAATTACTTTTTGTCCAGAGCAGTAATAAAAGTACACAATATTTATAAAAATTATTTTCAGACACAATAGTTTTACAATCAAAACAACTGTGAACCTTATTTTATTGGTCAATAATGTTTTAATTAAAAAGTCGATTTATGAATTCTAATGTAATATTTTTACAAAACGCATGAATTCAAGTCATTTATTCGCAGATAATATTTGAAGTGAAAGGTCTGGAGTAGCCTGCGATGTAGGCAACACGTATTACTCTGCTGATTTTTTATGTGCACATTTTTAACCATTTTTATTAATAGTAAACCAAACAAGAACAAATGACTAGTACAAGTTTCCAAATCTTCAAATGCTGAGTAAACGTCATCAATAAAATAAAAAGAATAATGTTTTTTGTGTATTACGTATATATTTCTCTATTGAGCAAAGCGCTAATCTGTCAAAGTGCTAATCTGTCAACTTTTTTTGAAAACTATTAATAAAACTTCCCTTAATTTGTTTCGTATTTTTAAAGTCGATGATCGGTGAATAATTTTTGAATGTTACTGTTTTCACGAGGAAAGTAACACTTTAAAAATGTATCTGATAGTATATGATTCTTGTGAAACAATGGTTGATCTTCCCTGCAGGTCCTGTTAGATTTTATAAAACTAGCTCTGGCGCTATGAGAAATTATAGGAAAATTTGTGGATACAATCATTGAACAAAACAGAAAATAAAAAATACTTAAGTTGAAATAGCAACAGTAAATAAAATCGATTAAATACTGTTAGATGATAAAATCTGCTATAGTTAATTACAATCACATACATTAAAAAATTGTTTTAAATATAATTATATATGATATTATTTGAAACAGGACAGTTGACCAAGCAGGTCATGTGAGATTGATTGTTTCATAAGACTTAAGCTTTGGCTCTGTGAGAAGTTAGAGGAAAAGTTGTCAGGCTATCATCGAACAAAATAGAAAATAAAAAATATTTAACAATTTAAAACAGCAACAGAAAATAAAATCAATTAAATACTTATTTAAAAGGGCAATTTAAGATCGTATCAAATTTTTAATTATTTTATCCATCGCTATTCTTTTTTGTCCAAGTGTGGATTGAACAGAAGCATAACTCACAGATGAAAAATACATAAATACATATTATACTATGTGGACAAAAGATACTAAGCCATTTTTAAAAGTTCCTTTGTGTGTTGTTCATCTTCTACAATTCTTCAATCCTTTGGTAGATTGTACAGCTTGCAATGTTCTTACATCGGTCTGAAAGAAAAAGTAATAATATTAAAAAAAAATCTAATGCTTAAAAATCACCATCCATTTTCAAAATACAGGGTGTTGCTAAGAGTACATATTAATCGTTTGGGCACCGAAAAAACTATATTTTTTAAACAAAAAAATACGACCTATTATTACAGTCATACAGGGCAAATATTCACAAGTAGGTAAAGTTATAAATACTAGAACAAAAATATTTTCACGCCGAACATCGTATTTTATTAAGAAATTTAAAGTAAGTTTCAAAAAAAAAATATCAAATACAAAAATAGTTTTTAAAAGTGTCATATATAAAAAAGATTTGGAAAATATTTCCCTAGAATCCATGTCTAAGCCAACAGATTTTATGCCAGTTAGGTACGACTTCGACAAGAACGGACCTAAACTAGGAAGGGATGCTTTAGTGTGGTACATTGATGGATCCAAGATGGATAAATGGTTGTATTGGACGTTACAGGGCCGAATTTTAGGCTCTCAAAACCCCTTGGTAACATCACAACCATCTTTCAAGCAGAAGTACATGCTATAGAGATATGTGCCCAGGAGTGCCTCGAAAGGGACACCCAAAGGGCAGAAATCTATATTCTATAGCCAAGCAGTAAAAAGCATAGAAAAAGGCGTGACTATATGTGTGCATGTAAATTTTTTCACAAAATCAATAAAAACAAAGTTTTCCATATAAAGGTAATTTTTACTCACGCGGAACAATGGCTCTCGGTTCTATTTTTCAAACTGTTGTCTCTCGACTCTCTGCGTGAACTTCTGCAGTAAATCATGGCGTTTGTTTGCAAATCAGCATCATCAGCTTTTAGATATTCTTAAAAGGATGTTTCTGTGATTTCCGTCGCTGAGAAAACTCCCTCTTGGGAACCAGGATTTGGATCAAGTCGCGTGTTCCTCTAAGATATCGTAGATGAATTCACACTATTCCTGGGAAAAGAAAAAAGAGAACAATAATGGGATCATTATTTACGTTTTAATAAAAGCAAAATGCACGGACTATACAACAAAAATTAAAATTAAAAAAAAACTTTAAACAATAAGGACCATCATGACTTTAATGCCAACTGGTGACAAAAATGTGTCCTTTATTGAAGGATTTATTAAAATGTTATACACAATTTATCGTTTTTGAATTATCACTAGTAATATTTCTAGTGCTTGAATTTCCTGGATGAAGATTGAAACATCGGGGCAACCACTTGATTCTCAGAAAAAAGGATAAAGTATATATATATATATATATATATATATATATATATATATATATATATATATATATATGTGTGAAAATTATGACTGCTGTATGTACCTACATATTTTTAATATAAAGGTATAGGTGGGTCGATTATATATCAGAAAACAAAATACTCCTCTGGCTATATGCCTACGACAGGCATTGAATTACATCTGATATATAACTGTGTATACTACCCCATCACATGTTTAAATTTACTACTGGAATCATTAAGACAAGAAAATATAAAAATTCATGAAGCAATAGCAAAAAGAAATATAGTAAAATGAATAAAAGACATGATAAAATAAAAAGTAACGAAAACATACAAAACTCAAAAAATATTTAACTTAAAAGATTGTTAATTAATCTTCCTAACTGCTAAAACAGCTAATTCTAGGTTAAAAATAAAAAACACTAGTAGTAATAATATAAACAATATTCGCCAATGATATAATAATTATTAGTTTGTAAAGTTAATTAATTTTACCTTAAAGATTTTAATGTCAATAAGATTCTGATTTTCCAAGTAGAATCAAATTCAAAAATCTACAAGAATACCCTTGGCACCAAATAGGATATAGTTCCATTATGTCTTACACCAATTGCTAGATTCATAGTTCTTTCTGTGTTTGATACATATCCTTCCAGTGGATTTGGTATTGTCATAAGGAAATGTTCATTTTTATTGTACATATAGGCTTTGTCCACTGAAAATAAGTAATATCTATTAAACTATTTTATTATTATTTGTAGTAAGTTGACTTAGTGTCTGAACCTCTGTTAGTTTCATTATTTGAAAAGTTAAATTAATGTGCTAAAAGTGAGTCATTTAATGTTTTCAAGAATTTACTGAAATAAGTTTATTTGTCCATTACATTTCTATTAAATGCTTTTACGCTAAAATTGCAAAAAAATATTACTATTGACTCTTTGTTACCAGAATAAACCACTCAAAACACCAGGTACGTTATAGATGAGCTACTCCAAGAACATTGTCTCCCATATCACTATACATACTATTACAATTACACTATAATAATTGCAACCTAATGTGACTGGAATATGTTTTTCAACAAAAAAGTAAAATTACTCTTAATTATTTTACCCACTTAAATTAAAAATTTAAATATAGTCTTAACGTTTTAAGCACTATAGTGAATTCTAAAATGTAATAAGGAACTGACATTAAAAAAGGAGCTAATCAGTGATAATAAATCAGTGGGCCTTTTCACTGGAACTGCCTTCATCATTGGAATTTTCGGCTAAATCGATTATCCTAGTTTTCTCTTCCTCATCTTGAATTAATTTTTCAGTATGTTTAACACAATTCACCCACACTGTAGGTGTTACTTCTGCTAATGCATCGTCCCAAACTTTTTTCACTGCTGCACTCCTCCACTTACAGGTTCTCCAATATGATGATCATAGTACTGTTTACAGATGCCACACTCAATTGGATTGTGATATGGAGGCAATCTTATAAATACCTGATGTCCACGTTCTTGAAGTAGCTCTACTATAACATACCTGCTATTTTTTTGTTTGTAATGGAGTCGATTTTTGGTGACCTTCGTACACCTTAAATACATGCACTGTATGACAAAAAGGATGAGCGTCGGAATCGGGCCGGAATGTAGCGTGCTAATAATTAATACACTGTTGAACAACCAATACTTTAATAGTACAGGATCAAATTTATAAACAATATTAGGTATTTTTGAATATAAAGCGGGAGATCAAAAGAACAGGTATTCTTTGCAATAGGCGAACCTTTTTTGTGTGCCATTTTTGTCATGCCCCTTTAGAAAACGTTCGCTTTTTGTTGGTTTATTATTTTCGAATAATAAGTAATTTTATGGTACAATTTGCATTTGTAATAGTTTTTTTTCTTTAGATTGTTAATTGAGATTATATTCAATTAAAATTTATTTAACTAATTGTGTTTGAATTATTAATTTCAACCTTAACTCTGCAAATTTAATAATATTCAATTGCAAGAAAAATACTTCGACATTTTCCTCTTTAATGTCTTGATCGTTTTGCTCGTTTATCTCTTTATCTAGATTAGCAAGTTTTTCTTCCAATTCCTTTTTCATCTGCATTCATTTTAATTTTGAAGATGCTGAAGTATTTATTCTTACTTTAATTTTTGTCGAATGATTTTGAACACGATGGCTGGTCATTTGTATGGCTCCACAACTGTCTGCATGAGTTCTGTGTTTAAGTAAATTGCCTACACAGCTGAAAGATTTACCGCAGCCTTCGCATTGATAAGGTTTGATGCCTGTACACAAAGAGATGAGAGTTATCAAACTTTGACGAAGACAGAAGCCTTTCCCGCAAACCTATATTTAAAAAAAGTATAGTTACAGTATTTTTCAGTGGAACATACAACTTTTAAAAATAGAGAAATACAAACTAAGTCAAGAGGAATTGTAAGCATAGACCTTTATTGAAATACTAAAGAACCCTCATTCTACAACTAGAGTTATACTTACTTCGCATACAAAATCCTTTTGTTGTGTATGAATTCTTTCATGAGCTTTTAACTGCTCAGATTTAAGAAACAATTTAGCACAGAACCTACACATAAAGCTACTTTTTTCTTTATGTCTTTTCAAATGTGTGTACAATGATCCAAGTGACATGAGCTTTTAACCACATTCCTACAAATTACACAATATTTTTCAAATTAAATTGTCACAAATTAGATTATCTAGTCAGTGCTCTTTTAAGGATCTAATCACAGGGCCCCGCTCTTAACAAGAGACCCTCAGTCCACCACTAATAACCCAACTTTTAAACAGTTTTGTTAGTAATGTTTTAAAATAAGTAAAAGTTCTATTTGGGTAGTTTATTAAATAAAATTAAAAATTTCCTTTTTGACAGTCCTTATTAATCTTTACTGGATAAATCGAAATCCTTAAGAGGGGTCCCGCTATAATTGGCCAAGAGCCCCGAAATCTTAAAAGAAAACATTGTTAGTAACAAAAAAACCATGTTTTAAAAAAATTTAAAATTTTAATAATTAAAATATTAAAAATAAATATTTTTATATTTGTAATTACATACCTTACAAATAAATTGTTTTTTTGTTCCATATTTGGATCGGATGTAAAGTGTCAACTCTGAACTAGTAGGGAATGTTCTCTCTCCCACATACATTGCACATGTGACTTACAATAATTTTTCCTTTGTGGGCATTTCGTAGATGAACAAGATATACTTTTTCAACATTGAATGTTTAAGATCCGGACAAACTTTACATTTGAAAAACTTTAGCTAAAATAACAACTGACATTTTAGCATACTAAAAAACGTTAAAGTGTAATTTTAGTTAATAAAATTCAAATGCATACAATTTCTAAATTAACAAAATTATTTGCGTATAAAAAAACGCAAGCTGATTTTAAAAAAAATGCTAGGATTTAAAATGGAGATATGCGTTAGTGACATCTGTTGGAAAGTAGTTCAAGCGTTGCCATCTATTTAAATTGAATTTTTGGCGGATATCAGCCATTTTTTATCCATATACAACACTTTTTTACACGCTTTATATTAGCTTCACTCGTTTCTATCTATCTATCTATGTAACGAAATATTTGGACACGAAAACTGTATCGTCTTAAAACTTTGTATACTTCTAAAGGACTGATGGGAAAACAATAATTTTATAATGTTTATGTTTTTCTAGTATTGTGTATTTTTACTAAACTTGGTCATTTTGTTAATAAAATGATTATTATTGTACAGGGTGATTCAAAACGCATATTTAAAGATTACTCAACTTTCTTAAATGGACCACGAAAACCTCACACTTCAAATATTCAGATTTTAATTTAATTTCTCTAAAACTTCTAATTGGAACTCGCAAAGAATTAGCCTGTATGTGTAGATAGTATTCCGTGTAAACTAACGGTTACTTTTTTTTACTACTGTATTAATTTACGTTTAAGCATCTAATAAAATAAGCTAGTTCTAGATATTGTAACGAATTTTAGTCCTTCCGTGGGTTCGATGATTTTAAACTTTCGATACAGTAACAAAACAATGTTTATTCCAATACAAAAAATTCTACTTTTATAAACCACTTAGATATTCGACTAATTACAACTTTTACGACTATTTACGTTTCATAAATCATAAACACTTTTAAAACTAAAAACTGTCCTTCCTCACGACCGCCGTCCTTTTTATACCTCTAAATCATAATTCGACCTTTTTCGCGAACGATCAATCGAACCATCTGGAAATTTCCAGGCAAATCGCGGGCCAGCATAACAAAGCACAAAGCAAATTCGGTCGGCGCCGTCGTCTCTAGGTAGATCGACAGAGACGGATTCAAAAATCGTAACAATATGTTTAATTAAATTTGTAAAACTTACCTTGGGATGTTTTTCTTTATTATGTTGCTTAGGTTGCCTGAACGTCTTGAAAGTCTTATTACATTTAACGCAAGTTGAATTATGCGTTTTTCTGTGTCTATTAAATAGAATCACCGTTTTAAATTCTTTATTACATGTTAAACACAAGTTTTTTCCTACAACAAACACAATTTTTTTAAAATACAATTAAAGTGGTATTGGCAAGAGTGTAATCTAATAAATATGAGTTCAGTGCTTTCATTTTAAAACCAGCCAGTTCAAATAACTTTTGATTTTGCGTAAATATAAGAAAAACAAAAAACACATCGAATTTTAAATCAAGGGGGAGGTTTAAAAATGTTATTCTGCTGTTTTCAAGTGGCACCCCTTTAACATCCCTACCCTTTTATAAAATGTTAAATAGAAACCCCTACCTTGTGATACATCAATTGAAAACCCAAAAAAAATGCAAATCGGCTATATACACAACAATTTATTCTATTGATTTATTTTGCAGATAACATTAAACATAGCTAAATTAAAACAGAAAGTAAAATGAAGTTAATTACAAACAGCTCCTTAAATGTATTTACAGTAACTATTCAAAGTGTGTTCCGTTATGTTAAAGGCAATAATACAACTTATTTTCAAAATCTTCTCAAACTCTTCGCTAAGTTTAGCTAGTAATTTGTTTACTCTCTTCAGTTATTCTAAGCTTTAATTCTTCAATGTCTTCGAAAGGATTTTTGTGAACTAATGTTGCCACGTCTTGTTCGTTCTCTAAGAGTACTCTGCCAGCGGTCTCTCTACTGGCAAATTATGCCCGAGCTCAGCCGTAGAGGGTAGAAGAAAAAAAATAAATATAAAAGTGAGCCGCGCCACCGACTTAGACGGTTCAAGCTGGAAACCCCTAGGTCTTGTAGGCACTAGCAGAGCCACACGATAAACAACTGAAATTATGGTGAACTAAATAAATAAAACTATAACTAAAATATATTAGATTACTTTACTCAATCAATAAAAGTAAATCAAATTGAAGTTGAATTCCAAAATGTGTAACAATTAAAAAAAAAAAAGTTAAAGATCAGATAATATAAATCTTGAAGCCAAGTGAATACAAAATTAAGTACAACAAAAAAAAAAATACAATTAGATAGAGAAATGAAGATTCATATGGAGCGTACGTGTGATCACACTAAATTTCAATTATCATACATAAACAACAGTTAGATAAGCTTATCTGTGATACTTGGTTTTTATGGTGGCTCCCTTCGGGGAGCTAGCCTCCTCTTCAGGAAAAGTTAAGCATTCTAGGTGCTCAGTATTCTAGTTGGACCTTCAGACCAAAGCGCTGGAGTTGGGACCCTCTAGTACCAACAAGAGAAGGCAGATCTTCCAGATAAGTACAGAGATGGATCCTCCAGGAAGAAAAAAAAACTCTAGATATTATAGGGTTTAAGTCAAACACTTCAGCAAGAATAACTGTAGCCGGTTTGGTTATGGAACGGCACCTGCTAATCAACAATGACTTTCCTCAAATAAATCCCGCATGCGGCCATTTTAACTCGACACCGAAATCCAAAAATATCAACAACTGAGGTAAGATAGAATGGTCAAGTTAAAAATCAAATGGTTTTTCTTCAAAATCCAATTAATACAGCCAGATATGAAAGGAAAACCGTAGAGGTTTTGCACACTTGTTAATAACACCCGCCCCCAAAATTCTCACCACACGACTACTTCCCAAGCCGGATATCAAGAATGACACCGAATTGACGTCAACCAAGAATATTCGCAAGTCTATGTTCCACACTAAGAATCGCGTTCGTCCATGTTGATAGCTAGCCTCATCTACACAGAAATGTAAACCAAACAATAATATAATCGATAATACACAATAATCGAGGCTAAAAACTAAAACAAAATCTAATAATGAAAATACCTTACTCAATCTCCAGTGATCAACAAAAATGCCATAGCCATTAACAATTGAATCTTATCACAATAAGGTATGCAACACTATTTACAACGAATGATATATTTAAGTTACAACAAAATACGGTACGCGACACTATTTACGAGTACTTGAGAAATATAAAATTATCAGAGATATAATTATAATGGAACTGTAGAAGGGAAAAAAAGCACGTTACAATGTTTTTAAATAACACCACAAATAGTCAAGTGGTGTTAGATCTGGAGATCTTGCCGACCATTCTATAAAACCCGTTCTGCCAATCCAATGTCTTGGAAATCGTTCGTCTAGCCAAATCCGTCGACTTAGTGATAAACACCGATGATGCCATTCATTAACTGGTCGAGTTCCTGAATACACTGAAGCCTCCCGGTCTCCCAACTCACACATTAAAATTGTGAGTTGGCGCGCCAATAATGTTGCTGCGCAATATAAATCCACCAAAATTATGCAATGGCACCGGATTGCAAGTGAAAACATTGCATCGTAATGTAATCAAGGCGACTATACTGACAAGTTGTTCTCGAGCAGTCTGTATTTATTCCTAGGATTCCCTTAACACCATCAAATTACGCCTTCGAATTCAATAGAGTGCAGTTTTCCATCAAAGTCTGCTTCGCCATAACCATAAACAAAGCTCAAGATCAAACTCTTAAGATAGCGGGAGTAGACTTGAGAAAAAGCTGCTTCTCCCACGGCCAGTTGTATGTGGCATGCTCCATAGTAAGCGCACATAGTAGCCTAGTGATTCTAGCATCCGAAGGTAAAACAAAAAATATTGTTTACAAAGAAATACTGCGGTGGGTGTAGTATTTAGATTTCTTTGTAAAAAGATAATACCCCCATGTCACTTTCACTAGATCAAAGGCCGAGCTTCGTGTTCATAAAATATAACATTTTATTTTCATATTCATTTAACCTTTAAATCCCTACACTATAATAAAGATTGTTATATTTTATAAGTACTTATTCAAACATTTTAACATAATAATTTATATGTTATAACAAAATTAATAACGTAAAAAACTGACTGACTGACGGATCAACTCACAGCCTAAACCGCTGATCGTAGAAACCTGAAACTTGGAGGGTGTGTTCTTTTTATGACGTAGGCATCCGAAAAAAAAAAGAATTTTCCGAAATTCTGTCCCAAAGGGGGCGAAAAACGGGGGCAAAGTTTGTATGGGACAACATGATTCCTTGGTCCAATCTACTTTTCATAAACATCATTTAACAGAATTGATGAAGACGCGTTTGATTTTATTAAAACTTATCGCCTATCGGGTCCTATTAGAACCATTTTCGACTTCTACGCGGACGTAGTCGCGGGCAAAAGCTAGTCATTTTATAAGCGGGAGCTATTTTCAATTGTTTATAACAATTGAACAACTAAATATACTATTGTCACGTGCCTATTTATTTCCCTTCTACGGTTACATTATTAATTGGATCTCTGATGGTTTTGTATTTCTCAGGTGCTCGTAAATGGTTTCGCTTACCGTGTTTTGTTGTGATTTGGGTTTGTCACTCGTTGTAAATAGTGTTGCCTACCTAGTAGTGTTAGGATTTAATTATTAATGGCTGTGACATTTTTGTTAATTGGAGTGGGAGTCTTTGTTATTAGATTTCGCCTTGATTTTTGGCCTCGATTGTTGTGTGTTGTCAGCTATATTATTGTTTGGTTTGATTGGTGTCAGTCGTGGAAGTCGGGTGAGAGTTTTTGGAACGATTTGATATTAACACGTGAGTAGAACTTCTACGGTTTTTTCTTTCATATCTGGCTGTATTTGGGCCATCTTAATTGGATTTTGAAGAAAAACCATTTAATTTTTAACTTGACCATTCTGTCTTGCCTTTGTTGTGGATATTTTGGATATTGGGGTCGAGTTAAAATGACCGCGTGCGGGATCTGATGGAGGGAAGCCATTGTTAAGTACCAGGTGCAGTTCCATAATCAATCCGGCCACAGGATTAGTTAATTCGTATACCCACAGGTTACAAGTGATTTATTTTAGAATATTTAAACGACGTGATTTGTTTTTGACACCGCGATTAAGTTTTTTTTTAATTTATTAATATGGTACACTGTTGAAAACTATTTATTGCATTGGATAATATGCCAAGTCTGAACTTTGATTAAAGTAATATTCTCAATAGTTCTTTGTGTCCAAGTAAAAACGTTTATTCATACTTATTTGTAAATATCCTACAATATTGCTATTTTGAAGGACAGCCATCGTAAAAAGAAATATTTTTAAATAAGCTCGATTGTTTTAACAGTGTAAATCTTTAAAAATACTACTTGGTGTTTCTGTTTCTTGGATCATCGATGTAACAGTGGCGTCTCAATGAAGTTTTCAATTGGTTACATAGTATTGAGTTTAATTTTATCAACTTATCAGTTATTATGTGCTTGATCTAAGTGTTTTCAATAGTTTAAAAGTAACAAATTATTTTCATTAAATTCGTACCTGCTCCAAGTTGAATCTGAATTTATACATTACTGAATATACTTTATGTAGTTATTGTGATGGTTTCAAATTATTACTTTTGTTGCGAGTTCATTTATTTTGTATTTTTTTTTAATCTTTTGCTATCAGGAATCCTATATAAAACCAATTATTTTTGAAATTTTAAATATTGTGAACATTTTTTTTGTTTTTAATTCTCTTTTGTACATCATTAGGTTTTTATTATTGTCTGAAAGATTGTTATAATTAATTTAAATATTATTTTAAGAAAAGTGTATTAAATTTGTTTAATCCACTTTACAAAAATACAGAATTTGTTGTAAAAAATCAGAACATCATTTTTACTTAATTAATATATTGCAGGAATTGTAAATATAGTTTTATTTATCTAGTTCACCATAATTGTTTGTTGTTTATCGTGTGGCTCTGCTAGTGCCTACTATACCTAGGGGTTTCCGGCTTGTACCGTCTAAGTCGGTGGCGCGGCTCACTTTTATATTTTTTCTTCTACCCTCTACGGCTGAGCTCGGGCATAATTTGCCAGTAGAGAGACCACTGGCAGAGTACTCTTTAAAGAACTAAAAGACGTGGCACTATTAATATTTTTGAAACAAAGAAACAAAATGACAAAATATGGCAAAAAAGGTGACGTGTATTCGGAAGTAAGTAAATCGATCCCTAATTAGACATCTATCTATCCAACATTGGCGTATGACGTTTTTGTTATGGTCTCATGTTATTTCACTAAATTTGTTGTTATCAGCAAAATAAATCGATCGTTGTTTATATGACTAATTTGCATTTTTCTTGCGTTTTCATTTGATGTATCACAGGGTAGGGGTTGTTATTTGACATTTTAAAGAGGGGGTGAGGGATGTTAAAAGGGAACTTGGAAACAGCAGAATGAATAGCATTTTTAAACCTCTTCCTCGATTTAAAATTCGACATGTGTTTTGTTTATTTTACAATTACGCAAAATCAAACGTTATTTGGACTTGGATGCTTTTGAAATGAAAGCACTGTATAGTTGAATATACATACTTGATAATACCATTGTATTATAAATACATTAATAAAGGTTATTGTCTCTAATAATACCTTCTATTATTTTACCGATTTATAGGAGGTATGAACAGTATTATAATTCTAGTTTGGTGTGGAATATATTTTTAGCACCTTCATCGAAAAAGGTGGGGAGGGGAGTATTTTGAGAGTAATTAAATTTTTTTAAACCTGCGCAAATATATTTTTTTAACATCAAAATTTATTTTTATTTTTCATATTTAAAAAAATTATGTTCTCCTTGCACAGGGGCCATCTTCTCTGTATCGTTAAAATTTTAGTAAAAAAAAACACCCCTCAGAAACCATTTTAACGATGATGGTAATAAAAATAATAAAAAATTGTCTCCCCACTTCAAAACTTCCAGTTCTATCCTACAGAATGTCCAGGGAGTAAAATATTTTTTTGAGGGATTTTGGTTTGGAGCCCCTAATTTAAAAAATTACTAAAAATAAATTTCAAAAAACACTTGCGCAAGTTTTTAAAAATTTTTATTATGCTAATTATCTTCCCCTTCCCCTCCTCTTTCGATTAGGGTGCTAAAAATATATGCTCTACCAAACCATAACCTTACCATATAAGTTAACATATAAATTGTAAAAACATTTTTCTAACTTAAATTAAAATTGTCTTGAATATCACAATAATTCGATCTTTATGTAATAGACTTCTAAGATAATTATGGAAAAAGTTATACTATCCAATTGTTAGTGTTTTTTCTTGTAGATTGTAGGGGGAGTCGTGAAGGCTATGCAGCCTCTCAAGCACTTCGACCTATCCGATCTTTTGTGCATAACCCTTAATATATTGGAGGCCCGGGATTCCGAGACTTCGAGCAAAGTTTATCAGTTTCCAGGGGGCTAAGTTTCTGACATCGAACGGCGATAGGAAGGCCCCTAACAGAAACTTGAGCCTCTTGCAGAAAAACGCAGTATTTTGTCTTACTTTGGGGTTACTTTACAAAATACTGATTGTTTTGTACTGTAAGCGAAGTCAGAGGACGAGCAATCTGTGCAAAGTTTTTCACATATTTTCGAAAATAGCTACTTAAAGCAACAAACTGGCAAATTTGATGTACATTTTTAGGAACAGGAAATTTCTCTACAGCAGAAATTTACGCACAGCTACCCTGTGAAGAGTTCTTCATCTTTATTAAAGAGAAAATGGAAACTTTAAAAGAAGTTAAATCTTCACAGAAATATCATGAATAAGTTATTCTTATAAATAATTATTATCTTATTGTAAGTTGCAATTTATAACACTTACTCCACAGACTATTATTTGAAACGCCTTATTTTTCTAATGAATAAAACTATTTTGATTTTGATTTCTGTTTTTTTATTTTTTTTATTCAAAAGACGAATAAGACTCAACTATTTAACGATATTGTAAATCTGATTTAAAATATTATATTTTTATTAAAATACATTTTCTATGGCTACTTTAGCTATCTATTGTATTATTCAGGATGTTATAATTCAAGAAATATTAATAAGAGAAAGCATTATGGTCACAATATTGTTGCAAATATAATCAACAAATACTATGGACGTTTTAATAACAATCACAAATCTCTTGCCATAACTGGAGAGCAGGCAACATCACAGCACAATACATTCCAGTCTGCCGCATAAAGACAATACAGTCGACCAGAAAGTGGGGATGTATGATCGTGTTTAAAAGTAAATAGTTCCGTCTCCTCTGATAATAGGTCTATGGTCCGAGTTAATTTATTTTGTCGAGCCATTTGCTGCAGCTATGTGTACCTACACCTAGAATGAATACTGGTATGCACTTTGAGTTAATAGTGGTATTATTATAGCCTAATTACCACTTTGATCTAATAATTGGTTAACCAAATCCTCCAGTTTGCGAATCAATATCTTCAGTAGCTGAAATACTACTTTCTGACGCAACGTTTGCATCTTCTATAGCCTTTTCAGTCACTGGTGTATTTTGTTCTTGTCTTTGTCTGTTTACAACAATTTCTCTAAACTGTTGACTTTTTTCAATAACACGTAGAGGTGTTAAGCTTACAGGTTTAGGTACATTTTTCTTACTTACAATAATCTCTTTCAGTGCCAGATTTAGAGGTCTGGAGGCCTCGGGGTAACAAAGGAGTGGAGGCCCTCTGGCCTCAAATTATTATCCGAACAAAATGAACAATCTTTTTTTCGGTCGAATTTTTTAATAAATAATTTATTGTGGAACCAAGTAGATTCTTTTAGCTTGGGGACACGTCGATTTGTATTTGTAGAAGCGCATTTTTTTCTAAAAAAAATAATTATATAGGGTGTGTCATGTGACAGTGGCCGATACCAACTTTCTTATTTTAAATACAACCACCTGTATATTATTTATTTTTTGGATTCTTCAGAAAATTCTAGACATAATTCATGTACAATGTCCCATACCTATCTTCAACTGTTCGGAAATATTAAGTGTTTTCAGATGTATTAAAAAAATTAACATTAAAAAAAGAAAATAATTTTATTTCACAAATTCGCTAAATTACACTCAATACTTATTTTTCGAATATTAAAGGAACGTAAAATGCATCCCTATAAAATGATGCCAACTCAGGAGCTCATGGAAGACGATTTCGACAGGAGAACGTATTTTTGTGAACAAATGATGGAAATGTTAGATAACAATGTGATCCAATTAGAAAATGTTTTGTTTTCTGATGAGAACACATTTACACTTCACGGTCTTGTTAATCGTCAAAATTGCCGCTATTGGTCTATTGAGAATTCTCACTGGATGAGAGAGGAGCATACGAAATATCCTGAAAAAGTTAATGTTTGGGCAGGAATTGTTGGATCTCATATCGTAGGTCCCTTTTTCATTGATGGCAACTTGAATGGAGATAAATATTTAGAACTGCTCCAAAATAATGTCGTGCCAACTTTGACAACCTTATATCCTGATCCAGCAAACCCACAAGTTCCTGCCAATATACTATGGTTTCAGCAAGATGGAGCACCGCCCCATTACCAAATCAATGTCCAGCAGTACCTGAACCAAAATTTTCCAAATCGGTGAATAGGGAGGCGCGGATCGATAGAATGGCCAGCACGATCTCCTGATCTGACGCCATTAGACTTCTTTTTGTGGGGATGTGTCAAAAGTATTGTATACAAAACTAACCCACTCAACTTACATGACTTAAAAAGACGAATCACGCTTGCGATTAGATCAGTCACGCCTGAGATGTTGAGTAACGTTAGTAACGTTTCTATACCAGATTAGCATGTTGCCAAAATGTTTGCGGCGAACATTTTGAACATCTCTTAGATTGAAATTAATGTTGTTTTGTTTTTTTTATACTATTTGTGAAATAAAATAATTTTCTTTTTTTAATGTTAATTTTTGTAATACATCTGAAAACACTTAATATTTCCGAAACAGTTGAAGATAGGTATGGGACATTGTACATGAATTATGTCTAGAATTTTCTGAAGAATCCAAAAAATAAATAATATAAAGGGGGTTGTATCTAAAATAAGAAAGTTGGTATCGGCCACTGTCACATGACACACCCTATATAATTATTTTTTTTTTTGAAAAAAATGCGCATCTAAAAATACAAATCGACGTGTCCAAGCGTTTTTCCCAACACGCTCTCATTTATTCGTTATCGAATTTATTCCATTTGGCTGTTCCATACTGTATATAAATATAAACGAAAACAAGAATTATCCGAGCCTGCGGGCAAGTACCGCCTCACTCATCCATTGAGCCATTGGGATATTTGCTCAAGATGAGTAGTGCAAGTGCTTATCAGGACCATGTAAGATTTTAATATTTTACTGATTGCCTGATTGGAGTGAACAAATATAGATGATCAATGAAATAAATTTTGTATTTCGTACATAAAATTTATTAAAATCGTAGCAAAACGTGTTTGACCTTCAGGTCATCATCAGTGCTTACTCGTCAGGTGTACAAGAAGCCAAAAAAAAACCATGAAAAATTTCATGTTCATTAAAAATATTGTGTAAGTTTACAAGACAAAATACATATTCTTGACCAGGATGCAATTTGAGATTTAGTTTCTCATTAAGACAATATTCAAGTGTGCTTGCTAGCAAAACTCAAATGAGTCATTGATCATATCGATACGTGCACACAGTCTAACCTCACACTATGGAGGGTAGAGGTAAGGAGAATCATCTGCGTAAATGAAAAAGTGTCCGTCCAAATGCATTAAATTAGGGTGGCGCCACACTAGCATCAGGGTAAATTTTAAAGGAAGCGCAAAATTTTCCAATTTTGTAATCTCGCCGACGTCTGTAAAATTCGATAAATTAAAAATGAATATGTCTTCATTGATTAAAAGAATTATAAAAATGAGCTATGGTTTATAAAGTAATTTTTTTGCAAAAAATTGTTTCACCTACTGTTGGTTGGAAATACGAAAGAGGCTGAGGCGGATCATTTTTTTTGTTTTTGGATTTACGTCCACTGGGACAACTTTTCTCAACACAAATTTTACCCGTAACTGTTCTGTTATTCACACACTTTTTCAAAAAATTAAATGATATATATATATATATATATATATATATATATATATATATATATATATATATATATATATATATAACGGATTGTCTACAGCTGTTGCCGTCTCTCCGTCCCCAATCTCCATCTTGCTCTGTTAAAAACCTCGTTTTCTTCCAAACCTCTTTTAGCCATTGCCTCGTCTATATCGTCTTTCCAACTTCTCCGTGGTCGTCCCCTTTTCCTTTGTTCTGGTGGTATCCATTCCAGTACCTTCCTTGGCCATCTGTCAGTTGTCATCCGCTTTACATGTCCGAACCAAGTTAACTGCCGCTTTTCTACATCCTCGTGTATGTTTCTGTCCATTTGCATTTCATTTCGGATAACATCATTTCTAACCCTCTCAAGTCTAGACCTACAACAGCTCCTTCTCAAGAAATCCATCTCTGTTGCCAGAAGCTTATTCTTATTAGCCTTCGTTACGTCCCATAATTCGGAGCCGTATAGGGTGACACTTTGAACTAGACTCTTGTATATGTGTTTCTTTGTAGTTTTTTTAATTTTCTTGTCCCAGAGAAGAGAGTTCAGGGTTCTAGTTACGGCTCTACCTTTGTTGATTCTATCTTGGATTTCGTTATTACTGTTACCTTTTTTATTAAAAATTATTCCGAGATATTTACTGTGTTTTACTCCTCTTATTTTTTCCGTATCCAATACAAGGTCATTTATTTGGTCATCTCCTACCACCAAGTATTCGCATTTAGATAGATTCATCTGTAGACCCGCTGCCTCATATTCTTCCTTGAGCTTTCTAATCATATAATTGAGGTCATCCTCATCTTCGGCTATTACTATCTGGTCGTCCGCGAAGAAAAGTGTGAATAGCGTATCATCCCCCACCTTTAGTCCCATGCCTTTACACTTCTTCACCCAGTTCGTGAGGGCCCTGTCCAGGTAAATTTTGAAAAGGGTAGGGTACAGACAGCAACCCTGTCTTAATCCCTTAGTTGTCTTAAAGGGGCTAGTAAGTTTGTTTCCGATTTTTATTCTTGTAGTGTTCTGTTCGTAGTATTTTTGTGTAGCATAAATCAAGACAGGATTGATCTCGAGGTTTCCCATTTCCGTCCACAACCTAGACAAAGGCACGCTATCGTAGGCTTTCTCTAAATCTATAAGAGCTACATGGGTCTCTCTATTTCTTTGCACTCTCTTCTCTAAGGCTATCTTTAGGGTGAAAGCGTTGTCTACAGTCGAACGGCCTGCTCGAAAACCCGCTTGTTCTTCTGGCTGCTTATTAATTATTTCCTCTCCGATCAGATTTCGTAATATTCTGGAATATATTCTGCCCACAGTTGGTATTACCGCAATTCCCCTATAATTTCCTGGATGGTTTTTCGGACCTTTTTTGTGAATTGGGGAAGTGAAGGATTGTTTCCATTCTTCCGGGGTATTTTCTCCATTTAAACACCTCTCGAAAAGCTTTCTAAGCATATCCCATAGTTTAATAGGGCCGTACCTGACTAGTTCTGGACTTATTACTCCCGGTCCTGGGGATTTTTTTTAATTTGGTTTTTCTTACTACGTCTTTAACTTGGTCTATTGTTAAATTAATTGTTTGATCTGGCTGTGTATATTCCCTGTACTCCAAGAAATCTAATCTTGTTTCAGTTAGTAGGTGTTTGAAGTGTTCTATCCATTCCTGGTCCGATATGTTATTTAGTGCAGTGCTACTTTTGCCTGTTGTTTTCAACGATCTTATTGTTTTCCAGGCTTCAGCGCTTTTGGAGCCGCCGATTTGACTGTCGATATATTCGCATTTCTTTTCCCATGCACCGTTTTTCTTCCTTATTACTTCTTGTTTGATTTGTCTGTTTATTCTCCTATATTCTGCTCTAGTTGCTTCATCTTTGTTTTGTAGAAATTTGTGATATATTTCTTTCTTTTGTTGAATTTTTTCCTCGATTTCTCTGTCCCACCAATATGTCTTTTTTATCTCTGCTTTCTTTTCACCTAAAGCTTCACCTGCAGCTAGCTGAATACATGATTTTATATGGTTATATTCTTCCTCAGTTGATCTTTCAGCTTCAGTTAGTTTTTGTTCCAATCTCCAAGAGTAAAGCAAACGGGTGCTCTCGTTACTGAGGCTTTCAAAATTATATCTTGTGCAGTCGATTTTTGTGCTATCGCTTTTTGTTTCTGCAATCTTTGTTCCCGCAAATGGTACGTATACTTTAGCTACCACCAACAGGTGATCAGATCCACAATCTGCCCCCCTATGCACTTTTACGTCTTGCACTCTAAGAGTAGTGTTCTGTTTTATTAGAACATAGTCAATGATATAAATGATATATTGATTAAATGATATAATTGATTAAATGATATAAAAAACAATAAACGTACTGTTCACAGTTCACGAAATAAAATCACTGTAGCTACACGTTTTCTTACAATAATTCTTTAAGGTTATATTTACTGCATTTTTTTGTACTACGCAAGTAGTTGAAATTTTCAATAAGTAACTGCTTTAGTCGACAATAATATTAAATTTTTTAACTCTGCATACTTCAATTCGTTTACAATTGCTACATTTATACCATACCCTTTGTCTACACCAGCGCCATTCTGGAAGATTTTTGTACTGTTATTTATAGCTTACAGCTGGATTGTTTTTTGAGTTTTCTACCATATGAGATGACTCTCCTTACCTCTACCCTCCATACCTCACACTTAAATATAGGTGAATCATTTCTGTTAATATTTAAGAAAAATATAATCATGTTTGTACAAAGTACTGTAGGTAAAGGTAAACTAGCGAAAAATAATATCAAAGGAAAAGTTGTTTACTAGTGTTTACTAGCAGGAGTTTGAAATATTTTCTCTATTGTGGTGGCCCGGGGGGGGGTTGGCAATAAAACGCCATGCTTGTTATGCGTATTGGCGAGTTCAGCAAACGGCCCTTTCAAAAGTTACAACACTTTTTAATTTTTCAATTTTAGAGGCGTGTTTATAATCATGCTGCCACTGACAATACTAAAATTTGTGTCATTCGACGCAGTATGACCAACCGAATCGAATAAACTACAAATGTTGAGTTATCGACCAGTTTAAAATAGAAACACATTTTTTATTTTATTTTTTATTATTTTCATAAAACTTTCATACGTCATTAAAACACACTATAAAATGAATATCCAGATAGAAATTTTTGCGTGGAAACGTTTGAAAAGTACTTTCTAAAAAAAAATGTGTGAAAAATTCATCATGGTTGCTACTTAATTTTTATAACAAGTTTTTACCTCGATTAAACACTTAAAATTCCTCGTACTTTTTTGCAACAGAATTTACACATTATAATTCACCTATTTCACCCTTTTTTGCAAATATTTAACGAAGTAAGAGTTAATAGATCGAAAAAAATTATTCATTACACAATTACAATTACATTACATAAAAGTTTTGGCCTAAAAAATGTGCCTCCAAAAATCGTAAAGTTGAAAATTAAAAGGGGCCTAACTTTTAAACGGGGCATTTCCTCAACCTGAGAGTGGTGTCATTCGGCTTATGTTTACAAGCCGTATCGACTAAAATTGGTTTTTTTTTTTGGTAAGTGTGCTAAAGTACATTTAAGCCGATAAAGGCTCCGGGGCTGTAGCCCCAGATGCCGTCCCCTAAATACGACCCTGATTTCTCTCTTGGGCTTTTCATTATTTCTCCTTTTATAACGCCCAATAGAAACACACATAGAGCCGATGAACTAGATGAATCCGATTCAGAACTCAAAGAATCACTCGAACTACATATATGCCTTTTATTTTTCCCCATTTCTTTTTTTTTTTTAATTCACTTAACTAGATGCACTTTTTTTTATTTCTAAAATTACCACTTACCTAAATAACTATCTCTAACTACGAATACACTAATAACTATTAAATGTCTCTTCGGATAGAGCGAATATATCCCGCAGATGCACTATAAAAACTATAAAACTTAAGAATTGATTTAAATAAAAATAAACGAATATTTTATTAGTACAATATAGATTTCGAATCACTCCCAAAACAAGACTGAGCTTGTTAACCGATATTATTCTTAGTCATCATAATTACCTCTACCATAGGTGGAGTATCGGGAATTTAGTCACAGTACAATAAATAATAATAAATATTTTTTACAATCGTGAAAATCACTGTCCTTCTATTATTTTTTGTTTTTAAATTTATTTATTTATTTATTTATTTATTTATTTATTTATTTATTTATTTATTTATTTATTTATTTATTTATTTATTTATTTATTTATTTATTTATTTATTTATTTATTTATTTACACTGTTCTACAAAAAAAAAGATTTCCAATTACAGAACAGGAACAAAGTAAACATTTGTACAATAGTACTAACAATAAAAAAGCTTAAGAGTAATACACAATTTACAAAATCAGACTAACATTAGTAGAAAGCTTAAGACTAACACAACATTATTACTGCTGATAATAATAGCTCTTCATTTACCTCACATTACAATAGAATATATCAAGCTGGTCACTTATAAGGTTATAGTTGCTACACATAGTATGAACAGGAGAGTTTTTAAGTATATTTGTTCGTGGTGTGGTAGTGTAGAATGAGTCGGTGTATCGAGATGCCTGACGGGGAATTTTAAAGTTTATCTGATGTAGTAAGCATTGACATTTAATTTCATTGTTAACTATTTTGTGTAGCATAATGACACTAGAACATTCTCGTCTTCTATCCAGAGTGAAAAAGCTATGTCTTGACAGTAAACTCTCGTGTGCCGTGCCAATTAGTGGATAAGTCCGATCTACTTTAAAACTTAGGTATTTGAGAAAGCGTCTTTGGATTGCCTCCAGTTTATAAATATGCACTTGATAATAAAAGAACGTAAAATTATTAAGTGATTAAAGTCAAAAATAAGTTAATTATATTTTTATAATTAAGGTGTGCATTTATGTGCGTACTTGAGTGCTTGTATATTTTTAAAATTATCTGAATATTTTGTTTTTGATTGCGCCATATTTATTTACTTTAATACACTATCCTTTTATGCAAAATTTCTATAGGCATTAAAAGTTAAGATCACAGTATAACTCGTGCTTCTTTTTTTTCAGGCATTATAAATAATATTCATAATTATTATTCCTAATCAACGATAAGGACGAATCGTCTGGCTATTAAAAAAAATGTCCTTTAAATGCAGTCTCGATTATAATGCATCCCTAAAATAATGTATTCACCATGGATATTTTCAAAGAATCTTTAGAAAAACTAAAGGAGTAAGTTGCGTCGAAATGTCGCTCGAGAGTTTTTTTGTGCAGAAGACAAAAAGCTATTCACCATTCAAATGCGCGGGTAATTCGATCTTTTTATAAAACGCGCTGTTTTCCGTTATGTACCTAAATAGACTGCCCTTATAATAGCTGTCTACTTTTGTTAAGAGGCTGACATCATTTCCTTCGATAAAAAGTTGAAAGGGCAATTTAAGACAGATATAAAAACAAATATATGTAGATGGCGATAGAACGTTTATAATCCCAGGTTTTCGAAAAATGTTTAGATGGTTATTTTACTAAAATGTTGCATCGCACCGATGCATGTAAAAAAACATTTAAAAATAAAAAATACATTGTATTGCGAATGTAGCGAATAAATGTCAATAACAAATTTCTAAAATACGCAGATTTTAACTATCTCATTTCCTTTGTTTTTTTCTTTACTTCGATAAATGGTGATTTTTGGATTAAGGCAAAATGTGCCCACTATTTCGATGTTTCTTTCATATATGTTAATGGATTTTGTTCCATTTGGTTGAATTGTCATTATTTTGGTTTTACATGAATTCATTTCTAAGCCGACTTTCTTTGCTTTTAAGTTTAGTTCTTTTATTATCTGTTCCAACTCTTCTTTATTCTGCGCAAATGGAATAAAATCAACCGCAAATCTTAAGTTGTTTAGTCATTTTCCTTGAATCTTCACACCACGCTCTTCCCACTGTAGATTTTTAAAAACATCTAATACTAGCGAAAAAAGTTATAGAGATATAATATTGTAACGATTTGGCGATCACTGGAATATACGTAAGCAAGTTTGGCGGTTTAGTGACGCAATGACAAGGATGTTCCAGTACCTTCCCGACCAATCTAGAATTTCTAAAGTTTATGATTGTGTTCGCTAGTTGACATATATTGTAAAGTTTTAATAAATGTGTAAATAAATTCGAACCCCGAGTGTTATTAAAGTAAAAACGTTACAATATCTTCTTGTCTGATACATCTTCGGATCTTAATGTTTTTCGTTGTTTCGGGTATTTTAATTTCCAACGTAGCTTTACTATATACAGTGCTTTCACTTTTGATTTTGCGCAAATGTAAGAAAAACAAAAAAGGGGGATGTTTAAAAATTTTATTCTGCTGTTTCCAAGTGGCACCCCTTTAACATCCCCCACTCATTCTTTAAAACGTTAAATAGTAACCCCTTCCCTGTGATCCATTAAATGAAAACCCAAGAAAAATGAAATGAAATCAGCCATATAAACAACAATTTATTCGATCGATTTATTTTGCTGATAACAACAAATTTTGTAAAAATTTAAATTTGCCCATCTGGCAATAGCCTAAATAGGGGTGGAGTTTTAAGTGAGTAGACCTGACACAGTCAGCGGAGTCTAACAGTAGACCTTGAGCTTTCAGACTCATAACCTCTCCATAAAGGATTTTCTCCACAAAAAAAAACTGATTGAAAGAATTAAGCAGTCCCAATTTGTAGGAACTTTTTAATCTTTAATTTTTTCTGAATATTTTATTTTGGATTATGCCATATTTTTTTTAAACCATCCTTTCATGCATATTTTTCCTCCAACTTTAAATACCTATAGTAACCTAATATTTTTGTAAAAATATCCAACTTAAAAATAAAACGCCCAATCTAACTTATAAAAAAATGTGTTAACACCAGCATTAAAATTTATCAGATAAAAATAGTATATTACGACCCTAGGCCAGAAAGTTG
Source organism: Agelastica alni (assembly GCA_950111635.1). Classification (NCBI taxonomy): domain Eukaryota; kingdom Metazoa; phylum Arthropoda; class Insecta; order Coleoptera; family Chrysomelidae; genus Agelastica; species Agelastica alni. Next base: position 21,683,466 of record OX467709.1, on the reverse strand, counting down.
GATTTCCTGGCGGATGTGATATAAAAGCCGAGGACATTTAACATTCTGGCCGTGGGTCGTATACTATTTTTCTTGATCCCAAGCCGAAAATAGTTTGCTAAAGTTGGTGGCTTAAATTTTGATTTAAGACCTTCAAAGTAAACAATTAAGTTATTTTCTTCTGAGGTAGATACCGAATTTTTATTCTCCTCTCACCAGCTTTTGTATGTACTGTAAACCGACAGATATTGATCACAAGATTTTTTTACGACTGTTTCACATCAAGCAATTAATTTTGTTTCTTCGTCAAAATTTGTCGATCTGACTTACTGTTTGAGAAGTGTATTCTGACTTTTCTGTTAGTATCAATTGCCGAGATCAAAATAATAAAAATTTGAAGATTGTTAAAATTTCATAAATTATTTTATATATTTTTAAATTAATCTTAAAGCAGGCCACAAAAGCCGTTCTTTCTGGAGTGAAATGCGGTCAGAAAGATCGGACTTTCAGCTTGGAGAGCAAAAAAAAAACAAAAAAGCATTTTTTGCATTATCAGACCCTGTATAAGCGATTTTTCTTCATTAAAAATTATGATTATGGAATAAAGCATGTTTTCACATATTTACGACATTTAACAAACTATCCTTTTAAATTGCGAGGACTGTTTGGGAGAAATTGAATCCCGAAATTGCCTGAATATGCATGAGAAGGGCTACAGGGTTTCACAGTTGGTGCAGGACACACAATCTGCTGGTCATATTACGACGGTATCATGCAAATTTTGTTGATTTATATCGAATATGAAGGATCTGGCAAATCCGTAACTTCGAAATTAGAGTCTGGCTTCGTTATACTAAAAGTTAAATATTGTGGCTAACATTTTAATACAACTATGATGAAAAATAAAATATTGAAGGTTTTCTTTATCATCAGGCGCAGTCTCCACTAGCGATTTTTAGTAGAGGAGATAAAAAACGTTGTCACAGAAAATCTACAAGGTGCACTCACTGCGATAAATACCTAAATAATTAAATTAAAATAGTTTCCCAATGAATGTCGTCGAAACTTTAGTTAGTTAAGTTTTTTCTGTTTCACGAATTCGACACCTCCAAAAATTTATATATAACCAGCGGACCGGCAGACCTTGTTCTGCCCGAACGTTAGCTTGCCTTCTTTGGGAATATCACTATCAAACTCAGCGACCCCAAAAACTATGAATTTGACACTAATATTAGCGTTTTTAATAGTTTTTATATTCCATCCCCTTCCCTCCCCATTTAGGAGGAGTTTAGTCACATACACACGCACAGAAGATTTATATATATAGCAGTTTGATATTTTTGTGAAAACCATAAGAAGTTTTTCCAGTATGACTAACGTAACCAGACGTCCCGTTTTGATCGGGATTGTCCCTTTTTATAATCACGAGTCACGGTGTCCCCGAAATGAACTCTGGGACGCAAAATTGTCCCGTTTTCTGAAACCACGAAATTAAAAGCTATTGTAGTAAATGTTTGGACGCCTACAGTGATGAAAAAAATAAAAAGATGATCTTTATAAGTACAATTGTATTTCAATACTAAGCGACGCCGACGCTTCAAACCACGGTATTAAAAAAATATGCGCCATTGTAATGCGCTTTTTTCAAACTTACGTAGGTGTGCAAGTAAAAATTTTAGATCTCCAAGACCAACCAGGTGAGACTTCTGGCATCATTGTCATACATACATATAGTCACGCCTTTTTCCTGTAGTTGGAGGCAGAGACCCCTTCCTTCCACTGCCGCTACGGTTCTTTCAGACATCTTTTGATTCATCTATTTTCATCGGTGCTCTCATACACTCTCGTCGATTGTTGGTACTCTTGATCTGACATTTCTTCAAAACAAAAAGTAGATCTGATCGAAATATGTTCGCCGACGTCGACCTCTACCGAACATTCATACTCGCCATATAAATCTGTTTTGTCAATCTTTTAGGGGGGTCGTGAAGGCTATGCAGCCTCTCATGCACCTCGACCTATCAGATATTTTGTGCATTTCATCAATCTTTCTTCATCCATCCTTTCTACGCGTCAAAACCATCTAAGCATTCCTTTACAAACAAAACACAGGATATAAAATACAAAGGACACAAGATATTAAATAAAATGCAATACAATACAGGCAGTTAAATATAAGAATATGGAATTCCCATGGATAATTTAATAATAAGATGCTTGTATATCGATTAAGGAGAAAAAATTATCGATACAATTGGGATCCATATCGATAAATATTTTCGCAGCGATCTCAGCAAGCTTCTAGAGTCATCAACGTTTTTAATTTCACTAGGAATATTATTGTAAAATTATTTTTATATAGTGGAGCTTTTTCAAAAATAGTCCTCGAATATATAGGATAGTTAGTAATTTTTGAACCGAGTACTGTGATCATGGGTAATTCTATAATTATGAAAATACTCTTTATGTTTGATCAAAAATGTAATTGACTTCATAATAAAAACTGCAGGTGCTCAAATCCTGAGCAACTTTCCCATGTTGCTATACCAAATTTTATTCTAGAGTAAAAATAACACCACTGTTAATTTAGGTTCCTCTTATCTGGTAGATCCTTTTTCTTCTTCCTTCTTCAATGTAAGCAAATTTCTTGTTTTTCTTCGTATCTCCAATTATTAGAGAGGTTGTCGCTCCATCTGTTGCGGGGTCTTCCAACGCTTCGGCGCCATAAGAGCGAATTGTCTCTGGTTATTGTGACCATTCTGTCGCCATTCATTTGACCTATGTCTTCGTTCCACACTATTTTTCTTCCCAGTATCCATTCATTTACGTTGTCTATTTACATGTTCTTCTAATGTACCCGCTTTTCTCCCTGTCAAAAAGTGTTTTTCCAGCTATCCTGCGCACTATTTTCATTTCGGTAGTTTCTAATATTCTCTTTGTGTTCCGATATATTCGTTTCGGAGGATTGTATTGTTCAGGTAAGCTGCTTTTGCCGCTTGGTTTCTTACCTCCGCCTCGATGTCACCGTATCCTGATATTTCTATACCTAGGTATTTAAATTTTATCCACAACCAGTTTGCATCTGATAGTTGTTTTCGAGGTGGTTATGCATTTCGTTTTTGCTGCAGATATCTTAATTTTTAGATTTCTTGCCGTTGTGCTGAATTTGAATAGTAATCCATGTAGGTCATCTTCGTTTTCTGCAATCAGAACAGCATCATCGTAATAGCATAGGATTTTAACGTCTTTGTTCCCCATTTTATACCCTTTCAGCGTACGAGTGTTTTTTATTATTTCGTCCATAACTATGTTGAACAATAAGGGGCTAAGGGAATCTCCTTGCCGAATTTACAGGAATTTCTTCGGTAGTTGTGCCATTAATTTTGGCTTGTATTTTGTTTCTCTGGTAAACATTTTTGATGGTTTTTATAATGTTACATGGGATTTTTCTGTTGTATAGAAGGTGTACCACGTCCTCCAGTTGTATTCGGCCAAACGCCTTTTCCAGGTCTATAAAACACATGAAGGCTGGAATGTTATACTCGATGGATTTTACAGTTATTTGTCGCAGAACAAATACCGCATCTGTACAAGATCTTCCTGATCTAAATCCTTGTTGTTCATCGCCCAATTGGGTGAGTTCATTTATTTTATTTGTTATAATCTTTGTTACTAGCTCTAAGGTTGTATGTTTATGCCTCGGTAGTTTTGCGGGTACTTAGGCGCCATTCGTCCGGAATATTTGTATGTAACCTGGTAGATTAGTCACAAGATATTTTAAACAAGTAAGATAAGTAAAATATCAAGACCGGAACTTTAGAGCTGCGACTTAAATTCATATATTTAGAGAGACCTTGTATATGACTGGAAAATTTCGATTCCTGGTGGATGCATTTTAGGTTTTACACCATGCAGAATTTTTCGTGAAAAATAACTTTTTTTGTATAGTTAATAATAAAAAAATTTCCCTTATGCTGCGAACACAGTATAAACTTTATTTTGTTACATACATTATAAATAAATGTATTTATCAATATCTGTTATATTTTTTTCTACTTAATTAAAACTCCACAAATGTCTTTTAATTTTATATTTTTACAATGAATCATTAAAAAAATTTCTTGTTGCTATCCTTTAAGGAATTATCAAAACGAATTTTTAGTAACTGTAATGAATGAAGGAAACCTTTCCACACCTATTCGCACAATATTTATTCGAATTGAGCGGCTTTAAGGTGCCGGTCCTTCTGTCCCCAGGGAACAGTAGGCCCTTCTTGACAGGCCCATTGCCAAACATATTCCTTACTTTTCGTGCTATATGTGCTTAGAATGCAATGAATATTTTACAGAGGCTTTGTAAATGTAGGAAATTGCGAGTTATGAAAACGCCCGTTTAAAAAATTGATTTTTTATGTAACGTGTATAAAATTAACAAATAAAAAGTAGTAAAACTGTTTATTGGAAAAACGACATCAAATTTTTTGGTTATTAACTTTCCCGAATTTTGACATACCTCCACATTTCAAGGTCCCCAGAGTGGAATACAGTAGTTTTTTAGTTTTTAAGTGGACATCTGTGTGTGTATGTACGTATGTTCGTTTGTGCGTATTATTTTTCGTCTCGATTATCTCGAGAACAACAAATGATATCGACGAGGGACCAATTGCATTTATAGCTGTGCGTCAGATTTTTAACAGGGTATGGGAACAGCGGAATGACCCGCTATATCACCCGATCTTACCCCATTAGACATCTATTTATGTGGTTATTTAAAATCTACGGTCTACACTAAAATACCTGACAGTATCCGTGACCTAAAGCCCGAACCAGGCAGGAAATGCAGAACATATCACCCACCATGTTGCAAAATGTTAAAGACGAATTTGTTACCAGGTTAAGTCATTGTTTATTGGTCAATGGAAATTAATTTGAACATTAATTGTAAATTTTTCTTGGTTTGTTTTCGATAAAGTATACGTTTAGTGTTCATCAATTATTTGTAAATAATAAATGTCATAAACAACGGCGGCATTTTGGTCCACCCTGTACCAATTTAAATCAACTTGTGTTTTGGGACTTTTTCATAATACTCTTTATTAAGTTAATAATGAATTCATGTGTTACTTTATGGACGCACTGTATATACGATGCAAAATTGTGTTGTCTCCCCTAACGGTTTATTCTACAAATTTTAATTCGTAGATAATTCTAACACGAGCTACGTACATGTCGTTTTTTTGTAAAGGCAGCGAAACAAGTGGTCCAGCAAGGTTCCAGTAAAATAGGGATGTTGAGAATAAAACTAGATCAAGTTGTTCTGGTTTCACCTGTTTTTATTTTTAGTCTCACTCGTCGACAGATTTCCATTCATACCATTGTTAGATTTGATCTTCTCGACCTGGATTGTTAAATTTTAATATGAAACGTGTGCGGTTTTTATTGAAAGCGGGATGGTCATTTTTTTATTAGATTTTTATTAGATATTAACACAAACTTTTGGTGTAATTCGTTTGGTTCGTCTGAGGTGATTCTGTGAAAAATAATAGTATATTATGCAACGATCATGTAGCGATGGCTATTATCCGAGTGTATTAATAGCTATTACATGATCATTACAAACACTATTTTTTCTATGACCAATAAAAAATTGTTATGTTCAAACATTTTTACAAAAATAAAATACATCATAAGGATCAATCCTTTTTATCTTTATACGCAGGGTGTTTCAAAAAAAGGTGACCCCGTCTCTAGGATAGGTAGAAAACTAAAAAATAATTGGGGTTTGCTTAGTAACAAAATTTTCGTACTGCCATCCGTATTCAAGATAAAGGGCGTTAAAGAAAAAATATATGGTTATTACTTTATAATTTTCAAATCAAAATATTCCGAAAACGGTACACAGTATCGAGTTTTACCAAGAGTACATTTTTGGTGTAAAATTAAATGATGTTTAAGTTCACTTGAAATTTTTATTATTAAATCTAATGTTCAATACTATGCCACGTCTTTTTCGTTCTCTAAAGAGTACTCTGCTAGCGGTTTCTCTGCTGGCAAATTATGCCCGAGCTCAGCCGTAGAGGGTAGAAGAAAAAAATATAAAAGTGAGCCGCGCCACCGACTTAGACGGTATAAGCCGGAAACCCCTAGATCTTATAGGCACTAGCAGAGACACAAGATAAACAACTATGATTATGGTGAACCAAATAAATAAAATTATAGCAAAAATATGTTGGATACTTTACTCACAAAATAAATAATTAAGGTACACAGCTCAATAGTAACATCATAACAAATATAGTCAAAATTAACAGCTATGGTAAAATTTTCTTGCTAAAATAAACCAAAAATGTAAAATTTACAACTTTATAAAATAACCAGAACAGAAGTAAGAGTAACAGACTTTACCAAGTTACAGAAAAAAAAGTAAGACATATATAAATTAACTCATTAATAACACTAATTCAAATATTTACATAAAGGCAAAGAAAAAAAAAGGTAAAGCATATATAAATTACTCACTAATAACACTAATTCAAACATTTACATAAAGGCTGATAATTCACTAGTTAACCGTTTACATAAAGATTTTCGCTGCCAAAACAATCGAGTTTATTTAAAAATATTTTTACAATGGTTGTCCTTTAAAATATCAAGATTGTAGGATATTTACAAATAAGTAGGAAGAAAATATAATTTTACTTGGACATAAAGAATTATTGAGAAGGTTATTTTAATCCAAGTTTAGTTTTGGCATATTATCTAATGCAATAAATAGTTTCCAACAATGTACTATATTAATAAACTAAAACAGAACGTAATCGTGGTGTCAGAATGAGTCACTGCGTTATATATTTAAAAATAAATCACTTATAACCTTTGGGTATACGAATTCACAAAGTACTATATTTATAAACTAAAACAGAACTTACTCGTGGTGTCGAAATGAGACACGGCGTTATATATTTAAAAATAAATCACTGATAACTTTTGGGTATACGAATTCACATGTACTCCTGTGGCCTACCCCTGGCCTACTCCTGGGCTACTCCTGGGGCTGGTTAGATTATGGGGCGGCACCGGCTAATTAACAATGGCTTCCCTCAAATAAATCCCGATAACGGCTATTCAACTCGACACCAAAAATCCAAAAATATCCACTACAAAGTCAAGACAAAATGGTCAAGTTAAAAATTAAGTGGTTTTTCTTCAAAATCCAATTAAGATGGCCCAAATACAGCCAGATATGAAAGAAATCCCATAGAGGTTCTGCACACGTGCTAATAACACACCGTCCCCAACGACTTTCGCCAACACCTTCCCTCGAAGAAGCACCCCAAACGACTGACGCTCCTATGCCGGAAATCAAGAAAAATGGCGCGGAATAAACGTCAACCCACAATCTTCTCAAGTCCGCGCACCACAATCGCCTCATCCGTGTGGATATCCAGTCCCATCCACACAGAAATTGCAAACCAAACGATAATCCTACCCCTACAAGTTATGCAACATTATCTAGAACGAATGATATATTTGAGTTACCACGCAGTACGGTATGCAACCAGGAATACGAAACTCATCAGAGACAATTAATAATGGAACTTGTAGAAGGAAAAAAATAGGCACGTGACAACTACTGTGTAACTAGCGCCCTCTATGAGAGTCAGATATAAAAACAAATTCATAGGACATATCAGCTTGTAAAACATATTCGTATAAAATTTCTATACAATGTTTCAAGTAGTTTCGGCAAAATCATAATAAAAGTGTATACATTTGTTTTCTTCAACGCCTTTTATCTTGAATACGTATGGCGTTACAAAAATTTTTTACTACTCAAACCCCAATTATTTTTCAGTTTTCTACCTATCCTAGAGACGGAGTCACCTTTTTTATGAAACACCCTGTATAAAAATTCGGCTTCCGTATCTGTGTCTGCAAAACTCGAAAAGTAGTCGATGATTGACTTTAAAATTTTACACAACGTTGCATTTTAATAGAAAAGTGTATTTATATAATTTTTATTCCGAAATTTTGATCGAAACGAAAAATTCCAAGCGTTTTGCGCGGTATAGATAAAAACAATTTGAGAAAATAAAATTATTAAAAATGATTTCTCGTGCTGAACACCCATAAAAGGTGGTATTTAAAAGAATTTGAAGGATTAAAAAGGATTCAATAGGCAAAAGGCAAAGACGTAAATGTAAGAATAAAGACGAGAATGAATACAAGAGGATACAATGTGAAATAAGGCGCAAAATAAGACAAAAAAAAGCAGAGTGGCATACTAGGCAATGTAAGGAGATTGAAGACTACGAGGCAAAAAACGACTTGTTCAATCTTCACAAAAAACTAAAACAGGTTAACGAAAATAACTATCTGGGTCCAACCCACTATCTAGAAGACCAAAATGGAAACAAAATAAGAGATCTAGGCCAACAATTTCAAAGATGGAAAAAATATGTTACAGAACATTTTGATGATGAAAGAGCTGAATGTGATAGGATTGATGCTTAACCATGAACGCCAATTACTAGAAGCGAAGTAGAACAAGCAATAAAACTCGCCAAAAATGGGAAAGCAACTGGGCATAGTCAAGTGAGCACTGAAATCTTGAAACTGTTAGGCGATAAAGGAATAACAGCCCTCACAAAATTTTTTAACTCGATCTATGAGACCGGAATAATACCGACGGATTGGCTAAAATCAACATTTGTCATGATCCCTAAGAAGTAAAAAGCAACTAAATGCAATGACCATCGAACAATTTTTTTTTTTTTGAAAATAGTCGCAAAAGGGTAGACCTATCGTGTGGGCCACGGACGGCCCGCACTGCGATTATTAGAAGGGGAAGGGATTATAGAAAGGAAATGATTGTGGACACGATTTTTAAAAAGTTGCAAGTCATAGTTCTCTGGAAAAACTGATTTTGGAAGCTTATTCCATTCCGTAGCAGCCCTGTAAAAGAAGGATTCTTGATGAAGATTGGTCCTTGTAGTGTCAATCTTGAGAGTAAATGGGTGAGACTGATCAGCGTGCCATGTTCTTCGGCCGAATGTAGCCAATGGTGGTACAAGAGTTTTTATTTCTCTGGAGCATCTGCCATGGAAATATCTGTAGAGCAATGACTGGTCTGCAACTCTTCTTCTATGTTCTAGAGGGTGAAGGATATCAGTGAGAGTTGAGCTGTTTATCAAGCGAATGGCTCTTTTCTGAATGGAATCTAGAAGACGAAAAGAATGCCTTGGTGCTGAACCCCAAATGTGCGAGCAATACTCCAGTAGAGGTCGGATTTGAGCCTTGTACGTCGTCAACAGTTGATCGGGAGTAAAAAACTTTCTGGCTTTCCACAGAAAACCTAGCCTCTGGCTTGCCGACTTTGCGATGTTAGCAACATGGTCATGCCAAGACATATTATTGGACACCGTGACTCCCAAAATCGAGATGGAGGGACTTGGTTCAAGGGTATTTCCGGACATTGTGATGGGATGATTTGAGGAATTCACTTTCTTGGAAAACGTGGCACTTTGTGTTTTTTGGGCGTTGAACTGAACAAGATTGTTGGTTCCCCACTCGACGATTACTTTAAGATCTTTATTGATGGAGTCAACCTGCTCCTGCCTAAATATATTTGTATCATTCACCGAAAGTGATCGATAGGATGTGAAAGTTAAGACAAGTGTGCTATCGTCTGCGAAACTGTAAATGGGGTTCGTGGTGGTTTTCAAGAGGTCGTTAATGTGTAAAAGAAATAAGGTGGGAGACAGGATGGAACCCTGGGGGACCCCGGCATTAGTTTTAAACGCATCAGAAGAAATACCGTCAACTGCCACATGTAAGAAGCGATCTTGCATGAAGCTCAAGAGCCATAGGCGCAGTTTGGTTGGGAGACCGTAGGCAGATAATTTACTTAACAATGCCTGGTGCCAAACGCGGTCAAAGGCTTTAGATATATCCAAGGCTATTGCACGGGATTCACCAAACTTTTCAAATAGTGTTTGTCCAGAGCTGAGTGACATAAGCCAGCAAATTAGTCTAATAAGCCATGTTTTGAAAATATTTTTGCTAGTAATGCTTGGCAGGATATAAAATAAGCTCGAGGAAAAAATTGACAACAGTCAGTTAGGTTTTCGAAGCGCACTAGGAACTAGGGAGGCGTTGCTCGGTGTTAATGTACTGATCCAAAGATGTCGTGATGTTAACCATAATGTTTTCCTTTGTTCAAAGCTTGAAAAACATGACAACATGCTACAAATTCTAAAAACGACAGGGATAGATGGCAAGGATATTTGTATAATTGCCAATTTGTATCATACAGCTGCAGTACGAGTGGAACTCCAACTACCGGATGAAATTAACATTAAGCGAGGAGTACGACAAGGCTGCATTCTATCACCCCTGATTTTCAACCTCTATTCAGAAGAAATATTCAATGAGGCTCTTACTGATGCCACTGAAGAAATTAACATTAACGGGGTCAACGTTAATATCAGATACGTCGATGATACACTAATTATCACTAGTAATGAAGACGATCTACAAAACCTCATAAATAAGATAACCGACACTTGTACACAATTTGGCCTAAGACTCAATGCCAACAAAACAAAATATGTGATTATTAGCAATGAACTTAATGTTACGGTTAATGGTATCACGGTCAATGGCACAAGGCTAGAGAGAGTTCATAAGTTGGTGTATCTCGGGAGCAACATTAACGATCAGTGGGATCCAACTGTGGAGATCAAAACGCGAATAGAGAAAGCCCGAGCCGCTTTCATTAAAATGAAAAAACTGTTAACTAGTCACGACCTAACATTGAAATTACGAATGAAAATGGTGCACTGTTATGTTTTTCCGGTTCTCCTGTACGGTATGGAAGCATGGACACTCACGGAAGTAATGCTTAAACGCCTGGAATCTTTCGAAATGTGGGTGTACCGACGATTACTAAAAATCAGTTGGGTGGACAGAGTTAGTAATAACATAGTTCTCAATCGCATAACAAAAGATCTAGAAATAGTTAAAACTATCAAACGACGCAAACTAGAATATTTCGGTCATATTATAAGACATCCGGAGAAATATGAGATCTTACATCTCATCATAGAGGGAAAAATCCTAGGCAAAGGTATTCCAGGGAGAAGGAAAACATCGTGGTTAAAGAATTTGAGGCAGTGGTACGGAAAATCTACAGTTCAACTTTTCCGAGCAGCTTTCAATAAAACAATAATTATTAACGTGGAAGCCAACATGATAACCAACGATCGTTGAATGGTCACGGTACCAGAAGAAGAGAAGGCTTAATAAATCAAATTTATTTTAAAAACATTTTAATCCTTTCATTTTTTCAGGGATATCTGACAAATAACTATGCGTCTGAAAAATTTTGCATGGTAGTAGAAAAAATAGTGTACATTACTCGTGCGAAAGTGATTTTTTACACTCGTGTGATTGTCGAATTCGGCTTACGCCTCGTGCTACAATATTTCCCACTCTTGTGAAATTGTCACTTTCCGTACTTGTAATGTAATATACTATTTTGTCTGGTTTTTTATTTTTCGGTCTGATAAATTTTAATAATGTTCTTGTTACATTTTTTTTTAATAGTTAGATTGAGAGCTATTATTTTTTTAATTGGATAAATTTACAAAATACTGGAATTTTTTTTTTATATTTGTACAGTGCTAATGACGCGTTAACAGAATAAAGTAGTAATTAAGTTTTCATACAAGAAAGCATGATTAAATATGTTACGGTCGGAAATGGATTGTAAATTATTATTTACTAGAGGTGACCCGTGCGAATACTCCGCACCGATAGCGGTCAGTTACGTAATATAAAAAAGTTAAAATAAATAAATATAAATATTTATTAATTTTAAATACTTTAATTTACAAAATAGTAACGAAATCAGTCTTATATTAACATTATTATCCTAGATAGTACCTGCGACTCAGTCTGCGTAAGATTAGTACTTCGTGTAGCTCATTTTCTTTTCCAAGGAATTCATCCATCTATCTTTATACTAAAATTAAATACTGTGGACGGCGACTTTTAGAAGGGGGAGGGATTATAAAAAGGAGATGATTGTGAAACGGCTTTTTAAAAAGTTGCAGGTCATAGTTTTCTGGAAAAACTGATTTTGGAAGCTTGTTCCATTCTGTAGCAGCCCTAAGGATTCTTCATGGAGATTGGTCCTTGTAGTGTCAATCTTGAAAGTAAATAGGTGAGACTGATCAGCGTGCCAAGTTCTTCGGCCGAATGTGGCCAGTGGTGGTATAAGAGTTTTTATTTCTCTGGAGCATCTGCCATGGAAATATCTGTAGAGTAATGTCTGGTCTGCAACTCTTCTTCTATGTTCTAGTGGGTAAAGGGTATCTGTGAGATATTAACCGAATGGTTTTTTTTTCTGAATGGAATCTAGAAGACGAAGAGAATGCCTTGGTACTGAACCCCAAATGTGCGAGCAATACTCCAGTAGAGGTCAGATTTGAGCCTTGTACGTCGTCAACAGTTGATCAGAAGTAAAAAACTTTTTAGCTTTATACAGAAAACCTAGCCTCTGGCTTGCTGACTTTGCGATGTTAGCAACACGATCATGCCAAGACATATTATTGACACCGTGACTCCCAAAATCGAGATGGAGGGACTTAATTCAAAGGTATTTCCGGACATTGTAATGGAATGATTTGAGGAATTTACTTTCTTGGAAAACTTGGCGCTTTGGGTTTTTTGGGCGTTGAACTGAACAAGATTGTTGGTTCCCCACTCGACGATTGCTTTAAGATCCTAAATACTCGCATAAGGTTAATAACATGTCGATGTTCGTTCGTATGTGTGGTGTCTATAGGACTACGACAATAGCAATTATTATTTGCCTTGTAATTTATCAGACTAGAAGATCTTTAAATGGGAATAACTTTTTTGCTAATCTTATCTAAATAAAATATAACTTATATTCTGCTCCTAACCAAGCTCTATATACTCCTGAAAATCTCATTTAAATCCGTTTAGTAATTTCAGAGATGTGCCCGGACAAACAAACAGACAGACAGACAAAAAAATATGCTCGTTTATGTTTTGATTAACGTAGATTTATTTTTAAATCACAGACAGGCACTTTTATTTATATGTATAGATAAAACCACTATTACAAATGTTTTGATAATTTCCATTAATTGCGTTAGAAAGAAAATTTTAATTTTAGAAATTAATGAATATTTTTTAAAACTACCCCACTCCCACAGTTATGCCTTTATCGAGCATAACCGAGTAAAATACGTGTAGGAACTTCTAAAAACTACCATTCTAATTAAAATGCCTGACGACGACGAACCGAGAGAGTAGGCCCAGAGAGCCATTTTGTCAGTGGATAATGTTTTAAACGCGAGGCCACGGAAAGCGGCAGTGTCCTAAGGGCAACACGAAAGGGGATGGGAAGGGTTCGACGGAGCTTACAAGTATTCCACATCTGCGGCATGCATTATTCATGTCCAGTTCGGCCGCTGTCCTAACTTCTGGCCCCTCGGCCTGTCCCTCTTCCGAGGTTTAGGCAAGAAATCCGACCCTTGTAAATGGCCAGTGACAAGCCCGGGTGCTGTCGCTCTCTAAGACCCTAGTCCGATGGATATAGTTTGCAAACCATTCAAGCGAGAATTTATTTGTACCTAAATACGAGGGCCGTTTGATAAGTCAGTGACTTTGAATAAAACAAATTTTTTTCCGCAAATAAACATTTTATTTTTCTACATAATCACCTTTTAGCTCGATACATTTAGTCCAGCGTTTTTCTAATTTTTTTATTCCCTCCAAATAATAGGTTTTTTCAAAGCTCTCAAAATACGCGTTTGTTTCGGTAATGACTTCTTCATACGACTCAAATCTCTTACCGCCCAGCCATTTCTTTAGGTTTGAAAACAGAAAATAGTCGCAGGGGGCTAAATCTGGAGAATATGCTGGATAGGGTAGCAGTTCGTATCCCAATTCGTGGATTGTGGCCATCGTGACTAGACAAGTGTGCACACGTGCATTGTCTTGATGGAATAGCACTTTCTTCTTCGCCAAATGCGGCCGTTTTTGCTTCAAATCAACGTCGAATCTGTTCAAAAGCTTTGAATAATATTCGCCGGTGATCGTTTTACCTTTCTTGAGGTAATCGATGTGAATGACACCGCGTACATCCCAAAAAACTGTGGCCATGACCTTGTTGGCTGACAGACTCTGTTTCGCCTTTTTTGGTCCACGTTCACCCCGAGCAACCCACTGTTTAGATTGTTCCTTGGTCTCTAGCGTGTTGTGATGGATCCATGTTTCATCCACAGTAACAAAACGGCGCAAAAATTCGTCCGGATTACGGCTGAACATCGCTAAACACTCTTTTGAAGTGGTCACACGATTGCGCTTATGGTCGAGTGTGAGCAATCGCGGCACCCATCTCGCAGAGAGTTTTTCATGTCCAAATATTCGTGTAAAATATGATGTACCCGTTCAGTTGAGATACCTACAGCATGAGTCAACTCACGCACTTTCATTCTCCGATCATCCAATATCATTTCATGGATTTTATCGACGATTTCCGGCGTGATCACTTCTTTTGGGCGACCTGGACGTTCGGCGTCACTAGTGCTGGTACGACCACAACGGAACTATGTAAACCACTTCTTAACCATTAATATTGATGGTGCCGAGTCCCCGTAGTATTAATCAAGTCTTTCCTTAGTTTCAGTGATGGATTTTTTACGTAAAAAGTAATGCTTAATCAGCACACGAAATTCACTTTTTTCCATTTTCGTAAAAATTCACGAGGTTGTCTGCTTTGAACGGCTATCAAACACCAACTGCACGACGTAGCTTGCTCAAAATTAGAAAGTTGCCCACTAATAGATTATAGTTGACGGCAGCACTGTTGCATTTGGAGTAACTGCGCGGAAAATTCAAAAAGTCACTGACTTTCAAACTGCCCTCGTATATAATTTTTTTTATTTAAAATTGTTAAAATAATAGATTTATTAACCATTCGGTTAAATTTTTGCGGCAATTTTTTATTCATAAATTAATAAATACACACGGCACGAGATATAAAAGGTATTTCTTAATAAAAGTAATCATATGATACAAATAGGTTTTCAGCAATTTTTATTTTAAATTTACAGATTATAAAGCCGTTTACTCCGGCGTTGCTTGGGTTGTCGGAAAATTCTTAAACCCTAGCGGAACATTCTGAATGCAGGCGTCAGTTTCGGCATCAAACATAATAGGACTATCAATCTCAACGACCCCAAAGACTATGAATTCGACACTAATATTGGCCGTTTTTTAAAAGTTTTTATATTTCATCCCCTTCCCACTTCCTTTCGTAGTGGTGCTGGGGGTGGGTCATCTCTTCAGTATTTGTTGCCAGGTAGTAAGCTGTAGTATGCACAAAGTTTGCTTAAAATTGCTCCAGGCGTTCCAGAGTTATGCTGGAACATACAAACTACACACATGCCTACAAATATACATCCTTTTTTATACAGGGTAATTCAAAATTCGATAAAGATATTTCAAAATCAGACTTTTTTTTTCAAATACACATGTATTTTTTTTTCTACTCATACTGATCCCAATCCCAACTAAACTCCGACAAAAACAAATTTGTTGTAAGATTAATTATAAATGTTTTGTTAGTTTGATATTGTGAGAATACCGCCCTTGCTGTGATTACGATTTTCTGGCGAACAGCTAGTTTTATCAAAAAAATGAAAAGGACTGAATTTTTAGATTTGTTTATGACCAAAAAGATTATGCTGTTTGAATGTAAAGTTTTTTTTTTAAACATAAAATTTGGGCCAATTTGTATAAGAATTTATAAGAAATGCGAAAACCAATAGCCTTTGACTGCGTCGAACACCAAAGGCTCATAGAAATTCTCAGAAAACACGGAATCCGACTAAGAAGAACCCCCTCCAACTCCCCCAAAAATAGGTTTACCTAATTTTTGAAGCAAAAAAATGAAAAAAGTTCCTAAAAAAACGAAGGCATGCCAACTTTCAAAAGATTAGATTCGTTATTATAGTCACAATTTTAAATAATCGTTTTTTACGCAATTTACAGTGGCTATAGCACAAAGACGCATTAGAAATAATGAGATTAGAAAAAGAACAGTGGTAACGGATGTTATGAGAAAAGTGGCCGAACTAAAGTGGAGATGGGCAGGTCATGTTGCAAGGCAGAACCCATCCAGGTACTAGGTCTAGGGATGATAGCACGGAGGGGATACATTTTAGGACAAAAAAAGTTTAATTTTGATTCCAGCAATACGTCCTTAAAATATCTACATCGAATTTTGAATCATCCTATATACAGATGTGGAATATAGGTTTAACAATGCATTTGAACGATAAGTACTCTAGCCAATTGACCAGCACAAAATATATTATACCGTGATGGATAATTAAGTATATAACTTAGACCACTGTAGAATGTTCTCTCTCCTTCAGACTGTTGTCTTACGTTTCAATCTCCTCAATTACATTAGTCGCAATCACACTTAAGTGTTGTGAAGGCAGTCCCATAACAATTGGAAATTAAATAATGTCTTGCATACAAAAAGTTTGATTTACAAAGAATACATTTTGAAATTTTAATATCAAGAAAAGTCCTCGATTTTTGAAAAAGAAATTGTAATTTGAAAGTATTCTGCTAAATCAATTAATTAAAAATTTCAAATATTCCTGTTATTTTTTAATGTCACATAATTCATTATCCATTGCGGTATTTGTTATATTTTATGCTGGTTAGCTGGTTAGAGTATTTTTCGTTCAAATGCATTTTTAAACACATATATTTTATCTATAATTATTTTTTTTTATTAAAAATTTATAAACTAAAATTTGCATGATTATCTTTAACTAAGTAAGATAATCACATACTTTGTGAGGTAAATATAACTTTGGTGGTAGATAATAAACATGATTAAAAACATATATAGCGTTCAAACAATATTTCTTCCACATTATTAAAATAATTGCATACGATAAACAACGAACAAAATTATTTCCTAAGTAACAGCAATGCTGACTGGACTAACAAATCCTACTGCTTAAAACAAACGTGTTTCTGCGATAGTAGAAATTGGCATCACTTGATTTATAGCCCCAAAGTACAGGGATTATTAGATTATTATACAGACCATTTCTAGGTCAACTCTAAACTGCTAGAAACAAGGTACAAGAAACTTTATTTTGAATTATGATAATCTATGTAAATACATTTTTACAGTAACCACGACAGCTCATTTAAAGCTTTGGTTTTAGATTGCAAGGATACATCATGTGGTTGATTTTTTTATTTAATGTTTTATCCCTATTATGATCTTATAAAATAGATCAAGTTTGACTCTAGCTTAATATATATATATATATATATATATATATATATATATATATAAGGATTATAACTGCTGTATGTACCTATATATTTTTAATATGTGGGTCGATTATATATCAGAAAACAAAATACTCCTGTGGCTATATGCCAACGACAGGTATTGAATTACATCTGATATATAACCGTGTATACTACCCCATCACAAGAAGCAAGATATATCGGATAGCCAAGCAGCACTAAAAGCTCTGAAGTCATACTCTTGTGAGTCTAAGCTAACTTGGGACTGTAAACAGTCCCTGAGACAACTGACAGCAAACAATCAGGTTACTCTGATGTGGGTTCCAGGTCACAAGGGAGTTAAAGGCAACGAAGAAGCAGATTGCCTTGCCAAAGAAGGGGCAAATACAAAATTTTCCGGCCCAGAACCCTTCTGTGGACTTTCCAAAGCCCACTTGAAAGAAGAGGTTCGACGCTGGGAAACAGATGAAATGAAAACTCACTGGCATAAAGTGCCAGGACAAAGGCAAGCGAAAAGGCTAGTAAGTCTTTCGCCAAGGAAAGCTAAACAGCTTCTCGAGTTGTACAAGAAAGACTTGAAACTGGTGACGGGACTCCTCACTGGACACTGCTCTCTAAGGTACCACCTGAAAAATATGGGCAAAACAGAGAGTGATAGTTGCCGCTACTGCGAGAACTTCGCTGAAACTGCAGAACATTTGATTTGCGAATGCCCAGCGCTTTTCTGCAAGAGGCTTAAGTTTCTGGAAGGGGCCTTCCTAAAGCCCTTCGATATCAGAAACTTAGCCCCCAGGAAACTGATAAACTTTACTCGAAGTCTCGGAATCCCGAGCCTTGAATAGATTAAGGGTTATGCACAAAAGATCTTATAGATCGAAGTGCTTGAGAGGCAGCATGGCCTTCACGACCCACCCTACAATCTACAATCTCCCTGACGGTAAAGCTGCTGCCCCGCACCGTTTAGTGCTCGCCATATCTGGTTACCCTCACTTAGTTTAACCTGCAGGTCAATACAGTTGCCCGGGGTGTATTACTAGGAGCCATAAGTGAGAGCTGGGAACCCTGTGAGGACCAGTCATCTCGACCCACCTCCTGTCTATGACACTTGGTGTGACCGGCTACCTCTACAGCGAAACCCCATACACACCCTATATTTGAACTCAGCGTCATCCAAAACCTACAGCTTCGTAATTTTAGATTTTTAACATAACTGTATCCGCCATTACTTTTACTTAAAACTTTTCGCGCCACACCCTGTATTTATACGACCGAACCCACTTCGTTAGAACAACTAAGACGACAAATAGTGCATGAATGCAGTCTAATAACCCCTGAAATGCTTTAAAACGTTTGACGTAATTTTGAACAATTGTATGGAAGTCGATGAACACCATTTTGAACATCAAATTTATTATCAATTTAAGTAAACTGTTTTGTTTATTATAACTCATAATTTAGTTCATTTTAGTAACATTACACCTAATAAGTTTTCCATTGTTTTTACAAAATTCGTTTTATTGTACTTTTGATGTGACAGAAAAAATTGATACATTATAATTTTTTGGTGGTGTTGCACTTTTAATTACCTAAGACTTTTTTTGCAAAGACCGTGTAAATAACAAAAAAAATCTTGGATGATCATATGCCTGAATATTCCTTCTAAATGGCTTTTTAATGATATTGCTCTTTAAATAACCCCACAAAAAGAAATTCAGTGTAAGTAATATTATTAAACCGATCCGATGCTATGGAATCCAGCTCTAAGGATCTGCATCAAACTCAAACATTGAAATCCTGGAAAGGTCAAGACTTACAAATTCCGACAGTGCAAGAAAAAATAACCAAGTGTGTACAGAAATATGAAAACAGATTACAAGAAACATTCAAACCCAATTTAGAAGCCAGAAATACGTAGACTTATACGTTGTGTTCCTAGTAATTAATAATAATAATAATGGTTTATTTGTCAATCACATGCAATACAATACAAGTAGATAAAAATATACAAATAAACAAAAATAACCACGAAGGAAAACGAGTTACTTGTGTGTGATATGAGATGACAAGACATTTAAAAAATAAAAAAATAAATTATGTAACACCTACAATATAATATATACAAACATAAATTTACAAATACTATTGATTAAAGTTGATTAATTGGGTAAGAAGTCAGGGATAGTTTTAAATAATTTTTATTTTTTGATTATTTCCCACATGACCTCACGTGGCACAGTTAAGACAAAGTTTTTGACCTTTCGTTTATACAAGGATAATCTGAGTTTCTTTCTAATATCATAAGTGAGTGAGTTATAAATTTTCGGACCTAGAAAAGTATAACTTTGTCTAATACTTTTTTGCATATTAGGCGTGACAAAAGTTTATTTATGTCGAGTGTTATACTTAAGACATATCATTTTTGTATTTATATTGGGTGATACTACATATACAAAATGGAGTTGTCTAATGTCAAATATGCATGTCTCAAAAATAAAATATTACTGGGGCAATTGGGATAATTAACTGACAAGATTATAGAGTGACAATTTATTTCCCATAGACAATTCACTTTTTATTGTACATAAAAGTTTGCTTAGTAGGAGACAGTTAGTGAACCATAACATTTTTATGGATCTTGTACACCTGACGAGTAAGTAATGTGTAAACATGAAAAAGGGATGTTCAATATTCAATGCTCCATATAACTTACTTACAGGTTGCACTGCTGATGACTTAATGGTCGAAAGCTCTCTGTGATAATTTAAAATTAAAAATTTCTATGCATGAAACACAAAAATCCCTTTTTTCTTCTAAATATTATTAACACGTGCACAAAGCCTTACACTTCAAATAAGTTAGTGAACTGTCTTTCTTCATGACAAAAAAAACTTTTATAAACACAAAATTTACTTGTTAGCAAATTACAGACTGTAAATAAATTGAGTTGAGGATGGTTTCGAACCACGCGGTGCAAGACAAAAATCAAGCATATCGACTCTGGTGCGAATTCCCGACAATTGCTAACAAAAAAGCCTTTGTCCACGCGAGAAACACCTGCAATACAACGATTGACCTTGCCAAAGAATTTTACGACACGAGAATATGCAATAAGCTTGTCAATTCCCCTCCTGGATTAAAGACCTTCTGGTCTTTGGTTAAGGCCATAAATAAGAATTTCACAACTTCTTCTTTACCACCACTCGAGAGGTCCGACGGCACGACAGCTGTATCTTCAAAGGAAAAAGCGAATCTGCTAGCTGGAATGTTCAGTTCTAACTCAACCCTCAATACCAATGGGAAACAACCCCCTACGATACCTAGAATAAACTCATCAATGTCTGAGGTCGCTATCCGCCATCGCACTATTAGGAAAATCCTACGAAATCTTGACTCTGATAAGGCAGTAGTACCAGATGGAATTCCGACAACTGTCCTAAAGACCTGTGCTCAAGAGCTCACCACAGTTCTCTGTAGACTCTTCAAGCTATCGTACAGCAATCAAAGTCATATCCAAAGTTATGAAAAAAGCGATTAACATAGAACTTATCAAATATCTGGAGAAATTTGAGATAATTTAGGACAGACAATATGGATTTCGACAACTTCGGTCTACTGAAGATTTGCTGGCTTATGTCACTCAGATCTGGACAAACACTATCGAGAAGTTTGGTGAGTCCCGTGCAATAGCCTTGGATATATCTAAAGCCTTCGACCGCGTTTGGCACCAGGCATTGTTAAACAAATTATCTGCCTTCCAACCATATTGCGTCAATGGCTCAAGAGCCAGAAATACCCTTGAATCAAGTCTCTCCATCTCGATTTTGGGAGTCACGGTATCTAATAATATGTCCTGGCATGACCATGTTGCTAACATCGCAAAGTCAGCAAGCCAGAGGCTAGGTTTTCTGTGAAAAGCTAGCAAGTTCTCCTTTTTTAATTAACACATTTCGAAGTGAAACTTCTATACGCACAAAAAAATTCAAGGTTGCGTCACACGAGCTAGCCTGACGAAAATGTGTAACGATTCGGAACGCGCATGCTACAGGCTATTGAAGCACCCAGTAATGTAAAGATTACAGAAATAATTTAAGAATAATATTCATATGCAAACAGCAGTGTATCTCGTTCTATAAATACTTCATTCCAATTCTTATAATATTCCTTATATATTCAGTACAATTATTTAATCCTAGCCGTTTAAACGTTAGAAGTTTCACTTCTAATATGCGCACATAGTACACACATCTTTTTTATTTTTTAATTCACAGGGTCGTTTTTGTAACTTTTCATCAGCCCTATTTTTTTGGGTGAGATACGACTTTTGAAGGCCTCCGGGTTAAAGGTAGGAATTAAAACCTGTTGTCCAATTTTATTTTTTTCGATTCTTTTAAGACTACGAACCACCCCTGTTTCTCGGCTGAAATTTTCCGGTAGTCTAACGGGTTATCGCCAAACAAGATAACCCATAACAACGTAACCAAGTTGGGAATTTTCCTGATACACTTACCAGACATCCCTCGTAATACTATTAGTTATTACAAATTGTTGCGATAAAACGAAAACCCAATGAAATTGTGAATTTTGCTATTAGTAATCTCCTCCTTATAAATAGCGTTTATTTCGTAGGCAGCGTTTGATAAAATGATGAACATTAGTCGTTTAATTGTTGTGTTTGCGACGTGTTTTGTAACGAGTTGCAGTACTGACGATGGCGAGTTGGATTGGTGGCAAAACGCCGTTATTTATCAAATTTATCCGCGATCATTTATGGACAGTAACAACGATGGAACAGGTGACTTAAAAGGTATGTGACAATTACGTGTGATATTTTAATTATTATTTTATTATTCACACGCATATCTAATTGTCTTTTAAAAAAATGTTACGATTTTATTGTTCAATTAGCAACAAAGTCAAATTGCAATAATTAAAATGCATCCTTGCCATCTTATAGTCATAGCTTTAACTCGTATAGTTCTCAAATGAAAGAAAAAATATACAAGGTGTTACTGGTAAAAGCATTCGGTAAAACTACAAAGGAGAATTGTAAGAAATACAAAGAAAATTATGTTTTTATTTACTTACATACGATGCTTTCATTTTAAAACCAGCCAGTTCAAATAACATTTGATTTTGCGTAAATGTAAGAAAAACAAAACATTCCTCACCCCTTTAAAATGTCAAATAACAACCCCTACCTTGTGATACATCAAATGAAAACACAAGAAAAATGCTAACCAGCCATATAAACAACAATTTATTCTATGGATTTATTTTGCAAATAACATTAAACATAGTGAAATTACGAACAATTAGAATTCATTAGAAGTCAATAAAAACTGTGTCATTCACAATTAAATTTCAGTAACTTTTTTAAACTAAAAAGGTTAAAAAAGCGAGTAACCTTTTTTATAATTTATGAATAATATTTATAAATAAGAGAAAAATTGTTCTCGACTTTGTTGTTGCAAAAAACAAGGTTAGGTGGTACTTAATTTAAATAAAACAGTCATATTTATCAAATTTTTAATAAAAATAACACTTCAGCATTATAGTTTTAACAATTATTTTAATATTATTAACATTTTAATGTTTCTATTTGTCATTCTTCCTCTCGGTGTGCCTTATCTTCTCAGGACGTTGGCGATCACGTTACCCCATCTAACTTTATACACTGCAGCTCGGAACAATTCAAGTCATATTTGTCCATTGTCGCAAATTTTGCAGCCATGAATTCCTTCTTCTGCCTGGTCACCTTTTTCCGTCTATTTTTCCTTGAATTATGAGTTGTAGCGTTCTGTATTTGTCGATTCTCATTATGTGTCCAAAGTAACTTGCTTTTCTTTTTTTGACAGTATTTATTATTTCTGTTTGTTTATCCATACGGTTTAGGACTTCGATGTTGGTAGTATGGCTTGTCCAAGGAATTCTCAGAATATGGCGGTAGCGCCACATTTCAAAGGCCTGTGCTTTTCTTTATGTTCTTTCTGTTAGATTTTACGTTTCCACACCATAAAACAATGTGCTAAAAACATAGCATCTCAGAACACGGAGCCTGGTTTTTATGTTGAGCCTAAGATTACACAGCATATATATATATATATATATATATATATATATATATATATATATATATATGCAAAAATTATAGAAAACTGTAATATTATTGCAATAAAAGTATTTTAAAGTCCGGCAGAGAAAATTGGGTGTGAGAATTATAACTGCTGTTTTAACCTACATATTTTCAATTTCTCTTACTTAACAAGCACCTGTATATCTTGCTTCCTGTGATGGGGTAGTATACACGGTTATATATCAGATGTAATTCAATGCCTGTAGTAGGCATATAGCGGTCATGAATATTTGTAATACTTCGGGTTCGGGTTGAGTTCGGGTTGAACCGCGCCTAGAAATTTGTTTATTTCGACGTTTCGACTTCGATTTTGAAGCCATTTTCAAGAAGTAGAAAGTAAATTTCGAGTTTTCTCGAAAGAGTAGGCAGATTGAGACCTTTGAGAGAACCAGTGCCGAGACCTGGGGAGTAGGCAGATTGAGACCTCAGTGTGAAAATCACTTCTCATCCCAAAATTTACTTTCTATTTCTTAAAAATGGCTTCAAAATCGAAGTCGAAACGTCGAAATAAACAAATTTCTAGATGCGGTTCAACCCGAACTTTAAGTATTACAAATATATATATATATATATATATATATATATATATATATATATATATATATATATATATATATATATATATATATATATGCCGGTTTAGAACGTCTTTCGACGTTGCCCGACGCCCAACTTCCATCCCTTTCGGTCTTCGCAATTCTCAGATGTTAGATTTCTTCCGCTCAGTGACTTTTAAATACCGGTTTGCGATTCCAATTGAGGTTTTCGCCTTTTCCTTCTTTCACTTGGTTACCATTGTAAAACTTGTTTGGGAAATCTTGTATCGGGCATTCGTTAAACGTGGCCGTACCAGTTGAGCTGTTTTTGCTCGATATCACTAGTAATGGTGCCTTCAATTCCTATTTGTTGTTTTATATTGTCATTTCTTATTTTGTCTCTTCGGGAGATGCGCAAAGACCTCCAGAATACATCCATCTCAACAGCTTCAACTTTATTTTTGTTTTTTTCGGTAATCCTCCAGATTTCTGCTCCATATAATAGAGTACTTTTTATCATGGTTTCATAGATGTTAATTTTTCTTTTCTTTGTTATTTCTTTAGTCCATAGTATCCCATTGAGGCATCCGATAATTCTTTTTGCTTGAATGAGCCGTTTTTCGATTTCCATTACATCAGTACCGCTATCTTTAAAGGTAACACCCGAGTACTTATATTACCAGCAGGTCAAAATCTTCTGATCATCTTCCAGTTCTAGATGGGTGGGTTGATTCCCTATGCATATCCTAACCTTACACAGCACATTACGCATTTTATTAAATATTGCACTCGCCTTTTCTATTCTAGCCTTTATCTCAACCGAATGATCCCAACTATCATTGAGTACGCAGGGTATTTTGCTCACTCTTTCTAGGGTGTTCTCGTTGACGGTTATTTCAGCGCTAGCATTTGGGTTTTTACTGATTACCATTGTTTTTAGTTTTATTTATATTAAGTTTCATGCCATATTCTTCGCAGATGGTAACTACTCGATTCATAAGCCGCTGCAAACCTTCTCCGCTATTGCTAATGATCACGTTATCATCCGCGTATCGCAGATTATTCAGACATTTGCCATTGACAATAACATTATCTGTTGAGTTGTTCAGTGCTTTTTTAAAAAGTTCCTCCGAATATACATTAAACAGTAGATGTGACAGGATGCACCCCCGTCTTACTCCTTTTTTTATATTTAAAATATTGTTTTTAATTCTTACTTTGGCAGTTTGATTCCAATATAAGTATGAGATTATACGAAGATCAGCAGCCTCTATACCCCCAGACGCCGACGCCTCAATAAGTTTGTCATGGTTCTCGAGATCAAACGCTCTGCTAAAATCTATTAAACATAGGTATACATTTGTATTGACATTTCTGCATCTTTCAATAAAGTACTTGTGCAGCAAACGGAGCTTCTTTTATACCTAGTCTCTTTTTAAAGCCAAATAAAGTGTACCCTGTATGTTCTTCCAATTCATTATGGTACGTAATTATATTCTTCATTATTCTCACGTTAACTTTAAACTGGTTTGAGAAATAAGAAATATTTATCGTGAATTTTAAAATGGGGATACACGTACAAAAATATTACCAAAATAAGTAAACTGTATAAAAATATTATGCATATATTTTTTGTTACTTTTGTTTAATTTAGTAAAATATTAACTAATGAAAGTATCAAACAGAAAGGATAACAAAAAAATTGTTTCAAGGCAATTAAATAATATTTATCTTTTTACAGTTGCTTGTTACATTTCTACGTGACCATGTTAGCGACATTATGATTATTATTATCATATTGTACCATTATTACTACGGTTTAATTAAAATTTTATTTTCTATTGTTGTATTGATGGACAAATATTTCCATAGTTATTACTTCTTTATCTACAGCGCTTTCATTTCAAAACCAGAGTCCAAATAACTTTTGATTTGCGTAAATGTAAGAAAAACAAAAAACACGTCGAATTCTAAATCAAGGGTGAGGTTTAAAAATGTTATTCTGCTGTTTTCAAGTGGCACCTTTTTAACATTTCCCACTCTTCCTTTAAAGTTTCATATGAAAATCAGCCATATAAACAACAATTTATTTAGCAGATAACATTAAAAATAGCGAAATTACAACAGAAACTAAAATGAAGTTAATTACAAACAGCTCCTTAAATTTAGTTATAGTAACTGTTCAAAGTGTGCTCCGTTATTTCGTAGGCAATAATATAATCTATTTTCAACCTATTCTCGAACTTTTTGCAAAGTTTCGCTAGTAATTCGTCTACATTCTTCAGTTATTCTAAGCTTTAGTTCTTCCATGTCTTCGGGAGGAGTTTTGTAATCTAATGTTTTTGAGTAGCCCCACAGAAAAAGTCAAGTGGTGTTAGATCTGGAGATTTTGCCGGCCATTTTATAAAACCCCTTCTGCCAATCCAATCTCTTGGAAATCGTTCGTCTAGCCATTATCTTACACCCTGTGTGTAATATGGTGTAGCTTCGTCCTATTGAAGGTATATATTCTGTTTATCTAGCACCATATTTCTTCATTTTTCGATTCACGAGACATAAGAATAAGCATTCAAGATCCTAAAGAACACGCTAACCAAAGTTATTAATATTAGCTGAGAACATGGGCACACCCTCATTAATAAAAAGACCAAGTCCATGGTGTTCACTAAATCCTTTGTACAGCAAAGGTAAGAAACTGAAAACAGTAGAAAGCTATAACTATGTTGGAACAAACAGTTCGGAGCACTATTGCGATTAGATAAAAATATAAATTAACAAAGCACGAACATACTTTGTGAAGATAAAAACTGTTTGCTAGCCAAGACCTTGGTTTATAATATAATAAAATTTTCCCAGCACTCTTATGGACTATCAAAAATATCTGCTAACGAAAACTAGAAGCCTTCAAAATATAACATGCCGCAGAATTTTGCGAATATCGAGTGGCCAACGTAGAAAAACTAAGAAGAATGTAAAAAGGTGTCGAAATAGAAGTAAAAAAAAATATAATTACAATATCTCGGACATATTATGAGAGGACCAAAATATAACTTCTTCACTTCATAATTCAGGGCAAAATAGTGAAAAAAAGATCAATAGGAGGAAAAAAAACCTTTAAAATCTACGAGAATGGTTTAATTTATTAACAGCTTAACTATTTATGGCCGCAGTTTCCAAAGTCATGATAACCTTAGTCTCCGCAATGGAGACTGTACAAAAGAAGAACATCTAAGAAAAACATTTCAAGACTTTGCCATAAAGTTATCGCAAAGAGTTATTATAAAATTAAAAAAATATTAAGTCTTCGTTGTTTTTTATGATAAAGTATTTTGGTAACGTAATCAAAATGTTATTTCTTCCGGGTTGTTCCAGTTGTCCCATATACTTACTGCGGCCAACAAGAAGTATTGTGCCCCCCGTACATAGCGCCTCTCATAGCGGCAGTCCTGTACCTTCAAAAAATATCAGAATGTTGACAATGGAAGTGCCCCGAGAGTTTTGCGCAGTAGCATAGACAATGAAGAGGAGTCTCACCTTTTACTGCACAGAATCTTCAAAACAGGTTTTCTGCAAACCCCATAATGTGTAGGTATTTATTTATGCAGCAGTATCCTGTAAGAATCCTTGTTGCATGCATTTTCCTTTGCCAAAGCTTCAGGAATTTGTCTGTCGTTTTTCTAGATGGTCCCCAGATAAGAGATTTCGAATGTCTTATGCTTGGGTGTTCTGTCCAGTAGTTGCGGTAGTTGCTTCCTAATCATATTTTATTTTACTTCCAAGCAGTACTGTGCAAAACAGCAGGTTAGCTCTGAACCTATCTTTCTTTTTCCTTCTTAGTCTAACGTCAAGAACGACGTGTAGTGATCACAAGTTAATGTCAGGTGTTATTACTCAGAACTCTTCTTACAGTCTCTCGCCATCTCCCACGGTCAGCAGCAGTTCTAATGGCTTTCACTAGTGGACGCTCGGTTACTTTTGTCTGTCCATCTAGATGGGGAGCGTCCGCGTTTCCTTTTGCCAAGGGGTTTGCCCTGGACAATCAGTCTCTTAATGTTGTCGTGACGAGTTATATGACCGAAGAAGTTCAGTATTCGCGCTGATGTCAAGCTACTGAGACGGTTTGATGGTCCAATCTCGTTCAGCACTGACAGATTGGTGTAATTTGCCGCGCACAGTATTCTTAGCATTCTTCGCCATACCCACATTTCAAAGGCGTCGACTCGACGCCTGTCGGCCGCCTTCATAGTCCATGTCTCGGAAGCGTACCAGAAAATGAAGAACACTACGGCATGGACCAGTGATTTTTTGGTATTAATGGATATATATCGATCTTTCCAAATTTTATGTGATTGGCTCATTGCTGTTCGGCCAAGTTGAATACGACGGCGGATCTCCATCTCGCAGCTGCCAGAGGAGTGGATAAGGGCACCCAAATAAACAAACTGATCTACCACTTCACAGTTGGCAATGTGATGTGGTCTGTTTGCTGTCTAATCCGATCTACCAACTATCAATACTTTAGATTTGGCATAGTTGATTTTTAGAACATACTCTTTTGATGTTATCTCAAGTCGTTGTATCAATTCTGTAAGTTTTTCTGCTGAGTTAGCGATCAGAAGAGTGTCGTCAGCATATCTAAGATTTGAAATTTTTTTCCCATTTATGGCAAAGCCTCCTTCCCACTCATCAAGTATCTCTCTCATTAAACATTCCGTATATATATTAAACAAGAGAGGTGATAAAATACACCCTTGTCTAACTCCCTTTTTGATATCTGCTATTCTGGAAATACGATTATCAATTTTGACGACCACTCTACTTTGTTCATATAACTTTTTTATGAGATTTACCAGATGTGTAGGTACTCCCGCAACGCACAAGATCTCCCACAACTTTGACCATTTTACATTGTCATACACTTTTTTGTAGTCGACAAAACAAATATACACGGGTGCATAGTATTCCCTGGCCTTCTCCATAAGTATTCGGACGTTTAGTATTTGTTCTCGTGTACTTCGCCCTTTGACAAATTCTGACTGTTCAGGTGCTATTTGGTAATCAAGGAAGTGGACCAACCGAGATCGAAGAACATACAGCATTATTTTGCTCGCATGTGATATCAGGTAAACCAGATGATAATTGTTACAGTCCATCGTTGATCCCTTCTTATGAATGGGTATTATAGTGGATAAAGACCATTCGTCTGGCCACACTCCGTTGTTCCAAATTTGCTGGCATAACAGATGAAGGAATTTAATGTTCCTCTCCTCAAGGGCCTTCCAGATCTTCGCAGGGATCGAATCTATTCCGGTGGAATTTTATTTCTTAAGTAAGCTGATTGCTACGACTATTTCACTCAAAAGGATATTCGGTTCATTTTCCGGGCTTATTTGTTCAAGAGATTCGTAATCATCATCATAGAGTGATGCACAGTAGTCTTTCCAGACGTTAAGCACATCGTTTATATTAGTTATTAGGCTGCCGTTCTTATGTTTAATGGACCAAGCCCTAGGTTTAAAGTTACGAGTGATTATTTTAATTTTTCCAAACAGGTCTTTGATTCGATTATTATTATGATGTTTTTCAATGTCTTTACATAGATCTTGGTAATACGAACCTATCAGCTGTTGTAAAACTTCGGTTCTTCATATTTGTGTATGTATCTGTGTATTGGAAACTACTAACACGATATTTAAAAAAATGTGTGAACATATATAAAAATAATGGCAAATTATTTGACAATCATGATAGCAGTACTGTAAGTAATGCTGCAGGTCGCAAAGTTGCCCAGGTTTGTGCTAATAACACTGCTCGGTCCTGTTCTGCAAATACTCATTGTCGGATCTAGATCCGTCTCTATACTAGACGTCTCCGTTTAGGTAAGTAACTATTTCATTCTTGTTCCAGTCGTTCCATTCTGGTATAATTACTTCAAACAGTTTTCGGAATTTTAGTTTTTGTTTTATCTGCTTGCATCTATAAAATGAAATTATTGTTTATAAGTTTAAAAATGTCAGCATAATCTTCTGCAAACCCAGAGTATCTTCCATAGACATTCAAGAGAACTTTTTACGTTCCTGTCGGGGTAGTTGGCATAGTCTATATAGTGCAGCCCTTGTATCTTGCTTAACCTGATTTTATTTTTGGTATATTTTGCCTTGGGCCACAATACAAGGTAGGCGTATGTGATTGTGGGTACAATTACTCTCGTGTAGAGCCAGTATACCATAGTAGGTAAAAAAAAGTGCAAAAAGAAAACATTTTTTTTTAACTGAAAAAAATGAACATATTCTGTTTCTTTTCATCCTCCCTCTGCCTATTGCACTGCTAAGTTGTCGCTCCATCGTTTTCGGGGGCGTCCTAAACTCCTGCGTGCTGTTCTGACTGTTCTTTCGTTGTCCATTCTACTGATGTGCTCATTCCACTCTTTCTGCCGAGAACCCACTCATTGATGTTTTCTACCTTGCATGTCCTTTTTATATTCTCGCTTCTTTCTCTGTCCAAGATCGTCTTTTCAATTATTCTACGAAGTACTCTCATTTCGGTTGTCTATAGCAGTTGTTTAGTTCTCGCTGTGTCTGGTCGAGTTTCTGCCGTGTATGTCATAGTTAGTCTTACTATTGCCTTGTAAATTCTTGATTTGGTTTCTATTTTAATGTTTTTATTTCGCCATATTGTGTCATTTAGGCATACTGCTATTCTTGTTGCATAAAATGAATATACTTATTTATGGAAAACAGCCTTTATTACCGACTTCATAAATCTGGAAGCAAGAATAGAGTTGAAAATTATAGACCTATTTCTAAATTAAACATCTTTAGTAAGGTGTTTGAAAGTATCATTTTTGATTTTCTTTATCATGACGTAAAAAACCTACTTAACATTGAACAGCATGGCTTCATGAAAAAACGTTCGGTAGATACAAATTTATTCCTATACGTTGAATACATACTTAAAAGTCCAAACGATAGGCATAACGTTGATTCTGTGTATACTGATTTCATTAAGGCCTTCGACAAAATGGATCATTCCGTCCTTGTCTCAAAACTTTCCGAAGTCGATATACATGGTAATTTATTAAGATGGTTCGACTCATATGTCAGAAATAGGTCACAACAAGTAATTTTAGGTGCTCTTAAATCTAAGGCTGTGGTAACTACTTCAGGAGTACCTCAGGGGTCCCATTTAGGTCCTTTACTTTTTAATTTATATATAAATGACATCTCTAGTTGCTTTCAATTTGCTAAGTTTGTTATGTATGCCGATGATTTGAAAATATATCACTCAATTTCATGTGCTTACGACAGAGTTCGATTGCAAGAAGACTTAGACAATTTATCTGACTATTGTGTGAGAAATAATTTGTTTTTAAATGTCTCAAAGTGTAATTATATACAATTTTCTCGTTGTAATTCAGACTTGAACTACAACACATATGAAATTTCTAATAGCGTATTACACGCTGTAGATACGATTAGGGATCTTGGTATTCTTTTAGACTCTAAATTACTTTTCGATCGGCATATTTGTAATATAACTAGAAAAGCTAATCAGCAGTTGGGCTTCATATACAGAACATGTTTTGAATTTCAAAATCCCCTTACCGTTAGATCATTATATATGGCATACGTAAATAGTATATTAATGTTTGTTTCTACTATTTGGAACCCGCGTTATTCGGTCTATATTTCAAAATTAGAAACAGTCCAGAACAAGTTTATTTCATATTGTAAAAGAAAATTTTATCCCGATGTGGATAGACAAAGTATTCGTTTCAACTTAAAGATAATTTCACTAGAGCGTGGTAGGCAAATTGCGGATGTACTGTTTATTCACAAAATCCCCAATAACAATATAGATTGCCTTAAACTTACAAACTTCATAACACTTCGTATTCCCAGCCACTCAACTAGAAACAATTAAAATTCTCCTGCTCACAGAATAACAAATACTTATAATAAATTGTCCAGTATTGTTGAAATGGATATTTTCTACCACAGTGCAGATTTGATTAAAAAACTACTGAAAGACTATTTTTTGCAAATTTAATTTTGTTTTATTACCCACTCTTGTTCTCTCTTTTTTCTCTCTTTTTTTATACTAGTATTTACTTTATTTAATGTAGTTATATGATTATATTTATATTTTCTTTTTTACCTAATTTGTAAAATTATGTGTAACTATTAGTGGATACTTTTATGGGTTTGTCCTGTTTGTATCCCAAATAAATAAAATAAAATAAAAAGTAATTTTAAATTATTTTATGATAAAAATATGATTATAATAAATTGGTGAAGTTGAACTGTGGGCCCAGAAGGAAGAAAAAATAAAATGGAGAGAGATGACAGGCACAGCAGAGACAAGATCCGACTGGTAACACGACTCCTAAAGAGATACTATTCAACCAGAAAACACTTGAATCGTATGGGTATCTTCAATAAGAACCCTAATTGCAGAAACTGTGGGGAGCATGAAGAAACAGCAACCTACATCATCTTCGTTTGCAAAACACACGCTATGCCAATATTGGTACCAACCTCTTTTGGGACGAAAGTTCTGGAAAGAGTAACCTTGGCTTGCAAATATTTGATTTAGAGGCTGCTGGCCTTCACCAAGCATTTAACCATGTTAGCAATATATCCTTTAGTGCCAGAACACAAAAGTACTCTAGGCTGCAATGTTTGGCAGGAAACTCCGACCGATACGAAGTGTGGAATGAATGAATGGTAATAAACTGTGCTTTTTCATTAACGTTGGTAATAAATTGTGTTAAGAAACCGTGAATTATAAAACTGATTAAAATTATATATTTAAATAATAAAAAATAGTAATTAAAATAAATGCGAGGGCTGCTGATAACTCAGACTTATTTTTGGTGCGGTGGGTTCTTTTCAGATCGTATGTGGTAATGATATGTCTTTTGTTTTAGGAATAATCAGTAAACTAGATCATTTAAAAGAAGCCGGAATTACGGCTACATGGCTGTCTCCAATTTTCGATTCTCCTCAAGTGGACACAGGATACGATATTAGAAACTACTACGCCATTGACAAGCTTTTTGGAACAATGGAGGATTTCGAAGCGCTTATAGCTAGAGCAAAAGAACTTGGAATAAAGATAATTTTAGATTTTGTTCCAAATCATACCAGCGATGAACACGACTGGTTTAGGTTATCTGTAAACAAATCTGCGGGATATGAAGATTTTTATGTATGGAAAGACGGAAATCCCGAAATTCCTCCCAATAATTGGGTAGGTAAATATTATTTAATGTTTGTGGAGATGTCATTCTGAAATTCTAAAAACTTTCATCTGATTATCACTTAAAGCTCTTTAACTAAAACTATATTATACCACAGTTTAAAGAATACTCAGTTAAATCACTCTCTGTCGGAGCTTTATTGTTTATGGCCATAAAGGGCTTCACCGTGACAGAAAGGAATTCCTAAAAATATTGAATAATACATTGAGTAATACAGGTCAGTGAAATTGTTTCGTTAGATATTTATTAAAACAACGAGGGGCGCTTTAAAGGATTAGGGATCCAAAAAAAACTTCTTCATTTGGTAAGCATCTGCATGAGAACTTTATTTATATTTGGGTACAAGTATGGTTTTGTTAAATAAAAGGCATGGATAATAAATAAAATTTAAATTTATTCGAAACAAAAAATAATCGTAAATGAATGAAAATAAGCTATTTTTAGTTTTCTCAAACACAGCATATTTATAAAAATATAAACTATGTATATGAATAAAGACCATACATAACAAAATATAGGTAAATAACACTTTTGGGGTAATTTAATAATAATTTCTACTAAACCAATCTTCAACCCGACCAGTGTGAACTTTGACTGGACAGTTTAACAAATCGATTAATTGAGTCAATGTTTTTTATTTTTACTTAGGTAGTAGTTTTGTTACTTTTGCCAGTAGGTGCTACGCGCACATAGACCTATTATCCAGAGGAGACGCAACATTCCATTCATAAAACTCTGTTTGTTTTGTCGCAATGATTACATGAGAGTGGTCATGAGTATGATAAAGAATACCAATCTATTTTCTTTGTCTCGTCCCCGTGCTGGCAACGCTGTAACATTATTGTGGAGTTACGGCCACGCTTGTAATCAGTGACGTGCTGTTTGATTAAAATGAAAATATATCTATCGGGTAATATTTAGTTTTTTATGAGAATATATTTATGAATAGGTGATACTCAGTTTTTTATCAAATTGAAGTATTGTAGCCTACTAAAAGTATTTTTCTAAACCCCAAAAGTTGGGCGCCAAATTGTGTTACCCTAACTAAACTGTTTTTCTAAAGTTACAAAAGTGAAGTGCCAATTTTAAAAAACTTACTAACTCCCCAAATGCTAGGCGACAATTTTGTGTTACGTGTAAGTTTGCTTTCTAAAGCCAATTGTGTGTAATGTTACTTTTATAAAACTAAATTATTCCAACTTAAGGGCTGCTAATTGTGTAGCAAACAGTTTTACTACCAATACCCGTTAAACTAAATTATTTTATCAAATAATTAAATCCACTAATATTAATTGGACAAATAAAATGTAATGTATTTTAAATTTTAATTTTAACGTTCAAACATGTTTAATAACAGCTTAGTAACCTAAAGGAAAAGATTAAAATATTATACTCGGGGTTCCGTGACTCTTTGATTTCTCGATTGGATTAAATTTGAGGTGATGTATAGATTTCTTATGATATACTACTATAAAATGGATCAGGAAGGTATATAGTTTACCACGTCTTTTTCGTTCTCTATAGAGTACTCTGCCAGCGGTCTCTCTACTGGCAAATTATGCCCGAGCTCAGCCGTAGAGGGTAGAAGAAAAAAAAAGAAAATATAAAAGTGAGCAGCGCCACCGACTTAGACGGTTCAAGCCGGAAACCCCTAGGTCTTATAGGCACTAGCAGAGCCACACGATAAACAAATGAAATTATGGTGAACTAAATAAATGAAATTATAGCAAAAATATATTGGATACTTTACTCCTACAATAAATCAAAATACACAGCTCAATAGCAAAATGATAACAAATATAGTCAAAATTAACAGCTAACAATAAATCAAGGTACACAGTTCAATAATAAACTTATAACAAATATAGTCAAAATTAACAGCCAACAATAAATCAAAGTACACAGTTCAATAATAAACTTATAACAAATGTAGTCAAAATCAACAGCTAACAATAAATCAAAAATCCAAAGTTTACGATTCCATAAAATAACCAAAACGAAAGTAAGAGTAACAAACTTTACCGAGTTACCAAAAAAAAATGTATACAAGTCAACTTTTTAATAATACTTAATCAAACGTTCACATAAGGCTGCTAATTTACTCATATTTTTACCATTTACATAAAGATTTACACTGTTAAAACAATCGAGCTTATTTAAAAATATTTCTTTTTACAATGGCTGTCCTTCAAAATATCAATATTGTAGGATATTTACAAATAAGTATGAAGAAAACATTTTTACTTGGACACAAAGAACTATTGAGAAGATTACTTTAATCAAAGTTCAGCCTTGGCATATTATCCAAAGCAATAAATAGTTTTCAACAATGTACCATATTAATAA
The DNA here is from genome assembly GCA_950111635.1 of Agelastica alni. Classification (NCBI taxonomy): domain Eukaryota; kingdom Metazoa; phylum Arthropoda; class Insecta; order Coleoptera; family Chrysomelidae; genus Agelastica; species Agelastica alni. The sequence continues at coordinate 21,647,826 of OX467709.1, read as the reverse complement.
ATTAAAACAAAACTTAATCGTGGTGTCACGTCGTCACGTCGTTAAATATTCTAAAATAAATCACTTGTAACCTTTGGGTATACGAATTCACTACTCCTGTGGCCGGTTTGGTTATGGAACGGCACCTGCTAATTAACAATGGCTTCCCTCAAATAAATCCCGCATGCGGTTATTTTAACTCGACACCAAAATCCAAAATATTAACAACGAAGGTAAGATAGAATGGTCAAGTTAAAAATTAAATGGTTTTTCTTCTAAATCCAATTAAGATGGCCAAAATACAGCCAGATATGAAAGATAAACCGTAGAGGTTTTGCACACGTGTTAATATCACACCGTCTCAAAAATTCTCCCCACACCACTCCCAAGACTGCCACCAAACGACTCACTACTTCCCAGGCCGGATATCAAGAAAAATGACACGGAACCGACGTCAACCAACAATATTCGCAAATCTATGTTCCACACTCAGAATCGCACTCGTCCGTGTTGATAGCCAGCCCCATCCACACAGAAAAGTAAACCAAACAATAATATAACCGACAACACACAACAATCGAGGCCAAAAACCAAAGCAAAATCTAATAACGAAAACACCACAGCCATTAACAATCGAATCCTATCACTACAAGGTATGCAACACTATTTACAACGAATGATATATTTAAATTACAACAAAATACGGTAAGCGAAACTATTTACGAGTACCTGAGGAATACAAAACTATCAGAAACCCAATTATAATGGAACTGTAGAAGGGAAAAAAAGGCACGTGACAAGTTCTTTAAACAACAACGAAATAAGGATAATACCACTGAATAAGTGTTGCTGAATAACAGGGAAATAGGTAATGACTTTTTTTGAGAATATCTCTAAAAGTAATGATTTCCACATCGTTTGGTTTTCAAAATCGTGTTTTGCGCCTTAAAATAATTCCTGTGTATTTTGATATTAAAATCGTCATTGCTACACCACTGGATGAAAATATAATAAACAATGAGATGTTCTAACTTACTTGTAAAAATAAATACTGCGGCTTAAATAGTCCGGTTTTTTACACACTTGGCAATGACGAATCATTTCTTCCACTAAATTTTAATAAATTTTATCAATAATATGCTAAAAATCACCGATAATACACCAAAATCTCGTTGAAACACCTTTCGGCAACAGCGCTACTAATAATAGCCGTTTTGTAGTAAACAAATTTTTGCACGTGAAACGATTCAGACAAGCCGTGCGGCGTTGTCGCTTATTGAGCAACACATTTCTATGATCTAACGGAATGAAATAGTTTAATGGTTCAGCATTTCATAAAATGGGTTGTATTATTCAGGTTGTTATAATTCACGAAATATTAATAAGAGATAGCATTATGGTCACAATATTGTTAAAAATATAATCAATAAATACTATGGACGATTCAATAACAATCACAAATCTCTTGCCATAACTGGAGAGCAGGCAACATCACAGCACAACACATTCCAGTCGGCCATATCAAGATCATACAGTCGACCAGAAAGTGGAGATGTCTGCTCGTGTTTTAAAGTAAATAGTTCCGTCTTCTCTGATAATAGGTCTATGTACGCGCACATATTTTCAAGGTCATAGACGATAAGAATATCCACAAACACTACCTACAACTACAAAGTAAAAACCCTCTATTCGCTCTGAGCGAAATCAAAGTAGGGGAAGCCGGAATGGACACCGGCGCGCGCAGTTGATAACTATAATAATAAAGGACGGTATTTTTATTGGCAGAGTTAGCAAAATACACGTTAGATTATTAATTTTGTTATAATTTTTAAAAAATGGGTAAAAACAGCCACCGCAGTTGATGTGTAGTGAATTGTAAAAATATGAGCGCAAAAAAATTAATGTAAATTTTATAAATTTCCGGCTGCAAAATAGAAAATAAACCAAAGAAATAAGTGGATAGTGAAAACGGAAAAGTAAGTAGTACCATAACCTTAATTTTTATTAGATAGAACTGTCAAAAATTCGGAAATCTGGACTTTCTGTAGTTCTTGCAGCTGCTTGTATTTATGCGAAAACATATTTTCGAAATATTCTCATAATTTGAATATTTTTTTTTGCAAATTATCGAGGACTGGGTTGGCCCCAGTCTTGCTTGATACTAGTTTTAGATGCCCTCTTTTCATTACTAATGAAGTAAATTAAGGCGGCAATGTGTTTGCATTTTTTACTTTTATTATAAACACAATTGTAGCACATCAGTGACACATCGAAGTAAATTTATTTAAAATAAAAAAACTAAGCTTTGTTAATTATTTGATCTTTAAAATTTTTATTAAAAGAATAATTTATTTAATTGTTATTTACATTTAAATAATTAGTGAAAGGTGTTGCAAGGACCGATGCTTGTCTTTATCAAATATCTTTATTTATTTCGACGATGTTCTTAAACTTCTCGGATGTGTTTTACAAGTACGAGATTTTTACCTTTGATAATAGTTTGAGGTTGAAATTCGATGGTATAACTAATTGCTTGGAAACCTGTCTTAATATTTATATCCATGTTTGCTTTAAATCTGAAAGTTTAACAAAAATGTACACATATTTATTGCATTACTATGCCATATCGAACTTTTTCTGCTCTGCCGATATTATTTAAAGTCTGATCTGCTGTGGTTATAACTTATTTTGTTTACTATAGTAAACGCTACAGCTTTTATGCTGTTTTTAAATTATTAATTATACTTACATTTTATCGGTAATTTTTGCATAACAAATTTATAGGATTGAAGATTAATTGTCACTTGGTTTGACACGCAAAAAAGTTTTTTTTAATAATGAAAATTAATTTTTATTGCAAACCCCCATTCATTTATATATTAAAAAACTCTGTGACAGCGTCCTTTAGTTTACAGATACCATGGCGCTGCAATCACGCATAGAGCAAATACCAGTTTTTAAGTCTAATAATAGTTTTTTAAACAAGAAGACTTCTATCTTTTTGGGTGCTGCTCAAACACACACGCACAAATTTAAAAATCGGCCATTTGGAGTCAAGGTTACCTATACAACTATACACCTTTTTTGTAAATATCTTTAACGTAATTTTATTAAAGTATAGATAATGTTGCGATAAATTTGGATGAAGTGGAAGAGAGAACATACACAGAAATGTATTGAGCCGTAAGGAACTTTCAATCTAACGATAAAAAGTCTTTGTTGATACACTTTTCATTGACAAAATTTAAAACAATATAGTAGTAAATTTACCTCCCCAATTTTTACTTCAAAATAGTAATTTACCTTTGAAATATACTGCTTTCTTGAATAAGTAGACAAGTCTCTCTCTCTCTCTCTCTAGTACATTTCACTGAGAAGGAATTAGTGACTATGATGCTCCCGTAACAACACTTATAGTAAATTCCTCTCTATTCTCTCTATTCCTGGGCCATATTTACAGTTTCATGTAGGCCTTGGCCGATTAGATCTTTAGTTTGGTCCACCCATCTCTTGGGTGACCTTCCTCGCGGGCGCTTCCCTTCTACCTTTCCTTCGACTATTATTAGTTGCAATGAGTCTGTCCTTCTTGCAATGTGGCCTTGGTGATAGCTGTATCTCTCCAGATTTTGCTTAACTTAGTTACGGCTGTTCGAGCCTGTGCAAGTCTTCTTTTTATTTCACGTTCGCATACACCGCTGTTGTCAATTAGAAACCCTAAATACAAAAATTTATTAACCACCGCCAATCCAGCTAGTTTTTTATGTGGGGTTGGTTGTTATTTTGTCGGTCTACAATCATGACAGTAGTTTTATTGGGATTTAATTTCAATCCAAATTCTGCACTATTTTCCTGAAGACAGTGCCTAAAAAATTCCATTTCTTCTACACTAGATGTCATAATTAGTGTGTTGTCGGCATATCTCAGATTGTTAACTTTCCTTTCCCCCACATATACACCACCTTGCCAGTTATCGAGAATGTCACGCATTATGTGTTCGGTGTATATGTTAAACAATAAGGGCGAGAGAATGCACCCCTGTCTGACGCCCTTCATTACTTGAAACCTGTTTGATGCGACATCGTTAGTTCTTATAAGACCATAATTTTGTTCATAAAGATGTCTGATAAGTAGGATTAGGTAGCCAGGAACCCCCATTTCTTTAAGTATTTGCCACATTTTTGGCCATTTTACCAAGTCGAAGGCCTTAGAATAATCGACAAAACAGACAAGTCTGCGAGTCCAAAAAAACGGATTCCGGGCGTCGTGTGTATTTGATTATATAGTGTGTACATAAATTAACATAACTTGCTAATATTTCGATTTTTATTGGGTTTACAAAAAAATGTTTAATTAACATATTTTTAAATAATTCAGGTCATCTACACAGGTCGATCAAAAGTATACAGGGTAAACTGTTACTACAAAATAACATAATTTTTTAAATAGAACACACTTTATACATTGTTAGTTTTTTGTAATCTATTAAATAACAAATACAACCGTCAAGACCGCATAATTCTATCTTTAATAGTTCCAAAGTTACAGTGATTTGAAACTAAAATTATAAAAAAAATTTCAAAAAGTTGTAGGTTTTTCTATCATTAATTGTTTTTAAATGTCATGAATTATTTCTCATTGTCATTAGTACAAGGTGTTTATTGAAATTATTTTTAAAATTTAAGTATGTTTACCGATCAGGAAAGAATAATGATTCTGATGATGAGAGGTTACACGGTGATCGGAAAAGAACTTATGATGAGGTAGCATACTTATTTAATGATACGTATCCAAACCGTAACCGAATTACCAAAACTGAAGTTTGGAGGATTGTGAAACTTTTTGAAGAAGTGGGTCTAACTAAAAATCGCCCTAAAACTGGCCGACCAAAGACCGTAACTATTGATGAAAAATCCTTAGATGTCATGCAACCTTTTGTAGAAAATCCTTTTACATCCATTCGGGAAACTGCATTAGAACATGATGTTAGTGTTGGATTCGCCTGTAACATTATTAAAAAGAATAAGTTTCATCCTTATAAAGTAACGCTATTGCAAGAATTATCTAAAGATGATCTGAATGGAATTTTGTGAAACTATAATGCAAAAGGTAGATGCAGACCCTCATTTTACAAGTAAGATAGTATTTTCCGATAAAGCCACGTTTAAGTTAAATGGTACAGTTAATCGCCACAACTGTAGATATTGGAGTGATACTAATCCTAGATGGATGATGTAACATAGAACTCAAAGTCCTTTAAAAGTTAATGTTTGGGCAGGTATTATAAGCACCACCACTGTTATTGGACCATTCTTTGTAGAAGGATCAAAGTATTTAGATTTGTTGAGAAATCAAATAGTTTCTGCGATAAGAAATGCAGTTGGTAACAATTTTAATGACATTTGGTTTTAGCATGATGGTGTATCACCACACTGTAGTGTTGCTGTTCGATATTACTTAAATGAAGTTTTCCAAGACAGTTGGATTGAAAAAAGGGGCACAATTGAGTGGCCAGCCAAATCTCCCGATTTATCGCCATTAGACTATTTTCTCTGAGGATATATAACATCGTGTTCAAGGCAATACCTGATAATCAGGATGAACTGAGAAATAAAATACTGATAACAGCCCATCAAAAAGAAATCAGCAATTGCGTAATACCATAGCAGCTTTTTATAATAGACTTGGATACTGTCAAATAGAAAAAGAAAGACAATTTGAACATCTAATTAAATGAGATTAATAAGTTATTTGTTCCTGTTAATTATTTTGGTAATAGAAAACGTTCTTGTAAACTATTTTTTCCATTAACTGTAGAATAAATAAGGTTAGAAGTATGCGGTATTGACAGTTGTATTTGTAATTAAATAGATTATAAAAAACTGAAAATACACGCTGGGTGTACTATTTAAAAAATTATGTCAATGAGATATTTTAGAGTAACGGTGCACCCTGTATACTTCTTATCGACTTATGCAGATGGCCTAAATTATTTGAAAAAATTTTTATTCCACATTTTTTTTTTGTAAACCCAACAGAAATTAAAAAATTAGCAATTTACGTTACTTTGTGTACAAACTGTAAAATTTATTAGTGGAACAAAATCAGGAATATTATAATTTTTGTTTATATTAATAAAAAGATTAAAATTTGAACAATTGCTAATATAAAAGCGATTTAATTAGTTTGAAATGCTTGCTGCATTTAAAATGCCTGTTGTTGAATTTAATGCAATAATTTTGACCAAAAATCTATTTTAATGTTAAATCGTTAAGTCATTATAACAATTTCCTGATCCAGTACGGGAAATACGTGGCATTTTCTCAAATAAAAAGCATCCGGGAAGTGGGTATTTTTCGGACGGTTTCCGAAAAAATTAGATTTGTTAAATAATAAATAATTTAACAATCTAGAGTAAGCTGATTAAATTAAATATCACAATTTTAATCGGTGATTTAATATTATGTTATGCAAAAATCCAACTTGATTAATTCGTGCAGGTATTTTTATTCATTTATGTAACTATACTGTTACGATGTTTTTAGTTCTATCTTGGATTCGGCGATTAAAACTCTCGATCCAATAGCAAAACAATGTTTATTTCAATACAATACCTTTTATTTTCATTAACCACTTAGATATTCACTTAGCAATACAACTTTTACAACTCTATATAACTATTTAAATTTAATAATTCGTAAACACGTAAGCCGATACTGTCCCTTTTGTTATGATCGCTTCCCCTTTTATATTTCCATATCACAATTCTAGATCATTCCACCTGTTTCTCCAAAGTTCGACGTGGCTTCGAGATGGTTGCTCGACCTTTCCGGACCCCCTCGGCGGCATACAAAGCGAAGCGGTCGAATATGGACGCTAGACGCGGTCGGTTCCTCGGTTGCCGACAGGACCGGATTTGTAACAATACGTTTTGAATTTGATCATATTTGTGTCAATATAATTTCCTTGTGGTTTTAGCTCTAAAAAATAAATTGTTATATTTATAACTATTTTCGTAAATTATGCTTTAGTTAAGGCATTGTTGCGATATTTACTCTTTGGGTTCATGATTCACAACACTCAGTACAATAACTAAACAATTTTTATTCTAATATTTCTACACAAAAAATTTTACTTTACAAATCACTTAAATATTCACAACTGTATACAATCTTTTTATAACACTTTATAATTATTTCAAAACTTAACTTTAAACTAAACTAAAAACTTCCGTAAACCAATGTTCTCGACAAAACGATGCCTTTCTGGACATTTTCAGAAATTATTGGACCTTTCGAGAATAATCCGATGTCTTTTATTACGTCTGCGGCTATAAATCATGCATTTTCTCCCTTATTGTGGTCGACGCGCTGTCGCCTCAAGGCGACGATCGACAGAAACGGGCTGGCTAATAGTAACAGTATTTTAAATAAATTAATGAAACTGATAAAAATTACTTAAGTTAATATTATGCAATATTTTACAAATTACTGCCAATTGCATAAGCCATTTATGTTCAGTAGTGGCTCTCTTTTATCATAGAACATATACCTGTAATTACGGCCAGGACGCGCAGCTGGATTAGCAGAATGCTACGTTAAAGCGGAAATCCGCTTATATCAGGACACGGAGCACAGACAGCTGTGAAGAGACGAACCCAAGGCACGTCGGGCCCAAAGCATCTTGGGGAGACCTGACAAGAAAATAGCCCAACAACTGATGTGACTGACCAGGAAACAACTAGGGATGGTAGTGGGTCTGATTACAGGGCACTGCTGGCTTAGGGGTCACCTAAAAACATTGGGTCTCGTAGAAGACGACAGCTGTCGTAGGTGTGATGAGGGGGCCACAGAAACGTCAGAACATGTAGCCTGGCTGAGATATAAATTCTTCGGAGTGCAATTTAGTGAACCGGAGGAGGTTATGAAGATTCCCATGAGCGTATTAGCTTTCTACATAGAGAGCACGAAGCCCATAAAGAGAGAATAAAGGGAGGGACGGCAAAATGGACTCAAAGTCTAATTTCCTATGCGGGGAAATTTTCCACGACCGCATCCTCAGCCATATAAAATATAAAAATACCTGTAATTATAAATAGCTGACCTTTTTCCAAATGGTAATAGATATCTTTAAATAGTTAAGTTAAAATTTAAAACTTTTTTGACCACAAAATTTTCTGTATTTAGCAAATAAAAGATACATAAAATTTAAAAAAGTGGGAACAATATTATTATGAAACTAGCTGTTTCCCCGAAATTTGCTTTACGAATATTCACATTGAAACAAAATAGGAAAAAATAAAATAAAATGTGATGTGATTTTGTAAGTTTGTTAATATCCCATAAATTAAGTCACAACTGTATCATACAACAAAGGTATAAAATCAAATTTAATCAATTCCAAACATGTGAAATTTAGTTAAAGCCTATCCTGCTTTTAATAAAGATATATATTTATCTAATTAAAATCAAATCTACACAGATACTTTCCCGGGGTGACACTATGGCAGTGAGATGCCAATAAATTAAATTCACTAGGGGTAGGCAGAGACCACATCTTTACACTTGCTACTGTTGTTAAACACGTCTTTTGCTTCTTCTACTTTCATTAGCGCTTTCATACATTCCCGTTCGTTGCTGGTACTTTTGACTAGACCGTCTAATACATCTTCTTCCATACCACATCGTTTCCTTATCACACTATTCCTCACTTTATCCATCAGAGTCACTTCAGCTATACTTCTCAGACTACTTATCTTCGCAGCATTGATATTACTTTCATGCTTCTTCTGCCAAAACCAACATTCACTACCATACATAAGTGTAGGGACCAGCACTTCTCTAAACAAAGCCAAAGTTGTAAAAAAACGTCACTTCGAAATATTCAAGCGCGATTATTATTTTTTTTATTTTGAAGGAAATCCTTTAAGGAGTACGGAAAAGATATAATCTGACGATTTTCACAAGACGATGTAGCTTAAACCATCAATAAAGTGTGGAGCGTATAGCCCGTCATGAGCTGCCGTACAGCAACACTGTGCGCGAACGAACGCCGGCGAAATAGTAAAATCAGTTTTAAAAACATCGAGTAGGTAGTTAGGTACTTCATGTCTGTGATCGTGAATTACGCTATGGGTAGCGCGTTGCTTTATTTTACAATTTAAACGTTAAATTACAAAAATATATAAATTATTTAAGCAAAAGTCACAATGAAAATCAATAAAACCAAACAATATGCTGTCAAAAATATTCAGAACGTTTGGTTCGTTGCGTTTTATTACAACTTTTTTTTAGAAATGGACAGATTAACGAATTTCCACCATATAATTGTCAGATTATAATTAAGGACGACTAGGACATCAAGCTGAACCGTCCGTATAAAAATCTGGCGCGCTCGAGTACTTCAAGGTCACGTTTTTTTTACATTTTCAAAAATCGGTCATGACTTCTGGTCGCGTCAGTCTTTTAAATAGGACTTTTTTTGGGTTCAATTAACATTCCTTCCGAATATCTGACACGCTCGAATAAATTTTTTTACCCCTTTTTACGGCCACCCCACCATGCAAACCGGCATATTAACATACCTCTTACATCAGTGCCACGTGAAGTTTATACAGTACCATAGAGGAGACGAAACTATTTACTTTTAAACACGATCATACATCCCCACTTTCTGGTCGACTGTATCGTCTTGATACGGCCGACTGGAATGTGTTGTGCTGTGATGTTGCCTGCTCTCCAGTTATGGCAAGAGATTTGTGATTGTTATTGAATCGCCCAGAGTATTTGTTGATTATATTTGCAACAACATTGTTACCATATTGCCATCTCTTATTTATATTTTATGAATTATAACAACCCGAATAATACAACCCATTTTATGGAATGTTTAACCATTGAACTATTTTATTCCGTTAGATTATAGAAATGTGTTGCTCAATAAGCGACAACGCCGCACGGCTTGTCTGAATGATACCACGTGAAGAAAAGTGTGCGTGCTATAAAATCTGACGGTATCAGCGTTGCCAGCACGAGGACGGGACAAAGAGAATCGATTGGTATTCTTTGTGATACTCATGGCCACTCTCTTGTAATAATTGCGACAAATCAAACAGAGTTTTATAAATGGGATGTTGCGTCTCCTCTGGATAATAGGTCTATGTACACTACCAATATCTGACGCGCTTGATTAATTCCACGAGACTGTTTTTTTTACATTTTAAAAAAAATTGTACACGCTCTCCCCTCACAAAAAAGGCATACTTCACAAAAACTTTTTTTTGTTTTTGCACCTAATCTTCACAATCCAACAGGTTCCCATAACGCGTTAGTAACTACTGATTTAGCATGCTCGGCTATAACTACTAAAATAACGCAGTAGTTTGGTTATTTATTAAATTTATTCGTAATAAACCGGTTTTAATTCAACGTCTGATTTCAGCTATCCAGTTTTAAAGGTTCGGCGTGGAAATGGCACAAGACGCGACAGCAATATTATTATCATCAATTTTCAGAGCACCAACCTGACTTGAATTATTCAAACCCAAACGTTTTAAAAGAAATGCAGGTGAGCTTTTTTAAAAATAATAACATGAAACACGCACAATCTTTTTGTTCATATAAACGATGAAATAATTGTATCAACTTTATGCGTATACAGAGTGCATCATGATCCGCGGCTGCTTTAGCAGCGCACATAGCTGCTATAACTGTAGCACCTGTAAATTAAGATACGACGAACTTAAACTATTTGTATAGTTGGTGAAGAAATCGGGGGTTGTACTTCCCTTTTTCGTACGCAGGAGAAACTTATACTCAACTTCGATAAAAGTGGACTGGAATCAATCATAAATGGCTGGTTTTTCAAAGTTTTATTTAACACTAAAATATTTCTCTCTTCAAAATAGAATATGCACTTGTACCACTAATGAATTGCTGTTTTTACGTAAATTTACCCTTCTTAACTGGATGAATTGGAAAAATGCAAACATCGAAGGATTTCGATGACGTGACAAAATTAGAAAGTTGAAATTATACTACTAATAATATGGAAAAACGATATTTTGGCCGCTGTGAAATATATTGGAATTTTACGACCTTCTCGGTCAGCATTTTGGGATTATATTTTTTAATAGAAAAAGCGATTGTAGTTAAATCGAAAATATCATTGTTACCATATCCACATCTCAAAAGCTGCCAAACATTGGAAGTATACGTAGTAATACTCATTAGCATTTTAACATTCTTTTTTTTTGTTTTTAGAAAGTTTTATATTTTTGGTTAGAAAAAGGTGTCGGTGGTTTTAGGATGGACGCCGTCCCATATTTATTCGAAGATCCCAGTTTTAGAGACGCTCCTCTAGCACAAGGCTATACCAAATGCGAGGAAGACAGCAAATGTCAAGTTCAAATAAATTATGTCAAGGATTTGGATAGTACATTCGACACCATATATCAGTTTAGAGAATTCATTGACCAATATACTAAAGATAACAACATAAACGAAACAATGTAAGTCAATAAATTGACCTTTGCATACAAATACTGATTTAAATGAAGTTAAGTTAACTGGAGGAGAGGGGTATTACCCCTGCATTATCGACTCGAGGCTTATAGCTCCTTTCTTTGACTGGTCGAAAACTACACGGGAATGCTTGCATCCTTCCAGAAGACTATCAACCTGTCCAAGTTTATAGACACTAGTAAGACCATGGAAGGAAAACCTCCTCAAATCTCGTCACCTTAGATTGACTCATGTTGGCTATTCTGTGAGGTAAATGAATCATAACATTGTGAAAAGAAGCAAGTCAAATTTAGATTATCCGGTAACGAAAAAATTTAATTCCTACATTGAACCTCCCCAGTAACAGATAAAACCCCTTAAATTTTTAAATGTGAAGTAAGGTCTTGTGATACATTTTTCAATAAATTCTAATTTTATAAATCACTTGGATATTTTACAACACTTAAACTTTTTATAACATAACAATATCACCTTCTAAATTTAACTTCAAACTAAACTACGACCTCGAAATCTTCTTTTATAAATCCAAACCAATTATTCTAGAAATTTACCGGATACAACGATTTTTTCTGGTAATGTAACGAACATTTACCGCCCGCGGTAATAAATCATCCGCTAAAATGTGGGGTGTTTGTCGTTACCTACCAAGAATCAAACATTTTTCTTTGTTGTGATTGACGCATCATCGCTTCAAGGCACAGGGAGGGGCCTCGTTGGCCGCAATCCGTAACAGTATTAAAAAAGACTATGTCTATACGAATTACTAATCATTGTTTTCTAACTGAGACCACAGGAACAGTCGTTGCTAAGTAACGATGATAAACAATTCAAAATTTGGTTTTTGCTACTGTGACGTCGTTTTCCCATTAACTATTTAAACGATGACTATCAAACAGCAGAGTTTGCATTATTGTCAGATCTAAAGTTAAATTTACCCAGAAAACCTACATTCACGTAATGTTATCTTTTTCAAAGCAAACAGACATTCAGATAATAATTTTGATCTCGTCTTTTGCAGTGTGCTGATAACTGAAGCGTATACGACTGTGGAAAATACCATGTTGTATTATGGTTCTAGCGATGGAAAAAGAAAAGGAGCTCATTTTACGTTCAATTTTAATTTTATAACTTATTTACAGAAGAAAATTTTTACTGTTGATGATATTTTTAATGCTATAAACAAATGGTTAGTTTTTGTTCCACGAGGCGTCACTTCTAATTGGGTTGTAAGTAGAAATAATGTCCATCTTTTGCAGCTCAATGAATATAATGATAATTAATACAGTAGGTAGATATTTTTATGGTGTCACATCCTTAAGCCTGACCATCAGTTTGGTTTTCTTCGAAAGTACAGACTAGTGAAACATATAAACAAAGCTCTTGAATCAAAACAATACAGTGTCGCAGCGTTCCTGGATATATCTCAGGCATTTGATCGAGTGTGGCATGACGGACTTCTTTTCAAAATAAAAAAGACCTACCTATAAACTTCTACAACCTAATAAAGTCATTTCTAAGCGACAGACACTTTTTTGTAAAACAAGCAGAAGAGTTAACGTCTTTATATGCTATCAAAGCTGAAGTTCCGTAAGGCAGCGTCGTGGGTTCCAAGTTGTATCTGCTTTTTACAGCTTATCTCCTCACGACCGATGGAGTAGTTACTGGAACATTTGCTGATGACATAGCAATTCTATCAATGGACAATTCACCAGACATTGTAGCACATAAGCTTCAAAACAGTCTCGGTCAAGTATCCAAATGGCTCAAAGACTGGCGAATCAAAGCCAACGAAACCAAATATGTCCAGGTTACTTTCACAAACAGGAAAGAAACATGTCCACCCGTCACTCTCAACGGCATACCTCCACCGCAAGAGGATCACGCCAAGTATCTTGGAATATACTTGAATAGAAGCCTAACCCGGAAGAAGCATATTTTCACAAAGCGATTAGCAATGGGCCAACAGTTGCGCACTATGTACTGGCTACTAAATAAAAAATCACGATTCTCACTTCAAAACAAACTATTGCTTTATAAATGCATAATAAAACCCATATGGACATACGACCTACAACTCTGGGGTATAGCAGCAAAATCAAACATTGAAATAATACAGAGATTCCACTCAAAAATACTAAGAATAATAACGAACGCACCTTGGTATGTCTCAAACATTAGACTCCATCACGAAGGTTTTCCACGAACTGGTTGTGGATTATTTTCGCACCAAAAACGACAATTTTACAAAGCTGTTTAACCAGAAATGAGCTTTATTTAAAAATATTATTTTTTTGAAAAAATCAGGATTAAGTTCAAATTGCTCTAGAGCCCAATCAGAAATTACTAGACGCTCTATGCTTCAGGCTTTAGTTCTTGAGACAACACAATTTTATAGAGACGTAAAATACGCCAAGTTGTCACTATCGAAAGTGGAAGTTCTTAAAAACGTCGATTAATTGACCTATTTGCTTTTCTCTAAAACAGGCACTTACAGCATTAATATTCTCTTGTTTCTTTCATTTAGTTCTCTTATTGGTGTTTTGGTATCGTGTAAAGTGAAATTATGTGGACCATAATGTTCCCAAAGATCACGCTTAGTTTAAACAAAAGAGCATTTATTTTTAAACTGTAAACTTTCAAACTGTCATAATCATCTTCTAGCCGTCACTGTCCACTGCTGGACATAGGCCTCATCTAAGTTCCTCCTCGTCTCTCGGTTTTGGACCGACATTATCCAGTTCCCAGCAATTTTCCTTATATCATCGCTCCAGCATGCTGGTGGTCTGCCTCTGTCATTTTGTTTTCTCGTGATCGCCATTCCGATATTTTTTTAGTCAGGTTTAGTTTGATATTCTCGCCATATGACCTACCATCTCCATTTCATTCTAGTTATGTGGTAATTTAAGTCTTTGACTTTAGTTCTTTGTCTGATGGTATTATTGGGTATTCTGTCTCTTTTAGTGATTCCAAACATGGTTCTTTCCATAGCTCTTTGGCCTACTCTTAGCTTTTTTGCTGACTTTTTTGTTAATGTCAGAGTTTCTGCTCCATATGTTATTATCGGTAACAAGCATTGTTCATACACTTTTCTCTTCAGACATATGGGTATTTTACTCTTAAATACCTCTCGCAATTTGCCACAAGCCGCCCAACCCAAACCTATTCTCGTGCGTTTGATTGTTCTTTCCAATTTCGTGCCCGAGGTATTTGTACATATGCGTCTCTTTTATCTCGGAGTCGTCTATTCTGATGTTTTGTGCAAGCACTAGATTAGTCATTATTTAGGTTTTACTTGCATTTATTCGGAGACCGACTTTTGATGCGGCCTGGACTATTTCTTCGAACACCTGTTTTGCATCTCCGGTGTTATCTGTGACGAGAACGATATCATCTGCGAATCTAAGGTGTGTTAGCCTTTTACCATCGATATTGATATAATCAGCATAGTCGGCAAACTGTATGCAAAGATATTGATCATAAAGGTAACGAATGAAACTGAGAAGATAATATGGGATGTGCAAGCTGGATTTAGAAAAGGAAGGAGATGTACGGATCAGGTCTTTTTATTACGAGGTATAGTCGACAAATTCTTGGATAGAAGTCAGGAGGTCTATTGCGCTTTTATAGACTTGGAAAAGGCCTAAGACAGAGTGGTGAGAAGTGAATTGTGGTCGACATTGTCTATGTATAAGGTGAGCGGTAGTTTAGTACGAGCACTGAAATCACTTTACAAGGTTTCCACTGCTTGTGTCAGGATAAACAAAGCTTGCATGAACTGGTTTAACATCAAAAAAGGTGTGAGACAGGGATGTGTGACTTCGCCATGGCTGTTTAACTTATACATAGACGATTGTTTAAAAGATTTGAAAGAGAGTGCGTATGGATTTAAAATGAATGATTTCATCGTCAAATGCCTTCTTTACGCCAATGATCAAGTCATATTAGCGTCATCTGAAAAGGAATTGCAGGCGATGGTTAATGTTATGCATGTTGCACTAAAAACCAAGTGGATAAAAATAAATGTAAGCAAAACGAAAGTAATGGTTTTTAAAAGAGAAAAAAGCATGACAAACTGTGAAGCTGTGATTAAGGGAATAAAAGTGGAACAAGTAAATGAGTTTGTATACCTGGGTGTGACAGTGACATTAAGCAAAGGGTGTTGGCAGGAAAACAAAATAATGGGGCACTGCATAGCGTTATGAACAGCCAGAAAGTGTCAAAAAAGGCACGACTGGCTATGCA
Source organism: Agelastica alni (assembly GCA_950111635.1). Taxonomy (NCBI): domain Eukaryota; kingdom Metazoa; phylum Arthropoda; class Insecta; order Coleoptera; family Chrysomelidae; genus Agelastica; species Agelastica alni. The sequence continues at coordinate 21,632,086 of OX467709.1, read as the reverse complement.
TAGAGGAGTGTTGGTTCCTACACTTATGTATGGTAGTGAATGTTAGGTTTGGCAAAAGAAGCATGAAAATAGGATTAATGCTGCAAAGATGAATAGTCTGAGAAGTATAGCCAGAGTGACTCAGTTGGATGAACTGAAGAATAGTGAGATAATAGAACGCTGTGGTGTAAAAAAAGATGTGGTTACAAAGATAGATAAAGGAATGCTTAGATGGTTTGTACACGTAGAAAGAATGGATGAAGGAAGATTGACGAAACAAATTTATAAGGCGAGTGTGAATGGACGGAAGTCGGTAAAGGTTAACCTCAGCGAACATATCTCGATAAGATCAACATTGTTTTGTAGAAAGGCCAGGTCAAGAGTACCAACAACCGACAAGCATGTATGAGAGCACTGATGAAAGTAGAGGAAGAAAAAGATGTGTATAAGAACCGTTGAAAGTGGAAGGAAGTGATCTCTGCCTACCCTTACGGAAAAAAGGTGTGACTATATGTATGTATGCATGTATTATCCCACAGAAATGATTTCATTGCGTATTTGAGAAAGCCTAAACTTTTTTAAACTGGATTAAAGACAAATTACAGTGATTTTTTCCCATTTTAAACAGTGCTGCCATGACGTTTTAAAAATATATCGTCCTCATTGGGAAACCCTTTACCTCCAATGCCACCATTTTTTCAGCTAGGCAATCACGACAATCACAGAATGGCCACTCGTTTTGGAGAAGAAAACGTAGACGGTTTCAATATGTTGCTAGGCGTTCTTCCAGGTGTTATGGTGACGTACAACGGAGAAGAAATCGGAATGTTAGACGGCGAGGTAGCTTGCCACGAAAGACGAGATATCGGAGCCGTGAAAGATTGCAAAACGTTTAACGAAACCAGCAGAGATTTCGAACGGACGCCTTTTCAATGGGACAATTCGACTTACGCTGGTTTTTCCATAGTAAAACCTTGGCTTCCGGCGGCCGCCAACAAAGACCGGTTAAATTTGGAGGCGCAAAGAAGTGGTAAAAGTCATTTTAATGTTTATAAGCAGATTACACAATTTAGAACAGTTTTTAACCGGCGCACTTCTCTTGATAATTTTTCTTTTATGAAAATAAACGAAAACGTAGTGCAAATTGTGAGAACAAGAGATTACGGGGAATTCATTTTCCTTTTCAATATTGGAGACACAGAAGAGACTGTAAACTTTTATCGAAGATCAAGATGTTATCAAGTTCTAGTTGCAAGCGCTAACAGCGATCAGAATAAGGGGTTGGTGCGTTTTTTTATAGTTTAAAATATTTCTATAATCCTTGTTTGTTTTAGGGACCGAGTTGAAAGTGTTTTAATTCTAAAAGGACATGAAAGCCTTATCCTTCAAAATCAAGATTCTTCTTCTTTGACGGCATCAAAGTTTATTTCTTTTTCGTTGACTTTGGAATATCTTTGCATATATATATTGTCAATTTTTTAGGTAGTTCTGTTATTGCGAATTAAATTTTTTTCAAAAAAAAACTCTTTTGATCAACAACTGCGCACAGCGGTTGAAAATTTTGGTAAACTTTGAGGGGTAGCATTCAAAAAAAAATATATCATTGGTCTGGGCGCGACCCGAGAGGTCTACATGACTTTTCAGTGGAAATAATAAAAAAATAGCATATGTTTTGTTATAATCATTATTTTTAAAAATATTGTCATCATAGTTTTCATACAAATATTCCCAACATGCGAAAATCATATTAGCATTTTCCGCAGTCAAAAAAAATATTATCATATTATTCAAAGAAACTTAAAATTCTGTATTAAAAATAGTATAATTTATAAACTGCAAAATTCAGGTAGTTTACCATTTTTTCCAGTTTTTTTATTCTCCATAAAAAACAGCACGACCGATTTTGCTGAAAATCTAATCAATTCTAAGTTGCGCAATTATGTGTCAAATGCAATTGGTCCCACGTTGATATCATTTTTTGTTCCCGAGATAATCGAGACGGAAAATAATTCCGAACGCACATACGAACATTCGAACATAAGAACAAACAAACATACGGACATACGTACGTACATACACACATACGTCTAAACTATTGTATTCGACTCTGGGGACCTTGAAATGCAGATATATCAAAATTTGGTATTCGCAAAATCGGACCCATTACTATAACTTCCACTGGGAAGTTAAGTAATTACAAAAAGGTTTAATTTTTGTTTGATGCCGTTTGGCGTTTAAAATATTAAAACTGATCATAATTGATCAACCTTTAATTTAAGTCTGGTCAAATTCTCTCAATACAGTTTTAAATTCTCCAATTCCCATTTTTGTTTTTTAAAACTATCTCTTTTTATGAAATATTGTCATCATATTTGTCATACAAATATTCCTAACATGAAATAATCATATTATACAAAAGATCTTAAAATTCTGTATTAAAAATAGTATAATTTATAAATTGCAAAATTCAGGTAGTTTACAATTTTTTGCAGTTTTTTTATTCTCCATAAAAAACAGCTTGACCGATTTTGCTGAAAATCTAATCAGTTTTAAGTTACGTAATCATGCGTCGAATGCAATTGGTCCCACGTCGATATCATTTTTGTTCTCGAGATAATCTAGACGAACATACGTACATACACACACACACAGACGTCCTTTAAAAACTACATATTGTATTCGACTCTGGGGACCTTGAAATGTGGAGATATGTCAAAATTCGGGATTCGCAAAATTGGACCCATTACTATAACTTCCATTGGGAAGTTAAGTAATTACAAAAAGGTTTAATTTTTGTTTGATGCCGATCACAATTGATCAACCATTAATATGAGTCTGGTCAAATTTAAAAACTCTCATCAAACTTAACGAAAAAACATATTAAACCATAAAAATTGCAATAATGAATTAATTTTAATACTTTTTTATGGACATTGGTTACATTAAAAGTTAGAAAAAACGTATTTGGATACTTTAAAAGTGAATAAGTTTCAATATTTTTCGATAAATGAAATTAAAATAATGAAATAACAAAATTGTTATGTTGAAAAAAATAAATTATGGTGTAAACAGGATACTAGTAGCAAAATAAATAGTGCAAGAGCGACACTGGTAGGGCGTGTTGCCTCCTCTACTTCGGATAACAGCAATTATGCGTCTAGGCATGCTTCCAATTAAATGTTGGGTGAAATTCTCTGAGGAATTTGTTCCCATGCTGTGAGCTGCATTTTCAAGTTCCCTAAGGTTTCTAGGTGCAGGTATTTTACGTTTAACATTTTTCTTGAGGTGATCCTAAAATGCTGAATCGGATTTAGATCCGGGCAATTTGGTGGCTTCTATATAACTGGTATACCATTAAGGTAATCGAGTACCTTCCCAGCTATGTAAGGTCGAGCGTTGTCTTGCATAAACAGGAAATTGGGTTCAAAAAAAGGACCGAAAGGCATCACATGTTCTATTACAATATTCTCAAGATAGTAATTAGCATTCATGGGGCTCGAACAGGAACTAATTCTGTGCGAGCGTCAACGCATACAGGGTGGCCAACCTAAAAAGGAATACTGTCATGTGCCTATTTTTTTCCCATCTGCCGTTTCATTATTATGATAGTCTGGCGTTCGTAATTAGCTTTGCATACCGTATTTGGTTCGTTGTATATAATGTTGCCTATCTAGTAGTAATAGAATTCGATTATTAATAGCTGTGACATTTTTGCTAATCGATGGGAATTAAGTGTTATTAGACTTCGCCTTGATTATTGGCCTCGATTGTCGTGTGTTGTCAGATATATTATTGTTGGTTTGCTTTTCTGTGTGAATGGGCTGGCAACTAACACGGACGAACGCGATTATGAACTAGGAACTTAGACTTGGAAAGGTTGGCTGACGCGTGTCCCGGGACATTCCCTGATATCCGGTCTGGGAGCGAGGAGTGGTGATGATTCGTTTGGTGTCAGTGGTGGAAGTCGGTTGAGAGTTTTTGGAACGATTTGATATTAACACGTGAGCGAAACTTCTACGGTTTTTCTTTCATATCTGGCTGTATTTGGGGCCATCTTAATTGGATTAGGAAGATAAACCATTTAATTCTTAACTTGACCATTCTGTTGTGCCTATGTGGTGGATATTTTGGTTATTGGGGTCGAGTTAAGATCACCACGTGTGGGATTTGATGAAGTGAAGCCATCGTGAAGTACCACGTGCCGTTCCATCCACATCGACGATAAATTTCAGTGTTATAAAGACTTGCCTGGTGTTTTTAGCAGAAATTATTATGATAATACTACTTGGTGTTTCGGTTCTTGGATCATCGATGTTACCGTGACGTCTCAGTGAAGTTTTCAATTGGTTACATGGTATTGAATTTAATTTTATCAACTTATCAGTTATTATGTGCTTAATCTAAATGTTTTCAATAATTTAAAAGTAACAAGTTATTTTCATTAAATTTGTACCTGCTCCCAGTGACGTCTCACTGAAGTTTTCAATAGTTTAAAAGTAACCAAATTATTTTTCGTTAAATTTGTACCGGCTCCAAGTTGAATCTGAATTTATATATTACTGAATATAATTTATGTGGTTATTGTGAGGGTTTTAAAATATTATTCTTGTTGCAAGTCCATTTATTTTGTATTCCTTTTTTTTGTGTTAATCTTTTGCTATAAGGAATTCTATATAAAACCAATTATTTTCGAAATTTTAAATATTGTGAACATTTTCTTTTTGTTTTTTTTTATTTTAATTCTCTTTTGTACCTCATTAGGTTTTTATTACTGTCTGGAAGATTGTTATAATTAATTTAAATATCATTTTTTAGAAAAGTGTATTACATTCGTTGAAACCACTTTACGAAAATACAGAATTTATTGTTAAAAATCAGAACATCATTTTTACTTAATTAATATATTGCCGTAATTGTAAATATAGTTTTATTTATCTAGTTCACCATAATTGTTTGTTGTTTATCGTGTGGCTCTGCTGGTGCCTACAAGACCTAGGGGTTTCCGGCTTGTACCGTCTAAGTCGGTGGCGCGGCTCACTTTTAGATTTTTTTCTTCTACCCTCTACGGCTGAGCTCGGGCATAATTTGCCAGTAGAGAGACCTCTAGCAGAGTACTCTTTAGAGAACCAAAAAAAAAGACGTGGCAATATATATATAAGTCGGGTTTAAAACGTTCTCCGACGTCTTCCGACACCTAGTCTCCATTGTTCTCGATCATTCCAAAGATTTTCTTCCAAGCCTCTATCTCTTATTTCCTCACCTATTCCCTCTCTCCAGCTTCTCCTTGGTCTTCCTCTCCATCTTCTTCCTGCCGGAGTTCACGTCATTATCTGTTTTGGCAGTCGCTCGTACGTCACTCTCTTGACATGGCCGTACCGTTTCAGTTGTTTCGTCTTTATGCCATCTACAATACTGTGCCGAACTCCCATAATCTCCCATATTCGGTCATTACAGATTCTTTTAAGCTTCGACCTGCCTGCCGAACGCCTCCAAAAATCTATTTTCGTCGCTTCCAATGTTTTCTTTGTTCTTTCTTTGAGTGGCCATATCTCGCTGCCGTAAGTAACAATGGTGTTGTATATACGATGTTTGTTATTTTTTGTGATTTTTTGGTCCCAAAGGATACTGTTTAACATCTACACAGCTTTCCTTTCCTGTATATTCCTATCTTTAATGGCATTGTCCAAGGTTCCATCGTTTGTAATATTTACGCATAGATATTTGTATTCTTGGCAGTTTTTTATTCTTTGGCCATTTTCCAAAATTAGGTCTTGCTGGCTTCCTCCCAAACTCAGGTATTCTGTTTTTGCAATGTTTACTTCGAGTCCCTACTTCTCGTATTCCTCAATGAGTTTCCGAGTCATATACTTTCCATTTCATTAACACTTTTTCGAGATATAATTTAAACAGCGTTGGTGAAAGGCAGCATCCCTGTTTAAGTACTTTATTTGGAGCAAATCCAGTCGAGATGTTATTTGCGACTTTAATTTTAATTTGGCAGTTTTCGTATAGGCTTCTTACTGCGTTTATAATATTTATATTTAAGTTTTTTGTTACTAGAGCTTCCCACAACTTCACCAGTGGCACGCTGTCATATGCATTCTTGAGGTCGTCAAATACTAAATGGACATCCTTGTTGACTAACGACATCTTATCTAATTATTGTGTTAGACAGAACAGATGGTCAGTTGTTGATATTTCCGATCGAAATCCTGCTTGTTCTTGCGTGGTCGGTGTAGTCTGGCTCTATTCTGCTCTTTAAAACTTTACCATATACCCTGCTAATCGAGCTCATTACTGCATTACCCCCATAATTATAACAGTTTTCTTTACCACCCTTTTTATAGATTGGTGTCAGATACAACAGTTTCCATTTTTCTGGTATTTGGCCAGTATTAATGCAGTTTTGAAACAATGCAGTCAGGTGGTCAAATAGTTTACCATACTTGATCAGTTCAGCGGGAATGTTTCCTGGTCCTGGTGCTTTTCTGTTTTTAAGATAGGTGCAAACGTCTTTTACCTCTTTTTTGTTGATTCTGATGAGTGATGCAGATATTTCTATATTATTATTGTCTTTGTTCTCTCTGTGATTATGATGGTCTTCAGTTAGGAATTGATTAAAATATTCATCCCACTTATGAAGTGATATGGGCGATATTATATCTTTTCCAGTATTTTGGCACATTTATTTCAGTAACCTCCAACTTTTGGTGCTTTTTGTCCCTCCTAAGTAGCAGTTGAACGTGTTACATCGCTTTTCCCACGTCTCGTTCTTCTTCTGTAATATTTTTCTTCTGACTTCCGTTTGTGCTATTTTGAACGTCCTCTTATTATCTTTTGTTTTGTTGTTGAGATCTTTTATTTAATTTTTTTGTCCTCTATCTTTTCTCAATATAATCATCCCATCAGTAAGGTTTCGTGGATCTCTTTTCTTTAACGCATCCCAATGCCTCCTTCGCTGCCTCTTTTAAGCATCGTTTAGTATAGTTATAATGGTCTGTGGTGTTTTCAAACCGTTGAAGTTGTAACTTCTCGTCCAGTCTTCGTCTGTACAGGTCTCTTGTGCTTTCGCAGTCCAAGCCTTCCAGGTTATATCTTACCAAAAATTAAACAGAGCCATGTGCAGGAACCTCGTCAACATTTTTGAAAAACGCTCAGACCTGTCGATTTTTGATTAAGGGGGGACACTCTTTTCCGGTATTTTTGACACCACTACTTTCAACCCCAAGCGAGGGTAAGAATTACCCAAAAAATTTTAAATGGAAATGGGAGTCGAACAAGATGTCTTTATGAAAGCTCTGACAATTTTCTGTACAATAGTCCTTAAATTTTACATTTCCTCCCAATACTTTGAAAAAAATGTTAAAACTCCTATTATTTATAACGGCACGGTGCTCCTCCGCATTATGCGGTGATTGTTCGTCAGTATTTAGACCAACGTTTTCCACGGCATTGGATTGGGAGAAAAGGCAGCATTAAATGGCCTCTACGATCACCAGATTTATCGCCCCTCGAGTTTTTTTGTAGGGACATTTAAAAAGTAAAATCAATAAAAACACAACCAGAGTGATTGGAAGATTTGCGTAAAAGAATCGTTGACGAGTGCCTTCGAATTACTCCTGAAATTCTTCGGAATGTGCGTGAACGTTTTGAACAAAATTTTATGATTGTATGAAAGCGGGCGATCCTCAGTTGGAACATTTAATCAATTAAGTAGTAAGTAAGCAAATAAAATAATTGGAATTTAAACATGTAATTTTTTTCAAACTGAATGGAAACCCTGTCAAACGAGACACATTGGCAGACCTAAAAAAAGGTGGAAAGATGATGTAGTGGAAGATCTTAAGAAGCTTAGATGCAGAAACTGGTGGAACATAACTACTGATAGGAAGAGATGGCAGACTATTGTAGAGCAGGCCAAAACCCACCCCAGGTTGTAGTACCAACCGAAGAAGAAGAAGAATTTTTTTCAAAGTATTGAGAGGAAATGTAAAATTTAAGGACTATTGCAAAGAGAATTGTCACAGCTTTCAAAAGACATCTTATTTGACCCCCAATGCGATTTAAAAATGTTGGGGTAATTCTTACCCTCGCTTGGGGTTGAAAGTAGTGAATTTAAAAATACCGGAAAAGAGTGTCTCCCTTTAATCAAAAACAGGTCTGAGCGTTTTTCTAAAATGTTGACGAGGTTCCTGCAAATGGCTCTGTTTCGTTTTCGGTTGGCCACCCTGTATAGATACCAACACAGAACATAACAGAGCCACCGCCGAATGGAATCCTTGCAGAGATATTACAAGGAGCAAACCTCTCTCCTGGGCTCGTTCACGACCATCTGGATGTTTTAGGCTAACCCTAGTTTCATCTATGAATAATACTATTTTTTAATTATCAACAGACCAATTTTGATAATTTCGAGCATAAGGTAACCTGGCAACTCCAAGATACAATGGGCCAACAGGCCTAAGTGTCACCGGAGGCAATAGCCAGACGGACCTAAATAAGGGTAGAATTTTTAGTTAGTAGACCTGACATCAGTCAGGGAGTCTTACAGTAGACATTGAGCTGAAAGACTCATAACTTCTCCGTAAAGGATTTTCTCCACCTCTGCAAAAAAAGAGGGTCAAATAAAATGTCATTTAAAAACTCTGACAATTCTCTTTAAATTTTACATTTCCTCTCAATACTTTCAAAAAAAATTACCTATTAAAATTCCAATTATTTTAGCTGCTTACTTACTACTTAATTGATTAAATGTTCAAAATAATGACCAATTCTCCGTAAAGGATATTCTACACCTCTTCAAAAAAAAACTGGTAACTCTCTAGTGAGCAAGGGTACAGTGACGGTCTTCTACTGTTTAATCCAGCTTCATTTAATCGTCTTATATCTGTTTCAGAAGAAATTGTGACATTACGGACAGCTTCGAGTTCGTTTCTGATCACAAAACTAGTGACAGTCCTATTTCTTAAAGCGCATTGTATAATTAAACGTTCATCTCGGTTGTTAGTGCATCGTTTTCGCCCTTGCCCTGGCCTTCTAGAATAATTTTCTACCACATTCAAGCGTCTTACCATTCGACGGTCTACCACAAAAAATGTATTACCAAATTAATAAATTTAACTGTCTCGGTAGTTGGCAGAATTTTTAATATCTACTTTTTCTATAAAACCGTGGTCCATGCGACAATCAGTGTAGCGTTGTGTTTTTAGATACAAAAGTAAGATATATCTTGTGAGTACATTAAAAAGGCGAGTTTATACAGCAAATAAAATAAAATAAGAAATAAGAATGAACCGATGAAATCGCAGCTTTCTTGACAATGACTTTTGTGTTTTGTGCATAACAGTACATAATCTCCAAAATGATTTGTTATTTTATTTCAAATACGGATTTTTTAAATTTTATCATTATCTACAATTATTTAACTATATATCTACCATCCATTTCCTATTAAAAAATATTATAATGGATGATGGCATGTTGATAGAGCAGGTATCGACCTTTCCTCAGTTATATGCAAAAACTGATGGAAAATACAAGAACAGCCGACTGAAAGAAAATGCTTTGCTCACAATTGCTAACATAATGGAGAAAGCATGTAAGTGCCAAAAAATCAGAGAGTTTAACGTTTTTTAAATCACTTTTTCTGTAGCTGAAGCTTCTGAGCATATATGAAAGCTTTTAAAAAATATACGGACCATTTAAGGAAAATCAAAAATACCTCCACAAATAATATTATTAGGTTAGGTTAGGTTGATTATAAATTCGGAACATTTAGAACAGAAAAGATTTGGGTTACGCGCAGTATGAGTTTTTAAATAAAATAAAACAAGACAAAGAGATAAAAATTGGCCATCTTTTGTTCTTATTTTATCTTATTTCTTGTATAAACGCTTTCAACGTTTTGGACCTGTTTGTTTATCTTTCTTATTTTGATTTATTTTGTTTCTTATTTTATTTTATTTGCTGTATAAACTCGCCTTAAGACAATAAAATACTAATGTTCTTCTATTTAGGGAAAAGCGATAGCGAAAGAGAGTTTAACTGCACACACAAGCCGTCCATCGAAATAATGAAACGGCCACCGAAGTGGTAAACTTTTCAAATTATCTAGACAAACGGCCGGTATCAGGTGCACATTCTATTCAGGGAGGGTAAGAAATGGAAAGGGTTCGTTTGCGGTAAGTAAGTTTCTTAAAAAGGGAAACCGAAGTATTAATAAAGGATCCTATTGTTGTGTACTACTCATACATATTTCGGGGTCAAAAATTAAACAGTCTATCGCAAATAGTATATTTTAGACCAATATGAAAATACTGTTTATGCACGACCGGGCGTAAAGTAGCACTTTAGCACCCAAAACTTTATTAACAATAATATAACGAAAACAATGAACATAAATTAATTTAACAAATGAATTATAACTTAATATTGACAATACAATTAGAACAGTTATTTATGGAAATATTTGGATTAGCTGTTTTCTGTTGTTGCAGATAGTTACTGATTTCAACTGATTCCTCATTACTACAAGTCTGAAGAGAATGTATGTTATTATCTGGTGTTTCAGAGTAGTGAGGAATATTTTCAAATTAACTGCAATGGCTCATCATTTTCTACAATTTTTTTTAGCAATCTTCAGCTTATTTGCAACTGAATTTTCAATATAACCTTCCGCAACAGTCGTCGACTTCCACCCCGCATGTCTTTTAATGTTGATTATATCCTCGCCTGCATCTGCTAACATAGTTGCTGAGGAACGTCTGAAGCAGTGACCAGTATATTCTTTCGCATTAGAAATACCTAGGTAAGCGGCTATTCTGAATGGTATTTGACCGAATGTATTTTTTCCGATAACCTGTTCGTACACATGCCATTTTTATAATATAAAAAAACCGCTTTTGATTATTCTGATCTCGCAAGAAAGAATATTTTCTGTAAATATCCAAATAACTTGGCGATTTCTGATCTTTATCGATTGCAGTAAATACTCGATCTATCTTCGTTTTGGTTTCTCGTATAGTTATGAGTAAGAATGTCTCGAAATCTTGAATGTCGTCTACTGTGATATTTTCCAATTCTTCGCGGCGACATGCGCCACAAATACCAAAAATCAGTACTACCTACAGTAAATTCTCAGTTTAACTTACTGAACATTGAAAAAACATGAATTTAGAACTTACTTTCATCATAAGATACAAATCGTCTGGTGCTTCCCTCAAAAAGAACTCGATATACCGGCTACATAGCGTAGCGGGAGCGAGTGTGGCAATCTCACATACGAAAAATAGGTACGTATTTCATCTCGAGTAGGGAATGCAATTGTTTCTACGATAGATAGATGTTGTTTATAAAATACTGGATTACAATTTTTAGAACTTTATTTATTTATAACACATACTTGATAATAATACCGGGTACTATATATAATGAAGAGTGACAAATTGTCTTTCATGATGAAATTTTATTTTTAAATATTGAAAGTACAATTGTTGCAGTTGTTAATAGTTAGATGTTGGATTTGTGTGCTGACTTCTGTGGTACTTGTTGAGGGTATGACTGCCGAAGAAGTTGCTGCTGATGCTGTAGACAAGTTTGATGTTATGCTGTCGAAGTCTAATGGTTCTTCATCAAAGTTAACTTCAGTTTCGTATAAATTTGTAGTTTTTGATATATTTATTAATAGGAATATTATATGTCCTCGTTTTATTTTATTATTTACAGAATCTTTAATGTATTGTTCTGCAAGAGCGCTAAGCTTCCATCCACCGTGTTGCTTCATTTCTTTAAGATTTGCCCCAGTATCCGAAAGAAAAGTTGTTGAAGACTTTCTTAATGAATGACCTGTATAGAATTGAGCATCCGACAAATTAAGAGATACCGCTACTTGCCTTGGAACATTTTCAAACGTTTTGATTTCAATTACTTGCTTTGTATATTTGCTATCTTGGTAATTCAGGAAGAATCGGAAAGTTGTATTATTCACGCTTGATGGACGAAGTTTTATATACGTACTTCTGACTAATGTTATAGTAATCGCCTGTAATTGTAAAAGAACGTGGCGTGTAAGTTTTTGTATTAGGTATGGTTACAGGTAACGCTTTTTTCAGATCTCCAATATTATTCACTTCTAAATTTCGTAACTCATGTGAATGACAAGCTCCAACGATACCTAAAATCAGTGTCACTCCGGCTATACTTCTCAGACTACTCATCTCCGCAGCATTAATACCATGCTTCTTCTGCCAAACCCAACATTCACTACCGTACATAAGTATAGGAACCAACACAACTCTATGCACAGCAAGACGTGCCTTTTTTGACACTTTCTGGCAAAAGCCCCATTTATTTGTTTTCCTGCCAACACCCTTCGCTCACAGTCATACTTTTCATCTCTCGTAAACTTTAAACCCAAGTACACAAATTCATTAACTTGTTCCAATCTTTCTCCCTTAATCAGAACTTCACAGTTTGTCATGTTTTTTTTTCTTTCAAAAACCATTACTTTTGTTTTGCCAACATTTATTTTCATCCCTTTAATTTTCAGGGCATTATGCATAACATTAACCTGCAACTCCTCTGCAGATGACGCTAATATGACTTGATCATTGGCGTAAAGAAGGCATATGACGATCAAATCATTCATTTTAAATCCATACGCACTTTTTTTTTCAAATATATTAAGTGTGCAATATACTATTTTTAATTTTTAATGATGGAGACAACAACATTGTGAATTTTTGGGGTTTTTCGGGTCAAGATAGCAGCGCTACGGATGGTGACAGCTAAAATATGGCATGTTTGTTTTCTTCAATGTAAAATTGGTTATTAAAACGCTCTAGATAAAAAAAGTTGCTTTTGTATTTGCACCATCTTAAGTGAAAAATCAAAAGTCTTTAATGGCCGAATGACGAAAAATCCAACAAAGAATGCTGGAAATAATCAAACTCATTTAAAAACATACATAACCAAGTTCGAAATTGAACTTTCAAAGTTTTATCGGATACTACACACACACATCCGACATACATATAAATCAGCGACTCTCTGTAGGGTCCACCAACATAACAAATGTAAGAAACTTCTTCGAGTTCAGAAAGTTGATTCTGCAATGCCGTAGTCAGAAATGAGTAGACAGCGTTGCCGATTTCCATACAAAGAGAGAATTCAAGGTTTTCTCTTTGATAAATAAGCTGTACAATCTAAAATCTTACAGGGATCCTAGTATACCTTGTCCATTATTTTTCAACAAAAAAAAAAAATGGATTTGACTAAAACTTGTCTACTTATCTAGGAGATTATAACTTTGATTTTTCCAACGTTAGGAGCAAATATTCAGTAACAATTGGTTATTATAGCGAGGACACAAATTTTTAAAATTTCTTTGGTTTAAGTGTAACAGAGTGTACCCAGAAACTGGTTTTGCACACACACAACTGCTGGAAAGATTCTCCTTTTTTATTTAAAGAAAAAGATGGAAATCTGCTGATTTGCAATTTTTAAATAAACTGGTAAACAACTTAATTGACTTAACTGAATTGTTAGGACAGCTTAATTTTAACTTACATCGCTTATCAGCCGGAAATCCACAAACATTTTATCTATCGCGACCAAGGACTAACATTAAAAAATCTTCCCAACTGCGCAGAGCGTGCAACACTCTGTTCAGGATCAATGTGATAATTTTAAGTGTAGTCTTGCAGTTATAAAGAAATAACACTTTTCCTAGATACAAAAATATTCTCTTGCTTTTTATAACTGTTATTTAGTTATTTTAAGTTAATTTTGACATTTATATTTATTTTATATTTTTGAATTGTATGATTTGTATTGTTTCTTTATCTCTTTTTTTTTCTTTTCCCACTCAATAATTGGATGTGAATCTGTGAAATGGTGTAAATAAAATAAAATAAATAAAATAAATAAAATAAATAAAATAAATAAAATAAATAAAATAAATAAAATAAATAAAATAAATAAAATAAATAAAATAAATAAAATAAATAAAATAAATAAAATAAATAAAATAAATAAAATAAATAAAATAAATAAAATAAATAAAATAAATAAAATAAATAAAATAAATAAAATAAATAAAATAAATAAAATAAATAAAATAAATAAAATAAAAAAGAAAATTTACATTACATGTAACATAACCAAAATATAATCGATATTAACTTTTTCAACGCCACTGAACTATTGAACGGTAATTTTTTCAAACTTTTTAGTGATTTTAATTTGCAAACGGATTTGTTCAATTGGATTTTTTTTGTTTTGGTGCCCTGTCTGTATTCAGACGTTTGATATAATCTCTCACAATCAGCAGCAACTCGAAAAAGTTCCTCCACAAAAAGTCCGGTTCATTGTCTGATGTTACGCATCCATGATAACTTCTTGCGTCCTTTCCATCTCTTTCCTTCAACCCTTCAAGTAATTGGTATTTGGGTCCTTTGACGATATACCCAAAATATTCGCTTTTTCTTATTTTTATTCCGTTTAGAAATTCTCGCTCGGTCATTATCATCATCAGTCATTTCTCGTCCACTGCTGGACATAGGCCTCCCCCAGGTGTTTCCACTGTTTTCTGTCTTGCGCGGTGCTATTCCAGTTGACCGCCACACGTTTAACGTCGTCCGTCTATCTGGTGGGTGGTCTTCCTCTATTTCTCTTGTCTTCTCTGGGTCTCCATTCCAGGATTCGTTTTGTCTTTAGGTTGTCTCTAGAGCGAGCTTGTCCAGCCCATCTCCACATGGATTTTGTAATAAGTTCGATAATATCGGCAACATTTGTTCTGTTTCTTATTGTTATGTTCGGCCTACTTTCTCTTTTAGTGATTCCAAACATCGATCTTTCCATTGCTCTTTGCGCTACTTCTTCGTTAGGATAAGAGTTTCCGTCCCGTATGTCATTACTGGGAGCACGCATTGGTTAAACACTTTTCGTTTTAGACATAGAGGCAGTTTCCCTTTAATGGTGTTTCTCAGTTTGCCAAAAGCTGCCCATCCCAGTCTATGCGTCGAGTGACTTCACTTGTCTGGTTGTCGCTTCAGATTTATATTTCGTGACCTATTTCGTCTCCTTCGTATGTCACCAGGTTTCCGCTGACCACCAGGTTTATCATAAACTGTGTTTTGTGGTAGTTAATACACAGTCCTACTTTTGCCGCCGCTTGCTTTAGGTCCTCCAGCATTTCTTGTGCGTCTCCTAGACTGTCCGTTGTTATAACTATGTCGTCAGCGAAACGAAGGTGATGTAGGTATTCGCAATCTATATTTATGCTCTTATTCTGCCAGTTCAGTTGTTTAAATTGATGTTATAGCACCGCAGTGAAGAGTTTGGGGATATAGTATCACCTTGTCTTATTCTTCTTCCTATTCTGTATTTTTTAGTTGGTGCGTGAAGTTTTACGCTTCCCGCGGCATTCTTGTATATATTATGTAGAAGTTCCGTGTATCTGTAGTCTAATCGGCATTCGTTGAATGCGTTTAGTATAGATGGTAATTCGACAGTGTCGAAGGCTTTTTTGAAGTCGATAAATATTCATTCTATTTAGAACTTGCTCGTTGGTTGTGTGCGAGATCCATGATATTTTTAAAATGCGGCGGAAACATCACAACTTAAATGCCTCTAATTTGTTTATGATGTTGATTTTTAGTCTCCAAGTCCCACATCCATTCATTAGGACTGACCAAACGTAACAATTTAGGACTCTTTTACGCAGATGTATTTAAATATTTCGGTTACTTAAGATCGATTTCCAAGATATAGGTTTTTTTTTGGTTTTACAAGAGGAAAATCTTTTATAGACACTCAGCGCTTTCACTGCTCTGAACAGAGCGAGTTTCCGCGCTGAATAGTGTGGGACTCATTGACCGCTCGGTCAACGTTACCCACTAAAAAACTGTGGTTTTTTGGGCGTATTGTCCCTTGGTAGGGGACAATCTTACCCCTTGTGTGGTGTGGAATTTAAAAAATGTTGTGTGTGTGTGTTGTGTTTTAGTGTGTAAAACGGGGGGGTTTTGTTTAGGGGGGGAGGGAGCGAACATTAAAGAATTTTACTTCTTAGATTTTTGTGTCTGCCGCTTTGACGACCTGGTAAAATATCGAAATTTATAAGTGCGTTTGGATGTGAAACGGCTTTTTCGAAAAAGATTTTATGACGATTTTTTAAGTATTCGGTAATCGTTTCGATTTTAAGGTCTTTATGTAAATCGGACATTCTGATGTACCAGGGGGCGTTTGTTATACGTTTTAAAATTTTATTTTGAAATTTTTGGAGTTTATTTTTTGTGGATTTTGCTGCTTGACAGAAAGGAAATACAGCCGTAAAGTAATTGTGGACGTATAATTTGTTTGTAGATTAGAATTTTGTTTTTGAGGTTTAATTTGCTTCTGTAATACAGAAGATTACGGAGTCTGCCGGATGTTTTGTTACAACGCGAGATTTGCGTGTTTATGTGCGAGTGCCATGAGAGTTTTTTGTCTAAATCTATACCTAAGTATTTTACTTTGTTTGTGTAAATAATATCTCTATTATGAACCTTTAATTGAGGCATATTCGGGTTTCTTTTTCGAGAAAAGAGAATAGCTTGCGTTTTTTCGGCGTTTAACTTGATTTTCCAAGTTTTTGTCCATTTTTCTATTTCATTTATTTGCCTTTGCATATTTATATGAAGATATCTTAGATTTTTGTGTGTGCTAAAGGCCGCAGTGTCGTCTGCGTACATAGCTAGTTCGGTTTTTGATGTTTTCGGAGTATCTGCTATGTAAAGATTGTATAGGGTTGGCGATAACGTTGAACCTTGCGGTACGCCGGCTTCTATACTTCTATCCGTAGACTGTTTTTCGTTAATTTTTACATTAAATTTTCTGTTTTTTAGAAATGAGTTTATCATCTTTATTTGATTTATAGGATAATTCATCCTGTTTAGTTTATATAGAAGAGCTTCGTGCCATACTTTATCGAAGGCTTTTTGTATGTCGAAAAGTATCATTAAGGTACTTTTTTTCTTATTGAACCCTGTAGTTATGTGTTCTACAATTCTTGCGAGTTGCGATTCTGTACTGTGATCTCTTCTGAAGCCGAATTGTTCATCCGGGATCACTTTATATTTTTCTATGTGGTTTTGTAATCTTTTTAAAATTATTTTTTCGAATAATTTGCCTAAACAAGGTAGTAGGGAGATGGGCCGCCAATTTTGAGGGTTTTGTAGATTTTTGTTAGGCTTCGGTAAGATTATTATTTGTGCTTTTTTCCAGATGTTCGGAAAATAGCATGAGAGCAGGCAATCGTTAAAAATTCTCGATAATAATTCGATTAAGTTATCGGGGAGATTTTTTAACGCTTTATTTGTAATTCTGTCCTCTCCAGCAGCTTTTTTAACTTTCAAGTTTTTTATAAGTGCTTTTATTTCGATGAAATTTTTCGTTTCTGTTTCATCTACTTGATTTTGATAGTTGATATAAATGTCTTACGAGCTATTTGAATGCGAGTGAGTGTCTCCTCATCCGAACTACATGTTGTGTTTAACCAACTCTCAAAATATTTTAAGTGTTCTATTCGTTCTATTAGTTCACCATTAAGTATCAGTTGTGCGTATTCTACCTTTTTGTTGCCTGCTGCCATCCATTTGGTTTTGTTAATATTTATTTTGAGTCGCTTGCGCGTACTTGATTCATTAACCGGATTTAAAAGCATTTGAAAATCTTCCGTACTTTCCTCCCTCATTTCTGTATTCTTGAAATATTTTCTTAAAATAAACTGGATTACATTTACTTAATTTTATTAAATGTAAAATGCTGCAAAAAATCTCTGTATCAATAATAATTTTTTTAAAAATAAAAGAATGTAACAAGGGTGTAAAATTTCAGTATAACAAGTTTTAAACGAACATATACAGGGTGTTTAAAAAAAAGTGACCCCGTCTCTAGGATAGGTAAAAAACTGAAAAATAATTGGAGGTTTGTTGGTAAAATATTTTTAGTAACGCTATCCGTATTCAAGATAAAGGGCGTTAAAGAAAAAAAATGTATACACATTTATTACGATTTTGTCGATTTTGCCGAAACTACTGGAAACATTGTAACGAAATTTTATACGAATATGTTTAAGAAGCTAATACATTCCATGAATTTGTTTTTATATTTTTCTTATTTTTGTCGTGTGGACCGCGGACGGCCCACACTGCGACTATTAGAAGGGGGATGGATTATAGAAAGGAGATGATTGTTGACCCGCTTTTTGAAAAGTTGCAGGTCATAGTTCTCTGGAAATACTGATTTTGGAAGCTTATTTCATTCCGTAGCAGCCCTGTAAAAGAAGGATTCTTGATGGAGATTAGTCCTTGTAGTGTCAATCTTGAGAATAAATGGGTGAGACTGATCAGCGTGCCGAGTTCTGCGGCCGAATGTGGCCAGTGGTGGTATAAGAGTTTTTATTTCTCTGTACGTCGTCAACAGTTGATCAGGGGTAAAAAACTTTCTAGCTTTCCACAGAAAACCTAGCATCTGGCTTGCTGACTTTGCGATGTTAGCAATATGGTCATGCCAAGACATTTTATTAGACACCGTGACTTGATTCGAGGGTATTTCCGGACATTGTAATGGAATGATTTGAGAAATTTACTTTCTTGGAAAACGTGGCGCTTTGTGTTATCTGGGCGTTGAACTGAACAAGATTGTTGGTTTCCCACTCGATGATTGCTTCAAGATCTTTATTGATGGAGTCAACCTGTTTTTGCCTGAGTCTAATTGTATCATTCACCAAAAGTGATCGATAGGATGTGAAAGTTGAGACAAGTGTGCTGTCGTCTGCGAAACTATAAATGGGGTTCGTGGTGGTTTTCAAGAGGTCGTTGACGTGTAAAAGAAATAGGGTGGGGGCAGGATGGAACCCTGTGGAACATCGGCATTAGTTTTTAACGCATCAGAAGAAATACCGTCAACTGCCACATGTAAGGAGCGATGTTGCATAAACCTCATGAGTCATTGGCGCAATTTGGTTGGGAGACCGTAGGCAGATAATATGCTTAGCAATGCCTGATGCCAATCTGACTCTCATAGATGGCGCTAGTTACACGGTTAGTACTAAGTTGTATTGAACATGACAATTAATTTAAAATTAAGAGTATGGTTGTTATATTTGGAGAGCTACATCGGTAAATTTGGGGAGCTACGTACCTTTATTTTAAATTGTACGACTTTATCCAGAAGAAAAATGTTAACCTGATAGATGACTCAATGTTGATTAAAAACTTTGTTGATTGTAATCTTAGAGTGGAGCGAGTCATTCATTTTTTAATATTTTCATGGGTTATGATCTGAGGACTTTCTTTTTCTGGCTAACCCAATCAATGGCTAATTATCTGACTGTATAGATTTTTAGAACGTGTTAACCAAAAACTTTTCAAATAAAAAGGTCATTTGTAAACAAGACTTCTGATAGGCAAGGTGGAAAATGATTCCTGCATATTCTGCGGCGAGGACAAAGAATATGCACACTATCTTCTGATAGAATGTGAAACACAAAAACACAACAAAAAGTTTCAAGGATTTTGAATTTAGTGCTTTATTTACCATGAAATCCGAAAATTCTGTAAATTGTCATTGTCAATCAGTTTCGCATTCATTTTGAATTAACTTGCAAAAGTCTGACTACTGTTTTCTTATAGAAGGTACATAGTGGCAATACTAAACGGCAACATATTTAGCAAATTCTGACTGTAGTCAAAGAGTGTTGGAGTTCGTTCGAAGGGGTGAAGGGGTTAGATTGAGTAGGTCTCCGTCCGAGTTCCGGTGCGCCAGCGTCTTTATATTGCCAATATTACAAAAGTTACTGACATAAAACTATCCGATGTGAGTTTTAGATACACTTTCTTTGTTATTTTATTCCATTGAAAGATCGTTATACGTTGGTTTACGATTGTTCATAAATAAACATTTATTCGACATTCGTCCGTAAATATTTTAGGGTCCAATTATGCTGCTAACAATATTTTTTAATAAAGAAGACGCTTGTCCAATTCTGGAGATTACTGTAATCGTGAATGAAGCCGTAAAGATAAGTCTCTTATAGTCATTGTTTTCATTCAACAAAAAATTTAAGACCCCGGTTTCCTAACCGCTATTTTTTAACAATAAAGAGGTTGAAAATATTTATTTTATTCAAGGGAAAGACTTAACAAAACTGATAATATACATTAATTGATAAATTATTGACTATTAATAATTGTCAATCTAGGTAATGTCATCTTGAACATCCAGCTTATTTCTGGCTTTTGTCTTGATCTGTAAGAGTTGATAATTCACTTTCACAGTGGTTCTTCTTCTCTTCCGTTTATGCCTATCCGTTCCGGATGTTGGCAAGCGTATGGCTATATGAACTTAATTCACTGATGCACGGAAAAGGCCCACAAATGATGTATTAAACTACACTTGTAGATTTCTCGGCCATGATATTCTTCTTCTTCCTGCACTACTTCTACCTTGAATTTTGCCTTGGAGTATAAGCTGTAAAAGCCGGTATCTTTCAGAATTTCTCATGATGTGGCCGAGGTATTCAAGTTTGCGTCTCTTTACCTGATGAAAGATTTCTTTTTCTTTCTTCATTCTAAGTAGCACCTCTTCGTTGGTTATATGATCCACCCATGAAATTATCAGAACACGGCGGTAGAGCCAGAGTTCAAAGGCTTCTAATTTCTTGCAAGATGTTTCAGATAACGTCCATAACTCAACGCCTTATAGAGTTAAGAACACATAGCACCTCAGTATCCGCATTTTGGCGTTTTAAGGCAGGAGTGGTCCCATTCTTCGTTAATATTTGTTCCCAAATAGACATACTTGTTAACTCTTTGGATGGGTCTGTTATGTATCAGTAGCTAGCCTTCCATGCGTCTTTTTTTAGAGATAATCATGAATTCGGTCTTTTTTGCATTCATCCGCAGTCCATAACTTTCACTTACTTCCACCACTCTGTTCATTTATCTTTGAAGTCCCTCCAGAACGTTTAGTTGTAGCAAATGGCACTAATATTTAAAGACAAAGCAAGGACACTTTAGAATACATTAATTTTTCCTAAAATGTATCGCGCGCTGAGGAGTCATTTAGCAGCTCCAAAAATTCATCCTGCGCTTCAACGTGAACGTCGGTAAAATTCAAAGATAAATGAAATGCAGCCTCTTGTTTATAAACTTCGGGTAATAACTTTGAATTTATAGATTTAATGGATAAAAGTTAGTTATAGATTTCCTCTTGTAGATTATGCACAATTCCAGTTTTCGATTTCTCAATCTTGGTGCAAAGGTGTTTAAATATGGCAAAGTTTCCAAGATTTATTTTACGGCGCCATTTCGCAACTTTTATGCTAACATTATTTCCGAAGTAAATAATAAGCGTTTCTTTACCCTTGAGTTTTAAGTTTAGCCTGTTTAGCTAATCCAAAATATCAGATAAATAAGCTACGCTTAGGATCCAGGTATGATTAATAAAATGTGTTAAAAACTCATGTTTTTTTTTTATTTCTGAGAACTGTTGTACTGCGTTCTTTGACCAGCAACATTTTTTTTTCATAACCTACAGAAGTATTAAAAAAAAGTACCTTGTAATCAGGCTTAGCTCCTTGCAAAGACGAGAATTAAGAACATAAGCTCCGAAAGCTTTGGAAGAGTCTTAGTTGCAAGGGAAAATCGATGAATCAAGCTTTGCAATTCCTTTGAGATGCAAGCTCTTTAACTTTTGACTGAAAGCCCGACCTCGATTCAAGCAAGGCTGGTGCTCCATGGGTACACTTCTTTCTTCTTACAGTATCTTGCTATTTCAAGCGATGACGACTCCTATATTGACTACTTTGTATCTTTCTCTATCTTGAGCTGCGTGGAGAAGTTCCTCAGCAGTTAAACCTGTCTATCCTGGCTTCAAAATCTTCGATTATGAAGCCAGGATAGCTTTTTGCGGCCTATCCATTTTTCCCCTCGATCTTGCCATTCAGAATAAGCCGAAGCAGACTATAACGTGGTCCACGCATCACATGTCCCAAGTATTCCAGTTTGCAGCGCTTGATGGTAGTTAAGAGCTCTCTATCGTGCCCTATTCTCGGTAGATATCACGAGTGATTTTTAAACAGTGAAAGGCTTTCGCGGCCATCGTTTATTGGTGAATGGTTTTTCTGGCCTAAAAAACCCGAAAAACCATTCACCAATACAAATTTACTGTTAGTTTTAAAAAGAACTGTCGCAGATGCACAACGAAAATGATATAGGTAATAGAATTAGGTATTTGTATGAAACTGTTTATAAAATATCTTTGTGGCTTTTCTAAAGATGTAAACATTTTGTGAAAAATCCTAAATTTATTCCTAAAAGCACACTAGAGTTTTATGTTCCTATCATTTTGCTGAGAATTGTTTTGACCGATCATCCAAGTTAAAAGTGTTATCCTGTGAGTTACCCAAGTGGTAATTTGTAGCAAGACAGACATATTTTAAAAACATGACCAAAGTTGCATAAAAAAATTAATAAAAAAGAGGTGTCCGAAAATTTTAAAATTTATTTTTGAAAATATTAAAAATGTTATGTTATAAATTATAAAATGTTGTTAATAAAATCTGTTTTTATTGTTACCTTTCTACACGAATAAAATATTATTTCTGTTCTTTTTATTTTACTTTAGAGTCCTACGCCTGTGCCAAAACGGGAGCAGTAGTCGGCCATTTGCAACTTTCATTCCGATCAACACTTATCTGAGATTATACTCCTTCTTCTTCTTCTTCCTTTTTTAATGTAAGCAAATTGCTTCTTTTTATTCGTATCCCCTACCGTTCAATTGTTAGAGAGGTTGTCGCTCCATCTCTTGCGTGGTCTTCCAACGCTTCGGCGCCATAAGGACGACTTTTCTCTAGTTATTTTGACCATTCTGTCGTCATTCATCCGATCTATGTGTTCGTTCCACTCTATTTTTCTTCCCAGTATCCATTCATTTACGTTGTCTATTTTACATGTTTTTCTAATGTCCTTGCTCCTCTTGTCAAAAAGTGTTTTTCAAAACGAAAAGAGGTTTTAAACGTAATCAAAGAACGCAAACTCTCATACTTCATGTTATGCGAAACCAGAAATATAGCCTAATTCAGCTTATTATGTAGGGCAAGCTTAACGGCAAAAGAGGTCCTGGAAGACGACGAATATCGTGGCTGCGAAATCTAAGACAATGGACAGGAATGACATCTATGGATCTACTTCGGGTTGCAGCAAATAAAATCAGATGGGCCATGGTAATCGCCAACTTCCACTGAGAAAAAGGCACAAGAAGAAGAAGAAGTGACTCCTAAAATCGAGATGGAGGGACTTGCTCCAAGGGTATATCCAGACATTGTGATGGAATTATTTGAGGAATTTACTTTCTTGGAAAATGTGGCGCTTTGTGTTTTCTGGGCGTTGAACTAAACAAGATTGTTGGTTCCCCACTCGACGATTGCTTTAAAATCTCTATTGATGGAGTCAACCTGTTTCTGCCTGAGTCTATTTGTATCATTCACCGAAAGTGATCGATAGAATGTGAAAGTTGAGATAAGTGTGCTGTCGTCTGCGATACTGTTAACAAGTTTCGTGGTGGTTTTCAAGAGGTCGTTGATTTGTAAAAGAAATAGGGTGGGGGACAGGATGGAACCCTGGGGGACCCCGGCATTGGTTTTTAACGCATCAGAAAGAAAAACCGTAAACTGCCACATGTAAGGAGCGATCTTGCATAAAGCTCATGAGCCAGAACGTCCAAAATATTATTTTATATTGATAGATGACATGTGAAGTGCAGTAATGTAGAGTGCTTGTGCATGTGTTGGCAGACAAGAATGCCATTTAAGTAAAAATTAAAACTTCTTTAATCATTAGACCTTACATAAAAGTTGCCGTATTATCGGTTTGCCAGAAATGATTTTAATTTAATTTAATGCTCAAAATTATTATTTATCCAGTTATTTAATAAATAAAATTTTGTGAATTGTATTAAGTGTTTTCTTGTATCATTCGTAATTGTATCCTGTTTATTTGCAGTCGTAAGTGAACATCGGAAAATAGAATTACCGTTAAAAACATAAAAACGGAATCGTATGTAAAAGAAAAGAAAAAAAGAAAAAAAAAAAGAAGCTACAGTCACAATATGGACACGGGTGTCCCCGTGGAATCGAAAACTCATTACAGTTCGTCTTTGACCCTCGCGACCAAGACGGCCCCAGAGACGGGATCAAACTTGAAGAACGAAACCGAGACCGGGACGGGGACCAATTCTCCCTTGACTAGACAAAACTCTTCGTTCCCTCGACGGCATACGAATTATTTTCGACGTAGTTGCGGTCCATTTTATTTTCCAAAACAGAAATAACACGAGGTGGAGAAACATTTTAGATTACTTTAAAATTTACGATGGAATTTTTGTTTAATAGTATTATTGTACAAGGTGTTCCGTTTTCTTACGTTCGCATTAAAAAGTTTCATTCTAAGAGTTTCTTCTAATTCCATTATCATCCATAATATGAATAATAAATGCCGCATAAAAATAAGAGACCCATTTCTTGCTATTCATTAACAACACGGAAGACTGGCGACTAACAAGTGTCTCATAAGTCTTTCTAATAGATAAAGACGGACAGAGAGACAACTTAACACCTAACTTTACTCTCAAAAATACTCTGCAGAAATCGGTATACAGGAGGAACTCTTCTTCTTCTTCTTCTTCCTTTTTGTAAGGCATCTGCTTTTTCTCTAATTTCTTAGAGTTGTAGCTGGGATGATAAATTCCAGCTTTCATAAAAACGTATGGGTGGACGTCCAGGTGGTCTGCTGGATCTTGGGAGACCATCCCTTGCAATCTGTTGTCGTCCATCCGTTCAACATGATCTCTCTATTCGCGACGTCTGTTTGATAATCTTTTTTGTTGTGGAGTTTTCGGCTCTTGTTTTTACAGCGTAGGTCATAACAGGTCTCACACAGTTCTTATATATGCGGACTTTGTCAATAGACATGTGCTTGTTTCGCCATATTATATCTCTAAGGAATCCTGATATTAAAGCTGCTTTGGTTGTTTGGGATTTTACTTCTTCTTGGAGGTCTCTGCTGCTCGTGATATTGACGCCGAGATATTTGAAACTCATAACCTGTTCTACTGGTTTATTGTATATAGCCAATTTACATCTTCTGGGCTCTTTTGAGATGATTATTACTTTTGATTTTGCTACCGATAGCTTCATGTTTTATTTGGCAGCTCTCTTTTCGAACTGATAAAGCATTCTCTGTAGGTTGTCATCATCTTTTGAGACCAGCACGGCATCGTCCTTGTAGCAAATTACTTTTAGCACTTTGTCCGCTAGTAAGTATCCCTTTCTAACCTTTTTTACTTCCGTTATAAGTTCGTCCATAATCGAGTTAAAGAGGATGGGGCTTAGGCTATCGCCTTGTCTTATTCCAATTTACATGGGTAGTCTGCGTGTTTTTCTGTCTTTTACTTGTATTTGGTTTCAGTTATTAGTGTGTAACTTCGAAACAATGCACGTTTTTCTTTTTGAAAATCAGTGAGTCTTACGCGGACAAATTCTTTCGTAAGATCTATAAAACACATTTATGCTGTTTTGTTGTATTCTATATCCTTTTGAGCAATTTGCCTGATGGCAAAGATGGCATCTAAGGTTGATCTGTTGCTCTTCGCATATGCCAAGAGAGCCAGTATTTTAGTAAATAGTTTCAGTACTAAACTTAATAGCGTAATACCTCAATAGTTTGCTGGATCAACACTTAATACTCAACTTCGATAAATAGTGGATTGGTTGAAAATCACAAATCGCTGGTTTTTAAAGGTTTTTATTTAACACTAAAATATTTATCTCTTTAAATACACAATGCACTTGTCCCATTAAGGAATTGCTACAAGCATCGAATTAAAATTCGAATGCCGTGGAAAAATAGGAAAATATTGCTTCGATAGCTAAGTAAGAGGAATGTCGACCGTCTTGGTCTACAGTCGAATGGGAACTTTAAATAAAAGGAAAAATGCGATCCTTTTGACCACTGTGAATAAAGTGAATGAATCGTCTCGGCGGTCGGAGAGATACTGACTATTGCGTCGAACAGTGTTGCCAACACCAAACTCTCCAATTACACTACTTCAATTGTCAAATTACACGTTTTTACACGCAACTGCCGATTTAGAAAGCACCACTACCACACCCAAACAGTTTCTGAGTGAGTGCAACAAATTTTTTTCAGGAACCGTTTAAACAGAACAACTGTGCGCATGAATGGAAACTTACGAAGCTTGAAACGTCAGTTGATCCCACTATATGGAAAAATCACGTAACGCGAGATGAAGCTGTCAATGACAAAATGTCGGATTGTGGTGTGTACAACAAATATTCTGTTATTTGATCACTTGTAAAAGTTTTTAATGAAGGAAATTTTAGTTATCTCAAAGATTTGAGTTGATTTTTTTGTGTTAAACTATTGGATTGAAGCTGGATTTAAGCTTTATTTTCAACGTTTCAGTTTTATTGTCGCTGGATTCTTGTTAAATGCCATTAAAGACCAGCTGTGTCCAGGTATCAATTTTGGAAGGTGAAGAGGTTTTTAAGGCTGGCTACATCATTTTATGTGGAACTGATGGTCCCAATAAAAAATCATAATTATCATCTTCTAAACGCTTTCTCTGTGTTGTTGAAGTCACTATGAATAATCACAAATAAAGTCATAAAACATTGGGCAACAATATTAAACTTACCACTAAAAAAAATTATCTTTTACAAAGTGCTTGCTGAAAACAAACATAAACTTTAAGATTGGTTTTTCTATCTTTAAGATCATTTTTCATTTCTAAACTGCCTTGGGATTTTAAGGAAATTCCTGCAAAGATATAATCGAATTGCCATGTAGAGCATTGTGGAACAGATCATATTTTTCGTGATTTTATCTCCATATCACCTTTTTTAATTCTTTACATTTTCGAATTTTGTGGTTTATTAATACCAATTCTTCACAAAATATCGTTCAAATATAACACTTTCAATGCTTAAATTGCTCAAAATAATATATAAAGTTCACTTTTTACCCATATTAACAAATGGAGGTTAGTTTGTTGTACACACCTCGAGAAGTTCATACGATCACTGGCAGTTCGGAGTAATCCTTGTAGATTACAAAGTGTATGAAGATGACGACGAAGGAAATGGCATCGGTTACCAAACCAACTAACACAGCTTAGTTTAATTGTTATGTGGATAGATTTTGAAAAAATGTATAATGTATATAAAAGTATCTCAATTTATATTTTTTTCCATAAATAAAAAATAGAAAAAGTTGTTGTTGTAAACAATTGAAAATAACTCCTGCTTATGAAATGATAAGAAAAAGTTTGAAAGAATACGGTTGCCATAAACAGAATATTGTTAATGACCATTATAATTGGTTGTAAACAATTTGAAATCTATTTTTATAATAATTTTAATAATAATTTTGGGAGTCACGGTGTCCAATAATTTGTCTTGGCATGACCATGTTGCTAACATTGCAAAGTCGGCAAGCCAGAGGCTAGGTTTTCTGTGGAAAGCCAGAAAGTTTTTTACTCCTGATCAACTGTTGACGACGTAAAAGGCTCAAATCCGACCTCTACTGGAATATTGCTCGCACATTTGGGGTTCAGCACCAAGGCATTTTCTTCGTCTTCTAGATTCCATTCAGAAAAGAGCCATTCGCTTGATAAACAGCTCAACTCTTACAGATACCCTTCACCCTCTAGAACATAGAAGAAGAGTTGCAGACCAGTCATTGCTCTACAGATATTTCCATGGCAGATGCTCCAGAGAAATAAAAATTCTTGTACCACCATTGGCCACATTCGGCCGAAGAACTCGGCACGCTGATCAGTCTCACACATTTACTCTCAAGCTTGACATTACAAGGACCAATCTTCATCAAGAATCCTTCTTTTACAGGGCTGCTACGGAATGGAATAAGCTTCCAAAATCAGTTTTTCCAGAGAGATATGACCTGCAACTTTTTAAAAAGCGTGCCCACAATCATTTCCTTTCTATAATCCCTTCCCCTTCTAATAGTCGCAGTGCGGGCCGTCTGCGGCCCACACGATAGGTCTACCCCTTTTGCGACTATTTTCATAAAAAAAAAACATTTTATATTGCTTTGCAAAATTTAAAGATCCAAAAAAACAACAAAACATATGGCATATTTTCATTCTTTTCACTGGAAAGTTAGTCGTGTGTACCTCTCGGATCACACCCAGTCCACTGATTATTTATTTGAATACCTGTGGAAAATGGGTAATAAAACCCATCGTCTAGGTAGGTAGCTATGAGCTATAAGAGTAACATTCAGCAAAAATCATCGATTTAAAAATCTAACTGCACATACAAAAAGATTTTTGAGATTTTTCGCCCACGGATGAATGTGGAGTCATGGCAAAGTGGCTAGTTTAAATATCTTTTAAACATTGATAAAATTACCTGGATGTATTAAAACTAATTAATATTATTTCAGAACAAATTACACCACCGAAGATAGTTACATTTAAGATTATCTACATTTGGTGATTCAATGAAGAATGTTAAATAGTTATCAATAATAATATATATACTAGCTGACCCGGCAAACGTTATTTTGCCATATAAATAATTTCCTAGTAATTTCTAGTGTAGACAAAAAATAGCTTACTTATTGTAAGTATGTATGTATGTTAGAATGTGTATATTGTATGTATGTAAGAATGTGGTATATGCGTGAAATAAGCATGGAGCGCTGTGAACGATGAGGGAATATAAAAATAACAAAAGGCAAACATTATTTTTAAGTTATTATAATTTATTCCTTAAAATTATATATCATTAATTAAACAATTACGACAGTAACACTATTAAACAATATCAATCTCTTAATGCTATAGCGTGAACAATATTTTTTGTTAGTCCATCTTTAGCTAACACAAACAAACTGGATGGTTTACCCACTCGAGAGAATGCCACGTATAATTGTCCGTGTGAAAAACATGGTGTTCTCAAATCTATCAATCTTTTTTTTAACTAATCGTGCAAAATACACTCAAAATTGATAATTTAATTATTATTGATAAAATAGGAATGAATAAAAGTTAATATGAGAGTTACACTTGAGAGCAAAATAATAATTGTCAACGTTACTACTACACTTGATGCATAAACAATAATGATGGCCGACAACTGTGTAGGGAGTGAGAAAGAAAGGAGACCGGCTTCGTTCTCATCCCTACTCCGTGCTGTTTACTGGGTTAGAAGTGACACCTGTAGACATCTGGCGGGGATAACTAATTAAATGACGATTGATCAGTTTTCGACCGGAGAGGAAAAATGATTAAATTACTAAAATGGCTATTAAAAAATAAGGGTTGATCGTAGAAGGGTGAAAATTGAGGATTGTATGTATTTTTGTATGTTGTATCATAAAAAAATAGAAATTAAAAATTTTGTCTAAAAAATAAAAAAAAAATTTAGGGGTGGACTACCCCTAACATTTAAAGGGATGAAAAATAGATGTTGGCCGATTCTCATAGATACCGGATAAGCACAAAAAATTTCATCAAAATCGGTCAAGCCGTTTCGGAGGAGTATGGCAACGAAAACTGTGACACGAGAATTTTATATATTAGATATATATATATATATATATATATATATATATATATATATATATATATATATATTATAATGATGCGATTAATATTACTTTATTATTATTATTATTATTAATTCTTACTTCTCTGCCCGTTGTTAAATTTCTCTTTCTCTCAGAGTGGTTCAGTTAAAAAAATTTATAAACTTTAAAAATTTTTATTTTTTTTTATGTATACAAATTCAAAAAAATATAATTACCAAATATATAAACCAAATATTATTACAAAATTTAAATTTATCAACTTTATGTCCAAAATTTTTAAATAAATGTTTTTTCCTTCCAAATAATGTTTTTTTTTAAAAAAAAACAAACTCACTACTTATTTCTGTCGGTTGACACCCTTCCTCCAGCTCAGATGATCTCACCAGGAAATCCAAACTTGTTGACTGTTTTCGGGAAACTGCCCTTCACTTTTATTTTTTTTTATTGCTATTTTAAATTATTATTATCTTCTTTATACTTTTAACAAACTTTTACAATACAATATATTACATCAAAAAAATATCTACTTTCTTTTTTAAAACTGATTTCTTACTATCTTCAAAAAACACGTCTGCTCTCCTTTAATATTCTTAACATACTAACAATTTTTATTTTTATAATCAACAAAAAACCTTAGAAACTCGTTTCTACACTGTTTTAAATTTTTATACACTCTTAGATAAAAATAATTTATAAGTTTTTCTAACTCAACTCCCTGTTTTATCCTGAATACATCCGTCATTCTTTATAGTTATCCATCAAATTCTTTTTAATGTTTTTATAACCAAATTAATATTCAGGTGTCAACTATTTTTGAATTTTTATTCTTTACAGATTTATGAAATTTTTATTTAAATATTATTTTTATTAAAATATCATATCATAACAATATATATATAAAAATAATGTTTAAATGCCACGTTAACTATTACGCACTGTACGCATGTAAAAATTAAACAAAAATAATGCGATTTCTAAAAGTTACACTGCACCTGAGGATTTACGGAGTAGTCAATAATCAACCGGTTTCAGCATCCTCCACCCTTAAAGTATTCTCTGCTCCCTTTTTGATCTCTGAACTCATCTGAATGAAGGGCGTCGGACCTGCACAAAAAATAGCTGCATTGTAGTAGCAACTGGGTGTCGTGTAAAGATCAAAATGATATCAGATCTGTCAAAGGTCAAGAGCAAATTGTACTACTTAATTTGCAGTTTCCCGAACAAGTGGAAAACAGGTTATTTACACGCGTCGACGTTCAGTTTTTAACTACTTTTATCGAGGGCAGATATAAATTATCCAAATTATACACGAAAATGTGTGGAAATCAGCACAACATTGAAAATTATTATTAATTACAGTCACACAAAAAAAAAATTTGGGTTCGAGGGTCAGACCATGTTAACTATATATGTTTCTGGGGTCGCTGAATTCGAATTTAGGGTCAGAATAACTCCATCGGGCTAGCGTTTCCCATAACCTCAAAAAAACCTATTTCTTTAAACTATATAACTATAAACCATTCATATGAAACCACTTAACCCCTTGAAACCATAACACCATGTCACCTTTAACCCATAACTTTATAATAATATAATTCCATAACCCCTAGCGAGCAAGATAAGTGATCCGATTAAATTTTCAAAATAAATAACTGAACCCGCTAGCTGCGCGAAGTTAAAGTTGCGATTACCACAATGTTAAAAATAACATTGTTATCAGCAAAATGGTCGTAAAATTTTAACCATTAACATTTTTTACGTCTACCGTTTACACAGATCAAAAGCGAAATGTTAGTAATATTGCTAATAACTATGTTTTTAACAAAAACGTCTATACAAAAATTAATATATGATATTACTACGCCTAGGTTTAATTTTATACTTTATATATGAACTGCACACGACTAAGTTTAATTCAATGTTCTGACAAAGCCTATTTACAACGGATCCGACTAGGCTGAATATATATTACTGCGACGAAGCTTACTATCTTACTGAATTTATATGTCCCCTTTTTTCCGCGGTAGCAGCTGATTTATTTTAAAATCCAAATTTCATCAACAAACCAATCGGATGAGTTATAAAGAAAATAATTCATAAAATAATGACAATTACTCTTTGACGGCGAAAACATTAATGTCTCTTAAAAAAAATTAAAAGTTTTAAATTTAAAATTATTTCTGAAAAAAAATTGTCCCCCGTAAGGAACTGCGTTCCTTACCTTTTTTCTTCAACTCCGAATGTAATTCAAAATGAAATCTGCGTAATTAATTTTTATTTTATATTATTTTTTCAAGGCAAATAATCTAGAGGAACGAATTACATCAGAAAGTTTTATTCAATATTGCAATTTGTGGAAGTAATTTCGTGAAATGTAACAGAAAGTCGTGGAAGCACGCACTATTTGATTTGACGAATGAGTGCGTGGTGGTACTGTCAGCCATCAGCTGTGCACTTAAGTTACAGTGTTGTGTATAAAGTTTGCTGTTATATGCGTAAACTATATAAATAAATATTTACTGTTGATAATAAATCTTAATAAAGTGCAGATGATTGATGAAAAATTCAAGTAAGTAATAATAAATAATTATTCGAATAAAATATTTCAGTATTAACCTTTTTTAAATTTTAAGGTTGATTTCTGTCACTCTTAGCGTCAATTAAATGAAATACAATTTTCATTAAAAAGAATTATTGTTTGTTGTGAAAAATCATTTCTCATAATACCTGACCCATTTTTTTCAGAATATAATTTTAAAATTGCTTATTACTGAGGTGAGATGTCAAATGTTACACATGTCATCATATGGGACTACTGTAAGGTTCGCTCGTTTTATTTTGATTCTGCCGGAATTGTTGTTTGCGTTGAGCATTGGTTTTCGGTATTTTATTTGCACTCCGACGTTTCCATACTCTTTTGGACTCTGAACAAATGATTTTACTATTGTCTCCCTATAATTTAAATAGTAAACACTCAAATCACATGTACAATAAACAAATCTAAACAGTAAATATTTGTATCAAGTTATACAATTTCATCAACTTACTTTTCTATATCTGTATTACACACATTTGCTGCAGTTTCCATTTTTCAAAACACAATTGCAATAATAAAACAATATTTACGTAGGTGTGATCTAACACAATAAATTATAGTTCAAAAAAACTTAAAACACGCTTTTAGAGTTAATCAAACTAAAAAGTAAAAAATAATTCTTAACAGGGGAATAAAATTACTGACGATAAAATTAATGTCACTGTTCTAAATGCGAGGGGTACTTTTCTTCCGAAACGCAGAGTTAGTTTAAAAATGTCATACAAAGCAGTGACATTGATTGACATTAATTTTTTTTTGACAGTGACATTAATTTTCTACGATTTCTTTTGTGTGTTCTGCTGTTTCAGTTACCCATGTGTACCCATTTGTAGGAGGATACCCATTCCAGGTTGTCGTTATTAATATTTATAGATGGTCTATTCTGATTTGTGCTTTGTTTTATTGAAGTTGCCATGACTTTGGTTTTGTTTAGGTTCATATCCGATCCATATCTTTTGCAGAAAATGCTTGTTAACTCAACCAGATGTTGTAGGTCTTCCAGACTGTCGACGAAGATAACGGTATCGTCTGCGTATCGCAAGATGTTAATTCTTTCCCTGTTTATGACAATACCACCGGTTTCCTCTGACAGGGCTTCTTCAAAGATGTCTTCGCTAGATACATTGAACAAGAGAGGCGACTCTACTTTTAGTAGAGCAAATTCCATAATTCAAAATGACTATCATATTGATAATAAGATCATTAAAAGAGTATCAGTTGTTAAGGACTTTGGAGTATTATTTGATGAAAAACTGGCACAAATCAGTTTTAGATTCCATAAAATACCAACACGTAATTGTGAACTTTTCAGCATTCCCTTTCACCACACTAATTATGGCTACAATAGCAGCATATCACGTTTTTTGAGACTGGGTAATCTAGTTAATTCAAATGGTGTGAGCTTGTGTACTTTTAAAAAATCTCTTTTGGGGAGTAGCTACTCTGTGATACCTTGTAATAAATATTAGTATCTTTTATATTTTCTTATATTATTTCTTATATTGTATATTGTCTATATTTTGTAAAGAGGGGCGTTGAAGCTTAAAGCTGTGGAAATGCGCTGAGTTGTGGGCAGCTTCACCTTAACATCTGATACCTCGACTCACTCTTGCTATTCGACGACGTCTTTCGCAACGTAGAAGTTGGATTCCTTCGATAATTCAGTTAAGCTGACTCAATTGGTTTTTTACCTACTATAGGCTAAAGGGTTTACTGTCTTTTATCACCGTGAATTTTGTTATCACCTTAAATAAAACAACACACTTGTCATCGAGAATATATTGTGTAATTTAATACATGGAGCTTACAGTTTTAAGCCTCCTGTATCTTCAGAATAATTTCACTGGTTGTTAGCTTTGAATTTAATTTATTTTATCTGATTATATTGATATGCATTTTACCACGTGGTGTTTTAAAGCGGTGCTCTGAACGCTAGCGGTGTTCATTCCTCGGCTGATGAAATGCGAAAGAGAAGCGAAGCGGTGCTCCGCATTGCTTGACGGTCGAAATGCAAAAGAGAGCTAGAGACTGGAAGCCCGGTCAGACGTGACTTAGTGTTAACCGTTTTTTTTTCACGTGATCGTATAGTTGATTTCTACAATTGCGCGCGACGATTTCGGAATATTCTGGAGCGATAATGAATGCACGTGTTTTTAGATGATTTTTTTGTCAGCCGTACTGAGTAGTGTTAAAAAACAAGGAATTGTACTTGGGGTTTGCCCCTTTATAAATTAATAAATACGCATAAATAGATCGATGACACTTAGCATTGACTGTATTGGCAACTGAGTAGACGATAGTTAATTGGACTTCATTTATCTATATTGATATCGCTGGGATCAACAGTACGCGAATAAAATCGTAGTTCGTTTAAATGCAGTCCTCGAATAACATTTAAATGTTGAATTTGAACATTTAAACTGGAATCGGTCATGCTCCAATTCGATCGCTTCCATATTGAAATTAAATGGATTTTAGTTTTTGTTATGTGGCAGCTCAATTCGCGAAAGTGCTACTAAAAGGTTATACGGTTCGGTAAACCTCGGTCGAAATTGACGAGCTTACGTCAGTAATTGCAGTGCATTTTGTGCACTGTCCGAAAATTAAATGACAGATGTTTGGAGTTTCCAATAGTTTGTTATAAACCTGGCAGTCGGGTATAGGAAAATCGCAAGGTTAGTACAGATTCAAAAAAATAAATACCATGTAAAGGATTTTTTAAATTCGCGCGAATATACGTGGGAAGTATTTTTTATATTCCAGCAAATGCCTGATGCGATTGGCACTAATCCAAGCCTAAAATTACATGGAAAATCATCCACTAATTGGTTTGATGCAAGAAAACTTAATTCTGCTTTTTTTTTTAAATATATATGGTTTCTACTTTCTAGTTGTATCACAGGAATTTACATAGGATTTTTGATTTATAGCTGTCATATCCTCCCAGTAGGTTAGGTTAGGTTAAAACGGTGGTTCGGAGGGAACCCACTCAGGCCTTTTGGCCCGTTGTAATACTGTGGTGGACGGCGGTGCCTTCTGCCTCTACCGTGAGAACCAGTTGGAACTTTTAATAAAAAGTGTAAGGTCCTTAATGCTAACTGAGCTGAGATCTAGGATGCATCCGTGTACCACACTGATGCTTCCCTTCCTAGTTGGGGTCCGTTCTCTGTGCAAATTTGGTGGTTGTTTGTGACCACTTAGATCTGCATTTTGAAGTCGTACCTAACTGGCATGATATCCGTCTGTTTAGACGTGGATTCTAGGGTGTGCTTTTATTTATTTTATACATTATATACCGAGTTAAATTTATTGACGATCCATTTTCCAAAAAAGCTTCTAGCTCATTGTAGGTTGCCATTTTGGTTAAACTCCATACTTTTAAAGGCTCAAAGACCACTTTTTTTAAAGCAGTTTTGTGAAACGACTTGCTTTCTCAAAAAAGAAGAAAAGGACCAAAATAGTGTGGGGAAGTTTGTCAATAAACTGATTGTAATAATTGATGGCGAGAAATATTTGACTCTGTTCCATTCAAAAAGTAAACGATGTGTGTTATAAAATTTGATCATCATTTTAATATAGTTAATTAATAGTATGTTTGCCTATTTGAGGCTTTCGTACTTTGAGTGCGACAAGTTTACTTGGCGCACGCAAATTATACTTAGCACACGCAAACTATCCTTGTCGCATGCAAGTTCGAACTACCAACTTTTCGGTTAACAGCCGAACGCGAACTGTCAAGTTGACATTACAAAGTTTATATTTATATTTCAGTTAATATTTCTGATCTGGACCCCTGTTTAATGCTCGCGTTTATTTCGCATTCGCAATAAAAAATAGTATGTGCAACCCATGCGATGTTGTCGATTGCTCACTCGAGCGAATGAACGCTCTCGTGAGCAATCGCCAAATTATTGCACTAGTTGTGCAATAGTATATTAACTGAAATAAAAATATAAACTTTGTTATGTCAACTTGACACTTGCACAACGTTCCGTGTTCGGCTACGCCTCCCACGGAAACTTGTCGCGCGCTCACGGAAAAAGCCTATTTTCTCGACTCCTAATGAAATATACTATAAAAATCACTTTATACCATATTTTATAGTTTAAAAAATTTACATCTAAGAATTTTCCGAATATTTTGATTTTTTGCACAGCAATTTTATCCTGTATGAAAATCGAGTTTTTAATTATCAAATTTAAACATGAAATTTTATAAATTACAATTAAACAAGCAGTATTGCCAATATCAAATGAAAATTTCAAAGCAAGTGGTTTACATTCTAAATGAAATAATAAATCTTATTTAAAAAGTGAACGAAAGAAGATATAATTCAAATGGATCCTATTAATGTGCCAAATACGTTTGGTATACTTTAACAGTTTCAGACTGCAGAACTGAACGTGAAATTGTAATGTTAATAGGATTCGACTCCCCATTTTCTATCTAATTCCGGCCATTTTTCTAAGCAATTCCTTCAAAATGTAACAGACGACAAAAACCATAAAAACAGTATCCTGAATAATTGAGCCGAATATCCGTATCTCCATATGAAAACTGATGATTACATTTTGCTGCCGAAATAGGTGTTGCATAATTCATGCCGGAAGAACCGGGTCGTATCGGCTGGAAGGTCAGCAAAAGACCCTAAGGGGGAAGGGCGAAACAGAAATGGGGGTCCGGGGGGGTTGTATAGTCAGAAATCAAAGAAAGAAACACAGCAATTCGCATGCTATAAGCGCACCCTATGATGTGGCATCCACTTTTATTGCTTTGATCGGAATATAACATTATATTGGAATGTGTGAGGCGTGATGATTTTCACTACGTAGTATAGCGTGTTGTACACTTTGTTTTAAATTGTACTTTACTGCAAAATGTCAAATACACACAATCCCACAATCGTAGAATTTTTTTAGCATAAAAATAATTTATTGGCAATTAAAATAAGTATGATAAATAAAATATTTGAATCTCAAATGAGAGGGAATGTGGCGCAACACCTAGACCCCATTGAGCCTCTTGTACATGCCTCCTGTATGGGATCCCTCTAGTGTATTTAACCAACATATTGTTCTAAAAATAAAGGTAATGATATGTTCTAGTGGAAAAATTTTTAGGTCAGCCAGGATTGGCTATCAACGCATAAATTTTCTCTACAGACTGTAGGTACTTAGGCGATGTTAACACTGGGCATCCAAATCTCAGATGCCAAGCTAGGATGGTCGACCTGTAGTCCCGCATTATAGTACTCTAAACTATAGTTGAATCCTAATATTTTGTAGAGCGATTTAATAGGCCAATCAAATCAAACGTTTACCCTGTACCAAAAAGTTGTTTTTAATAATTGTTGAATTTTTGAGTACCGACAAAAAGAGAAAGATTCAGTATTAGTTAATAAAAAGTAAGTGGGTTCTAACAAAAACTGTTTAAACTTTTACAAATGTACAAAAATCTTTTTCTTTTACCCATTCTCCAAAGACTATACGTTCAGGTAGTTTCATAAAAATTGAGAAAACCGCCATCTTTATATATTTTTTGAATAAGTTTGTTAATTATTTACCTCCCGAACAGGTCTTATTTTGTTGAAATATTTTCGTTAATTTGACCGGTTTATTTTTAAACTGTTCAAGCGATAAAGGGTTCGATGCAAAATGAAACGTTGTCAGTGTGAATTATTCAACTTAAAGGTACCGGTATGGCTATAGTTTAAATCTTTCTTTAACAGTAGATAATAGACGAGATTAACAATGACGTCGCAAATTAAAGCTACGTTATTGGCAACAACGCCATTGATCAGGCAGTTTCATTCACGTGCGCTAGTGTTTCGTAAAGCAGAGTATAGCAAAACAATCAAAACAATGATGAGCACATGTCCACTTTGTTACCGACGGGTGCAAGCGACGCGATTGGTCGTAGACCCATAAAACATTGGAGATTATTTTTACAGTGTTTTAATTCACCGCTGAGTTCAGTTTTGTTTGTGATTGGATTGTTTGATTGTTACATCAGTATTAAATTACCTACTTAGTATTTTTTGTTGAAAGATATTTTTTCTTGTTTTCTTGAATGCGGATGGCGTTACGAAAATTTTTTAACAAGCATACCCTAATTATTTTTCAGTTTTCTACCCATTCTAGAGACGGGGTCACCTTTTTTAAAGCACCCTGCATTTCGTGCTTTTACGTGCTTTTGTTTATATCGTCCGCATTTCAAAAATGAAAAGACTGTAGAGTAGGTCGACATAGTACCCCTTCTGTGTATTTTGTTTAAAGTAAAAAAATGCGAGGAACATAAATAATAAAGTAAGATATTCCTCGATATTATTCTTCTTCTTCTTCGACTGCCTATCCACTATTGTTGGATGTTGGCGACCATATTTCCATACATTTCTCTGTCGGTTGCTGTGTGTACCTACTCTCCTATCGTTCTTAACCCCGTCCAATCTCTTATATTTCTTAACCATGACATTTGCTTTCTGCCTATCCCTCGCTTTCCCTCTATTTTTCCTTCGACAATAAGTTGTAGCAGTTGATATTTTGAGTTTCGCATTATATGTCCAAACTACGATGTTTTCTTCTTTTTGACATTAAGCATTAACTCACGGTCTCTGCCGATTCTTCTTAGAATTTCCTCGTCGGTTACTCTGTCTGTCCATGCACCCTTAGCATCCTACGATACATCCACATTTCAAATGCTTCTATTTAGTTGGTGGAAGATGACTTCAATGTCCAGGTCTATGCACCGTACAGCAACACCGACCATACATAACATTTGACATAACGTAATCTTAGCTTTAATTTATTGTCACGACTAGTTAGCTTTTATATTTAAAAAAGTTATTTCGAGCGGTTTCAATTCTGCATTTTATTGCTTCATTCTATTTTATTATTTTACAGCGCATCACATTTACATTACATTTTAGTAATATCCCATATTTATTGTAAAAATTCTTCAAGAAAATACTTTTTCTTTTTTTTTCCGTTTTTCGTATTTTTCGTTTGGAGGTCTGTCCAGTGCCATTACACGTTTCCTCTCGCTGTCTCCTACTGATTTTCATTTGATAACAACATACAGAATTGAAATATGACATGTAATATTACCAGATAAGGTCGAAACGTTTCTGGAACGGATTTCAAAGTGTCGCTTTATGCGAAATTGTTTTTGAAATAGGTTTAGAATTGCGTTGTTTATTCGTACGGATTTTATAATACAAATTCGTATATATTTTGGATGAGACATAATTGTCATAAAAGTTTATAGATGGAAATAACTGATTTTGTTTATTTTAAGACGTCTTTCTTGACTCCATTTATATAGGCAGTTGTACGATTACAAACCAATAGGAGCAGCCTTACAGATAACAGAGGAGAAATAAATTCGCTTCTAAGCAATCCCTACGAGGGCCAGGAATAACAAATTTAGGTCCAGTATTAACAAGAGAATCAAAATATTCAATAGCCAAAGAACCTTATTTTGTACAATAAAAATGCTTATAGTTGCTAGCAGGACTGTAAGAACTACCGAGGGATTAGTTTACTCAGCATAGTCGGCAAACTGTAGGCAAAGATATTGATTAAAAGAGTGACGAATGAAACTGAGAAGATGATATGGGATGTGCAAGCAGGATTTAAAAGAGAAAGGAGATGTATGGATCAGGTCTTTTCATAACGAGGTAGAGTCAGAAAATTCTTGGCTAGAAGTCAGAACGTCTATTGCGCTTTTATAGACTTGGAAAAGGCCTATGATAGAGTGGTGAGGAGTGAATTGTGGTCGACATTGTCTATGTATGGAGTGAGTGGTAGTTTAATATGACCACTGAAATCACTTTACAAGGATTCCAGTGCCTGTCTCAGGATAAACGGAGCTTACACGGACTGGTTTAAAATCGAAAAAGGTGCGAGAAAGGGATGTGTGGCTTCGCCATGGCTGTTTAACTTATACATAGACGGTTGTTTAAAATTGAAAATTAGTTATTTAATCGTCAAATGCCTTCTTTACGCCGATGATCAAGTCATATTAGCGTCATCTGAAGAGGAGTTGCAGGCGATGGTTATTTTTATGCATGATGCACTGAAAATCAAAGGGATAAAAATAAATGTAAGCAAAACGAAAGTAATGGTTTTTGAAAGAGAAAAAAGCATGACAAACTATGAAGTTCTCATTAAGGAAGACATAGTGGAACAAGTAAATGAGTTTGTATACTTGGGTTTAAAGTTTACGAGAGATGGAAAGTATGAAAGTGACATTGAGCGAAGGGTGTTGTCAGGAAAATAAATGAATGGGGCACTGCATAGCTTTATGAATAGCCAGAAAGTGTCAAAAAAGGCAAGTCTGGCTGTGCATAGAGAAGTGTTCCTACACTTATGTATGGTAGTGCTGGTTGGGTTTAGCAGAAGAAGCATGAAAACAGGATTAATGCTGCGAAGATGAGTAGTCTGAGAAGTATAGCTGCGGTTGGATAAAGTTAATAATAGTGAGATGAGAGAACGCTGTGGTGTAAAAGAAAATGTGGTTACAAAGATAGATAAAGAAATGCTTAGATGGTTTGGATACGTAGAAAGGATGGATGAAGAAAGATTAACGAAACAAATTTATAAGGAGAGTGTGAATGGACGGAAGTCAGTAGAGGTCGACCATATCTCGATAAGATCAACATTGTTTTGAAGAAAGGCCAGGTCAAGAGTACCAACAACCGACGAGCGTATATGATAGCACTGATAAAAGTAGAGGAAGCAAAAGATGTGTGTAAAAACCGTAGCAAGTGGTCTTTGCCTACGCCTACGGGAAAAAGGCGTGACTATATGTATATGTTTGTATGTAAGATATTGGGCTGATAAATAAACCTTTCTAACATTTATTTTTTAAACACCGCAGACTTAAAAATTTTGAAAGATTATTTTATGGTTTTTCTTTATCAAATATAAGAAACCTTGTCTGTTACGAAAAGTTTACTTTTCAAAGCTAGCTGCCCCAAAATTGAACGTTAATTGTTACACAATTAAATTTTTCGTTGTACGGTAAAATTAATTTGATTTTTTAGAGCATAAAAAACATGTGGAATCGATCTCTGGGAGAAGATCTTGATTTATCAGTTCAATTCAACTCGAGAAAATAGATAAAATCAGTTCACGGATTATTATACGCTGAATTTCCTCTAATTTAAATACACTTAACTTAACTAACTAATAGTTAAGCGCTAGATATGGACTCGAGCTAAGCCTAGCTTTTCGAGTTCGGTTTAAGAATTTCATGCTAAGCTCGGGTTTGAAGCTCGACTCGACCTTCGAAATTCAGGTACAGCTCGAAATTTTGAGCCGAGCTATTAAAAGAGTGCCAAAACTAAAGTGTAAAGTGTAA
Source organism: Agelastica alni (assembly GCA_950111635.1). Lineage (NCBI taxonomy): Eukaryota > Metazoa > Arthropoda > Insecta > Coleoptera > Chrysomelidae > Agelastica > Agelastica alni. The sequence continues at coordinate 21,590,476 of OX467709.1, read as the reverse complement.
ACAAAAATAACTTTATTACAATTAAATTAAAAATTATTTTTCCATTTCTATTTATAAAATCACAATTATATTTAATCTTAGGTTCGATAATCTCAAATACTCAGTACAATAACTAAACAATTTATCCCAATACCTTTATACAATAATTTCTTACTTTATAAATCACTTGGATATTTACAATCCTTTTATACACCTTATTATTACTTCAAAACTTAAACTTCAAAGTTTCCGCAACCGTTGTCCTTTTATGTACCTACAAATTATTACGAAAAGAGCCGACATTAACTAGCAATTTCTGGAAATTTCTGGACGCTTTCAATCGCACCGCGGCCATAAATCATTCGCTAGATGGTGATGCAAAGAAATAGGTATGCGCCTTGTGTGGACGATACCGCCTCGGCCAGATACATGAACAGGGACGTCTTTATCGTAACAATAATTTAATAGTTAATAAAATAGAAAATGACTAATATAATGACCAATTTTGATTATTTAAGTTTTAACTTAACAAAAATGAATTTCCCGATATAGTAGTGATGAGTTTTATTGATAAGTAGTACCAAAAAAAAACAATTAATTTATGATATATGTATTTTCAAAAATTCCCCACCCAAGAGTTCAGACATAAAAGGCTTTTAGCCCATTCGTTACTCAATCTATAAACTAATTCAGCTGCCAAAAACAATCGCCGGGATGCTCAGTGAGTCTCTAGCCATTTGAGCGAGAATAGGAAATTTCTCTTTGTGTATTCGCCACTACTTCAAAATGTCTTCTTTGCCATCACATAGCGGGGTTCCTACGTAACTCTGAAATTCGTTGCTGAAGCTTTCTCGCTTTTGCTTGGTAAAAAGTTTCCATATGGATGTTTAGCTCATCTTCCACATCCCTGACTACATGTAACGAATGTTCACCGTTGAGCGTCAAATTTGTGTAATAACCAAAGAGGATTTTGATATCTTAAAAAAAACTAATAACTTTTACTTCAATTGTACTATTTAATTAATTACTTGTAAGCGAGCAAAGTATTCAACCGGCTTCAATGCTGCTATTACCTTTTTTGCTGAAAATAATTAAAAAACTAGAAATAAAATAATAGTTTTATTACAATTAAAAAAATTAAATGTATAACAATTTTTTTAAAAAAAATTACTGTAAATAAAATAAAACAGTGACATGGTGGCGTTTTTGTATTCATTATAGATGAGTTTTGAATATCTAAAGTCCACTCGAATATCATTCAAGGCGTCTAGTATAGCTTTCAGCTCAATTGTATTAAAAGCTTTGTGGAAGTCTATAAACAGAAGGACTAGTGGTTAATTGTATTCGATGGTTTTCTCAATAAGGGTCTCTATACTCTGAAAATGGTAATTTGTCCCAAAACCGGATCTAAAACCCTCTTGTACTCTTGGTTTGGTAAAGCTCTAGTTTATTTTCCAGCCTTGATGTTATAATTCTAGTAAACAGTTTGTATAGATGGCTGAGAAGAGTTATTGGGCGGTAATTTTCCAGGTTTGTTTTATCACCCTTTTTATGGAGTAATATGGTGGTCGCTTCATGCCACTGGTCCGGGATATTGCTTGACTGTAGGCATAGGTTAAACATCGTTTGTATCTTCTCCAAAAGAGGGCCCTCAAATTTTATTGCTTTTGCAACCACCTTGTCTTCTCCGGGTGCTTTAATGTTTTTTATTTTTGACAGAGATCCTCTAATTAATCTTATATCAATTACAGCCAAATAACGAGTCTGCATACTTTAATAAGGTCGCCTGGATCTATTTCTCTCCAAAGTTGGAGTAAAACATGTCTTAGAGTGTCTATGGAATTAATTTCACATAGTATAGTCCTTATTTAATAATTAAGGACCTTTTTTAATTACCAAAAGTCAATAGTTCAGCAGCTGAAGATGTAATACAAGGTTTTTAAGCTAAAATTTTGAAAGGCAAAAAAAAATACTATGAGTGTTAGTTGATTTTAAGCACTTATCTCTTCTATTTTGATATTTTTTCGTTATTAAACTAAAATAAAAGAAAATAATTTAATGATCTTACAGGAAAAAGTTTTTTATAAAAATTTATCGGCAACATTGGTCACGTTACCATTTTCTAAGCCAGTAACGAAGACGACCAAACGAAAAACCATCAATTACTTCTGCCCCCGCGTCCTGCTTTCACCGGATACCGGAACATGACATGTGTTCCTACTGCCGGACGCTGTTTCGACGCCCATCGACGTCCCCGTCGATCCAAGACGTCGTTTCGTTATATGGACATTTTTCCGGCGATATCCGTGACGTTTTTCAAATGGAAAATATTAAATTGAAACGTCGGGAAATGTACGTCGTGAAAGTGCGCATTTATTGGATAAAGTTGTATTTTTTGTACGAAAAAGACATTTAAATACACGGTGTTCTGCTGCATGTTTTACCATAAACAATTTTTTAAATACACACTTTAATGCATATTTAAATTTTAAAATCATGTCTTTATAAAATGCTAAGTTTCTTACCCCTTACAAAATTTAGTTAAGTTTCCCTCTTTTTCTTCTTCTTTTAACCTCTCTCCATCGATGCGACATAGGCCTCTTTCATATCCTTCCAATTCGATCTATTCTGTACTCTCTGATTCCAGTTTGGTCTTGCACATCGTCGTACTATTGTTGAAGTGGTCGTCCTACACTTCTTTTATCTCCCCAAGGCCGCCAACTTGATATTCTACCGCTCTATATATCAGAATGTCGGGCTACGTGGCCTGCTCATTGCTATTTAAGGGTGCATATGCGTTGGGTTATATCGCAGACTTGGGTTTTTTGTCGTATCCGTTGGTCTTGTGGTCTCTGAGTGATATTTCCAATATTTTCCTCTCCACGGCTCTTTGTTGCAGTTCATTCAGTGTCCTCCTATTCAACATTCAGGTTCTATGTCCTGGCTTTCTTTGGTAAGTGTTTGCATCTTTTTAAATTAAACGTGTGAGCAGGAATTTATGGAAATCGTATTCTTGGGCCATTTTTTTGCCACAAAATTTGAACAGAATTATTAGAGGACACTATTGATCCCGCTATTACAGATGTAAACGAAAATGATAATACATACTCTGTCTGTTTTTCCAACAAGACGGCACATCTTCGCATTATAGCAGAGCTGTAAGGCAATATCTTCATAAACAATTTCCTAGGCAATGGATTGGAAAAAGATGCTTCATTGAATGGCCTGCAAGATCCCCCGATTTAACGCACCTTAATTTTTTTTGTGGGGTTATTCAAAGAGCAATATTTATACGACCGAAGTACTAAGACGACGACTAGTACATGAACCATTGTAACACGAAAGTGTTATTATTTAATATGTTATTCTATATATTTGTTGGTATTTTTAGGTGAAAAAAAATTTTTTGGCTATGGGTAAATGGCAGAACTTAAGTAAGAAATGTAATGATGCAGAAGACAATGTTACAAAGTCTCCTCAAGCAGGACTTATTATTGACAAACGGACAGTGCGTGAAAGAAAATATAATCAGTCTTCTCTTAAATTTGGTTTCGCGTTTAAAAATTGTAATGGTTTGACCTGCAACGAATTATTGGCTACGGGGAGTATTCTTCTTCTAGGTGCCATGACCGTTTAACGATCGTTGGCTATCATGTTTGCAATCATTATTTTGTTGGTAGCCGCTCGGAAAAGTTGTATAGTGTGAGACAAAACCACTGTCTGAGATTTTTGAGCCAGAAAGTTCTTTTTCTGCTGGGGTGTCTCTTACTATTAATCTTACCCTGTATTATAAGATGTAGAATGTCATACTTTTCTGGGTCTCTCATGATATGTCCGAAATATTCAAGTTTTCGTTGTTTTACAATATTGACAACTTCTGTATCTTTATGCATTCTTCCAAGCACCTCCTCGTTCGTAATCTTTTCCACCCAACTTACTCTCAGCATTCTCCTGTACAACCACATCTCGAAAGCTTGTAGACGTTTGAGCGTGGCTTCTGTTAGTGTCCAGCTCTCGACTCCATACAAAAGAACTGGAAAGACATATGCTCTAATCATCCTCATACGGAGAGTATGAAACCATTAAAATTTGATATATCTATGATCAAAAAATATTTATACAGGGTGTTAGTAAAAAAGTGCGACAAAATTCAGGGGGTGATTCTGCATGGAAAAATAATGACAGTTATATAAACGTATGTCCGCGGATACTTCGTTTCAGAGATACGGGGTGTTAAAGATTTTCTCATAAACTAACGATTTATTTATTGCTCTAAAACCGGTCGAGATATGCAAATGAAATTTGGTGGGTTTCAAGGGGTAGTTATTGCGCCTATTTTGACGTGCAATTAAGAATTATATGTTTATCATTGGCGCGCATACGGGTAATGATCTTAATTTTTTTAAAGAAAAAAATAGTACGCCACAGAGATATTTCAAATAAAAAATCATGTTTAAATTTCTCGGTAAATTTGTGACAAAAAATCTCTCCTGCCTTTTTTGTATAGAGCGCCGTTTTTATGCAAATAAATAAAACATCTTAACGTGTATTTTTCATTTATTTAATACATTTTTAAGAACCATCTAATACAATAACATTAAACGACACACATCAACGACCTCTTGAAAACCACCACGAACCCTATTTACAGTTTCGCAGACGATAGCACACTTGCCTCAACTTTCACATCCTATCGATCACTTTCGGTGAATGATACAAATAAACTCAGGCAGGAACAGGTTAATTCCATCAATAGAGATCTTAAAGCAATCGCCGAGTGGAGAACCAACAATCTTGTTCAGTTTAACGCCCAAAAAACACAAAGTGCCACGTTTTCCAAGAAAGTGAATTCCTCAAATCATCCCATCACAATGTCCGGAAATACCCTTGAACCAAGTCCCTCCATCTCGATTTTGGGAGTCAGGGTGTCCAATAATATGTCTTGGCATGACCATGTTGCTAACATCGCAAAGTCGGCAAGCCAGAGGCTAGGTTTTCTGTGGAAAGCCAGAAAGTTTTTTACTCCTGATCAACTGTTGACGACGTACAAGGCCCAAATCCGACCTCTACTGGAGTATTGCTCGCACATTTGGGGTTCAGCACCAAGGCATTCTCTTTGTCTTCTAGATTCCATTCAGAAAAGAGCCATTCGCTTGATAAACAGCTCAACTCCCATAGATACCCTTCACCCTCTAGAACATAGAAGAAGAGTTGCAGACCAGTCATTGCTCTACAGATATTTCTATGGCAGATGCTCCAGAGAAATAAAAACTCTTGTACCACTAAATACTCTTGGCCACATTCGGCCGAAGAACTCGACACGCTGATCAGTCTCACCCATTTACTCTCAAGATTGATACTACTAGGACCAATCTTCATCAAGAATCCTTCTTTTACAGGGCTGCTACGGAATGGAATAAGCTTCCAAAATCAGTTTTTCCAGATAACTATGACCTACAACTTTTTAAAAAGCGTGTCCACAATCATTTCCTTTCTATAATCCCTTCCCCTTCTAATAGTCGCAGTGCGGGCCGTCCGCGGCCCACACGATGGGTCTTCCCTTTTTGCGACTATTTTCATAAAAAAAAAACTAGTACAATAACAAAAAATAACACTAATAAAATTTTAAATAGGCGCAAAGCTACAACAAATGTTTAAAATGACCTCACTCGTACGTGACACAAGATTCAACTCTTCGCCTTATTGATTGTTGTATTCGCGCAAATATTCATGGTGTATTTCCTATTGTCTCACAGCCGGCTATAATTCTATTCCTCAGGTCTTCAATGTTTTCGACAGGAATGGAATAAACAAATGATTTAAGAAAAATTCCAAATGCAAAAATCTGGAAGATTTAAATTCGGCGAACGAGCAGGCCAATGTTCCGTACCTCCCCTTTCCATCCAACGATTTGGATATACTGTTAACATTAATAATATACCAAACTAAAAGCTTGAAAAATGGAGATACGCTAGTTTAAGATTTCGTTAAAATATTCCTATTTAACAGAATGTTGACAGTAGCCCACTAGCGTCGCTACCAAGATAATGTATTAAATAAATTAAAAATACGCGTAAAAATGTTATATTTTTTTGCATAAAAACAGCGCCCTATACGAAAAAAAAATAAAGATTTTTTTGTCACAAATTTACCGAGGAATTCCAACACGATTTTTAATTTGAAATATCTCAGTGGCGTACCATTTTTTTTTTTTTTTAAATTGAGAACATTACCCGTATGCGCGCCAATAATAAAATATTAAATATAAAATTCTTAATTGCACGTCAAAAAATAACTACCTCTTAAAACCCACCAAATATCATTTGCATATCTCGTCAGGTTTCAGAGCAATAAATAAATCGTTAGTTTTTTTTTTTTATGAAAATAGTCGCAAAAAGGGTAGACCTATCGTGTGGGCCGCGGACGGCCCGCACTGCGACTATTAGAAGGGGAAGGGATTATAGAAAGGAAATGATTGTGGACACGCTTTTTAAAAAGTTGCAGGTCATAGTTCTCTGGAAAAACTGATTTTGGAAGTTTATTCCATTCCGTAGCAGCCCTGTAAAAGAAGGATTCTTGATGAAGATTGGTCCTTGTAGTGTCAATCTTGAGAGTAAATGGGTGAGACTGATCAGCGTGCCGAGTTCTTCGGCCGAATGTGGCCAATGGTGGTACAAGAGTTTTTATTTCTCTGGAGCATCTGCCATGGAAATATCTGTAGAGCAATGACTGGTCTGCAACTCTTCTTTTATGTTCTAGAGGGTGAAGGGTATCTGTGAGAGTTGAGCTGTTTATCAAGCGAATGGTTCTTTTCTGAATGGAATCTAGAAGACGAAGAGAATGCCTTGGTGCTGAATCCCAAATGTGCGAGCAATACTCCGGTAGAGATCGGATTTGAGCCTTGTACGTCGTCAACAGTTGATCAGGAGTAAAAAACTTTTTGGCTTTCCACAGAAAACCTAGTCTCTGGCTTGCCGACTTTGCGATGTTAGCAACATGGTCATGCCAAGACATATTATTGGACACCGTGACTCCCAAAATCGAGATGGAGGGACTTGGTTCAAGGGTATTTCTGGACATTGTGATGGGATGATTTAAGAAATTCACTTTCTTGGAAAACGTGGCACTTTGTGTTTTTTGGGCATTGAACTGAACAAGATTGTTGGTTCCCCACTCGACGATTGCTTTAAGATCTCTATTGATGGAATCAACCTGTTCCTGCCCGAGTCTATTTGTATCATTTACCGAAAGTGATCGATAGGATGTGAAAGTTGAGACAAGTGTGCTATCGTCTGCGAAACTGTAAATGGGGTTTGTGGTGGTTTTCAAGAGGTCGTTGATGTGTAAAAGAAATAAGGTGGGGGACAGGATGGAACCCTGGGAACCCCGTATATCTGAAACGTAGAGTATTTGCGGACATACGCTTATGTAGCAAACTGTCATTATTTTTTCATGCAGAATCACCCCCTGAAGTTTGTCGCATTTATTTACTAATACCCTGTATATCCTCATTTTACATTTATTAGGTTGCGAAAAAATCACAATCATAAATGGCGTCATGAATGAAAAAAGTAAAAGAAGCCCCGACTTAGATTTATGAGCTAATCTACGAAGATGGTTTATAAAATTAAAAAATGAACGGTGTTCTGATTTACTATAAACTACATTTTAAATACGCAGTCATACCTATGCGATGGATCCTGCAAGTTTAAATATTAAAATTATCAGTCTGTTTAAAATGATATGTCCCTTAACCACCCTGTACACAAATCTCATCGAGTTTCCCCTTTAGTCTAGCCTAGTTTTTTCAGCAATCTGTCAATAGTTACAAAATGATTTATGAGTTAAACTGCGGAGAAAGACTATAAAGTAAAAAGGTGTAATTGATACTACCAGGGTGAGTGGTGTTGGGACGAAATGACAAAAGAAGTGCGTATTATTTCTTGAAAGCAGAGATTAAGTTATAGTATATCCCATACCCATGGCAGTAAAGTAAGAAATGTCTCAGAGAATATGTTTGTTGACCGGGGCGAAGCCTTTAATGCCCGTGGTGTGTATACTATTTTTCTCCCCACTCCCTACTTGCGTAGCGGGAAAGTGACGCTTTCTGCACAGTAGGGAGAAAAAGATAAAAAACGTATATCTATTTATTAAGGTGGAACCTGCCATTCCTCAAATACGCACACATTTTGATATGTGAACACCGATCAGGGTTGATAGATTGGCTAACCGAAAATCCCCCAATTGACATAGAAAAACTCCCAAATTCGTACCTTATTCAACAAAAATCCCCAAAAATCCCCAGTATTTTTCTAAATGACAATATCAAATCTTTGTGATTTATTTAATGTTATTTTTGTAAGTAATTTTGATTTAACGAAGTCTACAATCCCCAACAATTAGCATTTTTTTAATAAATTACACTAATATTAGTATAAAAAATATATTAACATTCCTCAAATTCTCGTCTACTTTTTATCATTTTATATTTTTGTCTTGATACAATTAACTCTGAGAAATCAATACATAAATTTCTATGTACGATTTATTTAATAGCTAAAATATTGTTACAAGTTGTGGTCAGCGAGTACGCCGCTTAAGCCATTTTTTGACCACGACGCGGCGAATCGCATACAAAGAAAACGTATAATTTATGGCTATTTGGTAGCTTCAAACACCCGACGCGGATGATTTGGGCAATTGGGCCTGTGATGTTATTAAAATATTCGCAACAATTTCTAGAAAGAAAACGTTCTTTCTGGAACGAGTGTTTTGTACTTATTTAAAGATTGAGGTGCCGCGGAAAAAGTAAGTTAAGAAGTGAAGTCTAGTTAGTTTTGTGAACATAAAGACTGGTAAAGCGAAGTGTTTATTGTATTACATATAAAAATATTAGAATAAATTGTTTAGTTTTTGTACTGAGTGTTTTAAATTAACGAACCCGAGACGAATTATTGTAACAACATATATTTACGTAATCGTGACTAACAGCTCGTCAGTTCTTGGTACTCTTGATCTGGACTTTCTTCAAAACAATGTCGATCTGAGATATATTCGCCGAGGTCGACCCCTACCATCTTGCCCATTCACACTCGCCTTAAAAATCTGTTTCGTCAATTTTCTTTCATCCATCCTCTCTACGTACCATTTAAGCATTCCTTTATCTATCTTTGTAATCACATATTCTTTCACACCACAGCGTTCCCTTATCTCACCATTCTTGACTTTATCCAACCCCAGCTATACTTCTCAGACTACTCATCTCCTTTCTGAAACAATATTATTTATGTATAAGTTTTTACTTTTAGTAAATGATATCTTAACATCTTGAAAAGTGTCCAACAAACATTCGTGTGTTGGCTCACACGACTCATATATTTTCGCATTAAATTTTGTCAACATTTTTCTAAGGGCATGAAACTCTGACATCCAATGTCGATCGAGTGATATGTAACTCTCATTATAGCGTCTATACTAGAAATGGCTAATTGCAATTATAAAACAGTAACGAGAGAACTCCTATTGCTAGTTTGGCTATATGTTCAAATGTAGCTTTACGTAGAGCATTTTAATTTTGGGCAACAGTAGTTAAACAACAGCGATTCAAGCGCAAAGGAGTGGGGGGAGGAGTGGGGGTAGGAGTGGGGGAAGTGGAGGGGGGTAGGAGTGGTGGAGTGGGGGTAGGAGTGGGGGGTCAGAGTGGTGGAGTGGGGGAAGTGGTGGGGGTAGGAGTGGGGGTAGGAGTGGTGGAGTGGGGGTGAAGTGGCAGGAGAAGGAGTGGGGGAAGTGGCAGGAGAAGGAGTGGGGAGATGACATTGTTGACATATGACATTGTTGACATATGACATTGTTGACATGTGACATTGTTGACATATGACATTGTTGACATGTGACATTGTTGCCATTGTTTACATACGGCATGTTGCCATTGTTGACATATAAAATCATTGTTTACATACGGTATTGTCCCCATCGACTCGATTAAGAGGGTTACGTAAGCACGTTGAAAAGTGGTGTGACGTAAGCGTTGAAAAAAACTTGGTTTCTCGGGGGTTTGAACCCGAACCCTTTGACTTACTAAACAGTTAGCTATACCATTCAGATAACTCGCATATTAATTTTATCGTGCAAGATTGGATATAAAAATATATATTTGTGACATCATTATGTTAAAAATAACCTTGAACTACCAGATAATAAAAATGAATGAAAATATGTTGATTTAACGTGACATGCGTTATTAGTTCAGGTCGCGCTTGCTGGCCGCTGCGATATAATATAGATAGGTATACATACGGGGGCGCATGAACATTTTCAGCGCTGTCAATCAGAGTTTCTGAGGCCGTGAAGGAATATCATTGGTAGATATCTGAGTTTTCGAACAATGTATACGAGTAAAATATACATGGTGCATTAAAAATGTTTATTCTGTCATATTATGAAGTATGATAGAATGATAATGACAAATGACGTATTAACAAAGCTATAAGAACGTGAACTTTGGTGATTTAATCATCAGTATCACGATGACTTCAGACGAGTACAGAAGGAAACTAGAAGAATTCGGTGAGCATGTCCGTCAGTTGAGCAGAGATATAACTTTCTACAAAGAAAAAACTAGAGTATTGAAGCATTTGGAGAATCTGAGTTTGTGGGATAAAGTTTTCAGTTGCCAGAGTAGAAGACCTTCACCAGAAGTACCTGTGTCAAAAATAGATAACAACTCTAAAAATGTCACGACTATCATTAATCATTCTGACAGCCGTTTTGAATGATGTATTCTATACAAACGTACCCACTGATATCAAAATTCTAAAGATATGCTTCGATGATGCAAGAAAAAACTGCAGTCAATCGTCATGGGCAATAATGAAACATGAAGTAGTAAATGATGGACGACTACCGGTGTTTTACAAGGAGATACCAAAAGAAAATAACTCATTCTACAAAATGAAATTCCTATTCAATGATGGAACTCAAGAGGAAAGAGATTGGCAAGCTACACCTTTCAAGGAGACAACAGATGTCAACATAAAAAATGATAAAATGTTTTTAATACTATATTTGATATTAGCAACTATAATCATTTCAATAATTAATTTTTTCATAAAAACTATGAAAAAGTATAGATCATCTTGTAGTACATGAGAAAATAAACAATTCAACAGATATACGAGGTGTTTTAATAAAACTCAATAATAAGAATAATAATATATTTATTGAAGAAACAAAAATTTACAATATTTTTCTACTTGGGTAATACAACATATGTAAACCATTGATGTAATTGATCAACATTTCGTTGGGTGCACATGAATTTTCCATTGGCGTGGTTAGGACAATACGTAATGGTGGGCTGGAAGTTTTCCGTATTCAATGATGAGTCATCATATAGCGTCACATCGTAAATGGTTGGATACACTGCAAGCTCAGCACACTTTGTTTTTAAAAAGTCAGCTTTCTGATTTCCTCTTACATAAATGCACTCAACTGAATGTAGTAGATATTTCTCCAAAATGGCATTCATTTCACTATAGTCAATATCTCCAGACTGATATGATATTCCATGAACAAATTTTTCCAAGTATTGTGTAGTTTTTTTATCTTTTCCGCTCACATCAGCATAAGGTGTTGGAGGCTTGAACAAAAAGTTGGATCTTTGACGACCAATCTGAATTGTCAATTCTTTTGGATGGAAGACGCCATCGAGCGTGAAACCTTGAATGTCAACGAATGCGATTCTCATGATGACCAGCGTTGAAATGGCGAGCACGAACGGTAGTCGACCACTTATATTATGCTTTTCACAACCTCCGTCAGAGGGAAGTACTCTAGCAGACAATCATGCACGATGATGCAATAGGCCTTAGTATCAGCAGGAAATCCTTTGGCAGACTCAATCTCCAGCTTTATATCCACTGTCGATGATTTCATGCTATCTTCCTGCTTCGAGCAATCTATCACGAATAATGCATGATCTTTGAATGCTGAGTAGTCTAAAATTGGATGAACTTGTGTGGAATGTGTATAGCTCGAGTAGAAACTGGTATAGTTGTAGTAGGCAGTGACATAATCGTTTCTATCGAAATCCAACTGCATTCTTTCGTTTGGCCAATATTCTCCATTCAATGATAGTCTGATGCTAGATATGTTGATGTTATCAAAGGTAGTGACATCACTGTCGAGTTTATTGCGTATATTCTTCTGGAAACAAACGATAACGTAACGTGGACGTTCCACTGCGGCGCTGGTTTTAACTGCCCAAATTTCATTCTTTGCACTTTTTGTGAGCGCAGGTAATTCGCTGAGACTCCATTTTCTGAATGGAATCATTATTGGTGTATCATTCTTGATGGGTTGCATCAATTGTAGTTTGATTTCATCGTTGGGAAATATATGCTTGACCTTCAGTACCATACTATCTATCAAAACTTTGACTTTAGTAGTAGTCGTTACACCAGTATTGTTAAGTTCCTTGACAATTACGCTATCTTTATCGTCACGTGCTCGAACTAGACGAATTGTTTGTCTTCCGTAGACAATCGAACTGCAGTCATTGAATGCGTTAAAAATGTGCTTGAGGGGTATCAACAAACTGAACGACTTATCCACAGCATTCAGGAACGGTTTTTCGGGGTACGTCCATCCAGCCGTCGCCAAATGTTTGGAGTCCTCAGGTTTACAGCAAAGGAATCCCCGTACAGTACTAACAATTCCAGGATCTCTGATCACTTCTATCTCTCTGGCACTTTGCACATAAGTGCACGAATCGAAAAGAAACGCTCCACAATTGGGAGCCAATGACACGTTACCATCTCCTTCAATATCTAATTTTCCTTTGATTTCCAACAAAGATTCATGCATCGCGAAAAATGCATCTGCTTGATTCACATTAATCTCCACCATATCATTATTATCGAATGATTTCACGTACGGGATGTAGGATCGATACTCTTCCTTCCGGATAGTTTCATCATATTGAGGTCGACGGTAAATATCGAAAATTGGGTTCATCCTCATTTGATTGAACGATGCTGCAGATGTTGTCGGTGATTGCTCAGAATGAACGTACTTGCGTTTTAACATCTCTTACTTTCAATCCAACAGATTGGAGAAAAATAATATTTTCTGGAGAGAGCTGGTCACGTCCCTTGGAAGACCTCGATGATACTGACAGGTTTGAAGTGGATGGTCCCCTTTTATGCTGAATTACCAAACCCATTTAACGTTCTTTCAAGTCCAAATGCAAAGTACTTTTCTCTCCTCGGAAATTCACAGGTCTGAGATCTTGATCCAACACTCTAACACTGATGTTGGTGATCTCTGCTAAGTTACTTCTCACAGGCAAATAGATGGGGGTATTGGGACGTTCGTTGATTGCGAATCCAGGATCGACTGTAATGGGAAAGCTCAATATAGTATGGGCCGGTCTGTCCCCGTAGAAGGCTCCTTCGGTAATGTTGCAATCGAAATGTAAGCTAGATACTTTAAGAATATTTACTGGTCGATCTGAAGAGTGTACTATACCAGGCTCCAAGATCCTTTTAGAAAACCCTAATAATTCTCCAAAACTATTATCGTTTTCGAAACTGATGGCGTGCAATCGACTATAGATTTCACACTCTAAGGTGTTGTTGTTTGGTTTCAATGAGAAATCTGTATTATTCAAATGCATCTGAATATGACTCTCAATGTTTTCAATCTCATAACAACCTGTTGGCAGCTTGATTTCCTTCAATACTGAACGATTATTATTTTCGTAGTAGTAAAATTTTTCACCGTCGATGTTTGGTATGGAATGGTAAGTGTGAAATCCTAGTACAGCTATGTAATAACTCTTCCTGGGATGTAGTATGATCGGTGTGGAAGGGGTGAAAGAGAACTCGTTGGTAGTACTAGTCAGCGTGAGCAGCTGAGACATGACTGATGACATTACGAGTGGTACAGAAATATTTATAATAAAACCATCATCGACATCATATTATTTATTAATAGATTACGGCCCCTCTACATTTCAAAAAATAATTACAACCGTGACAATCGTACTGTGAACTGACAGGTCCATCCACATGTGTTTGGGCATCTGGCCTATTATAATGAATGAAACATGGTAAACGAATTCTCAAATCGAAATAACACTGATAATCGTTTGGTAATTTATGCCAAACATTCAACAATTCCCATGGTCTAGCATGTTGTATTAAATATTTGATTGGAAATTCCTTCAATTCATCTTCGGAAAAGTCTTGCAACCTCTTCTCACCATGTAGGAATGCTAAAACGGCTTCCATTATTATACAAAAACTTCAAGCAGAGATGTCCACAGTTGATTTGATTATAGTTTTGAAACTGATCGTTGTTGTAGTATAGTTTGATTTTACCCAGATATCGGACAAGTTCTTTCGGTGGCTTCAGACATCCAAATGAATCAAAATACTCAACGACATCATTTATCTTTCTATAAGCTACCCAATGAGTGCCTTGATTCTTCGACACATCTAAATTTAGAATTGCAGTTTCACGTTTACGAGGACCACTGCTTGGCAAATTGTCTCGCATGAAAACGCCTCGAAAATGTGGTATCTTCAAGAACTTTACATACTCTAACAACTCGGTATTATACAACGGTCTATTGGGTAGCTTCATTGGGAGTTTTTTTGTTTTTTTAAATATAAACCAAAACCTCCTTTGGCGTTTTTACGCATGTACAGTCCTTTACCAATAGCTTCCATGGCTTTATTGTGTCGATGATCTTCTTCCAATTTCTTTTTTGCATTCCTCGCATCGATAATTGTCTTCGCTATCGCACCACTTCCCCCAGCAATGCTACCGAGAGCACCAAGGGCTGCAAAAATTGGCAACAGTGGTAGAATACCTCCAGATTTTGCATTGAAAGGTATGATGCGGGGTATTCTGATTTTATTTTTTCCACCAGCTTGCTTGATGGCGAGTCTAGCAGCTTTCAGAGCAATCGAAGCAGTCTTCTTTAGATTGGTCGGGGGATTCTTCTTCAGAGATTTTCCAATTTTACCCACGATATGTCTTTGGAATGAGCATCCCATACCAAGCTTACGTTTCGCTTTCATTCCGGAAGTAACTAATAAGGCTGCAGCTCTCTCACCAAACTTGGCGTCTGTTGATTTCACTCGTTGCCAAGCAGCGTTTTCCAATACTGAATCGGCTCTGTGACGATCTTCCAGAGACTTGTGCTGCGAGTATGCAATGTCGTGTTGTTTGCAAGCAGCGTCTAGAGGATTAATGCCAGTATCTCCACGAGCCAATCGTTTTTGTAGTTTAGTTCCAGCTGCAAAATAAATGAAATATTAGTAATCGTTTGCATCGTCCAGTAATACGACTTACGTCCACAATACTGATAGCCTCCGGGTAGATGAAGCTCAAAAGGTAACTTGTTTATCAGGGAATTCAAAACACCTTCTCCCTCGTACGAAGACATCGAAAATGATAAAAGTGGAACTGTAACACCTATATTTATAGAATAACATAAACGTCAATCATGTCACAAGATGAAGGTTATTCAACAAGAACAGTCGTTACCTATTGAAAATTTAGATTTTCATACATCATCAACGACCCTTTCTAAACATGGTAAATTATTGCCCAATTCATTTCGAGCAATAGTATGTGGACCAAGTGGTTGTGGTAAGACGAACGTCATGTTGTCAGTAATTTTCAATCCAAATGGTGCAAAATTTGAAAATGTTTACGTGTACTCCAAGTCATTGTATCAACCGAAATATCAACTACTCCAAGAGGTATTGAATGGAGTTAAAGAGGTTGGCTACTTCCCCTTCAAGGATAATGATGATATTATAAGTCCATCAGATGCAAAACCCAACTCTATATTCCTATTCGATGATGTAGCGTGTGATTCCCAACAGAAAATCCGGGAATATTTTTCAATGTGTAGACACAAGGATATTGATGCTGCCTACCTTTGTCAGACCTACTCGAAAATACCTAAACAGCTCATACGAGACAACTGTAACCTGATTGTACTATTCAAACAAGATGAAATCAATTTGAAGCACGTATTTGATGAACACGTATCACCAGACATGAGTTTCGAAGACTTTAAACGCTTGTGTTCAAAATGTTGGAATGTTGCATATGGTACTTTTGTGATTGTCAAAGATTTCGATATAAATGATGGTAGATATCGTCAAGGGTTTGATAAATATATAAAAATATAAGTACCATATACCATAAGATCATTCCCCATCATGATGTCGTTAAGTCGTGTTGGCACACACAAATACAAAAAGCGCAGCAAACTGATTAAACGTGCTGCCTCCCCCTCTGATCCTGATTTAAACAAAGACGATCAAATAGCTGCACGCAAACGCAAAATTGCAGAGCTCACCCGTTCCATTAGGAAAAAGTACTTGGCATTGAAACTAGGTAGATCGGAAAAAGATGAATCGCTCATCAGAATGTTCAAACCCATTTCGGAGCCACTACATGAGATTGTTAAATCCTCAAAGATCAATAATGCATTGAGAAGAATAAAAAAAGAAGAATCACCTGAACTAAAGAAAGAAGAGGTAGAAGAAAAGGAAAGAGTAGGACAAGAACAAACACAATTTCTCCCAATGGAAGAAGTAGGCAGAATATGTGCGAGCACAAGTGGACAAGATAATGATGATGAAGTTTTTCACGAAAATATACCTGAACAAAATATTTCAGATAATGTTATGGATGAATATCTAGATCAATATCCGGTCATGTCACATCCATATATCAAAGATCATTGGTCATATAGTGAAAAAATAGATACAATGTATGGACCAACTTATGATCCCCAAACATCAAAATGGTATCTAGGAACACAATTAATTGACTTTGATAAAAGGACTGGATTTATCAAGATTGAAGGTAAACAGATACGAGGAACCCCAGGACTGTATAAGCTCATCTTCTATGATGATCCTACGGATTTTAACGAAGAAGATGTGCAAGCTTACAGGGCGCTATTGAAATTGAGTGATCGCTATATTAATAAAGATGGAAGACTCAAAGGTTCTACGAGATGGAAATACACAGAAATCATAAAACCGCTCATAATGGAGTTGCGAAAAGGTAGAAGACGTTCAACGACTGGTAATGGTTTGACATTAACGTACAATGAAAAACCGGTGGAGTATATTTATTGGGATGATCCAAATGAACTCGTTGATCGTTTGAAGCTGTTGATAGCTTCCAAAGCAGCTGGAAACACCTCACTCGATAATGAAATAGTTGCCATAATCAATGAACTTCGGGAAGCTGGCTATATATATTAATAACACTGACAATGATGAGTCATTTGAACGATGAGTCTGAACAAGTTCGGACACAGATATGCTCCACATGAAGCTAGCAATAACAGTATTGAATTGACTCATTTGAGAAAACAATTTGTATCACATGATATTTTGATAAAGAATTTAACTGATGCATTGAATTTGATTGACAACAAAATAAATAAATTTGAAGAATTCATTTCGAGGAACCCTCCAACGGCCAGTGAACATATGTCAACGAAAAAGTATGTAGATGATGTGATTTCACAAATTAAATTTGATTTCAAGTTGGCCATTGATAAATATACTAAAAAAGTGCGAGGGGTACTCGATGAAAAAGTGAGTAAAGTTGAAATTGATAAGCTTAATACGAAACTTAATGAAAAAATCAGTAGTCACGCAAACAGTTCTACAAACCGCATTGATGCACTACAAAATCAAATGATCAATACCTTGAAAAATATCGAAGGATCAATAAATAGACTTAATAGTAAAAATACCCTTTGATAGTATGGCTTCAACAGACAAGATTCAACTCGTTGATGAGCTTCATGCATCAGCCCGCAAGACTTACCCTAGACGACGAACTATCATCAAGGGCTTAGATGATTTATGGCAAATTGACTTGGCCGAAATGAGACCTTATGCACATCAAAATAAAGGTTTCAAAATGATTTTGGTAGTTATCGACTGTTTTTCTAAATACCTATGGACACGCCCACTTAAAACTAAGACGGGTGAAGAGATCACTAAATCTTTTGCGGATATACTGCACCAAGCTAATCGTATACCAAAAAATCTGCAATCAGATCAAGGAACAGAATTTTTCAATATTAAATTTCAGAACTTGATGAAAAAATATAATATAAACCACTATAATACATTCACTGTGAAAAAGGCTGCCATTGCTGAACGGGTGATAAGAACACTCAAAAATAAACTCTTCAAGTATTTTAGTCTGAATGGAAAATACAGATGGATTGATGTATTGTCAAAAATTACCAAACAATATAATGACACCAAGCACAGTAGGACTAGATTGAAACCTACTGAAGTGAACAAGTCTAACGAGAAAGAGATTTTACGTCAGAGATATAGTCATTTAAAAACTGCTGGTCCACGTAAGCTCAAAGTTGATGATATCGTGCGGATATCCAAGTCCAAACATATTTTCGAAAAAGGTTACACGCCAAATTGGACGACAGAGTTATTTATAATCATTAAAGTTAAAATAACCAATCCTGTAACATACTTACTCGAAGACATGCATGGTCAGCCAATCAGCGGTGCTTTCTATGAGGAGGAATTGCAGAAAACCAAGAATCCCGACATTTACCTAATAGAAAAAGTATTGAGGAGAAAGGGAAAGAAAATGTACGTCAAGTGGTTAGGACTCGACAAAAAACATAACAGTTGGATAGAAGACGTCGATTTAGTATAGAATGGAAAACACGAACAAAGTTCTGCAGTCAGGGGGGCCTTTTCATCTCCATCATCAAGAATCACAGTTCGGATAAGTCTGGGAAAAAAGGAGAGGGATATAAATATATGCATGAAGTTAATTTCAGTCTCATTCAAGTTTGTATCTAGCTATGTCGAGTCAAGATAGTGCTAGTATGCTAGATGTAAGTGACGTCGAGATAACACCATCACCACCAGCATCATTCAGCATCTGATGGAGACGAGCTGTTGGAAATGTTTGAGCAAAAATTACAATTGGTCTTTCAATAACTGATGTCATTGCTGATATGGAATATCAAGTGACATTGACACAAGTCAAAGTTTGAAGGAACAATTAAAATCTCTACTATCAAAGCTAATTTCATTTTACGAATAATTTGTATTTTTTTTTTAATAAAATTGTTGATTTATGTATGTGTTTTTTTAATATCGATCTCTCTTTACACTCAAATAAAACTCAAAAATAAAACAATTTTTTTTTTATTAAATTACACATATGATTACATAATTTTAGTTTACACAGTAGATTACATAAAAATAGGTTACATATAATTTTTTTTTAATTATAAAAGTGGAACAGAATGAAATTATAAAAATAATGATATCAAGAATGAGGAATATGTAAAGTTATTATTTTTTATATCTCTACGCAAACGGTTCTAAATCTAATTATTCTATACTGTAATGACCCCATGGTAGTGTGTTAAATGATCCCGAAATTAAATATCTTTTATCATCCTCAGGGCTTAAAGCAATTTTCGATTGTTCTATGCTAAATACGTCATGTTTATAGGATCGAATTGTGCACTGTGTAATATTTTTATGTTTAAATGTTTTAAGACAATCTACGTAATCTTCAAACGTCAATTTATTTTTGACAACATTATATTTTACCCCCTTAGACTTTTTAGTGACGTTTTTATCTCCCTGAATTTTAAACGCGTACATTTTTGATCGTAACCCAACAAAATGCGTAATGATTTTGCCGTTGGCTTCATCTTTCATAAGACCCGGTATTTTTTTGTTAAGTAACGGGATATTGTATATATTATTTCCACTATAATCGGAGGTATCAAATTTTTCGATATACCTACCGATTATGTCTTTGTAAACGTTGATATTCATTATTTTGTAGAAGAAACTATCGGTGTCGGTGTAGTTTATGATACAATTGTTCACCCCTAGGGTGGGGAGCATAAAATTATAGTGGAAATCATACATACACGTTTTTGAAATATCGAGAATGGACATTCCAATATATAGGGGTTTATCGAAAAGTAATTCAGACTTTTTTAGTTCGATAGCCATTAGATTTTCATCAAAAATTGATCTATTGTGAAATCTCGCGCTAGAAATTAAATTTTTTGCCCCGTAACGACCCTCGTATGGACTTACTAACTTTACTACCCTATGTAAGCGTTTATTTTCCATTGTTTTGCCAAACACTGCGTTGTTCGCGAGTTTAAACTGATTCTTTGCAAATGAACTGGTAGCTGTAGTCCTTAAACGAGTGTTCAGCTCGATATAGGGCTTCAACCATGCAGATTGTTTAAATTTTAAAACGCGATGTATCTTTTTAAGTATTAAACCATGCGCCAAAGCCTGTTTTAAATTTCGGTAATGTATAACATATTTTTCTTTATTATGTAGTGTAGTCATTAATTTCGGTAATTTTGATCCGGGTGGTACGCGGTGTTCAGCACAAAAGGGAAAGTCCTTATGCAAATCATGCAACTCTTTAGGATATTCTAAATCAACCTGCAGGATGTATCCTTCTTCTGCATCGTCAGGTATCTGAGAGATGTCAATATTTGTTTCCACCCATTGAAAGTCATCGTATGGCAGAGGTTGAGACATAGCCCACCCATACAAATTATTAACATCAAGGTAAAATAGATAACTTGTCGGCTTGGTGGAATCGTATGTTTCCATATACTCATTGTTTGCCTCCGTATATCGATTACTGCAAACCGATATTCCTCCTCTAATACCAGCTTCAATGAACAATCCACATCCTTTATAAGTTTGAGTTTACATTTAGTATACTTTAACATGCAGTCCCACGTATACCCAGGCATAGTATAATACCATGCCGGATCTAAACCATAAACTTTCAAAGCAGTCTCTCTAAAATTTTCCATAACGTCTGCCAAAAGAAGGATATCTGTGCGAAGGTATAAGTCGCTATATTCCCCCAAGTTTTTAATCCCGAACGATTGCCAAACGTTTTGCGCATGACCATACTTCTCTTCGCTAATATGCTCGACATTTAGTTTATTGTAAAATTGTTTTTTAGATGGTAGTTGAATGTCATTTAATTTATCCAAGTTGTTTATATAATCATAGGGGAAAACACCTTTTTTTGTTATTAATTTAAAATTTTCTTCATTTAAATAGCTGAATTCTTTTTTTAAATTTTGCAAGTTTTCGACTTTTAGAGTGCTCACCAATTCGTCAAGACTGGCCCCCATAAATCTACAAGAATCTATAAATCTAAATTTGATGTTAGTCTCCGAGTCGTATTGAGTGAATGATATATATTTTTCCATATTAACGGGAAGTACACTCACTTGTCCACGCTTGGCAATGTCTTTTATAATAAAATGACTATCGTAGCCCGAAAGATTGTGAAATGCAATTGGCACAATAAATAATTTTTGAAATTGTAAATTGCATACTTGATGCGCCCAACCCCGAAAAGCTGCCGTAAAGTGATCATGATCACGAACAATAATATCTTTAATACCAAAAGGCTTTTCACATATGTGACATACCTTGGCATTAATGACATCAGGCTTTTCCACCATTGGGATTATATTTTTGATTTTTGATTGAATAAAACTGGCTAAATTTGACAATTGATCGGCGAACCATTGCATGCAATCATCCCCCCGATAGCTATTGAAATAGGAAAGACTATCATCGTAAGAACATTTAAAATAGTAACCTGCATTAAAAGCCCGATGCTTTTGATATTTGACAGTTTTTTCGGAAACCTTATCATTACAATCTACCAACTGCGATTCAAAGTCTGCATAAATTAAAAAAGGACACTTTTGTTTACAAACGAAATTTCTAAACTCTACATAATCATATTTAGGAAATGAAATTTTACAGTCATTAACATTTTGACAAACCTTTTCGTGTTCGTTTAATTTATCACAGCTTGAAAAATAATTCAAACATCTGTTGCACAAGAATTTTTTTTGCTGATATTTGTTGAGTTGACTTGAAATTAATCTAGACAAATGTTTTATCCAAACATAATGATATTTGATTTCAACATTTTCATTGTCGATGGGTGGCGCTTCATAATCATTTAATTTCCGAAAATACTGATCTTGTATTAGTAACAAATTGACGTGACGTTTCATTTTATTTTTAGTTAAAACAACAGGTATAACCATGTAAAATGATCTCTTCTCTGTTTCGATCAATTCTAAAGCATAGATGTTAACTGAAATTTCGTTTAGTTTCTCGAACTTTGAAATTTGATTTAATTTAATTGGAATTTCCAACCCCTTTATATTTAGAACGGTGTCATAATGCGGATACTTACTTAATCGCTGTGGGTCTTTTGTGACTGGATATAAAGCGCTTACGATGCTCCAAAAGAAACATGCTTGGTCTGCATTTTGAACGTTTACGCAAGCATGTTTCTTTAAAATTTGATCTGGTAATTTAATGAAAGATGAACCGTTGCCGACCTCATATTTATTTATAGCTACTTCTAATAAAACGATTTTACTAAGTGCCCAACCACTATTTTTTTCAGAAAATTCTGATAATTTATTTAAGATAACATCGACTACATTATCATTAAACCACTGTGCTAAATCCGATCCTGCATCTACAACAGCATTTGGAGTAATGAAAAACTTTCGATCTAATAATTCGTCACTTGACTGCTGCTTTATAAAATCCCCCCAAAAGGTTGTATTTATTTTTAGCATAGGCATTGTTTTTAAAATATTATTAACTCTACTTTTAAATAAATGAAACGCGTCTTTTAAAAAATCTTTAATTTCTTTATGTTGTAAATTTATTATAACTCCCGTTCTAATTCTACTGTCGAAAATAGCAATCACATCTTCCCACTTAACTCTACTACCTCGTTTTAACCCTAAACCTACCTTGTTGGACATCGCTTTAATTAAACATCTCATCCGTTTTAATTCAGCGATTTTCGTATGAATTTTACGTTTTTCTCCAACAGAAAATTTAATTTTTTTAAAAGCTAGCGCACATTTTCTAATATGTTTGGCAATTAATTTTAAAGAGACATTAGCAAGATCATCGGAATAATTTTGATGTAACTTTTTAATAGTTTCGGTAACTTTGGACGACATTATAAACCACTTTTATAATTAAAAAAGAAAAAAAAATTTGCTTACTAATTTTCTATGGATGTTTCGGATTAAATTTGTTTAATTTCAAATGCCGCAGCCAAATGGAGACGACTACAATCGTAAGATCCTCGGTATGATAAGCTGTATTTCCCTTTCTCGAAATGGCTAATATACGGCTCATAAGTAGCAGTCACTCTGTTGGGTAGGAAGGTGACTTTATCACCCAAGTCAAGAAGAACGCTTGTACCAAATGTTGTTTTGGTTATTTTCGCAGCATAAATTGCTTGAGGAACTCCTATTGGTAGCTCCTGCAGCTTTACTATAGGTTTCCGTGCTGTAATGGAGGAAACTTCGTTTAAATTTTCCAAATTCATCTAATAAAATTTTTACAAATAAGAATATTTTGTGAGACAAAACACAACAATAATTGAAACTTACTTTTTTCTTCTTGTAGCACTTGAACGCACAAATCTATCACCGTTTAATGTAAATAGTCAAATGGTACTGAACCGTATGGCTTTCTCCTTTTTATATCTTTAATTTTGATAAATAATGCTTATTTTATAATAAAGGAAATTACGAGTGTGATATTTTTTTAGATAAGCAATTTCTGGAAGCTTCTAGAACTGCTGAGTCGCAAAAATGGTTTAAAAAAAAGTCAGCGGAAATGACGCATGTAACTCACGTTAAATCAACATATTTTCATTCATTTTTATTATCTGGTAGTTCAAGGTTATTTTTAACATAATGATGTCACAAATATATATTTTTATATCCAATCTTGCACGATAAAATTAATATGCGAGTTATCTGAATGGTATAGCTAACTGTATAGTAAGTCAAAGGGTTCGGGTTCAAACCCCCGAGAAACCAAGTTTTTTTCAACGCTTACGTCACACCACTTTTCAACGTGCTTACGTAACCCTCTTAATCGAGTCGATGGGGACAATGTAAACAATGATTTTATATGTCAACAATGGCAACATGCCGTATGTAAACAATGGCAACAATGTCACATGTCAACAATGTCATATGTCAACAATGTCATATGTCAACAATGTCATATGTCAACAATGTCATATGTCAACAATGTCATCTCCCCACTCCTTCTCCTGCCACTTCCCCCACTCCTTCTCCTGCCACTTCACCCCCACTCCACCACTGCCCCCACTCCTCACCACCCCACTCTGACCCCCACTCCTACCCCCACTCCACCACTCCTACCCCCTCCACTTCCCCCACTCCTCCCCCCACTCCTTTGCGCTTGAATCGCTGTTGTTTAACTACTGGCAACTTCAATCCAGAATGATTTGGGATCTTTAGTGTTTTGATATTCTATTCGATTCACTCATCGATTGCATCGACATCTACAGCAAAAGCCAAATAAAGGTGCATTCATGTCACCAAGGTCGTAAAATATATTGCATGTGTGGCTACATTTCTATAGAGAAGTGTATATACTTAAGTTTGCTAAACAATCGCTTCTAAAGATAACCCGATCAATAAAAAAAACTGTTGTAACAAAGTAATGTTTATGCTTTTTTGGGTTTAGACGTCCCTCAATGTAAAATTTTCATAAAGAAGCCACCAATTAATAACGGTTAATAGTCACTGCCAGAAATACTGTCATGTTGCCGCGTCGTTTGTGACTTTTCTACTCGTAGTGTCATCGATGTTTGAGGTTTATAATCAAAACTATTTTTGTCAAAACAACAAAGCATTTTTTGTTTATTGTCAAAATGCCCAAACAGCTGAATAGTCGATACAAAGAACTTGTGGCCACATTAGTTAATTATTTTGAACAAGAAAGGAATAATAATGGCCCTTTGTTGCCCTTAAATGTTGTGCAAGAGGTAATATGCGAATAAAATATCATTACTTATTTTACGAAAATTTGTATTATTTTAGCGTGTAGCTACTGCTTTAAAAAAGTAAGCAGCATTTGTCAAACAGAAAAGAAGGTGAACAGTTCGAGTCACCAAAGAAAAAGCGTTGTGTTCATAAGTAACAAATAAAGAAACTTTAAATACAAGCTTTATTCGTGATACCATTTACAATATGTACCAGAGAAGTTGGTATAATTACGACAAATGTACATTTAACATAATTTTATTTCTGTATGCTTTTAGAACAGCACGTAACGATTTAATCATTATGGTCCCAACTGAAAGATAAGAATTATTTAATGGTAGTACCACTTCTTTAAAATGATTACTCGAAGAACTTGGGTTTAAGTGGATGAAGCATAATCCACGACGAGGACTTATGGAATTAACCTCTCCACTTTTATTGTGAAATTCCTTACTTCGTGAAATCTATTCATAAATGTAATTAACAAAAAACACAAATTTAAAAAAATTATCGATAATTTTGTAGTTTTCATTTAATATATTGTGAAATTGTCTACCTTAACGTTTTTTGTTTACTTCAGTTAGTTTCTGTTAATTTTCATATTTCATGAACAATCTGACAACGCTGCAAATGTTACAATGATGACGTGAACGCAACTTTATTTGGCCTTTGCTACATACAAATAGTTTTGAAGCTGTTAACAAGTGATGTTGTTACTGGCTGTGTCACCGACAGTCACTCACAAACGTCTCTATCGAAAAGGATGAACCCATGATGAGTCGACCGTAAGAAATGTTCGTTTCAATTCGTCGGGATTCCTGTTAAATATCTCCAAATTTGTTTCCACTCTAACCTTGCGAACACGCTTCTGGTCTGCCATTAGCATTCGTGGAACCCAACGTGCAGAGAGTTTTTTGAGACCCAATTCCTGATATAACATTTTTTTAACACTTCCAACAGAAAACCTACATGTCTCTGCTACAGCTTTGACTGTCATCTCTTCGGTCATTTAATAACATGTCATGGACTAAATTCACATTTTCTTTGCTCACCACAGTTTTGGGGGCTCCTGCACCTGATTCATGTTGACAGGACTCTCTTCCCAGTTTGAAATCTCGAGACCAGTTCTTAATTACCTGGAACGAAGGCTCAGAGTCACCCAATACTTTTACCCTGTCCTTATAAATATCTTGCGGTGATAACTCTTTTTTACAGAGGTACGTTATCGTACCTCTTATCTCAATTTTGTTAATTTTTAAAAAATTACGCACGCCTCAATGGAAAAAAATGTATATTTAACATACACGAACTGATGCATTGATGCTAATTGGCACACACTAATGTCATACGATAAGCTTTTGCCTGACACTTATTTGCATTTGTCATTCAATGCCAACTATGTTAGGGACAACGATTCGTGAATTATCCTCGTATATCATGTTAAATACGTCGTGTTATTATGTAGAATAAAGCCATAATTCAGGTCTTTTATTCTTTAATTTAATTAGATACACTGAGGTTTTTAAGTCATGGTATTTTTATTTATTACATAAATTTTTTATTTTATTTAATAAAGTTTAAAATATGAAAAGTGGTTCGGAAGAATTGGTGATTTTAGTGAGTGGTGCCTATGATAACCGACATTTTTAAAAAATCATCGTACTCCAAACGATTATTCTAATTATTACGTAAGAAGTTAAAGCATAGACTATATTATCGGTCAGTTCCGCGACTGCCACGTATTTGTTTTTATTAATTGTTCTAATAGTTTTTCATCCTGTCCCGGAATAATTGAGCTTAAAATTATAACGAGTTAAGAAAGAGGTCTCATAGGCGAGTATTTTTATCAACTTTAAAAGCATACTCTTTGATAATTACTGACGAGTGAATCGAGCTAATATTTTGATGAAAGCTGGATACTTTATCGAACTAAAACTTATTAAAATTTCTCTCCAAGTCATTTTGACAGGTCTTACTATAACGAACGAAATTGAAAATATTTAACTCTGAAACCTGGTTGACATTTCGTAAAAGATGTGAAATGTTTTCGAGAAAATATTAGCGTATTCACCCTGTAACTTTTTCGTTTTAACTTTGTTTATGTCGCGGGAAGTAAATCTGTTCGAATTGGGTTGCTGTCATATTTGTGCATATTTACGTAGAGGGCAGCTTAAGTCCCCCCCGAGCCGCCCTCCGCCCGATGGCAGAACATCGCATTGTGGCGTCAGAAGCTATCATTCGTCTCCAAGGCCCTCCTGATTTAAATAAGCCCGGACTAGGGCCGACTCCGGGGAATGGGATTTGGTTTTTGTCGCCAGCCGAACTTTATATGTCACTGTCGGTTACAACTACCTAACTCGACTGTATATATATATACGTATACATTCCGACCAAATCCTTAAAAATCACAGACATTCGTTGTCTTGAAAAATAACACCAATCAAATGTGAATCATGCCATACTTACTGGTGCGATTGCGGGAAATATTTTTATTTTTTTTAACGTAGATGGAAAAATTATTCTGAAAATGGAAAAATTCCCATTTTTATTTTGTATAGGAACTGGCAGTATCGCCATTTATGAATTTTTGGCATTTCAGATACTGAAGAGGCGTTGTTTTTGGTAAATATTGTCCATTAAGACATTTATATTAAAATGGACTGTCCAAGTGCTGACGTTATGTGAGGCATGGCTTTTAAAAAGGCTTCCAAACAAAAATAAATTGCCTTAATAATCTACTAAAAGATCTTTAAATGTTTTTGGATGCGCGTTTATAAGCAATAAATACAAACTTTCTTGGTATTATTAATATTTGTGTTGTTATTATTGAGCCATTTACAACGACTGGTAGATGTATTGTAAAAAAATGTTATCACTATTTTATTTTAATAAGTTTGATCACTTATTAACGCTCAAAAAACTAATACCCGACAAGAATTATGGCAACAAATAGAAAATAATGCAAATTTTATTGGGAATTAACCAAACATATTTTTCAAGGCAAGGAGAAATTTTGCCAACAGAATTCGAAACTGTACTAAAGCCAGTAGAGACCACTTTCAAAATTTATGATTACATTTTTAATGATTTTATTGCAGTAGTGTAAACAAAATTTTCTTCCATTTTAATACATTTATCTTATGTAAACATTAATCATTTTATTCTATTAGTATTCGATAATAAACATTGCAGTTCTGTATTTTTATTGTTTTATTTATTTAACATTTTGTACTAATTTGTAGCTCAACACAAACAGTAGTTCAATTTTAATTCTCAGGTATTTCCAGCGTGCTACAGTACAATCTGAGCATTTTTTATTATCAGAAATTAAAATTAAAATTTATAAATCAACAAAATTGATTATTATTATTATTATCCAGAACTGAGATCCCTTTATTCCCAGTGATGGTTCAATTTAAAAGTATGATAGACATGAAATGATAACACTAAAATTATAAATTTAAAAAAAACAAATAAAGTAAACACATGGAAAAGTTTTAAAAGTACACAAATAAATAAACTTAACTAAATTATGCAACCACGCATACTCTTTCACACAATTTTAACTTACAAATTGCAATTTAATCTTAATTAAATCCTTTTTTAAAATTATATTTCTTTTTATTTTTATTTTATAATAAATAATTTTTTTATAAATGAATTTTACTTAAAGTTTACTATAAGTTGTTACAACAAAAAAAATTTGTGGAAATTAAAAAAAATGTGGCAACGCTTAAAAAGTCTGTCTTGTGTATCACAAGATATGGCAACGGTTGGAATATTTGTCTTATGTCAAAAATGTCAAACTGTGTCAATATTAATGATCCGTGATCTATATGTAAATTTATGTTCACGGACGACTAGATCAATCCTGAATTAAATAGGAATTCTTTCTCACATTAAGTTAAAAAATGTTACCTTGGTCAAAATAATCTTTGTCTTCTAAACAATGGCAAGTCTGCTCACTTACACTGTTATTTAAAATGTGGAGATTTCTAGTTTACAATTGTTACACTTTGTTAAAAAAATTTATCTATGGCGATTTTTAATATGGCCGTCTCTCCTTTTTCTGGTTGGTTTGTTTATCACAAAATTCTTTTAAAATTATTATGTTAAATGTTCTAGTAATTAATAATTGTATTCAAACAGGTAAGGCTGCTATTATGTAACTTTTAATTTGATTTACTTCACAAACAGGATGATTTTAATTAAATATTAGCAAAATGACTTCTTACTCAAAAACAAAGTAACACAGACTGGCTTTGGACTTGGAACAAACTGCCCCGAATTCTTTGCTGCGATCATATTTATATCAATCTTAAAATCTCAGAAAGCTTTGACTTCAAATTATGAAAACCAATTAAATCATTGGATTTTTGGTAATTAAGTTCAAACTACAAACTCTTTTTAATAAGGTAAGATTTTACACTTTTGTTTTTTACATTATAAGTTCAAATTAAATAGAAATCAAATTATTATCACTACTAAATTGACATTTTTCTTTAAAAGATACATAAAATTTACAGCTATTATATTAAAGGACTTGATATTAAACAGTTAATATTCCATGTCTCTATTTTTCTTTCTCTTGAAACCTTTCTACTGGATCTTTTGAGATTCTCAATCAGAGCTCTTTCAATGTAATTACTTCTATGAAATTTGTTTTAAATTTTCTTACTTCAATATTATACCATCTCAATAAATATATATAGATATATATATATATATATATATATATATATATATATATATATATATATATATATGACTTGGAAAAGTCCTATAACAGAGTAGTGAATAGTGAATTGTGGTCGACATTGTCTATGTATGGGGTGAGCGGTAGTTTAATAAGAGCACTGAAATCACTTTACGAGGATTCCACTGCTTGTGTCATTTGTTTAACATTGTAAAAGGTGTGACACAGGGATGTGTAGCTTCGCCATGGTGTGATCGTCAAATGCTTTCTTTACGCCGATGATCAAGTCATATTAGTGTCATTTGAAGAGGAGTTGCAGGCAATGGTTAACAGTATGCATGATGCCCTAAAAAATCAAAGTGATGAAAATAAATGTAAGCAAAACGAAAGTAATGGTTTTTGAAAGAGAAGAAAGCAAGAAAAACTGTAAAGTTTCGATTGAGGAAGAAAGAGTGGAACAAGTAAATGAAATTGTGTACTTGGGTTCAAAGTTTGCGAGAGATGGAAAGTATGACAGTGACATTGAGCGAAGGGTATTGGCAGTAACAAATGAATGGGGCACTGTACAGCTTTATGAACTGCCAGAAAGTGTCAAAAAAGGCACGTCTAGCTATGCGTACACTTATGTATGGTAGTGAATGTTGGGTTTGGCAGAAGAAGCATACAAATAGGATTAATGCTGCGGAGATGAGTAGTTTGAGAAGTATAGCCGGAGTGACTCGGTTGGATAAAGTAAAGAGTAGTGAGATAAGAGAACGTTGTGGTGTAAAAGAAGATGTGGTTACAAATATAGATAAAGGTAAGCTTAGATGGTTTGGACACGTAGAAAGGATGGATGAAGGAAGATTGACGAAACAAATTTATAAGGCGAGTGTGAATGGACAAGTCGGTAGAGGCCGATCTCGATCAGATTAACATCGTTTTGAAAAAAGGCCAGGTCAAGAGTACCAACAGCAGACGAGCATGTATGAGAGCACTGATGAAAGTAGAGGAAGCAAAAGATGTGTGTAAGAACCGTAGCAAGTGAAAGGAAGTGGTCTCTGGCTACCCCTACGGGAAAAAGACGTGACTATATGTATGTATGTATCTATGTAGATTTTTTAATGAGGTTGAAATGGGACAGTTTAAAACAAAAGTAAAACGAATACTTTACCTGCAATAAATGCATACTTAAATCATATTTTATTATTATTAATCGATTATGTTATTTAATTATTGTAACCCTAACTAAACTGTTTTTCTAAAGTTACAAAAGTTGGGTGCCAATTTAAATTAAAATATTTTATTAACGTAAAATAAACTAACCAAGCATTAATGCCGAATTACAATTGAAAGCAAGTTCAAATATAATATAAAAATTATTCTCACCGGTTATATTATACACTCCAAATACTTAGTATAATACAAATACATAGTATAACTGTTCGTGACCTTTTTAGTTGTCTCACTAAACTCTCCATAAAAATTCGACTGACAACACTTTAAATAAACATCGATAAAATGCTCGATGGGACGGCTTAATATCAGGATCGGCTTTGAAAAATAGTTAATAAAAATAGGAGGAAAAATTCCCGTTATATTATTTAAATTTAAAGGATAAACTTCTGGATGTATTGTCCAATCTCAGGGAAAAAATAATATTTATTAAAGTAAATAAAAAATTAAAAAACAGTAAGCTATATAATTTAAGACGTAAAAGATTATAAAATTAATTAAAAATCAAGAATTAAAATTAGTGAATTGGAAATATATATATATTTTTTGTTAATTAAAAGTTTCCTAACCATTGTGAAATTTTTTTAAATAATTATGAAATATCCATGCCTTTATATAGTAAATTTTTGTACAGCTGACATTATTTGTTCATTTGTTATGAAACAAAATGTGTCAATTGTATGTTAAGTTAACATGTTTTCTGTAAGACTTTATGTAACTAACTCATTCGATGTACTTTGACTTCTGCAGTTTGGTTCCAGTATAGCTGATTGATGATGCGTAGATCTACCGCATCGACACCCGTGGACTTGAGGATTTCGACAATTCTTTGATGCGAAACACAGTCAAAAGCCTTTCGATAATCAATGAAGTACACGTCTACATTCATATCCCTGTATCTCTGTGTGAGGACATTGATAGAAAATGTGCTCCATTTCTAAATCCGAACTGCGTGTCGCCAATTTGTCGTTTGCATCATGCAAATACTAAACAACGTCAAATTTTAAACTTAAGTTTTGGTAATTTTTACAATAGTCATTCTTTTCAAACAATAACCGCCTTGTATACGTCATGTTAGGTACGTCTCGTATCTTGTTTAGTGATTAGTCAATTTTAAGACAATCAATGATAAGGAAGATTGATATTGTTGACCAGCCATCTAGGAGTATAACAATAACAAATTGTTGGACCGAATTCACTTTTTGTTTAGATAATGGCAGGATGGATGACGGTGCGGCCACGTATCTCGTTCCACTTAAGTACACAATAAATATCAAGGAATAGCCCAACCCGAACATACATCAGCCGTCGTCAGGCACCGTCTATCTCTTTCGCTCACATTCTCTGTTTGCTTCTGCCTTTACCGTAGCTTATTTCCTTAGGGTCTAAACGTAATGCGTCCATCCCCGAAACCCCCCGACGGCCCGCCATCATTCTTGATGCTGCTGACCCAGGAACCGTCCGCAGGGCAATCACTGTTTCAAATGAAATGTTTTTCTTTCCTTTTTGTTCGGAAAAAGAATGTTTTCGTTATTGCGGCGTTTGGTCCGAAAAAAGAAAAATAGAAGGTCGGTTGTTATAAATATAAAAAAAAGTTTTGGGAGGGTTGCGTTTCGAACAAATGCGACGATGATAATTTTAGTTGCCGGAAAGAAAAACGAATTTTCCGTTGTTTCTTATAAACGAATGCGGATTTAGATTGATTCGTTTGTCGCGCGTTTCAAGGAGCGAGCACATCGGAGTTACTTAGTCAAAATTGACTCGATTCAAAATTAAACTTTTAACTCGACTGTAAATTCGACCAACATAGAACAAATAAATTCGGCGAAAAAAAAATACAATATCATGATTTTTATTCTTTATTTAATAATAAAATACGTATTGAGAGTGAAAAACAGTAAAGATGGAAAATGCAAGCATAAAATACGATTTCAAATAAATGTTAAAAATTCCAAAATACATGAACGTACTTTACGTCTCATCGATCGTCAAACACGTTCAAATATTTCAGGCGAATTTCTTGTAGTAGCACACGCTATTTGGATACGATTCTTCAAATCGTTGATATAAAGTATCGGTGATTATGATTTAAGGTAACCCCAAAACCAGAAATCACATGGATTTAATTCTGGAGATCGAGGAGGCCAGTGTTACGACCTTCCTCGACCAATCCAACGGTTGGGATAAGTTGCATTTAGATTGTAGGGAGGGTCGTAAAGGCTACGCAGCCTCTCAAGGACGTCGAAAATCATTTTCGTAAAAAATCTGGTGTGAGCAATTCCATTTAATGGCTGAGTAAAAAAATGTGGCCCAATTAAGTTGTCCCCTATAATTCCAATCCATACATTAACTGAATCATATCTTAAAAACAGTGCCCAAAATATTGAGCGGGTTTTAGTTTGCCCAAACGTGATTATTATTAGTTGAATAAACATTAAGCAGACACGAATGAATTGCCGAAGTGACACCAACCTACTATTGCATTGTAATTAAAACAAGCTATCATACAGGATATTGTATTTAATTTTTTTCACCGAATCATATTTTACTCACCATCTATTAGGGGTGATATCTCAGAAGGTGTTGGGCTGAGAAAATTTTGTTATAGCAACGATCCATCATACTTTCATAAGAGCAATCACCAGTATGAACAGCCAGAAAGTGTTAAATAGGCACGTGTGGCTGTGCATAGAGAAGTGTTGGTTCCTACACTTATGTATGGAGGAAACGCACATGTGGTGAAATAAGGGAAATGACTAAACAGCCATGGATCACTAGCAGAATAAGATCCAGAAGGCTAGCATGGGCAGGTCACGTAGTCAGAGCGGGATATTGGGACCGTTTATAGAGACAGACCAAATACAAGAAGGCCACCAGGACGACCCAGACAAAGGTGGAAAGTGTTGTTTGGCCACGTTAAGTAAGTAAGTATTGAAAGAAGTGGTGCTGGATCTTTGCTAAACTATCTTGTAGAGAACGTGTAAGTAGTTTTAGCAAAACATACAGAGTTTCTACTTTCTAGTTGTACCATAGGAATTTACATGGGTTTTTTTATATATAGCTGGCATATCCTCCCAGTGAGTTAGAAAAATAAAGTTTATTTCACGTAGTTTTTAGTGAGAAATCGAATGAAACTATTCTCATTAAAATCGGACCAACGGTTCAGGACTTAGAACCGGCCACCTATAAATCGAATGGTGCAACTAGAAAGTAGAGACCCTATTTATAGTGATTATCATCGATTGATTTAATTTTTTCATGATTTGTGTAAGAAATAATAAAAATGTATTCTACTCATGAACTATATCATAAAGCGTATTCAAACTATCTCTCGATAACAAAAATTCGTCTACTTATTGTCGTCCCTTCATGAAGACTGCCGCCCGCCCCTTCTTGTCATTTTATTTAGATACCTTACCTCCAGATGTGCTTGTGTATCCAAAAAGCTCTTCCTGCATACAGGGTGGATCCAAATATATCTTACATTTGTTGTCATAAAATAATTTTTAATTGTTTTATGTTTATTAAGAGCAAACTTTAATACCGACGTAAAATTGCAATGACGTAGAAATCGGAATGAATCACATTTTTCTCCATTTCGGTTGTTTGCTAAGCACCCCACATGTGTTGTTACTAATATCGCAGAATAAGATAGGGTGGAATAATAAGGTCCAGTGGGCCACTCTTTTTCGTACAGGACGAGGGTAGGTTTTTCGTAGAATAGCCACTCCCCGGTCCACTACACACTTACACGCACACTTCGGGTCTGTTTCGAATGTGTTACACTCCCCCGAAACCCATTTATAACGAGGGATCTTGGACTACTCAAATATGGAAATGCCGTATTCGGAGGGCAAACACCATATTGGGTGTATTTCGGGATTTGTTATGGTAAATTATAGACAATATTCTTTCAAACAAAGCCAATGTGAGACAATAAATATGGATGCGGAATTTTATGACTGGCTTTTGGCGTTTTATGTGTTTTGGGTCCTTTTCGGGTTGATCGTATTTAATAAAATCATGAATATGAAACAGCTACGCAAACTTTTTTGTTAACATCACCTTTTGGGGGCTTATTGGTGTATTTTAAACACGCAAAGACTTTATGCGGGGCTATTAGTTTGATAATACCCACAAAATTAGGGTAATATTGTCGCAATTCATCGCAAACAAGATATATATATATATAAAACAACATTTAATACAACATAAAAGAACTTAAAAGGAAGGGTATGAGTTACGTCAAAAGTGGTAAAATGTAAGAAAACAAAGTTTAACTAATGAAACTATTGTTGAAGTTTTGCAACGAAAATTATCTTAAAACTTCTGATTTTAATATATTTTCCAGAAATGAGTTCCAAAAAGAGAGTAACAAATACACTTTGGCCCATTAAAATCTTTAGGGAATGTTTTAAACTGTTTTAAAGTTAGCAATTAAATTATATTTTTAGTATTACGTATTATAGGCACCAATTTCAATTAAAGTAAAAATCTGATGTATTATCAATCATTTTTACCCATTAATTAAGTCATTGTCTTCAAATAATTTAAAATTAACTTCCATAATTTTGTAAATTTTACAGGAATATAGTATTTAACATCGCTCTGGTCGGCGTTTGGACGAATACTAATAATAGAAAAAACGATTTCCTGAGGGCGATCAGGGACGGCTCAAGACTAATTTAAATTAGAAACAAGAAAATAAAAAACAATAGTGTTGGAAACAAAATTCCAACAGATTACCTAAGTTCTAAAATCACACGATGTGCGGTTTTAAACAAGGTTTCCATACAAAATAAATTGCATTAAAAAAAATAAGCACTTTCTTGGTATTATTAATGTTAATAATAATAATCCCCCACTTTTACAGCGATAGGTAAAGGTGTTTCGTAAAAAACTTTTATCATCATTTAAATAAGATTTAGGTTATGTGATTGTTCTTTCTTGCTAGCAAGAACTTCTCCAATAGTTAAAAGCTCTGCATCAAACAACATCATGGTTTGATTCCAAGGTATTTTCCCTTCTTTTATTAATTATTTAAGTTTCTTCATTAATAGGTGAAATCTTGAGTGCATGTTTAAAAGCCATTGTGTAAATAATATTTTATTGTATAATATAATACATACAAAACTTTATTTATGTTTATTAGAGTTTTAAAAAGCTATGAATAACCTATAATGCTCCCATTGTCTTACCACAGCACTAATAATTCTTATTCATTAAGAACACAACGATAAACCCGATATAAAATTTAAGACTTATGTTGATTTTTAAGTTATTGCTCTTTGTGCCATAAGAGTCTCAACTATTTGTAATAAAAAAAATCTTAGTAAACCTAATATACTTAAAAAGAATACCAGCAGACAAAAAAATTATATACATTAATACCAATTGATTAAAAATTTCATCTAAGTACTGCTAGTATTTGTAACGCTTAAAAGTTTATACTTCTTTCATACATTCTTTTGTTGTTTCTTCTTTGTTTTCCAGTTATTTTCTTTGCTTCTTAATTAAATTATTTCTCTTCTTTTAAACAATTTTTTGCTTATTACCTTCTTTTCCTTTTTATCATTATTGTGTTTGTTAACACGGCCGGATTTAGAGGTCTGGAGGCCTCGGGGCAACATAAAAGTGGAGGCCCCCTGGCAACAAATTATTACCCAAATAAAATGAACAAATTTTTTTCAGTAGAGTTTTTCAATAAATAATTTATTGTGAAAGTTGTTTACTAGTCGGAATTTGAAAGATTTTTTTTCCGAAGTCTCTATGGTGGGGCCCCTCTTTTGTGGAGGCCCCGGGGCCGTAGCCCCGGACGCACTCCATTAAATCCGGCCCTGTTTGTTAAGTTGCAGTTCTTTGAACAAAATAACTAAAATATTTTACAAAAAAGTAGACAAGAAGAAAATATTTCGATGTTGTGTAAAAAACAACATTTATTATTATACACTTGATTAATTTTAAATTAAATTAATTACATAATGTCTAGACAATTGAGGTGTGTTAAGTCTGTTGAGAATTTTAGATGTGTACATCCAGTGATGTCAACTCAGGACTATCGGGTTATCATTATTTACCCTGCTTTATTATAATAAATGTGACAATTATTTAAAATTTAAAATATTTTTTTATTGGGCATTATTTTACCTTCATTATGTCGCTAAGCAACAGATTCAGTGTACTTTTATTCACCGTCAATTTCAAATTTTATTAGAAACGAGAGCAAGAAGTTTTCGCCTCCGACGTGGTCGTAATCTAAACAGTACAGACGAGCAGATCCTGATGTAGGATTACAGATCCTTGACTTCATTGGTCCGGTTGTCCTCAACCAGTGTGTGTGTGTGTGTGAGTGTGTGATGTGCCTGTCTTGAAAATCCTGATACCGAAGCTCAATGCCGCTACTGCGACTATTTAAAAAAGGGTTTAATTTTCTAAAATTTACGGTATTATTTCATGAAATTTTTTGCGTTTGGTAAATTAATTACTGAATTATAAATTTTGGGAGATTCGTTTCAAATAAAAAACGAGTACCTATTATTTTTGTTGCTAGACAAACGGTATTTGTGTGAAAATAAACAATTGATAAATAACACACATCTTTTGCTTCCTCTACTTTCATCAGTGCTCTCATACATGCTCGTCAGTTGTTGGTACTCTTGACCTGGTCTTTCTTCAAAACAATGTTGATCTCATCGAGATATGTTCGCCGACGTCGACCTCTACCGACTTCCGTCCATTCACACTCGCCTTATAAATTTGTTTCGTCAATCATTCATTCATTCATTTTTTCTACTTGTTTACATCATCTAAGTATTCCTTTGTAACCACATCTTCTTTTACACCACAGCGTTCTCTTATCTCACTACTCTTCCTTCTTCCATCTTCCTTCATCCATCCTTTCTACGTGTCCAAACCATCTAAGCTTACCTCTATCTATATTTGTAACCACATCTTCTTTTACACCACAACGTTCTCTTATCTCACTACTCTTTACTTTATCCAACCGAGTCACTCCGGCTGTACTTATCAGACTACTCATCTCCGCTGCATTAATCCTATTTTCATGTTTTTTCTGCCAAACCCAACATTCACTAACATACATAAGTGTAGGATCCAACACTCCTCTATGCACATCCAGACGTGCCTTTTTTGACACTTTCTGGCTGTTCATAAAGCTATGCGGTGCCCCATTCATTTGTTTTCCTGCCAACACCTTTCGCTCAATGTCACTGTCATACTTTCCATCTCTCGTAAACTTTGACCCAAGTATAAAAAATCATTTACTTGTTCCACTCTTTCTTGCTTAATCAGAACCTCACAGTTTGTCATGCTTTCTTCTCTTTCAAAAACCATTACTTTCGTTTTGCTTACATTTATTTTCATCCTTTTGATGATACTTTATTGCGGTTAAAATTGTGGTCTTTTAAAAGCTAAAAGTACTGTTAATAATCAGAAAATAATACTCGTTAATACAGTATGCAAATATTTAAATAAAAAACGTTTAAAATATGATTCTAAAATGCTAAATTTAACAAACAAAATTATAGTAACTTAAGTTATAAGACCGTAAGGTGGCTTATAGTGGCTGTTTTAACGAGTCTGGAATATAAAAGAGTACCGTAGAGCTTGTTGATTTTCTTACCGGCTATGACTTATACAGGCGCAGAGTAAAAATTTACGTTTCGACTGTCGTCTACGTTGTCGTTGAATAAATGTTTTCGGTTTTCACATAAATTATTTGTTAGGAGCGACGCGCACATAAACGATAAGAAAATCAAATACCTATAATACGTAATACCTGTCTGTATAATCTTTGTGTAAATTAATAAAATGTATTCATTAAAACTTAAAATAAATTAGTTGGCAATCTAACAATCGTAGATCAATGTTACAGCAGTTGTTTTTCAAAGGTATATACGTGTGGGAGAATAAAGTACAGCTGGGTATCTTTTCTAGAAGAACCGTAAGAATATCCCTTAGAATATTTTAGTTTCAATGGTGGTTGAAGGACCTAGTGTAAGCGGGCGAATTTCAGCTGGTTTAACTCACTTACTTCGATTCCTGTCCTAACCTCTGCGTGGTGACCACCAAGCAACATGAGCAACTCTTTGAAAAGTAGAGTAGATTGGGTGTAGATTTGACCCTCCCAAAGGGTGTTGCGCTTAGAGGCAGCTACCCAAATAATTTTTTTTTTTTTAATGAAAATAGTCGCAAAAAGGGTAGACCTATCGTGTGGGCCGCGGACGGCCCGCACTGCGACTATTAGAAGGGGAAGGGATTATAGAAAGGAAATGATTGTGGACACGCTTTTTAAAAAGTTGCAGGTCATAGTTCTCTGGAAAAACTGATTTTGGAAGCTTATTCCATTCCGTAGCAGCCCTGTAAAAGAAGGATTCTTGATGAAGATTGGTCCTTGTAGTGTCAAGCTTGAGAGTAAATGGGTGAGACTGATCAGCGTGCCGAGTTCTTCGGCCAAATGTGGGACAAGAATTTTTATTTTTCTGGAGCATCTGCCATGGAAATATCTGTAGAGCAATGACTGGTCTGCAACTCTTCTTCTATGTTCTAGAGGGTGAAGGGTATCTGTGAGAGTTGAGCTGTTTATCAAGCGAATGGCTCTTTTCTGAATGGAATCTAGAAGACGAAGAGAATGCCTTGGTGCTGAACCCCAAATGTGCGAGAAATACTCCAGTAGAGGTCGAATTTGAGTCTTGTACGTCATCAACAGTTGATCAGGAGTAAAAAACTTGCTAGCTTTTCACAGAAAACCTAGCCTCTGGCTTGCCTACTTTGCGATGTTAGCAACATGGTCATGCCAAGACATCTTATTAGACACCAAAATCGAGATGGAGGGACTTGGTTCAAGGGTATTTCCGGACATTGTGATGGGATGATTTGAGGAATTCACTTTCTTGGAAAACGTGACACTTTGTGTTTTTTGGGCGTTGAACTGAACAAGATTGTTGGTTCCCCACTCGACGATTGCTTTAAGATCTCTATTGATGGAATCAACCTGTTCCTGCCTGATTCTATTTGTATCATTCACCGAAAGTGATCGATAGGATGTGAAAGTTGAGACAAGTGTGCTATCGTCTGCGAAACTGTAAATGGGGTTCGTGGTGGTTTTCAAGAGGTCGTTGATGTGTAAAAGAAATAAGGTGGGAGACAGGATCGTTAAAATAGTTAACTACCAAAATGTTTAATCGATATAGGCTTAGACCTAGGTCCGCATGTTTTGTCAACGTAGTCACGTTTACAGGACGAAAGAGGTATCGTAAACCACGATTAAGAAAAGGGAAAAGAAAGGTTTATTAAAAGCAAGAGGGGACGAGAAATAGTATATTAGACACATGGGGCAGTAAAGTAAGAAATGTCTCGGAGCACATGTTTATTGACCGAGGCGAAGCCTATTTTTCTCCCTACTAAAGGTTGAAAGCGGCAACATATTTCGTTCTGAAAAACATTTGCTCCCAAGTAACAATAACAAGGTAACACAGTACGATTTTAGATACCTACTGTAATGTTTTATGTACCGGCCGCAAATCTGTACAAGGTAAGTAGATTTTCTAGACAAAATGAAATAAATAAACTATTTGTTATTAGTTCTAAAAATACTTTTGCTACGTCCTTGCTTAAAAAAGCTCCATAAACTAGCTGACAAGGATTTTTATACCTTCACATTAGGAAAGGATGTGTAATAAAAATGAAATAGGTACCCATGTAGGGATTTTAAAAGGAGTAAAGACTTCATTGTGTTTTCCGAGAAAAGTAGTTCTTTTTATTAGAGCAACAAATTTAAATGAGTTTAGGGAAAATATCCTATGCCTGCGATTTTTTAATAAATAAATTATAGTTTAAAAAAACGCAGAGTTAGTTTAAAAATTTCATACAAAGCGCCACACGCTTTTAAAATAGCGTGTTTTTAAGATTTTTAAAAATAATAATTTATTTTAATTCGGCATATCCGAAAACCTTACACCTCAAAATTTCAGGTTTTAATTATGCCAAGTTTCTCTAAAACGTCTAATTGGAACTCCCAAAGAATCACCCTGAATATCTCAATAACGCTTTGATTTAGGTATTGGGAGTTGTTAACGAAACTTAAAGAGCAGTCAAAGTTCGGTCTATCAACGTTATAAAACACAGGGTGATCCATTTAAGAAAGTTGATAAATCTTTAAACATGCGTTTTGAGTCACCCTATACAATAAAAATCATTTTATTAACAAAATGACCAAGTTTAGTAAAAAAAATGGTTAAATTTACATTAACTATAATACAGAATGTCAAATTGGACACTTTTTCGTGATAGAAATGGTCATATCTCGTAAAACACTCACTGTAAGTTAGCAAAACCCTATATTGAGAGAATACCCAAGAGTAGCTTTATCGTGATTTGTAATAATATACAATGTGTTCTATTTAAAACAAGTAAGTTTATAGTCAACTTCAAATATTTTAGATCAATTCGGCATATCCGAAAACCTGAAACCTCAAATTTTCAGATTTAAATTATGTTTCTCTAAACCGTCTGATTGGAATTCCAGAAGAATCAGACTGTATGTAAGGGTTACATTGGAATAAATATATATTTAGTAAGTTTGTACTTAATTATAACAAATTTATGGATATATTTTTATTATTGCTTTTAGCAATATATAAACGAAATAATGTATAATCTAAATAACGTCGCTCACTTCACTCATATACCTAATATTTTAAGGTATGATAATAATTTGTATTTAATGCATAAAAACATCCTGCAGGAGTAAAAGGATGTTAGCATATTTAATATACCTACAGCAAACTTATAAAAATATTATCTGTGTTTTCATTACATCATCCCCAATCTCTTAAAATTTGGGTCATATCCAGTTTTAATTAAATAACGTTATCTCAAAACACACACGGGCAAGACAAAACAGAATAAAACTAATTAATTCAAAGGGCTAATAGCCGTGTAAACTTTAATACTCCCACGTAAATCTCGAATTAAGCATATGACCAAAATACATACATACATACATAAAGTCACGCCTTTTTCCCGTGGGGGTAGGCAGAGACCACTTCCTTTCACTTGCTACGGTTCTTACACACATCTTTTGCTTTCTCTACTTTCATCAGTGCTTTCATACATGCTCGTCGGTTGTTGGTACTTTTGACCTGGCCTTTCTTCAAAACAATGTTGATCTGATCGAGATATGTACGCCTAGGTCGACCTCTACCGACTTCCGTCCGTTCACACTCGCCTTATAAATTTGTTTCGTCAATCTTCTTTCATCCATCCTTTCTACGTGTCCAAATCATCTAAGCATTCCTTTATCTATATTTGTAACCACATCTTCTTTTACACCACATCGTTCTCTTATCTAACTATTTTTTACTTTATCCAACCGAGTTACTTCGGCTATACTTCTCAGACTACTCATCTCCACAGCATTAATCCTATTTTCATGCTTTTTCTGCCAAACCCAACATTCACTACCACACATAAGAGTAACCATTACTTTTGTTGTGCTTACATTTATTTTCATCCCTTTGATTTTCAGGGCATCATGCATAACATTAACCATCGCCTGCAACTCCTTTTCAGATGACGCTAATATGACTTGATCATCGGCGTAAAGAAGGCATTTGACGATCAAATCATTCATTTTTAATCCATACGCACTCTCTTTCAAATATTTTAAACAATCGTCCATGTATAAGTTAAACAGCCATGGCGAAGCCACACATCCCTGTCTCACACCTTTTTCGATGTTAAACCAGTCCGTGCAAGCTCCGTTTATCCTGACACAAGCGGAGGAATCCTTATAAAGTGATTCCAGTGCTCGTATTAAACTACCGCTCACCCCATACTTAAGTAATGTCGACCATAATTCACTACTCACCACTCTGTCATCGGCCTTTTCCAAATCTATAAAAGCGCAATAGACCTTCTGACTTCTAGACCAAAATATACGCTTAACTTTTGTTTAACGCGAAAACACGAGATTGATTCAAATAATGCTTAAAAATTCATGTATATACCCAAATTTAATTTTAATTTAAATTAAAAATTACTTTAAAATATATTATTTTATCAAAATAAAGAAATGTTATAATAATTATAAACGTTTATAAATGTTTTTTTTCTATAATTAAATTAAAAAAGTAACCGTACTATACTTAAAACAAACAACTATTTTGAACCTTAATTAGGTTTAACACACTAATAAAATTGTTTTTAATTTAAAAATAATAAGTATAGTACCATGATACTTTTAAGGAACAGCCTTATATTTGTATTAAATAAAACAGTTTTATGTGTGTGTAGTCATTTTAGAGCAGATAAAAAAAAATTAAACCTTTAATGTAAAAAATAACATTACACAATAAACAAATTACACACATTCACATAGCACCGTTCTCATTTAAAGTCAAACTAAAACTGTGTACCGGGATAGGTAATGAACTGTAAAAAAAATTGTGCAACACACGACATCTGCACAAAGTAAACTCATTGGTTAGCTTCTGAACGACCCCGTTTCCCTTGCTTCTATAACCCTTTCTAGACTCTTTTAACCCCCGGTGAGTTCCAATTTTCGGTTCTTGTAAATATAACCCAACACTCTATACAGCCGCAAAACCCCTTCAGAGATCCGATTATTTTTTTTTCAATAGAAGAGAATCTTTTCAATGCCGACGGGGTGGTTCGTTTGTATCAAAAATTACACTTTCGGTCATTAATTTGGTGATTCATATTTTGGCAGATCGAAAAAAACACGCGTGTTATTTAGTAGAATAAATTAGCTAAGCAATAAAAATCAGTACTTCAATTATTTAACACTTTTCTTTAAGTAACGGTATTATGGATATTATCTTTTTCTACAACCGCTAAACATTAGCTTTTGATGCTTTCAAATCCCCACACAAAGTTAGCGTTTTGCGAGAAATGTCATTATTCGACAGTTTTTGCGCTCGCGAGCAGGAAAATCGAAAAAACGCTTGCATATCGATGTACCGTATCTTACCTATTTTTAAAAACCAATTCTTTCATTATGGAAAATAGTAACGGTGAACTATTAAACACACATCCTTATATAGCAGAAAGTGCAGAAGCTGTATCTTTGAATCTCTTACCGTAGAAATCAAGGAAGAAAAATGAATTACTAAATGATACATTCATAAATTGGTGCCACTTCAAGAAGATGTAAGTATTCAGAAAACACTAGCTACGACTGCCCAAGAAAAAGCAAATATTTTTGCGCACTTATTTGCTGGAAATTTCACTCTGGATTTATCGGGAAAACAACCCCTGAACATTACACCTTTTGACAGTCAGATGCCCGAGATCACCTTTCGTCAACGTACTATCAAAAAGATTTTGTTGGGTCTCAACACCAATCAACACCAACAAAGCCTGT
Organism: Agelastica alni; assembly: GCA_950111635.1. Lineage (NCBI taxonomy): Eukaryota > Metazoa > Arthropoda > Insecta > Coleoptera > Chrysomelidae > Agelastica > Agelastica alni. Next base: position 21,546,220 of record OX467709.1, on the reverse strand, counting down.
GGTACTGACGGAATCCCACCGATTGTTCTCAAGAAATGTGCCCCATAATTAACACCTATTATTTGCAAGTTGTTCAACCACTCTTACAATTTGGGGGTTTTTCCGTCCAACTGGAAAACTGCAAGAGTACAACCAGTCCCTAAAAAAGGCAAAAAGATCCTACCTAGCAACTACAGACCTATCGCACTGCTATCTTTTATTTCTTAAGTCATGGAAAAAGCCATCAACATCGAGCTCATGAAATATCTGGAACACTCAGAAATTGTCAACGAATTCTCAAATATGTATTATATTTTTGTCGAAAAGAGTATGCCGACAAGGACCAATGCCTCTTTCTTATCGGGTTTTGTGTCACAAATATTTAGCAGTCAGGATAAACGGAGCTTACACCTACTGGTTTAACGTAGAAAAATGTGTTAAACAGGGATGTGTGGCTTCGTCATGGCTGTATAACTTATTCATAAATGGTTTCCCAAAATATTTAAAAGAACGTGCGTAAGGACTGAGAATAAATGATTTTATCGTCAAATACCTCCTTTAGGCCGATGAACAAATCATATCAGCATCATTTAAGGAGGATTTGCAGGCGATGGTTAATATTATACATGATGCCCCAAATATAAGAGGAATGAAATTAAATGTAAGCAAGACGACAGTAATGGTTTTTAAAAGAGAAGAAAGCATGACAAACTGCGACGTGCTGATTAAAGGAGAAAGAATGGAACAAGTGAAATAGTTTTTACACTTGGGTTTTAAGTTTACGATAGATGGACGGTATGACTGTGATATTCAGTGAAGGGTGTTGGCAAAAGAAGAAATGAATGGGGCCCTGTATAACTTAATGAGCAGCCAGAAAGTGTCAAAAAAGAAACGACTGTCTGCACAGAGGAATGCTTGTCCCTACACTAATGTATGGTAGTGAATCTAGGGTTTGGCAGAAGAAGCTTGAAAGTAAGATCAATGCAGATCCTGCAATGGATTAGAAACGACTTTTAACGAAACATATTTAACAGGTGAGTGTAAATGGCCAAGTCGGTAGAGGTCGATCTTAATAAGGTTGAAATTGTTTTGAAAAAAGAGTACCAGCGACCGACGAGCATGTATCAAAGCACCGATGAAAGTAGAAGAAGCAAAAGACGTGGGTAAGAACCGTAGCAAGTGTAAAGAAGTGGTCTCTGCCCACCCCTGCATGTATGTAAGTAAAAATTTAATCAGAGTTTTTGTTCCCTATAAAAAGTGTGACGCAGTTAATTTTATGGTGTTTTATTACTTATGCCTTAAAGAATGTCCCCTATCCAAGACAGACTGTAAAAAATTGGTTACGTTTCTGTGTCGAATAAAGAACCACCATGCTATAACGAACTACCTAATTATTTTTACGAAACTGTTAAATATAAAATCCCGCTCGTCACAATTTTCAGGACACGGCCTGCATTCGAGTATAATTCGATTACGTGGATAAGGATCCGTCACAAAAAGTATTCGAAGAATTATCAATGTCCTTTGAGAGAATATGATCAATAAGAATCCATCCGAAGGAGCAGAAAAATATATAATATCGGGCACGAGATTAGGCGTAGCCAATCTGTCGCGAACTTTGTCAGTCAATATGTACGAGTTCGGATTTTCCGCTAATGCGATGCGAAAAAAGTTGGGAAAATCTTTTTTTTTTAAGGGAAAATTTAACGTTTAATATTAAAAAATGTATAGACAACAATAAGCTTTGCGACATTTATTTTTACGATTTTAGATTTATAAATTTGGAATTTATTAAAATTATTTTCGTTCCATTTCTGTAAAATCACGTCGAGAAAAACGAGGGTAGTCTAATATAATTGGGCGTAATCGCAACAATTACTAATTTTAATATTTGTAATTTTGTGCCTTTTATGAATCAAGAATTATCGAATTTTCGGTGGACAGAAATAGGAGTCTCCTTAGAAATGGCGGGCTAGAATTGGATGCCTTTTTTCACTTGAACCTTGTTGGATGCGCTTACAATTTAAATCTGAATATTTTAAAATATTTTTATTGCAGCTAATGAAAAATAGCGTGTATCTAACTGCCAAATTTGACACTGAATACATCGGTCTATTCGTCCATGCCGTAGAATAATCGTTAATAGTCCACGCAAATTAATTCATACTTGCGAAATTAAGATTGCAATTAAACATTTATTTTTAACATTCCAGTTATTAAAGAAATGTTAAACGGCAACAACTTAAAAAAAAATGAACCAGCATTTGACATAACACATTCGAAATTACTTAAAAAATATTTAAAATGTTTCTACAAACATTTCTTGTATCGCATAAAGTCATTAGTAGCTGAATAAACAGTAATATGAAAAAATCAAGAAACAGGTCGATTTTTAATTTAAATGAATTATTTTTTAAAAGAATAATCTATCATGCAGGGTGAATAACCTTTTAGTGATAAAGTCAGCACCAGTTTTTTTTTATATGAAATTCAAGCCACCAATTTTAGCCAACTATTTTCGGCTGGGGATCAAGAAAAATAGTACACGACTCACGGCCAGAGTGTTAAATGCCGTATTACTTCGGCCAGGAAATCCAAATTTCTGGCCTTAGGTCGTAATATACTATTGTATAATTTTTGAAATGCTGAAGGCTGGACAAAGCGTGGTAACTAGTCTGCTGTACCACCTTTTTAACCTTTGTTGGAGGAGTGGTAGCGTACCAGGTAACTAGTCTGCTGTACCACCTTTTTAACCTTTGTTGGAGGAATGGTAGCGTACCAGACGACTGGTGCAAGGCCGTTATCGTGCCGCTTTACAAGGGAAAAGGTTCGCTGCAGGACTGTAAGAACTACCGAGGTATTAGTTTACTCATTATAGTCGGCAAAGTGTATGCAAGGATATTGATTAAAAGAGTAAAAATGAAACTGAGAAGATGATATGGGATGTGCAAGCAGAATTTAGAAGAGAAAGAAGATATATGGATCAGGTCTTTTCATTACGAGGTCTTCTTCTTCTACTTGTTAGAGATCTAGATGATCTGTTGATTCCGGACTTGCCTCTGTAATATTTCCAGAGATGTGGACTGCCAGTTGTCTCTCTTTTTGGTGGTCTTCCGGGTGGACGGGTCCCTGCTGGTTTTTCATCTAGTACAATGCGTTGTAGTCTATCGTCGGTCATTCTCTTCACGTGGTTATACCATTCTCTTCTCCTCTGCTTTCCCCATCTCACCACATCCTGTACGTCGCATTGTGCTCTAATGTTAGTGTTTCTTACGTGATCTCTTCTTGTTTTACCGGCTATTGTTCTCAGTACTAACATTTCGGCGACTCGTAGCATCCTTTTGGTCTTGTTGGTATCCTCTCTCGCTTCTATACCATATGTCATTAGGAGGTATAGTCGAAAAATTCTTGGCTAGAAGTCAGAAGGTCTATTGCGTTTTTATAGACTTTTCGTTCCAGTATTGAGCCACGTACAATGCTTGAGGTCTCGCTAGCCATAGATCCAAGGAACAGGTTGCAGGGCAGTCAGTGCATGGCAGTATAGGCTTCATACAGTCTGTTACCAGTCTGCACGTTTCGTTGAGGCTTATATCCACTTTCTTTGCATACGCCGATCTTGACCATATAGGACATGCGTATTCTGCGATAAAAAAGCAGAGTGCTTGGGCAGTAGTCCTAAAAACGGTGGGCTTTGCACCCCATTTGCTTTCTTAAAATGTTATTTCTTGCAGATGCTTTTTGGAAGGTTTTGTCGCAATGGTGTTTATATATCAGCGATCTATCTAGAGTAACCCCTAGGTATGTCGGTATGTTCAAGGTTGGTGTAGTTCCAAACGACGTGTAGCTTTCTGTGAACCAGACGTGTATGGAGGTGAAATGCGCTAACCTGAGTTTTTAATGGGTTTGGTTTAAGTGCGTTTTCTTCGTAGTATTCAGACATTGTTTTTAAAGTGTTTTCCAGTTTTTCCTCTACCTGCGAAAATGTTTTTCTTGCGCTGCAATTGCTAGGTCGTCTGCATAGTAATGTAATGTTTTCTTGTATTACAATAAAATTAGTCTAATAAATAATCCACATCTAACTCGACCTTGTCCTTAAAAAATCTTCCAAAAAAGGCACGTAATTTCTCTAAGAAAAACTTTCCGGCCCACGTTACGCGTAAAAAGATAAAAAAATTTGATATTTGTCAATAAAAAAACGAACAACTAATAAGTAAAAGGATAAGACAAAAAATAGTGAAAAAGAGTGATCAAAAATTTAAAAACTGTTAATCTTAAAAAATATTTTTTAGCACAATAAACAAAAAAATACCTTTCTGCTGTGTAATAATTATTAAAATAATAAGTATTTTTATTACCGGTGTTAATATTAAGAAAAAACAAAAGTGCTTATTTTTTTTTCGATTTTCATCCCGCTGAAAAGGAATTACACTTTAATTGGTTTTTATTTTCACGGTCGATCGAAATTCAAATCCCATAAATTCATATTAAATTCAAATGGAAATTTATAGGGATCTGAAAAGCCTGAAACCTTTCAGCTTTCCTATGACGTCGATAGTAAATAAAAATGCCCCGATCGGCATCGTTCTTTGTGACCGTTGGTCCATTGCATCTAATATACAACCTGACTCTCGGTATGAAAACTCCACAGCCATAAATTTAAAATCGAACTAGCTACAGAGCTATAAGCCGGAGCTTTCCATCTTTTTCGTCTGCACATCATCAGTTTAAAGCTTATTTTTATTCCCCTCATGCAAATATACGAATCTACATAAGACTATTTGGAATATCTTTTTAATATTGCTTTCTGACCGGCTCAAATTATTAATAGAAATGCTCGCGTAAATATAAACATTTACGGTAATAGAGCATCTTTAATTACATAAATATACAGACTCTTCCTTATGAAAAAATTATACATACATACATATAGTCACGTCTTTTTCCCGTAGGGGTAGGCAGGGACCACTTCCGTCCACTTGATACGGTTCTTACACACATCTTTCGCTTCCTCTACTTTCATCAGTGCTCTTATACATGCTCGTCGGTTGTTGGTACTCTTGATCTGGCCTTTCTTCAAAAAAATTATGACAGGATCAGAATTATGCTACGTCGTAAAAAAATTTGTGCTATACTCAAAACACTGTTAAAATATTTACGGACGATAGTTTTCGTTAAAACGCATACATATTTTAGATTTAAAAACTTACAACTCCGTAACAAAAACAATAAGAGAAGGGAAAATTTAAATAACAAAAAAAAAATTGGCAGTAATTGGGACAGAAGTGAAAACTTAAAACTACAAAATGACATAGTTTTTTTAAATTTTCAAATTAATGGTAAGTAGTGTGCATCAAGCACACCCTTAATTTTGTTGAATAATAGGTTAAATTGGGCCAGACATGACAAGCAACCTGCCTTTAGGCAGCATCCTGATTGGGTCAGTGTCTGGCACAATCAACCTTTAGCATATTTCACGAATATACGGTGGTAACCGATTATCGTTAGAAACTCGATAACCAGTATTCAACTGTACATTTAAGAAGTATGAAAGTAAATTCCTCTAATATTTTTAAACAAATTTGGTAGGTAACGAATTTTATTTTAGAAGGGACTTCTTGTTTGGAAAATAAGGGTCTATATTATTATTTGTTAGCTCGGTTAATTTTGCAACCAAATCTGTTCTAAATGACTTTATTTATTGTACCTAATGATAGAGGTAGGTAAGTAATCCAAAAAAAATTTACTAATTACACAAGCTATTTGTTTTAAACTTCGACATTTAAAGGGGGTATTTGGCCATAATTCTCCACGCTGGCCAAACGGGTTGGCGAATATTTTGTATCAGCCGCTCCTAATATGGAGAACAGACGCTGTTTGCAACCGCCCACTCTGGGTCAAAAGCTGCTACTAGTTTTGGTCCACCTCGGGTATTTGATTTCCCCAGCACCACCTATATCTGGGAGGCATTCCCCTATCCGCCACCTCCAAAATTATTCACCTTGGCACTAGAAGATACTTTCAAGCTACTCAACTGGCAGGACAAGGGTATCTCAATAAATGGGAAGGGATTAAACCATCTAAGGTATGCGGATGACATTGTTTTGATATCGGAAAACAAATAAAAGCTAGGAAAAATGTTGATGGAACTAGAGGAGGATGCGACCACAATCGGACTCTAGATATACCTTTCAAAGACAAAGGTCATATTTAAAGAAGACCCTCAAATCAAAATTTTAGACCAAAAAATAGAGAATGTATCAAAATATATATACCTAGGTCATGTACTGCTATCACTGGGAAGAGAAAATCAAACTTAAGAGAAAGAAAGAACAAGAAGACTAGCTTGGGCAGTCATTGGAAAACTGAAGAACACCCAATTTATCTAAGAAGTTGACTATATAACCAATGTGTCCTACCAGTATTGACGTACGGCGCCCAAACATGGACCATCACGAAAAATTCTAGAAACACTCAGAATAACACAGCGTGCGATAGAAAGACAAATGCCTGGGCTGTCACTACTCGATAGAAGGCGAAATGAACACATCAGACGTGTAACCCAAGTTAAAGATGTTGGTGAGAAAAAAGCTGAGCTTAAATGGAGTTTTGCAGGTCATGTGGCCAGAATACAGGAGGGACGATGGACAAAAAACTTGCTACTTAGCATTGTACCATAGCATCCGCGTGCAAAGCTTGTTTTGCCACTTTAAGTTTTATAATGGTCACCTTGTATTAATTACAAAATAAGACCATTGAATTTACGACAACAAAAATATTAAATAAATGTCAACAATTCGAACCAAATATTTATATAATATCGCAATGGTTTAAAAACGTACCTCAATCCAAATTTATTACGTGAAAAAAGACCCTTTTTATATTTTATGTAAACACACTCCGCCCGTCGAGTTTGCCGAAATACTGTTTTTTCAACAAACGGTAAATATCACAATAGACTATAAAATGTGTAGTTTGGGGTAAAAATCTGTAATAAACGGTCTCAATTACACGGGTAGAAATTGCATTGTAATCTCTAGTTTTACTGAACAGGTGCGGGAATTGTTATACGATCAGATTATTGAACATATATGATATAAATGTCAGTCTGAAGGGAGTATAAGTGATTTTTTTTGTACAATAAGTGTTATTATCGAATGGAATTTATTTTAATTGTATCAAAATAAATGGGATAAATATTTTATTGGACGCAATTTATTTGTAATGACAGAAATTTTTTGGAAAAAATAATTTAATTAACTACTTAGATAAATATTTGCATTGATTATTAAAAAAGTAGAATCAAAAACGTGATAGATACATTTAAATCATTATATACGGCTTTAACAGTAGTTAGTAAAAATAGCTTACCGTTTTGAAATACATGTCTATGGAAAAATGCATCTTAAATCGTGTTATGGAAAAACTAGAAAACAATAGAAAAAGAACCGATGAAATAAAATTTGTAACCCAGTTTGTTAAAAAGAGAATAATACATAGTAAATATAGTGGACTCCATTTACTAATGAGGTATGAAAAAAAACTAATTTAATAAGCGCCGATGGAAAACTGAAATGGTACACAAAAAATCTTAGATCAACTTCGGTTTAGCCGCAATTCCAGATTACAGATATAAGAGATATATCAGCCTTCCACCGGTAAATACAAATTGTGCCTATAAAATAGCTCTCTTTATTAAGTGTAATTTATTTTCATTAAGAATCCATTGAAGTTATATTAATAATATACTTGCTTAATGGGGTGAAAATGGGGTAAAATCATTATTGGTGACATAAGCTTGAAACGTTTTACCGACACGTTTTTTGTCGTTGACGTCTTGTCATTTCTTTGCAGTAACGTTCCCTGATTTGTAGAGTAGGTACATAACTATAGAGATTCTTGGTTCGCGAAAGTATAGAGATAAAATGTCATTCGAAAATCTACCACATACTAGGCGAATAAAATAAACGAGAACTGAACAATCGGTGTCTGTGTGGCTCGTTTTATAAGAGATATGTGGTGAAGATAATTGATGTTTCCCATTTGGACATCTTTTGGGTTTGCTATCGAGTGCTAATAACAAATTTAGTTAATAGGTAATTAGCCTTATGTCAGGTAAAAATAATTTGTTTGCACTTATTACATACATACATAAAATCACGCCTTTTTCTCGTAGGGTTGGGCAGAGACCAATTCCTTCCACTTGCTACGGTTCTTACACACATCTTTTGCTTCCTCTACTTTCATCAGGGCTCTCATGCATGCTCGTCAGTTCGAGATATGTTTGCCGAGGTTGACCTCTACCGACTTAGCCATTCATACTCGCCTTATAAATGTGTTTCGTCAATCTTCCTTAATCCATCCTTTCTACGTGTCCAAACCATCTAACCATCCCTTTATCTATCTTTGTAACCACATCTTCTTTTATACCACAGCGTTCTCTTATCTCACTATTTTTTACTTTATCCAACCGAGTAACTCCGGCTATAGTTCTCAAACTACTCATCTTCGCAGCATTAATTCTATTTTCATTCTTCTTTTGTCAAACCCAACATTCACTACCATACCTAAGTTTAGTAGCCTGTTCATTAAGCTATACAGTGCCCCATTCATCTGTTTTCCTGCCAACACCCTTCGCTTAATGTCACTGTCATACTTTCCATCTCTCGTAAACTTTGAACCCAAGTACACAAATTCATTTACTTGTTCCACTCTTTCTTTCTCAATCGAAACTTCAGTTTGTTATGCTTTCTTCTCTTTCAAAAACTTTCGTTTTGCTTGCTCGTTTTTTATCCCTTTGATTTTTATCATGCATAACATTAACCATCGCCTGCAACTCCTCTTCAAATGACGCTAATATGACTTGATCATCGGCGTAAAGAAGGCTGTAATGTATTAGGTAGCCATGTTGTACTTCTTTCATTAACCCTTTTTCCATGTTTTCCTGGATCAGGGCACTACACGGCATTTGACAATCAAATCATTCACTTTCAATCCATACGCACTATCTTTTAAATCTTTTAAACAATCGTCTATGTATAAGTTAAACAGTCATGGCGAAGCCACACATCCCTGTCTCACACCTTTTTCGATGTTAAACCAGTCCGTGCAAGCTCCGTTTATCCTGACACAAGCAGTGGAATCCTCGTAAAGTGAGTTCAGTGCTCGTATTAAACTACCTCTCACCCCATACATAGACAATTCACTCCTCACCACTCTGTCATCGGCCTTTTCCAAGTCTATAAAAGCGCAATAGACCTTCTGACTTCTGGCCAAAATTTTTTTAACTATACCTCGTAATGAAAAGACCTAATTCATACATTTTCTTCCTCTTCTAAATCCTGCTTGCACATCCCATATCATCTTTTCAGTATCATTCGTTACTCTTTTAATCAATATCTTTGCATACAGTTTGCCGACTATGCTGAGTAAACTAATACATCGGTAGTTTTTACAATCCTGCTGCACTTATTAAGATAGAATAATTTTAAATATAGATAATCCAATAAGTACATCTTTTAGTATGTTTTTTTTAGTTATGTAAATAATAAATAAAAGATGCTACCAAATTAGGAATGTAAATTTTAACAGGGTCGTTTGACCTATTTTCTTTTACTAAGTTATTGTAACGTTATTGACATTTCCATTCATTTTATAAAATTTGAGATGATATCTGAAAAGTCGCCGGCTGTCTCCCCTAAAAGCTTAAATCGACACAAACTTGTTATTCCACTTGATAAAGTATGAAATATTGAAAGTTGAACTATATGGTACCTGCAACGCCAATTGCCGGAAGATATTTGTTTGCGATATTTATTCAAAAGTAAAAAAATATTTGACGCGGTGTTTAAAAAAAGTAACTTGCATTTATTGAACTTTATCAATTTACTTTATTTACAATAAGTATAGTTAATTTTTCCTAAAGAGTATTTGATTTTATAACAAACGAAGAGAAATATGTTCATAAAGTTACCATTTTTGTTTTACGACCTCAAAAATTAAGTACAGTTACTTGCTTTTTTCACTGAAGGCGCTGCGAGATATGTGGGTAATGTCAAAGGCAACGTTTGTTTTATTTCTATCCACTAGTTAGGTAATTACCTTGTGTTTAGTTATGTTTCAGTTGTGTTGTTTGATTATTTTTCAGAAAAAGTGGATTACTGAAAAAGTCGTAATGTAAATATTATTATGTGGGTCAATGCTTCATTTTTTACAGTGAGATTATAATATTTCTAATAATTCAATAGTGTATCATGGACGATATCAATATTTATTTGAATTTGACGACTGTATGGTTATTTGGAGGCCACACATATATTTAAAATAGTCGGTGTTTGGATACTTATTAATTTGTTGAGTACGTTTTGTTCATTATTGCAGAGGAACAATAGTCACAGGAAAACCTCGTGCAATCAAATAGCACATTAAATTGTTTTCAAAAATTAACTTATAGTGAACTGCGTGAAAATATATTCTCTTTGGACAACAATAAGAATCAATCTGAAATTTTAAATGCAAGATTCTTAAAAGAAACCTTCGAAAGAGTGAACAAAAATGAGATACAAGTGTTTTGTGAACAAGGTGTCCTGTCCGATCCCGTGCTTAGCATGAGACAGGACAGGATACCGGCTATCCGTGTCTGGAAGAGACCATTTAAGGTATGCTTCCCGAAATGAGAGGAATGGAACGGAACCCAAAGATCGGTGCTACTCAATGGGAACATCTGGTTTACAGATGGCTCCGAGACGAGCGCTGGAGTTGGTCTGGAATCTATAGTCATCAGAATGCGATCGAGGAATCGATTTCTCTGGACGAACATGATGCAGTTTTTCTAACTAGAACTGTAGTAATCACGCAATGTGCACGGACAGCGCTCTCCCTAGCGGGGACCGGCAGGTGCATCAAAATATGCTCGGATAGCCAAGCTGCAATAAAGCGCTAGTGGCTACGATTATTAACTCACGATTGACTCTGGATTGTAAACAGATCATAAAGACATTGGAGAAAAGCAACAAGGTCATTTTTTTCTGGGTTCCTGGTCACTCTGAAATCAAATGAGAGGACGATAATTTAGCAAAAGTGGGATCGGGGTCTAAGTTCGTGGGCCCAGAGTCAGCCATAGGGATTCCCTTCTGTCTGGGCAGGGGGGCGATTTGAGGCTGGCTCAGGGATCAGAACTTAATGCACTTAAACACGGAAAACAGAGACAAGTGCAGACAGGCAAGGGGAGTCTCCCTGAGAGGGACTAGCCAGAAGCATTACGTCGCTGAGTAGGAAGGATGCTATACTAGTAGTACACATACTGACCGGTCATAGTACCCTTAGATATCTCATGCACAATCTCTGTGGATTGTGTGGAGAGGAGGGCTAAGGCTGACTGTGCTGGGCTCAGCTTTATTTAAGCCCGAGCAACTAAGGCAACTATCGATTGGCGATCTGCTCCTATTTCGGAGGAAGATAGGTATAGCAGATCGCTGATTGCCATCACGGAGAGACACATTGTCTGAGTGCTGTTGGCAGGTTTCAGAAGGAATCGCTCCACAGCTCATTATTATTAATAACCTTCGGAAGTCTCGGACAGGTTATATTATATTTAACACTTCTCTGGAATATGGAATATGTCCAGATAGTTTCAAAATTAACACCATTATACCAAACCCAAAATTTTTAAATAAGTAAATAGATGCAACTAAATTTTGGTTCCATAAAAAATAACCTTCCAGCTATTAAGAAAATGATAGAATTGGCAGCTCATACGCAGCTGATAAACTATTTCTTCTTCTTCTTCTTCTTCTACTTGTTAGAGATCCAGATGATCTGTTGATTTCGGACTTGCCTCTGTAATATTTCCTGAGATGTGGACTGCCAGCTGTTTCTCCATCTTTTTGGTGGTCTTTCAACTATTAAAAAAGTGATAGAATTGGCAGCTCATACACAGCTGATCAACTATTTCTTCTTCTTCTTCTTCCACTTGTTAGAGATCTAGATGATCTGTTGATTCCGGGCTTGCCTCTGTAACATTTCCTGAGATGTGGACTGCCAGCTGCCTCTCCATCTTTTTGGTGGTCTTCCGGGTGGACGAATCCCTGCTGGTTTTCCCTCTAGTACAATGCGTGGTAGTCTATCGTCGGTCATTCCGTTATGGTTATACCATTCTCTTCAAACTATTTGAATAGTAATAATATTGCCACGTGATTTAGTTCTCTAAAGAGTACTCTGCCAGTGGTCTCTCTACTGGCAAATTATGCCCGAGCTCAGCCGTAGAGGGTAGAAGAAAAAAATATAAAAGTGAGCCGCGCCACCGACTTAGACGGTACAAGTCGGAAACCCCTAGGTCTTGTAGGCACCAGCAAAGCCACAAGATAAACAACAAACAATTATGGTGAACTAGATAAATAAAATTATAGCAAAAATATATTGAAAACTTTACTCACACAATAAATTAAAATACACAGCTCATTAACAAAATTATAACACATATAATCAAAATTAACAGCCAACAATAAATCGAAACTTCAAAATTTACAACTTTATGAAACAACAATAAATCAAAAATCCAAAGTTTACGATTTCATTAAAATAATTAAAACAAAGGTAAGAATGACAAACCTTATCAGGTTACAAAAAAAAAACTATACAAGTCAACTTTTTACCAATACTTCATCAACGTTCACGAACGGCTGATAATTTAATCACATTTTTTTCTTTTTCATTTACATAAAGATTTACACTGTTAAAACAATCGATCTTATTTTAAAAATAATTCTTTTTACGATGGCTGTCCTTCAAAATAGCAATATTGTAGGATATTTACAAATAAGTATGAATAAACGTTTTTACTTGGACACAAAGAACTATTGAGAATATTATTTTAATCAAAGTTCAGACTCGGCATATTATCCAATGCAATAAATAGTTTTCAACAGTGTACCATATTAATAAATTAAAACAAAACTTAATCGCGGTGTCAAAAACAAATCACGTCGTTTAAATATTCTAAAATAAATCACTTGTAACCTGTGGGTATACGATTTCACAAATCCTGTGGCCTACTCCTGTGGCCGGATTGAATTATGGAACAGCACCTGCTACTTAACAATGGCTTCACTCCATCAAATCCCGCACGCGGTTATTTTAACTCGACCCCAATAACCAAAATATCCACCACAAAGGCACGACAGAATGGTCAAGTTAAAAATTAAATGGTTTTTCTTCAAAATCCAATTAAGATGGCCCAAATACAGCCAGATATGAAAGAAAAAACCGTAGAAGTTCTGCTCACGTGTTAATATCAAATCGTTCCAAAAACTCTCACCCGACCTCCACAACTGACACCAAGCGACTGATGTCCACTCCTCACTCCCAGGCCGGATATCAGAAAAATGACACGGAACCCACGTCAGCCAACCTTTGCAAATCTATGTTCCTAACTCATAATCGCGTTAGTGCGTGTTGATAGCCAGCCCATCCATACAGAGAAGCAAACCAAACAATAATATAGCTGACAACACACGACAATCGAGGCCAAAAATTAAGGCGAAATCTAATACAAAGACTCCCACTACAATTAACAAAATGTCACAGCCATTAATAATTAAATCCTGTCCCTACTAGATATGCAACACTATTTACGACGAACAAAATACGGTATGCAAAACTATTTACGAACACCAGACTATCAGAGACACAATTAATAATGAAACGGTAGATGGGAAAAAATAGGCACGTGACAATATCCTTAGTTAGCACCAATCAGGATTCAGGAAGAGTTATTCATGTGAAACAGCTCTCCGATATACTTTATCAAATTGGATAAGGCAACTAGATGAAAACAAATATGTTATTGAAGTTTTTCTAGATCTGAAATGTTCATTTGAAACAATTGATAGAGACTATTCACGCCACTCTCTTTATTTCTACGAATAAATCGGCGCCACGCTTATGTTTTGATTTCGATAAAAGTAATGTTAATTTTTTGTCCAGTTATCATTTTTGATAAAAGACCAGTTTTCAATATAAAAATTTTTTAGTCATTCGAAGAAAAACACAGTACGAAATAGTTCAAATTACAAACTAGCTTTATAAGTTATCCATCAGATGTCGTGCAGACTTTTAAAATAGCTAATAAATAGTATTTAAATTATTAGCCACCATCACGCCATGCTCTCTTTACGGTATTTAGTATTACACTAATAAGTATATATATACTCCCCTCGAGTTTCTTTTAAATCGAAATTTTGTTGTAGTTTTCTTTGTGATAAAATATTAAAGTTCACGTTACTTTCTGTTGATTTTTACGAAAAAAAACATATTTTGAATTAAAACACTAAAAGAAAATATTTTTTGGAATTGCCAGCCATCATGCTATCAGCCCATTTTTTAAAATTGCAATAGCGTTGATTATATTTTCTCCTTTTTTGAATTGCGAGTATTATTAGTTTAATATTATCCTTAGGACTCAGGTAAGCAAATGATCATCATTTACAAAAGGCACGTGACAAAAAAGGAAGCGATCAACCCTTCCCAACTTTTTTACCCACTAACCTGGTGACGAAAAATCAGCATATGCATCGGATCACCCTTCTGCTTGATCAATAAGTAACCTCAATTCTACAAATATTCAAATAACAGCTACAGTCATCAAGATAAGTTTTCGAAAGTGCTTCAATGAAAAGCTGTTATACATTTATCAGATCGAATGAGTTATCGAAATCAGGACACTTAATCCTTTTTTTCTGTATGGGCTTTTTAGTATCTAACTATCTACCAAGGACGTGCAATGAATTTTTAGACCATTTTTTTTTTAATTTTGTTCGATTTTAATTATTTAAGTTATTTTATTTGCATGAAAAGTTTTTTTTATTTATGTTGTTCAGGAACAAGAAACGTGGCAATGGGATAACAAATCGATCATTTCAGATATTTTTTCACATAGTATTACAGCTCTTTTACAAATTTTAAAATCTCTTTTTATTTTATAATCGTGAACATATACCTCTTTAGAAACTAAGAATTATTCTAAAATATGTTGCGCCATTGAGTTCCAGTTTAGCCACCTTATTTACATTTAGTTCTAAGCGTGGAAGCCAAACTGCGATGGAAGAAGTATACCAAAAAGAAAAAGACTAAGATTAATTTAAAATACAGAAAGTATTATAGGCTACTATTATAGGTAGACTCTCAACTGTCAATACATACCAATATACATCTCTACAACCAAATCTTTAAATCTCTATGGCTCTATGGTATCCAGTTTTACGGATGTACTAAAGCAAGCAATATAAATTTAAATCAATCTTTCGTTCTACGTACGAGGTAACTTGGTAAATGTACCGTAGTACGTACGCGACTCAAATATTCATAGGGAACTTGGGATCCCTTACGTCAAAGAAGAAATTCGAAGATTCGCTGGCAAACCTGATGCCAAATTACGCCATCATGTTAATACGAACATTATCCTACTGCTTGTCAATCAGAACTTGAATCGATGACTAAAGAGAACGATGCTCTTTGAATTAGTGTAGTGCATTTAGAAAAAATGCATTCGCGTTCCATGTTTATGTGTAGAAACCTAATTAGATGTAAGCTTAGTATTTTTCTAAATAAAGAAAAGTTCTCCTTCTTCTTCACTTGCCGTCTCCTCTTAGAAGGTTGGCTATCATCATGGCGATTCTTGCTTTGGATGCGGCTGCTCGGAACAATTCTATTGAAGTACAGTGATACCACTCTCTCAAGTTCTTCAGCCATGAAGTGCGTCTTCTTCCCACACTTCGTTTACCCTGTATTTTTCCTTATATTATTAGCTGTAGTATATGGTACCTTTCACCGCGCATATCGTGACCCAGATAAGCAAGTTTTCCTGCTTTTACCGTGTTCACTATTTCTGCCTCTTTACCTACTCGCCTCAATATATCTCCGATTGTTACCCGTTCTGTCCAAGAAACCCTGACTATCCGTCTGTAGACCCACATTTCGAAAGCTTGGAGTCATCTTTGTTTGTTGTACATAGAGAACATAACATTTGGCTAGTCTGATCTTAAGTTTGACACTCAGGTCTCTAGTGCAGAATATTTTCCGCATGTTTGTAAACGCAGCTCTAACCTGACCTATTCTGCATCTTATTTCTCGCGAATGTCCTCCACTCTCGTTCAACATAGTACCCTATATATCGATAGCATCGATAGCATATCTAATATATAAAATTCTCGTGTCACAATGTTAGTTACCATACTCCTCCGAAACGGCTTGACCGAATTTGATGAAATTTTTTGTGCTTATCCGGTATCTATGAGAATCGGCCAACATCTATTTTTCATCCCCCTAAATGTTAGGGGTAGTCCACCCCTACATTTTTTTTTTATTTTTTAGACAAAATTTTTAATTTCTATTTTTTTATGATACAACATACAAAAATACATACAATCCTCAATTTTCACCCTTATACGATCAACCCTTATTTTTTAATAGCCATTTTAGTAATTTAATCATTTTTCCTCTCCGGTCGAAAACTGATCAATCGTCATTTAATTAGTTATCCCCGCCAGATGTCTACAGGTGTCACTTCTGACCCAGTAAACAGCACGGAGTAGGGATGAGAACGAAGCCGGTCTCCTTTCTTTCTCACTCCCTACACAGTTGTCGGCCATCATTATTGTTTATGCATCAAGTGTAGTAGTAACGTTGACAATTATTATTTTGCTATCTCAGTGTAACTCTCATATTAACTTTTAATCATTCCTATTTTATCAATAATAATTAAATTATCAATTTTGAGTGTATTTTGCTCGATTAGTTAAAAAAAAGATTGATAGATTTGAGAACACCATGTTTTTCACACGTACAATTATACGTGGCATTCTCTCGAGTGGGTAAACCATCCAGTTTGTTTGTGTTAGCTAAAGATGGACTAACAAAAAATATTGTTCACGCTATAGCATTAAGAGATTGATATTGTTTAATAGTGTTACTGCCGTAATTGTTTAATTAATGATATATAATTTTTAGGAATAAATTATAATAACTTAAAAATAATGTTTGCCTTTTGTTATTTTTATATTCCCTCATCGTTCACAGCGCTCCATGCTTATTTCACGCATATACCACATTCTTACATACATACAATATACACATTCTAACATACATACATACTTACAATAAGTAAGCTATTTTTTGTCTACACTAGAAATTACTAGGAAATTATTTATATGGCAAAATAACGTTTGCCGGGTCAGCTAGTATATATATATATATAGTTATATCAGGACTTATTTTACCTGTTTGTTCCAAATTTTGTTGCCTTGTATGTGTCTGCAAAAAATTCCTTTATATACTCTTTCAACCGTTTTAGTTTGCCTGTATGTCTGCAATAATATTTTCATTTTTGTCTCTTAGTGTAGATACTTGTTTTTGTTGTTGTTTGTCTGATAATTCTTTTTCCACTTCTCTTAAATTTCTCTTTAGTTTCCTTGCGCCACTTAGTAATATAAAACTTACTCTTATGTAAATCATATATGCGGATATTTTGGATAAACTCTAATATTGTATCACAAATACTTTTACTCAAACTTATTACAATTTCATGAGCAGCCAGAGGAGTGCTGGTCTCTACACTTTTGTATGGTATGTTGGGTTTTTTAGAAGCATGAAAATAAGAAAATGCTGCGGAGATAAGTAGTCTGAGAAGTATAACCGAAGTGACTCTAATGGATAAAGTTAAGAATAGTGAGGTAAGGGAAAGCTGTAGTGTGAAAGATGTGGTAACAAAGATAAATAAAGAAAAGTTTAGATTGTTTGGACACGTAGAGAGAACGGATAAAAGAAGATTAACCAAACAGATTTATAAGGCAAGTCGTTACAGATCGACTTCGGCGAACATATCTCGATCAGATCGACATTGTTTTGATGAAAGGCCAGGTTAAGAGTATGAACAACCAATGAGTATGTATGAGAGCACTGATGAAAGTAGAAAAAGCTATAGATATGTGTAAGAACCATAGCAAGTAGTAGGTATAACTCGACAAGCGTAAGGAGTTACTTCAACCCCAGATACACCAAGAGACAATCTCGGCATCGATCCTTTTTCAATATTTTGTCAGGCAGCTTGCGTCTCTCTTTCGGTCGCGCATTTCCAAGTGACTCCTTACGCTTGTCGGGTTATAGTCATCTCTGTCTACCCCTACAAGAAAAAGGCGTAACTATAAGTATGTAAACTTATCATATTTATATTTAATATTTATAATTTAGTAAAAATGTTATAGTACCTACCTAGATGATAAACAATATTATTAAAATCTTTGTTTGCCTTTTAAACCTGTATGTACGTCACTGAAGTTGGTTACCTAAATCAGGACACATAATCCTTTTTTTAAAACGGTCTCTAGGACGTTTTTAACCTTTTCCAGGTAGATTTTTTATTTAGATTTTGTCCCCGCATAATTTTTAGTACATTATAATATTCTGCATATATACATAGCGTACCGAGGGGCATTAGCATGATGTGTTGGTGTTGTGCAGATGTTCGGGACACAGAAATAAAATTAAAAATTGACACCACAAGCTGAGTATCGATTTTAAATTTGGGTCGAAATATTTTTAATAGTTTTACGCGTGGTTTGCGGACACTACATTGTAAATCAAGCGAATAATTTTTACAGCTGTCGTCATAAGTCTTCTTCTTCTTATTCTTTGTAAAGAGCTTTTGGTCTGTTTATTTTGAAGGCTGGTCAGTGTTGTTGATTCTCCTGTGATAGAGATGTCCAACTATATTTCTATCTTTTTGGTGGTCTTCCGATTGGCCTTTTACCATCTGGATTTTCATTTAGCACAAAGGCAATGGCTTTATTCGATTATTTTTACGTAGCCCCACCAGTATCTTTTGAGCTTTCGTCCCCATCTGATTACATCTTTCACCCTGCATATCTGTCTTATTGTTGCGCTCCTCACTCTATCCCGTAGTGTCTTTCCCGCTATTGATCTTAGAGTCTTCATCTCTGCCGTTCTTAACATACATTTTGTTTTGTTTGTGTCTGCTTGGGTCTCGATGCCATAGGTGATTATTTGGACCCTGATGGAACCAAGAAGCCAGTTGGTCGGATTGCCAAACGCCGAAGCAAAAAATGAATTGAACTAATCCTTGAGCAAGAACATATCGCTTGGTGGAATGCAGAACATCAAAACAGCTGATTAAAAAATCTCTCCAGAAGAGGGCAGACGCACTCTGGACGATGAACCAAAGTAGGCTAAGTAGCACGCTTGGCTTGGTCACTGGCCACATCGCACTAAGGGCGCACCTCTTCAAGTTGGCGGCTAAGAAAAACTGTCGACTATGCGGCGAAGAGGAAGAGGGCAGCATACACATTCTATGTTGCTGCCCGATGCTAGCGGGGTGCAGGTACCAAACCTGGGGCTGCATGATAATGGATCCAAGTGGTAGTCACAGAGGATCAAAGATCTAGGTGATGTAGGTGCCTATACCAATGGCCCAATCGCAAAAATGGAATGTAATGTACAGCGTGGTTTTTAATTTGGAATCTTATTTTTGAATCTCGTGATCAATAAGGCCTAGTTAATGTTTTTGATGAAATTTATATTTACATTCTATTAACTAAGGTTTTTTTAATATTTATTAATATTATTTTGACCTTTACTCGAGTTTACTACTTGTAGACAATATTTGTTGAAATTAATGACAATAATAAGTGTTTAACTCTTCAAAGTAAGAATAATCATTGTTCCTTAGACAAATTATATAAAGTACTTTCATCTTAAAAGCTATTATCATGAACTTTTTGTGATAAAAAAGGTTCTTTGAGAACTGATTATTTATTATTAGAAAAAATTGTTTTTAAAACCTTTCAGTTACTATAATGTTTATTCTAAACGACGAAGTAACAGCATCAAATATTTAAATAATCCTTATTGAAAAATAAATGATTAAAACAATCCCTCAAAACAGACACTTAGATAAAGCTCTTCGATATTGTTTTTCGTTGATTCTTTTTAGGACGAAAAACGTCTCATATTTTTTATAAATTATTAACGTATTTAATGGATTTTCTTTAATGCGAAAGATTCACAAGGTAGAGTTGATCTTCGGGGACATTAGGAGCGGTTGGATATAAGGGGGATGGAAACACCAGGGTTGGAATCTCGGTGAATTCAGTATTATTCTCGTCTTTATTCTATGTTATATTATTTTTCGAATACCGAATTTTGACATATCTCCCCATTTCAATGTCCCCAGAGTCGAATACAATAGTTTTTAAGTGGACGTCTGTGTGTGTATGTACGTATGTTCGTATGTTCGTCTCGATTATCTCGAGAACAAAAAATGATATCGACGTGGCACCAATCGCATTCGACGCATAATTACGCAACTTAGAACTGATTAGATTTTCAGCGAAATTGGTCAAGCTGTTTTTTATGGAGAATAAAAAAACTGAAAAAAAAATGGTAAACTACCTCAATTTTGCAATTTATAAATTATACTGTTTTTAATACAGAATTTGAATAATATGATTATTGCATGTTAGGAATATTTGTATAACAAATATGATGACAACAAAAATGGGAATTGGAGAATTTTAAACTTTTTTCAGTATTGAGAGAATAGCATTGAAGACGCTATAACTTTGAAAAATTATTGTTTTTTACTAATCAAGCATTGTTTATAACAAATGAATATTGTTACTAATAACGGAGAGCACTGATATTAATAAATATTGGTTTACCTTGTATAAATAAATATTCAAATAATTATAAAGTTGTAAAGATTAAATATACAAGAATAGATATACACATAGATTCAGGCAAGAACAGGTTGATTCCATCAATAGAGATCTTAAAGCAATCGTCGAGTGGAGAACCAACAATCTTGTTCAGTTCAACGCCCAAAAAACACAAAGCGCCACGTTTTCCAAGAAAGTAAATTCCTCAAATCATCCCATCACAATGTCCGGAAATACCCTTGAACCAAGTCCCTCCATCTCGATTTTGGGAGTCACGGTGTCCAATAATATGTCTTGGCATGACCATGTTGCTAACATCGCAAAGTCGGCAAGCCAGAGGCTAGGTTTTCTGTGGAAAGCCAGAAAGTTTTTTACTCCTGATCAACTGTTGACGACGTACAAGGCTCAAATCCGACCTCTACTGGAGTATTGCTCGCACATTTGGGGTTCAGCACCAAGGCATTCTCTTCGTCTTCTAGATTCCATTCAGAAAAGAGCCATTCGCTTGATAAACAGCTCAACTCTCACAGATACCCTTCACCCTCTAGAACATAGAAGAAGAGTTGGAGACCAGTCATTGCTCTACAGATATTTTCATGGCAGATGCTCCAGAGAAATAAAAACTCTTGTACCACCATTGGCCACATTCGGCCGAAGAACACGGCACGCTGATCAGTCTCACCCATTTACTCTCAAGATTGACACTACAAGAACCAATCTTCATCAAGAATCCTTCTTTTACAGGAATGGAATAAGCTTCCAAAATCAGTTTTTCCAGAGAACTATGACCTGCAACTTTTTAAAAAGCGTGTCCACAATCATCTCCTTTCTATAATCCCTTCCCCTTCTAATAGTCGCAGTGCGGGCCGTTCGCGGCCCACGCGATAGGTCTACCCTTTTTGCGACTATTTTCATAAAAAAAAAAAGTGGATTTTTTAAAGAAATTAGCGGTGAATCCAATAAAAAATTTAAATTAACAATTACAAAACCTGAATTAAGTTTAAAATTTGCAGTTTAGAATAGAATGTGTGTAAAATCCTATAGCTCGTAACTCGTCTATTTTCAATCGCTCGGTATTGATACCCTTATTTGAATTAAGTTTATTACTTTGTACCTACATATTTATTTATATTTTATATATTTTTAAGTTAATTCCGATTTATTAAATAAAAAATATATTTACCGGTCCGAAAGGCTAGTTCTGTCCTGCTAGTAAAGTACTTGCGACGACCCTCTGTTATCAGTGAGCGGCCAGCCTTTGGAGGTATTACCATATACCGACCCGGGAATAGCCGATATTTCGCTCTAATGGCTGATGGCCGTTCCGTCCTCTTCTTTATGTCATGCCAACGGAGAGATGGAGAGATGCCTCCCTAAAAGAAAAAATCAATTTTACGTCTTCACCGTAATATTTTCTTTTACTGCAACTTCATGACATGACATATTTATTGGACCAAGCCGTAGGTAATAAAAATTTTTTACATATACGCGAATACATGCCCTATAAGGAAGGAAATACGAATAGTACCAACCCCAATAAGTATTAGGTACTGGAATATTTTTACAAATTAAGTTACATTAGATGAAGGGTTAAGTAGCAATGTAGCTTTATTATAGTTATTTTTATAAATTTAATGGTCATAGAATATGTCTATATTTACAGTTAAAAGTTATGATTAATAAATATTTAGAATAAGACTTATCCTAAAATCTAAATATATATATATATATATATATATATATATATATATATATATATATATATAGGTTCATGTGGGTTGATTATGTATCAAAAAACAACTACTCCTCTGGCTATATACCTGTTTATGAGAGGAGAAAGATATATCTGTCACAAGTGATTATGCAGGGCAAAATTGTTGGCAAACGCAGCATGGGTCGAAGACGAATGTCCAACTCTTCGTAAAAGTTAAAATAGTCATGAGCCAAACTTCTAAAGACGAAGAAACACCAGTGAATATCACGAGGATATGACATACATACATACATATAGTCACGCCTTTTTCCCGTAGGGGTAGGGAGAGACCACTTGCTACGGTTCTAACACACATCTTTTGCTTCCTCTACTTTCATCAGTGCTCTCATATATGCTCGTCGGTTGTTGGTACTCTTGACCTGGCCTTTCTTCAAAACAATGTTGATCTGATCTAGATATGTTCGTCGAGGTCGACCTCTACCGACTTGTCCGTACACACTCGCTTTAAAAATTTGTTTCGTCAATCTTCCTTTCATCCATCCTTTCTACGTGTCCAAACCACCTAAGCATTCCTTTATCTATCTTTGTAACTCCACTTCAGATGATGCTAATATGACTTAATCATCGGCGTAAAGAAGCCAACATGCTAATCTGGTATAGAAATGACTTCTAACGTTACTCAACATCTCAGGCGTGACTGATCTAATCGCAAGCGTGATTCGTCTTTTTAAATTATGTAAGTTAAGTGGTTTAGTTTTGTATGCAATACTTTTGTCATATCCTCACAAAAAGAAGTCTAATGGCGTCAGATCGGGAGATCGTGCTGGCCATTCTATCGATCCGCGCCTCCCTATCCACCGATTTGAAAAATTTTGATTCAGGTACTGCCGGACATTGATTTGGTAATGGGGCGGTGCTCCATCTTGCTGAAACCATATTATAATGGCAGGAACTTGTGGGTTTGCTGGATCGGGATATAAGTTTGTCAAAGTTGGCCCGACATTATTTTGGAGCAGTTTTAAATATTTATCTCCATTCAAGTTGCCATCAATGAAAAAGGGACCTACGATATGATTTCCAACAATTCCTCCCCAAACATTACCTTTTTCAGGATATTGCGTATGTTCCTCTCTCATCCATTGAGGATTCTCATTAGACCAATAGCGACAATTTTGACGATTAACATGACCGTGAAGTGTAAATGTGCTCTCATCAGAAAACAAAACATCTAATTGGATCACATTGTTATCTAACATTTCCATCATTTCTTTACAAAAAGACGTTCCTCTGTCGAAATCGTCTTCCATGAGCTCCTGAGTTGGCATCATTTTATAGGGATGCATTTTACTTTCCTTCAATATTCGAAAAATTGATGTTGAACAGTGAGGCTGCTTTTCGACCAGAATTATGTGGGTTTTCTTAAAACTCAAGCATAACATCCAATATTTCCGAAACAGTTGAAGATAGGTATGGGAAATTGTACATGAATTATGTCTAGAATTTTCTGAAGAATCCAAAAAATAAATAATATACAGACGGTT
Organism: Agelastica alni; assembly: GCA_950111635.1. Lineage (NCBI taxonomy): Eukaryota > Metazoa > Arthropoda > Insecta > Coleoptera > Chrysomelidae > Agelastica > Agelastica alni. The sequence continues at coordinate 21,522,263 of OX467709.1, read as the reverse complement.
GTATTTAAAATAAGAAAGTTGGTATCGGCCACTGTCACATGACACACCCTATATAATTATTTTTTTTTTTAAAAAAATACGCATCTAAAAATACAAATCGATGTGTCCAAGCGTTTTTCCCAACACGTTCTCATTTATCCGTTATCGAATTTATTCCATTTGGCTGTTCCACACTGTATAGAGGTAGTTATATATATAAAAACGTGGAATGACCATACCACTGTGAACTTAATCCTATCGAGTTAGTATGAAGGGAAAAGTTATACTTACAAAATTTCTGATGTTAAACACTTGTTTTTGGAGACTGTCAAATATTGGTGATAAGAGTTCTTCATCCGAGTCTAATAGTGATTGTGAAACTCCTGTCACGCTCTAACTTTCTAGAGTAAGCATAAATAACATTTATAAATTTTTGTCCTATGTAACGGTGACTAATTTTTGCATTTGTATAATTTAAGTCGAAAAATCGAATAGATAAACCATTAGTATACCGCTTTTCTTTTTTTTTTCTTGGGTTCACGAAAATCAGAGTCGTTCATATTATTTTCTATAAAGTATTTTTTGCATTTTTCCAAAAAATCTCTAAAATCTCTTTGTTATATGGCACGCCTATGAATTTGCGGATTTTTATGGTTATATTACCCTCGTGAATTTAAAATTGGACATTAATATATTTTTAGCTTTATTTTGTAATTAAACTAATAAAAAAAATGGATGAAGATATTATCATTATGATTTGAAATGTTTACTTCCGGTTGTGTACAGAAAACCAAATGTTGTGTATTTTGTGGAAATTAAATCAGCTGCAAATCAAACGTTATTTACCTTTAATGACAAATCTTTTAACACGTTTATTTCTTCATCACGAATATTTTGGAGAGGCGTCGAAAAAAAGAAAATTATTTACCAGAAATGTCTGGTAATGAAAAGTTTAATGCAAGCGAAATAAATTAAAATTGCCATTACCGTTTTCCGATCATTTATGCCAAGTTATTAATACTCACAAAGACTTTTCAAAATAAAATTTATTTTTTTAAATTTATAACGTAACGTAGGTTCATTATTACATAAAAGAAAATATAACGGATATATCAGTATGTTACAAACTCACACAGAGATACGCGACAATACCATAATGTATGCCATATGTAGCACAGGTAAATTTCTTTTGTGCCCCCTTAGACTTTTTATTGTATTAAAATGGAACCAACCCTTTTTAAATTAATTCAGAAGTTCCGGAAGGAAGAAAAAGGGTTTTGCAGGTAGATTTTTGTACCTAGCGTTCCTTTGAAAATTAAAATTATGCTGCAGTCGCCCTTTACGTGTTCACACATTCATATCTTGATCGAAATGTGCAAGTTAAGTGTTAGGTTGTCCGAGATTGATAACAAAATAATATCCAAATGTCTCAAGTGCTTTACAGAGAAGTGGTATATTGAATGTAATAGTTGAAAAAACGGTGAGTGAAATAAATGTTAATTTCTAGCAGTATTATTAAAAATAGTATTTTGTTTCACAAGTGACGAAAGTAACATTTGAAGCGAGAGAACAATTTACCAGCCGAGGCTGGTAATGTTCACGAGCTTCAAAAAATGTTTTCGACGAGTGAAACACTATACTTTTCCGTTAACGTTAATTTTTGCAGTATTATTAAAAATAGTATATTGTTTTACGAGTGACATTTTTTGAAGCTAGAGAACAATTTACCAGCCAAAGCTGCGCCTCGACTGGTAATGTTCGCGAGCTTCAAAAAATGTTTTCGACGAGTTAAACACTATACTTTTCCGTTAACGTTAATTTTTGCAGTATTATTAAAAATAGTATATTGTTTTACGAGTGACATTTTTTGAAGCTAGAGAACAATTTACCAGCCAAAGCTGCGCCTCGACTGGTAATGTTCGCGAGCTTCAAAAAATGTTTTCGACGAGTTAAACACTATACTTTTTCTGCAACCCTGTTTATATCATTATAATATACTAAAAGAAAACAATAAACAAAATTTAAATATGCAAAATTCATATCTCCTCTTATATTTTACTGGTAATAATTCCAAAGAGGTTTTCTTAGCTTGGTTTGCTATTGCTGGTGGTGTATTTGGAAAATCTAAATCACTTTCCGAATCAGAAATTATGATAACTTAAAAAACTAACAATGCTTTCAGTGCAATCTGACACGTCTAAACAATTTATGAGGAACGTCAAACTAATGAAATCAGGCAACTAGATAAAAATTGTTTTTAAATCGCACGGTATTGTTACGATTTTATTTTGCATTTTAATTACAGAAATGATTCCTGTTTCAGTTTATTAATAATTTAAAGTTGTCAAAACATTATATACGAGGGCGAGAAATGATTGAAAATATAAATTTAAATTTCGTCACTAGAGACGTTATGAGAATTTTTCTCACTTGCGACGGAAATCACGCTTTCGCTGAAGGTATTCTATTACAAAATGACGTCTTTTTGTAAAGGGTTGTAAAAAAAATAATTTATTACACGACCAATATTTACGTTGCTCTTGAGATTTCCCTTGAATTTTTTTTAGACTCTAAATAAGATTTAATTTAACAAGGGATAAAAGTGAATACGACAAAATGTATAAGTACGACATAAATTATTGTAAAATGATACCTACTTGTTTGTTTGAAAAAAATTAAAACGGTTAGATAAAATTAGATTTGTATGGGGCTTATGAAGATCTACTGTGTGGGCCACTCTTGTTGGTATTATAGGTCAGGTTTTAATGTGCCTGATCACAGGTTCTCCATATATTCCTCTCTAATCGTAAAAAACCGTCGCATTGGCACAGTATGTGTGCGGTACCTGCATGAAACGTTGACTCGATTTGATACTTACAGTGAATGATAAAAGATAAAAATATAATAATATACCTATCATAAAAAAAATGATTTCCAAGTAAATTAAAGATAATGCTTCAATTATTTTCAAAAATCTTTCAAATTGCTTTAATAAAAAATGTTTACATCCATAAATTTTATCTTTGAATTTTTACACATCTGGCGTTGTATTGCAAAATTTTTGACGATCCAAAGGAGCATTATTAATAAAGAGACCATTTGGCAAAGTTGACTTAAAAAACATGCCGATTTGTTGTTAAAAAAAAGTTATTTATTTAAAAAAATATATCGTTTAAATAAAAAGGTTTTTAAAAAAATTAGTGTCCTTTGAATAAGATGCTTTTCAATTCTTTTTAAAAATTCTCCGAATGGCTTTAATAAGAAATGTATACTTACATCTTTAAATGTCCCTAAATTCATTAAATTTTAAGATTTCATCCATGAATTTTTTCACATCTGATGTACTGCAAAATTTTCGAGGATCTGAAGAAGCATTATTAATAAAGAGTTGATTATTTAAGAGTTGACTAAGAAAACATGCCGATGATTGGTTAATATTTACAATCGCGGCTTTTGCGAAAAATGGGTCTAAATTTTTATCTCAAAAACGTAAGAAGAAATGAAAAAAACTTTAAAACAAAAACTGTAGATAATAAAATTACCTATAAAATTGGTCTTCATCACTTTTGGCACATTTGCAATAGAAACCGAGATATTTGCAATAAAGCAGGTAAAAATTTTCGAATCACGGCTCCACCTCGAAAGTACTCCAAAAAATGTTCTATCGTTCTTTACCACTAGTATGTAGGTAGTATCCCAAGCAATATTAAGGAGGCGCATGGCTTTGAACTCCTGAACAAAATTAGGTTCGTTCTTGACCAGGTAATGTTGGTTGACGACAATACGGCAAGCAACAGGGAGGTTTCTAGAAGATGGTTGTTGAAGTTGTAGGATGATGTCGGTTCCTGCCTCTGCTGAATCTCGCCGTGCTTCGTTAAGATGGTAAATCTTTGATAACTAGTTGGCTGGTTCGTAATGTAGGCTGTCAGTTTTTCCGGCCTTGCCACCGTGAACCTCTTGATAAAGTAAATTAAACAAATACACTTTTCTTGTTTGATAATATATTGCAAGATTTATACAACGAGCTTACAGTTAAAAAAACTCCTGTCTCCTTAGAATATTTTCATTGGGTGAGGGATTTTAAATTAATTGATTTTATTTAATTATATTGATTTAAATTTTTACCACGTGGTGTTTTAAAGCTAACTTGCTTGTAGTCTCTACGAAGACGATGGACAAAGTCGTCAAACGGAAGTGGTCAAAATAGTTTAGTAATAGCAGCGCTGATGTCAGCTTTTCTAATTGGTTTCGCTTATGACTTTTATGTATGATTGGTTGCCTATAGCACGCGTCTATCGGCTGTAATAATGAGGTTTTTAAATCAAGGAATGGATTGAAGAACATTCTAATGTTGAAAAATACAGAATTTTTAACATTGGTGTTAGGTTAGGACATTAGGTTAGGTTAAACTAGGTTTTACTTTTACTGCCTCAATTAATACCGATTATTATTAGCCTAACCTAACCTAACACCAACAGTACCTAATGAAGAACTTTGAAAATGCGGGGACGTAATAGAGGAGACGCCAATATTTAGATTGCATTAAAACTCTGAGAAAGTATAGTCTTCTACTCGCTTATAATGATAGCTATTATCCTCGAGAATAATAGCTATCATTATACGCTCGTTAAAGAATATACAGTGTGGAACAGCCAAATGGAATAAATTCGATAACGAATAAATGAGAGCGTGTTGGGAAAAACGCTTGGACACGTCGATTTGTATTTTTAGATGCGCATTTTTTTTAAAAAAAAATTATTATATAGGGTGTGTCATGTGAAAGTGGCCGATACCAACTTTCTTATTTTAAATACAACCCCCTGTATATTATTTATTTTTTGGATTCTTCAGAAAATTCTAGACATAATTCATGTACAATGTCCCAAACCTATCTTCAACTGTTTCGGAAATATTAAGTGTTTTCAGGTGTATTACAAAAATTAACATTAAAAAAAGAGAATTATTTTATTTCACAAATAATGTAAAAAAAAAACAAAAAAACATTAATTTCAATGTAAGAGATGTTCAAAATGTTCGCCGCAAACGTCTTGGCAACATGCTAATCTGGTATAGAAATGTCTTCTAACGTTACTCAACATCTCAGGCGTGACTGATCTAATCGCAAGCGTGATTCGTCTTTTTAAATCATGTAAGTGGAGTGGTTTAGTTTTGTATGCAATACTTTTGTCATATCCTCACAAAAAGAAGTCTAATGGCGTCAGATCGGGAGATCGTGCTGGCCATTCTATCGATCCGCGCCTCCCTATCCACCGATTTGGAAAATTTTGGTTCAGGTACTGCCGGACATTGATTTGGTAATGGGGCGTTGCTCCATCTTGCTGAAACCATATTATATTGGCAGGAACTTGTGGGTTTGCTTGATCAGGATATAAGTTTGTCAAAGTTGGCACGACATTATTTTGGAGCAGTTCTAAATATTTATCTCCATTCAAGTTGCCATCAATGAAAAACGATATGATTTCCAACAATTCCTGCCCAAACATTACCTTTTTCAGGATATTGCGTATGTTCCTCTCTCATCCATTGAGGATTCTCATTAGACCAATAGCGGCAATTTTGACGATTAACATGACCGTGAAGTGTAAATGTGCTCTCATCAGAAAACAAAACATCTTCTAATTGGATCACATTGTTATCTAACATTTCCATCATTTGTTCACAAAAAGACGTTCCCCTGTCGAAATCGTCTTCCATGATCTCCTGAGTTGGCATCATTTTATAGGGATGCATTTTACTTTCCTTCAATATTCGAAAAATTGATGTGTGGCTAATGTTGTACAGTGAGGCTGCTTTTCGACCAGAATTATGTGGGTTTTCTTAAAACTCAAGCATAACATCCAATATTTCCGAAACAGTTGAAGATAGGTATGGGATATTGTACATGAATTATGTCTAGAATTTTCTGAAGAATCCAAAAAATAAATAATATACAGGGGTTTGTATTTAAAATAAGAAAGTTGGTATCGGCCACTGTCACATGATACACCCTATATAATTATTTTTTTTTGAAAAAAAAGCGCATCTAAAAATACAAATCGACGTGTCCAAGCGTTTTTCGCAACACGCTCTCATTTATTCGTTATAGAATTTATTCCATTTGGGGTCTTTTCTAATTCGTCCCGTATTTTCGTTCTTCACCAGGTACTGTTGATGTTAGGTTAGAACGTTAGGTTAGACTATTTTTTTTACTTTTATTGCCTTAATTAATACCGATTAGTTTTAGCCTAACTAACCTGACGTTTTTGATGAAAACAACGGTGTGTTTTTTATATTTGTTTTTTATGGCGTTTTTATAGGGTTTTATGAGTTCCCCCTCCTTAATTTTATATGGGATCATTTTTTAATAACAATATTTGTTGCCATTTTTCGCAAAAGCCGTAAATATTTACCCGATGATTTGTTACTAACAAAAAGTTATTTATTTCAAAAAATATATCATTTAAAAAACATTAGTGTAATTTGAAGATGGTACTTCTCAATTCTTTTTAAAAATGCTACTGCTTTATTACAAAAATGTTTTAGTCAATAAATTTTTAAGTGTCCTACAAATGGATTAAGTATACAGTTTCTGTACAACTCTCAACTTTCACATCCTATCGATCACTTTCGGTGAATGATACAAATAGACTCAGGCAGGAACAGGTTGATTTCATCAATAGAGATCTTAAAGCAATCGACAATCTTGTTCAGTTCAACGCCCAAAAAACACAAAGTGCCACGTTTTCCAAGAAAGTGAATTCCTCAAATCATCCCATCACAATGTCCGGAAATTCCCCTGAACCAAGACCCTCCATCTCGATTTTGGGAGTCACGGTGTCCAATAATATGTCTTGGCATGACCATGTTGCTAACATCGCAAAGTCGGCAAGCCAGAGGCTAGGTTTTCTGTGGAAAGCCAGAAAGTTTTTTACTCCTGATCAACTGTTGACGACGTACAAGGCTCAAATCCGACCTCTACTGGAGTATTGCTCGCATATTTGGGGTTTAGCACCAAGGCATTCTCTTCGTCTTCTAGATTCCATTCAGAAAAGAGCCATTCGCTTGATAAACAGCTCAACTCTCACAGATACCCTTCACCCTCTAAAACATAGAAGAAGAGTTGCAGACCAGTCATTGCTCTACAGATATTTCCATGGCAGATGCTCCAGAGAAATAAAAACTCTTGTACCACCACTGGCCACATTCGGCCGAAGAACTCGGCACGCTGATCAGTCTTACACATTTACTCTCAAGCTTGACACTACAAGGACCAATCTTCATCAAGAATCCTTCTTTTACCAGAGAACTATGACCTGCAACTTTCTAAAAAGCGTGTCTACAATCATTTCCTTTCTATAATCACTTCCCCTTCTAATAGTCGCAGTGCGGGCCGTCCGCGGCCCACACGATAGGTCTACCCTTTTTGCGACTATTTTCATAAAAAAAAAAAAATTTTATATTGCTTTGCAAAATTTAAAGATCCAAAGAAGCATTATTGCAAGAGAAACTATTCGGCGTAAGATGCTGAAGTTTTTAGCTACTGTTACGATCCGGTAATTGGTTTATTAATTCATCCCAAACCAACCAAGCTTTAAAAAAAGTCAAAGTTACACCAATCGGAATGGGGTATCTCAAACACCCTTTCGGCATTTGAGAAGATATAGCCCTTCGCAGAAGTTATGACAACAAACCCTAAAGACTCATTTCTGGCAAATCCCAGAAACGGTCATATCGACAGATCCTTCGCATTACTCGATTTCGCGAACAGTTAATGTCTGTTTCTGGCAGAGGCGTTCCTTAAACAACACTCAAAAACAAAAACTCCAACTTTTATGAAAATTTGCAAAAAATCCATTTTTTTGACCCCTTATTTTATATTATTAAAAAAAATTAAGAAAAAAATTCATCTAGAACTTGAAGAAGATTTTGAATATGTGTACTTGGGTGTCACCTTTGATAATAGCGGTACTGATACAATGGAAATAAAAAAACGGAGCATTAAAGCAAAAAGAATTATTGGATGTCCAATGGAATACTATGGAGTAAAAGAATAAAAAAAAATGAAAAAATTAACATCTATGAAACCAAGATAAAAGGTACTCTATTATATGGGGCAGAAATCTGAAGAATTACCGAAAAGAACAAAAATAAAGTTGAAACTGTTGAGATATATGTTTTCAGGAGGTCTTTGCGCATATCCCGAAGGGACAGAATAAAAATTAACACTATTAAACAACAAAAAAGGTTGAAGGCACCATTACTAGTGATATCGAGCAAAAACAGCTCACCTGGTACGGCCACGTCCAACGAATGCCCGATACAAGATTGCCCAAACAAGTCTTACAATGGCAACCAAGTAAAAAAAGGAAAAGGGCAAGACCTCGATTGGAATGGCAAACCAATATTCAAAAGTCAATGAACGAAATAAACCTAACATCTGAGGATTGCGAAGACCGAAGGGGATGGAAATTAGGTGTCGGACAACGTCGAAAGACGTTCTAAACCGACATAAAAACATAAGAAAAAAAGTTTTTAGCTATAGCTATAGGTACGACATTTAATATCAAGGCATAAGTGCAACTAGGGCTTTAAATGTCAGAAAGAGTGTGACAATAATATTTAAAAAAACTTAAGTTCCATAAAAAGCCACCATATACAAAGGGTTTCTAAATTTATGCCAGAAAAGTTCAGGAGGTGATTGTCCGTATAAAATTATGATGGATCTTTTCTATAACAAAATTTCCTCAACCCATCCCCTTTCGAGATATCACCCCTAAGAGGTGTTAAATAAAATTAACTTTTAATTTTTTATCTGAAATTTAACAGGGGTTTTAAGTAATAAATTTACTTTACAAAACTAAATTTTAAAAAAAGATTTGATATTTAATAAGGTAAGGGATGCTAATTTTAATCCCTCATAATGTAACAGGAATGTTGAAAAAATACCGGTAATTTTAAAAAAATTTCAAGTTTCTATCTTTTTTTAAATTTCAGAAAAAATATTAAAACTTAATTTTATTCACCACCTTTTAGGAGTGATATTTCTGAAGGGGTGGGCATAGGAAATTTTGTTATAGAAAAGATCCATCATAATTTTATACAGGCAATCTCCTCGCGTGAATTTAGAAACACTCTGTATATGATGACTTATCATGGAACTAAAGTTTTTTTAAATGTTACTGACAAATGTCGTATAAGTGTCATCGCTTTAACTACTTATAGTATCCCGAAAATATCCCCTTCGATTTCCGCAGATACTGCAATGTCCGCAGGTAAATACCAACTCTTGGAATATTATGTTCGGGGACCAAGGAAACAATAAGTAAAATTTAAATCAATATTAGTAGAGCGATGGAGAGTTAGGTCGGACTTAGGTCTGAACATTAAACTAATCATCCCATTCGGCATTATTCATTCCCTTCTATGTCCTTTCGTCCTTTCACCCTAAGCAAACATTTCGAACGAACTCCTGCAGGAGCGTAAGGATGAACTCAACCGTATTGTTCAAAGACCAATTACTGCCTTTTAGCGAAACCGAAAGAAGTAATAAAAGCTGGATATCGAGAGAATGCATTTAAAATAAAAAAATTTAATATATAAATAGAAACACACTAATGAATTAACATTAAAACAAATGACAATATTGCTAAAAATATTCACCTGTATAAAAAATACAAAATTAACATTAATTACAAGATTACCTTTATATTTTATTTTTTCCTGTGAGACTCAAATTAGGTATACCGAAAATCCTTTACTGTATAATAATTCAAAAATAAAAAAACATCATTAATAACAAATCTCACTCCATATTTTTTGCTATACTATAAGAATACTAATTGTGAATATTTAAAACATCCTAAAAAATTTTCATCGAAGGTTTTTATAATAGTTAGCACCAATTGAGGTACAGCTGACACTATCATTTCGAATTATTTCCAGCACTATCACATAATTCTGAATTTAACGAATATTCATTTGTTTAATACAGTATTTACTCTTCTCTCTTGTCAAATATTTTGTCTGGGCATCTGCTACCACCTATTATATCTGTTAAAGCACTTTCTATGCGTTATTATTTTGCTCAATTGTCTTATAAAATAATGTCTGATGTTAATATGTTTAGTTCATTTTAAATAAAATTAACCCTATATGCTACTAGCCAAGCACTGTCTACCCGTGGAAACTGCATTAAAATCCATACAGTAATTTGAGAGATGTGCCCAGACTTAAAAACAGAGAGACGGACAGACAGACAGACAAAAAAATTAAAAAATGCCTGTTTGTGTTTTTGTAATGTGTAATCATATGAAATAGAAAAATAGATTCATTTTGAACTCACAAACAGACGCCTTCCACTTGCTACGGTTCTTAAACGCATCTTTTGTTTTCTCTACTTTCATCAGTGCTCTCATACATGCTCGTCGGTTGTTAGTACTCTTGACCTGGCCTTTCTTAAAAACAATGTTGATCTGATCGAGATATGGTCGACCTCTACCGACTTGCCCAATCACACTCGCCTTATAAATTCGTTTCGTCAATCTTCCTTCATCCATCCTTTCTACGTGTCCAAACCATCTAAGCATTTATTTGTCTATCTTTGTAACCACATCATCTTTTACACCACAGCGAGATCTAATCTCACTATTTTTTACTTTATCCAACCGATTCACTCCGGCTATACTTCTCAGACTACTTATCTCCGCAGCATTAATCCTATTTTCATGCTTCTTTTGCCGAACCCAACATTCACTACCATACAAAAGTGTAGGAACCAACACACCTCTATGCACAGCCAGACGTGTCTTTTTGAAACTTTCTGGCTGCTCATAAAGCTATGCACTGCTCCATTCATTTGCTTTCCTGCCAACACCATTTGCTCAATGTTACTGTCATACTTTCCATCTCTCGTAAACTTTGAACCCAAGTACACAAATTCATTTACTTGTTCCACTCTTTCTCCCTTAATTAGAACTTTACAGTTTGTCATGCTTTCTTTTTTTTCAAAAACCATTACTTTTGTTTTGCTTACATTTATTTTAATCGCTTTGATTAGATGATTAGATGATGCTAGTATGACTTGATCATCTGCGTAAAGAAGACATTTGACGATCAAATCATTCATTTTCAGTCCATATGCACTCTTTATCAAATCTTTTAAACAATCGTCTATGTATAAGTTAAATAGCCATGGCGAAGCCACACATCCCTGTCTCACACCCTTTTCGATGTTAAACCAGTCCGTGCAAGCTCTGTTTATCCTGACACAAACAGTGGAATCCTCGTAAAGTGATTTCAGTGCTCGTATTTAACTACCTCTCACCCCATACATAGACAATGTCGACCACAATTCACTCCTCACCACTCTGTCATAGGCCTTTTCCAAGTCTATAAAAGCGCAATAGACCAAGACTTCTAGCCAAGAAGAAAAAAACAGACACTTCAATTTTATTTATATATGTAGATAAACGCACGACCAACAATTAAAAAATATCTTTTATGGAATTTCCAGTGCAATTTATTTTTGTTTGAAAACCCTTATAAAAACCGCGCTTTGCGAGACGTTAGCACTTACATGGGTAGTCCATTGAAAGTAAAGTAGGTATTGCTGACATCTACTATTTTGAATTATTACAAACATTAACATTAATTACAAAGATTTTTCTACATTTTATGCTCTTATGTAAGAATGGTTGACTGTATATAGGTTATTAACTTCACTCCTGTATTTTTTTAAATATCATCAGAATATTAACAATGATGGTATTTTTTATAGACCTGATTTTATTGGTATTTTAATTCTTTCTTACAAAAATAAATTTTCATTTTGATGAGATGCATAAATTTGTAAAATGTTTGCAAAAATAAAATCGTTATTTTTTGACAGGAGTTTTGTGTTTGAATTATTTTAAATTCTGTTAAACTTAATGAATTCAAATTGAAAATGGAAATCATTTGTAAGAAAATATGTTTACCATCCTGCACAATATTCGAGTCCATAAGTAAACGATTTATCAATTTTTTCTGGAGAATTTTTAGAATGTGCGCTATGTAAATATGAAAATCTAGGCCAAAAACATTCTTTTTAAATAAGGAATAAAAAAAAGAAAGACCGTTTTTCAAAAATCTCTCATATACAAATGTTTTCGATGATATGTCATTGTAAAAGTCGTAATATTTCAATGTCCGCCAGGACATTTCCAGCCATATTTCACTGGTCTACCAAAACGACCCACCCCATCGCATGTTTATTTGCATATACGTACACTTCTTTTCTTTGAGAAAAATATACCCACTCAGCTTTCCGAGAGGTGAAGCGAACGCTATTACGATACATCAACATCAGCCTGATATTGATGGGCAAAAAAGCGACTGTCGAAAAATCTCACACCCGCACATAATATACAAATATGTTCGTTCACTTAACAATCTGTTTCATAGTCCATTTGTGGGCGTAGAAGATTTTTGCGCTAAGTGCTGCAACCATCATTTTTCTCGGTATGCACAAGTAAATATTATCAATAACGTATGGACCTTAATTTTTTCGATTTATCTTTCTATATATAATTCTTCTGTACGGTGTGTATATCACTGAACTCCTCATTTAAAGATTTTTCGCGCATTGTAAGAATTAACCACAAAATATCTCCCAACTACCACCCAATCTTTTTTAAAATGAAAATGTTCATGAATAATTGACGTTGTGTATTTTGTTTTGGACAACAGCTAATTATACCATGTAAGAACATAAATACACTGCGGTCCATATGTATGGAATAAATTTATTTTTAGCGTTATTATGTATTTGTTCAATAAAAACTGAAACTGGTCAATTTTTATTGTCAATTTGACAATTTACAGTTTGAAAATATTACTCCCTTGAAGTTCAAATTAGATAGCACAAGTGCTACTAAGTTGATTTTCCACTCAACTTCAAAAAATGTTTACCTAAACTAAGACAGGATAGAATGAAGTAGGAGAAAAATTAGGATATAGGAATGGTATAAATACCATGATGCAAGAAAGGAGAAGACGAACATTTTTTTTCCGAGGTGGATAAAATTCTTAACGGAGAGATTATTAGCCTAAAAGCTCAACGTCCACTGTGAGACCAGCCATCCGGCGACCTAGAACCACTCTGCATCCAATCCAGTACCTTCGTATAACTCGACAAGCGTAAGGAGTCACTTGGTTATGCGCGACCGAAAGAGAGGCGCAAGCTGTCCGACAAAATATAGAAAAAGGATCGATGCCACGATTGTCTCTTGGCGCATCTGGGGTTCAAGTGACTCCTTACGCTTGTCGAGTTATACTTTGTACAAGTTTGTACAAGTTCTGTACTGGGTGGGAACAATGCAGCCGCCCAAAAATCACCCGTTTCTAGTAGTTTTTGTGTTTTTCCGATTATCTTTTTGCAAGTTTGTCTGCTTCCTCATTTCCTGCAACTCCCTGGCATCCTGAAACCTATTGACGTGACAGTTTGACGTGATTAGCGTTCTCAGTTTTTCTTTGTAGTCCATGAGTATGAGGGAAGGGGTGGTACGACTCTGAGGTGCCCTCTGCACAGGACTTAGGCTGTCTACTACAGGATTTCCTGTAGGCTGCGTTAACTACGATGCTTCCCCACCGCCATTCATCCATCAGCATGGGTCGCATGACACTTTGGATTAAAAGTCTTTTAGTCGCCTTTTACGACAGGTAGACCATACCTGGGATCTATTCTATTTTCCCTGTATCCTCAGGGGACAAAGACGTACATTACTAAAACTTATTTCGTTTGATCACTTAATGATACGAATGTATAAAGTGAGTTATAATTAAAGTTGGTTTTCCAACTGAAATTTGCGTTTTTAATTTCTTTTGGTATATTTGAGAACGTAAAATATCCGTATATTTCAAACATTGCATGGGTTGATTTGACTTGTTTTGTAAATAATTTTTTATTCATCAACATTTATTTATTAGCATACCTGGGGTAGGTACAGTTTAACTTGTTTTCTTCACTTGTACAATACCATAAATTTAGATTATACCAAAAAAATTATATTATTTTTGATCTGTATTCCAAGGTTTATGCTGACAGATTTAAATCCATTCTCAAAACTAACTTAATACACTAATATCAATTGTTCAGTTTAAACCTTGTTCAACTCTAAATGAACCGAAGCAAAATATTTTTAACTTTCCATTGCTTAAAAGTTTTAATCCAAATGAAATTGTAATTTTTTGTATTATCTTCGTCTCTTACAGTAGTACAAATATTCCTAACATGCAATAATCATATTATTCAAAAGATCTTAAAATTCTGTATTAAAAATTATATTATTCATAAATTGCAAAATTCAGGTAGTTTACAATTTTTTTCAGTTTTTTTATTTTCCATAAAAAAATCTCGACCGATTTTGCTGAAAATCTAATCAGTTCTAAGTTGCGTAATTATGCATTGAATGCAATTTGTCCGTCGATATAATTTTTTGTTCTCGAGATAATCGAGACGAAAAATAATTCCGATCGCACATACGAACATACGAACATACGAACATACGAACACACACACACACACACACACACACACACACACACACACACACACACACACACACACACACACACACACACACACACACACACACACACACACACACACACACACACACACACACACACACACACACACACACACACACACACACACACACACACACACACACACACACACACACACACACACACACACACACACACACACACACACACACACACACACACACACACACACACACACACACACACACACACACACACACACACACACACACACACACACACACACACACACACACACACACACACACACACACACACACACACACACACACACACACACACACACACACACACACACACACACACACACACACACACACACACACACACACACACACACACACACACACACACACACACACACACACACACACACACACACACACACACACACACACACACACACACACACACACACACACACACACACACACACACACACACACACACACACACACACACACACACACACACACACACACACACACACACACACACACACACACACACACACACACACACACACACACACACACACACACACACACACACACACACACACTCTGGGGACTATGGAGATATGTCAAAATTCGGGATTTGCAAAATCGGACTCATTACTATAACTTCTTAGAAGATTTATTAACTTTTTTTTTTTTTTTTACAATAGAAAATATTAATTTTACCTCAATATAAAAATATAACTTTCTCTAGTTTCTTTTGTTTTATTTGTTGTAAAGGAACCTCAAATGTGATATATTGTTGTTTAATTTTACCATTACGATAAATTTCAACAAATCTGCTGACCAACGATGACAATTCAATTTTACGTACAACCATCCGAAGACCGGACAATATTTTTTTGAAAAAGGCATTCATAATACGTCTCAATTAAACGAAATTAGTGTTGAATGGATCGTACGTAGACATAGGGGAAACTAAAATTAGCCTGAATTATTGAATATCACACCCAATTATCGAACCCCAAAAATAATCATTACTTTTATTAGCCTCGGCTACAGTCTCGATGTAAATCCAAAATGGCTGATTCAAACAAAAACAAATGAGATGAATGGGGTGTACAGTCGTGAATCAAAAAAAAAAAAGTGGAGCTTTCAGAAAAGCTCATCAGGTAGGGGTTGGCGGCTCCTGCACCCTCGGACAATAATTAGTCATGAGGGGGTGGTCGCCATTGGAGCTCATTCAAATCGGGCGACATCAGCCATGATGACGCAAAAAGTTGGAGTGTTTTATTTTCTGTTGGGATACACTTTAAAAAATTTATTTTTTGTGTTATTCAATAAATTTTAGTAGATAATTATTTTTTTTCTTTATCAAAACAAATATTTATATATATATATATATATATATATATATATATATATATATCCGTACCATATCAACTGTTTTCTCTCGATATCGGTTGTCAGCGAACCATCCACTCCCATCCGTAGTCTGATGTCGTCATTTCGTATCTCTTCTGGATATACCTAGTGATCTTCTAAAGGCATCCACTTTAGTCGCTCCAAGCTTTCTTTGGTTGCGTTCTGTCACTTTTCATCTCTCTGCGCTATAACATAAACTACTTTTAATAAAAGCTTTGTATATATTATGTTTACATTGTTTTCCTATCTTGCGATTCCATAATATCCCATTCAGACAGCCTATAGTTCTCCTGCCTTGTGTTATTATCTTTTTTATCTCTTTATTATCCTTTCCTGTTGGGTCGAACTCCACACCTAGATATGTGTATTCATTGCAAACTGATATCTCGTCTATGTCTAGTTGGATGTTAGATGGTTCTGCTCATATGGGAAGATATTTCGTTTTCTGCGTGTTAAACTTTAATCCCCAGCTCTTATATTCTTCCTGTAGCTTTCGAGCTATGTATTCTATATCGTCCTTATCATTTGCTATAATCACTTGATCATCGGCAAATTGGAGAGTATATAAACATGTTTCTCCGAGATCAATACCCATTCCGTTAAGTTTAGTTTTCCATTGGTATAAAGCTCGAGCTACATATATCTTGAACAATGTGGGTGATACGCAGCAACCCTGGCGTCAACCTTTATTTACTAGAAATTTCTCTCATAGATCATTATTTAAAAATAAATTTAAAATTATTATATATTTAAAATTATTTAAAAAATCTAATATTCCTCGAGCTTATGGGAGGAGCAATTTTTGGAAAAAAAATTACTTTTCTTACTTCTCCAAAAAATACATTAAACTTGCTATTTTTTGCTTTACTTCCTGCAAATGTTGTTATGGAATACTTCTGCTATGTTAATAATATTCAGAACCTGTAACATTCTTATTAATCTAACTGTTTTTCAATAAAATACTATTTTTATTTATGATGCAGTTCTTTATCTATATTTTGTAGTCATTTATAGTGTTCTGTACAAATATTTCTGATTTATTTGGACCCTTACTTGATGTTATTAGGCATCTTTATCGTTCTCAAAACTTATAGTAGTTGGTACTCCAACTGAGGCAGACTGTTTTGGCATTTTACCTCTTTTGAAGATTTAAATTGACTTGAAAGTCAAAGCAGACAATTAATTTTGAAATAGATGACGTTAAAAATATAATTATTGTAGTATTAACACGAAAAAAAAAAGTTTAAAGAATTTTTTTTGTCCTGCAGAGGGCCGAGTTAAAAAAATAAGAATCATTAAACATTATTCAAAATACCATCATTTATGTAAAGTTATAAGAACCTTAAAAAATATTAACTGTTTTTTTGATTAATTTTTTCGTAAATATGATTCACTATTTAACAAAATGACAGTGTAGAAAAGGCTTTCATCCAGTTCTTTGTTGTAATAAGCCCAGTTAGCCTGTTTGAAATTAAAATCTAAAAAAAGAAAACAAAAAAAGAATTCGTTTAATTTCTACAGAATATACTATATATAACAGGTACATACTGAAAAATTTTAGTTGTTTTTTTTTAAAGAAAATTCCTCTTTTCAGAGCATATAGCTTTGTAAATTAAATTCACTTTAATGTACAGTGTGTAACAGCGAAATGGAATAAATTCATTATTCAAATGAT
Source organism: Agelastica alni (assembly GCA_950111635.1). Taxonomy (NCBI): domain Eukaryota; kingdom Metazoa; phylum Arthropoda; class Insecta; order Coleoptera; family Chrysomelidae; genus Agelastica; species Agelastica alni. The sequence goes on along the minus strand of OX467709.1, from coordinate 21,504,620 downwards.
TGTGCATATTCATATACAATCTTAAGTAGCGGCTTGCGATTCATCATTTAAAAGTTCACTTAATTGTCTATTTGAAAATGTTTTTGTTTTCAAATGTATTCCTATTTTCCTATTTTCTTTATGTCGTCTCCCCATCTCATCTGGGGTCGTCCTCTTGCTCTTTTTCCAGTTCATGGTCTCTATTGTTATATAGTGGTATTCCACCTATTATCCTTTTGTCTGGCGTTATGACCTGTGAAGTCTTATTTTAGCCTGGCTATATGTTGACCTGCATGTTTAAGTTTTGTTTTGTTTCCCAGTAATTTTTGTTTTTTTTCCCAATCCAGTCTTTTAAAGTCACTCTTGCTGTACCCTATTCTTGCAAGTTCGTCTGCTTTTTCATTACCTGCAATTTCATGGTGTCCTGGAACCCATATCAGTTTGACGAGATTGCTGTTCATTGCTACCAGTTTTGCCGTCCTTTTATGACACGGTCCTTTGATGTATTCTTTCCCGTGTTTGTTTCCTGGTCTATTTTCCCAGTAATATTTGTGTTTTTCCCCAATCCAGTTTTTTACAGACACTCTTACTGTACGCTTTGGTATCACTAGCATCTGCTCTTGGTTTGGGGGAGTTTCCGAACCTCTTCTTGCAAGTTCGTCTGCTCTTTCGTTACCTGCAATTCCCTGGTGTCCTAGAACCCATATCAGTTTTACGTGATTACGGTCTGCCAGCGTTCTCAGTTCTTCTTTGCAGTCCCATACCAGCTTGGACGTCACTTCCTTACTGTAAAAGGCCTTAAGTGTTACTTGACAGTCTGACAGGATGTTAATATGCTCGCCTTCTCTCATATTTTTTCTGCCAAATCCAACATTCACTAACATACATAAGTGTAGAAACCAGCACTACTCTATGCACAGTCAGTCGTGTCTTTTTTGACACATCCTGGCTGCTTATAAAATCATGCAGGTCGCCATTTATTTGTTTCCCTGCCAATACCCTTCGTACAATATCACAGTAAATATCTCGTAAACTTTGAACTCAGCACCTCGCAGTATGTCGTGCTATGTTCTTTTTCAAAAATCATTACTTTTGTCTTGCTTGCATTCACTTTTATCCCTTTAAGTTTTAGGGCATCATGCATAGTAGCAACTATCGACTGCAACTTCTCAGATGATGCTATTATGACCTTGCTTATCTGTGTAAAGGAGAAATTTTTTGACTATGTCTCGTAATGAAAAGACCCGATCCATTCATCACATTTCTCTTCTAAATCCTGCTTCTTCTCATCAGTTTTAATCTTTAAATCAATAGTGTCTTGATTATTTAATAAAAATTGTTTTCAATTAACAGTTTTTTATTTTAAAACAACCTGTGAATGTATAATTAAAATAAATAAAATTTCAGGAAAACGTGGCACTATTAATTTAGTAAAATCGGTAGCAACGTCAACTGTTAATGCAAAACGGTCATGTGGCCATTCGGAATCCCGTTTAAAACTTTCGCTCGACATACCGAGAATTTTCCCGTTATTTTTCCTCTTCGATAGTTCCATGTTAAAAAAAGGCAAATTCAAGAATTGGTATGTGAAACAGATTAAGTCTCACAGCGGCAATTTATCACGGTGGTGTTCGTGTTTGGCAAGCGAAGAAAAGGACGACAGGACGAAAGGACGAGCAACTATTCACCGACAGGACGCAGGACCTTTCTTTACATTGACTTGCAGGAAAATGCGGCCGTATATTATCCGGAAGAGCTGGCCATTAGTCTATTTGAAATGTTTGCTGGTCGTTTGACGTTTTTGGAAAATTCCTTTTTCGATTGAGTATTAAGCCTTGGAATGTGTGTTCTGCAAAGAATACTATAAACTCGATGTTTTTTCACTCTTACCCCTAATAAAGAAAAATATCAAGTATTGATTTTTTTTACTTATTTAATATTGTTATTTCTTTTATAATTCTTGATTAGCTTTACGTTAAATTACTTTGATTAAAAACTTTAACGAGTTTTGAGAGTTGTATGAAAAAGTGGCAACTTCATCAGAGATCCAGAGGTGCTGTAGATATTATAACCACTGCCAGAGTTTAGTATTTCACAGTTTTTTGTTTGAGAAATCACTGAATAAAAATTTTTTCTAATTCTTTTAAGTGTTTGATTATTTTTCAATAAAAATATTTGATGTGCTCCTGGTGTAGTAGTTGGTGACCATTTAGAGTAACTGATGGACAGTTTCCTCTTCGGTTGGTAAATGTTATTTGAACTGATTTGTTTTTGTTTATTTGAATCCGCCATTCGGTCAACCATGTCTTATAATGGAATAAAATAGATTTTTTTAATTTAAATCCATTTTTAAATTCTAGAGAGTAATATAACCATAAAAATCTACAAATTCATAGGCGTGCCTTATACGGGGTGTTTCAAAAAAAGGTGACACCGTCTCTAGGATAGGTAAAAAACTAAAAGTAATTGGGATTTGCTTAGTAAAGAATTTTCGTAACGCCATCCGTATTCAAGATAAAGGGCGTTAAAGAAAAAAAATGTATACACATGTTTTACGATTTTGCCGAAACTACTGGAAAAATTGTTATGAAATTTTATACGAATATATTTAAGAAGCTGATACATCCCATAAATTTTTTTTTATATCTGACTCTCATAGAGGGCGCTAGTTACACGTACCAAGTAGTATCGAACATAACTTTTTTAAGGTTAGATTTATTAATAAAAATTTTGAGTGGACTTAAACATCATTTAATTTTACACCAAAAAGGTACTCTTGGTAAAACTCGATACTGTGTACCGTTTTCGGAATATTTTGATTTAAAAATAATAATAATAAAGTCCGATACCCTTGCATTTGCTTAGTCAGGATAAACTGACAAGTATATATCTGAAGGGATTGAAGTGAACAAAGGGCGAGGAGAAAGGACCAAGAAGGATCCTCGCAAGAGCGTTAACAAGCAGGATTGCGGCGACCGTATAGAAAAGGACTAAAAGGAACTTTCATTAATGCAAAGTAGGATTGATTTGAGAAGCAGGATACCTGCGTGGTCCTCTCTTGTCTCCTCGAAACCCTCGTCCTTAAAAGCCGTCTGATGGCAGCCTCTGCTGGACCGTGCGCGCGCATCTGACCGCTAGGGCTGGACATTGATCAATAATACATAAGAAGATTGTAAAGTAAGCAAAGATTCACCCACTCCGACCGCCCCCCCTGCGGACTTCTCGAACCCTCTTGCCGCCCCTCTCACCCGCTTCGCGGCAAGGCCGGCGGAAACTATCCCGCCGTTTTTTATATAAACTGTATGCCTATAGGGTGGTCCGCTTAATTTCAATTTCTCTTCCACGTTTTTTTAAATTTACATTCTGTACGAGCATGACAGCTAATTTACTATTTTAGGAAAATAAATATTTTCTTTGTAGGACGTATTTGGGAGAAATACTTAAACGATTATTTACAAAAAAAAAAGATCTAAGGTAATTAGACGTAAAACTAAAACATTCAGTTTTAACAGCTTTAAAAATGAAAACAATGCTGTAAAGTTGTTTTTTATGCGAATTCTATTACATATTTGACATCCAAGCAAACAAAGTTGTTGAAGAAAAAGTCAAACATCTGTCTATCAAATATATTTGATTATGATTACAAAAGTGTTTTCTTCTCTACATAAATCATGCTAGGTTTTTCTCTTCACATGTTTTTCAAACTCAATTTTAGGACGCATTTGAGAGACATTCTTAAACGATTATTTACAAAATAAAAATGATTTAAGGTAATTAGACGTAAAACTAAAATATTCAGTTTTTATTCACTATCTTTGAGTTTTAATTGGTTTTCTAATTGGAGGGAACCAGCTGCTAAGAGTAGGTTCATGATATAAATAGCAGTACTTCTTTAGCTATCGCAGACCTTGAAACTTCAAGTAAATACCATACCTAACGATAAATGCATGATCTTAATTTGTCTAATCTATATAACTCAGTTGTAAACTTTGTTGGCCTTAACCAGGAAACTATAAAAGAGAGATCTTTAAAGGATTCAAGTAAAACAAAAGGTCTCTAACCCTTTTTAAAGGAGCGAGAAAAAATTATTGATAGGACTTGGTAGCTTATGGCTCCCGATGGAGACCAACGAAATTGAAACAATGCTGTAAACTTGTTTTTATGCAAATTCTATTATTTGACATCCAAGCCAACAAAGTTGTTGAAGAAAAAGTCAAACATCTGTCTATCAAATATATTTGATTATAATTACAAAAGTGTTTTCTTCTCTACATAAATCATGCTAGGTTTTTCTCTTCACATGTTTTTCAAACTCAATTTTAGGACGCATTTGAGAGACATTCTTAAACGATTATTTACAAAATAAAAATGATTTAAGGTAATTAGACGTAAAACTAAAATATTCAGTTTTTATTCACTATCTTTGAGTTTTAATTGGTTTTCTAATTGGAGGGAACCAGCTGCTAAGATTAGGTTCATGATATAAATAGCAGTACTTCTTTAGCTATCGCAGACCTTGAAACTTCAGGTAAATACCATACCTAACGATAAATGCATGATCTTAATTTGTTGAATCTATATAACTCAGTTGTAAACTTTGTTAGCCTTAACCAGGAAACTATAAAAGAGAGATATTTAAAGGATTCAAGTAAAACAAAAGGTCTCTAACCCTTTTTAAAGGAGCGAGAAAAAATTATTGATAGGACTTGGTAGCTTATGGCTCCCGATGGAGACCAACGAAATTGAAACAATGCTGTAAACTTGTTTTTATGCAAATTCTATTATTTGACATCCAAGCCAACAAAGTTGTTGAAGAAAAAGTCAAACATCTGTCTATCAAATATATTTGATTATAATTACAAAAGTGTTTTCTTCTCTACATAAATCATCACAAGTTTTCCAAACTAAATTTCAGGGCTTGGTTACTAATTGGATTATCCTGAAGATTGTGCCACAGCTGCATTATGCTGTTATCACCCAAAACTTCTTTATCTATTGAAGAAATATTATTGTTTCTTAAAAATACGTTTGTTATTGGTATATTAAACATATTTTTTGTAACTCTATTGATTTTATTGTTATTCAAGATTATAATTTTAAGACCAATAACGTCATCGAAAACGTTGTCTTCGATTTTCACGATTTCATTTTTACTAAATGTTATCTTCGCGATGGTGGCATTTTGGAAAATACCTTTTTTGAGAACTTTGATGTTGTTATTATCCAAACTCAACTCGCCAATTTTTAAATCGCTTAAAGCACCCGTTTTAACATTTGCTATATGATTCCTGTCTAACGCTAAAAAAACTATATCACAATTTTTCAGCCCCTCCAATTTCATGTCTTTCAAGTTGTTATTCTTCAGCATAAGCTCTATTCGCTTGCTTTCTTCAAAAGCACCCATTTCGATTTGCGAAACTTTGTTGTCGTTTAGTTCCAGTACCAGTCCATTCAAACCGCTAAATTGTCCTTTGGAAACGATGCTGAATTGATTTTTATTCAAATGCAGGTGAGTTAGGGATGAATTTAAAAATATTCCCGGCGAAATATTTTTAATTCCGTTGCTGTTCAAATACAGTTTGCTAAGACTGGGTATTTTGGTAAAAGCAGGTCCAATCCAGTGAATATTGTTGTTGTTGAGCTCCAGAACAGTCAAGCCGGATATTTGCCCGAACGAATCTTCTTCGATAAATCTTATAATATTATCCGACAACAGCAGCGTAACTATAAAGGCGTTTTTAAACATTGTCGCGAAAATATCTTTTAATCTGTTCGAAGAAAGATCCAAACAATCTACCGTCAATCCAAAGGCGCCATCTTCGATTTCCGATATCGAGTTCTTCTGTAAAAATACGTTTTTAAATTTCTTTCCGTTAAAAACGCCATTTCTGACGACGTTGATTTTATCGAGCGACAAGTCTAGAGTATCGACTCGAGCGCCGTCGAGAGCGCCGGGTTCTATCTCTTTGATTTTATCGTTCTTCAAAGACAACAAACCGGCGGACACGTTGAAAAAACTCCCGTTCGTTAATTTGGGTATTAGTTGGTTTTCGATGCGAATTTGATCACAACGTTGGTCCTTTATCGATTCAGTCAAATTTTCAATCGAATTAATGCGCGTCTCGAAATTTAAACGTGGATCGATTCCGATCATAATATGTTCGAATTCATATTTGTAACACTTAACGATTATCGCTTGTTCAACTTTTGATGCCGCAAGTAAAAAATATGCCGCTAAAAATAATAACATATTCGAATAATTGAACAAACTTATTACAATGTGTCGCGGTCTTATACTTAAGTAATTTGGCGACCAGTGCAGGATCGTGAATTTATACAATAAAAAATTTTTTTTCTCGACATTTTGTCGGGCGTCCCGAGACGCACACCCCTTTTTTGTTCTCGTTTTTATGGTACATACAACTAAAATGTTACCTAATTTATTTAAAATAAAGGGTTTTCATGTATACTTTTTGTTTTAGTTCACAGATGAAATAATTTATCACAATTAATTTTTATCTGGGACTATTAGTGACCCGGTGGTTCACTGTTTAACAGTGCTAGCATACGCAGACAACGTGGTGATACTGGAAAGGAGAGAAGGGGACATAGTACGAGGGCAGTTTGGTAAGTCAGTGACTTTTTGAATTTCCCGCGCAGTTACTCCAAATGCAACAGTGCTGCCGTCAACTATAATCTATCAATGGGCAACTTTATAATTTTGAGCAAGCTACGTCGTGCAGTTGGTGTGATTGATAGCCGTTCAAAGCAGACAACCTCGTGAATTTTTACGAAAATGGAAAAAAGTGAATTTCGTGTGCTGATTAAGCATTACCACTTTTTACGTAAAAAATCCATCACTGAAACTAAGGAAAGACTTGATAAATACTACGGGGACTCGGCACCATCAATTTCAATGGTTAAGAAGTGGTTTACAGAGTTCCGTTGTGGTCGTACCAGCACTAGTGACGCCGAACGTCCAGGTCGCCCAAAAGAAGTGATCACGCCGGAAATCGTCATGAAATGATATTGGATGATCGGAGAATAAATGTGCGTGAGTTGGCTCATGCTGTAGGTGTATCTCAACTGAACGGGTACATCATATTTTACACGAATATTTGGACATGAAAAAACTCTCTGCGAGATGGGTGCCGCGATTGCTCACACTCGACCATAAGCGCAATCGTGTGACCACTTCAAAAGAGTGTTTAGCGATGTTCAGCCGTAATCCGGACGAACTTTTGCGTCGTTTTGTTACTGTGGATGAAACATGGATCCATCACAACACGCCAGAGACCAAGGAACAATCGAAACAGTGGGTTGCTCGAGGTGAACGTGGACCAAAGAAGGCGAAACAGAGTCTGTCAGCCAACAAGGTCATGGCCACAGTTTTTTGGGATGTACGCGGTGTCATTCACATCGATTACCTCTAGAAAGGTAAAACGATCACCGGCGAATATTATTCAAAGCTTTTGAACAGATTCGACGTTGATTTGAAGCAAAAACGGCCGCATTTGGTTAAGAAGAAGAAAGTGCTGTTCCATCAAGACAATGCACGTGTGCACACTTGTCTAGTCACGATGGCCAAAATCCACGAATTGGGATACGAGCTGCTACCCCATCCAGCATATTCTCCAGACTTAGCCCCCTGCGACTATTTTCTGTTTCCAAACCTTAAGAAATGGCTGGGCGGTAAGAGATTTGAGTCGAATGAAGAAGTCAATACCGAAACAAACGCGTATTTTGAGAGCTTTGAAAAAACCTATTATTTGGAGGGAATAAAAAAATTAGAAAAACGCTGGACTTAATGTATCGAGCTAAAAGGTGATTATGTAGAAAAATAAAATGTTTATTTGCGGAAAAAAATTTACTTTTATTCAAAAAGTCACTGACTTATCAAACCGCCCTCGTAGAAATTCTGAGTCAGATGTAACAGGCAGGAAAACAAACTGGACTTGGAATGAATGACAAGAAAACAAGAGCACTAACTACCTGACGTGGAGGCCCCCAGAGAGGAAATGAAACCTTGGAGATACAGAATCGCCAACTACGTAAAACGGATACTTTCAAATATTTAGGCACTACAATTAACCACAATGATGACCTGTCTAGCGAAATAAAGCAAAAAATAACAGGTGTATGTTCGCGCTTGACAGCATACTGAAATCGAGAGCAGTTTTGAGATCCTGCAAGCTCCGGTTATACAAAACTGTAATAAAACTGGTTGTTTGTTATGGAAGCGAGTCGTAGACCCTTACACAAAAAAATGAGGAGTTACTAAATCGATTTGAAGGAAGGATTTTAAGGAAAATATATGGACCTGTGAATGACGCGGAAAATGGATAACAAATGCGGATGGGCTTCAAATTTAATGAATTATTATAAGATCAAGACATTGTTGGTTAGATTAAAAGACAACGTATTAGATGGGTGGGCCACGTCTGGAAAATGCAAAACACAAGAACAGCCAGAGCTGTGTTTACAAATACACCAGAGGGCAGACAACCTAGAGGACGGCCTTTTTTTTACTGAAAATAGTCGCAAAAATGGTAGACCTATCGTGTGGGCCGCGGACGGCCCGCACTGCGACTGTTAAAAGGGGAAGGGGATTATAGAAAGGAGATGATTGTGAACCCGCTTTTTAAAAAGTTGCAGGTCATAGTTCTCTGGAAAAACTGATTTTGGAAGTTTGTTCCATTCCGTAATAGCCCTGTAAAAGAAGGATTATTGATGGAGATTGGTCCTCTTAATGCCTCTTGGTTTCTGGGCACTACTGTAATATCCAAGTTTCATTACAGTTTTTTTTACTGAAAATAGTTGCAAAAAGGGTAGACCTATTGATTGGGCTGTGGACGGCCCGTACTGCGACTATTAAAAGTGGCAGGATTTATAGAAAGGAGATGATTGTGGACCCGCTTTTTAAAAAGTTGCAGATCATAGTTCTCTAGAAAAACTGATTTTGGAAGCTTGTTTCATTCTATCGCAGCCCTGTAAAGGAAAGATTCTTGTTGGAGATTGGTCCTTGTAGTGTCAATCTTGAGAGTAAATGGGTGAGTTCTTCGGCCGAATGTGGCCAAGAGTTTTTATTTCCCTGGAGCATCTGCCATGGAAATATCTGTAGAGTAATGTCTGGTCTGCAACTCTTCTACTAAGTTCTAGTGGGTGAAGGGTATCTGTGAGAATTGAGCTGTTTATCAACCGAATGGCCCTTTTCTGAATGGAATCTAGAAGACGAAGAGAATGCCTTGGTGCTGAACCCCAAATGTGTGAGCAATACTCTAGTTGAGGTCGGATTTGAGCCTTTTACGTCGTCAGTTGATAAGGAGTAAAAAACTTTCTAGCTTTCTAGCCTCTGGCTTGCTGACTTTGCGATGTTAGCAACATGGTCATGCCACGACATATTATTAGACACCGTGACTCCTAAAAACTTCGAAGCAAATGGTCGCCTGTTTTTTAGAAAAGCAACTGTATCTTCAGAAAATCGTAGAACGATTAATTCAGTTTATTTTGCAGAAGTCTGCGAAGAAATAAGAAAAACAAACTGGTGACAAAGGATCATTTTTTACCATGACAATAAGAGCTTTCACACAGTCAGTTATTTGGGCACTCAAAACAACGAATTCATAAAGGATAGTTGATACGTCCAAATTGCATGTTCTGGAGATAACCTGTAGTTTAAAAGGCGGTTTTTCGTACAGATATAATAGCAGCAGTAGCTTTTATAGAACACATCTCCTCACAGAACTGAAAACTTGGCATATTTTGTACCACAAGACTAAGAGATTAATTGAATGTTGACCATTGGCTCGGACTAAAGGACCTTGATTACTTTTATTTAACTAGCTATAATTAGATAATGGCTAATGTTGTAAGACAGGATATATAAAATTGTTACAAAGTCTGTACACTGTACATTATCTACAAAAAAAAAGGTTATAGTCTCTAACTGCACATTAACAACGATTTAGGTACACTGAATATATATTTTTTTCAAAAGCCTACTCAATTCATCTAACTTAATTAAAAAACTGTTAAAAAGTAAGTAACTTCCACAACGGCGAAAGTTGTTATAGAAAAGCCTTGATTAATAAATGATTTACTGAGTTTGGGCAGTAATATCTTTCATTTTATTTTTTCCTCAATGCAATTGTCTATAAGGTTTACTTTTTTACAAAAACTATGGTCCATGTGGACGAAGTCGCAGGCAAAAAGTAGTAGAAAATATTTAAAAAAAGAATTAAACCATTTTCGACGATCGATTGCGACGACTCATGATGGATGAAAGTAACAATTCATTTCATTAAATTTAAGCTTTTTCGCATTTATATCTGTTCTGGTTACCCATATGCACTAAATAATTCAATTCCGGATCTGTAGCTAATTTTTGTATCGCAATAATAACTTTGATTTAAAACAATACGTACATTGAATTAGTGGGTGCCTAATAATAAATATGCATTCCAAATTATAAAATTGATTACTGCATGTTACTATTTAATTTAAAAACATTAATTTTGATTATTAATTTTTGTTACCTATCATACATACCACGGTATTTTGTGTAAAATTACTACTTTATTATTTGATTGAATTATTCCTACTTACTTAATTTGTTTACTCGATAAAACCACTAGGGAGCTTCAATGACATTTGACAGATCAGAATTTAATTACAGTGACTATTTCACGCACTCATCGAATGAACCGATCAAACTCTTGACTCTTGACTCTGATTGGCCCGTCAAGTTTGTGTATGTGACAGTTAAACGTCAAATTAATTAATTAAATAATCACGCTGTGCACACATTTAAAAATGAGCAGATTTGGGATAAATTCTATCGAATTAACCAACAAAAAAGTTAATAAAAATGTACGGAAAAATACGAAGCATTGTTTATAATAACTGTACCATTTACAGTTATAATTAAGAAATATTTAAGTACGTCATGTTAACATTGGTTTAATTAAATATGTATTACGTTGGATGTCAGAGATCAATGAGCTAGTGGAAACAAATCAGATATCAAGGGAAACCTGGGTTAATTATCTAACGAAACTATATAAATTAGAAGAATGTGAGGCCGAACTAAATACACCCGAAATCATAACAAATGACAACACACAAATTGAGACAGACGATGTAAATATAGTTCTTCGAAAGCTCAAAATTAGGAAAAGCCCAGGGCAAGATGGTATCCCAAACGAATTACTTAAATATGGTGGTCAAAGTCTCATACAGCAGCTAACGTTTCTTATTCGAAAAATTATCTACCAACATAGGATACCCGACGAATGGCGAACTAGCATCACTATCCTTATGTTTAAAAAAGGGGATAAGAAATTGCCTTCAAACTACCGAGGCACAAATCTCTTAAGCACTGCACTGAAACTAACAACAAAAGATATAGCAAACAAAATTAATAACCTAACACTCTTAGCAGATGAACAGCAAGGATTCAGATCAGACAGATCATGCACAGATTCGGTTTTTGTCATAAAACAGATAACGAAAAAGTCAATTGAATACAACCGACATGTTGACATGTTGAAAAAGCGTTGGATCGTGTGCGGTTAAGAGACGTTATACACCTTCTTTACAACAGGAAAATCCCACATAATCTCATCAAAACCATAGAAAATATGCACAAAGCAAATCAGATTTAGGCAAAAATAAATGGGACCGCGACCAAACCAATAGCTGTGGGCCAAGGGTTATTCGACAAGGGGATTCCCTGAGCCCTCTGCTCTTTAACACCATTATGAACTAAACCTTCTAAGTACAACCTCAAAGCTAGTAACAAAGATTATAACAAATAAAATAAATGAACTTATCACATTGGGCGATGAAAAACAAGGGATAAAAAACAAGGATTTAGATCAGGAAGATCTGATGCGATATTTGTCCTGAGACAAATAACTGAAAAATCCATCGAGTATAACAAACCAGCCTTAAGGTGTTTTATACACCTGAAAAAGGCGTTTGACCGAATACAACTGGAGGACGTGGGGAATAAAGACGTCAAAATTTTATGCTATGCCGATGATGCTTTTCTGATTGCAGAAAACGAAGATGACCTACAGAGATTACTATTCAAATTTAGCACAACGGTAAAAAGTCTAAAAATGAAGATATCTGCAGCAAAGGCGAAATGCATGACCACTTTAAAAACACCTATTAGATGCAAACCGGTTGTGGATGATAGATTTATACAACAGGAGATGAAATTTAAATACCTAGGCATAGAAATATCAGGATACGGTGAACATCGAGGCGGAAGTAAGAAACCAAGCGGCAAAAGCAGCACGAACCTCAGCTTACCTGAACTATACAATCCTCCGAAAACAATATATCGAATCTACAAGACGGTCATCCGACCTATATTAACATACACAGCAGAAACTAGACCAAATACATCGAATACAAAGAGAATATTAGAAACCACCAAAATGAAAATAGTGCGCAGGATATCTGGAAAAACACTTTTTGATAGGGAGAGAAGCGAGGACATTGAAAGAACATGTAAAATAACAATGTAAATGAATGGATACTGGGAAGAAACAGAGAGTGGAACGAACACATAGACCGGATAAATGACGACAGAATGGTCAAAATAACTAGAGACAAGCCGCCCTTAGGGCGCCGAAGCGTTGGAAGACCCCGAAAGAGATGGAGCGACAACCTTTCTAATAATTGAGCTAATAATTGATATATATATATATATATATATATATATATATATATATATATATATTTGGTTTTAAATTAAATAAGACTTTATTATTGTAATAAATTGTGACATTTTAGATAAATGATAAATCATTAAGTATACAAAAAATATGCGTTCTTGGTTAAAAATCTAAAAATAGTTTAATGCGAATTGAGCGCATTTAGTGATTGTTTGAGCGCAAAATGGTTGCCGTTTTTAGTGGTGATAAAATCCATAAAAAATGGACGCATTTGAAATTAGTTTCCGTCGAAGAATAAGAAATAAATTAGCGTCGATTTCCCTATACGTAGAAACTCGAACTGGAGTCCAGAAAAAGGGTTCATTTATTATCCGTTGTTAACGTTTGTCAGTTCGATTTTAAAGGGAGGTTTATTTTTATCATTTCTTGTAGGTTTTAAAAAAGTTTCATCAATCTAAAGTCCGCCAAAGAATAAAATATACCAGTCATTCTTAGTTTTTTGCCGATATATATTCTCTACAGGCTCTATACTCTCTTCTGACTCAGCATTAGCAACCCCGATTTTTTGGATTTTTTTTACGCTACATAACTTGCGTTTACCGGGACAGGGAGACATCAATTTCGACAATTCGCTGCCCCTTTTACTTCAAAGGGACATACTGGAGTGTCTCCGTGTGCACATTTCTTTAATACCTATTAAAAAAAGTTTCAGCAAGAATGAGCACATTTTTTCTTACGTGAAGGACGAATATAACGAAAAAAACAGAATTTAGTGGATCCATTAAAGTAAAAATAAGTAAGGTCCATTTTAAGCCAATTTTGCATATTTTACCGCAAGGGGAAAAGGGGCATTGTCAACCAAGGATCAGAAGAGCTTCCTGATATTACCACAGAGGAAATAGAGTTAGCATTAAAAAACATCTACTGCTAAAAACAAAAGAGCATTTTAATCTCTGTCTATTTAATAGTAAAGTCCCCAAAAATTGGTATAATTTCATTGTAATTCTGCTTAACAAAAAGGAAGATATAGCAGAACTAGAGAACTACTGACCAATAAGCCTCTTAAGCCACCTTTACAAACTGTTTACTCAAATTATAACCACCCGACTGGAAAATAAATTGGATTTCTATCAACCTGTGGAACAGACAGGGTTTCGTCGTGGATTTGGAAAGAATGACCACCTTCAAAGCGTCAAAACACTTACAGAAAAGACAATCGAATACAACAGAGCTTTAGTAATGACATTCGTGGATGCAAAGCCTTCTATACAATAGAGCTAAATGTAAGCAAAAAAGTAATGGTTTTTAAAAGAGAAGAAAACATGACCAACAGTAAAGTTCTAATTAAGGGAGAAAGAGTGGAACAAGTAAATGAGTTTGTATACCTGGGTTCAAAGTTTACGAGAGATGGAAAGTATGACAGTGACATTTAGCGAAGGATGTTGGCAGGAAAACAAATAAATGGGGCACTGCATAGCTTTATGAACACCCAGAAAGTGTCAAAAAAGGCACGTCTGGCTGTGCATAGAGGAGTGTTGGTTCCTATACTTGTGTATGATAGTAAATGTTGGTTTTGGCAGGAGAAGCATGAAAATAGGATTAATGCTGTGGAGATGAGTAGTCTGTGAAGTATAGCTGGGGTTAGATAAAGTCAAGAATGGTGAGATAAGAGAACGATGTGGTGTAAGAGAAGATGTGATTACAAAGATAGATAAAGGAATGCTTAGATGATTTAGATGGATGAAGAAAGATTGACGAAACAAATTTATAAGGCGAGTGTGAATTTACGTAAGTCGGTAGAGGTCGACCTCGGCGAACATATCTCGATCAGATTAACATTGTTTTGAAGAAAGGCCAGGTCAAAAGTACCAACAGCCGACGAGCATACTTGAGAGCCCTGATGAAAGTAGAGGAAGCAAAAGATGTGTGTAAGAACGGTAGCAAGTGGAAGGAAGTGGTCTTTGCCTACCACTACGGGAAAAAGGCGTGACTATATGTATGTATACGTTATAAGGAAATTTTGGCATAAAGTCAAAAGTAAATATTTTAAGTTTATTAAGTTCTTTATACCCGTCCATTGACGTATATTTTTTAGTCACAATAATTTTTTTCTGCCTTCTCCTCTTCTCTTCTTCAATTTTACCTTAAAGTATGAGGCTTTGAAAGTGGTAGCGTTTTGCGGGTATTATGTGTCCAAGATAGCCTGTTTGTCTTTTCTTGATATTTTCGAAAAGTTATTGTTCTGCTACACCGGCTCTTCGGAGAACGTCCTCTTTTCTCACGTAATCAACCCAAGACAATTTCAACATTCGCAGCATGATCCCCATTTCAAAGGCTTCAATGTTGTTGATCATGTTGGGTACTTTCAACGTCCATGCCTCAACACTGTACAGAAGTAGGGACCAGACATAACATTTTATCATACCATATCTTGAAATTTAAATTTAATTCTTGTTTGTCGAAGTGTAGGAAGGGGGAACTTAAATGGAAGTAATCTAAAAATATTCCGTTCTAAACTGAAAACTTTTAACTTAATTGAGAATTTTTATTTGATAAATTAACACAATTTCATTTTAACAAGTTTTTGGAGACAAAAATACCAGAAAAGAGTGTCCCCCTTTAATCAAAAAACGGCGAGTCTGAGCGTTTTTCTAAAATATTGACGAGGTTCCTGCAAACGGCTCTGTTTCCTTTTCGGTTGGCCACCCTGTATGTTTTTAAATACATATGCCGGCATCCTCGTTTTTAGCAAATTAGTCTTGGAACATCCTGCATGCAAACTTTTGAATAAATTGTCGTTATTTTTTAAAAATATTTAGCACTCTTTTCATCAACGGGTTAGACAGAGTATCCCCCTAATTTTTAGCATGGGTAAATGTTTGAACCAGGTAAAAAAAATGACAGGTCTAAAAGTACTTGTACAATGAGTTTAAGTTTAATCATATAAATAAAAAAACCCTATCGATTCACTTCGTGGGAAAACTAAGGGCCCTTCACACTTAACTCTATATCTCGGACCTGATCCGAAAAATCAGAGCGGATCCTTTTACCTGCGATACACTGTCGCATGACACTGGGGCACTATTAGACACAAAAGGGATTTTTTTGTTAATAAATTAAATCCCAAAACCCCGCATTGAAAGTCAATGACTAGTTCAATGTTATAGGAAAAAATTCCTACCCTCTATTTTATTTTCTATTTGACTTACAACTGTAATGCTATAATGTTTTGGTTAACGTAACATTAATAAAAAAAAATAGACGGTTCGGAGTTTTTTATTCAATTTAAAATTTATTTTATTTCGAATGCTATTAATCATTCGATTGTGTTTCACTTCAAAGGGTTTTTGAAGGATTTTAAACCGTTACGGTGAACAACTGATCGAGATCGTCTGGAAAATTAATAAAAAAATTAATTTTTATTGCATGTGGGTACATTTTTTGAAATTGGTGCATTTAGAGCTTTATTTTTTCATTTAAACTATTATACTAGGTATTATTAATATTATTCGTCGTAGTGTTACGTTATTATGGGCTATCTTATTTGATTATACGCGACAAGCTACCGGCTAATTTCAGTCGGGGAAATGTAGGTGGTTCGTGATCTTAAAAAAATATAAATATCAGTGGTCTAAGTGCGACCCAAGAGGTCCACACGACTAACTTCCCAGTGGAAATAATGAAAAAATACCATATGTTTTGTTGTTAGAATTATTATTATCATTAAAATTATTATAAAAAACGATTTCAAATTGTTTAAAAAAATTATAAATGTCATTAACAATATTCTATTTATGTCAACCATATTATTTCAAACTTTTTCTCATCATTTCATAAGAGGGTGGCTTTTTTGAATTGTTTATAATTTATAAATTGCAAAATTCAAGTAGTTTACCATTTTTTTCAGCTTTTTGATTCTCGATAAAAACCAATTTTGCTGAAAATCTAATCAATTCTAAGCTGCGTAAGTATGCGTCGAATGCAATTGGTCCCACGTCGATATCATTTTTTGTTCTCGAGATAATCGAGACGAAAAATAACTCCGAAAGTTAACAATTTTTTTCAGTTTTTTTATTTTTCCATAAAAAACAGCTTAATTGATTTTGCTAAAAACATAATCAGTTCTTAGTTGCGTAATTATGCGTCGAATGCAATTGGTCACACGTCGATATCATTTTTTGTTCTCGAGATAATCAAGACAAAAAATAATTCCGAAAGTTAACAATTTTTTTCAGTTTTTTAATTCTTCCTCAAAAACAGCTTCATCGATTTTGCTAAAAACCTAATCAGTTCTTAGGTGCGTAATTATGCGTCTAATGCAATTGGTCCTACGTCGATATCATTTTTTTTCTCGAGATAATCGAGACGACAAATAATTCCGAAAGTTAACAATTTTTTTCAGTTTTTTAATTCTTCCTCAAAAACAGCTTCATCGATTTTGCTAAAAACCTAACCAGTTCTTAGGTGCGTAATTATGCGTCTAATGCAATTGGTCCTACGTCGATATCATTTTTTTTCTCGAGATAATCGAGACGACAAATAATTCCGAAAGTTAACAATTTTTTTCAGTTTTTTAATTCTTCCTCAAAAACAGCTTCATCGATTTTGCTAAAAACCTAATCAGTTCTTAGGTGCGTAATTATGCGTCTAATGCAATTGGTCCTACGTCGATATCATTTTTTGTTCTCGAGATAATCGAGACGAAAAATAACTCCAAAAGTTAGCAATTTTTTTCAGTTTTTTTATTTTTCCATAAAAAACAGCTTAATTGATTTTGCTAAAAACATAATCAGTTCTTAGTTGCGTAATTATGCGTCGAATGCAATTGGTCACACGTCGATATAATTTTTTGTTCTCGAGATAATCGAGACGAAAAATAATTCCGAACAATTTTTTTCAGTTTTTTATTTTTCCATAAAAAACAGCTTTATCCATTTTGCTAAAAACATAATCAGTTCTTAGTTGCGTAATTATGCGTCGAATGCAATTGGTACCACATCGATATCATTTTTTGTTCTCGAGATAATCAAGACAAAAAATAATTCCGAAAGTTAACAATTTTTTTCAGTTTTTTAATTCTTCCTCAAAAACAGCTTTATCGATTTTGCTAAAAACCTAATCAGTTCTTAGGTGCGTAATTATGCGTCTAATGCAATTGGTCCCACGTCGATATCACTTTTTGTTCTCGAGATAATCGAGACGAAAAATAACTCCGAAAGTTGGCAATTTTTTTCAGTTTTTTTATTTTTCCATAAAAAACAGCTTTATCGATTTTGCTAAAAACATAATCAGTTCTTAGTTGCGTAATTATGCGTCGAATGCAATTGGTACCACATCGATATCATTTTTTGTTCTCGAGATAATCAAGACAAAAAATAATTCCGAAAGTTAACAATTTTTTTCAGTTTTTTAATTCTTCCTCAAAAACAGCTTCATCGATTTTGCTAAAAACCTAATCAGTTCTTAGGTGCGTAATTATGCGTCTAATGCAATTGGTCCTACGTCGATATCATTTTTTTTCTCGAGATAATCAAGACGACAAATAATTCCGAAAGTTAACAATTTTTTTCAGTTTTTTAATTCTTCCTCAAAAACAGCTTCATCGATTTTGCTAAAAACCTAATCAGTTCTTAGGTGCGTAATTATGCGTCTAATGCAATTGGTCCTACGTCGATATCATTTTTTTTTCTCGAGATAATCGAGACGACAAATAATTCCGAAAGTTAACAATTTTTTTCAGTTTTTTAATTTTCCATAAAAAACAGCTTTATCGATGTTGAAAACCTAATCATTTCTTAGTTGCTTAATTATGCGTCTAATTCAACTGGTCCCACATCGATATCATTTTTTGTTTTTGAGATAATCGAGACGAAAAATAGTTCCGAACGCACATACGAACATACGAATATACGAACATAGGCACATACGTACATACACATACAGACGTCCACTTAAAAACTATTATATTCGACCCTGGGGACCTTGAAATGTGGACATAGGTCAAAATTCGGGTTACGAAAAATTGGACCCATTAATAAAACTTTCACTGGGAAGTTAATAAAATTTTAGGTGCCAGGATTTAAGTTTAAACTTGACCAGTAAGCCTTCTGGCATCTCTACCAAAGAAAATAACAATAACCATAACAATAGGTATCGAAGAAATCTTTCCTGAATCAAAAATGAAATAAAGAATATTTATTAGGTATATAAAAAAATTATATTATAAATAAATTTGAACAATTCATTAAGAATGTCCAATCTCTGAATTGTAAATTCCATACCTCAAAATATGTTGATTCTGCCCAACATGCTTTATACAAATATTACAAGTTTCCGAGATAACGGGTGTTTAAATTTTAAATATGGATTTTAATTTTCGCGATAATTTTTTATGTTTTTACAATTTCTATTTGAAAATTGACAATTTTACGTTTTTTGGCTTGAGGATTGCCAATAATTTGGAATCTAATTTAGCAATGCTAATAGGAGGCGCTAGTTAGGCTGGGTTGTGTTTAGTAAATCAAAACAAATTTTTTTTCGGCTAAACCATGACTAAAATAATACAAAGCGTTAAATTCTTCAAAAAACGTTACTCATGTTTGATTCATGTAAATCTTCAAAAACGGGCTGCGCGCGTAGTGTAGTTCAACACACGTTTCGGCAGAAATACTCATTTCCACACCACCATGAGGTAGAGAAAGCAGCGCGTTTTTTTATCGTGGTATCCCTAGTAGGCCTAATGCACTATTTCCAAATTTAGTTCAATCTCCGTCGCTTCATTTTGGTTGACGGACCAGGTGTTGTGCTTTTATCGTCTTCAGTACTGATTGAAATATCAAAGATGGAAGTTTCTTTTGAATCATCGGCGATGGGATCATCAGTTTCATCGCGGTCCTCTTCCTTTTTCGATTTCGTCGTTATTTGCTCGAGAATAGTGTCTGTTTCTTCTTCTTCACTGCTATCTTGTGATGGATAATGCAAATTATCACAAAAACCACCACAGTTCGTGCACACAACGGAGTACTTTAGCCCCGATTTTCTGCAACCGCGAGGTTTTTGACAACCTTTCTTGCATTTGCTAGAAATAAGTTTCAGCAAGCTTTCCGGAGCAGGATGCTCGAATGTAGTAACAGGAATGAGACCGTTTTTGTCTTTTTATCATCCCTATTGTTCTACATTTTGTTCGTTCCCAATCCACTGCTAAACCTGGTGATACGTTCGAAACGAATGTTGTCGTGCTGCTGCTTTTGTTGGTGGTAGCGACGCAATATTAAATTTACTTTTATATGCCGATGCTGTGAAGCATGCATATCTATAATTATTTAAAGATGTACTTTAACGACTTTTCACAATCCTGTAACTGTATAATTCGATGAGGAAATGTTCTCCAGCTTTAGCAATGACTTCTGGATCAGCATTTGGATTTTTAAATACTTCGATAACCTCGTTTAAATCAGGGTTTTTTTGGAGTATTTTAATAAATTTCATGTGGTATCACAACCACTAAAGGCATGCAAAAATAAAATATGATTTGCGGCTGTTTTATCTTTTATACTATTTATGGAGTATATTTGTCGTGAAATTTTTCCTTTTCCTAGTTTGAGGATGTATATGTATAGACTTAAATTAAATATTATGCGTTGACGTGGATGTATAATGGTTTACGGCGCTCGTACACCGAAACTATTGATTTTAGGAAAAAAAATGTTATGACATAAATTGTAGGAAATTTTCTCTACAATTATTTTGTGTGGGTATGTTTTTCCTGTAAAATGCGTCGGAAAGGAGTTATTATCAAAAAACTGCTTTTAGGCGCCATTTTTATAATATGGCGGCGCGAGCGGCAAAGATACGAGGTGGCAAAGTTGAAATTCGGCAAGATCACGTCAAAATCTATAAAATTGCCAATTTTTAAAACTCCCGTAAAAACTTTCCAGGTAACCTCTATTTTTTCAACCAAATGACTGTACTATATAGCCTTTGTATGAATTAAGTTAATTGACGCGATAAGACTAAAGTCATTTTTTTATTCAAATGCCAATGTTAGTTAAAAACCAGCGTCAGACAACGACAATTTTATTTCCAAGTGATTATTGATTGATAATGTTTATTATTTGTATCAGCGGGTATATCTAAAAACTTCAATAATATACTTAAAAGCCATCACTTAGAGAATCCACAGCTTTACCAGTTTATCCAAAGATTATCAGATACCTTCAATAACGTACTCGATTTTTAGTTATTACTTCACCCCAATAACCGGGGATGATTTCGTATCCATTGTACATTTTTTACGTTTCACACGATCGCTTTTAACCCTTTCGGCAAAACCCTTTCTACTAGATAAATTACATTAGTAAAAAATTACCTGCGCAGGTAAATATCGACGTGTACCGTTCGACGACCCATATGTTTGATTTCTAATGGCATATGGGTGCCTCGCCAAAAGGGTGCACATAATAAATTTCACATGAGATAACAAAAGGTCTATCTGTCTGTCAATGGATTACAGTTTCGCTCTTCTAATGTTTACCTAACTTACTTCGGAGCTGTTATATCGCAAATGTATGGGAAACAAAATATGCGTTTGTGTGTGTTTGTAGGTCAAATGACAGATAAATATTTGCCGTCTACGGGAGCAAATTACTTTCACTTAAGTTTTACAAACCCTTTTTTGAAAACGGTAAGGGCTTTATAAAAAAGATGTTGTTTCAATATAAAACGTTGAAACATTAACACACGCAATTAAATATGTGTCAAATTTAGTGTCAGAAAGAACCAATTTATACGCCGATTGCTTGGCGTTGTTCAAAGAAAACGATACCCAAATCAAAGGGATAAAAATAAATTTAAGCAAAACGAAAGTAATGGTTTTTGAAAGAGAAAAAAGCATGAGAAACTGTGAAGTTTTGAATAAGGGAGAAAGAGCGGAACAAGTAAATGAATTGGTGTACTTGGGTTCAAAGTTTACGAGAGATGGAAAGTATGACAGTGACATTGAGCGAAGGATGTTGGCAGAAAAACAAATGAATGGGACTCTGCATAGCTTTATGAACAGCCAGAAAGTGTCATAAAAGGCACGTCTGGCTATGCATAGAGGTTTGTTGGTTTCTACACTTATGTATGGTAGTGAATGTTGGGTTTGGCAGAAGAAGCATAAAAATAGGATTAATACTGCGAAGATGAGTAGTCTGAGAAGTATAGCCGGAGTGACTCGGTTGGATAAAGTAAAGAATAGTGAGATAAGAGAACGCTGTGGTGTAAAAGAAGATATGGTTACTAAGATAAATATAGGAATGCTTAGATGGTTTGGACACGTTGGATGAAGAAAGATTGACGAAACAAATTTATAAGGCGAGTGTAAATGGACAACCATGTAAACGGGTCAGTAGCAGACATCTTAATAGAGATTGTGCATTCATACAAATACCTGGAAGCCTGAATAGAACAATCGGGTGACCAAACAAGAGAAATAAGAACGAGAATAGAGATAGCCAGGTCAACATTTACGAAAATGAAAAAGTTGTTCACTAGTCGAGATATCAAGATTGGATGATAGCAAACCTTCGATAGGAGATGCACTATAAGAAGAATTGAATGGACAAGTCGGTAGAGGTCGACCTCGGCGAATACATTTCGATCAGATCAACATTGTTTTGAAGAAAGGCCAGGTTAAGAATACCAACAACCGGCGAGCATGTATAAGAGCACTGATGAAAGTAGAGGAAGCAAAAGATGCGTGTAGCAATTGGAGGGAAGTGGTATTTGCCTACCACTACGGGAAAAAGGCGTGACTATATGTATGTATGTATGTTATTTCGAAGACTCTGTCTCCTTCGACATAATATTTCTTCCGTGCTATATTACTAACCTTAGCGCTGTTATTACTATAAGTAATTAATTATAACACAGCACGTGCCGCCTTACGCTGATGCAACATTTCCACGATCAAAGATAAACTTTTTACCGAAATATTATCTCGCGAATGGAGGCAAAAAGGCTATTTCCGAAAATAAAAAAATGAATTATTTATTATCCGAATAGTAAAACCGAGGGCCGCGTTTGTCGTATCGAATTTCCTAAGATGACCACGTTCCTTACTTTACTATGTGTCAAAAATTTAAAAGAACCTCAAGGGAGGCATTGAAAATTTGAAAGTGTCCGAGGGAAGCGTCCCCAGACGCTCATGACGCAATGCCGTTAAGACACATACTTGGGACCCTTCGTCGAAGATGCCCCAAGTTTTAACATGCAATAGCGCGCGGTGGTCGATGTCTAGTATGTACAGGGCGTCCGCGAGAAGCTATGCGATCAAGTTGGATAAATTGCTTATACAAATATTTGTTCAAACAGGCCAACAATTTTCCAAAGATAAGCAGAAAGAGCACTTCTTTCTTGGCTGTAGGCACTACTAAAAACCCATAGAGGCTCTTATCACTTATACATGCGCTTCTGCAAACTTCTCAACTGGAATAATCATTTGTGAACAATGCGATTTTAAAACTGCTATCAAGGAGAGTTGATCCATTTCACCAACATGTTTCTCGTGGTTCTTTTATTATAAAAATCCATAGATATTCAGGTAAATGCTGTATAGGTACACCAAATATATTTTAAGCGGCTACAGTTGAAATTGGTGAGGAAATACTTTTACCAATCAAATTTTAAGAGGAAAATATAATGAAATAATGGATATGCTTATACTCGGTAAAAATTATGGTCTTGAAATAGTTCTGAAAAAGTAAAAAGCAACAATCGGTAAACACGAGATGAAAATAAAGGGTGCTTAATGAGGGGATGAAAACGGTAATAACGTGTTTCCAGCAGTTTACCGAAATTAACCGCAACCGAAATCCCTTTAACAATGACCACAAAAATGTTCTAGTTTAACGAGATAACCGTAAATATTATGAGATGTTTACAGCATCCCGAATCATCGCCATTCATTTCAGCTCGTTATACTGACCGGTCTCGGGCGCATGCCTGTCAAATCGGGGGAATGACCACTAAAGGGTGGTCAGTCAACCAAACCGCGCCCTTACAAAGTTATCACCCGAAATGTCGTTTCCTTTGACCAGGACAATGCGTGGCACGCGTCTCGAAGATGAATGGGTCCTTTTTCTTTACAAGATTCGACCTAACAAGCATAAGAAATTCTATTCGAGACTTCGCGAGTACAATGGAAGTTCATTTGAATACTGTTGGGGTTCTGAATTGGAAAAACGCGGTAATCTTGCGAGTGTCAAGAGGTCGGCTAATAAATTTTACCTTAATTAATCGAGCTATTTTTCAGAAAAAACTAAAATGAAAACTTGACGTCTTATTTTACGATTGTTAAATGAAAAACGTTTAATTAAATTTTTATTAAATCCATTTCTACTACCATAAATAATAATACATAAATGTACATTAAAAATATTTGCAAAAATACTATGATATGGTGTTTAGGTGTTTCTTACTCCAACTAATCGATTTTAAACACGCCCATATTAGTTTCACGTGTATATTGTATGTATGTACGTGTGTATGTTTGTAACTGACTCTTTGGCCTCGATTTTGCCCTACTTTAAGCGATTAGATTTAATTTAAACTTAACACACTTTTCAAATACCGACGATAATGCAATAATTTAATCAAAATATCCTATTATTCCTATTACTTTCGCCAGGATTTATAAATTTCTTCAAGGATCCTTTGCATGAGAGTAAGAGAGATAGATGAGTAAGACAAATCGAACTCAAAAGCGAAAAATAAATTTTAGTTTAAAAAAACTAAAAACACGCTTTTAGAGTTAATCATAGTAAAAAATAATTCTTAACATAGGAATAAAATTACTGACGAGAAAATTATTGTCACTGTTCTAAAAGCGTGGGGTGCTTTGTATGACATTTTTAAACTAACTCTGCGTTTCGTATTAAACTACCGCTCACCCCATACACAGACAATGTCGACCACAATTCACTCCTGACCACTCAGTTATAAGCCTGTTCCAAGTCTATAAAAGTGCAATAGACCTGACTTCTAGCCGAGAATTTTTCGACTATAATAAAAAGACTTGATTCATACATCTTATTCCTCTTCTAAATCCTGCTTGCACATCCCATATCATCTTCTCAGTTTTATTCGTCACTCTTTTAATCAATATCTTTGCCTGCACGTTTTATCCAGCCTTTAGAATTTCAACTGTTATCCTGTCGTACCTAGCAGCTTTACCCAATTTCATACTGTTCAACGCTTCCACAATTTCTGTCCTACTAATTTCACTTTCATTGCAACTTTCACTTATGTCTTCAAATGGGGCCTGTACTTGTGTATCCTCTTTCTCAAATAAATTTTTGAAGTATATCTTCCATTTCTTTACTACGCATTCCATTCTTTTACCATACTACCGTCTTGATTTCTGATTTTTTCCAGTTGCGAGGTAGTATTTTTACCTCTGGCTTTTCTTATGGACTTCCAGAAGAGTTTAATATTGTTTTGGAAAATGTCAGATAACCTTCTATCAAAATCATCCTTATCACTCTCCTTTTTTCTTGCCACAACCTCTTTTGCCACACCTTTTAACCTTTTATACTTATTCTTTGCCTTGTTTGCATCCTCAAATTACGTTTTGCTCGAAATTATCAAAATTAGGATAATTAAAAATAAGATTTATTCGCAAATGAAACCATATAGGGTTAGCCCAAAACATCCAGATGGTCTAAACGAGTCTCGCGAGGACCAGGAGAGAGGTTTGCTCCTTGAAATATCCCTGCAAGGATTCAATTGGGCGGTGGCTCTGTTATTTTCTGGGGTGGTATATGCTTTGACACTCGTACATAAATAGTTCATGTCCATACAAGATCCATAAATGCTATTTACTATCTTAAGAATATTGAAATAGAACATGCAATGCATTTCGGTCCTTTTTTGGAACCCAATTTCCTGTTTATGCAAGACAACGCTCGTCTTCACATAGCCGGGGAAATACTCGATTATCTTAGTCAAGTTGGTATACCAGTTATGCAGTGGCCAGCAAAAATCCTGAATCCAATCGATCATTTATGGGATCACCTCAAGAAAAATGTTAAACGTCAAATACCTGCACCTAGAAACCCGAGGGAACTATTTTATTTATTCGTGTCAGAAGCATCATATAAAATATACTGGATGTCTATCGACTTCACGAGAGCTAAATACTTTTTATAACAGAAAAGGGGGGTTGTGTGTACTGTGATATACAAGATATCAATAGTTAAAAAAAGTGTATTATAGTACACCAACATTTTTTAATTATTACAAGCCAATTCTCGGCGTCAAGCCATCATTAGGAGAAATTTTTGTCACAAATTTGTTTACTAAAGACTAAACATGAAGAGGACATGACTATAGCTCAACAATGAACATTTCTAGATAAACAAAAATAATAGAATTGTAACTAAATTTCATCATTTAAAAGACATGTACCAATTAAAACTTTTTAAAAACATAAAAATATTAAAATTAAAATCAAGTTGAGGGATGACTACTGACAACAGTACTATTGTACTACTGAGCTGTACCAAACCCTAGGTTGTGCTCCCCAATTAGCGGATTATATTGTTTCTTCCGCCAACTTTCAGTTTGGTGGTAAGGCAGTGACGCTTGAATGTTAAGGCCCTGTCCAGTGTTACGTCCAGGTATTTAGGGTTAGGGCAGTGCTCCGATGGTACTCCCTTCCATTTAATCTGTATATTTCTGCCGGCCTGCTTGTTCTTAAGGTGGAAGGCGCATACCTGCGTTTTTGTTGGGTTTGCCTTCAGCTGGTTATTTATATAGTACGAGTCCAACTCTACTAGAGCCGCACTCAGACGTTGTTCCACCTTTTCGAATGTTTTCGCTTGTGATAAGATTGCCAAATCGTCTGCATATATATATATATATATATATATATATATATATATATATATATATATATATAGCTCTTTGTTCCTTCAGGAAGGGTTGGTCGTTGGTACATATGTTAAAGAGTAGTGGTGCCAGCACGCTTTCTTGTGACAGGCCGTTTCTCTGGTTCCTCCACCTACTTCGCTTTCCCTGGAACTCTGGTTTTGAACTTGAACTTGAAAATGCAGTTATCACTTTTAAATACTCAGAATAAGTTTTTTCTAACTTTCCATGCAACGAATGTCCAAAAAAACTTATTTCTCGAAAAAGTTATTTGCAATACTTAGTCCTTGAGTAAATTCCAATCACATACGAATCTTTCTTTTCGTTATCCTTATACGAGACAGTCATGGATTCTTGAATTTATTTTATTTTTATTGCTATCGTTTAGGTACGTGCTATATGCGCTAAGCAAACGGACTAAAAAAGAAGAAAATTTTAAATGTGCTTCTCACGTGTTAAACCATTAATACGTTCGGGGATGATTACAAATCCGTACGGTAGACGGGGGACATGGGGGGGCCGCAGAATTAAGAGCCTTAGGGTTCATACGCTGAGTCGTTGTCTCGTTGTTATCAACCCACTAACTGGATGACCCGTCCGCAGTGCAATGGAGACGGCCAGAGGGGACATGACGTATAATATACACTCGAATTGTAATAATAGTAATGTTCGACCGTTATCACTAACCGAAACTGTTTCGACTTAGCTCCGGAGGATAGCATTCGAATAATATTCCACTTACAACGTCCGCTTGGAATTCGTTTCATATGCTCCATATCTTTATGTTTCTAGGGACGATCACCCGACATATTCCATTTTAAATATGTTCTGAATAAATAAACACACTTTATAAAACCTCCTTCGTCAGTAACACTAACTTTTTATTGTAATACATTTTAAGTGATGTTTTAAAAAAATTATTTGTTTAATTTTTTACTGAAAAAGTTGTGTTTTGGTTTGTTTCTTTAATCAAATTTATTTGATTGGCGTGTATAACACACATAGACCTATTATCCTGAGGAGACGCAACATTCCATTCATAAAACTCTGTTTGTTTTGTCGCAATGATTACATGAGAGTGGTAATGAGTATGATAAAGAATACCAATCTATTTTCTTTGTCTCGTCCCCGTGCTGGCAACGCTGTAACATTATTACGGCCACGCTTGTAATCAGTGACGTGCTGTTTGATTAAAATGAGAATATATCTATCGAGTAATATTTAGTTTTTTATGAGAATATATTTATGAATGGGTGATTTTTTATCAAATTCAAATGTTGTAGCCTACTAAAAGTATTTTTCTAAATCCCAAAAATTGGGCGCCAAATTGTATTACCCTAACTAAACTGTTTTTCTAAAGTTACAAAAGTGAAGTGCCAATTTTAAAAATTGTTACTACTTCCCCAAATGTTGAAAAAAATTGCAGGTGTGGAAATTTCAGCAAAATCGGTCATCATTTTAAGATCTTTTGATCTTTTTTTTTTTATATGTTCTGGTTCCCACGAAAAGGGATATCCTGTAATGTTCAGAGAACATCGTGGGAACCAAGGGAAAGAAGGTAGGAGTTGGTGTTCTTCTTAAATTTCTGGAGGTTGTATGCCTCGGGGAACACCTCCCTAGGCAATGAGTTCCAAAGCCTCGCAATTCGTCGGATGAATGAGTCTTTGGAAAGTGATGTTCTGCAGGTCTCCAAAGTGACCACGAAGGGGTGTGAAGACTGAACTTGACGGGTTAATCTCGAAGAGACTGCCAAAGGAGGAACGATTGTTGATATTTCAGAAGAGCATCGCCCATGAAAATATCTATAAAATAGAGACAAATCGCCAACTTTTCTATGGTGTTCCAGACAAGTGAGCGAGTTTGTAAGCGAGGCATCACCGACGAGACGAATTGCCCTTTTTTGGACAGAATCCAATAGCTTCAGGATATGTTTGGGTGCCGCACTCCAAATATGGGAACAGTATTCCAGTACAGGTCGGATCTGTGCCTTATAGATCATAAGCAGCTGACTGGAGGTGAAATAGCTCTTGGCACGAAACAAAAAACCAAGTTTTTGGGATGCACTTTTTGCAATGGACCTCACGTGATTTTCTCAGGAAAGGTTATTGCTGATAGTAATACCAAGCATCGATATGGATGACTTCAGTGGTATGGTTACTCCTGACAAAGTTATGTTAGGCACAGTGAGATCGGCTTTTCTAGAGAAAAGACATGCTTGTGTTTTGTTTGCATTGAATTCTACCAAGTTATTGGATCCCCATTCGAGAATTGTTGCTAAGTCCATATTTATATTGTTAACATTTCTTCCTCGTTCATTTCTGGTTTCACGGGCTGATATAGGGGCCCTGGAAGAAAAAGCGGTATGGAATAATATGATTTTTGCATGTTAGGAAACAGAATATTGTTAATGACAATTATAATTTGTTATAAACAATTTGAAAATGTTTTTTATAATAATTTTAATAATAATAATAACAACATAACATACGGTATTTTTTCATTCTTTCCACTGGGAAGTTAGTCGTGTGGACCTCTCGGGTCGCACCCAGACCACTGATATTTTTAAAGTCTGTTTTCGATTACACGTGATTAAAAAAACAAAGAAATTTTTTACCATCAGTTTTAAAATCAATAATCCCAACCAAAAAAAAAAATTTCCTCGATGAAGTCATTCAATTTCCTAATGCACTTTATTCAATTAATATCAGGGACATAAAACATCGCAAGTGACGTACACGCTTTAAAAGAGAGCCGAAAAAAAAAGGCGAAAGGTTCGCAATTTCAAATTTCACCCTCTTTCAATATAAAATCGGCATAAAATTAAAATAAGCGGACCGTATATATCGTATATCGTATTTCATTCCGGATCCCCGAACGGTCGGTCACGCGGACTTTTCGGGTCCGAGTCGATGCCAATATTTTTAAATAAATAAATTTAAAAGGGACCGAATAGGTCTGTAGGGTTGAAATTACCGGCCTAATCCTTATTTATAACCCTATCGTGAGCGCGACATCGGGGCCGGAGGAATGACTACTTCTCCCAGACGTCGAAACGCTGATACACACCGGGAACTTCATATTCAGCCAGATATATAAAAGATCAAATACTCAAAAACCATATTATTATTTTAATATTTGTCAACAGTAATTATTACTTTTTTGTTTGTGCCGTCTTTATGTGATTTTACTATAGTTGAAGAAAGAAAAATTATTCATATTGATATTATGTGATTAATGCTTAATGTTAATAGTACCTGATTCTGTGATGGATACTTCTTTCTTCCTTCTTTAATGTAAGCAATTTGCTTGTTTTTCTTCGTATCCCCTGCCGTTTAATTGTTAGAAAAGTTGTCGCTCCATCTCTTGCGGGGTCTTCCAACGCTTCGGCGACTTGTCTCTAGTTATTTTGACCATTCTGTCGTCATTCATCCGGTCTATGTGTTTGTTCCAATCTCTCTTTCTTCCCAGTATCCATTCATTTACATTGTCTATTTTACATGTTCTTGTAATGTCCTCGCTTCTCTCCCTGTCAAAAAGTGTTTTTCCAGAGGTCCTGCGCACTATTTTCATTTCGGTGCTTTCTAATATTCTCTCTCTTTGTGTTTGATGTATCTGGTCTAGTTTCCGCTGTGTATGTTAATATAGGTCGGATGACCGCCTTGTAGATTCGGGATTTGGTCTCGATTCCGATATATTTGTTTCGGAGGATTGTATAGTTCAGGTAAGCTGAGGTTAGCTGTTGTATAATTTCATCATCCACAACCAGTTTGCATCTGATAGGTGTTTTTGAAGTGGTCATGCATTTCGTCTCTGCTGCAAATATCTTCATTTTTAGACTTTTTGCCGTTGTGATAAATTTGAATAGTAATCTCTGTAGGTCATCTTCGTTTTCTGCAATCAGAACAGCATCATCGGCATAGCATAGGATTTTGACGTCTTTGTTCCCCATTTTATACCCTTTCAGGTTACGAGTGCTTTTTATTATTTCATTCGTGATGGATACGATATCAGAAATTTTACATTACCATTGACTTAGACTTCCACGAGTTAAAAAGCCTTGAGAACGATCTAAAATAAAGATCAAAACGTCTGCGATTTAAGTTTCTTTTCTTTTGTCCTAAACCCGCTATCTACCCCGAAAAATAATTGAGAAGGACATGAACCATAATAATATGA
The DNA here is from genome assembly GCA_950111635.1 of Agelastica alni. NCBI lineage: Eukaryota > Metazoa > Arthropoda > Insecta > Coleoptera > Chrysomelidae > Agelastica > Agelastica alni. The sequence continues at coordinate 21,473,871 of OX467709.1, read as the reverse complement.
CAATAATTATTACTTTATTGGAAAAATGTTAAAAGTAAGCATTTTATTATTTGTAGTTGAAATTTCTTGTGTGTTCTATGGGCAGATACTGCTTCTTAGATAAAAGAACCACGATTTAAAATGTATGAAAGAGAGTGCGTATGGATTGAGAACGAATTATTTTATCATCAAATGCCTTTTTTACGCCAATGATCAGGTCATATTAGAATCAACTTAAGAGGAGTTGCAGGCGATGGTTAATATAATGCATAATGTCTTAAAAATCAAACGGATGAAAGTGAATGTAAGCAAGACGAAAGTAATGATTTTTGAAAGAGAAGAAAGCATGACAAACTGCGAGGTGCTAATAAAAGAAAAAAGAGCAAAACAAGGAAAAGGTTTATATACTTGGGTTCAAAGTTAACGAGACACGGAATATATGACTGTGATATTGTACGGATGTGAAGCGTGGACCCTAACCAAAGCAAACGAAGACGTCCTGCGAAGGTTCGAGCGAAAAAGACTTAGAAAAATATATGGACTAACCCGGGATCCTAGTTTAGGGCAATATCGAATAAGAACAAACGCGGAGTTAGAACAATTGTACCAGAGAGATATTGTGAGAGAAGCAAAGTCACAAATATTAAAATGGGCAGGATACGTGCACAGAGCACCGGATGACAACATGCTGAAAATAGCATGGCACCGACGAGCAGAAGACCACCGAGAAGACCTAAAATAAGATGGAGAGACAATGTTATATCGGATATGCGGAAGATAGGCATTGAAAATAAACAGGAAACAATGCTAGATAAAAGTCGGAGGATAATTGTGCTTGCAGCCAAGACCCACATAGGGTTGTAGTGTTACTTAAAGAAGAAGAGGAATATATTGGGCGAAGGGTGTTGGCAGGAAAATGGGGCCCGCTATCACTTAACGAGCTGATCCCTACACTTATGTATGGTAGCGAATGTTAGGTCTCACAGAAAAAGCATGAAAATAAGATCAATGCTGTAAAGAGTAGTCTAAGAAGTATAGCTGGAGTGATTCTTAAGGATAAAAGATAAAAAAAATGTTTAGATGATTCGAACACGTAGAGAGGATGGATGAAAGAAGATTGACAAAACATATTTGTAAGGCAAGTGTAAACAAGTAACAATGCAAGGACGAGTAGACGGAAGGAAAGGTGTCGGAAGAAAGAAGAAGTCCTGGCTGAGAAATATTTTAGGGAATGGACAAATATGACGGTAAAAGAGCTATTTCGCGTTGCCAAAGATAGAGAGAAATTTAGAGAGGTGGTCGCCAACCTCCGTTAATGGAGACGGCATATGAAGAAGAAGAAGAAGAAGAGTGTAAATAAGTAGAGGTCGACCTAGGCGAAAGTATCTCGAACTGATCGAAATTGTTTCAAAGCAAGTCCAGTCCTAGAGTACCAAAAGCCGATGAGCATGTATAAAAACGCTGATGAAAGTATAAGAAGCGAAAGACGTGAGTAAGAACCGCAGTAAGTGAAAAGAGGTGGTCTCTGCCTACCCCTAACGGAAAAGGCGGTACTATATGTATCTATGTAGCAATAACTAATCTGTATAATCAAACAAGAAGTTAAAAATTGAGTATACCAAAATCTGTGGTATTTTTTTGTTAAAATAATGTCATAAGTGTCAAAAAAAGAAATTTCTGGAACCGACCACAAGCAAAACTGTCTAGAATAACTTACAGAAAAAAAAACAATTTAAAAAATTCTACAGTGAGATAACAGAGCTAGTTTTTAGACAGTCAGTGACAGTTATTATTCAAAAGTTACACCCTTCAATGTAAAAATAAATTGAATTAACAGTGAATGAATAATTACTTAATTAAATAGTAGATCTTTTGCTATGATGGAATCAAAATTTATGAAAACGATAATTATTAATTTGTTTCGAATAAATGTAAAAAAAGTGCTTCCTAATAGCGAGTAAATCATGTAAATTGTATAGAAAGCAGCGGTAGCCTGAAAAGGTGAGAATATATTTGTACAAATCGTATAAGTCTCGCGTACTTACGGAAGCGGACACTTTTGTTTAAATTACGGACCTGAACTTATCCCTAAATTAAACAGTTCTGTTTGAATACACGGATTAAATGTGACATAGAACTGTAATCGCGCTAATTGTGGTCCGTGCTGGGGGTCAAAACGGCTCTAAACTAACTGCCCTCTGCCAAGAAACGAAATCCGGTAAATCACATAATAAATATACATACACTACTTAAAGACGACGTAGACGTGCTCCGGACTAATATTAATTGCTTTTGGGGTTCTTTCTGTTGAATACGAGATTGTACAAATTGAGCGAAAAAATCGAGTGTCTCTTTTACTAGATTTATTTTTAAAACTACCAACAGCATGGAATTTAGAAATTAATAAAAACATTGTTGTTTTTGATGTGAAGCATCTAATGGCGCTTTTGGGAAGTAACAACGACTATTGTTGACGCGATGCCGTAACACGAAAGCTTCGGGTAGATCCGTAACAACTCGGCTCGATTAAAATTTATGGAAACGTCATTATAAATACACAGGGTGGCCAACTGAAAACGAAATAGATGAATTTGCAGGAATATCGTTAACATTTTAGAAAAACGCTCAGACCCCTCAATTTTTGATTAAAGGGGGACACTCTTTTCCAGTATTTTTGACTCCACTATTTTCAACCCCAAGCGAGAGTAAGAATTACCCCAAAATTTTTAAATGGCATTGGGAGTCGAATAAGATGTCTTTTGAAAGCTCTGACAATTCTCTTTACAAAAGTCATTAAATTTTACATTTCCTCCCAATACTTTGAAAAAAATTACATGTTAAAATTCCATTTATTTTAGTTGCTTACTTACTACTTAATTGATTATGTTCAAACTGATGACCGCCCGCTTCCATACAATAAAAAAGATTTTGTTCAAAACGTTCACGCACATTCTTAAGAATTTCCGGGGTTATTCGGCGGCACTCGTCAACGATTCTTTTTCGCAAATCTTTCAACGACGCTGGTTGTGTTTTATAGATTTTACTTTTCAGATATCCCCGTAAAAAGAAATCGGGGGAGGGGGGGGGGCGATAAATCTGGCGATCGTGGAGGCCACTCAATGCTGCTTCTTCTCCAAATCCAATGCCGTGGAAAACGTTGGTTTAAATACTGACGAACAATCGCCTCATAATGCGAAGGAGCACCGTCCTGTTGAAAATAAAAATATTTAAAAATAATCCACAGTTTGACGAAGATCATTTTTATCCAGCGTTGTTGGAAGATTTGCGTCAAAGAATCGTTAATGAGTGCTGTCGAATTACTCCGGAAATTCTTCGGAATGTGCGTGAACGTTTTGAACAAAATCTTTATTATTGTATGGAAGCGGATGGTCATTATTTTGAACATTTAATCAATTAATTAGTAAGTAAGCAGCTAAAATAATTGGAATTTTAACAGGTTTTTTTTTAAAGTATTGATAGGAAATGTAAATTTAAAGAGAATTGTCAGAGCTTTTAAATGACATCTTATTTGACCCTTAATGCCGTTTAAAAATATTATGGTAATTCTTACCACCGCTTCTCATTGAAAGTAGTGGAGTCAAAGATACCGGAAAAGTGTCTACTTTTGATCAAAAATCGACTGGTCTGAGCGTTTTTCTGAAATGTTGACGAGGTTCCTGCAAATGGCTCTGTTTCGTTTTCGGTTGGCCACCCTGTATGTTCAAAATTTAACATATGTTTACATGAAAATTAGATATAATAAAATAAGATTGTGTTTAGAATTCAGATTTGTTTGAAAAATAAAATTATCAAATTTAAAGTTGTTATCTGAGTGCGTTAAAATATTATTTAAAATTTAAATAGGAAAATGTATTTGAAAGTAATAACTACAATAAAATATGATTGACGTAATGGTTTAAAACATGAAAGTGAGCGGCCTTTTGCAAAGAACGTAAAATTATTAAGTGATTAAAGTCGAGAGTAAGTTAATTATATTTTTATAACTAAGGTGTGCATTTACGTGTGTACATTAATAATATATGAATATTTTTTTGTTGATAATACCATATTTATTTTCTTAAATAAACCATCCTATTATGCAAAGGAGAATTTTTGCAAAATTCGTAGTTATTTTTATTTCAAAAAAATATATTTCACATAAAAATGAAATAAGAATGAAACACCCAACGTGCGTTAAGTATCCGCATCAATTTTCCGAATAAGCTCGTTTTCTTTGGGTTCGCACAACATGGCAAAAACAAATCCCCCTTCATAATTCCGACCCATTTCGCCAGTTGAAATATTATTACGAAGATGTTGTCCCGTAGATAAGCAACGTTAACGTTCGTAAGTAACCCAAACGATAACTTTTTGCGGGTGGAAAACCCATCTGAGCACATAAGAAGATCGCCGTCGACCATTGTCCGAATGCCGGGACGAGCAGATAACGTTGCAAAAGGGAAATTGTGACATTTACAAATGTATATACGTCGATAAAGGGGGTGCGAAATTTCTACTCCGATTTAAAGAGATAAAGTATATAATAAATATTAAGAACTTAAAAATATCCTTTTTATATTTAATGGACATAAAGGCGATGCACAAATTTATTGTTAAATTAGACGACCGACGCCGGCGTCTAAGTACCCGTAAGTACCTACGTAGTTAATGCTACAATTTGTTTGTCAAAACGATTCTGAAATGCACTGCTCAAAAGAATTAGAGGAACACATATTTACGTCTCAATAACTTGATTAATTTTAACAATATAGTAATCTAATAATGTTTATTTCAAAGATTCACATTTTGTTCGAATATAAATTTGCAAAAATATAACTTTTAAGATAACAATACGAGCACCATTTCAACGAAACTACAATAATTAAAGTGAAGCAAGCAATGAAAATTTTATTTTAGAAATGTAGTATGCTTTGGAATAGTAAACGGTTTTGAAAGTTCATCATAAATTGTTAAGTTTGACACAAACATTTTAAAGTGAGGCATCTCCATGAGGTAGAAGTCATTCGTGTTGTTGTTTCTATCAAAAATGGTACGACAAGTTGCCAGAAATTTTAATGTCAGCCCTCCCATCATCCATCGTGTATGGAATCGCCATTTAGAAACTGGAAGATATAAAAGACGCATTGGATAAGGTCGCAAGAGAAAAACAAACCGAATTCAGGACAGATTTTTAGTCCTATCTTAGCTCCCAGGAAACTTATAAACTTTGTACGAAGTCTTGGAATCCTGGACCTTGAATAGATTAAGGGTTATGCCCAGAAAATCTGATAGGTTGGGGAGCTTAAGAGGCAACATATCCTTCACGACCCTTCTCCCCTACAATCTACAATCTAGTACCATCTTCCTTATGTTCTTGCATATTCACAGCCAGATATCACAGTCACAGAACAACTCATAACGTGGAGATATCCGACCAGACTGTTAGGAATAGATTAGGCGAAGCCGACCTAAGACCAAGAAGACCTGTGCGAAAACCTGTTTTAGTTTCGCGCCACATAAGGTATCATCGGTAGAGACAATTGTCAGAGCTTTTGAAAGACATCTTATTCGATCCCCAATGCCATTTAAACATTTCGGGGTGATTCTTACCTTCGCTTGGGGCTGAAAGTAGTTGAGTTAAAAATACCGGAAAGGTATTTAATCAAATTTAATCAAAAATCGACGCGTCTGAGCGTTTTTCTAAAATGTTGACGAGGTTCCTGCAAAAGACTCTGCAGAGTACTCCTTTTACCTTTTACCCCGTTAAAAGTACCTTTAAACAAGTAGATTTAAAGATGATTTATTATTAATAGGGACCACTTCCAGTTAAATCAGTCGGAGTCGGGTGAAACGTCAAAAAAACACGACTGTTTTCAAACAACCCTGCTTTGCAGTAAACGAAGATGTTTGCGCGTATATTCTCAAAGAGGAATATGTAATCACGTTAAAGAAGTAAAGGTGTGGCTTTGATGGTAACCAATTAGGTTTAAATCGGCACTCGACATCCGCTTAGTTGGGAATAAAGTGGGGACCTGTGACAGGTCTCTTTTTTTAATAAATCTTCTCTATAATAGTTTGCAGCAATTGTCTCTTCGCGCATCTGGGGTTCAAGTGACTCTTTACGCTTGTCGAGTCATAGTTCATGCATCATCTTCTAGATCGGGCCTCTATAGAATGCTTGAGAAAACAAGGTGTCTATAGGAAAGGCATCAAAATGTTAGAGAAGCTTTGGACTAAATCAATTACTCTTTAAGACTTTGTTGTTGTATAAAGTCGAAATTGGCCATAAAATTTTTCGGTAGTCCCTGGAGAATAAACAGCTTTAAAAGGATTCTCATAACCTCAATATCCACAAATGAAAATCATCTAACTATATTTTATTTTGAATTGAAAATTTATAACTAAATTAAGTTGTTGCACTTACCTTCCTGCAGCTAATTGCAAAAAACGATCTTTATTATGGATTGTAGACATGTTGCGTCCTGTAGATATTTCACTCAGATACATCTCCAGTATTTATATACCAGGCATTCAAACATAAAATTACGCTTTGATATGTGCCAAATACTCGCGCTACATTTATTTGTCGAGTGTCATTTTCTAAAAGTATATTTAATTAAAAACATTTATGTACTATCTAAACCATATTTAAATACACGGCCTTGTAAAAAAGGTTACATTGTTGTATACTTTGTTGTACTATCTATATTATTTCTTATTTACTATGTTACTCTGTTTTGGTACTGTTGAGGATTCGTATATATTTGAGTTAGGAAAGATCGCTACATGAGTCATCGACTTACATTAATACAAAGTGTCTGGTTGTATGGTCAATTTACTGATAAAGATTAGACGAGTTTATATACATTTATAATAATATGAATGTTAATATAAATAGTAGATTGAACTTATTTAACATAACACTGAGTTTAAGATAAATGTCCTAATGTTACTTACTATACTAGCATGCCAATGCGCTCAGCATTTTTATAAATATAGTTTAAAAATTAATGTGATTTACATTAAACTTAAATTAATACCATCACATTTTTTTCAATATTTAAAACCGATAAAATATAGAAAAAAACAAAAATAAGTAACTTAATAATATTTTAACTATAAATTAATACCTACATATACTTAGATTATTTCCGTGTGTTGAATTTCCAAAATGTTTTTAACATGTTCTTCTTAAATTTGGTTGGTTTTAATATCCTAAAAGTCATTTTTCTGCGATTCCTTTTTATTTCCCAACCCATTTAAAAAATTTGCAATCAATTTCTGTATTTCACTAATCTAATTCGATGGAATTTTAATCAAAACTATTGACAATGACAATAATAATGAAAACAAATAAAACTTCGTCCGTCGGGTCATATAAACACCGTATCAATGTCTATTTTTTTTTCTACCATTTTGTTATTTTCAGGTAAAGGTCACACAAAGAAACGAAGGGTGGGTGCGAGTGAGGGTGAATGTCCAGTCGATGTTAAGGGGTGTGCCAATCATCACCGGTCCTTCCACTCTAGAGCAACTTTGTTTGCCCCGCTACCCTCGACAGCCCCGCTGAATACGGCTGGCGTTATGTAGGCAGTTGGTGGTACACTCGCGGAAAAAATTCGTAGGTACATTGGGGTTCTTCTTCAATTACATTCGTACGGGGTGGCTCATGAAAACCATTACGCCAAACAGAAATGAAATTAAATGTAAATAAAACTTGTTTTTCTACTAAACATTTGATAATGAGGAGATCTTTTGTTAATTATTTATGCTTTTATTGATTGTTTTTACCTTTTATTTATATAATGCTACTGTTCCGCAAAAAATCTGAGTTTCGTTAAATTGGCGTGTACTTTCTATGTAAAGAACAAGACAATGTTAAATTGATATTTCGCTATAAATGAAAAAGTTTTGCGAATTTCCTATTCGTGATTTACTTTATTATAGCTTTGAATGCAAGGAAAGATGGAAATTAGCAGTTTTAAAATAAGGATAATAAAATTATTTTGATTTTTGTACTACATGCAATAAGCTTTATTCGTTGTTGAATCCAAAATTAATAAATTTTTTTCAAATTGCCTTATTCGAATTTAAAAATCCCTTTATTTCATCATGTCAACAAACACACATGATAATAATCTACGGATATTATATTCTGAGCTGGACATTTTTGACTAAATTGAGGTTTTGCCGTTGATAAATTAAAACCGTTTAATTTTGACAAAATTAAATTCAAATCACAACCTATTATTTTAAAACAAAATTATTTTTAAAAAAAAAATTAAAAAACGATCTGAAATAGCTAAATATAAAATTCGGTTTTATTCAAAATTATTATTTCAAAAAAAATTAATGAGAGTGTTTTTGTTGATTATTTATACCAGCCTGCAATGTCTTTGCATGGACAGAATTAAGTTATCTATTTCCTGTTGATGTATAAATGCTCCCTGTAAAGCCTTAAATAATTTTTGACGGTTCTGGAAACATTTGCATTTTTTTGCAACTCCTCATTAAAGCATGTCTCGTATATTCTCCATATGATTTAAGTCAGTTGATTGCACTTTGATGCTTATAAATTAAGTACATACACTACTTACTTTCGCTGCAATATGTGGTTGTGCATTATCATGCATCAGTATAAAATTTTGATTGATGGTCCCTAAAAAATTTTGCAGCAAAAGGTGATTGATTCTACCTCTAATGCTAATTCCACCCCAAACCATATACTGTAGGTACTTTCTCTATAAGAATGAACCTCCTATACATTCTGCAGTCGTGCTTTATTGCACAGTACTTGAATCAGGATGTATTCTAAATCTTGACTCGTCTGAAAAACAAATAGGACATCCATTGGACATTTTGAACACGTGTTCTTTAGCCAAAGATAAATGAACAGCGTAATTTCTTCTCATTAACCATTTAACGTACTTATCCGAGTTTACTCGTGTTGTGCTTAGTGTCAGGTTTGCGTTAACTCGAGTTATTTTGTTCACCTTGAAGTTTAGCATTCCAGATTGTATTTGCCCAAAATATATCGTTTCCCCGCCGGCTGGTTGTTTCCCGCGTAAAAAAAAATCGTTGGGTAGTGGTGGGACAAATTGGATGGAGAGCTTTCTATATGAAATACCTTAGTCTTATACTGTAAAAATGGACTTCTCTAAAAATGGCACTACAAATCCGAATCTGCCTAGTGGAGAAAATGATTGCAGAATATACTGGCAGGGCGTCCTTCAACATCCATGGATCCCGTCCGTTTATCAGGCAGGCATTTTCTCGAGTATCTACCAGCTACAGCAAAAAAGAAAAACCCTACAAGACAGTGCGCGGTAAGCAGCCGAGTGAAAACGGCTACTGGAAAAAAAATTCGGCGAGAAACAAGATACCATTTCTCAGATTGTGATGCTCTTTGTGTGGCCCTGTTTCCGTGTCTACCACACAGTTGCTAATATTTAGATATAAATTATTTACTTTTATAATACGAATAACCCCTTTTTATGTTTCTGAACAACCCGAGTTTACTCAGGTTGGTACAGGTGTAAATACTACTGTTTTCTTTTCTATTTTGTATTTTACGAAATAATTTTTTTTTCACGAAAAACGAGTTAACTCGGGTTAGTAATCAGGTGATTTCTTTAATTTTATTTTATAAATGAATACGTAAAAAAAAAATTCCAGTTTTGACTTATACTATAAGTGCACAATCAAATGCCAACATAAAAATATCAGTGATCTGGGTGTGACCCGAGAGGTCCACACGACTAACTTCCCAGTGGAAAGAATGAAAATATACCATATGTTTTGTTCTTACAATTATTATTAAAATTATTATAAAAAACGATTTTAAATTATTTATAACAAATTATATTTGTGATTAACAATATTCTGTTTATATCAACCGTATTCTTTTAAACTTCTTATTACTTTTTAAGTGGGAGCTATTTTTAATTGTTTAAAACAATTAAATTTTTTTTTGCATTATTATGATCAATAATCATTTGTTAGTAACAATATTTATCTGTTATAAACAATGCTTAATTATTACTTACAATAATTTTTCGAAGTTATAGTGTCTTCAATGCTATTCTCTTAATACTGACACAAGTTTAAAATTCTCCAATTCCTATTTTTGTTTTCTAAAACTCTTTTTAAAAAATATTGTCATCATATTTTTCATACAAATATTCCTGACATGCAATAATCATATTATTCAAAAGATCTTAAAATTCTGTATTAAAAATAGTATAATTTATAAATTGCAAAATTCAAGTAGTTTACCATTTTTTTCAGCTTTTTGATTCTCGATAAAAAACCAATTTTGCTGAAAATCTAATCAATTCTAAGCTGCGTAATTATGCGTCGAATGCAATTGGTCACACGTCGATATCATTCTTTGTTCTCGATATAATCAAGACGAAAAATAATTCCGAAAGTTTACAATGTTTTCAGTTTTTTGATTCTCCATTAAAAACAGCTCGACCGGTTTTGCTGAAAATCTACTCAGTTCTAAGTTGCGTAATTATGCGTCGTGCATGTATTCGACTCTGGGGACCTTGAAATGTGGAGATATGTCAATATTCGAAGAAAGGGACCTCAATTCAGACATTGAGGAAGAAATAGAGGAAGTAGTGAACCAGAACTTTGAACTTGCTAATCAGCAATACTTTGAGGTGTCTGCAAAACAGGGACAGATGTTTTATAATGCAAAAGACATGATTTTATGGAAAAAACATGTGCCACCAAAGAATATTCAAACAAGAAGTTGTAACATAATTTCATATATACCAGGTGCAAAAGAAGGAGCTCGTCAAGCTGTTGATCCTTTTGAGTGTTAGAGATGTTATATTGATAAAAATATTTTTAAAACCATTGTTAATAATACAAACATATTTTTAAACCTGGCCGTAGGAACTGCAAGAAATTTTGGGCTACAGATGCAACGGGTAAAAATGTATTTCGAGCTACTCGTATCATAGCTCACAGACGATTTGTGTTTTTGCTGCGTTGTTTGCGTTTTGACGATGTCAATACAAAAAAACGAGAAATTCCGCAAGAACTTCTGAATTCCAACAGGCCACAGTACTCGTCCATGTTTACATCCACTAATCATACATTTGGTATCATACATTACAAAAAAAGAAAAAAAATTGTAACAGTCTTATCATCTTTTCACTATGATGACACCATTGACGAAGATACTGGAGATACATGTAAGCCAAACATGATCACATTTTATAACATTACAAAATCTGGTATTGATTCGGTGGATCAAAAATGTGCATCATACAATGCATGTAATGCAAGTAAAAATACTCGAAGATGGCCAATGACCATTTTTTATAATTTAATTTAATTTAATATTGCAAGCATAAATACTCATGTTGTACATAAATGTAATACAAGTGAAAAATATATAATTTCCGAGCGAAGATTGTTTCTTAAATCACCAGGTTTAGCGTTGGTAAAAGAAAACATGCTGGTAAGAGCAAGACACCCATTTACAAAAAGAAATCAGGATCATCGCTAAAAAATTAAGTTGTGCTCCTGCAGATGTAGTGACTTCGCGCGAAAATAAAAAAGGTCGTTGTGCCTATTGCCCAACTCGTAAAAATCGCTCTATTTTTGAGTAAAGTGTAAAAAATGGCTTTGTCTAGAGCATGTTTAACCAATGTATGAAGATTGCACTGAAAAAGGAACAAGGGTTTAAGGTAATTTTACAGCAAATGTGAGTGAAATACGATTAACTTTTTTTGCGTCATAAATACGAGGACGGTTTGATAAGTCAGTGACTTTTTGAATAAAATTTTTTTCCGCAAATAAACATTTTATTTTTCTACATAATCACCTTTTAGCTCGATACATTTAGTCCAGCATTTTCCTAATTTTTTTATTTCCTCCAAATAATAGGTTTTTTCAAAGCTCTCAAAATACGCGTTTGTTTCGGTAATGACTTCTTCATTCGACTCAAATCTCTTACCGCCCAGCCATTTCTTTAAGTTTGGAAACAGAAAATAGTCGCAGGGGGCTAAATCTGGAGAATATGCTGGATGGGGTAGCAGTTCGTATCCCAATTCGTGGATTTTGGCCATAGTGACTACACAAGTGTACACACGTGCATTGTCTTGATGGAACAGCACTTTCTTCTTCGCCAAATGCGGCCGTTTTTGCTTCAAATTAACGTCGAATCTGTTCAAAATCTTTGAATAATATTCGCCGGTGATCGTTTTACCTTTCTTGAGGTAATCGATGTGAATGACACCGCGTACATCCCAAAAAACTGTGGCCATGACCTTGTTGGCTGAATGACTCTGTTTCGCTTTCTTTGGTCCACGTTCACCCCGAGAAACCCACTGTTTCGATTGTTTCTTGGTCTCTGGCGTGTTGTGATGGATCCATGTTTCATCCACAGTAACAAAACGGCGCAAAAATTTGTCCGGATTACGGCTGAACATCGCTAAACACTCTTTTGAAGTGGTCACACGATTGCGCTTATGGTCGAGTGTGAGCAATCGCGGCACCCATCTCGCAGAGAGTTTTTTCATGTACAAATATTCGTGTAAAATATGATGTACCCGTTCAGTTGAGATACACCTACAGCATGAGCCAACTCACTCACTTTCATTCTCCGATCATCCAATATCATTTCATGGATTTTATCGACGATTTCAGGCGTGATCACTTCTTTTGGGCGACCTGGACGTTCGGCGTCACTAGTGCTGGTACGACCACAACGGAACTCTGTAAACCACTTCTTAACCATTGAAATTGATGGTGCCGAGTCCCCGTAGTATTTATCAATTCTTTCCTTAGTTTCAGTGACGGATTTTTTACGTAAAAAGTAATGCTTAATCAGCACACGAAATTCACTTTTTTCCATTTTCGTAAAAATTCACGAGGTTGTCTGCTTTGAACGGCTATCAAACACCAACTGCACGACGTAGCTTGCTCAAAATTATAATGTTGCCCACTGATAGATTATAGTTGACGGCAGCACTGTTGCATTTGAAGTAACTGCACGGGAAATTCAAAAAGTCACTGACTTATCAAACTGCCCTCGTGAAAAAAAATTTCTATATTTAAGTTTTATGTACGTTATCACCCAAATATATTTTTAAGTTTATTAAAAATCATTTAAATTGTCGCAAATTATTCTATTTTTTGTTTAGAATTTTTTATTGCATTAAATAAATTGGGTCTGTCAGACACCACCCGACTGTTCATGTATTTTCAAGTCACCCGAATACTGGAGTGTTAAAAAATGTTTTTTTTAAGCTTTGTTTTGTGCTAAAATAAAAACATCGGAAAATACAGTGATAATAAATTTGTGTGTAAGTACAATATATTTAATAAACAAAGTTAGTAAAATTTAAATATTAAATATTCTTAGATTATTTTCATGTCTGTATAAGGTCCCTAAAGATCTACTGCCTACATCTTTCTTGTAATTTTTTCTTCAAATATTGAAAAATGGTTTCTTCAAGAATGAGAAATTTAAATTTATTCCAGAGAATCATTACAGTACAACAATATTGTGAAAATAAACTTTTCTTAATTTATTAAACATTACAATAATTGTCATCATGATAAACATTTATTTCAAATACACGTTCGTTAACAACGTTTTAATGTGACATCTGTAATTATTATCAAACCTTTTTGTGTGAATTGACAGATAATTCTTATTTAATAAACTCTTTAAAATTATATGTCTTGTTTTACTATTACTTATTCAAAATACGCATACAAAAATGTACCTATACTTATTTAAAATTATTTTAAAAAGTCGTAGATAAAATATGGTAATCTAAACATAATATTTTGGCTTTTGTTTGCTGGAATCGTTGAATGTTTATCTAAATTGAAAAAAAGAAAGATCCAGTGTTTTATAAATATTGAATATCAAAGAAAATCTTAAAGCACTTTGTACATTTCAAAAGTTTTAAAGATTGCCACGATTTATTTTTTTATTTATTATAAATCCCATTTTTAAAATAATCTTTTAAAACTACTTATACATTTTAGATTCATAACTGTCCGTATTAGATACGACGTAGATATATTTTTCAACCGTATTTCTATTTCATTGTATTTTTCCCGACATATTCGATCCTCTTCTTTACATGTTAATAAAAAAGCAAAACATAAACTACAAATCGAAAACGTATCCAATTCGCAAGGAAAACATTCAAAATGCATATGTATTTATTTAGTCCTTGCGCTCCTACCCGACTGGTCGCCCAGTCTGTTTTTTTATAAAGGGGAGGATCGTGGGCAAGGACAACATAAAAGGAGACACAAATCTCGTCGCGACTAAAAAAACTTTAGGGGTGATTTTTAGTCCGGTTTCGAACCGTTGAATTAATTGAGAGAGGGTAGAGACATCTAGCGAGGGGTAGTTCGCAATAGTAGTTCTGATTTTTGGAGGGTCGGTAAAGTCGGTTTGATAGTTAGCTAAATATGTATACGAGGCGGTTTACTTTGCTAGCAGTTAGAGTTATAGTTATGGAGCTGATTGTTTTCTGGTGCTTCAGTGTGAATTCTGCTACTTATTTTGTAAATCGTGTACTTCCGTATAAACTACGTTGTCTTTTTTTAGTGTTATAGTTTTATTTGTTTTTAATCATCACCCCTTTTTTGATGTATTTAAAATAACGAGGTGTTTTTTAAATGCAAGAAAACATTGTAATTAAAAATAAACACCCTGTTTTTCTGTCATAGTCGAAAGCCACTCTTTATTATTTTTTAAAATAAAATTGTACAATAAATTTATCACATTATAAAAAATTTACAATTTATTGAGTGAGTGAAATAATCATTATACACGTGTAATTTTTATTTTGGCTTTTATTTTAAAGAATTCCATGTAAAATAGACCACAGATATATTAAAATAATTAAAAACTATAATTTATTTCAAAAAAGCAGTTTTAAACTGACAGTATAAATTTGCGCGCGAAAACGGACCTACAGTTACGATTAAGTAACTCCTGCTATCATGCGTTATACTTGATCGTCGCTGGCTTTCAATTTTTTTTGTTTTGTATTAATTTCAACTTTCAAATTTTTTTTTTTGCATAGGTACATCTAGGTACTGTAAAATATTTAAAATGGGCTATTCATCATATATACATATATGTAATAACTACCAAGGTATTAGTTTACTCAGCATAGTCGGCAAACTGTATGCAAAGATATTGATTAAAAGAGTAACGAATGAAACTGAGAAGATGATATGGGATATGCAAGCGGGATTTAAAAGAGAAAGGAGCTGTATGGATCAGGTCTTTTTATTACAAGATATGGTTAAAATTCTTGGCTAGAAGTCAGAAGGTCTATTGCGCTTTTATAGACTTGGGAAAGGCCTATGACGGATTGGTGAGAAGTGAATTGTGGTCGACATTGTCTATGTATGGGGTGAGCGGTAGTTTAATACGAGCACTAAAATCACTTTATGAGGATTTCATTGCTTGTGACAGGATAAACGAAGCTTGAACATGAACGGACTGGTATAACAGCGAAAAAGGTATAAGACAGGGATGTGTGGCTTCGCCATGGCTCTAGAACTTATACATAGACGATTGTTTAAAAGATTAGAAAGAGAGTGCGTATGGGTTGAAAATGAATGATTTGATCGTCAAATGCCTTTACGCCGATGATCAAGTCATATTATGCGTCATCTGAAGAGGAGTTGCAGGCGATGGTTAATGTTATGCATGATGCCCTGAAAATCAAAGGTATGAAAATAAATGTAAGCAAAATAAAAGTAATGGTCTTTGAAAGGGAATAAAGCTTGAAAAACTGTGAAGTTTCGATTGAGGGAGAAAGAGTGGGACAAGTAAATGAATTTGTGTACTTGAGTTCAAAATTTACGGGAGATGGAAAGTATGACAGTGACATTGAGTAGAGGGTGTTGGCAGAAAAACAAATGAATGGGGAACTGCATGGCTTTATGAGCAGCCAAAAAGTGTCAAAAAAGGACGTCTGGCTGTGCATAGAGGTGTGTTGGTTCCTACATTTATGTATGGTAGTGAATGTTGGGTGTGGCAGAAGAAGCATGAAAATAGGATTAAAGCTGCGGAGATAAGTAATTTGAGAAGTATAGCCGGAGTGACTCGGTTAGATAAAGTAAAAAATAGTGAGATAAGAGAACGCTGAGGTGTAAAAGGAGATGTGGTTACAAAGTTAGATAAAGAAATGCTTAGATGGTTTGGACTCGTAAAAAGGATGGATGAAGGAAGATTGACGAAACAAATTTAAAAGGCGAGTGTGAATGGGCAAGCAGAAAAATCATATCAGTTTAATCTAGCAGAATTTAAAAAATCGGACATTAAAAATGAATAGAACGTTCAGTATAATTAATGGTGAAGTGACTGATGCAAAATCTGAGTTGAAAAATTATTTACTTAACGATATAAAAATTTGATGGGCAATTTGGTTGTTTTTTGTTGGGTTTAAATATCAGATTATTTTGGTGGGGGTTCTGTGTTCCTTTAAATTCAGCAGTTGGATTTGTATCACAAAAATCATATTATATATATATATATATATATATATATATATATATATATATATATATATATATATATATATATATATATATATATATATATATATATATATCGCGTTAAAACGTGCGTCGGCGTCTTGCGATTCCTAATCTCCATTCCTCTCTATTCGTCCACATGTCCTCTCTCAGATCTCTCTCTTCCATCTCTTTTTGTATGCCTTCTCTCCAGCTCTTTCGTGGTCTTCCTCTTCTTCTTCTTCCTCTGGGGTTCCACTGTAATATTTTCTTTGGGATTCTGTCTGGTGGCATTCTTTGAACATGCCCGTACCATATCAACTGTTTAGTTCTTATTTCGTCTGTGATGTCGTGCTGTACTCCCATTATTTGTTTTATCCTCTCATTTGTAACTCTTTCTAGTCTTGATTTCCCCGCTGCTCGTCTCCAGTAATCCATTTCTGTGGCTCTAATTTTTCTTTCGATCTTTTCTTTCAAAGGCCATACTTCGCAACCGTACATTATTGTGCTCTTCACTATCGTGTCGTAAATTCTTTTTTTGTTGTTGTTGCTTATTGTTCTATCCCACAGTACTCCGTTTAACATTGATATTGCTCTTCTTCCTTTCATATTTCTGTCCAATATTGCTTCTTCGAGTGTCCCATCCTTTGATATTCTCATTCCTAAGTAATTGTAAGCTGACGTGTGTTTGATTTTTTGTCCATTTGATAATTGTAAGTCCTGTTGCACAAAAATCATATTAATCTGCACATTTATGTAATTTAATGAGCAGCGTGAGCATGATAAACAAACAGGCATTTGGTGGAGCAAATAAATCCTGCTTTATCTGGTATATAGCAACTTGCTCCTGTCAAACGAACGGTCTCTGATCAATTGCTTGTAACAAACGAACAGACGAATACTGCTTAAATAAGTTTTAAGCAGCGTAAGCATGACAAACGAACAGGCCTATGATTGCAACTATAAACATCTAAAAATAACCATACTTAACAATCTTTTCTGAAACAGTGTGATAAGAGATGATAAGTTCGATACCACACGACGGGTATTATTGATTGATTTGATTTGTATTAAAATAAAGACCTTATCAAGAAGTTATGCAAAGTCGAGAGAATAATAAATACAATATTCGGACATTTGTGATTGGTTGTTCCTGATTCAATAGTTGACTAGAGAGGCGGAAGAAGAGAATCGTCTCTGTAAACCAGGAATTTCGAAATTTTGTTGGCAAACTCCTTCCAAGCTTTTGTTTCGAAGTTGCTCTGTATACACAGAACGGCGGCGGGCCTTTGATGAGTGGTCCACTAAAACTTTATAAACTCATACATGACGCTTTGAAATGCCAAGTTTATAATGTTAAATGTATTCCAACTTGCTCGACTACGGCTTTCCTATTAATGGAATGGGAAGTTTAATTGATCTTTGTTCTCAAAATGTTGTATAACCGTCTTTTATATTCAATTAAGAAGAGTATGTTTTGCCGTGTTATGTAAGTTCTAGTTCTGAGAAAAATCTTTACTCAAGTTTATGGTTATATACCACACATACCATTAAATATTTTAACTTTCTCTTAATACATCCACATTCTCAGTAAAGGCTCATAGTTTTGTTATTAGATTTAATTTTTTTTATTTTGTCGTATTTTAAACATCATTTTAGTATAGATACATAGTATTCACATTTTAATGGTTCTCACTTTTTTCTGTCATATCCTGACATTCCAAGGATTTACTGGATTTCAGGTTTTTTGAAGTAAAAACTTCTTTAGGTAGGGTAGAATGGGGTAATGTTAAAGCATGTGGTAATGTTAATGACAGCGGTAAAATAATAGTATAATGTGCAACTATTGCGATTGCTCACGAGAGCGAAGTTGAACGCACGAGCGAAGCGAGCAATCGACAACATCGCACGGGTTGCACATACTATTTTTTATTGCGAATGCGGAATAAACGCGAGCATAAAACAGGGGTCCACACCAAAAATATTAACTGAAATAAAAATATTAACTTTGTAATGTCAACTTGACAGTTGCGCGTTCGGCTGTTAACCGAAAGGTTGGTGGTTCGAATTTGCGTGCGACAAGAATAATTTGCGTGTGCTAGGTATAATTTGCGTGCGCCAAGTAAACTTGTCGCACTAAAATGGGCGCATGAGTAATAAAAGTATAATTTGCGTGCGCCAAGTAACACTAAAATGACGTAAGCGTGCGCCAAGTAAACTTGTCGCACCCAGATAGGCAAACAGCTATTTTTCAACCGCAACAGCGTTCTCTAAGATGCTACTTATCTTGCATGAGTAATAAAAGTATAATTTGCGTGCGCCAAGTAACACTCAAATGGCGTAAGCGTGTGCCAAGTAAACTTGTCGCACTCATATGCTATTTTTCAACCGCAACAGCGTGCTCCAAGATACTACTTATCCCGCATGAGTAATAAAAAATAAATAGGTTACATTATACCATTTTGTAGATTGGCAGCTTGTTTCTTTATTGTACTTGTATATTTTTGGAAATTTTATCTGTCAAAGAGACAATGTTAAATTTTTTTGCGAAAAATTGTATAGGTATATTTTTAAAGGACGTCAACTTAACTTATCTTTCATTGGAGAAGTTTTTCGCGTGTGAAAAAAATTGTTTTGGCAATTTTTAGCTAATAAAATAATTTTTAATGTACGTTCAGTTCGTTTGTTGTTTGTTCTAGTGTTTGTCTGTACTTTTCTTGTTCTTCTTCGTCTTGTAGTTTGTCTGTTTTTCATTTTAGCGTTATCTTGTTCCTTTGGTTCATCGATATTCTCATCTTAGTTTTTGCTCTAACTACATAATAATCAGTTTCGCCATCAATTCCTCTTGGACGCCTGGGAAGAATAAGGTTTAACGTATTTGGTTACACCAACCTAGAACCTACCGATTTCAAAAGAATCTCACTCTTTACAACCATGAACTTCGTAAGAAAGGCTGGATTGTGCGGTGAACTGTAGCCTTTAGGGGTGAGCCACAATAGACCTACTAAGGTTCGCGGTGGAGGAGCGACCACGCCCCACTCACATAATACCTAACCTAACAGAACCTAGACTCCTTATATCTAATATATTGCTGCCATGTCTGGCGTCAATAGCAAAGTGGTCGATTTGGTAACGGGTGATTTTATTGTTGGTTACCCAGGTCTGTTTGTGAATGTTTCTATGCGGGAACATAGTTGATTTTATAAGCATATTATTGGCGGATGTCAGTTCAATAAGTCCCTGTCCGTTGTCATTTGAGATGTCGTGTAAGCTATGTTGGCCTATTTTTGGTCTGAAATTAGACTCTTTACCAATTTTGGCGTTCATGTCTCTGCATGTCTTGTTTGGGCAGCTTTTCAATTGTTTTTTCGAGTTGGTCGAAGAATGTTTTTTTTGTTGTTTCGACCTTTCCTTCCGTTAGCGCATGAGCTGAAATCATCGAAATATTGTACCATAGTCCTTTCAGTCTAATGTAACATGTATTGCTTTTATTAAACCAATAAAATCAAAAGTATTGAATAAAGAAGAAATAGATCACTTCTTATCAGAATTTGAAGATAATATCTACCTAATGACAAAGGTAATATAATTAATTAATTAATCTTTTTCCTTGTGATTAATTTTTTTTATTTTAGGCTGTATTAATAATATCGGTTTGGCAGGCGCTTGTCGCCACATCAAAGATTATTTGTTAATTATAAAAATCGCCTGCACAATTGCTAAATTTCTTAAATTACCAAATCCCAAAGAGGCGAGCGGTACACCCCTAAAAATATGCACGTAAAAGTGAGGTGACCGACCAATTAAAAACGCAAGGTTAAATCGCTTCGTTATGCTAGCCTTTCGACAAGGAAAGCTAAACAGCTTCTCGAGTTGGACAAGAAAGACTTGAAACTGGTGACGAAGCTCTTCACTGGACACTGCCCTCTGAGGTATCACCTTAAAAAGATGGGCAAAACAGAGAGTGATAGTTGCCGCCACTGCGAGAACTTCGCTGAAACTGCAGAGCATTTGCTTTGCGAATGCCCAGCGCTTCTCTGAAAGAGGCTTAAGTTTCTGGAAGGGGCCTTCTTAAACTTAGCCCCCAGGAAACTGATAAACTTTGCTCGAAGTCTTGGAATCCCGGACCTCGAAGAGATTAGGGGTTATGCACAAAAGATCTGATAGGTCGAGGTGCTTGAGAGGTTGCATAGCCTTCACGACCCCCCCTAAAATTTACAATCTATCCATTCCGTAACTCTAGTCCGATCTGTACAGGTTCTTTACCGGTTAGCTGTTGTAGTCTTCAGGGGTTAACCTGGGTTGCCCGAATATTGTCTGTCTTTAGCGGTCTAGTGCCTCGAATTCCAACATTATGTTTTTTCCTTACATAGAATTTCCTTACATCGAATAAGGGATAAAGGTATATGTAAGGATATCTATCTGTCCAGTGGGCCGCGTCGAGTTGGTCGTGCCGAGTAAGCGGCGCCTACTTGTCCCAAGTCCGGTTTTAAAACAATAGCAAGCATCTTCCTCAACGCCAGATAAATGTCGGTCAGAATGCACCACAGGTTTTGTCGCCCACATAACATCAAGTTATTATATTTTCTTCTTGTTTTTGTTATTAAACAGTTAAATTTAGCAGTGTGATTGTTTCCACAATTTTGGGTCACCAAAGTGCATTCGTCAATACACTCCTACAATTTTTGAGGAACAAAAAAGATTTCTTACCGAGATTCAGAGACATGCCAATTTACTGCTAATGCAATTGACCTTTTTTGCCGGAATCATTTTACTATAGAAGTTAATTGGATCCAATCTTATATGAAAATGAGTTTAACACTTAAGTAATAAGCGACGATTAAACAAATAAATAAGATAAAAGATTTAAACAATTAAGATGATTAAATCACACGTATAAAATCGAATAGACAGTAGAAAATAATTAAATAATAGAAATTAAGTAATTGCTAAGTAGAAAATACACGTGGATGCATTGTTTGTGTACATATTTAAGCGACACTCATCAATCTCAATGTTCCACCACGTTATTTCGAAATAATTGATACCCCAGTACGAGTTGGGCCGTTTGTTAGCCAAAGGAAACGCTTTCAAATGGAAAATGTTAGTAGTTTACCTCGTGTGCGGCTGTCATTTCCTTAAATTTACTTAAATTAAATTCACAACTTTGCTACCACGCCCACGGGAAATGTATATTCACGCATTTTCATTTCCGAGCAGGGTAGAGAATATGGTTGCGAAATTTTGACGGAAAAGGGGGTCGAATTTTCGACGTAACCGTGTACTTTGTTTCGGTAGAATTTTACCAAAAACAAACCCGACCTTCCTGCTCTTTCACTAAATCGACTGCACTTTAAAACTCTTACCATTTGAACTACCAAAATTAAAGCGAATGGTTACCATGAGGTAGGTAATGCTTCAGTTGGTCTCCAAATGCTAGCTGAATTTTTTATAAAAGAATGGAATGGAAAAGGGAAAAAAGGTATAGATGTCTAGTGGTTCAGGCATGTATTCAGTCAAAACTATGTGTGTTCCTTATTGGAACCACCCGCAGACAGTTCTTCAAGTTTAAGTCCATAAAAATTAAAAAGAATTGTTGTCACGTGCCTATTTTTTTTCCCATCTGCCGTTCCATTATTATGATAGTCTGGCGTTCGTAATTAGCTTTGCATACCGTATTTGGTTCGTTGTATATAATGTTGCCTATCTAGTAGTAATAGAATTCGATTATTAATAGCTGTGACATTTTTGCTAATCGATGGGGGTTAGGTGTTATTAGACTTCGCCTTGATTATTGGCCTCGATTGTCGTGTGTTGTCAGATATATTATTGTTGGTTTGCTTTTCTGTGTGAATGGGCTGGCAACTAACACGGACGAACGCGATTATGAACTAGGAACTTAGACGTGCAAAGGTTGGCTGACGCGTGTCCCGGGTGATTTTCTGATATCCGGTCTGGGAGCGAGGAGTGATGATCAGTCGTTTGGTGTCAGTGGTGGAGGTCGGTTGAGAGTTTTTGGAAGGATTTGATATTAACACGTGAGCGAAACTTCTACGGTTTTTCTTTCATATCTGGCTGTATTTGGGCCATCTTAATTGGATTTTGAAGAAAAACCATTTAATTTTTAACTTGACCATTCTGTCGTGCCTATGTGGTGGATAATTTTGGTTATTGGGGTCGAGTTAAAATCACCACGTGTGGGATTTGATGAAGTGAAGCCATCGTGAAGTACCACGTGCCGTTCCATATACATCGACGATAAATTTCAGTGTTATAAAGACTTGCCTGGAAATTTTAGCAGAAATTATTATGATAATACTACTTGGTGTTTCGGTTCTTGGATCATCGATGTTACCGTGACGTCTCAGTGAAGTTTTCAATTGGTTACATGGTATTGAATTTAATTTTATCAACTTATCAGTTATTATGTGCTTGATCTAAGTGTTTTCAAAAATTTAAAAGTAACAAGTTATTTTCATTAAATTTGTACCTGCTCCCAGTGACGTCTCAATGAAGTTTTCAATAGTTTAAAAGTAACAAATTATTTTTCGTTAAATTTGTACCGGCTCCAAGTTGAATCTGAATTTATATATTACCGAATATAATTTATGTGGTTATTGTGAGTGTTTTAAAATATTATTCTTGTTGCAAGTCCATTTATTTTGTATTCCTTTTTTTTGTGTTAATCTTTTGCTATCAGGAATTCTATATAAAACCAATTATTTTCGAAATTTTAAATATTGTGAACATTTTCTTTTTGTTGTTTTTTTGTTTTTTTATTTTAATTCTCTTTTGTACCTCATTAGGTTTTTATTACTGTCTGGAAGATTGTTATAATTAATTTAAATATCATTTTTAGAAAAGTGTATTAAATTCGTTTAAACCACTTTACGAAAATACAGAATTTATTGTAAAAAATCAGAACATCATTTTTACTTAATTAATATATTGCAGTAATTGTAAATATAGTTTTATTTATCTAGTTCACCATAATTGTTTGTTGTTTATCGCGTGGTTCTGCTGATGCCTACAAGACCTAGGGGTTTCCGGCTTGTACCGTCTTAAGTCGGTGGCGCGGCTCACTTTTAGATTTTTTTCTTCTACCCTCTACGGCTGAGCTCGGGCATAATTTTTCAGTAGAGAGACCACTAGCAGAGTACTTTTGAGAGAACCAAAAAAAAAGACGTGGCATTGTTTATTGATCAAACGAGTAGCCGCTCTTGTGAATGAATATACGCAATTTGGAATATAATGAAATAAAGAGTAACGCTGCGAAAAATTACGAGCTTAATTTTATTTGAACTTTGTACAGTATGAGCGAAATGTCTTAGCTCTATTGGTCTATTGGTGATACAGAATTTCAACACTTGAGGGCACAATGGCGTCTCATGTGTAAGAAATAATAAAAACGTATTCTACTCAAAAACTATATTTATCGTAAAGCGTATTCAAACTATCCCTCGATAACAAAAATGCGTAAATTTATTGTCGTCCCTTGATCAAGACTGCCGCCAGCCTCTTTCTTGTTCCTTTCCTCAGATACCTGGCTTCCAGATGTACTCTTGCATCTAAAAGCTCTCGTCGACTACGGGGGCGAATCCAAATATATCTTACACATGTATTAAAAAGCTATAAAAAAATAATCTTTAATGACTAGCAAAATTCTTAAAACAAAATCAGATAGTAGAAAAATGATTTAACTTTAAATACGCCAATACGTTATTTGCTTTTAGTACCAAAATTGTGAACACAAATTTCTGTTTACAACTTTGCAAATTTAAATATTATCTTTTTCATCAAAGAAAAGTTATTTTAAAGCCGCAAAAAAGATTTACTACGTCTCCCAAGAAAAAACCTTCTTATTTCCGAAATGACAACCATGCACTATGCCCGATACCTTCTTTAACATAGAACATAATTAGCTGTCAACATTCAACTAATCAACCAATTAATGAGCTTTAATTTAAATCATGAAAAAAAATATACAAGAGAAATAAAAAGTAATATTAAAAAGGAACGAAATTCACATACATACATATAGTCACGCCTTTTTCCCATAGGGAAAGGCAGAGACCACTTCCTTTCACTTTCCTTTCACACACATCTTTTGCTTCCTCTACTTTCATACATGCTCGTCGGTTGTTGGTACTCTTGACATGGCCTTTTTTCAAAACAATGTTGATCTGATCGAAATATGTTCTACGAGGTCGACCTCTACCGACTTGTCTATTCACACTCGCCTTATAAATTTGTTTCATCGATCTTCCTTTATCCATCCTTTCTACGTATCCAAACCATCTAGCATTCCTTTATCTATCTTTGTAACCACATCTTCTTTTACACCACAGCTTTCTCTTATCTTACTATTCTTCACACTATTCTTTACTTTATCCAACCGAGTCACTCTGGCTATACTTCTCAGAATATTTTCATGCTTCTTCTGCCAAACCCAACATTCACTACCATACATAAGTGTAGGAACCAACACACCTCTATTCACAACCAGACGTGCCTTTCGAAACTTCACAGTTTGTCATGCTTTTTTCTCATTCAAAAACCGTTACTTTCGTTTTGCATACATTTATTTTCGTTCCTTTGATGTATAACATAAACCACCGCCTGCAACTCCTTTTCAGATGACGCTAATCATTGATCATCGGCGTAAAGAAGCCATTTGACGATCAAATCATTCATTTTCAATCTATACGCACTTTCTTCCAAATCTTTAAACAATTGTCTATGTATAAGTTAAACAACCTTGGCGATGCCACACATCCCTGTCTCACACCTTTTTCGATATTAAACCAGTCCGTGCAAGCTCCGTTTATCCTGACACAAGCAGTGGAATCCTCGTAAAGTGATTTCAGTGCTCGAATTAAACTACCGCTCACAATTCACAAGTGTGAGATATTTTGTTACAGACTCCTTAATTAAAATGAATAAATCATGTATACAATTTTTATTTTCCACGAAAAAAGTGCTCTTTACATTTCCAGTAGAAGTTCTCTTTTCACTTTAACCTCATTAAAAAAAATTACGTTTATATATTGAAGTAACACAAAACACAACTTTCGCGAGTTGAGGCTTTGATTTAACTACACCGATAATGAAGAAACTATTAATCAGTTTATTTCAAAGTTTGCAGATTCTACATCGAGCCCATTTTTAACGAAGGCGGCATTGGTAAATTTCCTGCAATGACAGCCGCTAACCGAGATGATTAAGATAGTTTGCGCGGAACATGTGAAGTCAGTAAATGAGAACAAAATAGAATCGAAAGCTATGGTGGCAGAGGAGTAAGTTGGAATATATCGAGTTAGCCGGGATGCGGCAGCCCGAGGTAGACTGGTTGCAAGTAATTTCTAGGTCTGAATCTCTCGATTGCCAATATGCATGTATTATTGCAATTTGTTGGATAATTTCCAAAGGCAATCTAAAGCAGAATTTCAAGAAACTAGTACATAGTTTGTAATACAATTTTCGACTATACTACATGTTTCGGTATTTATTAATTTAAAACTTACTGTGAAACTTAATTTACAATTTTTAAAATAAAATATACAGCCAATAGCGTTTTAAATGATTAATAACAAATGGTAATATCGGCCCAGAAAACTAAATGCATGACATCAAAAACGCCATTAAGGTGCCAACTGGAAGTTAAAGGCAAAGTTATCCAACAGGAAATAATATATAAGTATATGGGCATAGAAATCTCAGGCTATAGTGATGTTGAGACGGAGATGAGAGAACAGACAACGAAGGCAACAAGAATAGCAGGATGCCCAAATGACACAATATGGCGAAATAAAAACATTAAAATAGAAACCAATTTAAGAATTTACAAGGCAAAAGTAAGACCAACTATGACATACACGGCAGAAACTCGACCAGACACAGCAAGAACTAAACAACTTCTAGAGACAACCGAAATGAGAGTACTTCGTAGAATAACTGAAAAGACGATCTTGGACAGAGAAAGAAGCGAGAATATAAGAAGTACATGCAAGGTATAAAACATTAATTAAATAAAAAAAATAAATTCTACAAAAAAGTTACTCTGTTTGATTCATGTAACTCGAGTTATTTGGATCTAAAAAATTCAATGAGTTTTAATTTTATGAAAAAATTTATTCTCAAAATGTGTAACAATAACAAATTAAAAAATAAAAATATAAACTTCAAAGTAAATGTTCAAAATGCCCACCATTTAATTCAATACACTTCATGATCCGCTTTCGCAAAGATCTATTAATATGAAATAACCCTCGTCTATTATTTTGATCACATTCGCGGCTGCTTTTATTTTCCGTCGCAATTCTGGAAGAGAATTAATTTTTTCTTTGTAAACAAATGCCTTCATTTGAGACCAAATTAAAAAATCCTAAAGATTTAAATCAGTACCTCTTGGTGGCCAAGCAAACTCACTTCCACGACCAATCCATCGATGTGGAAACTGTTCGTTTAAGTATTGACGAACTTGTAGAGAATAATGTGGTAGTGCCCCGTCATGCAAAAACCACATGTTTTGTCTTAAGGCGAAAGGTATATCCTCTAGTAATTCTCCTAGTAAATCTAGTAAATCTCCTTCAAAAACCATTACTTTCGTTTTGCTTACATTTATTTTCGTCCCTTTGATTTTCAGGGCATCATGCATAACATTAACCATCGCCTGCAACTCCTCTTCAGATGACGCTAATATGACTTGATCATCGGCGTAAAGAAGACATTTGACGATCAAATCATTCATTTTCAATCCATGCGCACTCTCTTTCAAATATTTTTAACAATCGTTTGTGTATAAGTTAAACAGCCATGGTGAAGCCACACATACCTGTCTAACTCCTTTTTCGATGTTAAACCAGTCCGTCCAAGCTCCGTTGTCACGTGCTTATTTTTTCCCTTCTACAGTTCCATTATAATTGTGCCTCTGATGATTTTGTATTCCTTAGGTACTCGTAAGTAGGGTTGCGTACCGTATTTTGTTGTAACTTAAATATATCATTCGTTGTAAATAGTGTTGCATACCTTGTAGTGATAGGATTCGATTGTTAATGGCTGTGGCATTTTTCGTTAATCGATGGAGACTTAGTGGGGGCTTTGTTATTAGATTTTGCTTTGGTTTTTGGCCTCGATTGTTGTGTGTTGTCGGTTATATTATTGTTTGGTTTGCATTTCTGTGTAGATGAGGCTAGCTATCAACACTGACGAACGCGATTCTTAGTGTGGAACATAGATTTGCGAATATTCTTGTTTGACGGCGGTTCCGTGTCATTTTTCTTGATATCCGGCCTGGAAAGTAGTCAGTCGTTTGGTGGCAGTCTTGGGAGTGGTGTGGGGAGAATTTTTGGGACGGTGTGATATTAACACGTGTGCAGAACCTCTACGGATTTTCTTTTATATCTGGCTGTATTTGGGCCATCTTAATTGGATTTTGAAGAAAAACCATTTAATTTTTAACTTGACCATTCTATCTTACCTTCGTTGTTGATATTTTGGATTTTGGTGTCGAGTTAAAATAACCGCATGCGGGATTTGATTGAGGGAAGCCATTGTTAATTAGCAGGTGCCGTTCCGTAAACCAAACCGGCCACAGGAGTAGTGAATTCGTATACCCAAAGGTTACAAGTGATTTATTTTAGAATATTTAAACGACGTGATTTGTTTTTGACACCACGATTAAGTTTTGTTTTAATTTATTAATATGGTACACTGTTGAAAACTATTTATTGCATTGGATAATATGCCAAGGCTGAACTTTGATTAAAGTAATCTTCTCAATAGTTCTTTGTGTCCAAGTAAAAATGTTTTCTTCATACTTATTTGTAAATATCCTACAATATTGTTATTTTGAAGGACAGCCATTGTAAAAAAAAATATTTTTAAATAAGCTCGATTGTTTTAACAGTGTAAATATTTATGTAAATGGTAAAAACGTGAGTAAATTAGCAGCCGTATGTGAACGTTTGATTAAGTATTATTAAAAAGTTGACTTGTATACGTTTTTTTTGGTAACTTGATAAAGTTTGTTACTCTTACCTTTGTTTTGGTTATTTTATGGAATCGTAAACTTTGGATTTTTGATTTATTGTTAGCTGTTGATTTTGATTATATTTGTTATAATGTTATTATTGAACTGTGTACTTTGATTTATTGTTGACTGTTGATTTTGACTATATTTGTTAAAATGTTGCTATTGAGCTGTGTACTTTGATTCATTGTGTGAGTAAAGTATCCAATATATTTTTGCTACAATTTTATTTATTTGGTTCACCATAATCTTAGTTGTTTATCGTGTGGCTCTGCTAGTGCCTAAAAGACCTAGGGATTTCCAGCTTGTACCGTCTAAGTCGGTGGCGCGGCTCACTTTTATTTTCTTTTTTTTTTCTTCTACCCTCTACGGCTGAGCTCGGCCATAATTTGCCAGTAGAGAGACCGCTGGCAGAGTACTCTATAGAGAACGAAAAAGACGTAGCACCGTTTATCCTGACCTTCTGACTTCTAAACTTCTGGTAACTAGCACCCTCTATTAGCAATGCTAAATTAGAGTCCAAATTGACAATCCTCATGTCAAAAAACATAAAATTGCCAATTTTTAAAAAGAAGACATGTTGTTCAGAATTATCATATTTTGAGGTTTAGAATCTACAATTCAGAGATTCGACATTCCTAATGAATCACCCTGTATACTTTTTAATCCAAAGTTTTCAAGTAAATGAAAAATTTCATGCATTTTCTGAGATTTGGACAAAAAAATTTTGAAAAACAAAAAGATTAAAAATTATTTCTCATGATAAACACCCATAAATGGTACTATTTAAAAAAATTTAAAGGATTAGTTAGAATTTAATTTGTTTAAAAATCAAATTAATTTTTAATCCTCTTGTTTTTTTAGGAATATTTGACAAATGACTGTATGAATTACATTTTTTTCACTTACGCATATTATGTACTATTTTTACTCATTTGTCAAATACTTTTAATTTTAACAATAAACATTAAGAAGCGTCAATCTCGACCAACAGTATTAATGTAGATAGTGAAAATAAACTTTAGAGCGGAAAAAAGGTGTAACTGTGATCAGCTGATTGATATGCTTAGTATTATTTATGATTATTTAATCAAAGGTTGAAATTAATTTGATTTTATCTGAGAAGTGATTATACATATTATCTGTTTTTATAGTGAATGCTGTATTCAATTAATTTGTTTTGTTTTAAAATTGATTTATTGTTTGTTTTCGAAAATGATAATGCGAATTACTTTTATTTAGATTGTTGCATTCAAAAGTGTGCGATTTAAATTTACAAAACGAATGATTCTCCTATGGGCAATTATACAGGGTGATTCATAACTATTGGGACATAGGCTAGCGGCAATATTGAACAACATACACAATTTATTAATTGAAATACATATTGGTGCCATTAAAATTAAAATTATTATATACAGCATTTTTTTTATTAATGTTATTTTCTGAGCTGGAAACTTCAACGTGGCTATTGGTTGCTGTTATGCTGGACATTTCGACGTTGCTACTAGATCCAAGAGTGTGTCTTAGTTTGGTTCTCATCTGATTTATTATATGTTCGTGATGCTCTTGATCTAATTGTAGATACGGTTTTATAGAATTACTATTACCATGCCCTGTAATTTTATTCTGTTCTTGTTCCGACACACCTTCTTCTTCTTCTACTTGGTTGAGATCATATGATCTGTTAATTCCGGGCTTGCCGTTGTATTAATTCTTGAGATGTGGACTGCCAGCTGTCTCTCCATCTCTTCGGTGGTCTACCGGGCGGTCGGCTTCCTACTGGTATTCCCTCGAGAGCTATGCGGGGTAATCTATCTTCGTCCATCCTCTTGACGTGGTTATACCATTGCCTTCTTCTCTGCCTTCCCCATCTTACGATATCCTGTACGCCGCATTGTTATCTTATATCAGTGTTTCTTACGTGGTCTCTTCTGGTTTTGCCAGCTATTGTTCTCATCTCGGCTACGCGCAGCATGCTCTTTGTTTTGTTCGTGTCTTCTCTTGTTTCTATCGCGTACGTCATTATGGGTCTTACGCATGTTTTGTATATTTTAATCTTACTGTTCTTCCGCATGTACCCGTTGGCCCAGACAATCTCTCTTAGGCAGCCTGATGTTGCTGATGCTTTATTGACTTTGTCCCTTGGATTTTTTGTTGGGTCGTGGCCGCTAGACATATTCATCCCGAGGTACTTAAATTGCATTACCTGTTCTATGGGCTTATCTTCAATTACGAGCTTGCATCTGAGTGGTTCCCTGGTGATTGTCATGCTTTTTGTTTTCTCGACCGATATGGTCATATTAAGCTGTCGGCACACTTGGTGGAACTGTCTTTGTAGGTCGTTCTCGTTTTCTGCGAAAATTGCTGCGTCGTCGGCATAGCATACCATGCTGATACGTTTGTTACTCATTCTGTATCCCATATTTAAGTTCGCTACTTCTTCTATAATTTTGTCCATAAGAAGATTAAATAAGAGTGGGCTGAGGCTGTCTCCCTGTCTGATTCCTCCTGCTTTTGCCAATTGTGAAACGGCAGTTGTTCGGTAAGAATGATTTGAAATTTTTTTGTTTGTGATGTCTAAATTCTGCATACTTTTTGGTCCATTTGGAAATTTCATTTACTCCAATTGGCATATTTTTGTACCTGCTAATGGTTTTTTGCTTCTTCCAGTATGGATTCACTGTCAGAAATAACCTGTCTGTTTTAATATTCTTGTTTTCGTTTCTTTTTAATATCAACTTATTTAGAAGTCTCACTGGGCAGCGACTTACTTCAGTATGATTGGGTACAATCCACTTATTATTAGCACATGATTTTGCTTCACCCTGCGTTGTTTTTGTGAAAATGGGATTATACTGTATCCTAACAGTTGGAGAACCATCATTTTCACTTTGCTTTTAAAAATAGTAAATCAATCATGACGCTTCTTCATTTCCTCTCCAAGCAAGTTCTATAGAGGCAATCAATAAAAATTTTATCTGCAACCCTTCTGGTAAATTTTCATCCCAAGCTTTGATTATTGTTTCATACTCATTGTCTGTGAATGCTAATGCACTGACCTTCCTCTTATCCGGTAAGGATTGGAGCTCCCTTTTTTTTGAATTTTTCGCGTTTCGTGCCTCTAAAAATATTGGACTGGAAAATGGGTCAATTGCTCTGTTGAATTCCTTCATATATTTTTCTTGTATCTGCTTTGCCGTAACGTTCCATATAGTTTTTACGACATGTTATATATAATTTTCTCCATAAAATTTTCGCATATTAAAATCCCAATCTTTCAAAATAGTTGATATCATTTCAGTAGAAATTGATTCATTCAGTACGTAGTTTCTCTTACTATAAAACTTAAGAAACTCTTTCCATACGTACTTTTTTGTTTTCAATGTATTATGAGGCTCATTGTTTTGAACGCACTCGTCTATCACTTATAATGATAAATCACCGAATCGACTCATTTTCTGAAAATCATAAAATAAACGTCAACATTTTTTGATGCGCACTGTTTGTATGTAACAATTATGAGCTGGTTACTATAGAAATTCGAATATTTCTGAATATATGATTGGTGGAGCTACTTGATGTATATCCAAGTATATTCAAAATGATATGAAGTAGCTTAGCTCATTTGGACGTTCCGATTGGTTGAGAACCGTACGAAAAGAATAATCGCTGGAATACTTTTGTTTACTTCTCTAATAATTAAGACAGTGGCTGGTTATAGCTGGTAAATAAATAAATAGTAAAAAATATTGGAAAGGTCTTTAGTGAAAATGTTTCGTAACTCGAAGTTGTTTATAATGTCGCTTAACTTAATATTGGAAAATATGTTGGCGTTTATCGTTAAACCCAATGGCGTCATCATTTTTCTTGAATAACCCTTGAGTAATACTTTTTACGCGCTCATTACATCATTTCCATTAATCACACCAAGAGAACATAATTAATTTTGCAAACGATAGCAGAATCCCCGTTAACACATTAATATTAACTAAGGCGGCACATTAGTTATTAAATTAGTAGACATTTTAATACGTAATCGCATCGTTAACAATTCGTATCAAATGTATCTTAAAGGGTTATGGAAGGGTTATATCTCGTCCCATCGTCCCTTTATTCACGCCAATGGCGATTCGCGGAGAGTGCGGAGACCATGTTATCTAACACCCCATCCGAATTTCCGTCTTTGAGGGATGTTCAATTTGGTTATTCATTGGCGTATCATCATTATCGTCATCAGTCATGGATTCTAGCTGGATTCATTTGTCGTCATCATGGGTGCATATGTCGTCATCGGTATGCGATGACTCACTAATTCATTAGCTGATTATACAATTAATTGCAACAAAGTGTTATCCGAACTTTATTTCAGTAAAACACTATTCCGACATTTTTCCTAAAAAAGTCTCTCTGAAAAGAAACTGTCTTTATACACTAATGCCGAAATATAAATGAAATAAAAAAAAATTAAATTTAACTAGTGCGATAAGTTGGCGATTGCTCACCAGAGCGAAGTTGAAGGCACGAGCGAAGCGAGAGCGTTCATTTGCTCGACAACATCGCACGGGTTGCACATACTATTTTTTATTGCGAATGCGGAATAAACGCGAGCATAAAACAGGTGTCCACACCAAAAATATTAACTGAAATAAAAATATAAACTTTGTAATGTCAACTTGACAGTTGCGCGTTCGGCTGTTAACCGAAAGGTTGGTGGTTCTAATTTGCGTGCGACAAGAATAATTTGCGTGTGCTAGGTAATTAAGAGAGGCGTTAGACAAGGAGACATTGTGTCACCCAAATTGTTTACACTGGTGCTAGAGGATGTTTTCAAAAGTCTGCACTGGGAAGACAGAGGAATTAATATATCGGGAGAAAAATCAGTAACCTTAGATTTGCTGATGACATTGCCATTTTTGTCCCAAACAGTGAAGAATTAGAAACCATGCTTAAAGAACTACAACAGAAAGTTAAAAAGGTAGGCCTACAAATGAACATTTCTAAAACCAAATTCATGACAAACCAACAGACAAACATAGAGAGTATAAATAAACGGGCAGAGAAAGTGAACTCTTATGTCTACCTAGGTCAAGAGGTAACATTGGGAAAAACTAATCAAGAACTTGAAATTAACCATAGATTACGTCTAGGATGGGCGTCCTTCAACAACAACCTACCCCTCAAACTAAAAACCAAGGTTTACATAGAGTGCATTTTCCCGGTAGCAACCTACGGATGCGAATGACGTAAGCGTACGCCAAGTAAACTTGTCGCACTGTAAATACATTAAAGGAGCTGTTTGTAATTAACTTCATTTTAGTTTATGTTGTAATTTCGTTATGTTTAATGTCATTAGCAAAATAAATCAATAGAATAAATTATTGTTTATATTATATATATATATATATATATATATATATATATATATATATATATATATATATATATATATATATATATATTGTTTTCATTTAATGCATCAAAATTTAGTAGTTGCTTTTTAAGAATAAGAAAGGGGTGGGGGTGACCACATCTTCTTTTACACCACAGCGTTTTCTTATCTCACTATTCTTAACTTTATCCAACCGAGTCACTCCGGCTATACTTCTCAGACTACTCATCTCCGCAGCAATAATCCTATTTTCATGCTTCTCCTGCCAAACCCAACATTTACTACCATACTTAAGTGTAGTAACCAACACACCTCTATACACCGCTAGAAGTGCCTTTGTTGACACTTTCTGGTTATTCATAAAGCTATGTAGTGCCCCATTCATTTGTTTTCCTGTCAACACCCTTCGCTCAATGTCACTGTCATACTTTCTATCTCTAGTAAATTTTGAACCCAAGTACACAAATTCATTAACCTGTTCCACTCTTTCTCCCTCAATCGAAACTCCACAGTTTGTCATGCTTTCTTCTCTTTCAAAAACCATTACTTTCGTTTTGCTCACATTTATTTTCATCCCTTTGATTTTCAATGAAAAATATTTAATTAAAATTTAATAATTTAAAACTTCAAAGTAAATACTCAAAAACGTCTTCCTGTTGATGCTGTGAACTAAAATTATAGCAATATTTTTGTTTTCCATGGCACTCTACAATAAATACAAACTCATAATCCATAGGTTAAAAGTTGAATTAGAGGTTTTATTTAGGTATAGAAAGTTGTTAACAAAACTTAGAAAGCAGTAAAAGTTCTGTCTAACAACGTTATAAAATACATTTAAAAAAGTTGAGAATTCTTTAAATATGGCTTTTGAATCACCGTGTACAATAATAATCCTCAATCCTCAAGAGTAGCTTTATCTAAATATGTAAAAATCTACAGGGTGTTTTATTTAAAATAAGCAAGTTATAGTCAACTTCCGCTATAACCGGAAGTAGTTGGAGAATCTAAGTTTACTTGACGCACGTTTACGTCATTTGAGTGTTACGTGGCGCTCGCAAATTATACTTTTATTACTCATGCGGGATAAGTAGTATCTTAAAGCACGCTGTGCTTTTTTTGACACTTTCTGGCTGTTCATAAAGCTATTCAGTGCCCCATTCATTTTGTTTTCCTGCCAACACCCTTCGCTCAATGTCACTACTTTCGTTTTACTTACATACATTTTCATCCCTTTTATTTTCCGGGCATCATGCATTACTATTTTTTTTTATATTATATGAGTTTGAAATGATTTTCCATCTCTCAAGGGTATTTGGAGATTTTCTAGATCTTCTCTTAATGTCTTTGTTGTGATTTGCTGATATTGAAACTTACTTGACATAGTTTTAGTTTGGTCAAGAATTTTTTATGGACCATTACAAAAATAAACTTTTTTTAGAGAAAATTATTACTTCCTGAGAATGTAAACACAAAATCATTAATTTAAAAAGTTAATTCCCAAAAACGTAGCGAACGAACCCCAATTAGTTATTGGCGATGGGAAGAAAGTTTGCAAAACACAGACCGTTAGTTAAGACGCTTCAGTGACGCAGGCAGTAGACTGACTCCAAAGAAAAGGGGATCGTGTCGCTACTACAACCCTTTCCGCCCTCGACGTTGTAATTTTAGTGGCAGACCACTCGAGCTCCCTGCCCTTTTCGCCCCCTCGACCGTCCCTCGCGCCGTTCTGATGGACCCTCGCTGAATAATTACCGGAGAGGACAGCCTGACCTCCAGAGACCAGCGAAAAGGGATGTTATGCTTTTGCGTCGCCATAGCTACAGTCTAAATGGATGGTTTTATTTGTAATTTTCGCAATAATTTAATTACACATAAGAGTCATTATTAGCCAAAAAGGTATCATGTTATAATTTCACTTTTTGGTATATTTTTAACTGCGTATTTTGGTATCGGAAGTTGTTACAATTATCTTCATTTTTATTTCTACGTAATTAATTTTTATTAATTTAATTAAAAATATTACTAAAAGTTAAAAATAATTATAAATTTTAGTTTATTTAATTTTTTTTTAAATTTATTATTTGCTCTATTTAAAAATCTATAATGGCACAGCTTTTATGGTAAAAAGAGTACCACAATGTCACTTTTACACATTTTGTTATTTATTTTACAATTATTTTAATTTTAAGTATATGGGGTATGCATAGGCAAGGCTGTATCTGAAGGGAATATTGGCGGTTCAAACCCCTCGAAACAAAGCGCAACTGTTTAATTCCTTGTTAAAAAAAATATACTTTTCACTTCTCTGGCAAAAAAGGAAGTGGTCTCTGCCTACCCCTACGGGAAAAAGGCGTGACTATATGTATGTATAATATATATGTAACGGGCAAAATTTCCTTTTCTCTTACTTAAATTTATGGGTTACTTTATCTTCCCATATTAATAATGTAAAGGATAAAGTCTGAGGCAAGTAGATCTGAAGAATACAGAAATGATGCGGCTGATAAAAAGAAGATTCAAGTTATTACTAGAAAACAAATTTCTACTTGGGACATAAAACCATTATCAAATCAATATTGGGACATGGTAGTGAACTTTACCGATGTGTAAGCAAGTCTAATTTGGCAATATTGCATGTAAGCCATTTAAAAATTGTAAGAATGATTCTTCTTAATACGTGTCCAACCACCCGCTCCATGAAGATCTCAAAGTGCCAAATGACAGGATGTAATAAAGAGAAAAGTGGAAAAAAGTAAGATCGACTCTGCGGAAATGAATAGTCTGAGAAGTATAGCTGAAGTGACTCTGATGGATAAAGTGGAAAATAGTAAGATAAAGGAAAGCTTTGGTGTGAAAAATGTGGTAACAAAGATAGGTAAAGAAATGCTTGGATCGTTTGGACACGTAGAAAGAAAGGATGAAAGAAGATTGACGAAAAAGCTTTATAATAATTGTAAATAAGCTAGTCCGGAGAGGTCGACCTATGCGAACGTATATAGATCAGATCAAAATTATTTTGAGAGAAGGCCAGGTTAAGAGTAGCAGCAACTGACAAGCATGTTTAAAAGCGCTGATGAAATTAGA
Source organism: Agelastica alni (assembly GCA_950111635.1). Lineage (NCBI taxonomy): Eukaryota > Metazoa > Arthropoda > Insecta > Coleoptera > Chrysomelidae > Agelastica > Agelastica alni. Next base: position 21,436,867 of record OX467709.1, on the reverse strand, counting down.
AGAAGTGAAAGACGTATGTAAGAACCGTAGCAAGTTGAAAGAAGTGGTCTACGGGAAAAAGGCGTGACTATATGTATATATGTAAATACATATCAAAACATACTTAACTAAAAAATTAGAAATGTTAGCGTATTTTTTATTACCAAAGCTGCTTATATGTGAATGTATTTACTCGCAGTACAAAATTATTACAAAAAAAAGTTTTTAAAAAGGAAATATGTATGTGGAAAATTGGGACAGGGGTGTTTAAAAACTATATTTTTAAGTGTGTTTTTGAGTTCTTTTCCTACCTTAGTTTTGCAAGCTATGTTATTTAAAATGTCACGTAAAATACCGCTCTCGTACAAATATCCTACTCCGCGACAGCCTGTATTGCAAAGTCCAAAGTCCATGACAAAATCATACTAGAATTTGCCTGCTTTAAAGAGTGGTATTTGTAGTCGTTTGTTAATATTCGATGGTTTAAGTGGGCTACAAATTAGATTGCTATTTTTTTTTAATTGTAAATTGTTAACTCCGATAACACGTTACAGAAAAACTAATTTATTATCTGGTACTTTTGGCGCAATATTAAAAAAATACCGAGTACACTGAAGCTGGTGAGTTGCAATACGAGGGCAGTAGAAAAAAAAGGAAATTTAAAGTTTAGATCATGCATCAGTTGTCACATCTGTAAACGCAACAGTTGACCTAAGTGAAGTTCTTAAGTATGGAGTTTCAACATTCGCACCTTTCAAACTAGTATTATTTGAACAGAACGATTTATTGTATGTCATTTAACATTTTCTCTAAAACAATCAGTCCTTTCCATTTCCACACCGAAATATATAGATGTAAGTACAACTTGCACTAAAACTAAACCTTCCCATTTGCTGGAACAAAGAAATAAGCGACATTTGTAATGAAATGCTAAATGACAACAGAAGAGGGCGCCGAAAGGAATGCAAATAACACACATTCCAAAAGGGTAATTGTAAATAGCTGTGCTGATGAAGCGTCCACTTCTTGGCCTCAATTCAAACAACTATTCCAAGTGAATTTCAGTCTTTGTTGCTGGAAAATCGCCCTTAAAATTTTAAATCGGATAATCGAAAAGTTTTAGTTTTTCAACGCAATAAACCTAAATGGATTATGTAGAAAAACGCAAAGTAAAATCACTTTGCAAGAAATTAATTACAATTTTTTTTAACTAAATTACGATCAAATTATGATCAAAATCTCCTAATTTGCAATAATTTTCTAATTTTTAATTTCTTTCCGTTTTCGGTTTTCTGCATTTTCTGATTTGTTTTTTCATAAAAACAAAGTTATTTTTGCAAAATATTTTATAATGTTTTATAACCAGAATATTTTAGTTATTTTATACTTTGATTATCTTGTGCAACAATAAAGTCTGTTCGCTTCACTTCATATTGTAAAAATAAATTAACGCGAAGCATTTTGTCAAAAGGGCAAGTACTACCCTGCCACCTTTATTTTTACAATGGTAGTTATCGGTCTTTGATAACGAGGTTTTCGACACTTGTATGGTCAAAACGTACCTTTTTAAAAATTAACAGTATAAATTAAGCTTTCAATTCTATATTTACGATCTCTTTCAGTATTGTTCCTTCTCAGAAAGTGGATATCGGTTCTATATTTCTAAATAAGTCGTACGTTGATGTAATTACATTTGTGTTAACTTTCATATGATATTCCTATGTTCGCAAAGATATTAAAACGAAAGACATTTCAATTGACTTTATGTTACGTCCAAATAGGCAGGAGTTCATACTTGGATCAAATCATGGAAACTCGCAGTAGGAATTTCTACTACCTGCATTGGAGCCAACGAACATTCATATTATGATAAGTTCCTTTTTTATAAAAGCCGGTTACATTTTTTCTAGTCGATCTACGCTAGCACACCTTATCCTCAATTATACACTCCACGCTTAAACTCGGTGATTAAGTAATTCTTGGATTTACAACCCTTAAGAATATCTAACAATCCTTTTAAGCCACGGCGCTTTCAAAGTCTCATAGTTTTTCTTTTATTTAAACTTCTTTTAATCGTATAATATGTTTCTGCGTGTAGCTACTACAGCCTCATCATCTGCATAAGTCAAATAATGGTGGCTTCTGTTGTATATTAATTAAACCCGATAATAACAAATCTACGGGAAGCGACAGCTTTGTCGTTTGATGTTTGACAGGTCGATTTTTGGTGATCTTGGTGCGCCTTAAATAATTACACTGCACGACTAAAAAAGATCAGAGTTGGAGTGTCGTGCTAATACACTTCTGAACTATTAAAATTTTAATAGTACGGGCAAAGCATAGAAATGTGTTTAAATAGGGTTAAATTTGTAATTAATTTTGGGCATTGCGATTTTTGTATCTATTGTTTGTGTTGATATTGTTTATTTATTTACATTTATTACAAATATGTAAAAAATCGGGAAATGTAAGTTGTAATAATGGTGTTAAGCGAAGTTTTATATTTATTATTAACTAGCAGTACCCGGCAGACGTTGTCCTGTCCAAACGTTAGCTTGCCTGCTTTGGGAATATCACTATCATACACTTCTGAACTATTAAAATTTTAATAGTACGGGCAAAGCATAGAAATGTGTTTAAATAGGGTTAAATTTGTAATTAATTTTGGGCATTGCGATTTTTGTATCTATTGTTTGTGTTGATATTGTTTATTTATTTACATTTATTACAAATATGTAAAAAATCGGGAAATGTAAGTTGTAATAATGGTGTTAAGCGAAGTTTTATATTTATTATTAACTAGCAGTACCCGGCAGACGTTGTCCTGTCCAAACGTTAGCTTGCCTGCTTGCCAGTGACCCCAAAAACTAAAAATTCGACACTAAATCGGCATTTTTTATTAATTTTTATATTTCATGCCCTTTTTACCCCTTTTGTATGGGTGCTAACATAATTGAGAAAGTCACTGTTAAAGTCAGCGACCCCAAAAACTATTAACGAAAGATAGGTTAGCTGAACGTCCTTTAACACAATCAATTTTATTTTATTCGCGAAAATTTGCCTATATATATTTTAGCAAATCACTCGCGTAGGTTAGCTTGACGTTGTTTTTCAGCTACTTTTCGTGGATAAATTCTCTTCAATGATACTGAAGCTCTAAGATCGGGATGTTTAGAAAATATTTTGAAAATCAGGCGCTGTAAAGAAAAGAGGAACATTGTTTTAGTGGTTTTAATGTATAAAGTTTTATTTCAAAAAGTTTTATTGGATTTTGAAGACTGATACAATTATTTTAAATGAGAGTTTTTTTTTATATACATATATGACAAAAAATTTTAATAAGATTATTCACTTGAATGACCAAATGTAAGTAGTTTCAAAGTAAAAGCAATGCCTGGCAAATTAATATTGTTGCGAAATGCCTTATTACTCATAATTACACAAAAAATATTGAGGGATCTTTGGTAGGTAAGTAGGTTTGACTGTATTATGGAAGTATTAAATTGGACCAAGAATACTTGATGTATCAATGTGAGTAGATTTTGAGTAAAAACAATACTTGGCAAATAGCAACTTTCTCTGTTGGGAAAGGATTTATTATTCATAATTACACAAAAAGCATTAATTGTTCTTTGGTAAGTAAGTAGACCTGGCTGTATGCTGGAAGCAATAAATTGTACAAAGAATGATTGACGTTGATTTTATTAGAGTAGATCCTTGGTGAAAGCAATGCTTCGCAAATTAAAACGGGAAATGTCTTATTACTTATATTTACACAAAATGTATTGATGGTTCTTTGGTAGTAAGTAGACTTGACTGTATCCTATTAGCGATAAATTGGGCCAAGTTACTGTTTTCCTCTTGGGTTTTTTTAAACAACTAATGATAAGAATAGCCACCAGGATTATCAGTAAATTTAAATAGTTAATGTTAAGAACAAACAGGCGTAGACTTTTTTTTTCTTGTTACGTAACTTTTGTAATTTTAACACTAAAAAATAAAAAATAGATAGGAGATGTTTGGATTAAAATTAAAATGAAAAACTTACTAAGTAGGTGTTCCAAGGCGTTTTTGTAAATTGTTGACTGTTGGCATCAAGTTCATAGAATAAATATATCCCGAGCATTGCGGCTGTGATTTCCGTAAAGACGGACAAAGATAGAGAATCTCTCGGCGTGATTATTAGTCCGTTATAACAGAATTCCATTACGGAAGTTGTGAATAATAAATTACGGGTCCGTTGGCCCGAGGGGGCGAGCAGGGGCGAACGGGGTGGTTGTTAGGAAAAGGCAGCAGCTATGTCGGTCCGGCGATGGCGCGGACACCAGCAGCCTACAGAGAAACTCTCCTCCGGTTAAATTCCTCACTCCGGTCTTTTGATTAACGATTCTAACTCTCCGAATCCCTTCTAACCAACCCTTTTCCCTTTATTGTTGGATGCTGTCCTTGTTTAGAATGGCCATGGGTTCGATGTGCATAGCCCGAGAACTTTCTGTCGTAATTACACAGGGCGAACATTTTAATGTTACGTCAAACACATTTTTCGAAATAAATAAATAAAAATGTAATTTTACACCTTCTTAATTAGGAACATGAATTGAATGCAAACATACAATCAAAGTGATAAAACTTGCGGATAAGATGGTAATAATAAAATGCACCAAAATGAAGAAAAATTTGTGCTCCCATTCTTCTTAATGTCTGCTTTATAAACAGCAAAATCTCTTTAAATTAAAATTGCAACTATGCGAAGAATTTCAATAAAATAATAACAGCTACAAACATTAACACAAGGTTGTTCAAATACTGTCTGGAATAGTGATTAACGAACTTAAACTTAAGATCATTCGCTATGCAGATGAAACCATCGTTTTCGCGTAATTTAAAAGATCTGCAACTCATAATGGATCGAAAAACATCGCCTAGTAGTAACTACATTCTTGATATTAATGGAAGTAAATCCAAGATAATCCAAGGTAATCAGCAAAAATAACTTCAACGAATGACATCTATACGTTAAGCTACAATAGAAACAGTGAAGAAATATAACTCAGCCTTTGGTTTCGGGCTGTTACCAAGCAACGAGCTTGAGAAATTGTCATAAAATTATGAGGCATTTGTTAATGTCCAAGAGATATTCGGCGAAAAATTTTTTGACAAAAAAACTTATAACTCAACGCAACGGAACATTTAGTCCGGGAGGTAGCGTCAAATTTCACCGGACCATTTTACTGGGGCTGAATTTTCTAGTAAATGCTTTTGTTATGTTTTTGAGAGGATATTTCCATGTTAGCTGGTGCAGATCCGTGACTTAAGATTGTGAGAGGCTGCGGATCTCGCGAGAAAATAACAATTTTCGGAGTATTTTACTGAACGTCATAATTTGCAGATAGCTGAATGATTGAATTATTATCGTGAAAAAATATGTTAGCTGCATAATTTGTGTGATTTAACTTGTTAGCTGCGCGTATGAATATGTAGGAAAAATTTTGAAAATCGGAACATTTTACCGAGGCTAAAAACTATATACTAAATAGTAATCAGTTTGAAAATCATAAAGAATGATGTTAGCTGATGATCAGCTGTGATTAAACCTGTTAGCTGCGCTTCCTTTGTGCAGCGCGCGGTCGGACCATTACTCTGTGTTACATATTTTTATTATTTAAACCATTATTATTTACATTGTGACAATACTTTTATTTATTTAGTTTTAAACAGAGGTTGACAAATAGTGGATTTATATTCATACCATTCAGAAATATAAAACATATCAAACATAATTCTTCTAAGACTAACCTCCTTCACCTAAAAAATATTGGGAGACTACCAGAGCGGTTTCAGAGCAAATAGGTCAACAACGGAGCAGCTGTTTACCATTAGGCAATTTATAGAGAAGAGTTGGGAATTCAATCAAGACCTCCACCAGTTATTTATAGATTTCCAGCAGACATACGACAGTGTAAAAAGGGTCAAAATATGGCATACAATGGCTAAGTTTGGCATCCCGCCTAAGCTGATCAGAGTAACCAGAGCTTGTGTTGAGGGTTCTAGGTGCAGGATAAAGATTGGTGATGACCTCTCAGATGTGTTTCAAGTGAGCACAGGTCTTAAACAGGGAGACGAACTATCACCCACGCTTTTTAATATCGCATTGGAGAAAGTAGTAAGAGAAGCCAAAATCGAAACTCAGCTATTCGGCGCCAGTGGATCAAACTTGCTGCTAGCTTATGCCGACGATATAGACGCAGTGAGCATAAGCGTCATAAAAGTAAAAAAACTATTTTACAAAATCAAAAAAGAAGCGGCATTTATGGGGCTTAAAGTCAACAAGGCCAAAAAAAATATATGCAAGACCAGGCAGAGCTAGGGTAGGACAAAATGTGACCATGGACAGATACAACTTTAAAAATGTAAGACGATTTAAATACTTAGGGCCCACAATCACATCCGACAACGATATGAGTAAAGAAAACAGAGAACGCCTAAAGTTAGCCAACAGGTGCTTATACGCCCTAAAGGATATACTAGAGTCCAAATACGTGACTAGAAGAACGAAAATCAAAACGTACCAGACCATGATAAGACCCGTGGTAATGTACGGCTGCGAAACCTGGACTTATACGGTACGAAATGAGGAACTCATTCGAAGATTTGAGAGAAAAGTGCTGAGGAAAATTTTCGGACCCACCAAAAACCAGGATACGTGGAGCTACCGAATCAAAACAAATGCAGAACTAGAACAAATATACAATCAGCCAGAACTGATTAACCTCATAAAGGCACAAAGTTTGAGATGGGCAGGGCACGTACAAAGACAGCCAAAGGATAGACTGGTCCGCCTAATATGGGACAGAACACCAGAAGGAAGACGACCACTTGGAAGACCAAGATTAAGGTGGCGTGATAATATAACATCAGACCTCCGGAAAATGGGCATCAGGAATAGCCTAGAATTTATGGAAGACCGAGATAGATGGAGCCCATCAGGGGCTGTAGCGCTACGGAGTAAGTAAGTAAGAAATATAAAAGCTATCAAAAATGGCCTAAATTAGTGACGAATTCATAGTTTTTGAGGTCGCTGAGTTTAACAATGACATTTCAGATTTTGTTAGCACCACTACGAAAGGGGGTGGGTTATAAAAACTATCAAAAACGGCTGATATTAGTGTCAAATTTATAGTCTGCCGGCGACGCTAAGTTTGATAGTACTATGTCAGCACCCATACAAAAAGGGTTGGAAAGGGTCTGCCGGGTCCGCTGGTAAGATAATTTTAATATCACATTGTTAGATTTTTTTAAGACTCGGTGATTTTTTTTGTCACATTTTTTCCTTTTTTTGGTTGATTTTAGAGCGAAGGAAATCTCAAACCGCCTTTCGTATGAAGGTAAATTTAAATCCTGGCGCATTACTAATAATTTAACGAAAAAGGTAATTTTGCCCGTTACATACAGCTGAAATATTCACCACAAGAAAATAAGTAATATGCTTTGTAATTATAGGTATTTAAGGATGTTTTCCATTAGATAAGAGCATTGTTAGTTAGAAAGCTTGCTCGTGTTAATAAGAAAAAAATTAGGCAATTAGCTAAATCAGCCCAAACACAATTGATCAAATAACACGCGTTTTTATAAAAAATGCGAATTTAAAAGTTTTCTTTTTTTTAGTTTTCCTAACAAAACCTTATTTTTGCGCGAAATCCTGGATTAAATTCTTCACATTACATAAAGACGATAGAGCAAAGTGACTTTATAGAGAACGGGGAGGCATCAACAGCAACTTTCCGAATTAAGAGGGCTACTGACCACATTCCACTCAGCGATCGTTTGACTTCCCTAATCCGAAACTTTCCAGCTACGCCAAAATCGATGGAAAGCTGAAGTCAACGCAATATTCGAAAATCAAGGAGCAAAATTACATTACCTCGCGATATTCGATACCAATTTAACCAATGGAAGGTCAACTAAAAAAAAAGTCAAGCGCAGATGTTAACATGACAATGATCTGCCAATTTTTGTTATTTTACGTCGGTCAAAATGTCTCGGCATTAACGATGATTTATTTTCTAAAGTTATTCATTCATTTTAACAGTTTTCATTCTCAATACGTAGTTTATAGTAACATTGAGCAAAGGGTATTGGCAGGAAAACAAATGAATGGGGCACTGAATAGCTTTATGAACCGCCAGGAAGTGTCAAAAAAAGCACGTCTGGCTGTGCATAGAGAAGAGTTGGTTCCTACACTTATGTATGGTAGTCAATGTTGGGTTTGGCAGAAGAAGCATAAAAATAGCATTAATGCTGTGGAGATGAGTAGTCTGAGAAGAATAGCCGAAGTGACTCGATTTAATAAAGTAAAGAATAGTGAGATTAGAGAACGCTGTGGTGTAAAAGAAGATGTGTTTACAAAGATAGATAAAGGAATGCTTAGATGGTATGGACACGTAGAAAGAATAGATGAAGAAAGATTGACAAAACAAATTTATAAGGCGAGTGTGAATTAACAAGTCGGTAGAGGTCGACCTCGACGAACATATCACGATCAGATCAACATTGTTTTTAAGAAAGGCCAGGTCAAGAGTACCAACAACCGACGAACATGTATGAGAGCACTGATGAAAGTTGAGAAAGCAAAAGATGTGTGTAAGAACCTTAGCAAGTGGAAGGCAGTGGTCTCTACCTACCCCTACGGGAAAAAGGCGTGACTATATGTTTGTATGTATGAATTTAGAAACACCTTGTATATATAAAATCTAGATAGTATCGAAAACCAGTTTAACATCTGTTATCAAGCAAATTAGAGTAGAAAAGGCAAGATCAGCGTTTATGAAAGTGAAAAAAATATTCTGCACAAGAGATAGATATCAGTTTGGCCTTGAAAATCAGATTGCTGAGATGCTATGTGCTGTATGTGCTGCTTTATGGCATGAAGAAAGAAGATATAAGAATACAACCTTCGCAACGAAGACGGCACCTGAAGAAAAAGATCAAGCAAGTATACATCTAATATACTTGAGATGTTAATTTATTGAAACATACATATTTTATACAGTTAGGATCAGTTTAGATATTTAGTTATGATCAGTTTAGATAATTAGTTATGATCAAATGTAGGTAGTAGTAATAAATGTAAACAAGTTAATAATTAGTTCTACGTAAAATTATTTAGAAGATATGCAGTTTTATAACAAAAGGGTAAAAACTTTGTGTATCATTTTATTCGAAGCATTCAGCATACTTGATATCCTTATGACATCATTAAATTCGGCAAACCAACAACAAATGGTTGTTTTTTAAAAAGCAAACACTTCTTAAGACTTTGCTGAGCTTTGACGGTATATTTTTCCCCATCAAAACACACAAAACGGTGCTTAATCGATAAACGAAATTTGATTTTTGACAATGTTTTGAAAATAATAAAAACCGCCCAAGTTGCTCGATGACCAATGTCATGAAATTTTCAAACGTATCTTTCGTTAGTAATAAATTGAATTTTTTCATTAGATGGGTCACCTGATGGTTACTTTCAGGAATTTTTAATCCATCGGTTAGTTAAAAAGCGTAAATATTAATTTTATTAACTTTTCGAAGAAACCCCGTAAATAAAGAAGTTTTATGATATCAACGTTTTCGTCGTAGAGTAACTTATTTTTCTTCACATACGCTTTATAAATATATGTATCCGAAACTTCAACGCTTCATGTCATTTTCTTTGATCAATTATCTCTCGCTTCAAGGAGTACACTTTATAATATGTCGCGAGTTACCTACCTCCTCCAAATAAAAATCCATAACAACAAGACTTGCTGAAAAGTCCTATCGATTTCTATATATAGATGTTTTTCGGAGCGTTAATCAGAACCTCCAGGGTTTTCTTTTGTGTAAATTGATTAGGAGTTAGTTTGTTAGACTGCCTTGACCGAATGTTAAATTAAAAAAATCTAAATCGTAAGAAGTAAGTAATCATTCGACAACGACGGAACGGAGGAAATTAACTGCAGAATCCAAGCAGGTAAAAGATGTCTCTACGCGGTTCATGACCTCCTAAAATCCAAAGTAACATCAAGACGTACAAAAATCAATATAATACAAGACCATAATAAGACCTGTGGTGATGTATGGTCGTGAAGCTTGGACGCTAACGGCAGCTAATGAAGAGCGTCTTCGTGTCTTCGAAAGGCGAATCATTAGAAAAATTTATGGCCCGATTTTGGATACATCAACAGGGCGATACAGAATCCGTACCAACAAAGAGCTGATAGATTTGTATGGAGATTCAGATATTGTGCGAGAAGTAAAATCTAAACGACTGCAGTGGGCAGGACATGTAAGGACACTACCAGATGGCCGCATAGTTAAACTTGCATGGGAAGAAGCTCCACTAGAAAAAAAAAATTAGGCCGCCCATGCCTTCGATGAAAAGATAATATCGCCTAAGACCAAGTGTAATGAGTATTGATGAACCCTTAGAACCCTTGTAGTACAAATAATACAGAAACTACATACAGCTAATAATAATAATTATTTAACTAAATTACTTACCTTGCAGATAGAAAACCTCACTTATAGCTTGGAAAATCTCCCCAAATAATAAAGTCTAACTGACTACTTCACTAAAAGACTAATTAACAAGTTTTTAAAAATAAAACTAAAATAAACTAACTTAAATCGAGACCACAGCGTGTTAACATTAAAATTAAATAAGTTAACTTAAAAAATACTATTTGACTGTACTATAACTTGAATATAGCTTATTTCACCAATATACGACGGTATCGAATATGTCACCAAGGCATCGACTTAATTAACGGGCGCACTGTGTTAAGAGGTACATTAGTAAATTCCGCCAAGATTTAAACCCGAAAATTTTTGTTTATTATTCTGCTTTTGTTGAGAGGTTTTATTTTTATTTTTTGCTTTATTGTGAACAGAAATCGTTGATGTAGCTCTCGACGGGTTTTTGGTTAGTAATAGGTAGATATTTAATTATCTATATTAAAAGGAAATGCAACAAAAATAAATTATCGGTAAAAACTTAATAAATATGTTTAATCATGTAGTACTTACGGTATTATCAAGCATCAGATTTATAGTCATCATAATCGGAATCACTGTCGTCTCTATCCTCATTCGTATTGTAAATGATAATAGGATTAACTGCTTCGATGCGGTTTTTACGAACCCACCATTCCTCTGTTAAAGTTTTACATTTTGTGACACATTTTTCCCAAATTTCGGGAGTGACAATATTAAGTGCTTGATGCCAGGTTTCCAAAAGAGCCTTATCCTGTAACTATTAGATCCAATGTGATTGTCATAATAAGTTTTGCATTTTCCCCAAATATACTCAATGGGATTAAATTGGCAATGATAAGGCGCAAGTCTTAGCACACGATGTCCATAACTGAGTATAATTTGATCCATTTTGTAGATTTTTTCTCTTTCGTGCCCTTTAGCTATCGATAATAATTCTGGCTTGAAGCAATAATGTGAAAATTAAATATTTTCGTTCGGTAACAATTCTTTTATTTTATTTACCGTCCAGAAGTTTGTTGGTTGCTGATTTAAAATTTCCGAATGGTATGGAGCATTATTTAATACAATGACAGATGGTTCATGTAACTATGGTAATAGTTTCTCTTTTTACCATTTCACATACACCTCTGTATCCATATTGTAGTGATAATCGGCCGATTTTGATTTTAACGAAAATAAAGGATTCGCCCCTTCAACAATACCATGCTTTCCACCTGCATGCACAATAATGTGTCTTTTTCCTTCCTCGTGGGTGTGTTTTATAGACTTTGTTATCGTCCTGCCAAATTCTTTTTGTTTCACCTTTAGCAAAAATTCAAGTTTTGTCCAGATAAACAAATGAAGAGCATTCTTGTTTACAGTTAGTATAATTTCTTAAAAATCGGTACTATACGATATTAATGTCGGTACCCACTACAATGATAACCCAGATTACTAATTACTTTTCTAGAAATCCAACGAAAAATCCAACAAAAATGAATCAACAAGCTTAATAGCTTAGTTAATTGGTGAACTTTGTTTGGATTACTTACCTACCACTATTATTATGTACAATTAAGTCACTAAGAAAAGATTTGGTTGCAAAATTATTTGTTCTAACAAGCAAACTAGAAGTCCCTTATAAAATAAAATTCGTAACCTACGAAATTTGTTTCAAACTATTAGGGGAATTTACTTACTTAAATTTATTAACTTCTTAAATGTACAGTTGAATGTGAAAGAAATATCAAAAAAATGGTTATTGGATACAAAAACATGCAAAGAGTGGAGATAGCTGAAGGAGCATTTGCAGATGACATAATACTGATTGCTGAAAATGAAAAACAATAACAATATAATATAGAAGTATGGAATAAAGCACTAAAGAGAAAACAGATAAAAACAAATAAAGATAAAACCAAAGTGATGACTATAGAAGACGAAGAAATAAATATTATGATAGATAATATAAAAATAGAACAAGTTAAAGAGTTTAAATACCTAGGAGTAACAATGGACGAAAAGGGAAGACAAGAAGCGGAAATTACCGACAGAATCGAAAAAACCAAAAAACTGTATTATGCAATGAACCGGAAATTTACCAACAAAAAAGAAATTTCAAGACATACAAAACTGAAAATATTTAAGACAATATATAGACCTGTATTAACATATGGTTGTAAATCTTGGATATTAACAAAAAAAACCAAAAGTAGAATACAAGCAACAGAAATGAAATATCTGAGAAGAAGTGAAAGAGTGACAAGGAGAGATAAAATAGGAAATACACAAATAAGAGAATAACTAGACATAGAAGACATTATTTCATTCATAGAACAAAAACAATTGGGATGGTGGGGACACAGACACAGAGAATGCCAAACAGTAGACCTGTTAGACAAATCTATGAAGCAAAAGCACAAAACAAGAGACAGAAAGGAATGGAAGAAGTTTATAAAACAAGAATAAAATGATAACCCGACACTCTAAGGGTAAAAGGTGCCACGTCTTTTTCGTTCTCTATAAAGTACTCTGCCCGCGGTCTCTCTACTGGCAAATTATGCCCGAGCTCAGCCGAAGAGGGTAGAAGAAAAAAAAATATAAAAGTGAGCCGCGCCACCGACTTGGACGGTTCAAGCCGGAAACCCCTAGGTCTTATAGGCATTAGCAGAGCCACATGATAAGCAACTGAGATTATGGTGAAATAAATAAATGAAATTATAGCTAAAATATATTGGATACTTTACTCCTACAATAAATCAAGGTACACAGCTCAATAATAAAATTACAACAAATATAGTCAAAATTAACAGCTAGCAATAAATCCAAGTACTCAGTTCAATAATAACATTATAACAAATATAGTCAAAATTAACAGCTAGCAATAAATCAAAGTACTCAGTTCAATAATAACATTATAACAAATATAGTCAAAATTAACAGCTAACAATAAATCAAAGTACTCAGTTCAATAATAACATTATAACAAATATAGTCAAAATCAACAGCTATGGTAAATTTTTTTGCAAGTTACCAAAAAAAAAAACGTATATAAGTCAACTTCTTAATAACACTAAATCAAACGTTCACACAAGGCTGCTAATTTACTCATGTTTTTACCATTTACATAAAGATTTACACTGTTAAAACAATCGAGCTTATTTAAAAATATTTCTTTTTACAATGGCTGTCCTTCAAAATATCAATATTGTAGGATATTTACAAATAAGTATGAAGAAAACATTTTTACTTGGACACAAAGAACTATTCAGAAGATTACTTTAATCAAAGTTCAGCCAATGCAATAAATAGTTTTCAACAATGTACCATATTAATAAATTAAAACAAAACTTAATCGTGGTGTCAAAAATAAGTCACGTTGTTTAAATATTCTAAAATAAATCACTTGTAACCTTTGGGTATACGAATTCACTACTGCTGTGGCCGGTTTGGGTTATGGAACGGCACCTGCTAATTAACAATGGCTTCCCTCAAATAAATCCCGCATGCGGTTATTTTATCTCGACACCAAAATCCAAAATATCAACAACGAAGGTAAGATAGAATGGTCAAGTTAAAAATTAAATGGTTTTACTTCAAAATCCAATTAAGATGGCCCAAATACAGCCAGATATGAAAGTAAAACCGTAGAGGTTCTGCACACTTGCCAATATCACACCGTCCCAAAAATTCTCACCACACCACTACCAAGACTGTCACCACACGACTAGCACTTCCCAGGCCGGATATCAAGAAAAATGACACGGAACCGACGTCAACCAACAATATTTGCAAGTCCATGCTCCACACCAAGAATCGCGCTCGTCCGTGTTGATAGCCAGCCCCATCCACACAGAAATGCAAACCAAACAATAATATAACCGACAACACACAACAATCGAGGCCAAAAACCAAAGCAAAATCTAATAACGAAAACCCCCACTCAATCTCCAGCGATTAACAAAAATGCCACAGCCATTAACAATCGAATCCTATCACAACAAGGTATGCAACACTATTTACAACGAATGATATATTTAAGTTACAACAAAATACGGTACGCGACACTATTTACGAGTACCTGAGGAATACAAAACTATCAGAGACACAATTATAATGGAACTGTAGAAGGGAAAAAATAGGCACGTTACAAAGGGTTCAAGATTATATGTATGTATGTGTATGTATGATTGTATTATGTATATGTGTATATATATATATATATATATATCTATACATATATATATATCTATATAAGTACAGTTGAATACTATATATATATATATATATATATATATATATATATATGTACAGTTGAATACTGGCTGTCGAGTTTCTAATGATAATACGAAACCACCGTATATTCGTGTGATATACTATACGTATACACGCGCGTCAGTCGATCTTCAATATACGCTTTCTACAAATCGCTTAGTAGAAGACAGTCGAAGCGTAAAATTCAACACTGCGCACGTATGAGTCACAGCCGCTAAGAAAATCTACAAGCTCTACCGCCACCGTATAATTTAATGCGATTGGTACCCACACATTTTTTTCCCATTATAAATTCAAGCAAACTACTACAATTTTTTTTTTATAATTTTTCGTACGTGTAGTCTTTTAAAACTACCAGATAATTCCTACTTTTTTTCGAATAGAATAAGGTTGAAAGGTTAACGAGAGGCTCGTGTTTGCCCATCTCCCTTCGATTGCTCCATTATTTAATAACCAGATTATAATTCGGGTACATCCCATTACGCGGATGTTGACACTGGACCAACAGGATTCTCACTCTCAAACAGGATTTATGTTGCAAAGGTCACAGGTCTGCGACTGATTTAACTAAGAGGTGATGTTTACATTTTCTACGGTGACCTATGATAAAAAACGCTCTATGCATGAATAATAATGACCCTTCTTTAGTCAAGCATTTTAAATAAATTATCCAATTATATGTACTTTTAGTAATTAAGAAATTCTTATTATTTTTTTAGTATCTTATATCCTTTACAACACATCTGATTTCTTTTTTAGTTTTAAGTTTTACTGCTTTTAGAATTTCTTTTTTTATTTTCAATAGTCTTTACTTTACTTTACTTTTCAATAGTCTTTACTTTTTTACTACATTATTTGTTTGTTACGATCTGTATATATAGTCACGCCGTTTTCCCGAAGGGGTAGGTAGAAATCACTTCTTTTTACTTGATACGGTTCTTAAATACGTCTTTCGCTTATTCTAGTTTTATATGCTCTTACATTCTTTCTGTAGTTTTCGAGCCCTGTATTCTATATCGTCCTTATATATATATATATATATATATATATATATATATATATATATATATCGCGTTAAAACGTGCGTCGGCGTCTTGCGATTCCTAATCTCCATTCCTCTCTATTCGTCCACATGTCCTCTCTCAGATCTCTCTCTTCCATCTCTTTTTGTATGCCTTCTCTCCAGCTCTTTCGTGGTCTTCCTCTTCTTCTTCTTCCTCTGGGGTTCCACTGTAATATTTTCTTTGGGATTCTGTCTGGTGGCATTCTTTGAACATGCCCGTACCATATCAACTGTTTAGTTCTTATTTCGTCTGTGATGTCGTGCTGTACTCCCATTATTTGTTTTATCCTCTCATTTGTAACTCTTTCTAGTCTTGATTTCCCCGCTGCTCGTCTCCAGTAATCCATTTCTGTGGCTCTAATTTTTCTTTCGATCTTTTCTTTCAAAGGCCATACTTCGCAACCGTACATTATTATGCTCTTCACTATCGTGTCGTAAATTCTTTTTTTGTTGTTGTTGCTTATTGTTCTATCCCACAGTACTCCGTTTAACATTGATATTGCTCTTCTTCCTTTCATATTTCTGTCCAATATTGCTTCTTCGAGTGTCCCATCCTTTGATATTCTCATTCCTAAGTAATTGTAAGCTGACGTGTGTTTGATTTTTTGTCCATTTGATAATTGTAAGTCCTGTTGCACTCCCCCAATACACATATATTCCGTTTTTTCTACATTAACCTCTAGTCCCCAAATTTTATATTCTTCTATAAGTTTTCGTGTCATATACTCTGTGTCGTCTATGTCTTGGCCGACTATAATTTGATCGTCTGCGAATGAGAGTGTGTATAATGTTGTGTCCTCATCTAAAGGTATGCCCATGTTTTGGCATTTCCGTTTCCAATTCGCTAGTGCCCGTTCCAAATATATTTTAAATAATGTTGGTGACAATCAACACCCTTGTTTCAGCCCTTTTGTGATATTAAACCCTGTTGTTAGGTTTTGTCCAACTTTAATTCTTGATTTGGTTTTATTGTATAATGACTTTACTCCTTTTATCAGTTCAATATTAATGTTGGAAGTTTCCAGAGTTTCCCAAAGTTTAATTAAGGGTACGCTGTCGTATGCTTTCTTTAGGTCAACGTACAGTATATGGATCTCTTGATTGAATGCTAGTTTTTTTTCTATAATTTGTGTTAGTGAGAACAGATGGTCAATCGTTGATCTTCCCGCTCTAAATCCGGCTTGCTCTTCTGCTTCCATTTCCGTGTATTCCCTTTCGATTCTGTTTTTTAAGATCTTGCCATATATTCTACTGATTGTGTTTGTTACGGCAATTCCTCGATAATTGACGCATTTGCTTTTGTCCCCTATATCGTCCTTATCATTTGCTATAATCACTTGATCATCGGCAAATTGGAGAGTTTATTAACATGTTTCTTTTTTCAATAAAGTTGTTAATAGTTTAAGAATAAAAATACCTATATTTATATAAGTGAAGTTATCCAACAATTGAATGTTTGGTTTTTCTTATTATTCGAACATAGTGTTGAACCAACTACCAATGACAACATTTCTATGTTCGAATATAACGTAAGTTAAATATTTTTTTATCGTCACCTAACTTTACTTTCTTTTTTCATAGAAAAAATTATTTTCTAAGTATAAGTATTTTAAATTCTGTAAGAACCAATTTTCGAAGTGATACCAACCTTATCTTTAGCAACTTTATTTGAATTTATTGATATCTCAAGGTTTAAAATTTTTGGTCAATTACTTATAGACAAATAAGTGAATTGTTAACTCTGTTAACACTTTTTTTTTGGTTTAATTATTTATTTTTTTATTTACGATTTAATGAAACAATATCAAGGTTGAGCATTATTTTAATTTATTTGTAAATCCCTTCATAAACATTTAAATATTTTACTTTTATTAGTCGAAAACTTTGTGACCTTGCATCATAGTTGTTTTATTTCTTCATATTCAATTATTTATTAATGCTTTAGTATTTGCGCCACCGAATAAAAAACCGTTGGCATATAACAAAATTTTATAGAAGTAAACCAACATACATGCAATAATTACTATTATAAAGACTTGTAGATGCGTATTTCATTCGGTGTTGAGTAGGATATTTGTTGGTAAATTGTAACAGCCCCTAAACCAGTAAAACTGGTCCCTACCAGAATTGTCATAGACTCACCTGGGGTCGAAGTTCAGCGGGTCACAGACGACAAGGGAGTGAGCAGGCCACAAAAACCCTAATAGTTAGTTATCTGTCAACACATACCCGATATTAATCAAAAAGTGTATAGATTCGTGTAAATAAATAAAACGACCGCCGAAATAATGCTAAAATACCCAAAATCATCGCGATTTTAAAGGATTTTCGGTGAAAGTTGTGAAGGGGGTTTCGTGAAGATGTATGCATATTTATTGGAAGGAGTAGGACAATGCAAAAAGGGATTTTCTACCTGGAAAGGGACGCTGGATTGCAATCTGCATATGTGGGTCCGATGCTCAGGTAAAAAATATAACTAACCCTTATTATTTCATTAATATACTGAGTGTTGTTACTTCTAGTTACTGTTTTAGTAATGAGATTGCGTATAATATTTAAATATACAGTGTGTATCAGCCAAATGAAATAAATTCAATAATATACAATAATGTTACAGCGGCCAATACAAACTCTCTTACTTCAAATGCAATACGCTGTATTTTATTGAATTTTTGGATTCTTCAGAAAATTCTAGACATATTTTATGTTTAATATCTTTATTATCTTTAACTAATTTAAAAGCATTAAGTTTTTTTAGATTTATTGCAAAATTAACATTAAAAAAAATAATTTCATTACCTGTCCAAGGTCGCGAAACCATCTTTTATATTTTACTAATAATTGTCCCTTGGGATATAGACGGCAAATTTGTAAATTTTTCATGAAATAGGCGAGTAACTTCCATTTGTATCAGTGTGTTATCTAGACACGCAGTAACGTGTCAAGCCAAGTTCAAGCTAATAGAATGGCGAGCGGTACCGTGCGTAATATTACACGAACCATTTGGAGTCACTTTTGACTCCCTCATAACTCAAAAACTATTTCACATAAAAATGTCAAATTTGGCTAATATATTGAGGCCTGCGAGTTACATATGTGCTCCAAAATAAACCTCAAGGAAATATTTAGATATTAACTCTAACACAGTTCCAGATGAACTAGAAAGTTTAAATTTGGCATTCAGATAGGTAGTTGGGTAAATACAAAGTAAACTTTTATCATTTTATTATAATTTTTCAATTAATTAATTCCATCAGGAACACTTACTTATAGTACCTGTAATTTAAGAAGCAGCAATCAAAAGTGATGACAGCCGGTCTTTATGTGGATTTTAAGGTCTTTACGTGAATATTTAACGAGTGAAATAATACCCTTAATTTTTTAGTTAGTTTTAGTTCGTGTTTATTACGTTATTAAATGGGATTTAGTATTAATTATTATTTCAATATTTGGCGCACAGTATGTGTATGATCATTACTTATAAATAATTAAATAAAATAGGTATTTAGGACAACTGTGCACGTTGCGGCGGCCGTGGAGCAGCGGGGTGGGAAACGGTACGATATTTAGTAAAGGACAGGCGTACGTTGGACTCCACATAGTTAAAACCTTATATGAAGTACATCTTATCAATTAAGATCCAAGTCAAATCAAGGCACAAGAGAGCTCTCTATTGTAGAGTACAACCGCCTGCGCACGTTATACCGCCCCGACTCGACCAAACTAAGTATAAACAAAATACGCGTAAAAAAATACCAGATACTGGATGGGCAATTTACTCGAACATTTCAAAGGTATAAGAAAATATAGAAAATAACACAAAAAAGACAATTATACCCTGTAAACGTAAGAAAATATACAGTGGGATAACAAAAACTATTTGGTATTAATTTTATTACGAATACTACTAATAATAAGTACAACTAATAATTTATTTACAAAAAGTAATGATATCTCATCAAAAACATAAATGTCAAATGAGAGCCAAGTTCAATATTATGATATATGCCTTGATTGTTGACTTTAACGATAAAAAAAGTGAGATCTAAATGGGTGACAAGTTCAGTGGTCAGTCCTGAAATTTATTTATAACAACATAAAATATTTTATAACAACTTAAAATATCATTTCTTCTAATAACTTGGGATAATATATTGAAGTCTAAGGTCTTACTTGGCTAGTTCGAATATACGAATCAATATTAAGTACCTACTTAAATAGTAATGGAAGGGCCCTATGTTTGATGGCTAACTTCTAACAGCAAGCCAAATTTTCGGAAGAATAAAATAAGAACTTACAGCTTTAGAACTTGCGAAGGCTCTAATATAATTCGTATATTCGAACTAGCCTATTGGCTATTTCCAAATTCAGGTAGTTTACCATTTTTTTCAGTTTCTTGTTTCTCCATAAAAAACAGCTCGACCGATTTTGCTAAAAATCTATCCAGTTCTAAGTTGCGTAATTATGCGTTGAATGCTTCTATATATTATCTTAAATTATTTGAAGAAATGATATTTTAAGTTGTTATAAAATATTTTATGTTATTATAAATAAATTTATGGACTGACCCTTGAACTTTGCACCCATTAAGATCTCACTGTTTTTGTCGTTGAAGTCAACAACCAAGGTGTAAATCATAATATTTCACATTTATGTTTTTGATGGGATCTCCATAACCAATCATCTGTAAAATTGTTATTTTGTGCATTTCTGTTAGGTGAACCATTTTTCTAATATACATTTAACGAAATTCGAATGTTTTAATGTTAATTTTTGCAATAAATAAACCATTAATATTTCCGAAACCGTTAAAGATGGATATAGTACATTGCACATAAAATATGTCTAGAATTTTCTGAAGAATCCAAAAACTAAATAAAACACAGTGAGTTGCATCTAAAATAAGTAATTTGGTATTGGCTGCTGTTACATGTCACACCCCGTATAGAAAGTTTGTGTTTAAAAAAATGCGCCTTTAAAAATACTAATCGATGCGTTTTTCGACCACGCCCCTGTTTAATCATTATCCAATTTATTTCAACTGGCTGATACACACTGTATAACTTGTTCCTACAGAAATAATTTTAACTTTGTCACGATAAATGAATTCCCGAACAAAATTAACGCAATAATATAAACTTATCTAAAATTAATTTCTTCTTCTGATGTCAGTTCTTGAAGTTTATCGAGTATTTGAATAGTAGGCTATGCATGTTTTGTCTCGTTGTTATTAAAACCTAATAAAACAATTCGTTTAGATTTACAGTTTTAAAGAATAAATATGTAAGAAATAACAATATCCTATTTTATTTTAAAAATACATTTATCGTAAAACGTAGTCAAAACTATCAATCTATTATAAAATGCGTTTTTACCCTTCTCGTACCAAAGACTGCCAAATTACCTGCTTTATCCCGCACCCCTCCTCGTCTTTCTATTTTAGGTACCCAGCAAAACATACAGCATACAGGGTGGATCAAAATATATCTTACAAATAATTTTGCGATAGATTTTCGTTAAAAGTAAGCTTATAAATTAATCCTTTTTTGAAAGTAATACGTTTTTTATGGTAGACTGATAAGTATATATAATCAATGCCTTTTTTACCCATAGAGGGTGTAAGGATTAGAATCTACAATAAGGTACAATTCCAATAAATAATAAATATCAGTGGTCTGGGTGCGACCTAACAGGTCCACACAACTAACTTCCCAGTGAAAAAAAAATTAAAAATACCATATGTTTTGTTGTTATAATTATTATTATTAAAATTATTATAAAAAGGATTTCAAATTGTTGATAACAAATTATCTGTCATTAACAATATTCTGTTTATTTCAACCGTATTCTTTTTCTCATCATTTCATAAACGGGAGCTATTTTCAATTGTTTATAACAGTTGAAATTTTTTTTTTAATTAATTTGATCAATAATCATTTGTTAGTAGCAATATTTAATTGTTATAAACAATGCTTAATTATTACTAAGAATAATTTTTCAGTAATAATATAACAAGAGAGTGAGAATAAATTAAAAATAATTTGACAGGTTTTTTGAAAACTTGCTGCCAGGCAATAGTCACGAGAGCCCGCAGGGCTCGAGTGGCTATTTTCAAATTCGGGTAGTTTACCATGTTTTTCAGTTTCCTGATTCTCCATAAAAAACAGCTCGACCGATTTTGCTAAAAATCTATCCAGTTCTAAGTTGCGTAATTATGCGTCGAATGCAATTGGTCCCACGTCGATATCATTTTTTGTTCTCGAGATAATCGGGAAGAAAAATAATTCCAAACGCACATACGAACATACACACACACACAGACGTCATTTTAAAAATTATTGTATTCGACTCTGGAGACCTTGAAATGTCGCAATGTCAACATTTGGGATTTGCAAAATCGGACCCATTCCTATAACTTTCCACTGGGACGTTAAATATTACAAAGTTGAACTAAACTATTGCAAACAAATGAAGATAATTGATCTCACGATGACGATTTCTTCTTCAGTTAATAGATTTTTTCAAAAAATTGGCATACATTTTACGTCATTATGCTTCATTTTTCTGTAAGGTCCACGCAAAAATATTTACAGCCTTTCAGATATTTTCCAGTCAAAACCAAAAAGCGTTTGGGTAACTTTAAAATTGAAATTAAAATTATTTCTCGTAACTATTAAGTATGTCTCCCTCTCACCTTAAAAATTATTTTAATATTTTTAAAAAATGTTTTAATTTAAAAATGTCGATGATTTAAAGTTTACTGAAGTTACAAAAGCATAATTGTTTTATGATGTGACCTATATAATTATTATAAGAGAAAAAATTTGTTACAATACGGCCATAAAAAAATTAAAGGATTTTTTTTAAATAAGAGATGATCTCGTAATTGGCAAAGTAACATAATCACAACCCTTTAGAAAGCTGCAAGAGCTGGCATGCCATTGGTCAACAACCCTATGGATTATTCCGTCTTTTGTTTCACCCCCTGCGGCAGAGAGGGTGGACGGGGGCCAAGCAAGCCATGGCCGCTGCTTGTAATGACACTTTCGACCAGCCCAAGTTTCCAGTTACAGAGAGTCGGGGGTTTGTAAGCGCTCTCCCCCGAACACCCCGAGGATCTCGCCTCGCGGCTCTAGTGCCGGATTGAGCCAGCAAAATTTCCGAGCTTGATAAATTAATATTTTCAGCGAAAGTAATTATTCATTTGAGGTTTTATGTTACACTCCCATTAATAAATAAGTTTGTTTAAAGATTTCAAAAAAAAACAACCTTAATCTAAGAGACATTCAGTAACCAATATTTGTACCATCAAACGGTACTACGGTGTTTCCCAAAATTGCCACCAAAATTACTGGGCCTTAAATTCACATATTAAAATTGTCACGGCTTACACGGGTACCTGGACGCCCATAGCAGAGAATCGCGTATATGGATCTTTTGATGGTTTTTTTATTTATAAGAAAATATGTGCAGTGATAATCATTGTATTTTGACACCTACCTAGAACTAATTTTAATAGTCCGATCAATGTTGTGAAAATTATAATAAAAAACGCAAAAAGGAAACCCAACACATTTTACAGATCTACGTTTGTATTGAAAATAAATAAATAAATCTATCGGGTCTATTCTAATACGTCCCGCATTTTGAAAGTTCTTCACCAGGTACTGTTGTTGTTAGATTATGACGTTAGGTTAGGTTAGGCTAGTAATAATCGGTATTAATTGAGGCGGTAAAAGTAAAAAAATTAGCCTTACTTACTACCTAACGTCCTAACCTAACACAAATAATACTGGTAAAGTTTTAGGGTTTCTACCAAACTTGAAAGGATCACCCGCCGGACTAATCCAAAAATTGGCTGAAAATACGTTTTTTTTATGCAATCGGTAATTTTTAAATTGAAATAAATGTTTTTTTTTACTGAAAATAGTCGCAAAAAGGATGGACGGTTCGCACTGCGACTATTAGAGGGGAGAGGGATTATAGAGAGAAAATGATTGTGGACCCGCTTTTTGAAAAGTTGCAGGTCATAGTTCTCTGGAAAAACTGACTTTGAAAGCTTGTTCCATTCTGTAGCAGCCCTGTAAAAGAAGGATTCTTGATGGAGATTCGTCCTTGTAGTGTCAATCTTGAGAGTAAATGGGTGAGACTGATCAGCGTGCCAAGTTCTTCGGCCGAATGTGGCCAGTGGTGGTACAAGAGTTTTTATTTCTCACGAGTATCTGCCATTGAAATATCTGTAGAGTAATGACTGGTCTGCAACTCTTCTTCTATGTTCTAGAGGGTGAAGGGTATCTGTGAGAGTTGAGCTGTTTATTAACCGATTGGCCCTTTTCTGAATGGAATCTAGAAGACGAAGAGAATGCCTAGGTGCTGAACCCCAAATGTGCGAGTAATACTCCAGTAGAGATCCGATTTGAGCCTTGTACGTCGTCAACAGTTGATCAGGAGTAAAAAACTTTCTGGCTTTCCACAGAAAACCTAGCCTCTGGCTTGCTGACTTTGCGATGTTAGCAACATCGTCATGCCAAGACATATTATTAGACACCGTGACTTCCAAAATCGAGATGCATTTTCAAAGTTCTTCACCAGGTACTGTTGGTGTTAGGTTAGGACGTTACATTAGGTTAGGCTAATAATAATCGGTATTCATTCTCTCTCTCTCTCTCTCTGTAGCTTACAACCCAGGGTGGGTCTTTGCGGACATTACAATTTGCCTCCACTTGCTGCGGTCCATCATAAGTTCTTCTGGTCGTTAGACATTCAGGGTCCGTAAGTCCACTGCAATATTATCTTTTTACCGCATCCTTGGCCTTCCCAGCGGCCGCTCTCCTACCAGGGTCTCTTTCCACACCAGTTTTACGACACGTTGGTCTTGTCTCTTCATCTCAATCTCTCTGCCTTTATAATTTTTACTATATCTGGTTGGTTATATAGTTCTTGCACTTCCCTGTTGGTTCTAATTCTGTATTGTTGTGTGGCGTTGTCCTTGATTGGTACATCTATCCATTTAAGAATTCTTCGTTCTGCGATTTTTAGTCGGTTATCATTTTGTTTTGTCATCGTCCATGTTTCACATGCATTTGTCATTATAGGTCTTATAATTGCATGATAAATTGTTACTTTCGTACGGCGGGTTTCATTTTCCGATTTTATTATTTTTTGTAGTGCAAAGCAGCAGCGATTGGCTTCCGGAATAATCGGTATTAATTGAGGCAGTAAAAGTAAAAAAATTAGCCTAACCTAACCTAACGTCTTCACCTAACACCAACAGTAGGTACCTGGTAAAGAACTTTGAGAATGCGTGGACGTATTAGAAAAGACCCGTTTTATTTACTTTTAAATAAATATTTTCAATATTTTGTTTGTTTATTTGCTTTTCTGCATACAAATTTTAATTTTTAAAAATTTAATCGATTACCTAGAATGCAACAGTGTAATCCCCAATAAATTCCTTATTTTGAAGACAAAAGTGTTGGTGATTTTAGGTTATAACCTCTTTAGGTCAAAAATTTAACCCAAAATTTACAGGGGGTCAGTGGCGATTTTTGTCTACCACCATGATCAGTTAGGTACGAATAGAAAAACAAAAAGTGAGGTATAATTTGGTTAATAGATTGTCGGGAGTAATATCGTGTTTGGTTGTCTCGTCAAGACCCTTGCCAGATTTTGGGTGCATGGTTTTAATACTTTTTATAATTTTGAGCAACAATAAGATCAAGGTGACACATACCAAGAAGCGTTAGATATTATTGGAAGTACTCTAACTTTTCCAATATACTAATATTGATGTTAGGTTTGACTTTTGTTTCAAAAGCAATGGTAAAATAGGGGGCCTTAAATCAGTCGTCACAAAAATTTTATTATCGACATTTATAAACTAGTACAGTTCAATGAACCTACAAAAGATGCTAAATTTTTTCTGTTTTATGCAAACATTGCACATTTTGAACACTAGTATTTAGACCAACATTTTCCACGGCATTCGATTGGAAGAAGAGGCAGCATTGAATGGCCTCCACGATCACCAGATTTATCGCCACTCGATTTATTTTTGTGGGAACAGTAAAATCTATAAAACACAACCAGCGTCGTTGGAAGATTTGCGTCAAAGAATCGTTGACGAGTGGCGTCGAGTTACCCCGGAAATTCTTCGGAATGTGCGTGAACGTTTTGAACAAAATCTTTATTATTGTATGGAAGCGGGCGGTCATCAGTTTGAACATAATCAATTAAGTAGTAAGTAAGCAACTAAAATAAATGGAATTTTAGCATGTAATTTTTTTCAAAGTATTGGAAGGAAATGTAAAATTTAAAGACTATTGCAAAGAGAATTGTCAGAGCTTTCAAAAGACATCTTATTCGACCCCTAATGCCCAATGCCATTTAAAAGTTTTGGGGTAATTCTTACCCTCCCTTGGGGTTAAAAATAGTGGAGACAAAAATACCGAAAAAAGAGTGTCCCCTTTAATAAAAAATCGACGGGTCTGAGCGTTTTTCTAAAATGTTGACGAGGTTTCTGCAAATGGCTGTTTCGTTTTTGGTTGGCCACTTGTAGGTTAGTTTTTGAGCATGTAGGTTACGATTATGCTGTTTGGATAAATGTATGTTGTTTTGATTGGTAACAAGCAAATAATATCGGTATTTTAGGATCTTAAAATGGATATGATTTTTATAACCTTATTCGAACCCTTAGTAATATCAAAGATCGAAATTTTTTTCTTTCATTGGCTAATAAACAGGATAGATTACTAGTCTATTTAAAAAGGTTTTTTTCTGAAGTTTTACCAAGTTTATAGACTAGCTTAGACAGGTATTACGTAAAAAAATGTTTATTTTAAAAATGTAAGTATATTAATCCGGCACTGCCTAACAATACCCTTGTGCATGACAAATGCAGAGACAGTTCTCTTCTTTTGCATATAGTTTAATGGAAACCATTGTTTACGCTTGTCTATGTTCTGACGCGTAATATTTATGTGAGAATGAAAAAAAATTGATGTCGTTAAGGCTAAATACATTTTTTCTAATATTTTTATTCGACTTTGTGCCGCAATTTAAAAAACATTAACTAAATATCTAAAATAAACCGTAGGAATCCAAGAAAATTAATATTTGTTCGAAAAGGTTTGGGTAGATTAATTTTAAGGACAGAAAACAGAGAAAAAAATCTTTATTTAAAAGTACAATTAACAAAAGAACCATCAGAAAAGTTATATGAAGATGTTAAGGCTAGTTTAAACTAGTAGAGTAACTCGTAAACGGTAGAGTAAAAAGACAAGCAAAAAAAAGTTTTTAACAGTTGGTCGAGTAAAAAGTCAAATAAACAGGATAATATTAAGCGAGTCGAGTTGTAGAGCGGGTAAAATAGTTACTCGTCCCATCGCACTCTTCAGCACCACTTTAAAATTAACTTGCCTACTAACTTGCCCAATTACTCAAGTAAAAAGTGGTCAGTGGCTAGTCAAGAAGCAAGTGGATACGATATGATACTGTCATATTCATCTGTTGAGGTGTAAACACAAGTAGAAATCAATAGGACGAGTCGAATACTAACCCCAGTTACTGAACACATCCACCGATGTAAACAGCATCAAAAAGAATTGAAGAAAGTCAAGTAACTGCACCAAGTTACTGAGCCCAGTGTACTAGGCCGAGTTATTTTACCAATCAACTAGCCTTACCACTCGACTCGCCCAGTACTCGTTTATTCGACTTTTTACTCGACCACCTGTTTACATCAGCCGAGTTAATATGCTTTTCCTTACATATCTCTTTACTCCACTGTTTATTTGACTAATGTAAACTAGTCTTTAGTTTCTGTAACTGACGAAGATGTATTTCCTCGCATGCTGATGAAAGTAGAAGAAGCTAAAGATATGTGTAAGAGCCGTAGCAAGTAAAAGAAAGTTTCCTTTGTATTCAAGCTAATCGTTTCAGCTGATGATTCTGTCCAATTTTGAATCACATTTTTTTCAGTGGGCGCACACCAGTGACCATTTTTTTGTTTTCCAGTCACGGTTTGTTTTCAAAAACTATTTGCTTATTTTAACATTTGCGCCCTTTTTGACATAAATTCTTTATATTCTAACAGAACAAACGTTGGTGTCAATGTTTTATACTAAAAATAAGCTTTTTCTACATATTTTTTAAGCACCTTCGCAAGTCTTGCTAAAAACAGGGTTATATTCAATCCGGTTTGTTTCAGAACCACCTAGTCAAGCTAGTTCTATATTGCGGCGATGAGATAGATTTTCCGTTGCAGTCATTTAATGAGTATTATTATCCCATAAATATATTGTTTTGGTTATTCTTTTTATGCAAATAACGGACAAACAAAAAATGTAGTCCTTTAACTAGCTTTTCAATTTTGGTAAAAAACTTTATTTTTCCTTATTCTTTCATTTCACAGCTTAGTTACAGCAAGGCGAAGTAAGGTATTAAATCTATGCTTCCATATATTTTAAATCAGGACGTTTATTATCAACGTTTCTTATCTAATCGTCATTATCAGTACGCCTACTTATTAACACAACGGAAAAATTAAAAAAATAACGATAACATTTCAGTTTCAATATCTGATGTAAATATATATGTTTGTGTGCAATTGAGTCATGGGTTTTAAATACTTTTACTTTTTTATTTTATTATTTTACGAAGTGAAAACGGCCGTTATTCAAGTCAGTTGTCCAAGTTATTGTGTCTGCGATGTAGTGAATGATTATAGAAGGGCGACATGTCAAAATAAAACAATAGTTACCGTAGAAATTGGTATACCACCTCAAGTCGAACTTTTGGATTTGTCCCATAACCAAATCAGCGAGCTGGGAAATGATGTCTTTTCCGTAAGTTTTAATCAAATGATCATTTTACTTATTACAAACAATATATCTATATATATATATATATATATATATATATATATATATATATAAATGGGAGGCTGGTAGATAGCATCTTGAACTTATTATTTAAATGTTGTATATTGTTTGATAAAGTTATTTACTTACTAAAACAAAACATTAATTTTTGTTCACCCTGCACAAACAAATCAAATTTTATTATCATTTAATACAGTATTTAAAGCAGTTTCAGAGAAGTAGAAAATCTAGCTGTATTGGCTGGCTACAAAAGCCAATCAAAGAACGCAACGATTGTGGATGTAAACAAGGCAAAGAATGAGTATAAAAGGTTAAAACGTGTGGCAAAAGAGGTTGTCGCAAGAAAGAAGGAGAGTGATAAAGATGAATTTGAAAGAAGGTTATAAAACGATTTCCAAAACAATATTAAACTCTTCTGGAAGTCCATAAGAACAGCCAGAGGTAAAAATACTACCTCGCAACTGGAAAAAATCAGAGATGGTAGTATGGTAAGAAATGCGTTTTAAAGAGATGGAAGAAATACTTTGAGTGTATTTGAGAAAGAGGATACACAAGTACAGGCCCCTTTCGGAGACATGAGTGAAAGTTGCAACGAAAATGAAATTAGTACGACAGAAATTGTGGAAATGTTAACAGTATGAAATTGGGTAAAGCTGCTGGGTACGACAGGATAACAGTTGAAATGTTGAAGGCTGGACAAAGCGTGGTAACTAGTCTGCTGTACCGCCTTTTAACCTTTGTTGCAGGAGTGGTAGCGTACCAGACGACTGGTGCAATGCCGTTACCGTGCCACTTTACAAGGGAAACGGTTCGCAGCAGGACTGTAAGAACTACCGAGGTATTTACTCAGCATAGTCGGCAAACTGTATGCAAAGATATTGATTAAAAAAATGTGACGAATGAAACTGAGAAGATGATATGGGATGTGCAAGCAGGATTTAAAAGAGAAAGGAGACGTATGGATCAGGTCTTTTCATTACGAGGTATAGTCAAAAATTCTTGACTAGAAGTCAGAAGGTCTATTACTCTTTTATAGACTTGGAAAAGGCCTATGACAGAGTGGTGAGTAGTGAATTTTGGTTGACATTGTCAATATATGGGGTGAATAGTAGTTTAATACGAGCACTGAAATCACTTTACGAGGATTCCGCTGCTTGTGTCAGGATAAACGGTGCTTGCACGGAATGGTTTAACATCAAAAAGTGTGTGATACAGGGATGTGTGGCTTCGCCATGACTGTTTAACTTATACATATACGATTGTTTAAACGATTTGAAAGATAGTGCGTATGGATTGAAAATGAATAATTTGATCGTCAAATGCCTTCTTTACGCCGATGATCAAGTCATATTAGCGTCATCTAGAAAGGAGTTGCAGGCGATGGTTAATGTTATGCATGATGCCCTGAAAATCAAAGCGATGAAGATAAAAGTAAGAACCGTAGCAAGTGGAAGGTAGTTGTCTCTGCCTACCCCTACGGGAAAAAGGCGTGACTATATGTATCTATTGAAAGATGAAGTATCATAAGACATCTATACAACCTCTTTAGAATATACATCCAAAAATCGGTATTTAAAACCAAAAATCGTCCTCTTTCAGCCTTTTTCCATAAAAGGAGTTCGTTTCATAATTTAGCCGCGCATGGTATAATAATTAACATTTTATTTTTCAGAACATGCAACTGTCTGATCTCAAACTTCTCAATTTATCATACAACAAAATTAGTCAAATCAGTTTGGACAGTTTTGAGGGTTTGGATCAATTGAAAAGTCTTGATCTTTCGTACAATAGCATCCAGTATTTTCTAAACCAATGGTTCTTTAGTTTGAGATCTCTGCGAGAATTGTATTTACGAGCGAACAATTTGGCACAAATTAATAAACAACCTCCCATCAATTTGCCCAATTTAAAAGTAAGTATTTTTTTTTAAACTGCATATATAATTATTTTTTATTAGATTAAAGAGTAACCTGAGATACTTTTACTTTATTGCGTCGTTTAAAAAGCCGAGAGACTAGCTAGTAAAGAAAATATATTTTTTTTAACTTGACTTTTGAGACTCTTGACAACAGGTTGCTGTGACCAGCTCCGAAGAATACGGTGGGTGCAGAAGTAAGTTTGTTCCAACCTGCAGCTTTTGTAAGGTTTTCGATATCGTTTGGATCAAATTTATAGGCTTGCGTTGGCTTTAGACTCTCTCAAGTAATACAAGAAATTCTAGATGTAGGTTCGGTAGGTGTTGGCTATTAGGGGTCGCTCCGCAGTTACATAGGTCGCTATTCACTGGGATGTTCCATTTCCTAGGGCATCGTGTGACACCGGTCCGCAGTTTGTTGAGTGATTTCCACGTATTATAAGGTTAAAGGTTCCTCCTTTAGTTCGGCGGGGTTCTCTGGTGTTTGGTTTTGCCATAGTTCTAAACGGCGGGTTTCAGGTGATGTGTTTTCCTTAGGAAGCACATCCTAGACTTTAGCCTCGATCTTGCTGGAGCTTGGTCGTATAGTTGGTGTCAGGGATTCATAGTCTGCCTTGTCCTCTCCTGTTCTGTGGCGATTTGTCGTTTTATGTTTGGAGGGGCAATTCCCGTGAGCGGTAAATTTTTTGCACTGGGGTGGGGCGAAGGCATCCACTAATGATACGGACAATGTCTACGTTATTAGCATGTGCTGAACCACTTTATACTGGCGCCGCATATTCTCCGGCAGAGAAACTGAGAGCCAGGGCAGAAGTTCTAAGGATATTTGCTGTCTTCTTCTTGATCTCAGCGTCTTCCTCGGAGGTTGCTGATCAACATGGCGATTAGAGATGGCTGCGCGAAATAGTTCAACCGAGGAGAGGCCAAACCAGTCACGTAGATTACGTAACCAAGGAAATTCTGCGTCGTCCGATACTTCTGCGTCCCACGATCTTTCCTTGCATGATAAGTTGGAGAATTTCGTATTTTGAATTACGCATGATGTGTCCAAGAAATTCTAGTTTCTTGTCAAGAAAATTAATGAAAAAAGGCGTTTTATTTTAAAAAGGGATAAAAATATAGCTTTGCCTCCCATCCGATTAAGGCGCCACTTTAAGAGATACATTTTCAGTATTTTCAGCGATCGCTATCCAATGCTTTTAGCACAGGCACAGGCTTTGATTGACTATGATTTCTATAGGCAACACTCAAGTTATGATGCATTTATAATCAAAAATAACGAGTACAATGCGTAATTGCCTTAAAAGCATACGCGACGTAAGGCCACATTGCTTCGCGTCTTGGCCTTGAACTCGTTGCTCATGCTCTAAATACCTGATTATGCCTTAGCGTCATAATATACTGGTAGGAATCATTTAACCTAATACATCTATAAATATAGTCACGCCTTTTTCCCGTAGGTTTTTTTTTTTTGCAGAGGTGGAGAAAATACTTTACGGTGAAGTTATGAATCTTTCAGCTCAAGGTCTACTGTAAGACTCCCTGACTGATGTCAGGTCTACTCACTAAAAACTCCACCCCTATTTAGGTCCATCTGGCTA
Source organism: Agelastica alni (assembly GCA_950111635.1). Taxonomy (NCBI): domain Eukaryota; kingdom Metazoa; phylum Arthropoda; class Insecta; order Coleoptera; family Chrysomelidae; genus Agelastica; species Agelastica alni. The sequence goes on along the minus strand of OX467709.1, from coordinate 21,404,641 downwards.
TTGCCTCCGGTGACACTTAGGCCTGTTGGCCCATTGTATCTTGCCTATGTTTTATATCATTGTACCCAATCCAGTACTTTCGTACCTTGTACAAGTTTGTACAAGTTCTGTACTGGATGGGAGCAATATAGTTCTGGGTCGCCGGTTGGCTGCCCAAAGATTTCCTGTCTTCTGCGGTCCAGTGCTACGCAGTAGCACAGAATGTGTTTTACTGTTTCCGGATCCTTGCCGCACAATCTGCAGGTCAGGTCACCATTATACAGTCCCATTTTGTTCAAGTTCTCCTTTACTTTACTAAATGTTATGTGTATTCCACGTTACTGTATGGAGTCGAGGCCTGGACGCTAAAAGTCAGCAGCATTAACAAGCTGCAAGCATTTGAGATGTGGGTGTACCGCAGAATGCTGCGTATTCCATGGACCGATCATACCACCAAACAAGAGGTCTTACATAGGATGAACAAGGACCGAACAATCCTCGAGACCATAAAAAAGCGAAAAACTGCTTACCTTGGCCATGTCATGAGACAAGACAAATACAAATTCCAGCAGCTGATTATGGAGGACAATATTGTAAAACGTATTGAAAAACGTGGTCCTGGACGTAGACAGGGCTTTTGGTTGAAAAACAAAAGGGATTTGACAGGCTTAGTCTCAAACTTCCTGCTAAGAAGAGCGCAGGACAGAGACGAATTTGCCAGAATTGTTGCCGATCTTCATTGAATTGAGAAGGCACTTCAAGAAGAATCTTCCTTCATCCATCCTTTCTACGTGTCCAAACCATCTAAGCATATCTTTATCTATCTTTGTAACCACATCTTCTTTTACACCACAGCGTTCTCTAATCTCACTATTCTTTACTTTATCCAACCCGAGTCACTCCGGCTATACTTCTCAGACTACTCATCTCCACAGCATTAATCCTATTTTCATGCTTCTTCTGCCAAACCCACTACCACACATAAGTGTAGGAACCAACATACGAGGGCGGTTTGATAAGTCAGTGACTTTTTGAATAAAACAAATTTTTTTTCGCAAATAAACATTTTATTTTTCTACATAATCACCTTTTAGCTCGATACATTTAGTCCAGCGTTTTTCTAATTTTTTTTCACTCCAAATAATAGGTTTTTTCAAAGCTCTCAAAATACTCGTTTGTTTCGGTAATGACTTCTTCATTCGACTCAAATCTCTTACCGCCCAGCCATTTCTTTAGGTTTGGAAACAGAAAATAGTCGCAGCGGGCTAAGTCTGGAAAATATGCTGGATGGGGTAGCAGCTCGTATCCCAATTCGTGGATTTTGGCCATCGTGACTAGACAAGTGTGCACACGTGCATTGTCTTGATGAAACAGCACTTTCTTCTTCTTAGCCAAATGCGGCCGTTTTTGCTTCAAATCAACGTCGAATCTGTACAAAAGCTTTGAATAATATTCGCCGGTGATCGTTTTACCTTTCTAGAGGTAATCGATGTGAATGGCACCGCGTACCCAAAAAACTGTGGCCATGACCTTGTTGGCTGACAGACTCTGTTTCGCCTTCTTTGGTCCACGTTCACCTCGAGCAACCCACTGTTTCGATTGTTCCTTGGTCTCTGGCGTGTTGTGATGGATCCATGTTTTATCCACAGTAACAAAACGGCGCAAAAATTCGTCCGGATTACGGCTGAACATTGCTAAACACTCTTTTGAAGTGGTAACACGATTGCGCTTATGATCGAGTGTGAGCAATCGCGGCACCCATCTCGCAGAGAGTTTTTTCATGTACAAATATTCGTGTAAAATATGATGTACCCGTTCAGTTGAGATACCTACGGGATAAGCCAACTCACGCATTTTCATTCTCCGATCATCCAATATCATTTCATAGATTTTATCGACGATTTCCGGCGTGATCACTTCTTTTGGGCGACCTGGACGTTCGGCGTCACTAGTGCTGGTACGACCACAACGGAACTCTGTAAACCACTTCTTAACCATTGAAATTGATGGTGCCGAGTCCCCGTAGTATTTATCAAGTCTTTCCTTAGTTTCAGTGATGGATTTTTTACGTAAAAAGTAATGCTTTATCAGCACACGAAATTCACTTTTTTCCATTTTCGTAAAAATTCACGAGGTTGTCTGCTTTGAACGGCTATCAATCACACCAACTGCACGACGTAGCTTGCTCAAAATTATAAAGTTGCCCACTGATAGATTATAGTTGACGGCAGCACTGTTGCATTTGGAGTAACTGCGCGGGAAATTCAAAAAGTCACTGACTTATCAAACTGCCTCGTACCTCTATGCACAGCCAGACGTGCTTTTTTTTACACTTTCTGGGTGTACGTAAAGCTATGCAGTGCCACATTCATTTGTTTTCCTGTCAACACCCTTCGCTCTATGCCACTGTCATACTTTTCATCTCTCGTAAACTTTGAACCCAAGTATACAAATTCATTTACTTGTTTCACTCTTTCTCTCTTAATCAGAACTTCACAGTTTGTCATAATTGTAAATACTATAATATTGCTTTGTTTTTGTTCTAACAGGACGTAAACGTGTTATATTTATAATTTTAGATACTCGACATAAGCGACAACAAAATAGAACACATTCATCCGATGGTGTTTACATCGTTACCCAATTTGGAAGTCTTAGACATCGGAGATAACTTTTTGTTAAATTTGCGCGTCGAAGTTATCAGACCACTAGCGAATTTAAGACTTTTAGTTACGAATGGTAATAGCATTAATTGTAAAGACAGATACATGTCCTTGCTAAGACGTTACATTAAGGATAACGACATAACATACGTCGGGCCTTGCAAAAGAAAGTATTCGGTAGTTACCGATCGCAATGAAAAATTTGAAAAAATGAGAATGGAAATCACGAATGCACCCAACTATAATATAAAAGAAGGGCAGAAAATTAACGAAGCAATACAATACACAAAGGTAAGAATAATGTTTTATTAATTTAAAATATACCGATTTTCAAAAAAAAATCCGAACAATTGCAATTAAGTTTTTTACTTTTTACTTTATATTACATAGTATTATCAGAGGATAAGGTGATTTTATAAATAAAAGTACCTAAATAGATTAATGTTGGACCTCTGAATTATATTTGTGTAAACTCTGAATATTACTTTATTGATATCGAAAGAATTACAATTTTCACAACGATGTATTGTCATCGACAGTAGGCGAGAGACTGACTTACACACTTCTACTGCACGCACATTATAATATTTCTCAATAGATGGCATTATATTAACAAAGCTCATTTCTTTCAATTTTTTATGCTCCACTCCAATAGGAAATGATAACAATATTCTTGACCATTCGTATTTGTCCAGGTTACCCGCATGTCTTCAAATTGCACATAAAACATGAATTTGGCATTCTTGAGTGGTCGTAGAACGTTCGAGCGTTCGTATCAAACAGCGAATAGGTCTTGTTACTCGCAAACGGCTTACGAATACGAACAAAACCAACGTAACCTTATTTTATATTGTTAAAACAGTTTAATTTATTCCGTGCAAGATAACGTGTCAAATATCCCACTGTGGATACGGGAAAAATGGGACAGATCCCAGGTATGGTCTGCCTGACGTTTAAGGCGACTAAAAGACTCCCAATCCAAAGTGTTATGCGACCCGTGCTGATGGATGCATGGCGGTGGGGAAGCACCGTAGCTAACGGAGCCTACAGGAAACCGGGCGAAATCCTGTAGTAGACAGACTTAGTCCTGTGCAGAGGGCACCTCAGAACCGGACCACTCCTTCCCCCATACTTTTTGACTGTAAAGAAAAACTAAGAACGCTGGTAGGCCGTAATCACGTCAAACTAATACGGGTTCCAGGAAGCCATGAAGTTACAGGTAATGAGGAAGTAGACGAACTTGCAAGAAGAGGTTCGGAAAAACACAAAAACTTCTGGAAAAGCATACCAGGAAACAAACACGGAAAATATAACATCAAAGGACCGTGCCATAAAAGGACGGCAGAATTATTACCGATGAACAGGAATCAGCTAAGAATCACAAAGGGACTGTATAATGGAGGCCTGACCTGCGGGTTGTGCGGTGGAGATCCGAGCGCTGGGGAGGATGGGCGATTATTTAGAGCGACTACATTGCTTCCACCCAGTACAGAACTTGTACAAGGTACGAAGGTACTAAATTGGGTGCAGCGTGGTTCTAGGTCCCGGGAATTGCTTGTTTTTTTCGGTCCGGTGGCTCTCGGCGGTGTTTTGTTGTTTCGGGTCCTTGCCGGTCGGTCTGCGGGTCAGGTCTCCATTGTACAATGATACAAAAATACATAGGCAAGATACAATGGGCCAACAAACCTAAGTGTCACCGGAGGCAATAGCCAGAAGAACCTAAATATGAGTTTTTAGTGAGTAGATCTGACACAGTCAGTAGAGTCTCACAGTAGACCTTGATGGCTCAACAACCAATAGCACGACCTCATTAGTAGGGCTTGCTTTACTAGAAGAGGTTATCCCGTTACTATCAAATTTCCAAAAGCCAGTCAAAAGTAGCTAAAAAGGTTTTCCTAAATTTTGCCTGAAAAATCCCTTAAAAGCCAGTCAATAGTCTGCCAAAAAAGTCAGCCAAATAAAATCGATAACAATTATTTAAAAGAGGGCGCATTTTTAGTGTACGGAAAAAAGTCAATCAAACAAGTTTTCAAGCGCATAAGACGTAGGTGGTCTGAAGAATAAATCCATAAACGTCGTCATGAATCCGGACGAGCTCGAGCAACTTCAGCTGCTTTACCAGACAGAAATTTTAAAACGCAGTCGATTGGAAATGCTTGGTTGAAAGTTTTACAGCAAAGGCTCTTTATTGCATCGATATATTGTAGAGCACCTTCGAGCTCTATTAGAGTAAAAGTAGTAGTAAAAGTGGAAGTGGAGCAATATGAACGTGGCGTAACCAATAAAATATCTTATGTATTTCGTGCACATAATTTTTTTTTCACAGAGCGCTTTCAACCTACAACTTCATCTTCATTGCTTGCTCGTCAAATTAGCATAAAAGGAAATCCCTAAAATACCGACATTCACGATGTAGAACAGATTAAAATTGTATATGTATCAAACAAACGACGTACAAGGCTCAAATCCGACCTCTACTGGAGTATTGCTCGCACATTTGGGGTTCAGCACCAAGGCATTCTTTTCGTCTTCTAGATTCCATTCAGAAAAGAGCCATTCGCTTGATAAACAGCTCAACTCTCACAGATACCCTTCACCCTCTAGAACATAGAAGAAGAGTTGCAGACCAGTCCTTGCTCTACAGATATTTCCATGGCAGATGCTCCAGAGAAATAAAAACTCTTGTACCACCATTGGCCACATTCGGCCGAAGAACTCGGCACGCTGATCAGTCTCACCCATTTACTCTCAAGATTGACACTACAAGGACCAATCTTTATCAAGAATCCTTCTTTTACAGGGCTGCTACGGAATGGAATAAGCTTCCAAAATCAGTTTTTCCAGAGAACTATGACCTGCAACTTTTTAAAAAGCGTGTCCACAATAATTTCCTTTCTATAATCCCTTCCCCTTCTAATAGTCGCAGTGCGATAGGTCTACCCTTTTTGCGACTATTTTCATAAAAAAAAAAAAAAAAAATACAGATTTAAAAAATTGTATAATCTACTCGTACAAGTTAAAAAAATAAATATTTTTTAGCTTCGTACAGGGTGTTTAAAAAAAAGGTGACCCCGTCTCTAGGATAAGTAGAAAACTAAAAAATAATTGGGGTTTGCTTAGTAAAAAATTTTCGTAACGCCATCCGTATTCAAGATAAAGGACGTTGAAGAAAAAAAATGTATACACATTTATTACGATTTTGTCGAAACTACTAGAAACATTGTACTGAAATTTTACACTTATATGTTTTAGAAGCTGATGCATCCCATGAATTTGTTTTTATATCTGACTGTCATAGAGGGCGCTAGTTATACGGTTCGTATCAAGTAGCATTGAACATAACTTTTTTAAGGTTAGATTTATTATTCAAAATTTCAAGTGAACTTAAACATCGTTTTCGGAATATTTTGACTTGAAAATTATGAAGTAATAACCAAATTTTTTTTCTTCAACGCCCTTTATCTTGCATGCAAATGGCGTTACAAAAATTTTTTACTAAGCAAACCCCAATTATTTTTCAGTTGTCTACCTATCCTAGAGACAGGGTTACCTTTTTTTAAAACACCCTGTATATATTATACAATTTTAATTTGTTCTACGTCGTGAATGTCGGTAACATTTCAAACGAAAAAGTTCACACAAAACAACTTATTTCTACTCAACCACTTACAGTTGAAACGGTGAAGCTTTTCCATCACGTGACCCAATCTACGATTCATACAACACATATCTTGTTTGGTTGCGAATTCGTAAAAGGCCGACGTTTGGAATATTAGTCATAACGATTATTTTTATAGAGTCGACAAAAGTTTTGATTTGATTCATATGAATATTGTTGCTGACGTTATAATAGTCACGTGATGGAAAAGATTCACCGTTTCTACTGTACGTTTTAGCAAGCACTGAAAGTATGACCTTCTAGGTTGAAAACGCTCTGTGAAAAAAAAATTAGTTGCCCGAAATACACAAGATATTTTATTTGTTAGTGTATACCATTTTAATTTCTCTCAGTAGCACTTTGACATCGTGTTTTCTATGACGTGTTTAGATTCTATCTTTGGGTCCACAATGGTCGCAGAAGAGTAAGACAATTACGTGGGGAACGCAGGAATTTAGAAATTGCTGTGAAACAGCATGCAACCCTTACACAAAGGGTGATGGTATCGGCATAACATACGGTATTGACAAAAATTTTGAATGTTAATGATTTGATACGAAACTTACCACTGCCTGTTGCACTGACATACTTACGAGGGTAAATGCAACCCTTATTTCAACCAGATAAAGCACGTCCTCATACAGTCTCCTCGCTCCCAGAACTTTCACGATTCCAACATGTGTGGGATATACAGAGTGTTAGTAAATAAGTGCGACAAACTTCAGGGGGTGATTCTGCATGAAAGAATAATGACAGTTTGCTATATAAACGTATGCCCGCAAATACTTCGTTTCAGAGATACGGGGTGTGTTCAAGTTTTTCTTAAAAACTGACGATTTATTTATTGCTCTGAAACCGGTCGAGATATTCAAATGTATTTTGGTGGCTTTTAAGAGGTAGTTATTGCGCATTTATTGACATGCAACTAAAAATTTTATGTTTATCATTGGCGCGCATACAGGTAATGATCCCAATTTAAAAAAAAAAAAAAGGTACGCTACTGATATATTTCCAATTAAAAATCATGTTTGAATTCTTCGGTAAATTTGTGACAAAACATCTTGCTTGCCTTTTTTTCGTATGGGGCGCCGTTTTTATGGAAAAAAAATAGAACATCTTAACGCGTATTTTTTATTACTTTAATACATTATTAAGAACTATCTAATACAATAACATTAAACCAGAACCCGTATTTCTGAAAACGAAGCATTTGCGGACATACGTTGATATAGAAAACTGTCATTATTTTTTTATGCAGAATCACCCCCTAAAGTTTATCGCACTTATTTACTAACACCCTGTATAATAATAAGTTTATTCAAAAAATTCAAAATTAAGTAAGTAATGTTTTAGCAATTTCAAATAAACATTTTTGAGGGGTGTATCAAGATACATATTCCGATAAAAAATATTTTCAAATAAACAAGTATCCACTAAAGCAGAGCTTGTGCGTTATAACAATCATTAGCAAAAAACACTTTAAATTTGGGTTCAGTTGATTGATTCCATGTAAAAAATAAAGACTATCTGCAAAGTCGATTAAAAGTATACAGGGTGCACCGTTACTACAAAATAACTTATGAACATAATTTTTAAATAGTACAATGCATATATATTTTTAGTTTTTCATAATATTTTTAATTACAAATACAACCGCATGATTCTACATTTAATAGTTCCAAAGTTACAGAGGTTTGAAACTAAAATTATAAAAAAATTGTTTATGTCAAAAAAGTAGTAGGTTTTTCTATTATTAATTGTTTTTAAATGTCATGAATTATTTCTCATTGTCATTAGTAAAAGGTGTAATATTTTAATTAGTTACTTTTAAAATTTAAGTATGTTCACCGAACAGGAAAGAATAATGAATCTTATGATGATGGGTTAAGGTAATCGTAAAAAAACTTATGATGAGGCAGCGTACTTATTTAATAATACGTTTTTAAAACGCAAACAAATTACCAAAACTGCGGTTAAAAGGATTGTAAAACTTTTTGAAGGAGTGGGTTCAACTAAAAATCGCCTTAAAACGGGCCGAGCAAAGACCGTAATTAATGATGAAAAATCCTTGGACGGTATGCAAAGTTTTGTAGAAAATCATTTTAAATCCATTCGGAAAACTGCATTAAAACTTGATGTGTGGGATCCGTCTGTAACATTATTAAGAAAAATAAGTTTCGTCCTTATAAAGTAACGCTATTGCAAAAATTATCTGAGGATGATTATGACCGCAGAATAGAATTTTGTGAAACTATAATGCAAAAGGTAGATACATATTCTCATTTTACAAGTAAGATAGTCTTTTCCGATGAAGTGTAACGTCAACTTTGCCGTTTTTTAATTTTCAACTGGTCGCCCTTCTACATACAATTAAGTAGTGGGAATTATTCTTATTTAAAACTGCGTTTGTCGATTTTTGGAGGCGATTTTCAATACTAACTTAAGTAAGTTGAAGTTATGTGGAAAGGTCGATCAGATTTAATTTTTTTCCTTTGATGGGTTCGATGGTTTAAAAGTTTAAAAAAGGGAAATTGAATGATAAGACTTTAATTTTATTCCATTTTTCATTTTTAAATAAAATCTTTCGTTAATAATTTGGCACATTTATTTATTTATTAAAATATTTTGTGATGAATAGATTTTATATTTGAGGAAAAAACCCAAGTGGGTTTGTTATTTCCAGTTATTGGCCTTTCATCTTTCATGCTTTATGCTATACGGATTCTTTTTCCGGAAGCTTGGAAGCCTTTCATACTTTATGGTCGTCTCCGGAACATTTTTTTTGGATTTTATTTTTTTTCCTGGATTAATCTTGGATATTTTTTCGGAAAGTTTTCCGAAAATTTTTCTTTTATCCTGCCGATGTCCTCCTTTGTTTAATCTGAAGGACATTTTTCTTCAATCCGTTAGTCGACTTTTGTTGGTGACTAACAACGACGACTTGTTTTTATTTTTTTTTCACCAATTACCGGACCACAAGGTGGTTTTTCGTTTCTTTATTTTTTCGTAAATTTTGCAAGTAAATTTTGTTAATCTTTTATCATACTTACTTTCAAAAGTACATGTTTACCTTTTTTATTTTTCAGCAAATGTAAAAACTAATTTTAAATAAACCTATTATATACGTTTTAGTTGCTCTCTTTTTATTAATTGTTTCTGCAAGATAAGAGTGTAGTTTGTACGGTTTAGTAAAAGTATGTTCATATTTAAAGGAACTAAATTGAAATAAACTATTGGGTTTGTTTGGGGTATTTCTTTTAGTAGTAATTCATTAAGTCTATTAAGTAATTCATTAGTTTAATTAGGCTGATATAATTTTAATAAGACAAATAGTAGCCACGAAACCCTGAGAAATTAGTGATTGTTTTTTATTGATAATGTAATTTTAGAAAAAATAATTTTTCAATCGTAACACCTTTTAAATCGTAACACATTTACATTCGTAATATAACATATTTTCGGAAAGTACTTTTTCATTCGTAACCCATTGACGTCCAACTTTGGGGGCTTTTAGAAAAATAATTTGATGCATAACATATTTAGAGAAAATACTTTTTCAAGCGTAACAGAAGCCAAGTTGGTAACAATTTTAATGACATTTGGCTTCAGCAGGATGGTGCATTTCATGCAGGATGTTGCTGTTAGAAATAACTTAAATGAAGTTTTCCAAGACAGGTAGATTGGAAGACCGGGCACATTTGAGTGACTACCCAGATCTTCCAATTTATCGCCAATAGCATATTTTCTCTGGGAATATCTAAAAAACATTGTGTACTTGACAAAACCTGATAATCGGGATGAACTGAGAAATGGAATAGTTATAACAGCCCGTCAAAACACAAATCAGCATTGCGTAATACCATATCAACTTTTTATAATAGACTTGGAAACTGTTAAATGGAAGAAGGAAGATAATTTGAACATCTAGTTAAATTTTATTTTGATAATAAAAACATTACCGTAAAATTTTTTAATAACTGTAGAATAAATAAGGTTATAATTATGTGATCTTGACAGTTGTATTTGTAATTTAAAAGATAATTAAAAACTGAAAATATATACTGGGTGTACTATTTAAATAATTACGTCAATAAGTTATTTGGAGTAACGGTGCATCCTGTATACTTTTACTTATGCAGGTGGCCTGAATTATTTAAAACAAGTTTTTATTCAACATTCATTTTGTTAACCTAATAGAAATTGAAATATTAGCAAGTTTGTTGCTTTATGTACGAAACGTACATACTGTATACAAAATATACAGTGTAAAATTCGATAAAATAATTGTAACCTAATAAAATTGTACCAAATATAATAAAACAAGGCTAAATAAGACATACACTTATAAATATTAAAATATAAATATCACAACGTAAGTAACGAACAATAATAATAAATAGGTCTAAACAATAAATGAATAGCCATACGTTCCAAAGAAAAAACATAATATTTGGTTCTTTTTTTGAAGGAAAATATGTTTGAGACTTCTTTTATTTTAGTCGGGAGACAGTTATAAAATCTACTAGCTAAGAAAATATGATTCCTCTGCCCTTTTCTCGTCCTAGATAGAGTTATTCGTTTCCAGACGAGTTTGGTAGTTATGGCTGTTGGGTGGTAGATGGTAAATTAAATCTACTTTTGAATTTTCCTAACACAAATTTATAGTAATAGTGCTGACATAAATCAAGTACTTCCGTTTCTGTAAATATTCTGTCAAATGAGTATCTGATTGGTTTGGATGATTGTAATTTTCAAAAATCTCTTTTGAATAACATCCGTCGGCAATCGACTGAGTAATTTACCCCAAAACCAAATGATTTGGTTGACCTTCGTCACTGAATAAAGAAAGAATGGATTCACATACCTCAGAATGCCATAAATCATTTAGTTTTAAGCAAGCCCTAAAGGTTTATTTAATGCTTATAAAATCACGGTAGACAAACTCAATATTAAATAACTTTGTTATTTTTAACTAGTTTAGTCAAAAATTTAAGCTTTTTTTAAGTTTAATTAAATACACATTATGTATAAATATTATTAGAATTGATTAACTTTTACTGCATGTTCGAATTTTTCGAAAATAGTATACAGTAATCAAGGTGATTGATAAGTGTGATAAAGCTCAGTAGCTCTGTTATTACAAGAGATAACAAAAAAAATTGTATATAAAATTGTAGGCATCTTTAAGCTTCACATTTCAAATTTAGTAACAATGTTACAGGTTGTTCCATAACGCAGTGCCAGATCAAAGTTGTTTTTTTAAATGAAACACCCTGTATTTTAACTTGAAATTAAAATTCGCTTTACTTCCTCATTACAACGATATTCTATATAATTCAATAAAATTAATTAAAACAAATCATTTTCTTTTAGCGTCAAGATAATGCAGAAAATTATTGGGTTGATACAGAACCAACACCAGATTTGAAAGACGACGAATTAATTGAAGACGATTCAGATAAACCATCCAAAGTACCAGAAGCACCCAATTTAGATAATAACCCAAAAGTTCAACCCAATCAAGAAGTAGAAATGGTAATTACCTCGAGTACAAAAAATGTTCCTGTACTTACGTCGGTTAAAAATTCCTGGATAATTGATGAGCAAAAAGAAGCACAAAAAAGAGGAAACCCCGATAAAATGATACAATATGTTGAAGTATGCAGCAACAATGATACTAGTAATGCAAGATTATCAAACAGCACTAATCCTATAGAAAAATTTGCTAATGACTTTTTTAAAGCTTCCCCTGTAGCGTTTGTTGTAGTATCCATGGCTATTGGAGCGCTTGGAGGTAATTGAGATTTTTTATTTCATTTTATATTTGAATTATAACAAATCTCTGGAAGATAAAATTGTAATTATACCAAATAGCAAAATATGCGTGATGTAATAGAGATTTTTTATTTCGTTTAATATTTAAAATATAACATATCTCTGGAAGATAAAATTGTAATTATACCAAATAGCAAATGATTCAGGTAGCAAAATATGCGTGATGTTTTATATCGTTACGATAATTAATCCTTGGGTTCGATGATTCTAAACGCTACAATAACTAAACAATTTTTATTCTAATATTTCTTCACAATAAATTTTTCATTATACCTACCTGAAAACACTATATTTACATGTCTATTTAGCGCACCGAAAGCGATTTGTGGCTTTCAGATAGATAAAATGAAAATTATCGTTCATTACACGTCCATAAATGCTTTTTCCGTGCTTGCTGCGCCTCCCACGAAAACTTGTCGCACGCGCACGAAAAAAGCCTATTTTCTCGACTCCTAATGAAATGTACTATTACTTTACAAATCACTTTAATATTCACAACTGTATAACACTTTATAATTACTTTAAATACTTGACTTAAAACTAACTTAAAAATCTCGATCTGTGTTTCCGTTTTTATACCTGCAAACCAATGTTTTAGACAAATCTATGCATCTTTGATGTTGGAAATCAGTACTTACAACTTTACAATTCCTCTTTAAGAAATCTCTTGATTTTTAAAACTACTCAGTACGGCCCTGACGCCGACAAAAATCAACTAAAAGTCACGCATTCATTACGTGGAAATTGGCTTTCGTATAAACAGCCGTGTTATTCAAACATCTAAAAAAAAACACGTGCGTCTTACCGGGTTTCTCTTTCTCGCCCTCTTTCGCATTCCGAACTTCAAGCAATGCAGAGCACAGCGCTTCGCTCCCGCTTTCGCATATCATCAGCCGAGGTATGACCTCTAGCGTTCAAAGCAATACTTTAAAAAACCACATGGTAGAATGCACATAACTATAATCAAGTAAAATACATTAAACAAAAGCTAGCAACCAGTGAAATTATTCTGAAGATACAGGAGGCTTTAAACTGTAAGCTCCATGTATTAAAGTTAACAATATATTATCCTACTGTAGTAAAAAGACAGATCTAGCCAGCGATTACTAATTACTTTAACATCTACGCGGTAAAACGACGCCGTCCAAGAGCAAGAAAGTCAGCAGGCAATAGAGGTTACGGCGGTGAAGCTGCCCACACCTCAGAGCACATTCTACAGCTTACCACGCCCAAATATTTCCTGGTGGTTGGCGCCGGCGCGCATTTAGAAATTTTGCGAATTTGTTGGATTTTTTGAGAATTAACCAATGTCTTCTATTATGCTTGCGGCTATCATTATGCATCATTGCCCTAATTGTGGTCGATGCGCTGTCGCCTCAAGGCGACAGTCGACAGGGCCGGGCTCGTAACAATATAAATAAAAAATATTGTCGTTTTATCTATATGACTTATTACGTTTTTTTTTTATTTTAGGAGCAATATTTGGCGCCAAGGGTAAACACAAAGATATCGGAGCTGCAGTAAAAAAAGTGTTAGGTTTAATACGAAAAATTATGCCATCTAGTAAAATTATTCCAAAAAATCTGCTCCCCGGAAATGATGGCGGTAATGACGGAGGCGGCTCTGATCCAAAAGCAAAACCAGATAACGAAAATAAAAGAAAAAAACGAGATGCAAATTATTGGGATGATCGAGATGAAGTTCAAGACGATAATGCGGAATTAGAGAAAAAAGGAAAAGGAAAAGAAAAGGAAAGAAAGGGAAGAAACAGTACCCGTGATGACAAAAAATCCCTACTAGATGATGAAGAATCTCAAGTTGATTCTACTCCAGCGATGAAAAAAAAGGGATTTCTTAAAAACCAAATTGAATCAAAAAAACATCTGCCGTTTGATAAAGATGTTGCAAACTGGAATGATTATTTAGAATCAAAACCTAAAACGAAACCAATCAAAAGTGAAAAAAAATGCAGTCTAAGTACAGATGAAGAAGAACAACTTAAATCAAGAAATAGAGAAAAACGTAATAAATCCTTTAGGGGAAGAGATAACTCACGCATTGATGATGACCAAAACAAGTCTAGATCTTATAAAGATGAAGGAAGAAGTAAAAAAGCTGTTGGACTTGATGACGAAAGTAAAAAAAAAAGAAGAGAGGTAAAAAACACTGATGAAGAGGAAGATATTACCAAAAAGAATGAAAACAGTCGTAGTGAGAACGAAAAATCGCTTTTAAATGAAGAAGAACCTCCATTTGATAACGAAGTTAAAAAACAAAAACCAGTTGAATCCGATGATAAAGACGATGACAGTACTGACTACGACTACTCAATTAAAAAAAGAAACAGATCAAAGCAAGTTAGTCTAGATCGAAATTCAGATATAGATTTTATTGATAAGGAAGAAGAACATTACAAAGAAACCAATTTGGAAAAAGAAAGTAACAAAAAACACGCATCCCACCTTGATGATGAATAATAAAATCCTAAAAGTAAACATTCAATGTTGGTAGGAGTTGACGAATTTAATAAAAAAATATGAATTAAGTTAATTTTATCGTAATCAATGACAAATTTTATACTTGTAAAAAAACTTTTAATTATTTTTATAAATTTTTTAAACATTAAAGACTTATTTTTGAAACGTATATTATTTTTTTTAAATTTAAAAATTTCTTGGGTGCTTTATTTTTATGCAAGTGCATATTATGAGTTGTTTACACTGGATTATTATATCACCGAATACTATCAAATCAAATCAAAAATCAAAGGAATGAAAATAAATGTAAGCAAAACGAAAGTAATGGTTTTTAAAAGAGAAGAAAGCATGACAAACTGTGATGTTTAGATTGAGGGAGAAAGAGTGGAACAAGTAAATGAATGTACTTGGGTTCAAAGTTTACGAGAGATATAAAGTATGACAGTGACGTTCACGCACATTCCGAAGAAGTTCCGGAGTAATTCGACGGCACTCGTTAACGATTTTTTGACGCAAATCTTCCAACGATGCTGGTTGTGTTTTATAGATTTTACTTTTCATATGTCCCCACAAAAAGAAATCGAGGGGCGATAATTCTGGTGATTGTGAAGGCCATTCAATGCTGCCTCTTCTCTAAATCCAATTCCGTGAAAACTTTGGTGCAAATACTGACGAAAAATCGCCGCATAATGCGGAGGAGCACCGTCCTGTTAAGAATAAAAATGATCGTCATACTGTGGATTATTTTTAAGTACATATCAGTCAAGGCAGTGTCAATAGCGTCTTCCAGTAATAACACATTTCGCCAATCAAATATTCTGGTAGAAAAAAAGAACCCACCAGTCGGTCACCGCAAATGTTAGCCCATACATTTAATTTCTCCGGTTACTGTGTATGCACCTCGTGAAAAACTCTTGGGTTTGAATCGGATAGCGGCACTTGTGGCGATTTACCGTCCCGTGCAAGAAAAAACTAGGTACTAGGTATTAAATTTATACTATTGGCGTACTTAATTTGAATGAATGACATTTTTATCGTTCGTGATTGTTTGCAGATAAGTTTCACATTTAAAATATAATTTCTCAATAAGTAAAGGGCGGAATTTTAAAATTTACTGACTACTGTATAGAAAATTGTAAAAGCTTTTGAAAGACATTCAAAAATTGACGGGTCTGAGCGTTTTTCTAAAATGTTGACGAGGTTTATGCAAATGGCTCTGTTTGGTTGTCGGTTGGCCACCCTGTATATATATATATATATATATATATATATATATACTTAAAAATATCACGTCATGAAAGTTTCTAAAATTTTAATATTTTATTAATTAAAACTTTTTTAAATTAAGAAAAATGAATTACTCCACAAATGTAATCAAAAATTTTTCACCATCAAAAAATGGCATAAAATAATGAAAAAAAAAAATTACGCCATATATTGTTTATAAAAAAATGGACTGTCTTACTTAACATTTTAAAAACTTGGAAATTTTCTTTCCTTTAAGAATTTTTTATTTATTTTCCAAATTGTTTATAGTTTGCGAGTTAAAAGCATCTTTATTTGTTTAAAACTTTTGCAATTTTTGAAGTGCTGAAAAATGGTTGAAATACATTTTTCTAGGCGTCATTCCGGATCCAATGAGCACTTGTTTTTAGGAGCTTTATCTTTATTTTTCACCATTTTCAACTTGTAATCTAGACTATACCACTAATAAACTGCTGCGATCGTAGAAGAAACGAGATATACCAACTTTTCGAATGTCCCCCGTTAACAATACAATTTTCTACTCGAAGAAAAGGTAAAACATCTGAAATACACGAATAGTCTGTTACCCGGGTGACGTCGTGGAGCGAGTGTTGCCCAGATACCAATCCCTCGTGTTCTGAAGAGTTAGCTGTACCTACTGGGTGGTGGTGTATCAGGATATCAAAGCAGTCGGCCAAAAAACTTACATTTCTCGTTATATCATTTTTCGATCAAATATTCGTGCGAGCGCTTGTTTTTAAAAGTACAATATTAAAATTTAGAAATATTCACATTCCATGCGAGATATTAAATTATTGACATTTTATGAAATATCTCTGTACTTTATTCCCCGTAGAAATATTATGCGTATAATGTATATTTAATTTTTTGTGTTTTTGTGAATATTTGCTTTTCCTTAGAAATATAAAAACGATAAAAATGTTTGACTGTAATTTACCTTGAGAATTTCTCTCTCGTCTTGACATTTGTTTGTCAGAAAGAGCACCATTAGAATAACACACTTAGAATATTGTAACTTTTGAAAATAAATAGTTTTTGCGAAATTAAGAGCAAAAGTTATAAAAACTAAAAAGATTTATTTTTTGTGTTTTCTTCAACTTTTGTTCGAAAAGTTTTTTTGTATTGCCAACGTTTAGTAAAATATGGTAAAAAAAGTGAAAATCGGCCGCCATTTTCCAAGATGGCGGCAGTAGCACAGCAAGCAGCATTTTTAATATGTTGTTTCTGGGTGCTAGTACTATACATTATGCAAAGTTTCCCCTTTTAGGGGAACCTAATCTATACATATAAAATGCTTTGTCCTGAATGACTGACTGACGGATCAACTTACAGCACACCTAACCTAACCTAACCTGAAACTTAAAGGGTGTGTTCTTTGTATGACGTAGGCATCTGATAAGTAAGGATTTTCCGAAATTCTGTTCCTGAGGGGGTGAAAAACGGAGGCAAAGTTTGTATGGGACAACGTAATTTCTTGGTCCAATCTACTTCAAATTTTGCATAAACATTCTTTAACAGAATTGATGGAAGACGTGTTTCGTATTTTATTGAAACTCATCGCCTAACGGGGTTAAAAAGGGGTTATTTCTTCTTTCTATCATTTTCGGGATCCGGATGGCTTATAACACAACACGCTGCATTTGCAATCTCAGCGAACCAATCAGAAAATTCGGAAATAGTAATATTTTTAGTTTTGACATTAAGACTACTCACTATTTTGCCCCAATCCAATTTAAGTGTGGTTGACAACTTTGAAACTAGTTCACCCAGTGTTGATTGGAAAAATATTGGTGACAGTTGAGACTTGTCACTGTCACTGACAGATTCTGCACGGCTGTAGCAAAATCTAGTAAAGGTTCCAGTTTATCATCGTGTAATTGTGGAAACTTTCTGATAACCGCTATCAAGTCATTGATAATGAATTCGGACTTGCCATACCTTTTTTCAAGTGTGTCAATTATTTTATCTACTTCACAGGTATAATTTAATAATGCTTGTACACTTATCTTTGCTTTTCCTTGTAGACATTTCTGGAGCCTGGCAATATTTTCCCTATCACTGAATCCGCATATTTTAGTTGTTTCTCTAAAAGCTGTTACAAGCTGCAACCATTCAGTGGGTTCTTCGGAAAATATTGGAAGTTCTTTGGAAATGGACTGTCTTGCAAGAAACCAGCCTAAGTTCTTCTTTGCAGTCAACTAGTATGGGGGAAAGGGTGGTCCAGCCCTGAGGTGCCACCTGCACAGGACTAAGACTGTCTACTACAGGATTTCGCCCAGTTTCCTGTAGGCTCCATTAGTTACGGTGCTCCCCCACCGCCATGCATTCATCAGCACGGGTCGCATAACATTTTAGATTGGGAGTCTTTAAGTTGCCTTTTACGACAGGCAGACCATACCTGGGATCTATTCAATTTCCCTGTATCCCCTGAGGATGGATTTATCTTAGTCGCTGCTTGCAATTCTTCTTCAATTCTCTTAGAGACAATAATATCAAGTTCCTTGTCGGATTTTGCTTGTAACTTATAATTACGCCACACTTCGTTAACTAACTTCTGTACATTTTGTACTTTCGTATTTGTATGAGAGTTTTTAAAACTTTCGAACAATTTTTGGTATAACATGGATTTGTCTATTTGAAACGACATCTTAATTAAACAATTCAACTTTGGCGAAAGTGTATCAACGGTAACACAAACATTAACTTGCTTTGCTTTGCTTACAATACGTCAAATCGTCAAGCATTTCTAGTACCTACCAGAATAGCACTGGCGTACGAAAAACGATGATATGAATTTAGCTGTTATATAGTGAATGAAGTGTGCTGAGTTCAGAAATTAAAATCTTTTTATGACCAAAGTTTACAAAACCTCAACTGTTTGCGTAGTTCTAAATAATTTAGTAAATATAACCCAAAAATTCGTGTGAAAAAACACGTAGAGTTATATATTTATGGTATCGTAGCGCCACCTTTGTTGGACGTTTTTTGATGGACACTTTTTCATACATAGAAACGGTGCTCCTTACCTCTACACTCCATAACCGAAACAAAACAATAGATTGATGGAAGAAATTATGGCAAGTGAATAGCACGCGATGGTAGAGATCTAAGAATTATAGAGAACATGTATTGAAAGCAGAAAGCAGTAACCCGTATTGATGGAGTGTAGCATCCAACGAGGCGTCAGTGAGGGATGCATTCTGTCCCCACTATTATTGAACATCTACTCGAATATAATCTTCAAACAGACTTTGCAAGATAAAAACCTTGGAGTAAAGATCAACGGGGAACTGATTAATAATATTCGATATGCCGACGATACGGCCATCTTGAGCGATAGTATTTAGGGCCTTCAAGAAATGTTGGACTGTGTAATAACGACAGGAAAAGAAATGGGTCTGAAAATGAATGTCACTAAGACAAATTTATGATATTCAGTCGCAAACCGCACGCCGATGCTTTTCTCCGGATAAACCAACAACCCAATTCAAATATCTTGGTTGCTATATCACGGAACAACTAGACCCAGATAAAGAAATTAAGTGCAGACTTGAGGCCGCTCGCACGACTGAAAGCATTCTTCTCTAACGACAACCTAAACCTAAAATTACGCCAAAGAATGATAAAATGTTATATTTGGTCAGTGTTGTTATATGGAGCGGAGACCTGGACTCTAAAGGCTGCTACAATCAATCGCCTGTAAGCGTTTGGGATGTGGTTACATAGAAGAATGCTCCGAATACCCTGGACAGCTAGGCAGACCAACGAAGCAGTGTTAAATAGAGCAAATGCGGTTCGTGAGTTATTTGTCACTATAAAGATCAGAAAGATATCATACCTGGGGCATGTTCTCAGAGGAGACCGATACAAGGGTGCTTCAATTTATAATGAAGGGCAAAATCGAAGGCAGCCGAGGAATTGGAAAAAAACAAATGTCATGGCTGAAGAACATTCGCGATTGGACAGGAATACGCAGTGCCGAACAACTATTCAGATTAGCCGAAAACCGCGAACAACTCGCCAGTGTTATTGCCAACGTTAGGGGGACTTGATATGACACCGAAAGAAGAAGAAGAATAGCACGCGGTAATTCCCCTACTCGGTTCTAAGCGAGTACCATGATACAAAGATACACAAGGTATGATCGATAGCAGTCTCAAACTCGTCCTCCGCGCGCATGACGTCATGCGGAGAGTATAATTAAAATTTTTATGATGGTTGTTCATGCAACTTGCATAATTTGACGATTTATCGTTGTTGTCTCTAATAAAAATAACTATTACAGCTCGATTTGTAAAAAAGGTAAATAACTACAGCAGACGTAGACCCTCCACCCCCATGTCGTCAAAAATAAGCAAAGCAAAGACCCAACCCACCCCCCCCTCTATGTAGTGCTTACGTAATACTTGAACGGACACTAAACAATTAAACTAGTAACATGCTTTTGTAATATGCAGAGTTGACCATTGTAGCAAACTATATTTCACAAAAGATGGTACGTAAATGTTAGACACGTTAACTAAACAATGATAGTTTTCTAGGAAGCTTATAAATTTTATTTTTCTACAAACGTCAAAAAATGACAAGGTTTGCGCATTGACAACAATATGCGAAGCGACCCTTTTTTTCATTTTCCTTCGTTACCATGACACCTTGCGCGAAGTAGTGTGCTAAATACTTACTTCGCACACTGCATGTAAACTATATGGGATTTTTATATTTTAACCTTTATGTTCCTCAATCAAGCAAAAATCCAAGAAATCATTTATTTATTAATGTATAACAATAATTAAGGCTTTCAAATTGTGAGAAAATTTAACACTACCTAATTTTGTTTATTATTTACAATGTTAACATTAATGGTGCAGCCAGTGCACGAACCAATATTTATTCCTAAACCAGATAACTCAGATTCAGCTCGTGATATCGTAGTTTTTGGAGTTGGAAGACTATCCATTTTTGATTTGCAAGCAACTGCCGTAGAGGTGACAGCACTTGATCCTGAAATTTTACAGTCTAAAATTTTATTTGATATTTGAATTTTATTATTGATAGAATCTTCCACGTATCCTCCGACCACAGTCGAAAATTTCCATCCTCCATGTCGTTTCAAAACACATATATCGGCCCCCGTATTAGCAAGGAGTGTGGCTGATGTTCTCCGAAAACAATGGCTCGTGTAGGCATCAGGATTTGGTAATTTTAGGTGTTTTGCTATTAAGCTAGGCATCTTTCCAATACTATTTATTCCAACAACTTGGTTAAAACATCTCTTATTTTGATACTTCAAAAACAATCGGCGACTAGTAGCATAACTTGGATGAAGAGCCGCATATTTTCGGTAAATGTCAGTATAATCTAAATTTGAAACTGTAAAAATTCGTTGTATATTCGTTTTTGTATCGGGTACTTTAACAATCAAAATAGAATTTTTATCTTCTATGTCATCGACCATCATTTTAGTGAGTTCCTCACGGCGGCAAGCTCCCGAAATACCCAGTATTAAAACAACCTAAAAGGAAATCAGTAATTTAAAAAACACATAAAACAATCATCAAAAATCTACCTTAACCAACAAATAGGTTTCATCATCTGCCTCTCTTCTGAATTGTTCAACTTCCTCTCTAGTCAATACCTTAGATTTCTTAGGATAGTTTCCAACTGACAATTTTTTCAAATATGGAACCAACTTGGTAAATTTCTTAAAATCCACGTTTTCTTTAACATTGAGTGTTGCTTTCAACATAGAATATATAGCCCATAACGTGGAAGACTTCAGCTTCTTAGACTTCTCTGCAAAATATGCCAACAGCACATTTTCGGATATTTTTCTGGCTTTATTTTTTTCACACCAATCTTTAAATTGCTGATATGCATTTTCATACTGGCGCCTCGATTTCTCCGGTAAAAGATTTGAAATTACTGAATTGGCCGCATCTGTCAAGTTAGGTGGGGTACTGCTTACTTCATCGTCGCTCGAAATTTCCATTATTTTACAGTTATAAATATCACGCACGAAATTGACGCGAATAAAAAGTCACTCCAAAATAATTATCAAGAACTGTCACTTTGAAATAATTGTCAACAAATGCCATTTTATTTCCATAGTTACAGTAATTACTTGATTTGGAAAAACAGTTTAAGCTGGTTCAATACTATTTCTCATATTAAGCTAAGCATGTCACTTATTTTAAAACAATATTTTTGATGTTTGTAGAAAAAATTTTGTTTGCATCTCATGCGCGAAATACTTTGGTGATCTCGACTATCGGTTCTTGATCACCAAAGTAGCATTTCGCGCACTAGATACAAAAATAACTATTATTTATTTTTGGTCTTCGTTGCCTGGAGTATTATTTAATAAATGTAATGTGTATGTTTTTAAGTTAGATGCGCAAGTCTCATACGCAATAAAAATTCGAATTATTTTATGCGCTGTAAAGAACAGTTCGTCTATCACAATAATTATCTTTTGAAATTGTAAAGAAAACTAGTCATGAAGCATTTAATGTTTTTTTGGTTTTGTGTGAATATAAACGTCGTATTTGGAATGAACGTACTATTTTTAGACGACGCACCCAGTGGTAGTCATCAAATATGGAACTACGAATTAGCTACGGGGTTGTTGGCGAAAGGTTACAATGTCACAATGTTTGGTGCATCACAAACGCAAGTTAAAAGACTTGAAAATTATCACGTCATAAATGTAGAAGGTAGGTAATTAATATTAGGCGGTGAATTTTAAAAATATTTTATTGTGATTGCCTATTTTTTTCTTATTTAAATACCTTTTAATTTTTAATTCTCGATTTTTTGTATTTTATAACATGCTGATTTATTAACAAGTTAATTCGAAGAAAAAAAATGTTAACACTATTTTAAACAATTATTATATAATTACTGATCGTGTATGGTTAAGACTGAGGTCGTTTTGAGGTCAAAATTATTAACAGTAATGTAGCAGATAGATAAATAGCTAAACCAAAAGAAAATAAAAAAAAAGAAAGAATTGTTTTAAAACTCAATGTAAATATGATTATTCTGATAATCTTTACAACATTGACAAAACAAATGATAATAATAAAATATTACTTAAATTTTAATTATTACATGATTTTAAAAATTAAATATTGTTTCAATTCATAAACAAGTTTGTAATTAACCAATATTTACTTTGATGTTTGGAAAAAAATAATAAATTAAAGATATTTTCCAATTATAAAGCTGCTTATGCGACAATAATTTTCAAATTTTACATTTAGACTTTTAATATCATTTCTAATATTATTAAAACAATTTTGTTGCAATCAAATTAAAACCTTTAGTATAAATTATACTTTACTCAAATATTAGACACGTGAGTACTGTTTTAAAAAACTACTTGGATATATTTGAGTTTAAACGGTGCTTTCATTTCAGTCCAAATACATACATACATACATAAAGTCACGCCTTTTTCCAATGGGGATAGGCAAAAACCACTTCCTTCCACTTGCTACGGTTCTTACACACATCTTTTGCTTCCTCTACTTTCATCAGTGCTCTCATACATGCTCTTCGGTTGTTGGTAATCTTGACCTGGCCTTTCTTCAAAACAATGTTGATCTGATCGAGATATGTTCTCCGAGGTCGACCTCTACCGACTTGTCCATTCACACTCGCTTTATAAATTTGTTTCGTCAATCTTCCTTCATCCATCCTTTCAACGTGTGCAAACCATCTAAGCATTCCTTTATCTATCTTTGTAACCACATCTTCTTTTACACCACAGCGTTCTCTTATCTCACTATTCTTTACCTTATCCAACCGAGTCACTCCGGCTATACTTCTCAGACTACTCATCTCCGCAGCATTAATCCTATTTTCATGCTTCTTCTGCCAAACCCAACACTCACTACCATACATAAGTGTAGGAACCAACACACCTCTATGCACAGCCAGACGTGCCTTTTTTGACACTTTCTGGCTATTCATAAAGCTATGCAGTGCCCCATTCATTTGTTTTCCTGCCAACACCCTTCGCTCAATGTCACTGTCATACTTTTCATCTCTAGTAAATTTTGAACCCAAGTACACAAATTCATTAACTTGTTCCACTCTTTCTCCCTCAATCGAAACCCCACAGTTTGTCATGCTTTCTTCTCTTTCAAAAACCATTACTTTCGTTTTGCGTTTATTACAGTTTATTAATATTGCAGATATTCAGCAATATGTGTAAGATTTTATTTAATTAAAGGGCTTGCACGAAAGCTGTCCAGTGACTGCTCCGTTTATTCTTGTGCCTTTCAGCAAAGTCTACGAGCAACTGTTTGGGTATTCATTAGATTGTCTACCAGCATATTTGGATTAGTGATTCGCTTCTCGTACGCTTTTGTCCTTTCCGAGATTTCTTCTAAAACACTTTTGACGCAGAGGTCGTGATGGAGTCTAATGTTTGAGACATACCAAAGTGCGTTCGTTATTATTCTTAGTATCTTTGTCTGGAATCCCTGTATTATTTCAATGTTTGATTTTACTGCTATTCCCCAGAGTTGTAGACATATCATAGGAGAACATATCTCGATCAGATCAACATTGTTTTGAAGAAAGACCAGGTCAAGAGTACCAACAACCGACGAGCATATATAAGAGCACTGATGAAAGTAGAGGAAGCAAAAGATGTGTGTAAAACCGTAGCAAGTGGAAGGAAGTGGTCTCTGCCTACCCCTATGGGAAAAAAGCGTGACTTTATGTATGTATGTAGGTCGTGTGTCCATATGGGTTTTATTATGCATTTATAAAGCAATAGTTTGTTTTGAAGTAAGAGTCGTGATTTTTTATTTAGTAGCCAGTACATAGTGCGCAACTGTTGGCCCATAGCTAATCGCTTTGTGAAAATATGCTTCTTCCAGGTTAGGCGTCTATTCAAGTATATTCCAAGATACTTGGCGTGATCCTCTTGCGCTAGAGGTATGCCGTTGAGAGTGACGGGTGGACATGTTTTTTTTCTGTGTGTGAAAGTATGGTATGGAAGGCTGGACATTAAAGGTTAGCACAATGAATAGGCTGGAAGCATTTGAAATGTGGATCTATCGAAGAATCTTGAAAGTCCCATTGACAGCAAGGAAAACCAACGAGGAAATTTTGAGGACGATAGGAAGAGAACGTGAATTGCTGGGCTCGATAAAACGCAGGAGAACAGCGTACCTGTGACATGTGTTACGCAACGAAAGATACCATTTGCTACAACTATTAATAGAAGGAAAAATAGAGGGAAGAAGAGAGGCAGAAAGAGAATGTCGTGGCTCCGAAATATCAAACATTGGACAGGAATAGGAACCACGGGAGAATTCATTCACACCACCAGAGATAGGGAAAAATGGTCAGAAGTGATCGCAAACATCCATTAATGGATAGCAGCGGAAGAAGAAGAAGAAAGTAACCTGGACAGATTTATTTCGTTGATTTTGATTCGCCAGTCTTTGAGCCATTTGGATACTTGATCGAGACTGTTTTGAAGCTTTTGTGCTGCAAGTCCATTGATAGAATTGCTGTGTCATCAGCAAATGATCCAATAACTACTCCATCGGTCGTGGGAAGATAAGCTGTAAAAAGCAAATACAACGTGGGACCCATGACGCTGCCTTGCAGAACTTCAGCTTTGATAGCATATAAAGACGTTAACTCTTCTCATTGTTTTACAAAAAAGTGTCTGTCGCTTAGATATGACTTTATTAGGTTGTAGAAGTTTATAGGTAGGTCTTATTTTTTTTTTAACCTTTATAATACCAAGCTTTTTTACATACGTGCGATACCAAGCGGGGTTCATTTGCACCCCATTTTTTTTGTCTATCTTTGTAATTTTTACACTTTTTTTAAGTAAAATGAAAAAAAAACGCAAATAAATTATTTTGTATCTATTTTTATTTCAATTTAGTTACTAAAAAATAAACAAACCTTAATTAGGTATTCAAAATTAATTTTAATTTTTTGCTTTACATGGGATACAAAAAATTTCTTTTTCAGAGTGATTTACACAAACAAAACGCTCACATTTTCCACAACGTCGTCTTGATTTTCTATCTTTGGTTCTTTCACAGAGAAAACATCTACCT
The DNA here is from genome assembly GCA_950111635.1 of Agelastica alni. Lineage (NCBI taxonomy): Eukaryota > Metazoa > Arthropoda > Insecta > Coleoptera > Chrysomelidae > Agelastica > Agelastica alni. The sequence goes on along the minus strand of OX467709.1, from coordinate 21,378,669 downwards.
TGAGTTCCTACAGGTCTTGTTGAAGGGATATTTTGCTCCAATTCTGGAAAAACTTTAAGAATATTTTCTTGTATGTTGCTTGCAAACCATTAGTATTTCTAAATCTATAAATCATATTTTCCTTGGCCAATTCCTTTCCCAACTGAAGAAGATATTTTCTTCTTGCATCTAAGTGCCCAGACCCGTAATTTGGATTTTTAATTTTCCATATTTTATAGGCATTTATAGCTCCAATATCGATAATATGTTCTTTTTCGGCACATAAGACACTAATGTACAATGTTTTGTAAAAGCAAACATTGAAGAATATTCTTTTTTTGAAGATGATGAAAGTAGTTTCTTTGGTATAAACGTCTTATTTTTGCGCAGAGTGCCACATTATGTAAGCTTCTTATCCAACAATTTTTGAGACAGCTGAAGACTAGTAAAGAAGTTATCAGTTGTGATACCATATCCTTGACTTAGATAATCAGAAAGTTCAAGAACAACCCGTTCACCTTGTCCTTTTTCAGGCTTGTTGCCTACTTTGCCTAACAAAAAAAACAGTACAACATGGAAGGATTTTACCCTGCCGTTAGCTCATAATAACATAGAAATATTGGTATACGTAAAATGCCAAGCGGGTTGCAAATGCACCCCACACTCTAAAAACCTAAATAATTACTGAGATGGAAAAAATCCATGTAAGATTTTAGGTAAATTACATTTGGAACCTAAAAAAATGCAGCTAATAAAAAGAGGAAATAAAACAAAATATAATTAGCTTAGATATATACAAAAAAGTACATGTGGGGTGCATTTGCACCCCGCTTGGTATTATAAGGGTTAAAAGAAATTCGTCATGCCACACTCGATGAAATGCCTGAGATATATCCAGGAACGCTGCGACACTGTATTGTTTCGATTCAAGAGCTTTGTTTATATGTCGATACATGTTTGTATGTTTGTTAACAAAGCCATTTAAATAAAACGTTGATTCATTACTTAAACAAATATTTTAAACCAAATTTGCGTCTTATTGTATTTTTTGGCACATTGTTTCACAAAATTCAATTCTGCGGTTATAGTCGTCTTCACTAAGCTGATGAATTTGTATTTTATAAGATAAAAACTTATGCAATTTTAACACTTTGTGTATGGAACCAACAGATATATTTGTAAGTTTTGATACTTTTTGAATGGAATAGGTAGGATCTACAGCAAAATGATCCAGTACTTGAATTTGTGCAGCTTATCAATCAACCTTGTATTAACAGTAGACTACTTGTGTTAATAGAGGTTATCCCATCTGTAGCTAATCCCTTAGTTAATTTTTTTTTACAACTACAGCATTATTATCCATTGGGTTTCTAAATATTTTTTTGGTAACTAATTCTGCATTTTCAGTATATTCAGTTATTTCGTTATTCGCTAATCCGGTATTCAATTATTCGTGGCCCGCTATTCGTTGGCCCTTTATTCGTTGGTAACTATATAAGCAAAGAAAACAAAATAAAAAGCAATATCGAAACAATAATTATAAATTATAAATTATAAAGGCTTTCCATTTATCATAATAAACATACGATTTAACAAGATACAACACCTCCCAAGAAGTCTGAGCAATCCAAAGAATACAAAAATGTATAAAACTGATTTTTTTTTCGCTGCATGTTACCTATACTATAGGTATATGTGCTCCTGGCTTTATGCCTACGACGAGCATTGAATTACATCTGATAAATAAAAGTATAGATGTCGTGACCTTCATCTAGTCCTTCATGAATACTTGGTACTTGGAATTATTGATTTGTCTCTTCGAAGGGCAAACACAAGTCTGTCAAGACATACCCTATGCTGATGAGGAGCAACACTCCGAAACCGGTCCATAGGTGGTCACTTCGAATGGGTAAGTTTAATATTTATTTCTTTTTACTTTACAAGCATCTGCATATCACCCGAAATGGGATCATGCACGATTATTTTGCTTTTAACATATGAAGGAAGTATTGTTTTTCCCACTCACAATTGTGTCAGGATAAACGAAGCTTATACGGACTGGTTTAACATCGAAAAAGGTGTTGTACAGGGATATGTGGCTTCACCATGGCTTTTAACTTATACATAGACAATTGTTTAAAAGATTAAAAAGAGAGTGCGTATGGACTAAGATGCCTCCTTTACGCCGATGGTCAAGTCATATCAGCGTCATCTGAAGGGGAGTTGCAGGCGATGGTTAAGATTGTGCACTTTTTATTGACCAAAACCGAACAGGAGAATTGTACCTACAATTCTAAGAAAATGAAATTAATCCACTTATTTCTCAGTCACTAGAAATACAAGTTAATTAACAGGAAAATATGGTGCTAGATAAACAAAATATATACTTTTAAGAGGACGGAGCTACACCACATTACGCACTAGCTGAAAGACAATGGCTACACGAACGATTTGCAATACATTGGATTGGCAGAAGGGGTTTTATAGAATGGCCGGCATGATCTCCAGATCTAAATTATTATTTTATTTTATTATCATTATTAAATTATTTATTTAATTACAGTTTTTAATGGTAGAAAATTACTGGTTTGATTTTGTCACATAAATTAACGAAAATAGGAGTATTTTTAACTTCACATTTGGAGCAAACCTGTTAAAAACATGAATATTTTTAAATCATAAACTAAAAATGCAATTTTCTTTACAACAATAAATTTTTGGGAGTACATTATACAGACATAATTTAAAGGGATAAAATAGTGTTCAAGACGGTAAAATAATATACTGGGTGTTCCATTTAAAAAAAATGAAGTTTTTGCTAATTGAAATCTGAAAAATACCCCGAACCCCAAACGAAACTTCTACTCTGTTCAGACATTTCAGCCATTTTTTACCTTCGTACCTACCAAATAAATTTTAGTTGCTTATCACTAATAACGTTTACTAGGCAGCATTTATAGTGCACCAATTTTCGTCAATTCTTCATATTTTTCCCTCCAACTTGGCAACGTCGCAATTTATGCAAAAATAAAAGATAGGGCTGGATGCAGAATTTTATGTTGAATTTGATAGTAAACAAAAATATAGGGTGTCCTATTAAGGAAAAGTAAACTTTATGTTGTCTCGCTTAGGCTGAACACCCAGTATATCTCAAAATATTTTAGAAATATGTATAGGTGCCAATACAACAACTTTTATTTAAAACGTTTCTTTATATTTTTTATCCCAAGTAAGTTATTGCACTTCAACACACTAATGGGCCACCCTGTATGTGTGAGCTACTCTGGTAGCTCACGATTTAACTCATAAAATTTTTATTATAGGTCTCGATGAAGCGGCACATGAAGATCTAAATCTAGAAGAATCATTGGACATGGGAATGTATAAAAACATGCATGTATTTTACTATTGGAGTATGTTTAGTTGTAACTATACTTTAAATTCCAAAGCTTTACAAACCCTCTTGAACTACCCGTCGGATTTCAAATTTGATTTAATTATATATGATACCACTGCGAATTTTTGTCTATTACCCTTGGTACAACGATTTCAGTATCCACCAACTGTAGCTGTTACTGCTTTTTTGTTGCCTCCGTATTTGTCAACGTTGTTCGGAAATGATTTGCAGCCATCATATCTGCCATTCTATCTGTTAAAATACGGTAAAGAAGTATCGTTCTTTCAACGGTTAGAAAACTACTTTTGGTTGCAGTTAGACATGGTTTTAAGAAAATTTTATTTAGAGAAAAAATTCGAAGGTTTGTACCAATCAATTTTAACATAATTATGGGTATTAAAATAAAATAAAAACACGCTCTATAGTTTCTATTAATAATTAAATTGGTGGAACCAAGAAGCCAGTTGGTCGTATTGCTAATTGCCGAAGTTAAACATGAATTGAAACTAATCCTTGAGCAAGAACATATCGCTCAGTGGAATGCAAATACTGGCTACATCAAGACAGCTGATGAAAAAACTTCTCCAGAAGAGGGCAGGCGCACTCTGGACGATGAACCGGAGTAGGCTAAGCAGCACGCTTGACCTGCTCACTGGCCACATCGCCAGTTCTCTGGAACATGTTTTTCTTTGCCCAAGCTCAGAGTTTAAAAAGTAGTAAAAGAATAGTAAAAAACAATGGTATTTTAATTATTTTGCTTTCAATATTGAATGCTACTGGTCGAGAAAATCCAAACGACTTATTTCATTGGTGACTTTGCTTATTGTTTTTAAATTTTTTAGCGTTGGTAAAAAGCAGATTCGGAGAACAAGTGGATTCTTTAAACAAATTAAAAGACCATGTTTCTCTTCTTTTGTGTAATCTAGTACAAGGATATCACTATTCACAACCACTAACACCAAACATAATACCAGTGGGTGGTTTGCATATCAACCCTGCCAAGAAATTACCCGATGTAAGAAATAATCATTTCTAGGCAAGTCACATATTACCTATATTTTCTCTTTTATTTTAGGACATGCAACAAATTATGGATGACGCCAAACATGGTGTAATTTTGTTTTCATTGGGAACAAATATAAAGTCTGCCAACCTGAAAGAAGATAAGAAAAAAGCTTTAATTGAAGCCTTTGGCCAATTAAAACAGGTCGTTTTATGGAAATTTGAAGCGGATTTAAAAGATCTGCCCAAAAATATTATTGTAAGAAAATGGTTGCCGCAAAGGGAAATATTGGGTAAAACATTTATTAAAAAGAGACTAAAACTGTTACCGTCAGTCACTTTTTATCCTTTCGACAGCACTAGTATCAAAACATTTATCTGGTTATCTCTTTATTCATCGTGCTTACCCATTTTGGTATTCAATTACACAGACCTAACAGAGATTTCTTTTTAATTGTCACATCTGTCTTTCTGCAGTCTATGATCTGAAGAACTGTTTCATAATTTTTTCCTTAGCTGTACCAAGAAGGTTCTCGAGAAAATCTATTAGTAATTTTTTAAGACATTCACTGGATTGTAAGTCACTTTTTTCTTCTTTAATTAACTTTTTAGTATTTGCAGAACCCAGCAGACGTTGTCAAGAAAGCTATAGCAAAATGGATAGCACGCAAATATTCCTCGTATTTAAATATGTACGTTTACCAATTTTCATGACGATCGGTTGAACAGTAGTAGTTAATGTGCTGCAGCGCCATCTAGTAGCGAGTTAAAACAAACTGAATTACATAAAAAGCCTTTTCCATAAAAAAAAAACGAGCGAGCCTTACAGTAGTCGCATATGATGTGTAACATTTGAGATCTCACCTTAGTAATAAGCAATTTTAATATTATATTCTAAAAAAAATTGGTCAGGTATTATTTGAAAGGATTTCTCATAACAAACAATAATTCTTTGTAATGAAAATTGAACTTTATTTAATTGACACTGACAGTGACAGAAATCAACCTCAAAATTTAAAAAGATTAATATTGAAATATTTATATCTAAAGCCTTTGACCGCGTTTGGCACCAGGCATTGTTAAGTAAATTATCTGCCTACGGTCTCCCAACCAAACTGCGCCAATGGCTCTTGAGCTTCATGCAAGATCGCTCCTTACATGTGGCAGTTGACGGTATTTCTTCTGATGCGTTTAAAACTACTGCCGGGGTCCCCCAGGGTTCCATCCTGTCCCCCACCTTATTTCTTATACACATCAGCGACCTCTTAAAAACCACCACGAACCCCATTTACAGTTTCGCAGACGATAGCACACTTATCTCAACTTTCACATCCTATCGATCACTTTCGGTGAATGATACAAATAGAGTCAGGCAGGAAGAGGTTGATTCCATCAATAGAGATCTTAAAGCAATCGTCGAGTGGAGAACCAACAATCTTGTTCAGTTCAACGCCCAAAAAACACAAAGTGCCACGTTTTCCAAGAAAGTAAATTCCTCAAATCATCCCATCACAATGTCCGGAAATACCCTTGAACCAAGTCCCTCCATCTCAATTTTGGGAGTCACGGTGTCCAATAATATCTCTTGGCTTGACCATGTTGCTAACATCGCAAAGTCGGCAAGCCAGAGGATAGGTTTTCTGTTGAAAGCCAGAAAGTTTTTTACTCCCGATCAACTGTTGACGACGTACAAGGCTCAAATCCGACCTCTACTGGCACCTCAGCACCTTCGTCTTCTAGATTCCATTCAGAAAAGAGCCATTCGCTTGATAAACAGTTTAACTCTCACAGATACCCTTCACCCTCTAGAACATAGAAGAAGAGTTGCAGACCAGTCATTGCTCTACAGATATTTCCATGGCAGATGCTCCAGAGAAATAAAAACTCTTGTACCACCATTGGCCACATTCGGCCGAAGAACTCGGCACGCTGATCAGTCTCACCCATTTACTCTCAAGATTGACACTACAAGGACCAATCTTCATCAAGAATTCTTCTTTTACAGGGCTGCTACGGAATGGAATAAGCTTCTAAAATCAGTTTTTCCAGAGAACTATGACCTGCAACTTTTTAAAAAGCGTGTCCACAATCATTTCCTTTCTATAATCCCTTCCCCTTCTAATAGTTGCAGTGCGATAGGTCTACCCTTTTTGCGACTATTTTCATAAAAAAAAAATTTATTCAAATAATTATTAATTATTACTTACTTGCATTTTTTATCAATGATCTGAACTTTATTGAGACTTTTTACCAACAGTAAATATTTATTCATATAGTTTACGCATATAACAGCAAACTTTATACACAACAATCTCGGAAAATTGGTTGACGTCTTCCGCGACTTCCTGTTACACATTTCACGAAATCACTCCCACAAATTGCGAGTAGCGAAAGGAAAGATGTTACACATGCAAGAAAGTGAGAGAGCAAATGTAAAAACTTTTTTTTGTAACTAATTTTAAATAAACGTGTTATACGTTTTAGTTGATTTCTTTTTATTAATTGTTTCTGCAAGATAAGAGTGTAGTTTGTACGGTTTAGTAAAAATATGTTCATATTTAAAGGGACTAAATTGAAATAAACTATTGGGTTTGTTTGGGGTATTTCTTTTAGTAATTTTGAATCTAAAATCACTTGGCGCCCTCGTAGTAATTCATTAAGTTCATCAAGTAATTCATTAAACTAGATCCGCGAATCGACCTTTACAATCCCCCAAATTGAATTCAATAAAGAAATCAAGTAGCCACAACTTCATTTAAATAAGCGGTAACTGTTCTAGTCCGGTGTAAGCGCGCGTTAACGTCCATGAACAAAATATTGGGCCCCATAAATGACGCAAAAGCGATCACATTATCATCCAGAATTGTGGTTATGTACCTGCAGTAATACAACCTCCATTAACTCTGTTCGTGCTTAGTACTTATACAAGCCCAAACCATAACTAATTCTCCGCGGTAGCTAAATCGTTTGACGATATTGCACTGAGCAAACCGTTCACCCTGCCTTCTCCTCCAGATTCTTTCTTGACCATCTCGTGATCTCAGAAAAAATCTGTTAAAGCATCAACTGTAGACCATGGATTGGCCTTTTTTCATTTAGTCAGCTTCAGCTAGGCGCATTCGAACTGTCAACGTACTTATGTTAACATTTCTTACTTCGTGAAGACGATTTGCGGCTTCTACGGAACTTAAATGTCTGTCTCGCAAAATTGTAGATACCAGAGATCAATCGTCCCGTTGAAATTTCGCTCTTCTTTGGCCTGATCCAGGTCTTCTTGTGAAGCTGCCTATTTCATTAAAACGTTGAACAGCTCTTTAAACAGAGGAACGGTTAACATTTAGAACCCCAGTAAAATAACGTTGACTCCGACCGTCCTGAACCAGAGCTACAGCACTTGCTGCATCCGTGTGGGATAAGGTCATTTTTTCTATATAAATGTCGTGAAAATTGATCATTGCAACAATTCTTATGAGTAACCGTGTCGACTGAACGATAAAATTATGCATACTGGACATCAAATCGTCTTGTTATATATAAAGTTGTTATGTTCTCATCAGATACGTCATCTTTCTTGCGTTTGAATATTTCTCCAAATAATTTAATACTGTACAGTTAATAAAAATTCTTAAAAAAAAATGAAAAATAATAAATCCCTGGTTCGAATTTTTTGCACCTGAGTGTACGAGTATATTCCAATATTTTTCCATATCTGCAGACCAACATACGTTTATATAGATATATTTAGATAACTTAAAACCTAGCACATCCTGCAATGCTCAGCTTCATTCTCCTCTATCATCTTTATGAACGTGTTAATTGTTCTATTTTGTAGCACATCCCAATTTAAAGGTGTTCATTAGTCACGGGGGAGGTCTCAGTACGATAGAAGCAAGTTATTACGGAATACCTGTGGTAGGTATCCCATTTTTTGCCGATCAGAAAATGAACATTCAAGTAATGAAAAACAAGAATTTGGCTGTGGAAGTCGATTATACTACTATGACATCGTCAATTTTGTTGAAGGAAATCAAAGAAATATTACAAAATTCGAAGTAAATACGATTTATTTTTTTTAAATAATTTACTTGATTTTTCACAACAAATTTGCTAGATTTTTTTGTTTGAATGATATGCCATAAAATTTAAATTTTTACACTGATTTATTTGGATAAGAGTGATAATGTTTCCAATTTTAAAAATGTTCAAATGGTAAGTGCTGTGAATATGGTCTTTCGCAAGCTGATGATGTACATCATTTTGACTTGTTCTTGATGCGTGATTTCACGATATATATGACCTCGATATCAACAACTCAGCGATGACCTGAAAGGACGTTGGATTGGCTCACGGAAATGTGCATGCAACTGCACGCGAACTCTGTGGAGCTTTAGCCAATACCCACAACAATAATGTGAGTTTAGTCTTCGTTTCAGACATGGAAACCAGTTCTATGTAATAGAAATCTTTCAATGCATCTTCGTAAAAGGGTCTTAACATGTTATGTGTGGTCTGTCCTACTTTATGGACATGGACACTAAAGGTCACAACGGTGAATAGAATAGAAGCATTTAAAATGTGGTGCCGGATTTTAAAAATATCGTGGGTCTCGCATACTACCAATGAGGATGTCCTCAGAATGATGGACACGGAACGGCAACGACAGCCGTATCTTCCAAGGAACAAGCGGATCTGCTGGCCGAAATGTTCAGCTCTAACTCAACCCTCGATACCAATGAGAAACAACCCCCAACGATACCTAGAATAAAAGCATCAATGCCTGAGGTCGCTATCCGCCATCGCACTATCAGGAAAATCCTACAAAATCTTGACTCTAATAAGGCAGTAGGACCAGATGGAATTCCGACAATTGTCCTGAAGACCTGTGCTCAAGAGCTCATCCCCGTTTTCTGTAGACTCTTCAAGTTATCATACAGCAAAGGAGTATTTCCGTCCATGTGGAAAAACGCTTAAGTCCAACCGATTCCGAAAAGAGGAAAGAAGACTATTCCTGCGAATTCTCGCCCTATTGCATTGCTCTCAATCATATCCAAAGTTATGGAAAAAGCGATTAACACAAAACTCATCAAATATCTGGAGAAATTTGAAATAATCCATGACAGACAATATGTATTTCGACAACTTTGGTCTACTGCAGATTTGCTGGCTTATGTCACTTAGCTCTGGACAAACACTATTGAGAAGTTTGGTGAATCCCGTGCAATAGCCTTGGATATATCTAAAGCAAAACCGCGTTTGGTACCAGGCATTGTTAAGTAAATTATCTGCCTACGGTCTCTCAACCAAACTGCGCCAATGGCTCTTGAGCTTCATACAAAATCGCTCCTTACATGTGGCAGTTGATGGTATTTCTTCTGATGCGTTTAAAACCAATGCCGGGGTCCCCCAGGGTTCCATCCTGTCCCCCACCTTATTTCTTTTACACATTAACGACCTTTTGAAAACCACCATGAACCCCATTTACAGTTTCGCAGACGATAGCACACTTGTCTCAACTTTCACATCCTATCGATCACTTTCGGTGAATGATACAAATAGTCTCAGACAGGAACAGGTTGATTCCATCAATAAAGATCTTAAAGCAATCGTCGAGTGGGGAACCAACAATCTTGTTTAGTTCAACGCCCAAAAAACACAAAGCGCCACGTTTTCCAAGAAAGTGAATTCCTCAAATCATCCCATCACAATGTCCGGAAATACCCTTAAACCAAGTCCCTCCATCTCGATTTTGGGAGTCGCGGTGTCTAATAATATGTCTTGGCATGACCATGTTGCTAACATCGCAAAGTAGGCAAGCCAGAGGCTAGGTTTTCTGTGAAAAGCCAGAAAGTTTTTTACTCCTGATCAACTGTTGACGACGTACAAGGCTCAAATCCGACCTCTACTGGAGTATTGCTCGCACATTTGGGGTTCAGCACCAAGGCATTCTCTTCGTCTTCTAGATTTTATTTAGAAAAGAGCCATTCGCTTGATAAACAGATCAACTCTCACAGATACCCTTCAACCTCTAGAACATAGAAGAAGAGTTGCAGACCAGTCATTACTCTACAGATTTTTCCATGGCAGATGCTCCAGAGAAATAAAAACTCTTGTAACACCATTGGCCACATTCGGCCGAAGAACTCGGCACGCTGATCAGTCTCACACATTTACTCTCAAGCTTGACACTGCAAGGACCAATCTTCATCAAGAATCCTTCTTTTACAGGGCTGCTACGGAATGGAATAAGCTTCCAAAATCAGTTTTTCCAGAGAACTATGACCTGCAACTTTTTAAAAAGCGTGTCCACAATCATTTCCTTTCTATAATCCCTTCCCCTTCTAATAGTCGCAGTGCGGGCCGTCCGCGGCACACCCGATAGGTCTACCCGTTTTGCGACTATTTTCATTAAAAAAAAAAAACTGCTAAACACTATAAGGAGGAAAAAACGGAGTACTTTGGACACATAATCAGAGGATCTAAATATCAGCTACTGCGCCTTATAATACAGGGAAAAGTGGAAGGTAAAAGGTGGATAGGGCGAAAAAAGCTGTCCTGGCTACGCAATATCAGGCAATGGTGTGGTCTTTCGGCCAAAGAACTGTTTCGTGCGGCAGCCGATAGGGAAAGATTTCAGAAAATCATAAGCATGATGATAGCCAACGTCTGAAAACAGACAGGGCACCAGAAGTTCACACTCGTTCACTAAAATGTTTTTTATTAAATACTTTATTCATGAAACAATATTTTTTTTCTCTCAAATATCATATATTTTAATTTTTCGCGCATTTATTCAAGTTGAACTACGCACTTCTGTCGCGCCCTCACGCAGCAGAGTGACGAAGCATTTTAATGCATTCATTCGATAAATACGAGAGTATTTGAACGCAAATTCGCAATAATTGCTTATTTAGCTATCGCCGCTGCCAATTCAATTCAAAATATAGTGTAAGCTTCCGCCAACCTCTACCGCTTCTACAAGACAATTGCTGATTAAAATAAATCATTTTGGTAAGTTTTTGTTTAACTTACGCTCCTTATTTTCTCCCCTCAAAATTTGTATAAAATATCACTATACGCAACAATGTGTGAAGCCAAACTTTAGGAAATAAACTACATGATGCTGGCCTGCACGCCAGACGTCCATTATGGGTTTTCATTGGGGCTTACAACAATGGAGTTGCTCACACATAAAGCTAAGTTTTGTCTCCACCCTAATTTAAGAAGAGCAAAAGTCTGGAGAAAACCTGGTCAGCAAGAGATACTCAAACATGTACCGGGTGTTCGTCCACATGGTGGTCTACAAGTTATGATGTGTGCTGGTATAATTTTTTTATCATTGAACTGTTCTCGTTTTTGTGGAAGGTACTTTGAACCAGTATCGATATATTGACCGAATATTAGAACATTCTATACTTCCATTGGTCAATACTGCGGGCTATGATTTTCCTCACATGTAGGATTATAGGTCATATACTGTGGCAACACTAAGAGATTGGTTTTATAATATTATCGTTCTATCAGTCACCAGACCGTAATCCCATCGAGCATCTGTGGGATATGCTCCAGAGACAGAGTGCTTCTCATTTCATAATGTTCATAAACGCTAAGATTTTCATTATTTTCTTGCAGAAAAATGGTTTTCTTACTTATATCGTCAAGGGAAATCAAATTACATTAAAATTGAAATGAATTTATTGCTGACACTGGCGTCAGTTAACAATTCATTCGTTTGAAGATAGTTTCAAAGCTGATGATATTTAAATTTTTTTTTTTTAGATTTTAATTTAATTTTTTTAGGTATTCTGTAAACGCCAAAAAACTTGCAAATGTATTAAAAGATCAACCACAATCGCCACTTGATCGCGCTGTGTTTTGGTTGGAATACGCGATTCGGCACAATGGAACCCACTTCTTGGATCCCGGTTCCAGAAAATTGCCTTTATTAGTGACTTCTTCTATGGACATTTATTTGTTTTTGTTATTTGTATTTGTTATAACAACAGTGGTGTCGATCAAAATTGTATTTTTCTTCAAACAAACATTATGTAAAAGAGAGCTACCTAAAAAAATAAAGAAAAATTAAAATATCAATTTAAGTAAGTGACTATTGTATTTTTTTTCTATTGATTTCACTTACTTTAACTTCTTTTAACTACCAAGATTGTTAAGGTATCCAAGTGAATACCATTACCGCAGCTGCTGATCAAAATTAATTTTTTAGTAATGTCTACATCTACATTTTCTTAATACTCTGCTATAGAACGGTAATAAATCCTTTTTTTTTAAAAAAACCTTTGTCGTTAATTTAATTAACACTTGAACCTTTAAACAACCTACAAGTAAATTTAAATTGAAAATAAAAATCGCGACAGAAACATTTTACAAGTTGTAAAATGTAATCTATACATATAAATGTTTTGTCCTAAATGACTGACTGATGGATCAACGCACAGCCTAAACCAAAGAGAAAGAAAGAGTGAAACAACTAAATGAGTTTGTATACTTGGATTCAAAGTTTACGAGAGATGGAAAGTATGACAGTGACATTGAGCGAAGGGTGTTAGCAGGAAAACAAATTAATGGGGCACTCCATAGCTTTATAAACAGCAAGACAGTATCAAAAAGGCACATCTGGCTGTGCATAGAGGTGAGTTGGTTCCTACACTTATGTATGGTAGTGAATGTTGGGTTGGGCAGAAGAAGCATAAAAATAGGATTAATGCTGTGTTACCATAAAAATTTTTCGCTGTAATTGTTCTGATATAGTATATAGTATAGCCGAAGTGACTGGGTTGGATAAAGTAAAAAATAGTGAGATAAGAGAACGATGTGGTGTAAAAGAAGATGTGGTTACAAAGATAGATAAAGGAATCTAATTTAATATAATATGTATTACTTGTGGGATATATTGTGTTTTCATACTGTTACAAATCCGGTCCTGTCAGCAACCGTAAGGTCGACGCCGTCGAGGGTCCGTGTTCGACCGCTCTCCTTTGTAAACCGCCGACAGAGCCTAGGAAAGTCGCGCAATGTCTCGAATCCGCGTCGAAAATTGAGAAACAAATAGAAAGATCTGGAACTATAATATCGGGAATATAAAAGGGGAAACGATTATAACTATTATTAGTATTAGCTTATGTGTTTACGAATTATTAAATGTAAATAGTTATATAGAGTTGTAAAAGTTGTATTGCTAAGTGAATATCTAAGTGGTTAATGAAAATAGAAGTTAGTGTATAGAAATAAACATTGTTTTGCTATTGGATCGAGAGTTTTAATCACCGAACCCAAGAGAGAACTAAAAATCGTATCGATACGATGACCAAGTCAATCTATTTATTTAAAACATAAAAGATTTTTAATATAGTATCTAGAAAACTGTACCGAAATTGCAAAATATTTTGGTTTTTCCTTGATTCATACACTAAACACTAATTGTATTCTAATTTTAAAGCTTCTACTAGAAGTGCTTTGGAATTTTGATGATGTGTCAGTCAGTCAGTGAGTAAAATTTGAAATATACCAATGCTACAATGCTCGCTCGGTTACTTAAAATTAGGCTTCTAGTTTTATCTACAACAAAGTTATAGGAGGGTTGAAAATAGCCTGAACTGCTTCCAGAAAAGGATGGAACGGCCGTGTCGCTTTTTTGCTTGACTTGGCGGGGGAACTGCCGTGCCCCCAAAATCATAAATGTTTTACGCTTTAATTAAAAATTGATAGTTTCCTAAAAAGTTTTTATTTATTTTTGGTCTTCGTTGCCTGGAGTATTGTTTAATAAATGTAATGTGTATGTTTTTAACTTTAATGCGCAAGTCTAATATTATTTTAGCTCAACAATGTTATACGATAAAAATTCAAATTATTTTATGCGCTGTAAAGAACTGTAACAGTTCGTTCATCACAAATATCTTTTTAAAATTGCATAGTAAACTAATGCCATGAAGCATGTAATGTTTTTTTTGTTTTGTGTGAATGTACACGTCGTATTTGGACTGAACGTACTATTTTTATGCGATACACCCAGTGGTAGCCATCAGATATGGAACTACGAGTTAGCTACGGGATTGTTGGCGAAAGGTTACAATGTCACAATGTTTGGTGCATCACCAACGCAAGTTAAAGGACTTAAAAATTATCACGTAATAGATGTAGAAGGTAGGTAAATATTATTAGGCGGTAAATTTTTAAAAATATTTATTTGTGATCGCCTATTTTTTTTATTTAAATTACTTTCAATTTTTATCGCTTGATTTTTTGTTTGTTTTTTATTTTATAACATGCTAATTATCGACAATTTAATTTAAACAAAAAAAGAATGTTAACAATAATTGAGACTATTATTAGATAAATAGGTAAGTACCGATTATGTTTGGTTAAAACTATGGTCGTTTTGAGGTCACACATATTTACAGTAATGTAACAGGACAGTCAACAAATAAAAAAAAAATGGGATAAATTTTTTTTTATATTTAATGCAGATATATGTATTCTGATCATCTTTATAACAACATTGACAAAACAAATGATAATAAAATATTACTTAAATTTTAACTATTACATGATTGAAGTCAATTCGGGTTCAAAAGTGGATTTGGTACCAGAGAGGCTATTTTCAGCCTGCAAATGCTAATCCAGAACTGCCTAGATCAACGCAGAGACGTATTTATATGCTTTATAGACTACGAGAAAGCATTTGATAATATCAGGCACGATTTATTATTGCGATATTTGAAGGACTTAGGCCTGGACGACAAAGACGTTAGAATAATTCGCAACCTCTACTGGAACCAAGCCGCCGAAGTGCGTCTGCCATGTGGAAGTGAAACAGAAAAATTCCCATTTAAAAAAGAAGTAAGACAATTTATCACCAATGCTGTTCAAACTGTACGTGGAAAAAGTCTTTCTCCAAATATAAAACTGGATATGCGACAATAATTTCGAAAGAAGTCCGCACCTGGAAATGGTAATTAACCTATGCTACAAACGTGCTATGTAAAAATTATAAACATATCAAGTAAATACCGATATATAATTAGTGTTTTTGTGATTAAAGAAACCAGTGAATGACCGTTTATAAACGGGAAGTTGAAATCATTTCAGTATTAAGCAATACAATCGTAAATCCAATTGTAAACAACTGGATAAACAAAATTAATACCGGTCCCCACGGCATTATCAGTTATTATCACCAATTTAAATTGAAAAGACAGGACCGCATTAGCTCCTCGGATGAATGTTCTGGGAGATCCTGGTCAGAGATCGTCTCATAATGTATTCAATCAAAACAAAATATTAAGCTTTGCTTCAGTAACTTACCAAACCACACCAAGATTTCTAACGAAAAAACAAGCAATAATTTTACCTGCTCTAGAAAATACAAAATTCGTCAGCATATTCGTCTATCTGTCTTGCGAAACTTTGGTTGATACACTCGTTAAGACAAACAAAGTCATATTAACTGTAAACTATCATTAAATACAAGCACGTCGATTTATGTCTCCTTGCGAGAGATTATTAATATCAAATGTATGCACTTCAATTTCTCATACCGTTAGACAGACTTCACTGACAACCCGAGGTATCCAATTAATGACTCCAATAAATTTCTTAATGATTGGTACTTCTTATCCTGACTACAAACATAAATTTAGCTTCAGAAGACGCACATTCATTTCTCCACCAAATCATCAAATTCCGTATTCTATAGTCATCGAACATGAAACAACATCATACCGTAACTTTTTGGCATTGGAAAAAGATCTCTGCACAAACTGTAAAAAAATCGGCATTTTCCATGTTATGACTAACTACAAATATCTGGTCCACTGTACTTCCACTCTCTAGCTTACAACCTTTCTTGTAAATGGTTGCAATAACGCCAACATCCCAGTTATAACTTTATTATTATGTCAAGTATTCTATGCTGTTATTTTTTAGATTCTTTTCCTACGTGTTTTAGTAATTCACTAAATATATTATCCTCACCGGACGCATTGTAATTTTTCATTCTTGATATTGCACATCGGACTTCTAACAGTGTTGAAGCTTGGATGAGTGGTTCAACAGTTTTAGTGGGTGATGTTGTTTCACCTACATTATTTTGACAATCTCGGTTAAGTAGCTCATGAAAGTGCTATGTTCATCTTGTTCATCTTCCCCCTAGAAGTCGCCCATCTTTGTTTTTACAGCCGCTTAATCTCGGCTTGAAGTTTTTCCTGAAAAAGTCCGTTTTGTGATAAAATTTCCTGCTTTCGTTTTGTGGGTTTTGTATTTTAATATCCTCCAGTTTCTTGTTAATCATTTCTCTCTTATTATCATTTATCTCTTTCAATTATTATAATATTAATTTTTTTGATTAAGTAACAAAAAACAATTGTTATAATATTTACTAATAACAACACTGAAATAAACTTAATTAATAAGTATTTTTTAGTTTTTTTATTAATGAATATTATAACATTCTTCTTTTGTTTTTTTATAAATCGCTTGTATTACTTGATCAATAAAAGTAAGCAATAGACAAAAACTTAAACATAAATTATAATTGTCACAACAGACTCCTGCAGGGCTCGGTACTTGCTCCATTATAGTTTAACCTGTACATCGCTGACATGCCCACAACCGTGTCAAGAAAGTTTGGATATGCAGACGAATGGACGCTAGCCTCCAGACATCAAATATGGGAAGCTAACGAAACTGTATTAACTAAAGACTTGTCCGTCATAAGTCAATATCTTAGGAAATGGAGACTACAGCCTCTCCCAGCTAAGACCGAAACCTCGTGCTTCCACCTTAACAACAAAATTGTGAATCCACCAGTCAAGATCGCTTTAGAACTCTGCACAAGCAGCTTCAACATGGTACAGAGATGGAAGGAGCCCTGGGAACAACACTGCCGGATGCATCTCCTATAGTGAAAGTCCAGAGTAAGCCCACTGGATTCGACCTTCCACTGCAAATAGGAAAGACTACCAACACTGCACTAATAAGGTAGGCTGCCTTCACCTGAATGTGACTGCGGGGATCCACCTGAATGTGACTGCGGGGATCCACCTGAATGTGACTGCGGGGATCCCATCCAAACCAAAAGCCACATTGTTCAACACTGTGGAAATACAGCATACCCAGGAGACGCGGACGATTTTCTATCCCTTACATCCTACGCGACTGAATGGATCAAAAACCTGGATCTGGCACTGTGAAATATATATAACTATATTTTGTTATTTGTAATTATTGCAATTTGAATCCATATGTTAAGCCATACGATAAATAAAAATGACGAACCGGGAGGAATGAAGGCAAGAGCTGTAGTGCTACGGAGTAGTAGTATAAATAAAATAATGATGTCAGGAAAATGCTTATGGTTTATGTTATGGTATATATGTGTGAGTACTCCGGTAGCTCACGATCAACAGGTTGGCGGCTTAAATATAGATATCTTTTGGCATCTTAAAACAATAAAGTATCGCTTACTAAATTTTAGACATAATTATTTTTGGTTTTAGCGTTTGAAGCAAATTCTTAAAAAATTTTTTTACAACTTATTTTAATTGAGCCTGTCGGCTGCTCTACACTTTCGGGAGGGTCGTGAGTCAGGAAAAATTGTTGAATTTCTTTATTTTAAGAGAATACACAAATGTTCATTAAAATTTGGGCGCTATGTATTTTATTCGGGGTAAAATACAAAAACCTCGGATCTATGCAAATATTTGAACAGTAAAACTATTTGTTACTAACTTCTAAGTAATTTAATGAAATATTTACAAAATCAATGCATTAACAAACATCTCCAAAACCGTTTATTATTTTAATTAAATTAATGAAGTCAGTTTGTCAAAAACATACAAAAGTTATAAATGAGTTAGATTTAAAAAAAACTACCAGATAAATTATTATAACATTAAAGTTACAAGAAAATAAAAGGTAATAAATTAAATGTTGATTTACCAGTCTGCTAGGTAAAAAAAATATTTCTTTGGCAAGTGAACGACCTTACATCAAATTTGACTTAACGTACACAATATTAACATTCGTCACTTACTGCAGAGTAAAATCTTTCCTGGTATTTGGCTGGAAATCACCTTTCTCAGACTAACAATTCTTTATAAATTGGACATCAATAATCTTCTGATATCTTAATAATTTCAAAATTTGGTTTACACCTAAAAATATAAATATCCAACCGAAGATTGATTGAATAGATCTCAATATTTCTCAAAATATGTCATTTCTAAGTTAGGATAATGTAAATTCCTAAAGATTTCTTCAAAATAAATCTTGAGAACATCATGGCTTCTCAGACATTTGAAACTATAAAAAAAAACAATTTCAAAGTATCTTAAACTTCACTCTAAAACTTCAGAAAGCAAAAATAATTTTCTTCATACAGTTGTACTCTAATATCTCTTTATCAAAATATGAAAACGTAATATCTTTATTCACGAGAAATTTACTTATCTTTTTACACACTTCAAAGAAGAACTCGGGAACGCTATCAAAAATTAACGTCTTTTCTCCAGGAAGGACCAACGACGAAAGAGAGTACGTACCTGTCCTTTTATCTTTTCCCATCAAAATTCCATTTATCGACAGATCTGGGATTTTAGGTTAACGGCTGTTGCCAGATCTAATTAAATGTATTAAATTTCGCAACATAATAAATTAGAATTCTCATAAATCAAAATCTATGATATTCCTAATAACTTTTTCAATATAACTTACCTCTCGTATACCTTGTCACAATGCTGAATTACTTTATTTATGCAAAAAAAAATATAAAACGATTTAATTATTTATATGAAAATAAGCCAAAATAATATTAGTTCTGAAATGACAACCAAGTAGTATCTAAAATATCTATTTTCATAGAACATATTTAGCCGTCAATATTCAACTAATCAACCAATTAATGAGCTTTTATTGAAATCATGAAAACAAAACATACGAGGAAAATAAAAAGTTATATCAAAAAGGAACCAAATTCACAAGTGTGAGATATTTCGTTACACGTTTTAACATAAAAGTGTTTATTATAGGTCTCCAAGAAGCGGCAAACGAAGATCTAAATCTAGAAGGATTATTGGACGTCGGGATGTATGAAAACATGCGTGTAATTTACGATTGGATTATATTTAATTGTAACTATACGTTGAACTCCAAAGCTTTACAAACTCTCTTGAACTACCCGTCGGATTTCAAATTTGATTTGATTATATACGATACCACTGCGAATTATTGTCTATTACCTTTGGTACAACGATTTCAGTATCCACCAACTGTAGCTGTTACTGCTTTTTTGTTGCCTCCGTATTTGTCATCGTTGTTCGGCAATGATTTGCAACCATCATATCTGCCATTCTATATGTTAAAATACGGAAAAGAAGTATCGTTCTTTCAACGGTTAGAAAACTATTTTTGGTTGCAGTTAGACATGGTTTTAAGAAAATTTTATTTGGAGAAAAAGTTCGAAGGTTTGTACCAAATCAATTTTAACATCTGAGTATTAAAATAAAACAAAATCACTCCGTATAGTTTCTATTAATAATTATATTAAATTTATATTTATATTCTAATGGAAGGCGCACTGTGTTCTTTCTGTGCTTAAAGCTCTTCCTCCAGTCCTAGCTGTTTTAACAACTTCCAGAGGCTGCTCGGAGTCCTATGGCAGAGTGACCCAAAGAAAAATACCCATTGACTTTGTTTATTCTTTTTAAATTTTTTAGCATTTGTAAAAAGCAAATTCGGAGAACAAGTGGATTCTTTAGACAAATTAAAAGACCATGTTTCTCTTCTTTTGTGTAATCTAGTACAAGGATATCACTATTCACAACCACTAACACCAAACATAATACCAGTGGGTGGTTTGCATATCAACCCTGCCAAGAAATTACCCGATGTAAGAAATAATCATTTCTAGGCAAGTTCGATCCTACTTAAATTTCCTCATTTATTTTAGGACATCCAACACATTATGGATAACGCCAAACATGGTGTAATTTTATTTTCATTGGGAACAAATCTAAGGTCTGTCAATCTGAAAGAAGAGAAGAAAAAAGCTTTAATTGAAGCCTTTGGTCAATTAAAACAGGTTGTTTTATGGAAATTTGAAGCGGATTTGAAAGATCTACCTAAAAATGTAATTGCAAGAAAATGGTTGCCGCAAAGGGAAATTTTGGGTAAAATATTTATTGAAATTAGAACTTTTACTGTCTGTCACTTTTTATCCTTTCGACTATTGAAATTTCTATGTTTCTTAAATATTTTTCATATTGTAGACCAACATCCGTTTAAGTATATTAAGATTACTTAACACCTAAAGCATCCTGCAACGCTCATCTTCGTTCTCTTCTATCATCTTTATGAACGTGTTAATTGTTCTATTTTGTAGCACATCCCAATTTAAAGGTGTTCATTAGTCACGGGGGAGGTCTCAGTACGATAGAAGCAAGTTATTACGGAATACCTGTGGTAGGTATCCCATTTTTTGCCGATCAGAAAATGAACATTCAAGTAATGAAAAACAAGGATTTGGCTATAGAAGTCGATTATACTACAATGACATCGTCAATTTTGCTGAAGGAAATCAAAGAAATATTACAAAATCCGAAGTAAATACGATTTATTTTTTTTAAAATTTTTCTTGATTTTTCACAACAAATTTGTTAGATTCGTTTGGGCTAGCATTTAATTATTTTTGGAGGTTACTACGGACACGACTATTACTTAATATTTAATATTATTTAATATTTTTAAACAAAAACTAGAACACTTTTTTTTTTTAATGAGGATATGCCATAAAATTTAAATTTTTCGCACATTTTTACACTGATTTATTAAAATAAGTGTGACAATGGTCCAAATTTTAAAAATGTTCAAATGGTAAGTGTATACGATTGAGGGTAGTCTTTCGCAAGCTGATGATGTAAATTATTTTGACTTGGTCTTGGAGTGTGATTTCGCGATTATGGCATCGATATCAACAACTCAGCGATGTCCTGAAAGGACGTCAATATGCAACGCCTTTACAGGATCGTTATATATTTGGAAATGTGCATGCAACTGCACGCGAACTCTGTGGAGCTTTAGCCAATACTTACTTAATTACTTTCTCCATAGCGCTACAGCCCCTGATGGGCCTTGGCTGAGGCAACAATTTGCCTTCATCTATCTCGGTCTTCCATAACTTCTAGACTATTCCCATTTTCCGGAGGTCTATTAATTACACAAATATTATATATTCAAATTTTCCGCGCAATAATTTAAATTAAACTACTGTCGTGCTCTCACGCAGCAGCGGGGCGAAGCATATTAACGTATTCATTTGAGAAATACGAAAGTATTTGCACGCAAATTCGCAATAATTGCTCTTTAAAATTTGTATAAAATACGCAACAATCTGTGTGGCCAAACTTTAGGAAATAAACTACATGATGCTGGCCTGCACGCCAGACGTCCATTATGGGTTTTTATGTTACGTCGCGGGAATCGTAGACAAAGATTAAGGTGGGCACAACATCATGTGTATTGGGGCTTACAACAATAGAGTTTAGAGTTTAGAGTTTAGAGCTTAGTTTTGTCTCTACCCTAATTTAATAAGAGCAAAAGTCCGAAAAGAACCTGGTCAGCAACTGAGACATGTACCGGGTGTTCGTCCACATGGTGGTCTACAAGTTATGATGTGTGCTGGTATAATTCTTTTATCATTGAACTGTTCTTGTTTTTGTGGAAGGTACTTTGAACCAGTATCAATATATTGACCGAATATAAGAATATTCTGTACTTCCATTTGACAAAACTGCGGGCTATGATTTGCCTCACATGTAGGATCATAGGTCATATGCTGTATGGGGTCGGCTTCAGAATAGCCCCAGGGTAAATCCTGCCTGTCGTAAGAGGCGACTAAAAGGATAACCGTAGGTGGAAGATGGTCTCATCGCCCGGTGAAATACCACCATATCGACTTTGTGTGCTGTGAAATGGATCATTCCATGTTTCAGTGTTCGGTCGATACTTTCCGGTCTCCCTCTTTCCTTTTCCCCAATTCCTCCTTTATTTTCAGGTGCATCCTAATAGTAATAATGATGAAGTCTCCTAGAGTAAAACACTCCGGAAGCAAAATACCTCTCCATTCGGATTTCCGGGCGAGAGGTACTCGAGGGGACTCAACATTAAAGATTAATTTTTGCAACATCCGTGGACTCAACAAGAACATCAGTGACGTCCACCATCACCTACAGACGAAAAAACCGGATATTCTGGCTCTAACAGAAACACAAGTAAACTCGTCCACCAACAAGGTCCATATGCTTTGTCCTGGTTACTCCATTCTCGACTCAGGTTCAAAGGTGGAGTCTGCCTTTACGCTAAGGCTAACCTTTCATGCCAGCGTGAAGAGAGCTTGAAACCGAAAGACTTTGATGTGATGTGGTTTAAGCTATCTGATACCAAAGTGACTAAGTTCCTCTGCTGCCTTTACCTATCACCTAATGAACCTTCATATAACAACCTCTTTGAGTTTTTATCACTCAATTTGGACTACATTCAGGAGAACCATCCAACAGCTGAAACCATAATCATGGGGGACTTTAATGTACATAACGCTGCCTGGCTCAAATTCTCTAACAAAACTGATGATGCAGGTGGTCAAGCTGAGGCCTTCGCCATCACTCATGGTCTAGAACAACTGGTCGAGCTACCAACCCGCATCCCTGATGTCAACAACCAGGCTGCCAATACACTAGATCTTTTCCTCACCACCAATCCTGACCCGTATAGAATAGAAGTTTGTGCCCTACTTGGAAACTCTGATCACACCCTCATCTCCACAACATGCTCTTTCCATTTACCATCGAGCAGCACAATACCACCCCGTCTCATGTGGCATTACAATTCGGCCGACTGGGAGGGTCTTTGTATGTTTTTCTCAGCGTTTCCATGGAAGAGAGTTTGTTTCTCCTCAGTAGATCCAACACGATGTGCTGAGACAATTTCTGAAATCATCATGTTGGGGATGCAAACTTACATACCGAATACCGAAAGAAGAACATCATCCGATAAGACCTGGTTTAACAGAAACTGCTCTAGAGCTGTGGCTTCCAAACAGGCAGCATACCATCGATGGCAAAAAAATCCGGGACCTGAGACCAGAGCAGCATATGTTGAGGCTAGAGGCATATGCAAAGAGACAATATAATGTTCAAAATATGCTCATAATACCAAAATAAGATCAAAACTTGTTGAATGTCCTAACGGATCCCGTTCATTTTGGTCTTTCGCCAAAGCTGTGGGAAGAAACTTCACTTCCAGCTCTTTTCCTCCCCTAACCAATGAAGATGGAACACTAGCAACGACTGCCCAGGAAAAAGCCAATATCTTTGCGCACCTATTTGCTGGAAATTCCACTCTGGATTCTTCGGGAAAACAACCCTCGAACATTACACCTATTGACAGTCACATGCCCGAGATTACCTTTCGCCAACGTACTATCAGAAAGATTTTGCTGGGTCTCAACACCAACAAAGCCTGTGGATCTGACGGAATCCCGCCGATTGTTCTCAAGAAATGTGCCCCGGAACTAACACCTGTTCTTTGCAAGTTGTTCAACCACTCTTACAATTTGGGAGTATTTCCGTCCAATTGGAAAATTCCAAAAGACCCTACCTAGCAACTACAGACCTATCGCACTGCTATCTATTATTTCAAAAATTATGGAAAAAGCCATCAACATCGAGCTCATGAAATATCTGGAAGACCCAGGAATTATCAATGATAGGCAATATGGCTTCCGCCATCAGAGATCAACTGGTGACCTGCTCGCATACGTCTCACATATATGGCAGCTATCTATTGAAAAGTATGGAGAAACTTTAGCTGTGGCATTAGATATCTCCAAGGCGTTCGATCGAGTTTGGCACCAGGGACTCCTCGCCAAGCTTCTATCTTATGGCTTGCCCCTCAGCTGTGTTCTCTGCTTGCTAGTTTTCTCTCAAACAGGTCTCTCCATGTAGTGGTCGATGGAGTTTCATCTGACACTCTACTCATAAATGCTGGTGTTCCGCAAGGATCCATTCTAGCACCAACACTATTTTTACTTCACATCAACGACCTATTGAAAGCAACTTCATGTCCCGTACACAGCTTTGCCGATGATAGTACCCTCCATACCGCATTCTCTTCCAGGGCCCCTATATCAGCCCGTGAAACCAGAAATGAACGAGGAAGAAATGTTAACAATATAAATATGGACTTAGCAACAATTCTCGAATGGGGATCCAATAACTTGGTAGAATTCAATGCAAACAAAACACAAGCATGTCTTTTCTCTAGAAAAGCCGATCTCACTGTGCCTAACATAACTTTGTCAGGAGTAACCATACCACTGAAGTCATCCATATCGATGCTTGGTATTACTATCAGCAATAACCTTTCCTGAGAAAATCACGTGAGGTCCATTGCCAAAAGTGCATCCCAAAAACTTGGTTTTTTGTTTCGTGCCAAGAGCTATTTCACCTCCAGTCAGCTGCTTATGATCTATAAGGCACAGATCCGACCTGTACTGGAGTACTGTTCCCATATTTGGAGTGCAGCACCTAAACATATCCTGAAGCTACTGGATTCTGTCCAAAAAAGGGCAATTCGTCTCGTTGGTGATGCCTCGCTTACAAACTCGCTCACTTGTGTGGAACACCGTAGAAAAGTTGGCGATTTGTCTCTATTTTATAGATATTTTCATGGGCGATGCTCTTCTGAAATATCAACAATCGTTCCTCCTTTGGCAGTCTCTTCGAAATTAACCCGTCAAGTTCAGTCTTCACACCCCTTCGTGGTCAGTTTGGAGACCTGCAGAACATCACTTTCCAAAGACTCATTCATCCAACGAATTGCGAGGCTTTGGAACTCATTGCCTAGGGAGGTGTTCCCCGAGGCATACAACCTCCAGAAATTTAAGAAGAACACCAACTCCTACCTTCTTTCCCTTGGTTCCCACGATGTTCTCTGAATATTACAGGATATCCCTTTTCGTGGGAACCAGAACATAAAAAAAAAAAATATACTGTGGCAACACTAAGAGATTGGTTTTATAATATTATCGTTCTATCAGTCACCAGACCGTAATCCCATCGAGCATCTGTGGGATATGCTCCAGAGACAGAGTGCTTCTCATGTCATAATGTTCATACACGCTAAGATTTTCATTATCTTCTTACAGAAAACAAGTTTGATAATTTGGAGAAAATACAGATTATTAGAAACATTTTTTTTTAGATTTTCGTGGGTTACATTTATTATTATGTTAGGAAGTTCAATATTAAACTGGTGCACTTTTTAACTTTTGCTGCTGATATCGTCATGGAAAATCAAATTACATTAAAATTCAATTCATTGGTTTGAAGGTAGTATTTTTAATATAATTTATTTTAGGTATTCTGAAAACGCAAAAAAAATGGCAAATGTATTAAAAGATCAACCGCAATCGTCACTTGATCGAGCTGTATTTTGGTTGGAATACGCGATTCGGCACAATGGAACCCACTTCTTGGATCCCGGTTCCAGAAAATTGCCTTTATTAGTGACTTCTTCTATGGACATTTATTTGTTTTTGTTATTTGTATCTGTTATAACAACAGTGCTATCGATAAAAATTGTATTTTGCCTCAAACAAACATTATGTAAAAGAGAGCCAGCTAAAAAAATAAAGAAAAATTAAAATATCAATTTAAATAAGTAACTGTTGTATTTTTTCTTATTGATTTACTTTAACTTCTTTTAACTATCAAGATTGTTAAGGTATCTAAGTGGATACCATTACCACAGCTGCTCTTTAAAATTTAATTTTTTAGTGATATCGAAATTTAAGTTAAGTTAAAGTATCTTACTTGTATTAGAAAATCTTCTTTTTCTTCTTTTTCTTCAATGGCTCTACAACTTTTGGTGAGTCTTGGCCGCGTCTACTGTTCTTCTCCACTCTTGTCGGTCTTGCGCAGTTATCTCCCATTGTTGTACTTCCAGTTTGTGTAGGTCATTTGTTACTGCGTCTTTCCACCTTTTTCTTGGACGGCCAACTGACCTCCTATGTTCGGGGGCCTTTCCCAAAAAAGGCAGTATTGAGGAATCTTTTATCGTGTGATCTTGGGACATGTCCTGCTCATCTTATGCGATTGGCCTTGATGTGGCGCACTATATTCTCGTTTCCATAGTGTGTCTGTAGTTCTTGATTCTGTGTTCTTCTCCATTCTTCTGTTATTTCATCTCTACAATGCCCTAAAATAGTTCACAGGATTTTCCGTTCCAGTACCAGCAATCTAGTAGCCTCACGTTTATTCAAGGTCCATGTCTTACTCCCATAAGTTATTGTGGGGCGAATTATAGTTATGTAGACTTTTACTTTCGCTTCTCTTGAAATTCTTTTTGAGTTTAACAGCGTCGCCAAATATTAAGTTCTTTCTTTACTTTAAAATGATATTCATTAAAAGTTATATTTTGACCAATACGTGGTCTTGGGTTTTTTAGTTTTTTTTTTTTAAATCTACATTTTTTTTAAACAGGTGAAAAAAATAATATTTCAATTATGCGATACATGTTGGTGGTGATTGTAGATCATATTTATTTTATTATACGATGTTGAGTTTATTAAGTAGTTTATGGTGCGTGATCCTCAATAAAGTTCAATAATGCTGAAACTAATGAAAATTTTTGGATAAAAAAACGTTCGTAGCAGGACTGCAAAAACTATCGAGGCATTAGTTTACTCAGCATGGTCGGCAAACTTTATGCATAGGTATTGATTAAAAGAGTGACTAATGATGAGAAGATATGGGATGTGCAAGCGGGATTTGGGGGAGAAAGGTGATGGTCAAAAAATTCTTAGCTAAAAGTCAAAAGATGTTTCAGTTAAATAATAAAAAAAAATTGTATAGTCTGTTTAATGAGCTACTGTCAGAATATGAAAAGTAAAAATTTTCGATGAAGTGAAATATAACAATTGTTAATGAGAATTCTGTGAGCAAATCAAATAAATGTAGTTTTAAGCTATCTAGATTCAAAGATTGCATTGAAATAAGAACTACTATTTGATAAAGCCAATATCTAAAAAACTATTTAAGTTAGGTATAGGAAACCACGATATGAAATGAAAGATAATAGAATTTAATATTGTTCAGACCAAAAAAATACAGGGTGTTCTATTTAAAATAACAAAGTTATTTTTGTCCGAAATTATAAAAAAGCGACAATAATTTTTGAACATTCTGTATAATATTAAGAAACGGGTTTTATCGAAATCAATAGCCCAAAACCTTTTTTATGCTTGGTCAGAATTTGAAGGGATAATTTCTATACATTTGATGTTATTAAGTTTCCATTTGTACCTAGTATTTTCATAAAAAAATCAAAAACTCGAGAACGATTATAGTAAGCTACATGGTACTTTATAAAAAATCATATTATTTTTACCTAAACTATTCAAAAGTGTAACTTAATACAGGGTGTTTTATTTAAAAAACCACAACTTTGATATGTCACATTTTTTTTGGCCACCCTTTAGACTTCAAAATAATATCCTTTTGCTGCCTTAATTAATACACATAAAATTAAATGGGGAAATTCATATATTATATACGATTATATATATATATATATATTATATACATCCATAGCTGAAGACGATTATAGTTTTTAGAGATTTTCTGCCTCTTCAGACAGTACTGACAAGTATGATAGCCGTTCTTGTCCCATAGAAGTCCTAAGATAATTTTCAGTCAGTTTTAATTTCAAAAAGCTTTCTTCAGCTGTTGCAGCTGTATCCGGAAGGATTAAAAATAGGAAGCATACTGTTATTACCTCCGAAAAACTGGATGTAGGACATTTTATCTGTAATAATTTCGCGATTAACTTAATGGAATAAATTTTCTGAATTTTAGATTTTAAGCATGTTTTCAAAGCAATTAATTGTTTATACAGATCAACTAACATAGGTATCTTTACTGTATTTTGCAGTCAGTTTTTTATTTCGTTTGATAAAAGTTTTTTCGGTTGTAACTCTTCGAACGTATTACCATTCTCAGGTCACAGTGTCTCCAAAATTTTTGTTCGGTTTGAAAAATTAATGCATCTAAACAGCAACTGTACGCATTGACTTTAAAGTACGATGCTAGGTCTGAAATTCTCTCGTCTTTTTTTAACTCATAAAAAAACGCTTTGTTATTTTCCGTGTTTTATTTTTGAAAACAGTTGTTATCCCTCACTCTTTTGCTAGATCTCTGGACTCGTTTAGCAAACCAGGGAGTGAATTTTGATTTCTTATAACTACGTCGGGGAGCCTTTAGACCGGGGGCCCTGTATCATTGATATGGCTGATACGGCGGTAGCTACGCCACTGCATATGTGTGACTTCTGCTTTAGCATTGTATAAGATATTTAGGAAGAATTATTAAAAA
Organism: Agelastica alni; assembly: GCA_950111635.1. Taxonomy (NCBI): domain Eukaryota; kingdom Metazoa; phylum Arthropoda; class Insecta; order Coleoptera; family Chrysomelidae; genus Agelastica; species Agelastica alni. The sequence continues at coordinate 21,349,851 of OX467709.1, read as the reverse complement.
AAAATTAATATTTTCTTTAATGTAATTTTAAAAAATTTGTGAAAATCTGCTTTAACATTGCGTAATATATTTAAAGTTCATATAATAAAAATGTGCATGCACGTCATAGAGCGAATATGAGGTAACATTTGAACAACGTTTCCAGACTTTGACAGTAGTACGGACATTGAGGAAATAATAAGGTTAGGTTGTTGATCATTTAATCATTTAATAAACATACACTTTACCATTAATTAGTCTAGGACATTGCAATCAAACTTTGAGAATTTTACCTAAACAAAAGGTTTTCAATAAAAACTATTCAGGTTAGTTTGTTATTGCTTTATTTAATTCGAATCAACAAAGAGTTAATTAGAGGCAGTAACAAAAAAATAATATTCATTATTTTATTAATAAAAATAATACAGGTTAAAATGCTTTACAATGAAGGTAGAATCCTATTTAGGGGCTGACATAGATACTTACCTAATAGCTGCTTTTTCATTGTCAATGTAGTTTAATACGAGCACTGAAATCACTTTACGAGGATTCCACTGCTTGTGTAAGGATAAACGGAGCTTGCACGGACTGGTTTAACATCGAAAAAGGTGTAAGACAGGGATGTGTGGCTTCGCCATTACTGTTTAATTTATACATAGACAATTGTTTAAAACATTTGAAAGAGAGTGCGTATGGATTAAAAATGAATGATTTGTGTTGGTTCCTACACTTATGTATGGTAGTGAATGTTAGGTTTGGCAGAAGAAGCATGAAAATAGGATTAATGCTGCGGAGATGAGTAGTCTGAGAAGTATAGCCGGAGTGACTCGGTTGGATAAAGTAAAGAATAGTGAGATAAGAGAACGCTGTGGTGTAAAGGAAGATGTGGTTACAAAAATAGATAAATGAATGCTTAGATGGTTTGGACACGTAGAAAGGACGGATGAGGAAAGATTGACGAAACAAATTTATAAGGCGAGTGTAAATGGACAAATCGGTACAGGTCGACCTTGGAAAACATATCTTGATCAGATCAACATTGTTTTGAAGAAAGGCCTGGTCAAGAGTACCAACAACCGACGAGAATGTATGAAAGCACTGATGAAAGTAGAGGAAGCAAAAGATGTGTTTAAGAACCATAGCAGGTGGAAGGAAGTGGTGTCTGCTTATCCCTACGGGAAAAAGGCGTGACTATATATGTATGTATGTTTTTTTATTTTAAGCAAAATATTGATAAATTACAAAAAGAATATTTCTAAGCTATATTACATTAGTTTAACTAAGCTACAACTACAAAATGTCTGAAAGAGAATGTATAAGTTATTTCTCTATTCTGATTCTGACTCAAAGTCACTGACATCACTGTTAGCGTAAATATCAATAACAATGGGAGTAATTTTTTGTTTTTCTAATATTCGTTCTCTATCACACAGTTTGACAATTTCTTTTTCTGTATGATCAATAGAGTTTTTCCAGATCTTTCGAGTTGACGGTTTGAAGTGCTTCAGACCACATATTTAAACAGTCTTTTTCTGCATTTCCATCATGGCCAATAATTTTATTATAATATTGCTTTGCAATGCCCCAAATCAATTTAATTGGATTATAAATGTCCATATTGTTCAGCTAGGTCATCAAATATCTTTTTGATGGTTTGTTTCTAAAAAATATACCAGTTTCAATTTTGTTAACAAAATCAGTAAAACTACTTTAAAATTTAATTACAATGCAATGTAAAAATACAGGTAGGGGATTGTTTTATGAAATTAGAAACTATTATATGAGCACAAAATATAATGTACTTACTGATCCACAATCTTTAGAAGCTCATGTTTAAATATAGTATGTAAAAAAGCAATTTTTAGATTTACTAGCCATTCTTTAATATCCGCTTTGAGCCAGGACATATTTGGTATTTTGTGTAATAACATACTGTGGTAAAAGGCATTGTCCAAAACAATTACTGATGGTTCAGTGGGACTGTTTAGCAACTGATTTTCAAACCATTTTAATATCTTGGATCATTTCACCATGATAATCAGATTTGACAACGTCTTAAAAACGTTTATAAAATTGCCAACTTATAAATCTAACTGGCAACTGCCAGCTCGCGCTTATAGATCTTTAATCGGAAAAACCGTTTTTATTAATAGATAATAAAACTTGAACTGTGTGTAATATTTAATGAAATATTTATGTATAATATCTGCAATTTTATACGCCGTCTAAAATAATATAGAAATTGTAATATTTAACAAGACATTGACTTGATTAATGCAATGACCCGATGTGTTCGAGATTGTATAAAAAGAACGGTGATTTTTACTATTGTTGGTATCAAGTTTTGTAACGAACAGATCATCGCTGACGTGCACGCACATTTATATTGTATGAGCTTTAGGAAGCAATATTAATGAACATTTTAAATATTCTTCTGTATTTTTGATAATTTTACTGGTATTAACAAGTTGCATTCTATTAAAAATTGTTGCAATAAAAATATGGTTTGACTAAACATAATTTTTCTGTAAATACATTTGAAACAAATGGATCGACAGCATTTGCGTTGAAGCTGGTTAAAAGAAAAAAATATCTTTTTAATTTGAACGAAGAAATGAGACTAATATTTATGCAAACGATGAAAATGCTGAAACACAGAGATAGATATAAGAAAATATTTCGTCGCGAAAAGTTCCAGTTTTAATTTGGCTTCGGCAAGAGAAGTACGCTGGCGTTTAAAAATAAAAATCAATACTTTAAATGAGATGAGTGGCGTTCGACCCTCGAAAAAATCGTCGCCCCTTAAAAATATAAGTAAAATCCAATCACGATTATCAGGTGAATAAACAATTCGGTGGAAAACACGTGAGTGTAGTGGTCAACAACCGGCGTCACGATGATGAATTTGTCGATACGAATGGTGGGAGATTTTATTTTTGTGCGGTGCGAACGCGACCCTGCGTATGAAAAAGGGTAGTTTTGTGAAGTGACCGTCACCGCTGGACAGTGGCCAATGAAACGTTGCATATGGACACACCCTCGACGGTGGGGGTAGCTGGATATCGAGGGGAAGAGGATGACCCCAACAAGACAGAAACTTACGAGGGATATACGTGGTTTACGGTAAATGAATTTTTTTACGCCTAAATTTTCAAAATAATGAATTACGATTCAGAATTTATGATCTACGTTTAAGTAATTTATATAATTTATTTTTATGACAGATTATCACAGGTCTGCAACTACAAAACTGCATAGAATTTTTCTTAAATTTTTTATAGATTTGTACTTCCTAAAAACAAAAAACGAAAATAAATTATTGGCACAAATTTAATAAATATGTTTAATCATGTAGTACTTACGGTATTATCAAGCATCAGATTTATTGTCATTATAATAGGAATCACTGTCGTCGCAATCCTCATTCGGATTGTAAATGATAACAGGATTAACTGCTTCGATGCGGTTTTCACGAACCCACCATTCCTCTATTAAATTTTTACATTTTGTGACACATTTTTTCCAAATTTCAGAAGTGGCAGTATTAAGTGCTCGTTGGCAAGTTTCCAAAACAGCCTTATAACTGTAACCATTAGATCCAATGTGATTTTCATAATAAGTTTTGCATATTACCCAAATATACTTAATGGGTTTAAATTGACAATAAGGCATAAGTCTTAGCACACGATGTTCATAACTGAGTATAATTTAATCCACTTAGTAAATTTTTTCTCCTTCGTGCCTTTAAGCTATTGATAATAATTCCGGCTTGTAGCAATACTGTGGAAATGAAATATTTCTATTCGTTAACCATTCTTTTATTTTTTGTGCCGACCAGGAGTTTGTTGGCTGCTCATTTAAAATTTCTGAATGGTACGGAGCATTATATAATACAATGACGGATGGTTCATATAACGATGGTAATATTTTCTCTTTTAACCATTTTACAAACATCTCTGTATCCATGTTGTCTTGATAATCGGCCGATTTTGACGTAAATAAAAGATCCGCCCCATCAAAAAAACCATGCTTTCCACCTACATGCACAATAATGTGTCTTTTTCCTTCACCGTCGCCGTCGGTGTGTTTTATAGACTTTATGTTATCGTTCTGCCAAATTCTTTTTGTTCCACCTTTAGCAAAAATTCAAGTTTCGTTTAGATAAACAAATGAAGAGCATTCTTGATTACAGTGAGTATAATTTCTTAAAAATTCAATTCTTTTGTGCACGACTCTAGCCTTTTCACATAAAGCCTTCCGATTGTCTTCATTTTTAAACTTAAACCTTATATGTTTTAAAATTCTCCAAAGACTCGTACTAAAAATTTAAACATCTTTTTCTTTTAACATTAAATCTAAAAAGACATGTTCTTTATTTTCACGCATTTTGTACAAAATGTCGCGAATTTTGAATTTGTAAGATTCGGGAATGTCAACAGTTTTTGGTTGTCGGCGGGGTTTATATTTTTTAAATTTTCGCTAATTTTTTCTATCCTTCACTTTTTAAAACTGAGGCTAATTTTGTTTCACCAATACCTATCGCATCAGACACACGTTTACGTATAAATAAAACTGGTAGCAACGAACCTCCATTGTCCTTTTCCGCAGTAAAATAAGCGTATACATTTAATATTAATGCATCTTCATCTAAAACACGTCGCGGCATGTTCGCGGTCTCTTACGTATACAATTTACATACACTACTTAAAATGACAATCGGTACTATACGATTTTAATGTAGCTACCCACTACAATGATAACCCAGGATTACTAATTACTTTTCTAGAATTCTAACAAAAAATCTAGCAAAAATAAATTAACAAGCCAAATTAAAGCTTACTAGCTTAATTAGTGAAATTTGTTTGGACTACTTACCTACCTCTCTTATGCACAATAAATAAAGTCATTAAGAACAGATTTGGTAGCAAAATTAACCGTGCTAACAAATAAGAATATTGACCCTTAATTTCCAAACAAAATATCATAAATTTCGTTACCTACGAAATTTGTTTAAAAATATTAGGGTAATTTACTTTTGTACTTTTTAAACGTACAGTTGAATACTGGTTATCGAGTTTCTAACGATAATCCGATACCACCGTATATTCGTGAAATATGCTATGTTTATTTATTAAACAGATTAGTGCGAATTACTAGTATGCACTTACCTGTTTATACCTGCCAACCCAGTAGTTAGGTATACCAGAAAAAAAATAAACGACCTAATGTTTGCATATTATATAGGATTCATATTTTCGATTGGTAGATATATGTAAATTGTTTATTTAACGGATAAGTGCAATGTATAAAAAAAGTAATTTTTGAATTTTTAATTAATCGTAGTCTGTTCAAAAATTGTTTAGCCAATTCACTGGCGATTTATTCTATAATATATTAAATTTGAAATAAAATAATTTTCATCCATTAAACAGATAGGTGAAGGTCGTTTCCTATTCGAATTCTCTACTATAAAATAGAAACAGTCCCTCAATTGATGACCCCGTGACGTGAAAAAGATATAATCTTTGTGGTAGAAAAATTTGCATATTTTCAAGTACTATAGTGAGTACATTTCAATAATCTACGGTCTCCGCTGTTACTGATCCTCTTTAGTTGTTGAGATTCCTCTATCCCTTTTCGAGATATCAATCGAAAGATGGTTAGTCCAGAGAAATCAATTTAAATTCTTAAAATTATCCACTTTCGGTCTACTGGACATTTGCTGGCTTATGTCACTCAGCTCTGGACAAAAACTATTGAGAAGTTTGGTAAATCCCGTGCAATAGCCTTGGATATATCTAAAGCATTTGACCGCGTTTGGCACCAGACATTGTTAAGTAAATTATCTGCCTACGGTCTCCCAACCAAACTGCGCCAATGAATCATGAGCTTCATGCAAGATCGCTACTTACATGTGGCAGTTGACGGTATTTTTTCTGATGCGTTAAAAACCAATGCTGGGGTCCCACAGGGTTCCACTTTGTCCCCCACCCTACTTCTTTTACATATCAATGACCTCTTGAAAACTACCACGAACCCCATTAACGGTTTCGCAGACGACAGCACACTTGTCTCTACTTTCAAATTCAATCGATCACTTTCTTTGAATGATAAAAATAAACTCAGGCAGGAACAGGTTGACTCCATCAATAGAGATCTTGAAGCAATCGTCGAGTGGGGAACCAACAATCTTGTTCAGTTCAACGCCCAGAAAACACAAAGCGCCACGTTTTCCAAGAAAGTAAATTCCTAAATCACCCCATCACAATGTCCGGAAATACCCTTGAATCAAGTCCCTTCATCTCGATATTGGGAGTCACGGTGTCTAATAAAATGTCTTGGCATGACCATGTTGCTAACATCGCAAAGTCAGCAAGCCAGAGGATAGGTTTTCTGTGGAAAACTAGAAAGTTTTTTACCTCTGATCAACTGTTGACGACGTACAAGGCTCAAATTTGGGATTCAGCACCAAGGCATTCTCTTCGTCTTCTAGATTCCATTCAGAAAATGGCCATTCTGTTTATAAAAAGCTCAACTCGCACAGATACCCTTCACCCACTAGAACATAGAAGAAGAGTTGCAGACCAGGCATTACTCTAAAGATATTTTCATGGCAGATGCTCCAGAGAAATAAAAACTCTTGTACCACCACACATCACATTCGGCCGAAGAACTCGGCACGCTGATCAGTCTCACCCATTTACTCTCAAGATTGACACTACAAGGACCAATCTCCATCAAGAATCCTTCTTTTACAGGGCTGCGACAGAATGGAACAAGCTTCCAAAATCAGTTTTTCCATAGAACTATGACCTGCAACTTTTTAAAAAGTGGGTTCACAATCATCTCCTTTCTATAATCCCTCCCCCTTCTAATAGTCGCAGTGCAGGCCGACCGCGGCCCACACGATAAGTCTACCCTTTTGCGACTATTTTCAGTAAAAAAAAAGGGCAGACAGTAACTGAAGACGCACAAATAAAAAAAAATTGGTTATCTGTAAAGTCGGTTTGCGGACGATAATTTTACGTGATAACGTCATAAGAAAACATTGATGAAAAATTGCATACTTTTATGAATTGAATTAAATTATTATTACTGAAGAATTATCATTTTGCATAATACAAAGAAGTTAATTGAAAAGTACAAATTTTTCGATAAATTAACATTTATTTGCACTCGTTAATTCAAATATTTTTTTACTTAAATTATACAGATTAATTACAAGTAACAATGTGATATTAACAATTTATTTAGAACTTATATACATGCGTGATATTTAAGATCCACGATGATGGAAAAAGTAGCAAATCAAAGGGATTGTTTCAAGAGTAATGTGCCTTGAAAAAGTCAAATCGATGGTTGTTCCTCTCAGCGTTGTTGACTTATTAACATCTGATATGCATTTGAGGTTGTACATATGGAACAAGTGCCGCAATTTTTGTTGTAATAAACAATGGAAACCACATTAACTTTCCACTTCGCTTTATAAACAGTTGACAAACAGTTCACGTGTAGGTCGTGTGCTGCCGCTGTCTCTCTTCTAATCGGACGCATCGGCTGATGTAGTGAAAGAGAGATAGATGCGTCACAAGCCGAACGCTTAGGACGATCGTGCCTCCCTATCGCTTGTTTCGCGCTTTCGTTTGCACGCTTGGCTCAGACGAAACGCGACAATGAGCCATGCTGTTTCGTGCGTTCAGCCGGCGTTCATCGATTTATAAGACGTTATCACCTCAAAAAAGAATAAGACAGGGAGATTCCCTTAGCCCGTTCATTTTTAATGTAATCCTTGACAGGATTGTGGAAAAACTTCCTAGAATGGCAGGTTATAAAATAGGAGATACCTACTTTCATGTCGTGTGCTACGCTGAAGATGCAGTACTTATAGCGAACTCTGAGGACAATCTACAAAGACTGCTTCACATCTTTAGTCAAGCCAAAAAATTAAACATGATAATAAATGTGGAAAGTAATCGAGCAGGCTAACCAGTTCACATATCTAGGAGCGGTGATAACAAGCGATGATAATTTACAAAAAGAAGTAAAAGCACAGGCAATGAAAACCTTTCGCGTATCAGGCTGTCTCAGCGATATAATCTGGAAGAACAAATATTTGAATACCGAATGCAAAATTGGAATATATTAAACTTCTGTCAGATCTATACTAACTTTCGCAGCGGAGACAAGAGACCACATAACGCTAAAACCATGCAAATGATGCGTAGGGTAAAAATAAAAACAATAAGAACAAAAAGAAGGTTCTGGAACAAGCATTTTAACAGGATGGAAGACGATAGGTTGGTAAAAAACACTAAAACCAACATATCAGACGGAAGAAGATCACAAGGAAGACCACCAAAGAGATGGAGGGAGTGTTGGACATCGTCATCAGGAGAGGCTCTATTGGAATAAACAGGTATTCGCCTACCGTGTGGGAAACTATACTGAAAGAAGAAGAAGCAAAAAAATCAATTTCTCAAAATGTTTTACATTTAATTTGGTTTACCTTCACGAATTCAAGCTATTTTATCTGTCGTTAAAGGAGCACCGTTAATCGAGCTTGCTGAATTAGATAAAATAATTGATGAACAATAAATGAATACTGGTAACGCCATCTTCATGTCGAGCTTAAAACTGTTCGATTCACCCTCGTATACCGCGCTCGATCCAAATATAAAATAATGTGAACTCGCCGGTGATTCTAAAACTCACGAGATATTTGCATATTCCCGAAACTTTTGTATAAATAATAGATTTTGTTGCCGAATTCGCGAGAGAGATGATTAAACGACGGAAACGACTCACGCAGCGTTCACATTCAAATATCGTTGCGAGGGCAATACTTAATCTAAAGCTGTCTAGAACAGGCGGCATGGCAACTGCTTAGTAAAAACACCTACCTATTATTGTTGATGACTGCTAGATGGATTTGTAGCTAAGACGTGATTGTTCCCTCTTTGTTTACCTATCAAGCATTTAACGTTCATCCCCTTGTTTTGCTGTTGCTGCTTTTCATTCGACTATACATGTGAACGTGGATTGTTCTTTGAGGCTTATTATTTAGATTTGATGGTCTAGGAGCACATGTGCGTCTTCGGAGCAAGAGCGAAACTTCTCAAGACCGTTTCAAACAAAACACTGCGCCTTAAAATCAGAACATTATAGTTATTTTTGTATCTAGAATGCGAAATGATACTTTTGCGTTCAAGAATGGGAGTTATTTTGCCGTGCTTCAGCGATAACGTAAAATCATTTCGCATTCGAGATTCAAACAATATTTATTCGAAAACTGCATTAAAACTAATATGAGATTAAAAAATAAGTATTTGTCACTGTTTACTGACATTTTGTGTTTGAACTAAGACGATCTAATTGGTGGTATTGTTTGCATGACTTTCGTAACGTGTCACACTGTCACAGCTAATATGTCATTGTTCTAAAGTATTTAAAAGAATTTAATAGAAATGAGCTCTGAAAGTGATGATGACTATAAGCCAAAAGAAGTATTGAAAATAAGTAATAAAAATAGTCGCAAAAAGGGTAGACCTATCGTGTGGGTCGCGGACGGCCCGCACTGCGACTATTAGAAGGGGAAGGGATTATAGAAAGGAAATGATTGTGGACACGCTTTTTAAAAAGTTGCAGGTCATAGTTCTCTGGAAAAACTGATTTTGGAAGCTTATTTCATTCCGTAGCAGCCCTGTAAAAGAAGGATTCTTGATGAAGATTGGTACTTGTAGTGTCAATCTTGAGAGTAAATCGGTGAGACTGATCAGCGTGCCGAGTTCTTCGGCCGAATGTGGCCAATGGTGGTACAAGAGTTTTTATTTCTCTGGAGCATCTGCCATGGAAATATCTGTAGAGGAATGACTGGTCTGCAACTCTTCTGCTATGTTCTAGACGGTGAAGGGTATCTGTGAGAGTTGAGCTGTTTATCAAGCGAATGGCTTGGTGCTGAACCCCAAATGTGTGAGCAATACTCCAGTAGAGGTCGGATTTGAGCCTTGTACGTCATCAACAGTTGATCGGGAGTAAAAAACTTTCTGGCTTTCCACAGAAAACCTAGCCTCTGGCTTGCCGACTTTGCGATGTTAGCAACATGGTCAAGCCAAGACATATTATTGGACACCGTGACTCCCAAAATCGAGATGGAGGTACTTGGTTCAAGGGTATTTCCGGACATTGTGATGGGATGATTTGAGGAATTTACTTTCTTGGAAAACGTGACACTTTGTGTTTTTTGGGCGTTGAACTGAACAAGATTGTTGGTTCTCCACTCTACGATTGCTTTAAGATCTCTATTGTTGGAATCAACCTGTTCTTACCTGAGTCTATTTGTATCATTCACCGAAAGTGATCGATAGGATGTGAAAGTTATCGTCAACTGCCACATGTAAGGAGCGATCTTGCATGAAGCTCAATCTCCCAGAAATCATCAAGACAGTACGAAGTTGCCTATACCCCATTTAAAGAGTGGTGCAGTTCCAAGAGCATACAGAAAGTGTCCGAATCTGTGTTCTTGGCATACTTCGAACATAAAATTAAAAAAGTAAAGCCTTCAACTTTATGGTCAATATATTTTATGCTAAAAAGTACGTTAAATGTCAAAGAAAATGTAAATATCACAATATTTTTTATACTGATAACATATTTAAATATAGTCTAGAGAAATCAAGAATTTAAATGAAAGCAGAAATTGAAAGATTTATGCAAGAAGCACCAGATAATAGATTTTTGATAGAAAAAGTAATTCAAATTAATATAGATGGATCAATTGAAATAATGTTGAGCAATTTTTCAGGTCATTTTAATAATAGGCGTTTGTGGGGGAGCTTGTCAAAGGGGGAGGAGAAGCATGTAAAAATAATGATCAATGATATAGTTCACAAAGATTCGATTATTATTATAAGAATTCCCGATTCCAAAACTCATACTCAGAGACCTTTCGTAATCTCAAGTCCAAACTACATTAACATATATGCCACAGATACTATACGTTACGACCGGCAGTCGAAAATTTTTTGTGAAGTACCTCAAAGAAAAATGTGTTAATCAAGTGATTGGCGTCAACAAAATAAGGAATGTATCAAAAGAAACAGCAACTTATCTCAAATTGCATCACCCAGATACCTATACAGGACACTGCTTCAGGAGCTCTCCCGCAACCCTGTTATCCGACTCTGGAGCCGATATTACAACCATCAAGCGACATGGTGGATGGCGCTCTAGTATGGTAGCCCAGACATATATAGAATATTTTATACAAAATAACATTTCAATAGCTAATGAAATGCTGCGGAATTGGCTAATAATACAACGTGAGCAGTAAACCTAAACAATTACAACAGCAGCCCCATTGAACACCCATAAATAGAAGCTACGATAACTAAAAGCATAAATTTCAATTTACTTGTAGTACAAGATAAATAATTGTAATGGTCGTCATTTTTAAAATAGCCAATATCTGGATACTTATATCCCTGATCCGTGCAATATTAATAGTTCGCTATCCCATTTCTACCATACATACTTACCCAAAATTGACAGATGACAAAACACGAAAGGAATGTTGTCATCTGTTATCTGTGACACTGAAAAACATGTAAAAACTGTAAAGTGATAAGGAAAATAGTGAAAACTGAAAACCAGCAACCATCTGAAAACTGTGGAGTTCGCGAATTATGTAAGGGGGGCTTTCCCGTGTTTCTAGAAAAATAAAAATTGTATAAAAATAAAAAACACACGCCGATACGTCCATACGCATTTATGTATAATTAGATTTTGGATATAAAAACAGTTAGTTTTACAATTTACAAAATAACAAGAGAAAGTTACCAATCTAATGTGTCTGTGAAAAACCAGTGCCTGTATATATAGTATGCTTCTTTGAAAAGCAAGTTTTTTTAATTTAATAATCAACTTTCTAATGGGCTGCATTTTAAATTTTTAAAAACTGTATGCATTTATTAAAAAACACCATAAATGTAATTTTTTAAATTTTTATATCAATTATAATACAACTAAAACCTGGTTATGTGTAGTAAATTAGAGAACGTATTTCATTTTCGACTTTAAGCTCCTCCACATTTACCTAATAAGAAGTAAATCATCTTAGCCATCAGCAGGAACAGTGGAGAGATTTAGCAGGAACAAATTCAAGTGGTTATTTAACAAAACCACATGGTATGCTCCGCTATATACCAGTCAAGTGGGCCGTGAGTAGACTGGCACAGCCATTGTGATCCATTCATCTAATTAGTGAAGTCGGGAGCATTCGCTCATAAGAGTTATCGCTCTCACACTCATTAGGGCCGGATTAATTTATCACAGATTTCTCCGGCAAGACCTCTCTCCAGAAAGGCGATAGACATTAGCTTGTCGCGATAAACAATAACAAAATGGTGGAGGAGCTCTCGACGACTGCCGGTTTTCTTTGCAAAGTTTAGTCTCCCCGCCCGATTAACCAGTCTCACGAAACAAAAAAATTGTAGTAAACAATTGAGGCTTTATATTTATATTAAAAAATATTTCACAATAGCAGTTCTGTATGCCTATACAAAAAAATTAGAGAGTGCAGTGTGAATCTTTGAGATTTAAAGTATAAGTATTATTTTTTTCACAGGAATTTTAAAGAGTTAATATTAAAGTAATTATATACAGGGTAATTCTTTGGGAGTTCTAATTAGACGTTTTAGAGAAACTTGACTTAATTAAAATCTAAAAATTTGAAGTGTGAGGTTTTCGGATGTGCTGAATTGATCTAAAATAGAATTACGGAAGAAAAAAACCAGTAACAAACTCTGGTGGACAGAGGAAATTAAAGACATGATAAAAGGAAAAAAGAAAACCTACTTGAAATGGTTAAGTACTAAACATCAAGAACACAGAGAAGCGTATAAAGAAATAAAACGGAAAACAAGACAGAAAATAACAATTACCAAAAGAGAGATATGGGATAAAAAATGTCAAGAAATCAATACCTATATTGGGGGAAGAAGATACTCAGAAACATGAAAATTTATAAATCAAGTAAAAGCCACAGAGAAGACACAAACAAGTATGGAACTAATAAGTATGGAAAAATAAAAAGAATACTACGAAGACTTATTAACTGAGAACAGAAATGAGTATAGTAGGATTTCACCATCAGAAATAGTGGTGGATGGTGAAAATATTGTGGTGGGGATTAAAGAAGTAAAAAAAATCTTTAAGGAAACTAAATAATGGAAGATCCCCAGGTCCGGGGGAAATTCCAGCCGGACTAATCAAAAACGGATCTGAAAAAATCCATCACTTGGTGTATAAATCAATATCTCAATGGAGCTGCTATACCCAAAGAATGTAAAAACGCATACATATCATCTATTTACAAAAAAGTAAATTAGAATGTACTTATTATAGAGGAATATCAGTAACGAGCACGTTAAGTCGACTATATGGGAAAATGATTAGAGATTTGATAGAAGCGGAATATAAAACACAAGAAGAAGAGGAGCAATCAGGATTTAGAGCCGGAAGATCATGCAACGATAATATATTTTGTCCGAAACAAAAAATTGAGAAAAAATCGCTGTTAACCAGGAAACGCACCTAATGTTTATTGACCTTCATAAGGCATACGATACTGTTTCTATAATTAAACTATGGAAAGTCCTCCAGGATACCAACATAAATTACACACTTATTAAAGCTTTGAAAAACATATATGACGGGTCAACTTCCCAAATAAAGGTGGGAAGTAAATTATCACAACAAATTTTTTTAAATAAAGAATTACGGCAAGGCTGCTGCGTACCACCCACCTTATTTAAGATCTACATAGCAAAAGCATTAAATACATGGAAACGGAAATGTAAAGGTATGGGTAGATGTCTGCCTATATACATTACAATTTGCAGATGATCAGGTTATTATGGCCAATGACAAATATGACATAGAATATATGGCTAGAAAACTCCAAGAAGAATATCGACAATGGGGTTTGGAAATAAACATACAAAAGACAAAATACCTCCCAAAAGGAACTGCTCTTTCGGATATCCACCTTAAAGACAATTACATCTTGTACAGAATACACATATCTTGGCGTTATTTTTGATACAACAGGTAAAGACGATAATGAAATAAAAAAAGAATAACACAAGCGAGAAGAACAACTGGGTGCCTCAACGGAATCTTGTGGTCTCAGGAAAAAGGAAAACAACGAAAGTATCATATTTATATAACACACTAATCAATATTAACCTTCTTTATGGAGCTGAAACTTGGCGGGTAAATGAAAGTAACAGAAGGAATATAGAAGCGGTGGAAATGGACGTATTTAGAAGATCTTTAGGAATATCCCGTAAAGATATAATTCGTAATGAAGAAGTAAAACATTGAATGGGCATAGAAGAATCACTATCAACGGAAATCGACAGAAAACAACTAGTATGGTATGGACACGTCCAGCGAATATCAAATACGAGACTACCAAAAAGAGCAATGGAATGGACACCGCACGGTCGAAGAAAACCTGGAAAGAAGGAGTATCAAAAGCCATGAGCAAAAGGAACCTACGAGTAGACCAATGTAATGACCGCCGGACGTGAAAATTAGGCATCGGACAACGTCGAAAGACGTTTTGAAAACCGATATATATATATATATATATATATATATATATATATATATATATATATATATATATATATATATATATATATATATATATATATATATATATAAAATATTTAGAGCCTCCAACTACTTCCGGTTATACCGGAAGTTGACTATAACTTGCTTATTTTAAATAGAACACCCTATAAATTATTACGTATTTCGATAAAGCTACTTTTCGGTTCTGTGAGCATGCTATCGTTTTACCAAAGGTAGCTTGCTAGCCTTGCCTTTGAACCCTCCACCTTTATCCGGGCTTGGGACCGGCAACACAGCTGTTAGGCTACTCGATCCACCCAACAGCTGCGCAGGCAGAGTTATGGTGACAGAATGGCACAGACTAGCTAACATCTGTAAAAATAATAAACCTAACAGCAAAAAAACCAAAAGATGAAAGGACAACCTACTGACAACAACAACAACAGAAACAGAATGAGAGGCAGACAAACATGAGCAATCCAAGTCAGACGTAGAAGAAGAAGAAGATAAAGCTACTCTTGGTGATTTTCCCAATACAGGGCTTTGCTACCTTACACTGAGTTTTTTACGAGATATGACCATTTTTATCACGAAAAAATGTCCGATTTGACACCCAGTATCATTATAATTAATGTAAATTTAAACATTTTTAAACATTTAAACATTGTGTTTTTTTACTAAACTTGGTCATTTTGTTAATAAATTTATTATTATTGTACAGGGTGATTCAAAACGCATATTTAAAGATTTCTCAACTTTCTTTTATGTATCACCCTGTATTTTATAACGTTGTACGATTTAAATTATGAATTGTTAGTAATTTATTTGCGGTTATTTAATAAAAACACAATGAAAAATATTTAATTTTAAGTTAAAACTTTAAAGTAAATGCAACTAAAATTATAGCAAAATTTTTGTTTTCCATGGCACAATAAATATAATACAAACTCATAATTAAAAAGTTAAATACCTCAATAATGGTTTGATTTAGGTACAGAAAGTTTATAACGAAACTAAAAGAGCAGTAAAATTTCTGTCTAACAACGTTGTAAAATACATGGTGACTTGAGAAATATTTAAATATGCGTTTTAAATCACTTGCCACGTCTTTTTTTCGTTCTCTAAAGAGTACTCTGCCAGCGGTCTCTCTACTGGCAAATTATGCCCGAGCTCAGCCGTAGAGGGTAGAAGAAAAAAAATAAAAATATAAAAGTGAGCCGCGCCACCGACTTAGACGGTTCAAGCCGGAAACCCCTAGGTCTTATAGGCACTAGCAGAGCCACACGATAAAAAACTAAGATTATGGTGAACCAAATAAATAAAATTATAGCAAAAATATATTGGATACTTTACTCACACAATAAATTAAAATACACAGCTCAATAACAAAATTATAACAAATATAATCAAAATTAACAGCCAACAATAAATCGAAACTTCAAAATTTACAACTTTATAAGACAACAATAAATCAAAAATCCAAAGTTTACGATTCCATAAAATAATTAGAACAAAGGTAAGAATAACAAACCTTATCAGGTTACCAAAAAAAACGTATACAAGTCAACTTTTTAACAATACTTCATCAACGTTCACGTACGGCTGCTAATTTACTCACGTTTTTTTTTTATTTACATAAAGATTTACACTGCTAAAACAATCGAGCTTATTTAAAAATATTACTTTTTACGATGGCGGTCCTTCAAAATAGCAATATTGTAGGATATTTACAAATAAGTATGAAGAAAACATTTTTACTTGGACACAAAGAACTATTGAGAATATTACTTTAATCAAAGTTCAGCCTTGGCATATTATCCAATGCAATAAATAGTTTTCAACAGTGTACCATATTAATAAATTAAAACAAAACTTAATCGTGGTGTCAAAAACAAATCACGTCGTTTAAATATTCTAAAATAAATCACTTGTAACCTTTGGGTATACGAATTCACTAATCCTGTGGCCTACTCCTGTGGCCGGTTTGATTATGGAACTGCACTTGCTACTTAACAATGGCTTCCCTCCATCAGATCCCGCATGCGGATATTTTAACTCGACACCAAAATCCAACAAAGGTAAGATAGAATGGTCAAGTCAAAAATTAAATGGTTTTTCTTCAAAATCCAATTAAGATGGCCCAAATACAGCCAGATATGAAAGAAAAAACCGTAGAGGTTCTGCTCACGTGTTAATATCAAATCGTTCCCAAAACTCTCACCACCACCCGACTTCGAAGACTGACACCAAACTACTCTCCAAACTACTGACTCCCAGGCCGGATATCAAGAAATGACACGGGACACGCGTCAGCCAACAATCTTCGCAAATCTATGTTCCAAACTCATAATCGCACTCGTCCGTGTTGATAGCCAGCCCATCCACACAGAAATGCAAACCAAACAATAATATAGCTGAAACACACGACAATCGAGGCCAAAAATCAAGGCAAAATCTAATAACAAAAAACCCCACTCCATCTCCATCGATTAACAAAAATGTCACAGCCATTAATACTTGAATCCTATCACTACAAGGTATGCAACACTATTTACAACGAGTGATAAATTTAAATTACAACAAAATACGGTAAGCGAAACTATTTACGAGCACCTGAGGAATACCAGACTATCAGAGACCCAATTAATAATGGAACTGTAGAAGGGGAAAAAAATAGGCACGTGACGCACTTTGTGTAATAATCATAATTTTATTAACAAAATGACCAAGTTTAGTAAAAATACATAATACTAGAAAAACATAATGCATAAAAAATAGTCATATCTTGTAAAACACTCAGTGTAAGGCAGCAAAACTCAATATTGGGAGAATCCCTAACAGTAGCTTTATCGAAATACGTAATAATATATAGGGTGTTCTTTGTAAAATAAAAAAGTCATGGTCAACTCCAGGAAGTAGTTGAAGGCTCTAAATATTTTAGATCAATTCGGCATATCCGAAAACCTTTCACCTCAAATTTTAATTATGCCAAGTTTCTCTAAAACGTCTAATTAGAACTCCCAAAGAATCACACTGTATGATCGCTTTTTATAGTAAATCTTAAAAAAGTTTAGTTCCATTTCTTCTGGACTTGTGCCATGTGAAATATTTTATATATTTTTGAATATATCGGTCATTCCAACCTGAGACGCTAAAAAGCCAAGTTCGCTTCTACTGATTGCAGGTGTAAAAGATAGCAGAAATATTTCCTTTGAAAGTTTTGAGTTTCGATTGATTTTGAATGTACAGTGAAACTTCTCCGTAAGGGATATTAACGGGTGAAAATAATTATCCGTTGTGTAGAGTTGTCGCTAAATCGGTTGAAATAAAAAAGAGTTTTCTATTTGATCTCTAATTATACACTTTCGTATATCCCTATACACAAATAAAATATTTATGTAAGAAAGATAGGTTGTATTACTTCTTAAAAAATTATCAATTTTGGCTTGTTTTTTTTGTTCTGGACAATATTTTTGACAATTTCTGACTTAACATTTAGAATAACATCCTATATTAAAATCACTAACACAACTAGCTAAGTTTACTCAAAGATTTTCCGTCAATAGGGCTAAATCAATCGCCACGTAGTTCATAAAATTTTTAACTCCACAATGGTAAATCGTCTTCCAGGTCCTGAAGCTCTAGATTTTCCTTAATTACTTCCGCATCACTACCACTTCTTAAAAAACTGCACCTAATGAAACACTTTTCAATTGTTTTGGTTAAAACGTTTTTCCATTTTGCCACTATCCAAATTAACGCGTTAGCAACATTCTAATCATCAAAAACTGGGATGTTGCGTTGTCTAAGAACAAGATAATGGTCTGCCTGCCGGTCTTCGCGAGTTTGGTTTTTGCGACATGGCCCACTTTGCCCATCTTTCATTTGGGATCCTTTTCACATGGTCTCTCCAGCACTTCTAGCTCATCTTACCACACACTGTATTTATAGTTTTTCTATGATATCCTGGCTTCTTATTCTATCCCTGGGGGTTACACCTTTGATGGTTCTTAGTATTTTATTTCAGTCGTTCTCATTATTCTTTTCGTTGTTGGTGTTTTAGCTCTGGTTTCTGTGGCGTACGTTAAAATAGGTCTTACGCATGTTTTGTAAATCCTCGGCTTGCTTTTTGTACTCATTATTTTATTTCGCCATATGATATCTCTCAGGTACCCGCTGAATCTTGTTGCTTGTATGGCTTGTGTTAGTGTCTCTTCAATAAGGTTTCTTTCGCTTGATACCCCACTCCTAGGTAGTTGAATCTACTCACCTGCTGGATTATTTTGTTGTCGACTGCCAGTTTGAACCTTATTGGTTTTTTAGAGGTAACCATTGACTGTGTTTTTTCTGTTGCGATGTTCATGTTAAATTTGTGTGCTGTTACTTTCGTCTTTTATAACAGGCGTTGTAGGTCGTCTTCATTCTCTGCTATAAAGATTGCATCGTCTGTATAGCATAATACTTTAATGGTGCGATTGCCCATCCTACATCCAGCGTTTACTTTTTTAACATTTTCAATGATTTGGTCCATAATGATGTTGAACAGGGTAGGACTAAGGCTGTCACCTTGTCGTATGCCCGTATTGATTTGCACTTTCTCAGACAGTCAATCGTTTGTTTTTATTCTTGTTTTACTTTTGCTGTTCAGTTCAGTTTAGTTATCAACATGAACATGAACATCGGGGATTTTTACTATATACATATTATCGACTTCAAAACGTCTTTCGACGTTGTCCGATTCCTAACTTCACGACTTCCTATCCTTCCATTGATCTTCTCTTAAATCTCGAGAGCTCATCGCTTTTGTAATACCCTCTTTGCAGGTCTTTTTGGGTCTTTCTTTCTTTCTCCGGTTTGGTGGTATCCATTGCCTTTTTTTTGTTTGGGAAGTCTGGCTTTATCCATCTGCTGGACATGACCATACCATAGGAGTTGCCTCTGTTCAATGTTTGTACTTAGCTGTACATCTACTCCCATTCTCCTTCGAACTTCCTCGTTTTAAATTCTTTCGCGTTTGGATATTCCCAAGGACCGTCTAAAAACATCCATCTTGGTGACTTTGAGTTTTCTTCTATTATTTTCTGTAATTCTTCATGTTTCTGATCCATACAACAGAGAACTTTTAATCAGGGTTTCATAAATATTATAATTTCGTTTTTTTCCTATTTCACCACTCCAGAGTATACCATTCAAATATGCAGTTAATCTTCTGGCCTGGGTTATTCGTTTTTTAAAATCTCATTATCTGTTCCTGTAGTGTCAAATTCGACTACCAGGTATGTATAAATATTGCACGCTGTGATTTCGTTTGTGGCCAGTGACGAGAGGGAGATATTTTGTTTTTTCCGTAGTGTTTTTTTGTCCGTATTAAGTTCCAAACCCCACTATTTATATTCTTTCTGCAGTTTTCGTGCAACATATTCTAAATCGTCCTTGTCGTTAGCGAGGATAACTTGATGCTCATTCCCCTGCATTTTCTCTTCCATTGTTCTAGTACTTTTGCTACATATATTTTAAACAGTATCGGTGACACACAGCATCCTTGACGTAATTCCTTGTTGACAGAAAATGGTTTTGTTATTTTGTTATTAATTTTTATTCTTGATGTAGAACCGTTATAAAGATTTTGGAGAGCTTTTATTAGTGTAACTAATGTTTGATTCCTGTAATACTTCCCAGAGATTTTTAACATTTACTGTTTCGTAGGCTTTTTGAATATCCACAAACATAAGATGGGTTCTTGATTGGTACCAGACCTTTTTTCTAGGTATTAGTTGTTTCAGGCAGAAAACATTATTAGTGCAAGTTCTTTCAGCTTTCCCTTTCACCAATAAACTATGGTTTTTCTTTTTTCTCATTAGGATTTGCACAAAATAACACTGTCAGTCTTTTCTTAGCAGTTTTACTCCCCAGTGCACTTTTTATTCCGAAATGTAAAAGTTTTACTTGGTAATACTCGATAATATAGACCAGTCTCGTCGGCGTTAAAAAATATCTTGAGGTGAATAGCTACTTAATATGGCAGTTTTCTTTGCCACTCTGAAACGTCGTCAAGGTTTACATTTGCAGCTTCTCCGATATTTCTCTAAATGTCTATGTCTTAAGCAAAACTTGTCAAGCCTACCATTGCATGCTTTAAAATTTAAATTGCTCTTTGACAGCCTTTAAAGCTTTTTCATTAATTATTAGTCCAGATAATGGACTTCTTATTTTACAAAACCAATTGTACACTATAAAATCAAGATATGGAAAGTATGACAGTAACATTAAGCGAAGGGTGTTGGCAAGAATACTGCATAGCTTTAGGAACAGCCAAAAAGTGTCAAAAAGGCACGTCTGGCTGTACATAGATGTGTGTTGGTTCCTACACTTATGCATAATAATGAATGTTGGGTTTAGCAGAAGAAGCATCAAAATAGGATTAATGCTGCGGAGATGAGTAGTCTGAGATGTATAGCCGGAGTGATTCGGTTGAATAAAGTAAAGAGTAGTGAGATAAGAGAACGCTGTGGTGTAAAAAAATATAGTTACAAATATAGATAAAGGAATGCTTAGATGATTTGAACACGTAGAAAGGATGGATGAAGAAAGATTGACAAAACAAATTTATAAGGCGAGTGTGAATGAACAAGTCGGTAGAGGTCGACCGCAGCGAACATATCTCGATCATATCAACATTGAAAGGCTAGGTCAAGAGTACCAACAATCGACGAGCATGTGTGAGAGCAATGATGAAAGTAGAGGAAGCAAAAAAAGTGTGTAAGAACCGTAGCAAGTGGAAGAAAGTGGTCTATGCCTTCACCTACGGGAAAAAGGCGTAACTATTTGTATGTATGTATAGAATCGATATCAACACCTACAGTTTTAATTCACATTTTTGTTATAGATTTTCATTTTCCCAGTACATTTTTTTTAATTTTACCTATTTCTTTAAAATGTCACTAAAAGTTTTAAATGTAAAAGACTCGATCTTTCACATTTGACACTTTTCGGCCAAATCTCGAACACTATATTTATATTTTTCACACGCCTCTATCACCAATATTTTTTTTCCCATCTTAAAATTTTTTTTTTAGCCAAACACATTGTAAAACTGTGATCAGATTGTTGTAACTAAATTAGGAATGTTCAAAGAATAAATAAATTCTAAAATGGGTTCCTCCAAATCAAACTTGAAGTACCTGCTTTTATGACTACATGTACTTACTTATGTATAATAAGTCCAATATATTTTTCAAATATGAAGTTTCATTTATTTTATTAAAATGGATTATGTTTATAATAAAAGTATTGTTTATTACAACGTTATCATAAAATATACATTTTAGAACTTATTTATTTTCAATAGTGATGCAAAAATTTTGTTGTAAAAAATACTCTAATTATAAAGTAGTTATATCTGTGTTTTTGCATAAAATAATTATATTGTTAATAATACTTCTTTAAATAAACTCAGATAATTCGCCAATTTTTTAAATTCTTGTTAACCGGCGAATTCACCAAAATTTAAAAAGTTTTGTATTATTTTTATTTCTAATATTTTTTCTATTTACACCAGTTGCTTGAAAGCCACTTGCATTAAAAAATACATTTTACACAATTAAAACTAATTTAATTCAAAACAATTATTTATCTGCAAAATATAAAACATTTTTGGTTTTTTATTATTTGACTCGTTAATGTATCTAAATGTTACATCAAAAGTCAGTTTCAATATAAATATATTCATTGTATATTTCTCAAACAAAATATATATTATTTATTTTACCGTACATATAATCTTAAATAAACTAAATATAAAACAAAGTTATTGACATAAAATAAGATTATATTCATAAAATGAATATTCCTATGATAATGTGAATAAATGTAGTGGATTCGAACTGCAATTGTACATGTGATTTGGATCACATTTTCTTGGCATGTAAAAAATATACCCAGCATAGGGAAGAAATGTATAGGAAACTAATAAAAATCCATATTCTTCCTCCCTTCAATTTAATGGACCTGTTAGCATTAAAAAAGCTGCCTATATACAAGCTGTTACTGACATTCAAAGTATGCAATCTAAAACTGTAGGATTAGCTAGCTGTAAGTAAATCCTTTGTTACCTTACCAAAAGTAAACATTTCCTAACTGAACCGTGGTCTACCTTTTATGTGAGTAAGTCACCCTGAATGACCCCTGGGTGTGAAAAGTATATCCTTATCCCAACCAAGTTAAATAATATTACTACTATAGTTACTGGCTTAATTGACATTGCGTGATCCCTCGGCCATATAATAAAAAAAAAATGTAAATATAAAAACATAAAATATAAATGGTGAAATTATGTAAACAATTAACAAATTTATTTTGTCACAAACAAAAAAAAATTACATGATTGTAGTCAGGCAGTTTGTTTAGTTCTTTGATTAATAAGCAATTTACATACATA
Source organism: Agelastica alni (assembly GCA_950111635.1). Classification (NCBI taxonomy): domain Eukaryota; kingdom Metazoa; phylum Arthropoda; class Insecta; order Coleoptera; family Chrysomelidae; genus Agelastica; species Agelastica alni. The sequence goes on along the minus strand of OX467709.1, from coordinate 21,326,798 downwards.
CATATAGTCACGCCTTTTTCCCGTAGTGGTAGGCAGATACCACATTATTGCAGATACCACTTGCTACGGTTCTTACACACATCTTTTGCTTCCTCTTCTTTCATCAATCCTCTCATACATGCTCGTCGGTTGTTGGTACTCTTGACCTGACCTTTCTTTAAAACAATTTTGATCTGATCAAGATATGTTCGCCGAGGTCGACCTCTACCGAGTTGTCCATTCACACTCGCATTATAAATTTGTTTCGTCAATCTTCCTTCATCCATCCTTTTTACGTGTCCAAACCATCTAAGGATTCCTCTACCTACCTTTGTAACTACTACTCATCTCCGCAGCATTAATCCTATTTTCATGCTTCTTCTGTCAAACCCAACATTCACTACCATACATAAGTGTAGGAACCAACACACCTTGATGCACAGCCAGACGTGCCTTTTTTGACACTTTACGGCTGTTCATAAAGCTATACAGTGCCCCATTTATTTGTTTCCCTGCCAACACCCTTCGCTTAATGTCACTGTCATACTTTTCATCTCTCGTCAACTTTGAACCCAAGTACACAAATTCATTTATTTGTTCCACTCTTTCTCCTTTAATCGAAACTTCACAGTTTGTCATGCTTTCTTCTCTTTCAAAAACCATAACTTTCGTTTTGCTTACATTTATTCCCATCCCTTTGATTTTCAGGGCTTCATGCATAACATTAACCATCGCTTGCAACTTCTCTTCAGATGACGCTAATATGACTTGATCATCGGCGTAAAGAAGGCATTTGACTATCAAATCATTTATACCAAAAACCAACGAGCATGTAAGAGAGCACTGATGAAAGTAGAGGAAACAAAAAATGTGTATAAGAACCGTAGCAAGTGAAAGGAAGTGGTCTCTGCCTACCACTACGGTAAAAAGGTATATTTTGACTAATACAGTTTGAATAAATTTATATGACCAAATTTATTTATTTATTTATTTTTATTATTACAGAATAAAAACTAACAAAAATCATTAGCTATTTTTTAACTCTTTCTGGTCTAAGAGACAGGGGCGAGTAGACTTAAAAAAAAATTGGCGCGATTACCGGAAGGTTAAGAAAAGTTCAGGCTGATAAAGGGGCTCATTAAAAAGCACCTTTGTCCGAAGAGCTTCTGCTTGACATGGGCATCTTTTTGGCCCTGTTAGACTTTGTTAGACTTTGTGGGGATAAAACTAAAACAATATCCCACGTCATATTTGACTGTGACGCACTTACAAGGTGGTACGGACAAAGTACGCAAACACTAGATAATATGAATACATTGTTACAATATTTTTATTGCGTTAAAAGGACTACTTAGAGGTAAAACATCATGAATAAAATGTATGCAAGTAAATGACCATTTTAATTTTTTATTTATATTTTATAAAGATAAATACATTATGTATCGCTTTCGGCAGTATCCTTGATTTGCAAATCAACCCTGAGGCCTTTTACACTTCATCATAATCGCACCCTCGACTCTCAACGCCAAGGTAATTGATTCTTTTGTAAGCTTTATAGTGTTCTTTCGGCGACATCTACCGAGGAATAGTTTTGTTATAAAGGCATAGTAATTATAGTTGCAGACTTGTACTACAGAGGTAATTAGTTTCTAAATTATTTTCGACGCTGAAGCAATCTTAATTGGCGACTAATTTTATTACCAACTGGTTTTTTACAGAAGCGCTTCTGCGCTAAGTAGGGAGGTATGTAATTATTGTTGTTTAAACATTTTTAGAAGAATGCATAAAGATACAGAAGTGGTCAATATTGTAAAACAACGAAAACTTGAATATTTCGGACATATCATGAGACACCCAGAAAAGTATGACATTCTACATCTTATAATATAGGGTAAGATTAATAGCCCCGGCAGACGAAGAACTTCCTGGCTCAAAAATCTTAGACAGTGGTTTGGTCTCACCACTTTTCCGAGCGGCTACCGACAAAATAATGATAGCAAACATGATAGCCAGAATGATCGCCAACGATCGTTAAACGGTCATGGCACCTAGAAGAAGAAGAATACTCTCCGAAACCAATAATTCCGTAATTTCCGTAAATTTTGACCTGGCTATCTCTAGTTTTGTTCTTATTTCTCTTGTTTGGTCACCGGATTGTTCTATCCAGGCTCCCAGGTATTTGTATGACTGCACATTCTCTATTAAGATGTCTGCTACTGACACGTTTACATGGTTGTGATTTTGGGGTAACTTTGTAACTACCATTAACTTGGTTTTTTTAAGATTTATCTTTAGACCGTATTCGTTACATCGATCATTTAATTTCTCTAGAAGATGTTGTATGTCTCTTGGATTGCTCGTTAACAAGACGGTGTCATCAGCATATCGCATATTATTTATAACCTCTCCGTTAATAACTATCTCTACCGATTCTTCTTGCAAGGTTTCTTTAAAAATGGCTTCGCTATACAGGTACAATAGTATTGGCAATAGGATGCATCCTTGTCCTTAATGACAATGTAAACATAGAATTATGGACAATAGGAATTGACAAACTGATTGAAATTACAAATGACATTGTACGAGTATTGACAAACTAAAACAAATTAAATGAAGGGAAATTCATAATGTAAATATTGCTAAGCAATATTCTTAGCAATAATTCACTTTTCAGAATCCTCTCCTGATAATGGCAATGTAGCCGAAAACGTTTAAGAATTGATTTTAAAGAATTGGCAGTGTGTCATATACATTAAATGTTTTGTTTTTAGTTCACCCAAGCATTGGTATCTCAATGTTTTCAATTATTAATTCGTGTTAAAAATTGATTTCTAAATAATTGAAAAACAGAAAACTAATTAAATAATTGAAAAAAATATTTTAATATATATTTGTTACCATAAAAATTTTTCGCTGTAATTGTTCTGATATAGTATATAGTATAGCCGGAGTGACTCGGTTGGATAAGGTAAAGAATAGTGAGATAAGTGAACGCTGTGGTGTAAAAGAAGATGTGGTTACAAAGATAGATAAAGGAATGCTTAGATGGTTTGGACACGTTGAAAGGATGAATGAAGGAAGATTGACGAAACAAATTTATAAAGCGAGTGTGAATGGACAAGTCGGTAGAGGTCGACCTCGGAGAACATATCTTGATCAGATCAACATTGTTTTGAGGAAAGGCCAGGTCAAGAGTACCAACAACCGACGAGCGTGTATGAGAGCACTGAGGAAAGTAAAGGAAGCAAAAGATGTGTGTAAGAACCATAGCGGAAGTGGAAGGAAGTGGTCTCTGCCTACCCCCAGGTGAAAAAGGCGTGACTTTATGTATGTATGTATGTTGTTCTGATACTATTTAAAACTCGAGAAGATTAAAAAAAAATGTGTGGCATATACGTTAAAAAATATAGTATATAGTGTTTGATCCTTACACTAACTTAATTTTATTTTTTTGTTGCTTCTAGCTCAATTTTATTAATTAATTTAACATTCAAGAACTGCTTTACTTCTCGCATTGTTGACTGTTATCTCAAAGGTAATTCTTCGCGGGCCATGTCGTCCTAGGACGTCGGCGATCATCATTATGATGTAATTATGAGGTAATGGGGTAGGATATTAACATCGAGCTTATGAAATACCTGGAACGCTCAGGTATTGTAAATGATCGACAAAATGATTTTCGTCACCACAAATCAACCGGCGACCTGCTGCCTACGTCTCACGTACTTGACAGCTATCTATTGAGAAATATGTTGAAACCCTAGCAGTGGCACTAGATTTGATCGTCTTTGACACAAAGGACTACTAGCCAAGCTCCCATCTTATGGTTTTGCTTTCCCAGTTGTGTTCTTTATCATCCAGCTTTCTTTGAGATAGATATCTTCACGTGGTGGTCAATAAATGCTGGTGTCTCGCAGGGATCTATCCTGGCACCAACATTAAGGATTTGATCAAAAAAACATCTTGTCCAATACACAGCTTTACTGATGACAGTACCCTTTCTACCACTTTCTCTTTCAAAGCTCCGATAACAGCCCGTGAAACAAGAAACGAATGGGTCTACATAAATAAGGACTTTGCCAGGATTCTAGACTGGGATTCAATAATCTAGTGGAATTTAATGCAAACAAAACTCAAGCATGCCTATTCTCTAGAAAAGCCAATCTCATAATGTCAGGCTTAACCATACCGATAAAGTCATTAATTTCGATACTACTATCAGCAATAATTTTTCTTGCAAAAACCACGTGAGGTCTATTGCTAAAGGTGCCTCTTAAAAGCTTGGTTTTCTGTTTAGAGCTAAGAGCTATTGCTTTTTCCATCAGCTGCTTATGATCTATAGGCACAAATATGACCTATTCTGGAATACTCCCATATATAGAGTGCAGCTCCAATAAAGCTTTTGGAGCACCGCCAAAAGGTTGGTGATCTATTTCTCTTTTACACATATTTTTAAAGTCGATGTTTTTTAGAAATATCCACGGCCGTTTCACTGTTGGTAGTATCATTGAGATTGACCCGACTTGTTCAATCATAGTACCCTTTTACCGTTACCTTGGAGGCATGCCGAACATTTGTCTTTCGGTGTTTTTTCTTTCAACGAACTGCAAAGCTTTAGAATCATTGCCAGCAGAAGTTTTCCCCGAGACATACAGTCTCCAAAAGTTTAAAAGGAATACCAATTCCTAACCATGGTTCCAACGATGTTCCCTAAACATAACAGGATTCTCCTTTTCGTGAAAACCAGGAAATATAAAAAAACAAGAAAATAGTAGATTGCTTTTTATTGAATGCGTAAAATAAAAATACAAAAATTGTTGGGAGTCCGGATGATTATTGTTAGGTTTTTAAAACAGATAAGTAATCTTCCGGTTATACTAAGCAATGAAATTATTCTGTATAAGAAAAAGTTAAATACGTAGAACTAAATCTTGATAGCAAACTTAAGTGGCTGAAACATATCAAAAATAAAACGGAGGAACTAAAATATAAAAAGCATATTTACTAGGAAGAAGATCACAACTTACCATCGAAAATAGTCAAACCCCCGTGGTATGATCGTGATAAATACCTACATCGGGAACTACACATTGAAACAGTTAAAGAAGGGTCACGAAAAACAACTCCATAATCATATAAACAGCGAAGTGTTAGGATATGTCCGTAACGGCGCACCGCACATGGCATTGTACCATAGTTTGGATCCTGTCTTGTACAAAGCTTTGCCGCCTTGCAACGAAGACAACTGGTTATTAATTTTTCTTTATCCATCAAGTACAAGATGAAAAAAGTCTTCATAAGCCACGACATACAGCTTACCACGAAAATACGTTTACTTCGTTGTTACGTGTTTTCAGAACTATTTTATGGAGTCGAATCGTAGACGCTTACGGAGGTTTCCTCCAAGAGGCATTTGAAATGAGGCTGTACCGGAGAATTCAAAAAATACCTTGGACAAACAGGGGTTACCAATGCAGAAGTGCTAAGAAGGATGAGCAAGGAAAGAGAAGTTCTGGATACGGTTAAGGCACGAAAGTTACAATATCCAGGACATGTAATGCGTAATAGCAGCCGATACAAACTTTTGCAAAATATCCTACAAGGCAAAGTGTATGGAACTAGAGGACCAGGCAGACGACGAATATCGTGGCTAAAAAACTTAAGAGCTTGGTTCAACCAGACAACAACTCAGCTATTCCGAGCTGCAGTCAATTAAGAGCGAATAGCCAATATGATAGCCAACATTCGGAGCGGATAGGCACTACAAGAAGAAGAATCAAGCACAACGCGCCATGTGCGATACTAAGCTCGATTTTGGAGTACCTACGATGCTCTGATACCATGCGAGGGTGCTTGCTCTATTATGGCCAAGCGCATTTACATTTATAATTATATTTGCTTCGCATACGGATACTATGATACAATACTTAGAGCAGTGAGAGGTGCAGTGCGACATTATGGCCACCAACTTAAAAGTTCCAGGCAAGCAAGAAACAGGCTGCAAGCTCAAACGCACCGAATATTTTGAACTTGTAAGGAAAGTGTTAGCTCAGTTAAGTGAATCTTAGCCACAACAGAGAAGTGTGCATAAAAATTAATTTTTAAGGTGAACCATAAGGAGTGAACTAGTAGATTAGGTCAAATACAAAATTACGGTTAAAAGAATGCTTAGGTACATTGTTTCTTTCATTAGGATCAACGAATAGTTTAAACTAAAAGTTCTATTTGTTTAAAACTGGACGATGATAGAGGTCGAAAGAGAAATTTTAAATAAATGCTTTGTTATACAAAAACGAACAGAAAAAGCAGCTTAGTAACTTTTATAAGGTTAGGAAAATTTCTTTGTTGATGATTGATCGTTGATAAAATTTAAGAGATACAAATAGTGCAGTGTAGATAACAACCAAGTGTAACTAGCGCCCTCTATTAGTGACGCTAAATTAGAGTCCAAATCAGCAATCCTTATGCAAAAAAACGTAAAATTGCCAATTTTCAAAATGAAATTGTGAAAACATGAAAAATTATTACGAGAATCAAAATCCATATTCAAACTTTTAAACACCCGGTATCTCGAAAACTAGCAATATTTGTATGAGATATATTGGGCAGAATCATATTTTGAGGTCTAGAATCTACAATTCAGAGATCGTACATTCCTAATAAATCATGGATGACAGGGATATTCGCATTATATCTAACCTTTACTGGAAACAAAAGGCTCGTGTTCGGTTGGAGAATGCGCTCTCTGAAGAGATTGAAGTACGCCAAGGAGTTCGACAGGGATGTGTGCTCTCTCCTCTGCTCTTTAATGTTTATTTGGAGAGACTGTTTAGAAATGCTTTGGAAAATACAGATGACGGAATTTTACTAACGGCGTGCTTATTAATAATCTAAGGTACGCTGACGACACAGTCCTAATTGCAGACACAGTTGAGGGTCTCCAGAGGCTAATAGACAGAGTAACAGAAGTTTGCGAAACCTACAACATGCGCCTAAACACAAATAAAACAAAGGTCTGATAATAAGCAAACAAGATATTGATGGCCAGTTTTACGCAAACGGCTCCCAACTGGAAACGGTTCCATCGATAAACTACCAAGGCACATTTTTTAACAACAAATGGGAACAAATAAAGAAAATTAAATTTTGAATTGAGAAGATTAAAACAGCTTTTAATCGCATGAGAAGCTTGCTGTGCAATTTAAATATAGGCTTACACCTCAGAGTCAGAGTTCTTAGATGCTACGTTTTCTCAAAACCAACATATGGGGTGGAAGCTTGGACTCAGACCGACGCTGCATGTAAATGTCTGGAAGCATTTGAGATGTACAGACGCATGCTTAGACATACATACATAAAGTCACGCCATTTTCACATAGGGGTAGGCAGAGACCACTTGCTACGGTTCTTACGTACATCTTTTGCTTCCTCTACTTTCATCAGTGCTCTTATACATGCTCTTCGGTTGTTGGTACTCTTGACCTGGCCTTTCTTTAAAACAATGTTGATTTGATCGAGATATGTTCTCCGAGGTCGACCTCCACCGATTTGTCCATTCACAATCGCCTTATAAATTTGTTTCGTCAATCTTCCTTCATCCATCCTTTCTACGTGTTCAAACTATCTATCTTTGTGACCACATCTTCTTTTACACCACAGCGTTTTCTTATCTCACTATTCTTAACTTTATCCAACCAAGTCACTCCGGCTATACTTCTCAGACTACTCATCTCCGCAGCATTAATCCTATTTTCATGCTTCTTCTGCGAAACCCAACATTCACTACCATACATAAGTGTAGGAACCAACACACCTGTATGCACCGCCAGACGTTCCCTTTTTGACACTTACTGGCTATTCATAAAGCTATGCAGTGCCCCATTCATTTGTTTTCCTGGCAACACCCTTCACTAAATGTCACTGTCATACTTTCCATCTCTAGTAAATTTTGAACCCAAGTACACAAATTTATTAACTTGTTTCACTCTTTCTCCCTCAATCGAAACTCCACAGTTTGTCATGCTTTCTTCTCTTTCAAAAACCATTACTTTCGTTTTGCTCACATTTATTTTCATCCCTTTGATTTTCAGGGAATCATGCATAACATTAACCATCGCCTGCAACTCCTCTTCAGATAACGCCATTATGACTTGATCATCGGCGTAAAGAAGGCATTTGACGATCAAATCATTCATTTTTAAACCATACGCACTCTCTTTCAGATCTTTTAAACATTTGTCTATGTATAAGTTAAACATGCTTAGAATATCATGGATTTACCACGTAACCAACGAAGCCGTCCTACAGCGTATGAGAACACAAAAAGAGGTTTTAAACGTAATCAAAGAACGCAAACTTGTGTACTTCGAACATGTTATGCGAAACCAGAAATATAGCCTATGTCAGCTTATTATGCAGTGCAAGCTTAACGGCAAAAAAGGTCCTGGAAGACGACGAATATCGTGGCTGCGAAATCTAAGACAATGGACAGGAATGACATCCATGGATCTATTTCGGGCAGCAGTAAATAAAATCAGATGGGCCATAGTAATCGCCAACGTCCACTGAGGATAAGGCACAAGAAGAGAATGAATCACCCTGTATATAAAAAAAGGAGTAAATAATTAAAACGATTGTTACTTTGTAATAGATTTTAATCAAATACACACTGAGATGTAATGTCAGTATAGGAACACATTCATATTAAGTAAGTTGTAGCCCATACGAACATCATAGTGCTACAGCCATATTTTCAAATAAATAAAAAATAGTTATTCGAAATAACATATCAACATTAATAGTTACAATTACATTACGGTCCGTCATATCCAGGTTACGATATTTTGAAAAATATTCCCAACGTATATGATAAACCTTTCATTTAAATTTTATCTATTTAAATTATTATTAATTTATTCTACAATTTGATCACATATTTTGTACGGCGTCGTGACTCACCTAACATTACTTAGTTTTTTACAGCCCGCATTACAGTAATATTTTTTAATTTTATAATTGCAGGTCAGCAACAAACGAATGGAGAACAGATTAATAGGTTTCAATGAGGAAAAAGAAGATTTTTAGAACGTAAAAGAAGAAAGAAGTATCCGGGAGAGTTTCTTCTCGAATCGAAATGTCGTGACAGGTAGTAGCAGAAATATAATGTAAAATGTTCCATAAACTATTGACATATCAATTTTATTATTCTTTCAATTATTCTGAATAGGTGTAATTAAAAAAACATTGTACAATGACACTTAAACTGATTATTAACTTTCTGATTATTTTATATATTGTTATGATAACTAAAGTAAAAAATAAAAAAAAATTTAACTTTAATTTTATTGGTAGAAGTCACGAAGTTACAATAGCACCGTATAAAAAAATCAAATCAAGCAGTTTGTGGCGTTACTGTTTCTAATAGTCCGGGAGCCGGTGTCACTAAAAGTGCACTTACATGGATTCTTAAATTTAGCATAGAAATTAATAGTCTTTAATCATAGGTACAACATAGGCCCGTTGTGTCAGAATTTATCCTGGCAGAAATATTTTTTATAAATTTTTATTTCTCTAATAATCATAAGTAATTTGCACTTTTATGGAAATTAGTTTCTTATAAGAAATATAGCAGGTTATGAAATGGTGAGTCATTACAACTACTTGGGGTCGATCGTCACAAACAGTGGAGGGTGCGAAGTAGAAATACGTCGACGCCTCACAATGGCCAGATCAGCAACTTACAAAAATATGGAAAGACACTGACATAACTAAAAACACCAAACTACGCCTGATACGAGCGCTTGTCTTTCCTATTGCCACTTACGCTGCAGAAACTTGGACCACCAAAAAGTCGGACTCACAACGTATATTGGCTTTTGAAATGTGGGTCTATCGCAAAATGCTACGCATACCCTGGACAGCACACCGCACAAGCATCTCAGTATTAACAGAACTCAACATTACCACTAGACACGCACAAGAAAGAGAAGAATGGACAACAACTATAAAACGAATACCATAACGTCTCTACATCCTTACGAAGGATACAGGACATTTTGTAGTAAATTTTATGTTTTTTCAAAAAAATTTGGTATGACAACTTTCATCGTTGCAGAAAAGTCTGTCACACCGACTTTCAATATCCAAAGTTCATAAAATGTTTCCCTTATCGCGGAATTTCTTTTTTTTAATTTCTTTCTTTTCAGTTTTTCTTTTAAAATACCTCGGTGTGACAGATCAAAACTTGACCAAAATATCTGTCACACCACTTTATATTATAACTTTAACCCTTCAAAATCATGAAAATTGAGCATATTGAAATTCTTTTCTGTCCTGTTTTTAATTTTCGACACAAAATACAGTCCATATCATTTATGTTTCTTGCTCTTTTTACTTTTAACTTTTAAGTTGAGCTAACCTCACTATGTTTAATATATTATTCCTGAGTTTCCCTAAAAGCCTTAAAAATGTTTAGCTCATCTTTGTCCCTTCAGTCAGTTGCTTTGAAGCCCTGTTGAACGTTACAATATTTCGATCAGTCTGCTTGTTTATTTATTATTTTAAAAATATCTGTTGTTTGAACGATTCAAATCGTTGTTGCATTTTTTATCATTATTCCAAGATTATCATTATTACGTTATTTTAATCATTACTTCAACATTTCTATCTCTAAAGTTCATCTATTTATTATTTTGAAGATATCTGTTGTTTGAACGATTTCAATATACTCCATTTTCATGATTTTAAAGGGTTAAAGCTATAATATAAAGTGGTGTGACAGATATTTTGGTTTTGAGCTGTCACACCATGATATTTTAAAAGAACAACTGAAAAGGAAGAGATTAAAAAAATAATAATTCCGCGATAAGACATTTTATGAACTTTAGATATTTAAAGTCTTTTCTGCCACGATGAGAGTTGTCACAACAAATTTTTTTGAAAATGCATAAAATTTGCTACAAAAGGGTCTATTAGAAATTAATTTCCATAAAAGTACAAATTACTATTATTAGAGATTATTAGAGAAATAAAAATTTATAAAAAATATTTCTGCCAGGATAAACTCTGGCACACCAGGCCTATGTTATACCTATGATTAATTACTATTAATTTCTATGCTAAATTTAGGAATCCATATAAGTGCACTCTTAGTGTCACCGGCTACCGGACTATAATAAACAAGCTGGACAGAATCCAATCAGCGTATATTAACTGGTGTCAAAGGAGATGTTTTAAAAATAAACAGACGTGTTTGGAAGTCTTAGACAGTGACAGAATCTTTAGTTGATAAATTAATTAAGAAAAAATTAGAGAATTATAATTAATAAACGTCGAATAAGGCCAATAATTTGCTCACTACGACATGGGAGAGTCACGAATTGCGTATAATATTATTAAAAACGAAATATTTACGTAAACGAATAATAAATTAAATGTTATTTTTGTTGATAAATTTTTATCTGAAATGCGTGAGATGTAAAATGTTATTGCACAGTTTTTTAAAAATTACTTTTTGTCAATCAAAAAAATATATAAAGATTTTGCAGGAAGAGGACTTTTATATTTATGTTTCACACAAATTACATATCTTGTGGGTAGATCTATCATATCAAAATTTTTCATGAAAACCTGGTAAACTGGACGTGCAGACTAATACTACTTGAAGACCCTGGTCCACTCTTTGACTAAATATTGCATATTCCATATTGCGAAGAATATGACACAGTAAATAGGAATTCTCTGTTTTTTTTTATTTTTTATACTAATAATCTTGACCCCAAGAACTCTTAATTATGATTACCAACTCCGATATAGGTAGATTCAGGAAAGTATGTTTGGGTACTCGTACACAAAAAATGATTTTTTACTAACGAAATGTTATTTCTACGTATAAAATTTTGTTGTTTGGGGCAATAACAGATTATAAAGCCCATTTTTTATTGATACCCGTTACTCAGTACTTAATAAAAAAATTTTGCTCGACACTTTTGGTACCTCTTGTAGATAGGTTTCTTGGATTCCAGAAACATATTACCTGATTTTTTACTTTAAATCAATTTTAAACTAAATATTTTAAATAAAAATGTTTCGAGCAAAATAAGTAGGTTGGACATGATAAATTGCTATCGAAGGCTGTCAAATGTTGATGTTAAGCTCAGAAATTGTGCATTTATTTTAATATGTTTTAGTTGACTTGAAAAAAATTACCATCATTTCATAATTTGTATTAATATTATGATGCCAAATGTACATACGTTGTAAATAAAATGTCTTGTAGGAGGATCTACAGGGTGTTTCAAAAAAGGTAAAACCGTCTCTAGGGTGGTTAGACAATAAAAAAATAATTGGGATTTGCTTAGTAAAAAATTTTCGTAACGCCATTCGTATTCAAGATAAAGGGCGTTGAAGAAAAAAATGTATACACATTTATTACGATTTTGCCAAAACTACTGGAAACATTCTTATGAAATTTTATACGAATATGTTTTAGAAGCTGATACATCCCATGAATTTGTTTTTATATCTCACTCTCATAGAGGGCGCTAGTTACACGGTTCGTACCAGGTAGTATTAAACGTAACTTATTCAAGGTTAGATTTATTAATAAAAATTTCAAGTAAACCTAAACATCATTTAATTTTACACCGAAAAGGTACTCTTGGTAAAACTCGATACTGTGTACCGTTTTAGAAATATTTTGATTTGAAAATTATGAAGTAATAACCGATGCTGGTATAAAGTAATGAATAGTTATTAATTAGTATGCATTACGTAAAATTTTTAATTTTGTTTAATAAATCCAACCTTTAAAAAGTTATTTTTAATACTGTTTTATGAACCGTATAACTAGCGCCCTCTATAAGAGTCAGATATAAAAACAAATTCATGGGATGTATCAGCTTTTAATACATATTCGTATATAATTTCATTTCAATATTTCTAGTAGTTACGGCAAAATCGTAATAAATGTGTATATATTTTTTTTTATTGAATACGGATGGCGTTACGAAAATTTTTTACTAAGTAAACCCCAATTATTTTATAATTTTCTACCTATCCTAGAGGGGTTACTTTTTTAAACACCCTGTATAATGATTTTAAATTATTTTTTACAATTTTGTAAGAATAAATAAATTCAGACTTTTTGTAATAAAAAAATATGCACCAAAATGATTAAATAAAAAATAAACATATTTTAATTAACTTTTATTTAGTTTAATAGATTTTTCGTTCAATAAAATCGTTTTTTGTGTCCCATGAAATATAGGGTTTTTTAAGGTTCTGTTATCTAACACACAATATATTCCATAATAACATTCTTACAGCAACAGTGGGAACATTGGAAAAGAGATATTCATGTCGTTCCTAATCCACAAAAATAACTATTTACAATAAAATGAAATCGGTAAGTGGTTTATTAAAACTATACTAAAACAAATTAATTTAATGTTTAACAAAACAACAATGGATAACGGATATAAATATAATAATGGTGATATTAGAGATCTAGTTTAAAAATTTAAGTCGATAATATGTTGTTAACACGTTTTATTCTTAAACAGACTAATGAAAGGTTATAAGAATTTTTAATATTTTGTTAATAAAAATAACAACAAAATAATTTATTATGCTTTTTTAAATGCTGTTAACTTTTGGTAACTTCCATCTTCACCATTCAAATCAAAGTGTGAATTTATATTGTTTTTTCAGTGTTGATATTTTAATTTTTTTTATTTGTACTTTTTTGTATAGTTTTAATTGTGCATAATTGCATAATGAGAAATAGAAAAGATAATTTTATCGCCAATTAATAAAACCACTATTAATTTTTTTAATTTTATTCTCTGGGTACCACACAAAGTGATTAAAAATTCCGTAAAGTGTTCGTTGATAATAATTTTTATTTATTACTCTTTTCGCTGTGGATATTTTAAAGTATCTGGAATTTTCTGATTTTTATAATGCATACTAGCATTTTTAATTGATTAAGAGAACTAAGAGGCTTTGACTGACAGTATTTTGACTTATATAAACGTCATTACATTCAATATATTAGTTGTTTTGCCAGTATTTTAAAACACGAAAATCGATATAATGACGCAAGTAGAAAAAAGACGTCTTGTTCAACAATTATATGAAAACAGAGTTAGGGATGTGAGACAATTTGTACGTTTGATAGAACTATGCAAGTCGACGGTATACAATGTGCTGAAACGAATAAGAAATGGTATTGGTTTAGAACATGCCCAAGATTCAGGAAGACCACGTTAGTTACGAGGACCGGATTTGAGGTCTTTGCTGCAGATGGGTCGTAGAAATCCGCGACTGGGCAGAGCAAGAAAACCAAGAAGGATACCAACTGTTAGTGACGAGCAAGTACGGAAAAGACTTTGCGAAAATTTCCAAGAGGACATCATTTTGAAAATGTTTTCATTACAAATGAAGCATCTTGTACAAACAGCGAATACTTTGTTTCCAGAAGGTTGGCGATTGCAACAAGACATCGTAAGCTGCCACACTTCCTTATATTCAAGAACTAGGATGAAAAATAACGGGATAGCAACCATATTTTGGCCAGCAGCTTTTCCCGACTTAAGTCCCATTGAAAACATTTGGGGACTAATGAAAATCGAAGTGGAACTGACAGCCCCTCTAACCAAAGTTGAATTAGTAGAAGCCGTTACTAAAATTTGGCAAGTTCTTACTGATGCTCACACATTAAATCTAATTATGAGCATTCTAAATGGTGCGTGTATTAGCAAGTAAGATAGTAATTTATTTTTGAAAAAAATGTTATAAATTGTTTAAATAAAAGTATCGGTTGATTTTTTTTCTAATTTTAAATACTTTCTGGTTGTACTATTAATTTTCCCAAATTGAGTTATTAAAGTTTAATAAAATGTTATTTATTTTGCTGATTCATCTATTTAAATTTTTTTTTCTTTTGCACTTAAATCGGATAGAAGAACTTCATATTGTATCCAAAATTTCTTATTTACAAACAAAAAAATATAAAAATTCTTTAAATTTACTGATTTCATTTTACCGTATCACACAGTTTTCCAAAAAATCCTAAAAATTCACGAATAACATAAATGCGTACAAAAACAAAAATAAAAAACATGGTATACAAAACAATTTTTTTTAATTTGTAAATAATTTTGTGCTGAATTTACAACGAACTGATATTACATAAAACATTAAAAATATGCAGAATTTCACAATACTTTAAATACTGTCGGACAATCAGTCAACACTTTTATTATTATAATCACTAATACCAGTTTTCCGTATTTGAAAACCGTAAATAAAATTTATGTACAGGTTGTTTCAAAACTCTTGCAAAAAATTTCACTCGGCGGAAACTTGCACCTTTCAAAATGTTTCGCAATCATTTAGATTCACTCTGTATATATTATTTTCATTGAAATGAAGTAAGTAAAAATTTACAATATACAAAAATTTACCTAAATAAAATAAATAGAAACTTTTTCAATTCTTTGGATCACTACATTAGTCAATTGTATTATTTTTAAATGGTTTTGGAACAACATAGATTGGGATTTTGTACGAAATATTCACTATAGTTACCGTAACTAAATTTTCATATATCTTATAATGAAACATTTTATTATTTATATATTACATTAGGACGGGGATTTGGAAAAAATCCTAAATAGACAGAAATACAAACACGTAAACTTTTAGAGAACTAGTAAAAGAAAATAAAAAAATACGAAATCGTTATTTAACTAGCATGAATGGTAGTTTAAACACTTAACAACGTATACATTTTTTGGTAAGTAGGCGTTTTAACAGTAAAGGTAACAGCGACGGCATAGGTAACGCCAAAATTTGGCTTATTATAACCCTTTCACTCCCACACCCTGTTTTTAGAAATAAAAATAAATATTTTTTATTTTATGCGAGAGCTTATTGAAAAAAACCGCTTAGCGACAAGAAGCTGCTACATTTAATTAATCATAATGATTTAGGTGATTTTGCTTTACCATTAGATAATGATTAGGATACAGATATAGAAGATGATAAAGTAGATCCAATAAGCCAAGGGGTAGCTATTTTTTTCAATAGTTATGTAATATACAAACAACTTCAAAAAATAGATGACAGTGAGGTTAATAACATCACACTATTTGAATTTCGACGAAGACTTGCGCTTGGTTTATGCGCTAAGGCTCCAAATTGCTTAAGACATAAGAGAGATTCTGCCTGTTTCTTAAAAAAAATAAAGATATAACTAAAGTGTTCCCCATAATATAAGCTCGGAAACAGAGGCAACCACTGGCCTTTATTTACCGAAAGAAGGGGCCGTTGTGAAATTTGTAGTTCTCAAGCCATACAATCCAAACCTTTTAGCAAATGCTTAATGTGTGGGGTCTACCTCTGTTTAAATAATAAAAAGAACTGTTTTGTTGATTATTAAGACGTTAAGTTGTAGTAGGTATATTAATGGTTAAAACAAACTAGACTTATCTTATAAGCCTTTTGTTTGCCAGCGGTAATAAAAATATATATCATGATTGTATTTGGAAATTATTTATGCAGTGTACTGTCTTCCACTAATATGTAGATCTGGTTTTAAAATTTAAATTTTTGTAATAAAACTAAAGTTTGGATTTTGGAAGACTTGTGTTATCCGGTACAGAAAAGTACCCATGGGAGTGAAAGGGATAAGTGTCTCTCAGTAACAACTGCTTCAATGGCTCATCCGTTCGTTTGCGGTTCGTAGTTTTCTAAGGAGCGATTTTTGACGTAAATACAGGGTGTGCCTGAAAACAGTGCGTTCCTTGAAAGGAGGTGTAGAATGAATAATTAGGAACAAAAAATTCCTATAAACTTTTTTCCCTAAGTCATCCATTTTCCCAAAAATTGAGAAAAAAAATTTTGATTTAAATGTAGGTTCACACGACAAATTACCACTGATAAATTTAATTAGTTATTAACGTGTTACTCGGAAGAATACAACGGTCGTAATTTTTGTTAAAATGCCTGCGTTTTCGATTCGCGAATATCACGACATGTTATTTACATACGAAAAGGCTCACGGTAATTCTAATGTGGCTGTTCAGCTGTATACAGAACGTTATCCTCAACGACAATGTCCTAATGCCCGTAGTTTTGTGAATGTGTCGCAAAGATGATTGGCTACGGGTTCTGTGGTACCTAAAAAAACTAGTGGACAAACACGAAGTGCTCGTATTCTAAACGAAGAAGACGAAATAATGGATATTATCCTAATCCCTAATCTTATTACTTCACAAGGCATACGTAATCTTATTTATCTAATTCTTATATAACAGATATTCTAAATAGGTATCTACTGAAGTAAACAATATACTACTTTTTAAAGTCGTTGATAACAAATAATGAAGGTGAACTTTAATTTTAATAAACAGTTAAATTGAAAATTTTAGAATTAAACACAGTAAAGTAAGTTCATTTGACGTTTCGGTTTATCTAACTAAAAACCATTTTTAAAAATTGTACTAATTGGCATTTTGCTTAACAAAAAAATGTTAAAATACTTATTTAAGGGCCAGATTTTATTCTCACCAGACAGTGTCATGTCCTGACTCATGATAGTAAACAAATAGATTATTTTCGCATTGAGGTGCGGCGTTGCCGGGGTTAACTGAATTTCTGCAGACAATTATATTAAGATATAAAAACTAATGTAATTGTTTTTTTGCAAACCGTTAACTTCAGAAAAAAATGTTATAAGACTTTTTTACTCTGCATACTGTATTATGTCTTGTGTCTTAAGGAACGCATTATTTTCGGGGACACCCTGTATATTGATTACATATTGCGCATATTACCGTGACGTAGGTGTACCATTTACTTTTAAAACACACATTACTCGTGTTTGTTTATAATAAAGTTGTACTGAAAAAACTTTAAAGAAATAATGTGACATATAATAAATTATTAATAGACATCACGTTGGAATCAAACGTTATTGTAACAACGTTTGGTTCTATTATTAAATAAAGGGTTTTTATTATAACTGCCAGAGTATAATGGCATTTTACTATTTACGTAGTTTTTGTTTACTAGTACGCTAAATTTTGATTAACAGTTTGATAATTCAAAAAATTCATAGACGATTATTTCAAAATCCCATCAGTAATAAATAATAAAGTGAAATTATTTACAAACTGGCTATAACTGGCCAAAAAAATGATATGATAGGGAATGTACACTGGGCTAAAAAACTTAAAATGGCAAAAATGTGCCACTAGGAAATATTGAAAAAACTCTAGCCCTCTCAGTCTCAACATATATCTAATTACAAATATACAATCAATTAATCAATAAACTCAATAATCAATAATAATTAGGAAAAAGAACATTGCTTTGGTATCAGTTACAAAGAACAATATGTGTCCCACTAATATGAATTTTGTATGGGGACCACCTTTATACATATATTAATACTATACATCTCTTAACTTATCTCATAACATGAGAAGAACATGCACCAGATTTTAAAATTGATTTATTAAAAAAAGTATTAAAAATATCCCTTCGTTTTGTTAAGTACATAAAAAACTTTGTCCAGATACCCACGTCTGGACCACACCCTGTGATATTGAAATAAGTGAAGATATTATTAAGTCGGTTGTAATTTTTAAAAATTTAAAATTATGGTTGCATGGTTCTTCTGTAACAGACCTAGTGTAATCGTATTTCGTAGTCGGCAGAAACAAAATCGAGTTCGAACTATCAAAAAATTGGAATTACACTAGACGTTCTCCAACAGAGGCGAAAATCACTGTTCACAACAACAATTCATCTAAATAGCGTTCATTGGGACTAGTACGTTAAACTGGGAGGTGGAGGGGGCAATCTCATCCCACCCCACGGAAAGAGTCATACGGCCTCTTTGGAGGTAATGCTCGTCGAAGAATCTTCGTCTCCCGACAACATCGGCATCGTGCTTAACAGATGCCCTTTACCTTGATTGACTACGCATTTTCTCATGTGCTTTTCCAACGTGGACGGCACCGAAAACGGCATTTCACAAAATCGACAACGGTACACGTCTTTTCCGATTCTACCGTGCGTTTTCATGTGTCGCGTCAACTTGGAACTCTGCGCGCAAGCGTAGGAACATAGTTCACATTTGTATGGTTTTTCGCCTGTATGCGATCGCCTGTGTACAGTTAAATTCGAACAATTCTTAAATACTTTTCCGCAATACTCGCAGGTGTCGTTGCGTCGTGACTCCTTCTTCATTAGCGGATTCGGAAGAAGAGCACTCGGTCCTGGTACTCCTTTATTATCGCGCGGCAAACCCGGTAACCACCAATCGTTTCTTTCCAGTTCCAACTTTAGTCGCTTGGATGCATCGAAGGAATCGTTGAAGGGAGGAAAAAGAGGTAAAGGTTGCGGAGGTGGTACAGGCAACAGACCTTTAGCAAACTCCTCTCGCAGCTTCATTTGATTCGACAAAGTCGTATTGTTGTTGTCTCTATCTTTGCTGAATTGCAATTTCAAAGCATTACTCGATTCTTGCAAAGCTTGCTTATACGCTTCGCTGTATTGAGCGATATTACTTAGGCCAAATTTGTCCATCAGTTCACCGACGAGTGAAGCTGATGGACTCGTTGGGTTTTTTGGCGTTTGGCTAGGAACACTTAAATCTTCGGCTTCTTCTTCTTCCATATCGTCTTCTTCCTCCTCTTCGTCGTCTTCCATTTCGTCGTCATCTTCGCTATCGTCTCCGTCTAAAGTTTCCACTGAGCCAGCGTTGCTGGTTCTGTCATCGGGGGTTCGATGCATTTTCATGTGCTTTTTTAATTTGGAGCTTTGCGCGTAAGCGTGATCACATATCGTACATTTGTAAGGTAGTTCTCCAGTGTGGGTTCGTCTGTGAACTTCGAGGTTGTTTTGGTAACGGAATTTCTTCCCGCAATAATCGCACGTGTGGATGGCGTCAGCGGAGGTGGAATTTTTAGGAGATCCCGGCTTTCCCGGCGGCGTGCTAGCCGATCTAGGAGTGTTCATAATTTGGTCGTCCGATTTCGTCGGCGGGGAAGTACTGGGTGGTCTACTGCTGCTGCTGCTGATGTTATTATTATTGTTGTTGCTACTGCTGCTCGAGCTAACATTATTGGGGATAGAAGTTGGCGGCATCTGGGAAGGAGAGGGACTCGCAAAAGGCGGTGAGTGCTTGCGGGGTGACGGCGAGCCTGCCTGTGCCGTGCCCGGGCTGGTGGTACCTGCCAATTGCCTCAACCGCTGCGAGTAAAAATCCAACTGTGGCTCTAGTGATAATGGTTGGTTTGGTGTGCCCCTATCTCTGGACGACATGCTGTTTACAGCATTTACTCTTTCTGCCGGCGATGGAAAACTCGAATGGGGTGGTGGGGGGACGTTGCCCGCTGCTACTGCCGCAGCAGCTGCAGCTAAGTTAAGTCCGTGATGGCGAAATTGTTCACTTACTAACTGATCTATCCTATAATGATGTTCGGGTCGAGAAAATAACGGAGCCGGAGGTACTGGGCCGTGATTTAATGGTGGTAATGGCAATCTTAGTAAACCACCAACACCGAAAGGATTATGCAAATCCGGTGGCGGTAGCAGGTGATGCCTCATGTTTGGCGGCGGTGGCGGAACGGCTCCAGCAGAACACACTGAACTTGAACTACTGGTACTGCTGCCGCTGTGATTGTTGTTGTTACTTATTTTTGAACTGGTCGGTGAGCTTTCGACGTATATTTTGATGCCGTGAGCGTTCTGCACGTGCTGGACCAGCCTCCAGGCAGAATGAAATCTAGCTTTGCAGGTACTGCAGACGTAGTTGCTGGGTTCTGCAAAAGAATAAAAAATAGTTTAAAACCAATTTAGATTTATTAAATGATAATTAGTAGTTGTCAGAAATATATATTTGCTATAAACAAGTTTATTATCGATACACAAATACTAGTAGAGTATAATGTACGAACACAAAAAAAACTTAAAGTTTTTTCTGTTCTATTGTAAGCAAACATTGCATTTTTTGGATATTACTATGCAAGTTTTTTAGTAAATCTTCTGGGTATTTAAATTTTAAATAAATTCGTGTTGTTACAAGTTCACAACTGACTACCACTATTTGCAAAACAAAGTCTGAGGAATTCTAGTGATTCCTGCCTTATGGCCCCTCTCTGTATAGCACATTAGAAAAATATATCATGATGATGATACCGGTTGAGTTTATTCAAGTTAACCTTGGGCATTTTTATAAATTTTTAGGAACTTCGATAAAAAAATTAAGAAAAAAACAATGCTGTTATTCATAGAAAATTAAAAATAAACTATGTAACGTAATCAATAGTCAATGAACCGTAAAATAAATAAATCGTGTAGAAATAGTATATTCGGATCTACGGGTAAGTGAACACTTCCACGAGGTCAAGACGACCTCAGACGTTAAAGAGGAAGCGACATTTATAATGATCCGTGCGCTCACAGCTTCTTTTCTTTTGCTAAATCGAACCACGGCCATTGTTCTCGAACGCTAATTTCACAAATGATTTGCGGGTAAACGCCGCTTAAACAGGACGTTAGAAGAAACGGAAAAGCAGACGTTTTCTTGCTGCTGCTGCTTGACAATCGATACGTCAGACAGCTTGACGCGTTTTAAAGGTTTATAGATTGCTCACTTTGGTGGCTAACGCGAACGAGAATGGCTGGTAGTAAAAGCGAAGAGTTTTTATTTATTCTTATCATGTGCTACAGTTTGTCGCCTTTTACACGGCTTTTTACGAAACATTAAAGACAGCCCTCGTAGTAGTAGTTCCATTTGATAAAAAAAACATCCAAACTAATAAGCAGAAATCAGATTCATTCTGAATAACTTAATTTTCTACGCCTCAAGTTATTTAGAGGATTGGGAGCAATTTCCCTTACAGAATGAAGATAATTTAAAAAATTGAAAGGGGGAGAAAAAAAAATTATCCATTCAGAGAGGAAAGTTACAGTGGCAAACGCTTGAAAAGAAAAAGAAAAGCAAATGAACACTACTTAGGAACAAATCAACTATATTTTAATTAACTTAATTTTCTACGCCTTAAGTCATTAACAGGATTGAAGAAATTTCTCCCACAAAATAAAGAAAATTTGAAAAATTAAAAGGGAAAAAAATAATAAAGAGTGCCATCCAGGAAGAGAAGTCACGGATGCAAAAACTTAAAGAAGAAAAAGAAACGCAAAAGAACACCACTCAAGCACAGACCCGCCTCATTCTGAGTAACTTAATCCTCTACGCCTAAAGTAATTAACTGCAAGAGAGTAATTTCTTACACAGAATAAAGAGAAGTTAAAAAAAAAAGAAAAATCTATCCAGGAAAGAAAGTTATAGACGCAAAAACTTAAAGAAAAAGAAAAGCAAGAGAAACACTACTCAAGCACAAACCCGCCTCATTTTGAGTAACTTAATCCTCTACGCCCAAAGTTATTAACTGCAAGGGAGTAATTTCTTTTACAGAATAAAGAGAAGTTCAAAAAAGAGAAGGAAAAATAAAAAAATCTATCCAGGGAAGAAAGTTATAGAATATTTTAAACATGTTTAAATCGAAATTTAGCTAAGAATATTAGCAGAAATTAATGTTTAAGACATGCCAGACCAATTCAAACATTGTAGGCGTAGATTCAGAGTGGTAGTAAGTAATTGATTTCATTTTCACTTTTACATGAAATAAAATAGTTCAAAGTTATAGTTCATTCTTCGAACCACTTAAGAGCTTTCGTTCGAAACAGTAGCCGTTGGAAACATCGAATTTTCACAGTAAAAGTTATGGAGTTTGGAGTTAATGTTGTAATATTTCATTTCCGAGTATCATTTGATTAACTTTTATTTTGATGCAAAGACAAATCATTTGAACCATGCGTAGGTAAAAATCGTTCTTGAGGTCAGACGTTCCTCAAACTGCACGAGCCGACCTCGTATATTTTGACAAACCATACTATAAAATATCCGGCGTATGAGAATTTGCTGGTGATCGCACACATTGAAGCCACATGTCGACAAACGAATTATCGCCGGCGAGAGACGCAGCGACCACATAATAAAGTGGAAACCCGAAAACTAAAATTCTGAATAACGGGGCGAAATGAAAAATCGCTCGGACGTTTACGAAGAAAAGTTGTATCTGCGGTCCAGGGTGTGCCGGACGTGACTGGATTAGGAATAATTCTGAAATGGCAACCGTACCTGAGATAAAAGTTTCCATTTCAGAAAATATAGCATCTCGAATCGAGTTGATATTAAATGGGCATTTCAACTGAAAAAAGGTATATTCTATAAAATTATTTTGGAATGACGTAAAAACTGTTCAATACGCAAAATTTAAGTGCTCATTGTTATTTCCGAATTTTAGAATTAAAAAATACTTTTTAAAATATTCCATTTTACAATCCATAAAATGTTCTACATTTAATCGCTTCCATCGCATCTTTTGGTGCATTTACTCTTCTGTTATCTTCTAAAGGAATTACAGTCACATGTCACGATTTAAATCCTTTTATGTTACTGAATTTCCATAAAGGACGATCTGCCATTATCATTAAACGAACATCATCAATTTTGTCTACTGATCTCATTGTTGCTCGTCCTAAAGCTACTACTATTACTAAATTTAAATCCTTAATATCACTTGAACTCAGTTTCTTTGTGATATTTTAAAACTAAAAGTAGTTTAAAACGTTTTTTTCTTTAAATTTTTGTTTTTTTAATCCTTAATATTTTAAAACTGTAACAGGATTGAAGTCTGTACATTTAAGATATATAGATATTTACAACAGAAATGTAACAAAGTGGTCTATAAAAATCCCCACCTTTTGGATTTTTTGTGCGTCTGCGTGTTTTTTGTTTGTTCGAGCATCACGCGAAAACTACTAGATCGATAAAATGATCAGAATTATTTGTAAAACTATGATAGTAGCAGCGGGTTTTCTAACTATGACCATAGGTGGCGCTGCATGTAGTTTAAATCGCGCTTTTGTTTGATTTTTCGTAAAAAAGCAATCCTTTATACTGTACATATCACATATAAACAGACTCTTGGACGGTACAGAAAATAAGCCGGAATTATTATCGATAGCTAAAAGGCACGAAAAAAAAAACATTGACAAAGTGGATCAAATTATACTCAGTTATGGATATCGTGTATCATTGCCATTTAATCCCATTGAGTATATATGGGAAATATGCAAAACTTATTACGACTATAACATTTGATCTAATGGTTACTGTGATAAGGCTGTTTTGGAAACCTGGCAACGAGCACTTAATACTTCCAATCCTGAAATTTGGAAAGCAGTTAATCCTGTTATCATTAACAATCCGAATGAGAATAGCGACAACAGTGATTTCGATTATGATTACTATAAATCTGATGCTCGATAATACTGTATGTACAACATGATTAAACATTTTTATTAAATTTGTACCCATAATTTATTTTTGTTGCATTTACTTTTAACATAATTAAATATGTGCCTAATTCCAATCAAAAAAGTCATCAAGAGCTACATCAACGATTACTGTTCACAATAAGGCAAAAAATAAAAATAAAACCTCTCAACAAAAGCATAATAATATACAAGTTTTCGGGTTTAAATTAGGGGAATTTACTAATGTACCTCTCGACACATTGCGTCCGTTAAGTCGATTCCTTACCGTCGTATATTGGTGAAATGAGCAAAACTAGTAACCCGCATTGTAGAATTGGAAGGAAAAATAGTTTGATAAATATGTGCATATTTATAATAAAAACATATCGTATAAAAAATTTGGCTTGCCAATATCACCGATAATTACCTCGTAACAAGTGTTTACAATGGCCTAAACCTTATTGATATTCTGCTCATATATTGGAGATTGTCCCCTAACGTAACGACCGCGGATAGTTTTCAATTTTCAAATTCCCCCATCATATTGAATTTTAAATGGAGAAATACAATACAAGATTATGAATTTCGCCGCAAACGTCAACGGCCATCGATACCCCGTAAATCAATCATAAAAGGAAAAAAATACACAGATTTCGTTTTTTAATAAATACAGCTCACGATGACATAGATATCAGAAAAATCTGATGTCTATGTTTTAATAAAATCCTTCAGTTCCTTCTTACGTCAAGGGGTTGCTCGATGAGATTCGTATTGAATTTTCAATTGAATTTTTCGTTCCTTCAGATAAGCTAGGGTTTTTCTAATTGTGTACATAAAATAAATGAACGTGACGTCTTTGGTTAAAATCACCGATTTACTGTGACATTTGACACCTTAAAACATTAGGTATTAAATGGGAAAAGTTCACACGACGCGTAGAAGTATGATTTTCCATAGAGTCATGCTATTTAAGAGGTGATTTTCATATTTTCATCTCTTTGATTTTCAGGGCATCATGCATAACATTTAACCATCGCCTGCAACTCTTTTTCAGATGATGCTAATATGACTTGATCATCGGCATACAGAAGGCATTTGACGATCAAATCATTTATTTTTAATCATTTCAAATCTTTTAAACAATCGTCTATGTATAAGTTAAACAGCCATGGCAAAGCCACACATTCCTGTCTCACACATTTTTTATTGTTAAACCAGTCCGCGTAAGCTCCGTTTATCCTGACACAAGTAGTGGAATCCTCGTATAGTGATTCCAGTGCTCGTATTAAACTACCGCTCACCCCCATAATTAGATAATGTCGACCACAATTCACTCCTCACCACTCTGTCATAGGCCTTTTTTTAGTCTATAAAAGCGCAATAAACCTTCTGAATTTTAGCCAAGAATGTTTCGACTACACCTCGTAATGAAAAGACCTGATCCATACATCTCCTACCTCTTTTAAATCCTGCTTGCACATCTCATATCATCTTCTCAGTTTCATTCGTCACTCTTTTAATCAATATCTTTGCATACAGTTTGCCGACTATGCTGAGTAAACTAATACCTCGGTAGTTCTTACAGTCCTGCTGCGAACCTTGTCCCTTGTAAAGCGGCACGATAACAGCCTTGCACCAGTCGTCTGGTACGCTATCACTCCTCCAACAAAGGTTAAAAAGGCGGTACATCAGACTAGTTACCACGCTTTGTCCAGCATTCACCATGCGAGTAATTGCGAGCCGCTTAAATTGCTGTTTCTTTTGATTGCGTTGACATATAAGTTTGATTTTGTTACTGGTTAAAGATATTGTATACCCGAGTATTTGATATGAATTTCAATAAATACTACTACGCGTTGATGAGGAAATGGGTAGTAAGATTAAAAATAATTAAAAATATTTTTATTATATAATGTAACTAAAAATGTATGCTTTTCGCAATTTTTCCTTTACCTGTGCTATAATACGTTGCTTCGTTCCAAATTTCAGTATTCTGAGTTCACGGGAAGTACCCTGTAGGTATTGATTCCCTTGCGAGTGTCGAAAATTTGCTGCATAAACAGTTGTATCTTTTGATTGCGTTGGCTTAGAAGTTTGTTTTTTTTTACAGCTTCAAGGGACAGTAGACCCGAGTATTTGTTATGAATTTAAGCTTGATACCTCCACACGTTCCCGAGAAAAAGGGTCATGACAGACAGAAGAAAAAAGTAATTATAACGCCATTTATTTTTGGAATCAACAACAACTTAAAAATAACAGTTAATACAAATTCGGACGAGGCAGCCAACATTTCAGAGACCCTAGGCCACCCTTGGTCTTGTTTAAACGTGCAATGTCAGTAGATTTGTTGACTATCCGGATTTTGAAAAGTCGGTGTGAAAAAATTCTTATTTAAAATGAGTCTTGTATCGAATAATCAACAAATGGTCTTGGTCGGCAGTCGGTTACAGCGTCAAGAGAGTCATCCGTCATAACTTTCAATGCATCACTTCCTTAATGCCGTGCGAGATAAAACCAGAATGACCGCGATATTCAAATTTTTAAGCTCCGTTTCTTTTGTCATCGCCAAAGCTGTATAGTGTATTCAAGAGACCACTCGTTAGCCCCTATTTCAAAAGGGCCCCGGCCGGCCTTCGGTCTCCAATGATAAATAAATCTTTCCGATACGGGTGCTACTCAAATATTAACTTATTTTATAGCGGGTGGGTCGGTATAATTCTGGCAATTTAAACTTTATTGATGAAAACTTAAAGTGGTCTGACACAATCACAATTAATCACCGATAAATTTTATCGCTACTTCCCAATTTTTTTGGATGCCATCTAGCTGATGATTTATGACGCCAGTTTGAAAGTTATCATAATTACACAAATAATGCGTTCACGCAAATTGCAAAATCTTTATTAATGGCACACAGAAATTTAAAAAATATTTGGAATACATAAACGACAAACAACTTCTGTTAAAAGCTCTAATCTAAAAAAAAAAGTCAAGAAAAAAGAACAACAAATATGAATTATATATAGCATTTTGTAAAATTGCTTGGGATGAATAATATGCCACTATGAAATTAAAAGTTAAAAAGTGTTTTAAAAGTATGACAGAGATATTTGCATTTTCCTGTTGCCCCAGCTTTATAAAACCATGCAAATTGTAGTAAGTTCCAACTATCTTTAGAGAAATACAACTTTTTCTTCATCTTCATGTGCCATGTCCGATCGCCCCGAAGTTAGCGATTACTGCAGAGAGTGCGTCTTCATCTTCTGCAACCTTGAACAGATCAACAGCGTTCCGGATGCCTGTCCACTCCCTGATGTTTCTCAGCCAAGAATTTAAGGTCCAGCATTCCACATAGATAAGAACTGACCAAATAAAACACTTCACCATACGCTGGCGTTATTTAAGGTTTAAGTTATCGTCACAAAGAAGTGTTCTTATTCGTTGGAAGGTTGTTCCTGCCATTTCGATTCGACATCTAACCTCAACTTTGGGGTCCAAGGTGTCCGATAATATACTTTCCAGATATTTAAACTGGCTAACACGCTCTATTACCTTTCCCTCTAGATTGAGCTGCTCGTTCTCGTTGCTATTTCTGCTAAAAATAATAAACTTGGTTTTTTAACAAATACAACTCTAACCACCCAAATATTTCAGTTTGCCATTGAGGAGGGCGCTTTTTGTAGGTAAAGTGACGTGATTTTAACAGCTAAATATACTCCTACATTGGATTTTCCGTCATAAATCCCACATAAATGGATCTACTGTTCAATACTTGTTCGCTCTTTACCAAGCACCGACTAATTATTATTTGTTGCCTTTAAATAACCAAAGACAATCGTCAAATTCAAATTAATTTCTTGATCATCCATGATACACTATTGAATTATTAGAATTTTCATTTTAATTATGCTCCAAAAATAATGCATTGAACTACATATTAATATCCACAACACGACAGTATTTTTTTTTAAAATCACCACGACGAAACATATTGATTGTTTAAATTTCAGTCTTCTGTGGTATTCTAATACTAGGTTAAAATCTAAATGATACTTTTAGCACAGCTTGTTAATCTGACATGATCCGACTTTTGCAACATGCTTTCCGTCTAAAACACTGTAGCAAATCGGCTCAGGTATAATGCTGATGATGCAGTTACTAATTTAAAATATTGTAGAGAGACCATAGTCCAACATAATTAAATTTACCGCCAAAATACTTTTTGTAGTGTATTTAAATGAGAGCACAGCTTGTTAATCTGACATGATCCGACTTTTGCAACATGCTTTCCGTCTAAAACACTGTAGCAAATCGGCTCAGGTATAATGCTGATGATGCAGTTACTAATTTAAAATATTGTAGAGAGACCATAGTCCAACATAATTAAATTTACCGCCAAAATACTTTTTGTAGTGTATTTAAATGAGATTTTCTTTTCAGAATTATCCTCTTGGTTGTTAAATAAAGTGTAGTAAGTAAATGTATTTAGCGCGTTAATTTTTGAGCTGCCCGCGTACACGTTTACTGCACAATGCTAGTTGGTGATTTTAAGAAGCCGGCAAGATGTTTCGCCACCCCCGCCAAGAGGTTGGCGAGGGCCTCGTGATAAATAATCGGTTTTCCGTGATGTGTCCTTTGTGTTCCGTTCGCGGCCACATTTTAAACATATGCAAATGTGCCTAAGCCTCCTGCGTTGACCGTGATCTGAAATTCTAAAGACTGCGGACGTTGTGTCGTGGACTCGGATGACGTAAAAAAAACGAGACTTTGAATAAATGGATCTCCCTGCTTTTACTTATTTCTTTCTTTTTATTTCTATGGGAAATATACATAGATCGACAGAGTTTCAGGTTCGAACCTTCCGAGAGGAAGTTTCGTTAAACATTTGAATAAATAAAATGTCTAAATACAAAACAAATTTTGTGCACCAACATTCTTAAAGTCTATCACAAAAACTGAAAAAAATATATATAACAATGCTGAGATACGGGAAAAAAACCAGTTGTTTTTAGAAAGAAATAATCGCATGAAACAACAAAATAAGATTAATTTTTGAATTAGAAATTATTAAAATTAAAAACAAAGTATTGCTAGAATTTGGTTAAATTTTTTGTCAAAAATAGAATGAATAAAATTGAAGAAATTTTTAGAAAGGATCGACGTTTGAGTATCAGAATGAAAGCAATTATGGTTAATATTAACGGGAAAACAGCTAAAAAGATTCTGCGCAATTTAAACAAGAAAAGAATATTTGCAAAGATGGTTCCAAAAATCTCAAGATAAAAGAGACGCCTGCCAACAAGTTAGCTTGAATACTTGAATACGAAATATAAACGCATCCGGAATGACCATATAAACTGGTCATTTGCGATGAAACTTGAAGAAAATGAAGATTTTTTTGTCTAAAATTTAGAATGCAACTAATCTTAAGATTAATAAGCATTTTAAATTTAAACTTAAATTATATGTCTGTATTTTTCCAATGGTCCATCTCGGTTTCTAATACCGCTCTTGCTCACATCACTGGTGTGTGTACACTACACAATACTCTGCTTTTAACTGATAAGACGTCGAACTAATTCTTTATTGTCCAATAGCTGAAGCACTTCTACGTTTGGATGTTTGTGAAGTCTCTTTTTATGAATCCTGACCACTTTCTTTATTACTTCTTTGACTATTCCGATGGAGGTCTTCCGAATATACCACGGATCAATAACGATGTTTTTTAGCACTCGGTTTTGAAATACTTGAATGCAATTGCAATTGCTTTCTTTGGTGTACCAGTTCTTTGTTTTTAATAGACAGCTGAAAGTGTTTTCCTAACAACCAATACATATTTTTATATTTGTTTTAATTGTTCTGCTTTCTTTTTTGCATGCATCTAGATTAAGACCTATGAAGAAGAATAAGATGCTGTTTTTTAAAGTATTGAGCATAATTTACTTTAAATGATGGCCTAACAGGCATAATGTTAATAAAACTCACTGCTTGGAGATTTTGGAAAGAATACGAGAATGAAGTGGTTGGAGAATTCCTTATCTGGACAATGCACACTTTCTCAATACTTTCTCTGAAAATTCCCATTCTTACATTCACCTGATTTAGCTCCTATGACTTCTGCTTGTTCCCAAAAGCGACGTATTTTTAGTCTTTAGTAGAAGTTAAGGTACAAAAGACTTACTTACTCTTCTGTTATGAACAAAGGGAGAGATGCATGCAACGGCATGTAAATGAGCAGGAAGAGTATTGGCTTTATCGTACTAGTAATAGTACTTATATATTCAACTTCAATAGTTTGGTGCACATGCTTTTTGCTTTGTTAATTTAATTTTTGGCGAATGCGCTGGTTTTATTAGAAGATATTAATATTTTTGCAGCAATTTAATTTTTGAAACTATTAAGATTGGTCAAAGATGTTTTTTTAAACAAAAACCAAATTTGTAGCATCTGTAAGATATTCTTATTCGACAAAACATAGATAAATTAAAAATGTCGTAATATACATGCATTTTCAAACGATTCAACTTTACTATTGAATAACTCACAATTATTGTCAAAGCATATTTAAAAATCTGGCATAAATTTATCAAATATATCACTTACTTACATCTGTTTAAAAATCACAAAAGGGATGACAAGCCCCTTGATATTTAATTATTTAGAATCACCCCTTTAACTGTCTTGTTCACGAGCCAAGTAACGTAGGAATATAGTGCTTGTTTGAATGAAGGTACATATAGACGAAAATGAATAACCAAATATTTTTAGTGACATGACGAAAATTATGTGACAGTTCTTCTTATTAGCTCAACGCTTTACATAAATTATAGTCCTAGTTGATTTAAGAGCTAGACCACCTAAACATTTAATAAAAATTCTTGTTAATTTAAAAAAAAAAGTTTTAGAACAAACAGTTGCTGTAACTCACTATAATTTTAAAAAGAACTTTATTTTATGCAGGCAAGCCTAATATAAACATAATATATTTTTATCTACATCCAACATAAATAAACGGGACGCCTGGCAGATGTAAATTAAATGTTATTGAAAAATAATGTGGTTTTTTGAAGAAAAGGATGCAATGAAGGGGTAATACAGTTGATTAAATAATTTTAACAATTATTTAGTCTGTATCACAATCAAAAAATGACATTAAAAAATTATTAAATACTAAAAACGTCATAATTAAAATATATCCATAGCAACACAGCTGAACAGCCCTTGAAATATGTTGTTCAGATTGGTTCTGTACTGAAATTAATAAATATCTTTGGATTTCTACTCTTAACAAAAAATGTTCACTAAAATAATGACAAGTTTTAACAAAAGATTGTTGTATATAAAAGATATAGTTTTTTAGAGCACAAAAAAATATTGAGTGATCCTCGTAGATAGCAAATTTCTCAAACTCGAATGCGTAATTAAAGATATACTTGACGAGCCCGCAAGGGATGACACGACTCCCTTGATATTTAATTATTCAAAATCAACCCTTTAGCTATCTTGTCCACGAGCCGCGTACAAAAAAAAAGAGGATCAACTAGCGCGCGACCGAACGAGATGCAGAGATTAAGAGATATTAAGAACCGGTACGTCGTGCGCTGAAATACAAAGCCAATACCTGAAAAATAAGGACCCTCCCTGACCTATTAATCACACTGCGATGTGATGTATTATCGCATTTTTTTCGTCGCTCGAAGGTATCTGCCGACGCGTGGTCTCTGTAATAATGAATAAGCGAAACCAGCTTCTTTTTTATGCCCATCCTTTAGACCAGTAAAAATAGAATTTAGCCTCGCACTAAATTTCCGATCCATTTTTTTTTTATAAAGTTTAGGGTTACTTACTGAGCATAAAATCACAAAATGCTGACGGATCCATGTGGAGCTTCGATCGCAACCTTGAAGAATAGTTTTTGGCTGATATCTCGGAAACTATGTACTTTAGGGCAAAAGTTATTGAGGCCAATATTGTAGAGAATAAAATTTTGCATCTTTTATTTTTTGTAAACTAAGATCGGAAATTTAGTGCGAGGTTGACCAAAAAAAACGGCTATTTTTTGTTAGCTGATTGAATAGTTATAGATATTAAAAAGATTCGCGCGCAGGTCCGAATATGTAAGTTCTATTGCCACTAAACAATAAATAAAATTTAGTTGTCTCAATTTAATCACAAATTCGCAAGAGTCTACATAGAAATTAAAATATTTTTTAAAGACCCAACCTTTTGAATTAATGCATTATTTTATTAAACATCTGTCAAAAAAGTAGTAGGTTTTTCTACCATTAATTGTTTTTAAATGTCACGAATTATTTCTCATTGTCCCTCATAAAAGGTGTTTATTGTAATTAGTTACTTTAAAAAATTAAGTATGTTTACCAAACAGAAAAGTATAATGATTCATACTGTGAGAGGTTACGGTGATCGTAAAATAACTTATGATGAGGTAACTTGATTATTTAATGATACGAATCCAAATCGCAACGAAATTACCAAAACAACAGTTTGAAGGATTGTGAAACTTCACCTTACATTATTTATAATTGGTGGTGAATAAATATTGTTTTATTGTTACTCAGCATAGTCGGCAAACTGTATGCAAAGATATTAATCAAAAGAGTAACGAATGAAACTGAGAAGATGATATGGGATGTGCAAGCAGGATTTAGAAGAGGAAGGAGATGTATGGATCAGGTCTTTTCCTTACGAGGTATAGTCGAAAAATTCTTGGCTAGAAGTCAGAAGGTCTATTGCGCTTTTATAGACTTGGAAAAGGCCTATGACAGAGTGGTGAGGAGTGAATTATAGTCTACATTGTCTATGTATGGGGTGAGTGATAGTTTAATACGAGCACTGAAATCACTTTACGAGAATTCCAGTGATTGTGTCAGGATAAACGGAGCTTGCACGGACTGGTTTAACATCGAAAAAGGTGTGAGACAGGGATGTGTGGCTTCGCCATGGCTGTTTAACTTATACATAGACAATTGTTTAAAAGATCTGAAAGAGAGTGCGTATGGATTAAAAATGAATGATTTAATCGTCAAATGCCTTCTTTACGCCGATGATCAAGTCATAATAGCGTTATCTGAAGAGGAGTTGCAGGCGATGGTTAATGTTATGCATGATGCCCTGAAAAACAAAGGGATGAAAATAAATGTGAGCAAAACGAAAGTAATGGTTTTTGAAAGAGAAGAAAGCATGACAAACTGTGGGGTTTCGATTGAGGGAGAAAGAGTGGAACAAGTTAATGAATTTGTGTACTTGGGTTCAAAATTTACTAGAGATGGAAAGTACGACAGTGACATTGATCGAAGGGTGTTGGCAGGAAAACAAATGAATGGGGCACTGCATAGCTTTATGAATAGCCAGAAAGTGTCAAAAAAGGCACGTCTGGCGGTGCATAGAGGTGTGTTGGTTCCTACACTTATGTATGGTAGTGAATGTTGTGTTTGGCAGAAGAAGCATGAAAATAGGATTAATGCTGCGGAGATGAGTAGTCTGAGAAGTATAGCCGGAGTGACTCGGTTGGATAAAGTTAAGAATAGTGAGATAAGAAAACGCTGTGGTGTAAAAGAAGATGTGGTCACAAAGATAGATAAAGGAATGCTTAGATGGTTTGGACACGTAGAAAGGATGGATGAAGGAAGATTAACTAAACAAATTTATAAGGCGAGTGTGAATGGGCAAATCGGTAGAGGTCGACCTCGGAGAACTTATCTCGATCAGATCAACATTGTTTAAAGAAAGGCCAGGTCAAGAGTACCAACAAGCGAAGAGCATGTATGAGAGCACTGATGAAAGTAGAGGAAGCAAAAGATGTGTGCACGAACCGTAGCAAGTGGAAGGAAGTGGTCTCTGCCTACCCCTATGGGAAAAAGGCGTGACTTTATGTATGTATGTATTGTTATATCTGCGAGATATCGTAGCGAGATAAAAATACTAATACCATTTTTAAAGTCTAATCATAAGCTTGTAAACACAAAATCTTCATTAAAATCTGTGTAATTTTGGTCGTGATACTTCAGCAAACACACAAACAGACAGACAAAAAATCCAAAAACCGTCAGGACACCTCAACACCATTTGTTAACTTTTTTTGTAAATACAATATATAATACAGTGTACAAGCACACTTCTGTCAGTTTTATAATACTTAAGATAGAAAAACAGTTAAAAATAAATGCTTGGAACGCTTCTTAAAACTTATATAATGGATGTTGGTAACATTCTTGTATAAATTATGATTTGGCATGTTTGTTAACGGGGCTTTCTTCGACGAATATTCTAGACATACGCAACATTTGTCATAAACATCCTCAACGTAACCCTTGCCATGTGTTACCCCCAAGGTTTTTATCTAATAGAATCAGCGATGCATGATGAAAATTTTAAAGTTCTTTATTCATACGGGGGTTGATAGTGACGGACATCTCTTCAAAACATGTGCAACTCCGCGGGGATCGGGAGACAAAAGCCGATGTAATTGCCGGAATGGACAGAACTTTTATCCCAACTCATTGTCCAATTTCGATTGCCTATTGTTTATCATTTCTTTGTAATTGACGTCGGTGATCTGGTCAAAGTTCTTAACGACACTTTTATCTCGTTAAAAACTTGGTTTAAAAAAAAAATTACGTATTTATATAATAACTAGCTGACCCGGCAAACGTTATTTTGCATTATAAATAATTTCCTAGTAATTTCTAGTGTAGACAAAAAATAGCTTACTTATTGTAAGTATGTATGTATGTTAGAATGTGTATATTGTATGTATGTAAGAATGTGATTGTCGTTGTTCTAATCTTCTAACTTCATTGCGTTCAGCTCGTGTATCTTCTGGCTCTTCTTGATGCAATTGCGCCATTCTGACACGTGCATCAGTATTTTGTTGCTGGATTTGTTCTTCTGTTCTTTCGGATCTGCTATTTCGCAAGTTTCGAGCTTTACTTGTACTGCGGCTCAAATCAGCCCCTTTGCGTTTTCTTGGCATTGCTCACCGTACAAAACATGCATAAATAGAATTAATGAAATTATTTAATGATGAAAAATGTTAAAAGTATAATTAGGGCCAGGATTTTTGCCGCAGTTTTGAAATGATTAGTTTTAATTTATGAAATTATAACAAAAATATAAGTTTTATGGAAAAATTTTTCAAACAAAAGTAAAAAATTAAATTTTATGAAAACATTGTCTCTTATAATTTTTTCATACAACCAATATTTCCATTGACATTTCAAAATAAAGATTCATAATGATTAATTTTTTGGAAACTATGAAAATCTTAATTGTTCAATTACATTTTTTTAATAAAATTAAATTAAAATTACATTTTTATAAGATCAACAACATTTTCGATATAAATAAAAAAAAGTATATTTACAACACAAAATCCATTGTTATTGGAAGCTCGTGTCACGTGTTGAGTACTTTTGAGGTTATAAAATCACTTGATTAACTAATCGTGCAAAATACACTCAAAATTGATAATTTAATTATTATTGATAAAATAGGAATGATTAAAAGTTAATATGAGAGTTACACTGAGATAGCAAAATAATAATTGTCAACGTTACTACTACACTTGATGCATAAACAATAATGATGGCCGACAACTGTGTAGGGAGTGAGAAAGAAAGGAGACCGGCTTCGTTCTCATCCCTACTCCGTGCTGTTTACTGGGTCAGAAGTGACACCTGTACACATCTGGCGGGGATAACTAATTAAATGACGATTGATCAGTTTTCGACCGGAGAGGAAAAATGATTAAATTACTAAAATGGCTATTAAAAAATAGGGGTTGATCGTAGAAGGGTGAAAATTGAGGATTGTATGTATTTTTGTATGTTGTATCATAAAAAAATAGAAATTAAAAATTTTGTCTAAAAAATAAAAAAAAAAATTTAGGGGTGGACTACCCCTAACATTTAGGGGGATGAAAAATAGATGTTGGCCGATTCTCATAGATACCGGATAAGCACAAAAAATTTCATCAAAATCGGTCAAGCCGTTTCGGAGGAGTATGGCAACGAAAACTGTGACACGAGAATTTTATATATTAGATATTTACTGCACATTATTTATTTTTTTCTCTATAAATTTGTTTAGCATTTCAAGATATTTTGCAAGATTTGACAACATACTCGAAACTTCACTTATTCTGATTCCGTATTCAAAGATGTTTCTTAACTAGAGTTTGGGAAAGCTAAGAGAAAACTTTGCCTGATTTTATCCGTATTAAAAGTGGGTTAATATATTTTAATTATGTGATCCTAAAATTTTGTTTCAACCACTTAAGAAAAAAACCGTACAGTGAACGGTCGCGGTCATGCGCAAAAGATAAAACGTGCATGTACGATCTGTGTTTTCATTTCAATCAAACTAGGGACCGATCGTGAATCAGTTTTTGAACGGTAATTTTGATACTATAACGTATGTAGAAACTGTTTAGGCTGGCATGCGGATTGGGTGTTTCATCAGCTGTTGTTGACACTTTTCTATTGGTCAATGAGTAGTTGGGTTGTTAGTTGATAACATAAAACTGTCACAAAACTGTTCTATATTCAGATTTTCTCGTATAACTTGGAGAAGTATAAATTTAAAGCATGCGCATCCAGGGTGTTTTTAAAAAAATGTAAATTATCGTAACGCCATCTGTATTCAAGAAAAGGGGCGTTGAAGAAAAACAATTTATACACATTTATTACGATTTTGCCGAAACTACTGGAAACATTGTAATGAAATACATCCCATGAATTTGTTTTTATATCTGACTCTCATAGAGGGCACTAGTTACATGCTTCGTACCAAGTAGTATTGAACATAACTTCTTTAAGGTTAGATGTATTAATCAAAATTTTAAGTCAACTTAAACATCATATAATTTTACACCAAAAAGGTACTCCTGGTAAAACTCGATACTGTGTACCGTTTTCGTAATATTTTGATTTGAAAATTATAAAGTAATAATCAATGCTGGTATAAAGTAATGATAAAGTTATTAATTATTATTATTATTAATTAGTATGCATTATGTGAATGAAATAAACATTTTTTGTCGCGTTAATGAGACATCATCGATAAAACGGATACATGTTAAAAAATTTGGATTAAGGGCTGTACTTTCTTGTAATGTTTGACAAAAATCCATTCTAACCGATAGATCGTCTGACAAGAGCTCTTGGACTTGTCTGTAATGATAAGAATGTAGCTGCTGCTCTTCAAGTATCGTCCAAGTACTAGAGGAAGACGTATTTTTTTGTCTTGCCATATTCCTTACTCTAACTGTTGAATTTAAAATAATATTCTCTGTATTGATGGTTCTTGTTGTTCTTGGCTAACCAGAATTTTTTTTTGTCTCAAACCCCCAGTTTCTCGACACATCGTTCAATGACTCTAAATGTATTTTTACTTGGTAAGTTTCTTTCAAGAAACTTTTCTGCATAACGCGTAACAGATGCACTAGACTAAACACTCGCCTAAGGTTTAATAACAATACCTAATTTTACAAATAACAAAGTTTCAAAAATCCAATTATTGTTGACTTATCGTCATAACTATCAATAAATGTCAGTTTTTCATGGCAAACTTAGATAAAATCAAGATATACTGATTAGAATGGATTTTTGTGAATCGTTACAAGAAAGGAAAGCCCTCAATCCCAATTTTTTAACATGTATCCCTTTTATCGATAAGGTCTCTACGCGACAAAAAATTTAATATTCGCATAATGCATACTAATTAATAATAATAATTAATAACTTTAACATTACTTTATACCAGCATCGGTTATTACTTCATAATTTTCAAATCAAAATATTCCGAAAACGGTACACAATATCGAGTTTTACCAAGAGTACCTTTTTGGTGTAAAATTGAATGATGTTTAAGTTCACTTGAAATTTTGATTAAAAAATCTTACCTTAAAAAAGTTATGTTTAATACTACTTGGTACGAACCGTGTAACTAGCGTGAGAGTCAGATATAAAAACAAATTCGTATCAAATTTCATTACGATATTTTTAGTAGTTTCGGCAAAATCTTAATAAATTTGTTTACATTTTTTTCTTCAACGCCCTTTATCTTGAATACGGATGGCGTTACGAAAATTTTTTACTGAGCAAACCCCAATTATATTTCAGTTTTCTAACTATTCTAGAGATAGGGTCACCTTTATTTGAAACACCCTATATAATTGATCCATACGATTTCAAATACCGTACAAAACCTGCAGTTTAAACAAATAATTTTCCTTTGGCTTGCTGTGGTATTAAAAAGACTATTACTTAGATCTTCATTGATTTTTTAAGTGTCCTGTTTCGCTAAAATTTCAGCATTGAGGCGGTAAAATTGTTATCGTCTTAAAATGTAATTTCGTTAAACCGAATTATTTTTAAAGCATAAATTAAAAATTATCAGTGATTTTAAGTAAACGTTCTGTGCTCGTGTTCATTTTGAAGGTGATAAATAACGAAAATGGCATTAAAATTTATAACCCGATCTCTCAAATCGGAACGAAAATAACGTCTTCAAAGGCAAAGGTGTCGGACAAGTTTAGGTTGAAATTTTCAATTACTAAAACCGTTACTTTCACCAAAGATGTTAACCGTCCAAGTCGCATTAGTGTGGCAACAGCCCGCACAGATGGTATTTGAATTTTTACAGAAATCGGTGATTTAGTGTCAGCTAATGCATATCTGTTCGGTCAGATTCGCAATTTTAAAGCGTTTAATAAATTTTCCAATGTATGTGTAATAACAGTTAGCACTAACGGCGTCTCACGTCAAGAGTGCGCCGGAATAGTTCTCGCGCACATTTTCTGATCATTTTTTTATAAAATTTTATTCATTACAATGTTTCCAAGACCAAAATGAAATTCGTAACTCACCGCTATGCGTTGTATTTGATTCGGCATCGGCAACTTCTGTTCGAAACCTCTTGCAACTGTTTTCTTCAGACGATGTGGTGTTATCCATTTTTTCCTGTTTAATTAAAGGTTTGATGTCTTCTTCGGGGCTTGAGCTAGTTAACGGTGAAGAAGCCCTTCGTTTCGGCGTCGAAGAAGCTGCTCCATCGACGCAGAGATCACTCGGTGCCGGTAGCCGCGGCGAAGCTGGCGGAGGCGTGTGTACCCTATTACCTGTGCTTTTCTTGCCTGCAACAGAAAATGACGTGAAATTCTATTTCTCGACGGTGATTGCACAAAAGTAC
The DNA here is from genome assembly GCA_950111635.1 of Agelastica alni. Classification (NCBI taxonomy): domain Eukaryota; kingdom Metazoa; phylum Arthropoda; class Insecta; order Coleoptera; family Chrysomelidae; genus Agelastica; species Agelastica alni. Next base: position 21,287,207 of record OX467709.1, on the reverse strand, counting down.
ACAATGTTAATAACAAGGTGAGTATACAGTGTGGAACAGCCAAATGGAATAAATTCGATAACGAATAAATGAGAGCGTGTTGGAAAAAACGCTTGGACACGTCGATTTGTATTTTAGATGCGCATTTTTTTCAAAAAAAAAAATAATTATATAGGGTGTGTCATTTGACAGTGGCCGATACCAACTTTCTTATTTTAAATACAACCCCATGTATATTATTTATTTTTTGGATTTTTCAGAAAATTCTAGACATAATTCATGTACAATGTCCCATACCTATCTTCAACTGTTTCGGAAATATTAAGTGTTTTCATACGTTTTACATTAAAAAAAGAAAATTATTTTATTTCACAAATAATTTAAAAAAAAAATAAAATAACATTAATTTCAATGTAAGAGATGTTCAAAATGTTCGCTACGAACGTCTTGGCAACATGCTAATCAGGTATTGAAATGTCTTCTAACGTTACTCAACAACTCAGGCGTGACTGATCTAATCGCAAGCGTGATTCGTCTTTTCAAGTAATGTAAGTTTAGTGGTTTAGTTTTGTATACAATACTTTTGACATATCCCAACAAAAAGAAGTCTAATGGCGTCAGATCAGGAGATCGTGCTGGCCATTCTATCGATCCGCGCCTCCCTATCCACCGATTTGGAAAATTTTGGTTCAGGTACTGCCGGACATTGATTTGGTAATGGGGCGGTGCTCCATCTTGCTGAAACCATAGTATATTGGCAGAAACTTGTGCGTTTGCTGGATCAGGATATAAGTTTGTCAAAGTTGGCACGACATTATTTTGGAGCAGTTATAAATATTTATCTCCATTCAAGTTGCCATCAATGAAAAATATTAAAATGAAATATGATTTTCAACAATTTCTGCCCAAACTTTTTCAGGATATTGCGTATGTTCCTCACTTATCCAGTGAGGATTCTTATTAGACCAATTTTGACGATGTACATGACCGTGAAATCAGTAAAAAGTAACGCATTAATGGTTTTTGCTTATTTTTTCAATATTAAGAGCTAAATGAGAAATAAGCATTGAGTGTAATGTAGCGAATTTGTGAAATAAAATAATTTTCTTTTTTTAAAGTTAATTTTTGAAATACATCTGAAAGCACTTAATAATTCTGAAACTGTTGAAGATAGGTATGGGACATTAAACATGAATTATGTCTAGAATTTTCTGAAGAATCCAAAAATAAATAATATACAGGGGGTTGTATTTAAAATAAAAAAATTGGTATCGGCCACTGCCACATGACACTATATAATTATTTTCTTTTTTGAAAAAAATGCGCATCTAAAAATACAAATCGACGTGTCCAAGCGTTTTTCCCAAGACGCTCTCATTTATTCGTTATCGAATTGATTCCATTTGGCTGTTCCACACTGTATAATATATAAAGCAAGAAAATATCGCACATAAAAGTTGCAGGTCCAGTGGGGAAGTCCCATCTGTCTTAAAGGCGATAATCACAATGTAAATGATATAGCAATCATTGCAGTCAAAACGCTGCTGATGAACTACAAAAATTTCAAATGGATCCAAACAACTTGTGGTATTATGTTGAATGAAACTGAGTCTGCACGTGTTAATTTCACCAACAAGAAAAGACAATGTATTCCAAATGTGATTAACCTTGTATCATAACCAATATGGCTACGTAGATACTTAAGCATTAATTTTAAAAGTTAACATAGAAGTGACAGGTCCAGTTGGAACTTCCTAGATCAATGAAAAAGTTCTTTTCGTCTCTAATCTAGATCCCTTGTAACAGTAACGCCAACCAAATAAAACATTTTCTATTGGGATGAACATTATGTAATCTGTTTCAAAGGTAATCATCACAATCTGCAGTTGATACGGTATTTACTGCAGTCGGAAAGCTTCAAATATACCACAAAAATTTTTAACCATAAAATTTGTAACTGGACTATAAGAACTTGAATCATCAGGTTAAATAAAAAACAGTCTGCATATGTAGATATTTTCCAACAAGCAACGTATCCTAACTGTGATTAACCTTGCTTGGTTACCATAATATGCTAATACAGCCATGTACCTGGATATACAATTAGAAACTGCGTTGAAAAGCCCACGTAACAAAGAAATTTAAGGAGCTTGATTTAAAATATAAATACTTATATTGGAAGAAATCTCAAGCTATCAATATACAATAGGTTTGCTTTCTTACAACAAAGTCAGTCCTAAAATCTTTATACACCTGTGGTATCCAACTTTGGAGATGTAATAGAAAATAAAACGTTGAAATAATCGAACAATTCCAAAATAAGGTACTAAGAAACATTGATGATGCACCTTAATACTTTCACAACTCATTACCGGAGCACTGTTAACCAGACTATCCAAATTTGTCAGAGATTACATACAACGACTTTCCCAACAATTTTACATTAAGACAATCTAACTCCTCCAACTCCTAGTTATTATAATCCAAGTAAACTAGTGTAGAAATTCAAGTTTTTTGACCGTAGTAATTTAAGTACTTATTAATTAATTTCAGATTGTATAGCAATACTAAGTGCCTTAAAATGGAGTGCTTTATAAGAAAAAATTAGACGATCATTTTTTCTCTGTACCTAAAATTATAGACATGACTATTTTTGAAACATTTAATTAATGTTAAAAATAAATACTTGCAAACTGTATATCGTCATGTGGTCATTTTTAGTATAAAAAAGAAACAGCACGGAGTTCTAAAAAATGGCCATAAACAAACTGTGATTTAGTTAGCTGTATTGAATTGTTGAAAATATTAAAAGTACTTACCAGAAATTGGTGCTGATATGCTTGGCCTTCTGGTATTAATCGTTGATAATGGTAAATTTGCGTCATCTCCGTCTCTTTCTTTATCGTTGTTGGTATAACATTGACCGAAGTTTTCTTTATTACAGGATGACACTTTGTGCTGGATGAATCGAACGATATCCGAAAGGGCGAAGGGCTTCTGACAGACGCCGCAGGTCAGGATGTCTTGGTGGGGATCCCCTTCGACTCCATCTGCGTCTGCTAACACGAAAAATACGTGATAAATATCGTTGTAATAATAAACATTATATTAAAACTAATTTATAGTCCGTTCCCTTAAAGTGTATAGCATAGCAAGTTACCTAAACAACAAAAATAAAGATAATAGATATTTTAAATCAGTAGCAAACTGTTTCTTGGTCTGTAATTTTCTAATAGCAGAGCAGCAAGGAATAGCAAAGCAGACTTCAAATATTTATAAGAAATATGGCATTAACCTAAGGTTATCATAATCCAGTGAATTTATAAGTGCGTACATGCGTAAAAACCTTTGTGGTAAACGTGCATGATGCTCTTGTGCAGGAGCAATGTATAATGTTTATAGTTTGGTTTCAAAGTGTGCCAATATGACAGGAATTGGAGAAACGACCACCAAAGAAGCTACCATGGAAACAACCAAAAGAAATCGATGATATTCTTAAACATGTTAGGTTAGGTTACGTTAAAACGGCGGTTCGGAGAGAACCCACTTAGGCCTTTTGGCCCGTTTTGATACCGTGATAGACGGAGGTGCCTTCTCCCTCTACCATAAGAACCAGTTAGAACTTTTAATAAAAAATGTAAGGTTTTTAATGCTAAGTTGAGTTTAGATAAATCATCAAAGTTTGGTTGCAATAGTATAGAAAGCCGTTTTCTGCCTATGGCAGGGCAGTGGCAGAGAAGATGTACCATTGTTTCCTCCTTTTCCTCATCGTGACAGCTTCTACAAAAGTCGTGTTATAGCTCTGAGATTATCATGCACCGTGCATAGGATCCACCTGCCCAGTGTCCTGTTATGGCCGCGATCGCATTTCCAATGGACTTCCTGGATAGAGTTAAAACATCATTAGCTCGACGTAGATCTAGTTTAGGCCAAATCTGTTTTGATGATGTGCATGTGGGTTCATTTTGCCAACTCAAGTTGGCTTTTTGAACTACTTTGATGTGCAGGAGGAGTCGGCAATTTGTAATCCGTACTCCTTGCTGAGATGACACAGATACAGCTGGGAGGGTGGTGCGCTCTTTTGCTAGCTCGTCCGCCTTACAGTTACCTGGTATGTCACTGTGTCCGGGTACCCAGACAATGTGAACTCTAAACTTAGTTATCGCTGCCCTAGAGGTCAAGTAGACTCAGTTCAGTGATTTGATAGCAGCCTAGCTGTCGCAAAAAATGGATATCTCACTAAACTTTTGTTCGTTGGGGAGTATGCAGACAGCTGCCTCGGCTTGATACACACTACAGTAATCAAGCAAACGAAACGACAGGCCAAGTTAGGGGTCTTTTGTGACTTGTCACTAGAAATAAAATTCATTCATTTTACTTTAATGTTCAAATATCGACAAGGTTTTATCAACAGGTAGTGTGTTGAAGAAGATAGTATTTGAAGAAGATACGAATACTGAGAGCAGATGGAAAACAGATTTTATATTTAGATAAAACCTGCTGGAATAAAGGACACTGTTACAAAATTCTGGCAGGTCGATTGAAAATCCTAGGCAAGCGTTTTTAGACGGTTTGTCAACGGGATTAAGGACTTATATTGTTTTATAGATTAAAATGTTATTATTTAGTAAGATATGAAATTTTTTCCAATCAACCAATTGATTTTCATTAGTTGTAATGGTTTCCTTTTTTTGTTGATGTGGTCCTTTCCCCACATGGTTTGGTCTAAGTGAAATCTTAGGTAGTTTGTTGTTTTAATCCTGGGTATTTCCCTAGTGTTAATGTATATATAGGTGGTGGTGAAAAATAAAGAACAAGTGGTTAATCTCCTTACAAACCGATAAATAATTAAGCAAAGATGATAAATAATTATTAATAATAATTAATTTGGTATTTATAATTTCTATCTTGTATGTTTGTTAAATATTTAAATTATTTGGTATCATTTAGAATATTAAATTATGTAGTTCTCCGCCCCTGAAAATGAATTTAAAAGTTTAATACTCATTTACATTTTATGGTTGCATTATTGATGTACCCAAAAAGGGACAGGCTTTTTGGGAAACAAGCTGGTCAAACTAAAGTAAGGTAACATTAAAAATTGTCGGTGTAAGATTGCACGAAGCCTGACAAGAGGGATGTACAACATTTGAACAAAGTTAAAAATTAAAAAAGGGTTTGTCTCTAAATGATTTTTATTTTCGTTCCTATTCACAGTTTTTTATCGTTGTAATTTTCGCTGAAACCTCGTTTATCAAATGTCCTAATAATGAACTATAATCAGCGATATTAAAATGACAAATTTTAAATCGGATCCTCAAGAGTTTGGCGACAATTAAAAAAGCCAATTGAGACGCGCGGCGATTGTGAATGCCTAATGGTGGTGGGGTGTTTTTTTATTAGGAGGTGAAGGGGCGAAGAAGGGGTTGTCACAGTGCTTGTTGAGTGTCATTAGGACACCCGGTGGTGGCAGAGGGTGGATAAAACCCTTAATACCTCGCAGCTGTTTTCAGCAATCGATATTGCTAAGATGCAAAATTGTATACGTAAGCGACGGCCAAACACAAAAAAGGGAAACCGAAAAAAATATAACGCGCATCTCGCTTAAAGGGGTACCATACATTATTAAAAATACACTATGTAAAATAATCTAATAATCTATAATTTAGTCTGTTTTCAAACGTAAAACGTATAAACGCGCATCATTTTGTTATCTTGCAAACTCTCAAGTAACGATCAGGTAATGGGTAAGAAGGTTTCTATTGTTAGAAGGGAGAATTTTATTGAATACATTCTCATCCAACCGAGTCCCAAGTATTTCTCACCCCTTGCTGACCACTCCCTTATTGACCAATGGTCTGCGCAACGAACATTCGAACATTCCGCAGGACTTTTCATTGGCCACTACTGGACAATCGCTATTTCGTTATTTATCCTTTTCGAAACATCGAAACGCTGGAACCAGCGTCGTCCAGTTTCATCAAGAATTTGTAAAAAAATTCATTTGGGAATTTAATTCAAGCGAGGAAAAATCTTGCTATTTATTCTTCATGTTGCTTTTTTTCAATTTTTCCCAGTAGAAGTTATAGTAACGGGTCCGATTTTGCGAATCCCGAATTTTGACATATCTCCACATTTCAAGGTCCCCAGAGTCGACAATAGTTTTTTAGTGGACGTCTGGGTGTGTGTGCGTATGTTCGTCTGAGCGTTCGGAATTATTTTTCGTCTCGATTATCTCGAGAACAAAAAATGATATCGTCGTGGGACCCATTGCATTCGACGCATAATAACGCAACTTAAAACTGATTAGATTTTCAGCAAAATTGGTTTAGCCATTTTTTATGGGGAATTAAAAAACTGAAACAAATGGTAAACTTTCGGAATTATTTTTCGTCTCGATTATCTGGAGAACAAAAAATTTTATCGACGTGGAACCAATTGCATTTGACGCATAATTACGCAACTTAGAACTGATCAGATTTTCAGCAAAATCAGTCGAGCTGTTTTTTATGGAGAATCAAAAAACTGAAAAAAATGGTAAACTACCAGAATTTTGCAATTTATAAATTAAATTATTTTTAAAACAAAATTTTAAGATCTTTTGAATAATATGATTATTACATGTTAGGATTATTTGTATGAAAAATATGATGACAATATTTCATAAAAAGAGATAGTTTTAGAAAACAAAAATAGGAATTGGTGAATTTTAAACTTGTGTCAGTATTAAGAGAAGCTCATTGAAGAAGCTATAACAGTGAAAAATTATTGTTAGTAATAATCAAGCATTGCTTATATGAATCGAATATTGTTACTAACAAATGATTATTGATCATAATAATTAAAAAAAAAATTTCAATTGGTATAAACAATTGAAAATAGCTCCCACCTATGAAATGATAAGAAAAGGTTTGAAAGAATACGGTTGACATAAAAAGAATATTATTAATGACAATTATAATTTGTTATAAACAATTTAAAATCGTTTAATATAACAATAATAATAATTATAACAACAAAACATATGGTATTTTTTTATTCTTTCCACTGGGAAGATAGTTGTGTCGACCTCTCGGGTCGAACCCAGACTAAAATTTTTTAAGTATAATGTTATACTGACGATGGTACTCCAAATATGATAGTGGCAATAAAGTTGTCAACAATGTTGGTTAAAGGTTTTTTTAATCTAAAATGCGCTTCTAATAAAGATTCGAGATGTGTTTGTGCACAGATACACAAAGCCTTTCATCGTAGCTGTAAAGAACTTGTAGTGAACTGTCATTAAAATTAATATATTTCACATTTCAATTACTACTTTTTTTATACGATGACATTTTACGGTATTTTTACAAAAAAAAGTAAATGGCAAATTGACATTTTTTAAGAAAAAATGTTGGATAGGATTATATTAAAATAAATTCAGTTTAAATTGCAAAACTTATTAATAATATTCGTGTATTCGTGTGACAGATATATATTTATTCAATTGTTATACTCAATTGGACTCCCTTTTGACCACCACTGAACACCGTTGAATTATTTATGAAAAGCTTTATCTATCGGGCATCAAATTCATGGTGTATTGATAGAAGTTTGGTAACAATCAGAAAATTGCTGTTCGATAAATATATATCAAATTGGCTATTTTCTTGCTGGATATATATCTAAGAATTTTACTTTATTGGAGTTTTATTAGAGACAGATAGCGCTGATGATTGATTTTCCGATTGAGTTTCGTTGTAATACATAGTAATGAGAGCGCGTTTGTGTCGGAAAACCCTGGGTGGTTCTTCCTTTAAGAAAAAACCTCTTTTGACAAAACATTCTTTATTTTCAAAGATTGTTTTCTTCTCGAGACAATTTTTTGCCTTTATGTTTAGTCCTGAGTAAAATGGTTAACAGTCATGGTTTCTCAGAAATAAAGAAAAACCTTGAGTTATGCCGTTTCTTTTGCGAAAATAATTTTCTCCTCTTTTTTTTCTTAACAACAGTTAAGATTTTACTGTTTAGTGATTGAATAGTTCCGATATTAAGTTTCTTTTACTCACATTGGCTGCTAAAAAGTTGCCACACAACTTAAAATATGTAAATTATACGTTCAATTCTGAATGTGTACGTTCTATTTCCACGATGCGAAACCAAGACAATTTACTTTCGAAACAGAACCTCTTGGTTTGTTTATATTTTCGTTAATTGAGATTGTTTGTACGTAAATATTACAATAAATAATGACAAGCACGTCAGACGAAATTTTCAAAATGATGGTAGAATTTCGACAGAAATCCGAAAATGTATTTATAATTAGGAGGCAGTTGTTGACAAGAGGGCAAGAAGGAATATAGCACATAAATAGTGTTGTTTGCTTTTCGTTCGATCGCTATTATTGTGAGAATAGTTCTGCATCAATTTTGCCTCCACTTCAAATATTGAGGGGTGTTTTTATCTATGTATGCCCCCGCAAATATATCCCGGCTAAAGTCAATTCTTTGTAGTTAATTTTAAGTGTTATGAATATCGTAAAATTAATGGCAAAATATATGAAAAAAAAAAACACGAAATTTAACAAACCATTTTAAAAAGATAGATTAAATAAGTGCGACAAACTTCAAGGGGTAAATCTGCATGAAAAAATAATGACAGTTTGCTATATAAACGTATGTCCGCAAATACTTCGTTTCATAGATACGGCGTGTTAAAGTTTTTCTTAAATTTATTTATTTATTGTTCTGAAACCGGTCCAGATATGCAAATAAAATTTAGAAGCTTTTAAGAGGTAGTTATTGCGTATTTTCTGACATGCAATTAAGAATTTTATGTTTATCATTGGCGCGCATACGGGTAATGATCCCAATTTTTTAAAAAAAAGAATGGTACGCCGTTGAGACATTCTAAATTAAAAATCATTATTGAATTTCTCGGTAAGCTTGTGACAAAAATTCTTTCTTGCTTTTTTTTCGTATAGGGCGCCGTTTTTAAGCAAAAAAATAAAACATCTCAATGCGTATTTTTCATTTTTTTAATACATTATCAAGAACTATCTAATACAATAACATTAAACCAGAACCCGTATCTCTAAAAACAAAGCATTTGCGGATATATGTTTATACAGCAAACTGTCATTTTGTTTGCATATATCGACCGGTTTCAGAGCAATAAATAAATCGTCAGTTTTTAAGAAAACCCCCGTATATCTGAAAAGAAGTATTTGCGGACATATGTATATATAGCAAACTGTCATTATTTTTTCATGAAGAATCACCCCCTGAAGTTTGTCGTACTTATTTACTAACACCCTGTATATTATACAAATCTATAAATCTATAAATTAGTAACTCCTTTAACTCTTGATTATTCCATCTCTGTCGCTTTTATACTATTCTGCTTTATTATTCTTTTGCTAAAATCCATGTTTCACTACCAAATGTAAGGGCTGGTAGATTTAATAGTTATTTACGTAACAAGTTCCGAAAGTGATATTTTACGGGATGAGTAGGAAGTTTCCAGGACGAGCCGTAGGTGAGTCCTGGAATCCTGCAAGATTCACTTATCTCATGTGGGATCATTTCAGCCTCACTTTCACTACTGATTTCCATTTTTTGGATTTAAAAATCGAAAAAACATAAACCAATGTTACGTGCCAATCGCTGTCATGATAAAATACAAGTTAATGTTATTGTCAAAACCGCCTACATAGATATCCAAAATCGTACCGAAATTAAAGAAAACGTTCCGAAAGTGAAAAAAATCGTGCTGAAAATAGATATTTTCGGTACGATTTGTGTAAAGTGGTATTTTCGATTTAATAAATCATACCGAAAATTTTGTTTTCGAGAAAAAAATACGGCTACAGAAAAATATCTTAATTTCCTCTTATTATTAATTCTTTTTTTTATATATATATATAACTGAAGTATTTATAGCCTATAAAGTTTATTTGTCTATTCTATTGTTAACATCTGCTCTTGTGTTTCTTTTTCATTTATTAGATATCGAAAATTTAGTTGTTGCTCTATTTATACGTTTTTACTATTGCAAAGTCTGTTACAAATAAATAAAAATGAATAGCAGTAAAGACAATTGCAAGTTTAGCTTGTCTCCTAATAGCCAGGCTGTCGTGGTTTATTTTATTACAAATTATCTGACAAGATTTACCTAAAAGTTGTGTTTTTTTTATGCATTTTTTCCGAACAATCTTTAACTCCTACTCGGTGAGAATTTTCGCGTTACATGTCGGCGAGTAAATCCAATTTGACATGACCGGCTTTCATATCGACAATAACCCAACGATAGACGTCCTTCCGAACTAACGAAATTCGTTTATTACGCGAGTTAGCCAACGTTTTCATCGAGTTACGTGACGCGGCGTGTGACAAGCAAGACCAAAAAATGCGATTACTGACCTCCTTCGGGCATCAAAAAACAAAAGACAAATCGCATTAGGGACGCAGACGTGTCTTGTTCTAGCCTCGAGCGAGTCCTTCGAGTTGGTCTCTTTTATTCGGCGGCGTTATCGGATAAATTAACACGATCTGGAAGATATATTTTCGCGAAGAATTCGACGTTAACTTCATCAAATTAAATTCCTTTACAAACAATCGCCTGGATAACTCTTCGTTTTAGCATCAGTTGGTTAAACTACTCCTCACATAAAAGACACACATTTAAATCATTTCCTTTCATTGACAATCGTCAGACAGCAACAAAGAGATAAGCAGGGGCAATCACTGAGAAGATACATAGTTAATGCTGAATACCAACAAAACAATTTATATAAACCAAATAAATAAATAAAAATAAACCTTTCTTCTTCCCACAAATAAGACTTAAAGGTCAGCAGATAGGGTTATCTATGGTTTTCCTTGTCATTGCATAGTTAAACTGAGCAGTGAGAAACCAAGGTATCACAGTATCTACACAGTTGGTAACTTAAAAAATCATCAAACGGTAAAAAGAAAGAGACGCTTTTCTTTGTAATTGCATAGTTTAACTGATTTTTGGGAATCCAAAGTAGATACCATAGATAGTTCACTTTTTCTTCCAGAGCTCCGTAAAACAAGAAACGAACGAGTTAGGAATGTGAACAAAATAAATAAGAACTTGGCCAGGGTTCTAAAATGGGGATCCAATAACCCAGTGACATTTAATACAAATAAAACCCAAGCAATCATATTCTTTATAAAAGCCAATCTTACAATGCCAAATATGATTTATTGTCAGGCGTAACCATACCGATAAAGTCATAAATATTTATGCTCGAAACTACTATCAATAATAATTTTTCGTGTGAAAACCACGTGAGGTTTATTGTTAAAATTGCCTCTCAAAAGCTTGGTTTTCTGTTTCGTGCTAAGATCTCGTTCCACCGTTGGTAGTTGGTGCGAAATTGATCCAACTGGTTCAATCATCGCATTTTTTAAATTTTTGGAGGCATCTGTCTTTCAACGAACTGCCAAGCTTTGGAGCTCATTGTCAGCGGAAGTTTTTTCCGAGGAATACCATGGTTCCCACAACGTTTTCTATACATAACTTTTTCTTTTCGTAGCGACACCACCCTTCGTGGGTCGTAGCTGCATCTATGACTCGTCTTCACCTATCCCTATCCAACGCAACCTCCTTCCAGTCCCGTACTCATAGGACTTTTACATTACCTCCGATATTGTCCCTCCATCTGAGCCTTGGTCTTCCTAAAGGTCTCTTTCCTACTGGATTTTCCTCCCATATCCTCTTGATAAGACGTTCATTCGACGATCTCTTAAAGTGTCCGGCCTATCTGAGCCTTTGTGCTTTTATTTCGTATACTAAACTCGGTTATTGTACATGTTCTTGAGCTCCTCATTCGTTCCTATTCAATATTGACCCGTTCTCTCATCTACTGTAGGCCCAAAGATTTTCCGCAACATCTTTTGTTCAAAGCATCAGTTCGTTCTGCTTCGTCATTGTCCATGTTTCCAAACCGTACACAATAATTGACTTGATTACTGCCGAATATAACCGTATTTTAGAGTTCCTAGATATCAGTCGGGACCTAAACGGGTCTTGTAAGGCGAAAAAACATTTATTGCCTTTTGCATTCTTGCTTTTATTTCGCTGCTAATATCGTTATCCGAGGTTATAACTCCTCCTAGGTACTGAAATTGGTTTACGCATTCGCGGCCTGCACTGCGACTATTAGAAGGGGGAGGGATTATAGAAAGGAGATGATTGTGGACCCGCCTTTTGAAAAGTTGTAGGTGATAGTTCTCTGGAAAAACTGATTTTGGACAGGCACTGGAAGAAGAAAAAGTTCTATGATGGGGTATCGTGAAGAAGGCAACATTACGTGTTAACCTTGCTGATACATGAATGGACAACGATGATACTAGATCATTACAATTTGTTTTACCAGATTAAATTTTGTGTAAAAATACTAGATCATTAATATTCCTACGTACATATAAAGCATAACAAACTGTGGAGTTTCGATTAAGGGAGAAAGAGTGAAACAAGTAAATGAATTTGTGTACTTGGGTTCAAAGTTTACTAGAGATGGAAAGTATGACAGTGACATTGAGCGAAGGGTGTTGGCAGGACAACAAATGAATGGGGCACTGCATAGCTTTATGAATAGCCAGAAAGCGTCAAAAAAGGCACGTCCGGCGGTGCATAGAGGTGTGTTGGTTCCTACACTTATGTATGGTAGTGAATGTTGGGTTTGGCAGAAGAAGCATGAAAATAGAATTAATGCTGCGGAGATAAGTAGTCTAAGAAGTATAGCCGAAGTGACTCGGTTGGATAAAGTAAAGAATAGTGAGATAAGAGAACGCTGTGGTGTAAAAGAAGATGTGGTTACAAAGATAGATAAAGGAATGCTTAGATGGTTTGGACACGTAGAAAGGATGGATGAAGGAAGATTGACGAAACAAATTTATATGGCGAGTGTGAATGGACAAGTCGGTGGAGGTAGACCTCGGAGAACATATCTCGATCAGATCAACATTGTTTTGAAGAAAGGCCAGGTCAAGAGTACCAACAACCGACGAGCATGTATGAGAGCACTGATGAAAGTAGAGGAAGCAAAAGGTGTGTAAGAATCGTAGCAAGTGAAAGGAAGTGGTCTTTGCCTACCCCCATGGGAAAAAGGCGTGACTTTATGTATGTATGTACATATAAAAATTCTATATTTAAAAGTCTTAAAATAGTTTCATAATCATAATTACCCTGTTCATAACCCATTTTGAAGACACAAATCCTTAAGAAGCGATTTTGAATAGATTTAAGCCTGTTAATACGAACTGGGTAATTTAAGGCGAAGCTTCGAGAAATCGTTTATCATTTTGGGCGAGTATCATTTGAATGTAAGTCGTTAAAATGTAAGTTACAATTATAATGCATTGCTAAAAATATAGCGCAGCTTTGATTGTAGCCGTTTCGCGTACTCTGATGATGTTTGTTTCAATAATGAGCGTTTCCCGTACAATAAAAAAAACCCCCGAGGGTAAAAGGGATAAAGCCAAGCGAGATGTCCGTTGTTTTCGCTCATTGTAGTGGTCCAAGCGGAGATGCTTTAACAAATACGCACCTGGACATCTGTTGGTTGAAAATGGCGCTCTCGAAAGGGTACGGGGGTCTATTCAATTGATCGTAAATAATGTGCAGGCAATGACTAACTGCAATAGTGACCGCTAGACGTATATAGTAAATATATACTCTTTCGATTACCCGCATATTGTTTCAATTTTGTATATTTCGTTAAATTCTGTCCGAAAGATTAATTCGCGTTTCGAGTGTGCGGATAGAAAGGTTTAATCCTCAACCGTTTCACGGATTGCAGCAATAAATGTCGCGACCCGGTCTTCATTTGTCTCCGTGAGAGTCTATAAAACGATACCGAGTATCAAGAAGTATCGTATTTTAGGGGATTCTTCTGGACATTACTGCAGAGCAAAAGTTTTAATCAGCGATAGTGTGAGGCCATTTCTAATCAAGAGGCCTGCTGTTAATAGTCTTTAGCAATAGCTATATTTTATCGGAGAGATGAGGATCAAGCATTCTATTAATAATATTCATCTTTTCTTTTTTTAAAAAATATATTGTAAGTTTAATCGCACAAACAATATTTTTGGAAAATTCTTTCAAAACTTAAATTGTGCACTACAACCTTACTATTATTTTACAAAAATTACAATAACAATTAGAAATAAATTCAAAACATCCATGAACTTTTTTAGATAATATAAATTATTCATTTTTCGGGGTGGATAGCGGGTTTAGGACGAAAAAAACAAGCTTCTCGCTCTTTTTAAATCGCCGACGTTTCGATCTTTATTTTAGATCTTTCTTAAGGCTTTTTTTTAATTCGTAAAAGTCTTAAGTCTTTATTGTAAAATTTCTGATATCGTATCCATCACAGAATCAGAGCAAACGTGTTTACAATTAACATTGAGCAAATGAATTAATCACATAACAAAACAATATTAAAACGAATAATTTCTATTCCTTTAATAATATTAAAATCACATATAGACAGCACAAACAAACTGAGGCATAAGTGTTGTCAGTATGTGATTTTAATATTATTAAAGGAATAGAAATTATTCGTTTTAATATTGTTTTGTTATGTGATTAATTCATTTGCTCAATGTTATTTGTAAACACGTTTGCCCTGATTCTGTGATGAATACGATATCAGAAATTTTACATTACAGACTTAAGACCAGTTATTTACCCCGAAAAATAATTGAGAAGGACATGAACCAGAATAATATAAATTAATAAGTTAAAAGACCTACATACAATTGTCATACTAAATTTAAATGTTAATTGAAAAAGTAGGGGAATATTTTTTTTAACCCATCTGATATCGGATAAAAGAGGAGGTTAAAATACTACAGCATTGTTTTTTTCATTTCAAAAATTAATGATAAATAAAAAAAATATTAAGCCATGAACTAAGATTTAACTGTTAATGAAAAAAGTAGTAGTAAAAAGTAAAGTATTTCAACTTGATATCAGATAAAAGAGTGGGTTAAAGTTCTATATCATTCTATTGGTCATTTTAAAAAAATTTAAATAAAATGTGTTAATCTATAAACGAAGATTAATTAAAAAAGTAGAGGCATATTTTTTAAAACCTAACCTGACATCAGATAGCAATTGGTTAAAATACTGCAGCTTCCTATTTGTCATTCTGAAAATTGACGATTAATTAAAAAATATTTGAGCCATAAATGATTTACCTGTTAATTAAAAAATTGGGGGCATATTTTTAAACTCAACTTAATATTAGATAACAGAATAGGTTAAAATACTACATTATTCTATTCACTTTACCAGGATTCCACTGCTTGTGTCGGGATAAACGGAGCTTACACGGACTGGTTTAACATCAAAAAAGGTGTGCGGTAAGGATGTGTGGCTTCGCCATAGCTGTTTAACTTATACATAGACGATTGTTTAAAAGATTTGAAAGAGAGTGCGTATGGATTGAAAATGAATGATTTTATCGTCAAATGCCTTCTTTACGCCAATGATCAAGTCATATTAGCGTCATCTGAAGAGGAGTTGCAGGCGATGGTTCATGTTATTCATGAAGCCCTTAAAATCAAAGGAATGAAAATAAATGTAAGCAAAACGAAAGTAATGGTTTTTAAATGAGAAGAAAGCATGACAAACTGTAAAGTTCTGATTTTGGGAGAAAGAGTGGAACAAGTAAATGAATTTGTGTACTTAGGTTCAAAGTTTACGAGAGAAGGAAAGTATGACAGTGACGGATGATGGAAGATTGACGAAACAAATTTATAAGGCGAGTGTTAATGGACAAGTCGGTAGAGGTCGACCTCGGCGAACATAACTCAATCAGATCAACATTGTTTTGAAGAAAGGCCAGGTCAAGAGTACCAACAACCGATGAGCATGTATGAGAGCACTGATAAAAGTAGAGGAAGCAAAAGATGTGTGTAAGAACCGCAGCAAGTGAAAGGAAGTGGTCTCTGCCTATCCCTACGGAAAAAATGCGTGATTATATGTATGTATGTATGTATTTGTCGCTCTAAAAAATCATGATAAATAAAAAAATTTTAGTTATAAACGAAGATTCACATGTGAATAAATATTTTACTATTACTTTTTATTATTTATATTTTTTTGACCCAACCTGACATCAGATAAAAAATTTGGTTAAAACACTGCATCTTTTGATTTGTCATTCAAAAAATTGAGATATAAAAAATAATTTAATCATGATTCAAGCTACAAAAATAAATTTTAAAAGTATTAACTTCTTGCGAACATAAAAGTGAATGTTAAACAACATGTTAACTCGAGTAAATATATTTACTTAAAACACTAGCTAGATCTTTATGATCTGTCAACATAACTGCTGTAGTTTTTCGAAAAAATATTAACAGATAAAATATCAAATAAAAGATTTTATTCAACGTTGTTATTTAAATAATACTTACTATTAATCGTATTTTTTAAACTAATTTTGCAACTATAAATACGTCTATTTGTAAAAATAAAAACATACCTAGCAATTTTTGATAGAAAATCCTCATTCTGAAGTAAAGGTCCAGTTCGCTAAAAGGAGACAATAATGACATATCGGCAACCATAGGGAAGAACTTCCAAATTTACACGAACACTTTTTACATAAATAAATACGAATAAGTCACGTTGTTTATCAGGATGTTCACCAGAAAACTGAGTCAATCACACATACACTGATTCTTCGAGATGCTGACCATCAACTGAATCATAAATCCGATTTACAGGTAGTTCCTAGAGAGGGTAACTTAAAATACTAGTGGGGGTAAATGTAACCCCACAAACTTTTCTAGACCAGAGACGGGTACGACCTTTTTTTATTGAGACGAGTTGTCTACCTTCACAATCATACAAAGAAAAAGAGGCCTACCTACCCTTTGTGGTAGAAAAAAAATTAACAAAAAAAAACATGATGATCTTTGAGTGCATCCCGTTCACGATAGCATAAAAATATCGCTAAGAAGAATGGCATTTATCAAAAGAAATGTTTTTTTTTATAAATTATTTAGTTATCAGCGTGTTGTTTAATCGTATTTTTTTAAATCTGTCGTTGGTTAAAGTGTAAATTGGTTAAATTTATTGCTATTGGGTGGTGACCTTAATTTTATGATTTTTAGGAAATAGTCATTCATGTCATTCATTTAACATTTATTTAATAAAACATTGTTATTAATTTATGCTTTTTACAATCAATGTATTCGTAAAGATATCCAATGATATTTATTGTAGTTACTATTTTTTTTTTACTTCATGCTCACGATACCACTAATATTTAAAAAAAATAGAATACTAATTTTAATTTTATTAAAATCAATAAAAAAATGTTAATTAATGTGAGATAGGGTTGTGTGGCTTCGCCATGGCTGTTTAACTTATACATAGACGATTGTTTTAAAGATTTGAAAGAGAGTGCGTATGGATTGAAAATGAATGATTTTATCGTCAAATGCCTTCTTTACGACGATGATGAAGTCATATTAGCGTCATCTGAAGAGTAGTTAATGTTATGCATGATGCCCTGAAAATCAAAGGGATAAAAATAAATGTAAGCAAAACGAAAGAAATGGTTTTAAAAAGAGAAGAAAGCATAACAAACTGTGAAGTTCTGATTAAGGGAGAAAGAGTGAAACAAGTAAATGACTTTGTGTACTTGGGTTCAAAGTTTACAAGAGATGAAAAATATGACAGTGACATTGAGCGAAGGGTGTTGGCAGGAAAACAAATGAATGGGGCACTGCATATCTTTATGAGCAGCCAGAAAGTGTCAAAAAAGGTACGTGGCTGTGCATAGAGGTGTGATGGTTCCTACACTTATGCATTGTAGTGAATGTTGGGTTTGGCAGAAGCATGAAAATAGGATTCATGCTGCGGAGATGAGTAGTCTGAAAAGTATAGCCGGAGTGACTCGGTTGGATAATGTGAAGAATAGTGAGATAAGAGAACTTGTAAAAAAAGATGTGGTTACAAAGATAGACAAAGGAATGCTTAGATGGTTTGGACACGTAGAAAGAATGGATGTAGGAAGATTGACGAAAAAATTTATAAGGCGATTGTGAATGTACAAGTCGGTAGAGGTCGACCTCGGCGAACATACCTTGATTAGATCAACATTGTTTTGAAGAAATGCCAAGTCAAGAGTACCAACAACCGACGAGCATGTATAAGAGCACTGATGAAAGTAGAGGAAGCGAAAGATATGGGTAAGAACCGTAGCAAGTGAAAGGAAAAGGTCTCTGCCTATCCCTACGGGAAAAATGTTTACTATATTTATGTATGTACGTAATTATTAATAAATATTTTTATAGATTAAAACAAAATATTAATTAATCCTGCTATAAAAAATTAAATTAATTAAAATTCCCACAGATTTGCAGATTTCGACTCCATACAGGATGCCACAGCTTTTCGGGAAATTTAATTGAATATTTTGGGAATAAAACAAAATTTAGAGATGCCTAAAAAATGCCTAAAAAATACTTGATTGTGTCTACCCCTCATTTTGTCTCTTTCTATATATACAGAGTAATGACAAAACATTTCGCCAAAATAATTCCAATCCCGGCGCATTAGAATATAAATGAGGGGCCGTTAAAAAATACATTTAATAATATAACGTGATTTATCACAGGTAGGTGCGTAAAAAAGGTCCATGGGAAGACAGCTGTATAAAAAAAGGTGTAAAAAAATCTCACGATTTTTTTTTAACTGGAGATAGTTCATGAGATGTACCTACGAGATTTGCAAATGAGGCATTGAGGGGTGAGGCCTGGGAAAAAATTTCTTTTTGCCCCCCGAAAAACGTACCCAGATTTTTTTATGAGTGGTGATCGTAAAAAAGATGACTTTTGTGTTTGATTTTTTTTATACCTGATTAACGAGAGGATACATGATAAGCCTAATTTAAAAGCAAAACCGTTATGTTATTTATACAGTTTTTTTTTAATCTCAATAGTATTTTTTAGACAAAAAAGAATGCAATAACGACATTGGATTTTACATTTTCCAAAATTTAATATTTAAAAGCATTGATTAATCAGTAATCAGTTACCATTATTTATAATGCAAAGAGTAAAATAAAATTAAGAACTAACTGGGCTACAAAAAATGTTGCAACACATTTTTAAACATCATTTAAACATTTTTGATCGTCGGCGTAAAGAAGGCATTTGACGATGAAATCTCGTTCAAACGTGTAATACGATTTTAAAATACTGCAAATATTTAAAAAATAATACCTAATAATAAAATAAGCTGAATAAACAAATAAGGAAGAAAATAAAAGAAAATTTGAGAAATTACAACGAGAACAAAGTAGAAAAAATTATAGAGAAAAACCGCGGCGTGAAATGCTTAAAATAAAATTTAGGAAGATCATTAATAATATCGTTGAATGATAAAGATGGAACAGAAGTAAGAGAAAAAAATGAGATTCTCAAGTTAACACAAACGTTTTACCAAGAACTTTATTCTTCGAACAAAGACCCAGATATCATCACAAAAGAAAATCTCACAAGAAAGATTACTAATGTGAATTCAGAAATACTCCCCAACATAGAATCGTATGAAACTGAAGAAGAAATATAGCAATTAACAAATAACAAGTCTCCAGGCGCAAATGGAATCCTTGCCGAAATGTTGAAAGTAGGAAAAGAAATAATCCTAGAAGCATTGAAACACCTTTTCAATCAATGTCTTTATAAAGGAGAAATCCCCGATGATTGGAACGAAAGTATGACAGCACTTCATTATAAAAAAAAAAGATAGAGCAGATTTGAAAAATTATAGACCTATCTCTTTACTGTCACAAATTTACAAACTCTTCGTGAGGATAATAACCAATAGACTAACTTCAAAGCTCGATAGTTAACAACCGATAGAGCAATAAGGATTCCGGAAGGGCTACAGTACAGCTGATCATCTTCTAACCGTAAGAACGCTGATAGAGAAAGCCAACGAATATCACCCAGACTTATATATTGGCTTTATCGATTATGAAAAAGCCTTCGATTCCTTAGAACTTTGTGCAATAGAGAACAACTGCAGAATAGACTCTCGCTATATAATGCTCAAACACAATATATACAAACAAGCAACAATGACAGTACAGATAGGTGGGAACACTAAATCTATACCAATTAATAGAGAAGTTTGCCAAGGGGACGTTATCTCACCAAAATTGTTTACACTCTCACTTGAAGACGTGTTTAAAAACATCTACTGGACTGAAAAAGAAATAAATATTAATGGAAGAACACTGAGCCATCTGCGGTATGCTGACGACATTATTATTATCGCTACAAGTTTCGCAGACCATGATTACTCAACTATTGATAAAACTATGGATAAAACAAAGATAATGACGAATACACAGGACTTTAGACAGATAACACTCAATGAGAAAAATTTGTAAACAGTAAGCGAATACATATACCTAGGACAAATAATGAAAGTATATATATATATATATATATATATATATATATATATATATATATATATATATATATATATATATATATCGCGTTAAAACGTGCGTCGGCGTCTTGCGATTCCTAATCTCCATTCCTCTCTATTTGTCCACATGTCCTCTCTCAGATCTCTCTCTTCCATCTCTTTTTGTATGCCTTCTCTCCAGCTCTTTCGTGGTCTTCCTCTTCTTCTTCTTCCTCTGGGGTTCCACTGTAATATTTTCTTTGGGATTCTGTCTGGTGGCATTCTTTGAACATGCCCGTACCATATCAACTGTTTAGTTCTTATTTCGTCTGTGATGTCGTGCTGTACTCCCATTATTTGTTTTATCCTCTCATTTGTAACTCTTTCTAGTCTTGATTTCCCCGCTGCTCGTCTCCAGTAATCCATTTCTGTGGCTCTAATTTTTCTTTCGATCTTTTCTTTCAAAGGCCATACTTCGCAACCGTACATTATTATGCTCTTCACTATCGTGTCGTAAATTCTTTTTTTGTTGTTGTTTCTTATTGTTCTATCCCACAGTACTCCGTTTAACATTGATATTGCTCTTCTTCCTTTCATATTTCTGTCCAATATTGCTTCTTCGAGTGTCCCATCCTTTGATATTCTCATTCCTAAGTAATTGTAAGCTGACGTGTGTTTGATTTTTTGTCCATTTGATAATTGTAAGTCCTGTTGCACTCCCCCAATACACATATATTCCGTTTTTTCTACATTAACCTCTAGTCCCCAAATTTTATATTCTTCTATAAGTTTTCGTGTCATATACTCTGTGTCGTCTATGTCTTGGCCGACTATAATTTGATCGTCTGCGAATGAGAGTGTGTATAATGTTGTGTCCTCATCTAAAGGTATGCCCATGTTTTGGCATTTCCGTTTCCAATTCGCTAGTGCCCGTTCCAAATATATTTTAAATAATGTTGGTGACAAGCAACACCCTTGTTTCAGCCCTTTTGTGATATTAAACCCTGTTGTTAGGTTTTGTCCAACTTTAATTCTTGATTTGGTTTTATTGTATAATGACTTTACTCCTTTTATCAGTTCAATATTAATGTTGGAAGTTTCCAGAGTTTCCCAAAGTTTAATTAAGGGTACGCTGTCGTATGCTTTCTTTAGGTCAACGTACAGTATATGGATCTCTTGATTGAATGCTAGTTTTTTTTCTATAATTTGTGTTAGTGAGAACAGATGGTCATTATCGTTGATAATGAAAGTAAACAAGGAAAATCAAATTGCGGAAATTACAAGACGAATAAGGCTGGCTTGGGCAGTTTTTGGAAAGCTGAGCTGGATACTGAAAAGTAGAAAATTACAACAATATCTGAAAACAAGAGTTTATGATAAATGTATCCTTCCTATACCCACTTATGGCTCACAAACCTGGACTCTTACCAAGGCTAATATGGATAAAATTACAAAGACACAAAGAGCGATGGAAAGATCAATGTTGAGAGTGATACTAAGGAATAGAAAAACAAACGAATGGATTAGAAGTAAAACGAAAGTGAAAGACGCAGGAGAACATGCCGCTCGAGTTTCGCAGGACATAATGCCCGTCTAAAAGACAAAAGATGGAATAATGAAATACAGCAATGGAGAAGACAGACAGCTAGGTAGAAGACATAGAGAAAGCGGCCACAAATAAGATGGGGAGATGACATAAAAAAGATTGGCGGACTTCACTGGAAGCCAATGGCTCAAAATAGACGACAGTGGATTGAAATGGGGCAGGCCTACGTCCACAGTTGGATTACTTGAGGCTAAAGAAGAAGAAGAAGAATAAAATAATTCATTTTATTTTTTTTTTATTTTTTTTTAATTGGATGATCCGTAAAACATATTTTTCAACAATCAAAGATTGCAGTGCATGTGGACAAAGTCGCGGGCAATAGTTTAATATTTTCGAAGAAAGCGATGAACAACACGTTGATTTTCCGGCGTTAGTAAATGGCATACTGAAAAAATGTTACGACAAAAACGAGTAACATTTCATCTCAGCGAGTAGTTACACTAGATGTTTACAAAGTTGTTGTTAACAATGGAATGAATACAATCTAGTTTTGCCTTTTTCTTATCTTCGTCACTGATCGATTTGCATGAAACATTTTGTGTTTCCTCGTGTTCGACATGTGTATTTACATTTACCAACAACAGTAAAAACTAATGATGTCCATTTAATTGATGTCGAGAGCTCTTTATTTTATTTTTTTAATGAATTTTAATCAGTTTGTGTGCGGTCGCATGTACGAGACACGTTTCGAAAGAATAAGGGAGGTACAACTGACTGTGGGAAAAAGGAAAAGTGACTCGCTTCGGTGTTTCAAATGGTGTTTGTTGACGTTTTATGAATTAGAATATTTTAAAAATACCGAAAGAACTTCGATAAAGATACGGTTTTGGAACACAGAGCATTTTTCCTACTAAGCACGCGTGTTAACAACTCTAAAATACCACGGTCTAAAGAAACGAACTAGCAATTTATCACTATGCAAAAAATCTAACCATTACACAAAGCATCGCAGTCTATTGTTCATGCAAACTTAACCATTCTTCTAACTGGCGTAAACAGTATTTGCTGCAAACGATCTTTTTTAAGACGATAAAGAAAGTGCAGTTTCTTGCAGACATAAATCTAATTTCCTCAATTAATAATGTATGCTCCCCAGCATTTTCTAATCCTCCGTAGTCACGTTAATCTGTTATTAACATCCAAGTAAAAATATTTTGGCTTCATCCGATTCAACTTCACTAAAATGTCGATTGCTCATAATATGCAACAAAGTTTTCTTATAGCAAGCTGTTAATTTTTTATAAACTCTACTATTCTTCGTGATTACTTTTAAAACATTTACATACATACATATAGTCACGCCTTTTTCCCGTAGAGATAGGCTGAGACCACTTCCTTCCACTAGCTACAGTTCTTACACACATCCTTCATCTTTCGCTTCTTCTACTTTCATCAGCGCTCTCATACATGCCCGTCAGTTGTTGGTACTCTTGACCTGGCCTTTCTTCACAACAATGTTGATCTGATCGAGATATGATCGCCGAGGTCGACCTCTACCGACTTGTCCATTTACACTTCTTATAAAACTCTATAAAAATTTGTTTCGTCAATCTTCCTACATCCATCCTTTCTACGTGTCCAAACCAACTAAGCATTCCTTTATCGATCTTTGTAACCACATCTTCTTTTCCACTACAGTGTTCTCTTATCACACTATTTTTTACTTTATCCAACCGAGTCACTCCGGCTATACTATTCAGACTACTCATCTCCGCAGCATTAATCCTATTTTCATGCTTCTGCCGGCTGTGACATTTTTGTTAATCGGTGGAGATGGAGTTATTAGATTTCACGGGACCCGCGTCAGCCAACCTTCGCAAATATATGTTCCCAACTCATAATCGCGCTCGCCCGTGTTGATAGCCAGCCCATCCACACAGAAAAGCAAACCAAACAATAATATAGCTGACAACACACGACAATCGAGGCCAAAAATCAAGGCGAAATCTAATAACAAAGACCCCCACTCCATCTCCACCGATTAACAAAAATGTCACAGCCATTAATAATTAAATCCTATCACTACTAGGTATGCAACACTATTTACAACGAATGATATACTTGAGTTACAACAAAATACGGTATGCAAAACTATTTACGAGCACCAGACTATCAGAGACTCAATTAGTAATGGAAAAAAAAATAGGCATGAGACAATAACAATCGGAAAATTTTTGTAAAGTGACATAACTGTGTAAAAAGCCCTTTAGGGTTTCTGGTTTTTGTTTTGCAAAGCACTATAAAATTGTTATTAAAGCTTGTTGGTAATTTTTATAAACAAGATGTCTCTATTAATACATTTAGCAGATGATTTTCCTTTCTTAAAACGTTTTAAGGTTGATATTGACCAGGAGATATTCATAAAGTGACATCTCAGTGTAAAAAGCCCTTAGGGTTTCTGACTTTATTTGCATAGCACCATTAAAGTTTTGTTAAAACATGCTGGTAATTTTTTAAAAACAATATGTCCTTTACCACATTAAAAACGTTTAGCACAATTTTTATTTAGTACACCCTAAGACAGTTTTAGGGTTGATTTCGTTTTGGTGATATCTAAAAGTGACCCTATTTTCACACATTATTTAAACAATTAAAAAAAACCTATAAAAAAAATGGGATTTCATAGTTTCAATATAAAACATCTTAGAAAATGTCACGTATTTTTTCGGGAAGAATAAAATAAATGATTTAGAAACACAATATTATTGTAGGTATACGAGTACTCTCCGATTACTTGTCCAATTACTTATAATGGCGACTAAAATACAAAATAATACTCAGCGTGTGATCTACGTTCGATTGGTGGACCAAACAATTTTGCTCACCAACACCGACAAATAAACGAATCGTCATCAAGAATCTCAAGATGGGGTACACTGAGAACAAAGAGGTTGATTCCATTCATTTGAAGAGAAAGACCAATAATGTGAATGCAAGGTGGTTTTTTTATAATATATTTTGGCCATTCAGGAGGTCGATACTGCATTCATTCTAATAAAACGGTAGAAATACAACAGAAATTATCCAGAACGTTCCATTTGATTTTAAAAACAATTATGGCGTGTTCGTGCCCGATAGTCCATTAAATTCGTAGTCCACTGCATTTCATACATCAAATAAAGATTATGACAAAAATATTTATAACTGCGATATCTATAAACAAGTACTAAAGACAAAGAAAGCACTATAGAAATGAAGCATTTAATAAAAAATGTATTTTTCAGGAATCTTAGAATTTAAATAATTTGAGTTATTGTCACGAAAATTGTATTTCTGTAATAATTCCGCAGATTCCAACAAAATGCAATGCACTGTCGATAGCCAGCGGCTCTGTAAAACTGTATACTTATTATGGTGCATACAGCAGAGTTATTTATGTCGTTTCAGTTCTCTGTGCGAACAGAGTACGACCTGGTGAAGAATCATTTTCCAGTTTCGGTATTTGCAAATTAATTGTCCCAATATTTCGACTACTATATCCTTTCAAAACATTGATTGCGTATAGTAAAGTTAAGATTTTTTCAAATCTATATGTTTATACATTTAAAGACTAAGTTGTATGGCAAATTTTAAATGAAATGAGTAAAAGAGTATTATATAAAGTTAGAATTAACAAACATGGAAATAATCTTGGGATATTCTATTTTAAACAGTAATGTTTTAACTCAATTGAGGTTTTGCAGTAAATACACTAAGTTGATTGCTGATAAGGTTTATTTAAACCACAACCCATTTGAAAAAATATACTTCTAACAATATTATAGAGATATAGAGCTATCAATGCTCCCTGCAAAGACTTCAATAATTGTTGGTGGTTGTTGATAAAGTTTATTTAAACCACAACCCATTTAAAATTTGCTTCCAACAATATTAAGGAGAAATAGAGCTATCAATGCTCCCTGCAAAGACTTACATAATTATTGGTGGTTCCGAATATTTCGCTACATCCTAAAACTCTTTGTTGGAGCATGTCTCATACACGTTCTATTAGATTTAGGTGATTGCGCAGGCCAAAGCAGGATACGATTATCATTAAGAAAGCAAACAACTAATGCAGTAACGTGTAATCAACCATTACATGCATCAGGACGAATTGTTTTATCAATGTACATTTTGGCATTTAAAAAATGTTGCAGTAAAATAAGATCGCTTCTACCACTGGCGCTAATTCCACCTCGAATCATTGCTGTACCTTCTCTGTAAGAATGAAGCTCCTGTATATTCTGCAATCGTACTGCATTGCCCGATATTCTCTACACTCTTACACGTCTCGAGTCAGGATGTATCCTAAATCATTTAAAAACACATAGGACTCCATTGAACATTTTGCCAAAACTCGTGCAACTCAACCCAAGGCTAAACGAGCAGCGCGATTGCCTCATTTTAAAGACTGATATCAGTTTTTCTTTTTCTTTAATGAGCTTCGTGCAGGCGATTTATGATTGTCCTGGAAGAAACTTGTGTTTGATGTGTTTGCTACAGCTTCAATTGTAACTCAGCCGTTATATTACCTTAAGGTTCCTTCTTACAGCATAATTTCAAAAAAAAAACTTTATTATGGGTTGTAAATATGAGATGTGATAAATGCTCGTGCTACATCTGTTCGACGAGTTTAATGTTTTTGATGTAAAAACATCATAAAATGCAGTGAAATAAAATGTGGGTTAAGAGTACCATATATTTAATGTACCAACTAAATCATATTATATATTATATCCTTAGATTATTTCTACGTGTTTAGATATGGATGTAACTAAAAAAAGGATTTATTTACCAGGATCATTTTTGCCGCGTTTCAATTCATCTGACGTTCACAGTCATTTGAAAAAAAATGAAAATAAAAGTTGTGTTCAAATTCAAAGTAACGACTAATTGCTAATTGGATTTCGGGAACGAACAAAGTTTCAAATAAAAGCGCACCGCGTGTAGATTTGATCCGAACAAAAAATTTTCGTTACGACTGACGCGTGTGAAAATGTAATGCATTAATTAATATGATTGGGATTGTGTGTTTCGGTTTATTTTCTTTTTGGTTTCGACATTTTCACCGTTGCTGAAATATTTCATTTATTATCGGTGGAAACTTCTCTTTACGCGAGTTCTAACGCTGGTTTAGAAATTAACTAAATAACTATTCATTATTAAAAACTTCTCGTAGCCATACAAACTTTAGTTATATTTTCGTTATTAATAGTTTTCACAACCTTTGAGTTATGATCATTATTTCAGCCAAATGGCTAAAGTCTTAGCTGGGTACTAGCTATCCGCAATGTTTATTGCTATCAGATGGCGCTGCAGTAACATTCTTCTTAGTCTTAGTCTTCAATGCTGAAGAGTTGTGACATCACGTCTACGAGCATTGATGGGTCGATTGTCTCCACTGCTGTCGGTCTTCCGCTACTCTTAAATTTGTCTGCAAGGTTTGCCCTGTAATCTCTTTAATTTGGTCTATCCATCGTGATGGAGATCTTCCTCTTGACCTTTTACCTTCCACTTTGCCCTGCACGATAAGTCTTTCTAGATTGCCTTGATCTCGTCTGGTGATGTGTCCGAAGTAACCCAGAATGCGACGTCGGCAACTGGTGGATAATCGATCGTTGATTCCCAATTCGCTTAATACTGATACATTGGTCTGGTGTGCAGTCCAGGGTATGCGAAGCATCCTCCGCCAGCACCACATTTCAAATGCATCTATTCGTTGCCTGTCGCTCGACTTTATTGTCCAGGATACGGAACCATATGAAAATATCGAAAACACTAAGGTGTTAACCAGGGCTCTCTTAGTGTTTCTGGTTATGAAACCGTCTTTCCATATCTTGGATAAGTTTGACAGCAATGTCCGTCTTCTTATTTCTGTTACGCACCCTTCCCTGCTGGTTATTAGAGATCCTAAATAGATGAATTCCTCTACTACTTCAATTCTATTTTGCAGATTTCTTAACTGTATGGTGCAGTAACATTAAGCAGTAGGAAAAATAGTACTTCTAGTTATAATAATAACGATGTCTCTTTATTTTCCCCTATCTTATACAACTTTCTTTCGTAGGGGTGCTAACAAAATTGGGAATGTCACTATCAAACTCAGCAACCACAAAAACTATAAATTCGACTTTCACTATTAAACTCAGCGATACCAAAAACTATAGATTCGAAACTAATATCGGCCATTTGTGATATTTTTTAAATTTCAACCCCCTCTTACCCCTTTTGCAGGGACTTATTGGGATAAAAACTATCCTATCTCTCAAATTGAAGCAATAAATACACATTTACAAAATTTCATTAAAATCTGACTATTAATTCGACACTAATATCATTTCATTTAAATCGGTCAAGAGGTATTTCAGTTTTTGCGATAATAACGAACGGCGATTCATTTTAAAATTATAGATATTTTTTAGCTTTTCTTTAGGATTTTCCCCAATATTTTTTTTAAACCACCACCGTGATTTAATGAAAGATAGGTTAGCCTAACATCCTTTAACGCAATCAATTTTACTTTATTCACAAAAAATTGACTATATAATTTTTCGCAAATCACTCGCGAATAACTCACTCAATATAAGATGGATTAGCTTGACGTCCTTCAAAAATGTATACCTATAATTTTTCGCGAACAAAATTTACTCTTTGATAGATAAATTTGCAAAAAACTATCACCCCTTTCGGAATTTTTTAGCTTTTATTTATGATTTTTCCTATTATTTTTTTTTAAACCACCACATTACGTATACAGATACACACATGGACTTTTATATATATTTTTTAGCTTTTAGGATTTTTCGTATTATTTTTCTTTTTAAACCACTACTGTATTAAAGCGAACAAAACAAAAAAAATCATTCAAATTGGTCAAGCCATTTTTGAGTTTTATCGAGACTAACGAACGGCGGAAATTTATTTTTGTTAATATAGATTCGACAACCAACTGACATTTTTTTGGATTTTTAAAATCTAAATACTTGATAATCCGAATACATAATTTCTGAAATAGAACTGTCTTGCATTCCAACAAAACAGATTTTGTGTGTGTGAAATAGCACAATAAAGACTTGGGTAGCTTAATATCTCTTTCTAAGTTACTCTTTCAAAATAAATTTTTGAACGCACCTATAAATATTTGTCAATGGTGACAGATGACAGGTCAACTTTACAACCTTTCGTCTGGAAATGTATTTCTGATTCAACAACCAGTTGACACTATTTTCTTCTTCTTCTTTAGATGCCCTGTCCTCCTCGGACGTTGGCAATCATCAGCGCTATATAAACCTTGTCTATAGCTCGGCGGAACAATGTGGTAGTGCTCACTCCATACCATTGTATTAAGTTTTTTAGCCAGGATATCTTTCTTCTACCCGGGCCTCTTCGTCCTTCGATCTTCCCTTCTATAATAAGCTTTAAAAGTCGATACTTGTTATTCCTTAAGATGTGACCAAAATTTGCGCTTTTTAGTGTAAACAGAACTTCCAGCTGCTTGTCGAGGCGTTGAAGTACCTCGGTGTTACGCACTCTTTCTACCCAGGAGATTCTTAATAGCCTTCTGTACGTCCACATTTCAAAGGCCTCCAATTTTTTGAACATCGCATCTGTCAAAGTCCAAGCTTCCATTCCATAAAACAGTATGCTGAACACGTAACAGCGAAGCACTCGGACGAGCTTGTTCTATTCTGGCACGAATCTCCTGCATGCCGTCCCACTTCTCATTTAGTTGACACCCAAAATATTTAAAAGTTTCTACTCGCTCAATTCGTTAATTGCCAGGTGTCCGTCCACGTTGTTTGATTTGCACTATTTTGCATTTTTAAAATCTAAATACGCGATAATTCGAATGTTGTGGATTTATGCTGTAGATTCGAAACCCTTATAACACTAATAAATTGTAGGTTACATAAAACGTTTGTACTTTTGACATGGCGCCATTTATTGGATACTAACTCAATCCAGTCAACGAATTACCTTATACCTCCATCTGTTAGAATCTTATCGAACTAACAGAGATAATCATGGCTCTTTGTTAATAAACAAATAATTCGCAATAAAATTATATTGCGATTATGAATTGAGATATAAACTATCCTATCTTTCAAGTTGGATGAAACTGCACACAGTGCGCAAAATTTTATTAAAATCGGTTCAGTAGTTTAGGAGTCCATTGCAGACAAACAACGTGACACGTTATTTATATTTATATATATTAGGATTATTTTTTATGAGCAGTGTATAGCTGTTTATTTAAACCATGCATCTATTGTATTTTACACGAGTAGTTTCGATTGACTTAGATGTTTGGTATGTGTCCAACCGTGAGTTGTTACCGAAGCAAAATTGTTCGGCGTTTTTTTTGAATCGATTCCGTTTAAGCGCAAGCGTTATTTGTGTATTTAAAAAAAATGTCTCCGTTATAGACTAAAAGTGAAGAAATCGTTCTTCCGGAGTGTTTCGGCTCGCTGACCGTGCCACAAAATAAAGCGTAGCTCCTTCTTACAACTTCCACGACACTCGTCTTTGTCCACTCGTGAAGCAATTTCCACAATGCCGCATTCTATTCTCTCTTTTCTAATTGCTTTCTTGTCGCTTTTGTTTCGTTGGCTAAATATTTCGCTTGCATTTCTATTTGTATCGCGATTATATAATGATTATGCAATGCTACTGTATGTGCTTCATGTTTAAATCATTTTTAATAATGGCTAGCTCCCTGGGCGCAATACGCAATGCCTCCCATAAAATTAACATCAAACCGTTTTAACTCGCCCTATTTTCTACTTTTATCACATTCCTCGTATATCCTTGAAGATTACACACAAAAACTTTAAATCATGAAGTTAAAGCCATCGAAAATTTTATTTACAATCAAAATAACTGATAAAATAAAGCAATAAATAAAATATTTAGAGTGCTAATTAGGTACATTAATTTGGGTCAAAAATTAATATGCAAAATATGCAGTAAAAGTTGTCCGTGTCCCAAATGATTGTACATTGTTTTTATAAAAATTATGCAAAACAACCTCCGACAATATTGAAACTCTGTCTTAAAAACTGTTAGAATTCATATAACGAAGAGAACTTTATTTAATCAATGACTCGTGCCTCAAGATCTCGCAGAGTGGTGGAAAATGCTTACCATTTAATTAGATACCGCTATGAAGTATGCTTTTGGCCCATTATATGACATGCTATTATTTAGACGCCATTGGTAATATTTGATGTTACTTTACGAGTTGCTGCATCGTGATTGGTAAAGTTTTTTTGCTTTTAGGCCGTGCTTCGTTAGTCAATCTCTCTAAGAGTTGAGAGTTTTTCTTTGTATTGAAGATATAATCGTTTAAATTTTAAAGTTATAGTAATGGGTCCCATTTTGCGAATCCCGAATTTTAACATATCTCCACATTTTAAGGTCCCCAGAGTCGAATACAATAGTTTTTAAGTGGACGTCTGTGTGTGTGTGTGTGTACCTATTTTCGTATGTTCGTATATTTGTTCGTATGTTCGTATGTGCGTTCGGAATTATTTTTCGTCTCTGATATCTCGAGAACAAAAAATGATATCGACGTGGGACCAATTGCATTCGACGCATAATTACGCAACTTAAAACTGATTAGATTTTCAGCAAAATCAGTCGAGCTGTTTTTATGGATATAAAAAAACCTGAATTTTGCAATGGTGAGAGACAGGGTTGTATTTTATCTCCTACACTTTTCAACCTTTACACGGAGAATATATTTAAAGGGGCAACACAATCTGGTAAAGGAATAAAGATTGGAGGCGAAACCATTAGTAGCATTCGATACGCAGATGATACTGTGCTTCTAGCTGAATCATTGAAAGAAGTACAATGTTTGTTAGATAAGATAACAGAGAAAGTAATAGATGGGGACTGAAAATTAATGTCAAAAAAACTAAATTTATGGTTGTTAGCAAAATGAATTTTGGCCCGGAAAGAATAACACTTGATGGCGAGAAGATAGAAAAAGTTCAGCACTTTAAATATCTTGGAAGCTGGATCAATCAGTCGATAGATCCAGACGAAGAAATCAAGGCTAGAATAGAAATAGCTAGAAGAGCATTTCTGAAACTCAATACGCCACTCTGTGCCAAACAACTTAGCATTCATCTGCGGGAAAGATTTACCAAGTGCTATATATGGTCTATTCTGTTGTACTTTTGCGAAACATGGACAAGCGGAACTACCAACAAGAATGTACTCATCAGAATAGGGCACGATAGAGAGCTCTTTACTACCATCAAGCGCCGCAAACTGGAATACTTGGGACATGTGATGCGATATAGTCTGCTTCGGCTTATTCTGAATGGCAAGATCGAGGGGAAAAATGGTTAGGTCGCAAAAAGCTATCCTGGCTTCGAAATCTCCGACAATGGACAGGTTTAACTGCTAAGTAACAGCTCAAGATAGAGATAAATACAAAGAAGTAGTCAATACGGGAGTCGTCAACGCTTGAGAAAGCAAGACACTGTAAGAAGAACAAGAAGATCTTTTGAATGATATGATTATTATATGTTAAGAATATTTGTATGAAAAATATGATGACAATATTTTAGACAAAAAAATTGTTTTAGAAAACAAAAATAGGAGTTGGAGAACTTTAAACTTGTGTCAGTATTGAGAGAATAGCATAGAAGACGCTATAACAGTGAAAAAATATTGTTAGTAAAAATCAAGCATTGTTTATAACAATTGAATATTGTTAATAACAAATTATTATTAATCATAATAATTAAAAAAAAATTCACTTGTTATAAACAATTGAAAAAAGCTTCCCGCTTATGAAATGATAAGAAAAAGTTTAAAAGAATACGGTTGACATAAACAGAATATTGTTAATGACAATTATAATTTGTAATAAACAATTTTTCATAATAATTTTAATAATAATTATAACAACAAAACATATGGTATTTTTTTATTGTTTTTACTGGGAACTTAGTTGTGTGGACCTCTCGGGTCGCACCCAGACCACTGATATTTTGTAATTGTAGTCCCTCAGGAGTCTACTTTCTTGTTCACTTCTTTAATTAATTTATTAATATCATTACCATCTCGCAGAGGGGATAAGGTTGCAAGAATTGTCATTTAATTCGTTTCTTTTGAGTTTTTCTTTCTGTGGTCATCAATATATTCATTTTCTTGTGTTAAAGTAACATTGCCTTAACATCGTCGATATGTGCTAGTGCAAAATACTTACTGCAACGCTGATTTATCAAATATTGACAACGGAAAACAAGGCAAAGATGCTCAACGATCTCGTTATCTTGTCGGGTAAAGTTTAGCCACGGCGGTACAAACGCCAACATCTATAAATCAGTACTAAATAAGTACAAAACTGAGCAATGAATTAACCGGCGTCCATGGGAAAGCGTTTGTTGGTTTAATATATACACGGTGTTTACTGAACCATTGTTAATGCGGTAATAGCTTTATAATGAGACGCACTTATCCGCATATGAAGGTATATCTTATCTCAGTAGGATGAATTCATTCAAGTCAAATAAAATGTTTTTTCTTTAAATTTATCGCGAACTATATAAACCGTTACTGTTGAAAAGTTATCCAACACAATATATATGTTTTAAATATTGAAGATAAGGTTCTTAAACTTAATTTTTTCGAGGCGGTTATCGGTTTAGTTAATAAACGGCGGAAATTTTAACTGTTCTTGGTTTGAAGTTGAAGAACAAAAAATATGCTGCCCATTGTATGTAAAATATACATTTAAAAGGAAATATTAACGAAAAAAAATCTCTAATCAAAATTTCATAACTTTTTAACTAAAATTTGAGTAGTTTTTAATAGACCTTTCAATAGTTGAAAACTTTTTGTGCGCATGCTTCAACTTCCGCCATGTTTTTCGGGTGTATAAGCAGTGTATACAATGTTTTGAATATAAATAATTAAAAAAAGAAATAGTAAATTACGGTCTTATGATAAGCCACGTAATTTTAATTATTAAATACTTATAATTGGATATATATATATATATATATATATATATATATATATATATTTAAATTTACAATGTTATCATTAAAAAAAGGAGCGAAAAACCGTTGTTGTGTATGGATTGTTTCGCTGTAATATTCGTAGCACACGTGAATAGTGCACGTTATCCAATTAATGCTGAAAATCAAGATCTAAATGATGACGAAGAATCCGAAGATTTACAAGATTTAGACGAACCTGAAGAAATCGGAAGCAACACTAACACTTACGGGAGTGTTCTCCAGAAACCCAAACACTGGCATCAGATACTCATTGGGAATCCAGACCTCCGTATTTCAGGCAGAGGTGTACACCATCCTTCAATGCGCGAAGAAGAACAACAGGAGGAATGTTGAAAACGCGCATATCAACATCCTGTCAGACAGTCAAGCGGCACTTAAAGCCTTGAACAGCAAGGAAGTGACGTCCGAACTGGTATGAACTGCAAAGAAGAACTGAGAACGCTGGCAGACCGTAATCACGTTAAACTGATGTAGGTTCCAGGACACCAGGGAATTGCAGGCAATGAAAAAGCAGACGAACTTGCAAGAAGAGGTTCGGATACTCCCCCAAACCGAGGGATTATTAATGAGAGCCAAGAAAACGAGTCAGAATAGAACAGGCGAGAAGCACCTTTACAAGAATGAAGAGGCTTTTCTGCTGCCGAGATTTAAACCTTGATTTAAAAATACTAATGAGATGCTATGTGCTGTCTATACTATACTATGGGATGGAGGCCTGGACACTGAAGGTAACCGACATGAGGAGACTGGAGGCATTTAAGTTGTGGATATACCGGAGAATATTGAGGATCTCATGGATAGAGAGAATAACCAACGTGGTGAGACTTATGCATAAGGAGAGAGAAGTGATTCCGACAATTAAGAGTAGAAAACTGCTGTACATGGAACATGACATGAGGCGGGAAAAATATCAAATGCTACAAATAATTATGCAGGAAAAAAAATACAAGGCAAGAGATCTATAGGAAGAAGACGAAATTCAAGGCTGAAGAACCTTAGAGATTGGTTTGAATGCAGTAATAATGAACTATTTAGAGCTGCGGTCTCAAAAATAAGAATCGCCAACCTTCGAAGCGGAGACGGCACCTAGAGAAGAATAAGAGGATACGCACCAGAAGAACAAGTTAGTCACAGCCTATTCCAATTTTCAAGTATCTACCTTGGCTATATTCTGACGCATTCTTGAAATAAGCTACGATAATCTAGATGTTGCTGGAAAGAGACTGATCATTTATACATATTTATTACAAAATTTGATAAGGGTTCTTTTGTTGGTAATAAGACATATCTGTGTTTTGGAAGAAAGGAACTTGGTCGCCGGACATAAGGGTAAATAAAAATTGTTGTGGTGATGGTTTTAGTCGATAATGTTATTTTTTCATTTCAAGTTGACAACGATAAATTTCTCGCATTAACAACTCGAGAACTATTCTTAAATTCTTGTAATTCGAAACTTTCTCGCTGCCTCAGTTCGAACAAAACAAGTGTTCCCACTAAATTTAATACCTCCTGGCGATGTTAACAAACATACGTGGCTCACAGTAGTTTCCCAGATAGGGATCGCAGATTGCCGATAGAGATCTAATTGAAAAACTTGCAATGAACTAGCAATAAATCGCAATCTGAGTAGATAATAGTGATAATAGGCATTACCTGTAGTATTTTCCGGATTCCTATTGCCTTTTGCCTTTCTAACATTATGAACAAATTTATAAGCAAATTGTCTACCGTCTTCCCAAGATGGTACAATAGGGTATTGCGGTCGAATTGTAAATAATGGCAAGTGAATATTTTAATAACGCACATTATTTGAAGATTTATAAAATAACGTATTTATTTTATAGGGTAGCTACTTTGTTATAATCCTTTTAAAATTCTGGCAAAAAATGTTACTGCTAACTAAAATTTTCGCAAAGATTTTCGGCTTTTTTAATTTGTATGATTGATCAATAACATCCGATTCGCGGATGATACAGTAATATTCGCCGATAAACTAGAGGAATATGATGAGCCAGCTTTCAATGCACAGTCAGGAATATGGAATAGATATAAATATGAATAAAACCAAATACATAGTGACAAGCAAAAATCCACCACCAGCCAGGCAACTTATTATAAATAATACAGTTATTGAAAAGGTAGAGACTACAACATATTTCGGAACTACAATCAACGAGAGTTGGGATCATTCTCTCGAAATACGTTGTCGAATAGAGAGGACTCGTACTGCATTCCTTAAAATGTAGAAATTGTTTAAATGCCTCTTTCTGAACTTAACAACTAAAATACGACTTCTCCGATGCTATGTGTTTCCTGTGCTCCTATATGGAGTTGAGTCATGGACTCTAACAGATGCAGCCAGTAAAAGGTTGGACGCATTTGAGATGTGGCTGTATCGACGTATACTAAGAATCCCTTGGACAGCCCCATGTTACAAAGAAAAGAGTACTCGACATTTTAAACAAGTAAATGGAGATCATGAGTACAGTCAAAAATCGGAAATTGGAATACTTGGGACACATCACGAGAAACAGCGAAAGATATGGTCTTATCCTACAGTGAAAGGTGCTTGGAAAGAGGGGATCAGGTAGAAGGAGGTTTTAAGCTTAAAAACCTGAGAACTTGGTTTGCAACCTTCACCACAGGACTATTTAGGGCCGCAGTTGATAAAATAATTATTGCCAGAATGAAA
This sequence comes from Agelastica alni, assembly GCA_950111635.1. Lineage (NCBI taxonomy): Eukaryota > Metazoa > Arthropoda > Insecta > Coleoptera > Chrysomelidae > Agelastica > Agelastica alni. The sequence goes on along the minus strand of OX467709.1, from coordinate 21,250,453 downwards.
GAAGAAGATGATTGATGACTTTTTGGGCGAATACACATTTTTTTTTATATTAAAGCATTTTCATTTTTCATGAAAAATGTCCATTTGCTACTCAGCACGCGTGCTTTTTCTACAAAGCAAATAGATAATAGCAAAGCATTATTTATCTGAATCATATACTTCTTTATCATTCGTAACATACTTTTGGTAACATTTAACATTTTTTAGACAAGGGGGTAGAAAGTGAGCTATAAATAATCACTAAATATTAATAATTTATATGATTTGTAATTTGTATCAATGTTACTAACTATATTTATAATCATAAAACGTCTCTATTCATTACAGTAAAGTAGCGTGCTTACATCTAATGGTAAATTTTAATTCTACGTTGGTGAGAGAAAGACGAAACGAACTTTATATTTAGCTAGTAGTTATAAATAACGTACAATACGATCCTACTTAAAATTATAGACCAGCCAATCGTGTACAAAATTATAACTAGTTAGAAATCGGGTTGACTATGTATATAATTCGAGTGTTGCAAAAACATCCAATAATAATTTGCGTTGCCCTTTAAACGACAAGAAGACTCACTGAGCCCATTACTATTTAATATTATTATGGACGAAATAATAAGACAAGTAAGCAGGAAAAAAAGATATTGAATGGGAGGTTCGAGAGAAAAAAATCCTATGCTACGCTGATGATGCAGTTCTGATAGCGAATTTAGATAATTGGGTATAGATATTCCTAGCTTCAGCGACATAGAACCAAAAATAAGAGCACAAGCTATCAAAGCAACAAGAACGGCTCTACACAAATCAACGACACAATATTTCGTAAAAAGCACCTGAAAACAGAAGTGAAAGCCCGTATTTACAAAACTACTATTGGACCCATACTGACATATGCGGCAGAAACAAGACCCAAAACATCAAAAACAAGCCAAATTATGGAAACAACAGAGCTGAAGATAATTCGAAGAAAAGCTGGAAAAACACTACTGGACAGGGAAAGAAGCGCGGATATCAGACAAACATGCCAGATCGAGAATATCAACGACTGGGTGCTAAGTAGAAAAATTGAGTGGATTGATCATATCACACGTATGACAGAAGAACGAATAGTAAAGATTGCTAGAGATAAATCACCTTCGAAGAGGCGAAGCACAGAAAGGCCTCGAAAACGTTAGAGTGACAATCTACCACCATAAAGAGAGTTACGATGAGGAACAGGTATTGTGTATTAGAAGAAAGAAAAAAAATCTTGATCCAATTAAGGAGAAACAAATTGATTTTTAAAACTCTTAACTAACACTTATATTCTAAAGGCCGATGCTGTCAAATTGAAACTCTTTTTCAACCACAAAACTTTCTGTTTGGCCATTGTACAGTGTCAATAAAATATAACTTTTAACGCCACAAAATATTTTTCGTCAAACCCTAATGAATATGGAGGAATTTTTATTTTATTTATTGGTTAGTATTTTCGACTCGTGAGGGACAATAAATAAATTTAAAGCTGTCCTTTTTGGTAGTTAAAGAAATTAATAAGAAAAAAAAGGCAAATGACAGAGAAGAGAAAGAACAAATGAAAATTACTCAAATTGTGTTTTCTTTCATCATAATTCGAAAATTGAATTGTTTAATAACAAAAAATAGAAGAAGTACCGTCAAAATTACCACCGGTTGTATTCTCCGGTCTAATGCGGTTCTTAGATAAAATAATATGACCTGCGGGTAACGGTAGCACGAAGAACTAGAGGTCCGAGAGTACGTGCAAGGTGTTAAATCTCAAATTCTCCCACGCTGCCGTGATCTACATAAAGCGGTGATCCGAAATGAAAAAAGGAAAAATAGAAAGGACAAGAAAGGGTCAATCTATTGCTCGGGCCCCATTCAGCACTTGTTTTCGGACAATGGTCACCCACAGGTAACCCAGAAATTGTATTACAACGAATGAAGACGTTTTGTAATGCTGTTTTGGCACGTCAATTTCGTCTTTTCTATGGGATTTTATATCTTTATTTACCGATCATGATATTATGTTTACCTGCTTTTGAATTTTCGACAGCATTTTAACACTTTTCTCTGTTATTAAAAAAACGACGATGAATTTGTCGTGGGTTCTGATGTATCCGGAAAATTCTTAATTAATCAGACTCGCTTCGAGTTAAAGTCGAAGCTCTAAAATTCCATATTTCCAACACCAGTTTTTTTTTAAATTTTTCCTGAAATAACGCAGTCGTTGGAACTGCCGACTGAAATGAAAACTTAAAATTATGAAATAATTGTGGTTTTTTAAGTTAATTGAAGCAATAAAAAATTAAAATTTCATAATTTGTAAATTAAAATCATTGAAAATATTATATTTATCAGTTTTACAACGTTCTACGTCTTCCGATACCCAATCTCCAATCTGTTGGCCCACAAGTTCTCGTCCAGACCTCTTTCTCTGATTTCACTATCGATTCCTTCTCTCCAGCTCTTTCTTGGCCTTCCTCGTCGTCTTCTTTCTGCTGGGTTCCACGTTAACACCTGTTTAGGCAATATATTCTCCTCCATCCTCTGCACATGACCATACTAGTTGTTTTGTTCGAATGTCATCGACTGTGGTATGTTCCACTTCCATTATTTCTCTAATTCTTTGGTCGGTGACTCTTTCTCTCCTTGATCTTCTCCCTTCTCCAGTAATCCATCTCTGTAGCACACAACATCCTTTCCGTTCTCTCCTTAATTTGCCAAACTTTCGAACCATATGTTATAATATTTTTTACGATAACATTGTAAATAATCCTTTTATTTTTATTTGAGATGTTTCTATCCCACAACATCCCATTTATTGGTGATATTGCTCCCGTTCCCAGAGTGTTTCGATCTTTAATGGCATCGTCCAGTTTTCCATCGGATGTTATTTAAATACCTAAATATTTATATTCATGGCAGGCTTTGATGCGTTGTCCATTGTTGAGAACTAAAATCATTGAAAATAACCTGATAAAATAACCTCAAAAAATAATTGCACCGTAAATGGACGCTACGAATTTCTTACCGTAAGCTTAAATACATGCACATCTTTATTTTTGAATGGAAATCTTGTTAATGATGATATTACTTTTTACGACTATTCTGCTTTTTGCAATTATCTAAGAGACACCAAAGATTGATTTACTTAGTACCTAAATTAGACACTTCTACAATAATTGTATTCGAATTTCGACCAATGAATTAGTTAAGTTTGTACCTACTGGAATCAAACTGCTCAAGTAAGAATTGAAAACTTTGTAACTAACGCAATACCAATACGTGGAGCAGTAAGGCCAGGGTGTATCTTATCATATCTTATCAACACTCCTGTTTAATCTATATTCCGAGCATATATTTCAAGAAGCACTTACTGATACAGAACTAGGCGTGAAGGTAAATGAAGTCTGGATAAACAACATCAGATATGCTAACGACACGATACTAAATGCGAAAAACTTAGAAGACCTACATCAAATTATCAATAATGTAGGGAAACAAAGTAAGATCATGGGACTAAACATTAATTTAAAAAATGCTCTATTGAAACTGCACGTAGCGTCTTACAAAGTTCAAAAGAATATTCTCCAGCACCGAGTTCGATCAAAACATAAAAATGCGATTCATCAAATGTTATACAGTGCTTTCATTTCAAAACCGGCCGGTCCAAATAACTTTTGATTTTGCGTAAATGTAAGAAAATAAAAAAAAAACGAATTTTAAATCACGGAGGAGATTTTAAAATGTTTTCAAGTGGCACCCCTTTAACATCCACCAACTATTCTTTAAAATGCCAAATAGCAACCCCTACCTTGTAAGACATCTAATGAAAACCCAAGAAAAATGCAAATCAGTCATTTAAACAACAATTTTTATTTTGCTGATAATAACAAATTTTGTGTAATAACATGAGACCGTAACAAAAACGACCTACGCCACTGTTGGGTAGGTAGATGTCTAATTAGGGATCAATTAACTTACTTCGGAATACATGTCATCTTTTTTGACATTTTGTTTCTTTGTTTTAAAAATATTAATAGTATATTTAGTTAGTTAATCGTGATGTTTAATTAGCCATTATTTGTAGTTGTAGCATCTTGAGTTATTTTAAAATGGTGTATTATCTGCAAGAACAAATAAAAATAATATTTATTTACGGTCATCAAAACAAGTGCGCTCGAGTAACAGCTCGAGTTTTTAATGACAGGAATCCTGATAGAAAAATAGGCCAACAGACCATCATAGAGTTAGTACGAAAATTTGAAGAAACTTGATCCGTTTGTAATGAATAATAATCCCAGAGTTCTCGACGAAGGTGCACAAATTAAAGTATTGGGTTATTTTGCTATAGATCCTACCTATTTCATTCCAAAAGTATCAAAACTTACAAATATTTTTGTTGGTTCTAAACACAAGGTTTTAAAATTACATAAGTTTTTCCTTATAAAATACAAATTTATTATCAGCTTAGTGAAGACTACTACTATGACCGCAGAATTGAATTTTGTGAAACAATGTCCGAAATAATACAAGAAGACGCAAATTTGGTTAAAAATATTTGTTTCAGTGATGAATCAACGTTTTATTTAAATGACTTTGGGTAGGTTCTGAACAATAGGTTAATGGTTATTGGACAAATATACCTCAAATCTGAAATAAACAGTTTCTTGTCAATTTGCTTTCATTAATTGCTATTTCTACCTATTTCTACCTTCGTTTTCCAAAGACAAGGTCTTGAAAAGTAGAGAAACATCATGTAGGTGTTGCCAAAGAAAACTGTATTGTATCAAGGCTTTACACTATTCGAAAAGGAAGTGAGTAGAAAACCTATTTCGAGTGCATGCAAGAGAAGGGCAAGAAAAAAAATCAGTGAAAGGCATTCAAAAATTATTTGTAGAGCTTTAGCAACAAATTTACCACCGTCTCTTACAACTACTGATGTTGGCTGCATTAGAAGAAATATCTAAAACAGTCGCCGCAAGATCCTTCCAGGTCCGATTCCTAAGAACATAGAAAAAGTACATGGAGTTCTCAGCAGCGCATACGGCGAAACGCTGTTAAACAATAAAGGTGAACAATTTTTGTTTATTAACAATATGGAAAAAATAAAAATGAGCTGGTCAATGTAGACTGTATTATTCATACATATTTATTATTAAAACTTATTCATTTTATAATGTATATAACCTGTCTTTTTGAGACTGCGATAATGTACTTGGTATATTTAATGTTTAGGTACTATTATATAAATATTGCTATTAAATAATAAACTAGTCAAAGTAAAGTGCACCATTTGTTCTTCTTTTTGGTTCCGATATAAAAACCCGGCGACCAATTTACAGGTCGGATTATGTAGAGCAGGTAATCTTCGCGACGAGTTTACCACTGCCGTTGGCAGAAGGGGGTTTTATAGAATGGCCGGCGAGATCTTTAGATCTAACACCACCACCAGCGAAAGGATATAGAGGACCTCGAATGCTTTTAACTGGACAACATTTGGATGATGACGAAAGTTGAGGACACTATTATAAAACTGTGTGTCTGTATATTGATATTGGCAAAAAAATCGGCCACAATTTGGAGTCCCTTGCTTCAAGTATTATATGTTTTTAACCTAATCAAGCATCGGTGGTGTGGGACTGCATGCAAGCCCTCACTGATCGGCAGTAAACAAAGTCACTCTTATATGGGTTCCTGGGCACACAGGGGTAAATGGGACCCTGGTGGAACCAAGAAGGCAGTTGGTCGGATTGCCAATTGCCGAAGCAAAACATTAATTGAATTTAATCCTTGAGCAAAATCATATCGCTCAGTAAAATGCAAATTCTGGCTGCAGAACATCAAAATAGCTCTCCAGAAGAGGGCTGACACACTCTGGACGATGGACCGGAGTAGACTAAGCAGCACGCTTGGCCTGCTTACAGGACACATCGCACTAAGGGCGCACCTCTTTAAACTTAATCTGGAGCACGAGAAAAACTGTCTACTATGCGGAGAGGAGGAGAAGAGCAGTATACACATTCTGTGTCACTGCCCGATGCTAGCGGAGTACAGGTATCAAACCTGGGGCCGTATGATAATGGATCCAAGCGATCTAAAAGAGACAAGGCTAACAGAAATCCTGAGGTTTGCCAAAATCAGCGGACTAGAATTTCGATGCCCTGAAGACACACCGGTAGTCACAGAGAATCAAAAGATATAGGTGACATAGGTGCCGATACCAAAGGCCCAACCGCAAGATTGTAATATGATGTAATGTAACCTTATTAAGACTATAAAAAGTACCAATGGTCTAAAAGACAACAGTTGTGTGTAGAGAAGCCTCGATGATTGATAAAGCATATTTTTTACAATCAAGACTACTTCTTCTTCTCATAGTGCCGTACTCGTTTAACGAATGTTGGCGATCATGTTGACAATTTTCACCTTGTTGACAGCCACTCTGAACAGTCCCGATGTTGATTGGCCAAACCACTGCCTCAAGTTTTTTAACCAAGAAATGCGTCTTCTGCCTGGTCCGCGTTTACCTTCTATCTTTCCTTGAAGTACCAGATTTAATATATTATATATTTCAGGGTGTCTCATTTCGTGTCCAAATTAGGAGAGTTTTCTAGTCTTTACCGTATTAATGACTTCTCTATACTTTCCCATTCTTTTCATCACTTCGACATTGGTGACATGGTCAATCCAGCTTATTTTTAACATTCTTCTGTACGTCCATAGTTCGAAGGCCTCAAGTTTTTTCATATTCTCTGTAAGTGTCTATGACTTAACTCCATACAGAAGAACAGAAAACACGTAACAGCGGACCATTCTCATTCTCAACGCTAAGTTAAGATCGGGTCCGCAGAGTATCTTTTTCATGCGTATAAAGGTGTTTCTCGCAATCTCAATTCTTCTTTTTATCTCTTTTAAATGATCCCAGTCGTCGCTTAGTAGACTACAATCTCCGCAAAGGAAGTAACGGACAATAGTATATTACACACCTAGGGCAGTAAAGTAATAAATGTCTCAGAGCACATGTTTGATGACCGAGCCGAAGCCGAGGTCGTCATACATGTGTTCTAAAACATTTCTTACTTTAATGCCCGTGGTGTGTATACTATTTTTCTTCCTACTGTGCGCGGAAAGCAGCAACTTTGTTTTGCGAATCGGGCTTAAAGTGACGCTTTTTGCACAGTAGGGAAAAAAGCTATTATTGCATTATTTGTGGTCGTTTCTTTCCACTCCGACACTGTAGAGGATTTAGATAAAACATAACGAATCCGTAAAATATTATAACTAGTGTTTACCGGTGTCGAAATGATATTAAAGGATAGGAGGCTACGTCATAGAAATTTAGTAGAAATATATGAGCGATACTAGCGAGCCACAGGTAAACAAAACGATAATTTAAAGCCTCGTAAAACTTACACAATAATTAGGTTAGAAACACTGTTATCAGGTGTCGCAATGAAAAGCATGATTTGCCTTAGAGATAAGTCATTTCACCTAGCCGCACAGCTATTGAATATGATTTATGGACATACATAATAAGTACTCGGAATTCGTATAAAAAAAACGTTTTAAGTATTCACTAAAAAAATATCGACAATTAACGTCAATTGCCCGGTGACGTCCAGTGGCTCTAAAACTTTTTAGATCACGCATCTCTTACTTATCCAATGAAATTTTCATACGCTATTATTTGTTAATAACTACTTAGTGAAATCGTGTGTGGAAAATCGGGTGATTATAATTCAAACATTAATTGAGAATTTTTACGATTCGCGACCGAATCGGTCACGTGGTATTCATTAGGTTAAAGTTACGACACACTTCACAAGCATAATTCTTCAAACGAGTAAAAATTATTGCTTTAGATGAGTTCTTAAATCATAATAAAATCGGGAAAGATCTTTTAATAATCATATTTTATAGAACACTGTAACCAACCATTTGTGGAAGTAATAAACCCCGATTATACACGGTATTTGCAAACACCTTTGCTAAGAATAAATCCACTTTATCTTGCTAGAGTATTTCGCAGTGACATTTGGTTTTTTTTAATGGTGAACAACTTACGAAGAAGACGCCCAAGTACAAAAAGAGACGAGAATGCTTAGATGGACGTTTCTTAATACAATAATTAAATAACTGACGTCAGTCGCGTTTCTACAGCCTCCTGCGGTCCAGGTCTTGCTGCACTTTTATCGTAACAACACACGATGATACTTGGAGGACCGGTTTCAAACCAATCAGGCCGTCTGCAATATCCATAGCTAAGATATTCACCTGATGGTATCGAATTCGAAGAAGAAACACCTTATATATTGAAAAGAAAATGTCCATTTGTAAAAAATATGTCATAAATCATCGTTGAATGAATGAATAACTGAGTAAATAGGAGTTGTGGAAGAGGTCTAATTTTTTCCCTAGGCACTCCAGCATTGTCTGCTTTTTATACCTTTCCAGCTCATTAGTTTAGTCCCATTTCTTTAATTCTCCTGTTAAGGAGTAGAAGCTCATGTACTGCTATTGCCCCAGGTGGATCACTCCCTTGGTCTTGTATACAACCCAGGTAGTGCCTCCATTGGGCGGTGGCTTCACATTCGAAGATAATATGAGTGGCTTTTTCCTCCTCCTCATTCCATAATCTGCATATAGGTTATGTGTCAAACACGCCTATATTGTGCAGATGTTTTCTCAAACCAACAACCGAAGAGCATGTATGAGAGTACTGATGAAAGTAGAGGAAACAAAAGATGTGCGTAAGAACCGTAGCAAGTGGAAGGAAGTGGTCTCTGCCTACCCCTATGGAAAAAAGGCGTGACTTTATGTATGTATGTATGTTTTCTCAAAGACCAGTGTCCGGTACAAAGCCCTACAACTGTTTTAAGTTTTTCCCTACTTAGCAAGAGCAGCTTCCCTGCCTGCTTAGGTAAGGATTCTTTCAGCATTAATTTGGTGTGTCTAGCTCTCTCTGGCTGTGCCCACTTCGGCTGATGCTGAGAGTGGGTCCAGCCATTGATCACTGCTTTAACGCTGGCCTTGGGTATCCCTATTATTAGTTCTGGCCCAATAAATGGTGTTCCAGAGCCCCACCTAGCTAGTTTGTCCGCTTCTTCGTTACCAGAAAAACCTTTATGCCCTGGCACCCACGACAAGGTGACCTTGTTATGGTTAGCCAAGGTTCGTAGGTTTCCGGCACATTCTCGGACAATTTTTGAGTCTATTTTCCGTGATGCCAAAGCTTTGAGTGCCACTTGACTATCTGATCTAATGAGGATCGTTTTCTCTTTATATCCTCGTCTCAAATTTTCAACAGCGCAGGCGTATATGGTATGTACTTCAGCTTTGATGACCGAGGTATGTCTGCCCAATGAGTTTGTTTGCTCATATTTGGGTTTTGAAGAGTAGACGCCTGAACCAGTTTCTTCGCTGGTTTTTGATCCGTCTGTGTACCAGGTAAGTTCACCAGGTTAATCATCATTTCTTTTGTGATCCCTGAGTTTAAATCATCGTTACATCATTTTAATGTTTTAGAACTACTAAAACTGCCATACATTTTTGGAAATTTCTACACGTGAAATTAGGATGAAGAAGAAACAGTTTTAGGAATAACCCTGTTAACGGTAGTTAGGAATGGCCCTGTTTAATGGCAGTTAGGAATGGCACTTTTGAATTTGACAGATTGTGATTAAATTTTATATTTTTCCGATATGTTTAGGAATTAATTAACAACATTCCTATTTTTTTGCTGAATACGCAACACGATTTTTTTTATTGCACAACATTTTTCCTAAACGTTGTGCTCTTAGTTAGTTCACATTTTAACTGTTTTTCAGTAAAAAAAACACTACCGGAAATTTTTGGTCCAATAAAAAACAATAATCTGTATGCACATATTTTACATAACGTATAACAGATTGGTCTTAAATAATTTTTGCTCCAGTAGACTGTTTCTTAGCATAAATGATTGTCAATGAAAAAACAGTTGCGTATGCACACGTCGTTAACCACAATCATGGACATCAAAATATAATAGTTTTCTGCTGTTTATCTCTGACCAACATTATAACGGCAAAATGTCTAACTATGCGGTGAACTATGTTGCTTCATCCATGTTAAAAGATTTAAAATAATGATATTATTGTTAGGAAACATTTGCTTAGTATTTCTTGATTAGCGCTACTTTAGTCACCACATTTGCAACATTTATATATTCATACACTATGACATTGTATCAGACACCATTTATAAAAAGGGTGTTGGTTTAATAGTGAAAAAGTGTCTGAATTGATCCCCAAGAATTGGCTCGCATAGTGGTGGTAAAGAGGATCACTAAAAGTTGGTTGGTGGTCTCGTAGATCAAGAAGTGGACGAAAGATGTTGGTTGAATAGTGATAGTGAGGGAGGATTACTGAGAAATGCTTACTTAGTATTTGTCAAGCTGAATGGTACCGCGATGGTGTAGAATTAATTAGGGGGTGTGGGATAATCAACAAAAATGTGTGGGTGTTCACGTAAATCAAGTTGAAGGTGATGGTGAGCATTAGAAGCTGCCATAATGGCTAAAATAATCTACAAACAGTGTGGGATAATCGCTAAGAAGTAATAAGTATTTGTCGAGAATTAAATGATATCGCTGTGGAATAAAATTCTTCAGTAAATGTGGGGTTATGGCTAAGTGGTGGTTAGTTGCCTAGGTTAATAACTATGTAGTACCCACGTAGCATCGCGGCCACTGCGGATAAAGCAGTCTTCGGCTGATACGAGATAGTCACCTAGATCAAGAAGCTGCAGAAGCTGACTTGATAGCTGAAGTAATCTCAAAATAGTGTAGAATGATCGCTAGGAAGTGGTGAATACTTGTCGAGACAGCCTTTAGCTGTGACCAATTTCTGAACAGCCTGCAAATATGCCCCGCCCACCAAAACGTATACAACCTGCGATCGTGACATACAATGTCACAAACCGTCAGTCTTAAAAAAGCAGACATTATATCTCCAGAAGATGCCATGCACTAGAGATGGCGAAACGTCGAGTATTAACTCAGACGGCCAAAATACCCGAAAAACCATTGACCAATATATGATGGCCGCGAAAGACTTTTACAATTGTGTAAACTTCTGTAATTATTCTTCAGTGTTTTTTTCAAGTGACAATCCATATTGTCGACAGATTATTTTTAGTAAAATTATTTACCATTAATCCAACGCCTGTATATTTAAAATATAATGGTATGAAGTATAAATTTTAAATTGAAAATGTTAAGTGACAAAAATTTCATTAGATAGTATTAAGCTGTATAAGCAAATAACAAGTATTTTTACTTTGATTTTAAGTGGCGAATATTTTCTACGTTTTGATAAACATTTATACATGATTTATTTTAAATGGTAATTCAACGTAATGTCTGGACAAGAAACATTTAAAATTTAAAATAAGAGGTCAAAAAGAAATCGGTATACTTTTATATAAGTAGTTGTATTATTTTTATAAACCCATGGTAAAGAGAAGAACAAATAACATTGACAAGATTTTTTTTTATTTTTAGATTTATTTCCATCATTTAGTATATTACAAAATCATCAACCTCACAGCGAAGACTAAAGCCCCCATTTATTACTATACCAACTCCTACAAACCATAGCACATGGCGGATGTGATAATGAGGTTTTTTTTGAAATAGGTGAGCAATATTTACCTTAGATAAGAACCCGTGTACGGGGCATGAGTGATAAGATAAAAAATAATATAACCGCCAGACTGGCCACGTTCATTACTTATTACACTTACGTACAGAACCGGACCAGCAGAAAATATCGTCGTAATATCAACGTGTAAAAAAATAACCTTTTTAAGATTTAACTTTTAAATTGCGCGCCTATTTTGGAATCTATTTTTTTTAATTCTTCAAAGTAGTGTAAATACATGTTAGAATAGGTTACCGGTTGTTTTGCCTGCCATTGTTGAAGGCTTTTTTGGTCATGTTCATACCCAAAATAAAAATAAGTGTCAAAGACCATAAGGTTAATTAATATTTTTAACCTGATAGGTTTGGTGATCCAATAACAGTTAACTTATTAAAAGGTTAGCTGTGATTTGAATCATTAAGGGCTTGACGAAAAAACTAATGTCTTTTGCCAACTTTTCGAATTTTATTTAATTCATTATTAATTCAGGGTTTTGTAACAATGAATTTTCATATAAAAATATAAAACCATTTTTTTTTATCTTACTCATATAACTGAGAGAAAATGTAAAATGTTTAAAAGATACTTTTCTTTTCGAGTAATTCTTTCCCAAAAAAAAACAACTTCATACTGTTCCAAACCCCAACCGAGCACTCAATTCATTATTTATAACGTTCATCAAATGCACCAAAAATAATTTGGAAAACTTACAAAACACGAAGAAAACATAACGAAAGGAGGCAATACAGGAAGAAATATGTAAAAAAAAAGGTTAGAAATCAAAAGAAAAGAGGCGCGATAAAAATTGTGTTACTTTGTAAAATTATAGAAAATAAAGAGGAAAGTTATTAAATCATTTAAATGGCCTTCATTCTTATTATTTGAGGCACAGCTTAACACCTCCACTACAATGAATATGTAGACAATTTAAATACTGACGACTTGAAATATTCTTACTTATATTGTGGTTTACCAACAATATTAATAGTAATTGCTTGTCATGATAATGATACAGTAATCGTGCATGGATATTTTTATTATTAATAACAACATTGTCAACATAATCCCAAAAATGAATATACTTATTGCTTTAAAGAAGTCATCGTTTCATATTAATTAATAATTAATTATGAAAGTTTTAACTCCTTTATTATTTTTACTGCATAGTTTTTCAAACTTTTCTTTTAATATGGAAAGTATTAATTAACTAAGTTTATCCGATTAAAAATAAAACTATTGATGACAATGTTTAACATGTTTACTTTCACCTGCACATTGTTTTATTTTTGTTTAAATTTGGGACTTATTTATAAACTGTTATTTTGATTTGACATACTTCTTCTGACAGGAGAACAGTCGTATACTAAACTATGGTGTTCATTTTTCGGTTTTGTAATCAATTTTACAACTATTTTTTGTTATTTGTTTGACAGTTAATAAACTGATCCAAAATTTATTGCCAAGTAAAAAAATAGTAATCTTTTGCAGGATTTTAATCGTGCATTTTTAATAAGGATCTTCGATATTTTTTCTTAAACCAGATGTCGCTACGTAGGCGTCTGGTCTAAACGACATTCAAGTCATGCCAGCAAAACTAAATTCATCGTATTTGCACTTTTTACAATATAAATATGGATTACGGAGAAAGAAGAGAAGCTGAATTAAAGATTAAGCTCAAACGTAGAGGTACAAAGGTCACTGTTACCAAAGGAAAAACTTACTGAAAAGTAAATTATGCTGCCCATATTTGTTTTCACAATATGTTTTGCGTTGTATTTTTGTTCAAAACAGGTTTCGCTGTAATATAAATAAATAGGCTTAGGTAAATTAAATAGTAGTACCTGTATGAAGTTATTTACAAATAATTTTGACGATGCAAGCACTAAAAAGGGTTTGCACTTGATTATTAAAGGTTAGTCGAGCACAGCAACAATCTTTGCGATGTAAGTCTAAACTCTCTCATGATATACATAAAAAACAAAAATATTCTTACGTTTTTCTAAAACTGAATCCTAACTATACTGATATAAAATAAAACACTTTTCGTCAATTTAATTTCTCAGTATAGTTAAAATGAATTTCAATAAAATAAATAGATCATCAATATCTCTAATTTGAATCCTAACTCATAACCATCCGCCGGCGCCGTGTAGTGGCTTTTACAGAGGAGGCTATTCTTCGTTGGAGTAAATTTGAATCTGCGATTGGCTACAAGCCACTGTTTTAATCGGGTTTTATCTCTTAAGGGAAATTTATGCCCTACTGTTTTATTTGCGCACATAGGAACTGCACAACACTGTAGAATTTTATGAAAGAATATTCCTCTGTTAAGACGCTCATGTATTTTGTCAGATGCATAGACCTTACGTTATAGTGCTGCCACCTCGTGGAAATTATTCCAGAAAACCCCCTATTATTCTAGAAGACCCTGTCTATTAGAGTTTAAGAAATAAAGAAGCCAATCTGATGGAGTATTTTTTTTTATGATGAAATCATTTTTTGCACTATTATTTAGCTAGTACGGTTCTGCTAAAAAATACGTAACTTTAACCCAAATAACTTTCCGTATTTATACAAATATTGGTGATATTTCAGTTGCTCGAATGGCTACTAAACTAACTCGTTTTTTATGTTAAAATATAGGTATTATTATTTGAAAGCTTTTATGTTCTAATTATGTAATTCTATAATTTGAACCACCGATTTATTAAATAATAATACATCTTTTATAGTTTTTTAAAAATTACAAAAATAAATTATTAGGTATCTGTATAATTTGAATTGTTTTGTTTTTATAGCATTTATTTTACAATTCTCGTTTATACACTTTTGTTTATTTATTTTCATTCCTTTTTAATTATTTTAATTTTATGCGTATTGCTGGCATAAAATTCCAATAAGGCAAAACTATGATTCTAAATTTTATTTTTTTTTTGCAACTTAAACTTAATCTTGTTGTTATATTTTTAGACAAACAACCGTTTAAATTTGGCAAATATTCGATGTTTGTTATGTTGTTAAAATTATGTTAATGAGAGCTGCCATATTTTTAACGTGATAAATAAATAAACATTTATTTAGCACAAACATTTTTTTTAACATGGTGAAATTAGTATTTACCACAGATTCCACATCGATGACAGTTTTTAACGATTAACTCTCTCCTACAAGTATATTTAAATTTTGGGAAAAAGTAATTTCAGCCGATGATGAGGTTTCTGATACCTGACGTTACTTTTTCTTATTTTTCAAATAGGCTATAACTATGTTAATTTCTTGTCATTTGTCTTAGAGATTCATACATATACATACATATAGTCACGCCTTTTTCCTGTAGGGGTAGGCAGAGACCACTTCCTTCCACTTGCTACGGTTCTTACACACATCTTTTGCTTCCTCTACTTTTATCAGTGCTCTCATACATGCTCGTCAGTTGTTGGTACTCTTGACCTGGCCTTTCTTTAAAACAATGTTGATTTGATCGAGATATGTTCGCCGAGGTCGACCTCTACCGAATTCCGTCCATTCACACTCGCCTTATAAATTTGTTTCGTTCATCGATCCTTTCTACGTGTCCAAACCATCTAAGCATTTCTTTATCTATCTTGTAACCACATCTTCTTTTACACCACAACGTTCTCTTATCTCACTATTCTTTACTTCATCCAACCAAGTAACTCAGGCTATACTTCTCAGACTACTTATCACCGCAGCATTAATCCTATTTTTATGCTTCTTTTGCCAAACCCAACATTCACTACTATACATAAGTGTAGGGATAAGCACTCCTCTATGCAAAGCCAGACATGCCTTTTGTGACACTTTCTGGCTGTTCATAAAGCTATGCAGTGCCCCATTAATTTTGTTTTCCTGCCAACACCCTTTCCTCAATGTCACTGTCATACTTTCCATCTCTCTCAAACTTTGAACCCAAGTATACAAACTTATTTACTTGTTCCACTCTTTCTCCTTTATTCAGAACTTTACAGTTTGTCATGCTTTCATCTCTTTCAAAAACCATTACTTTCGTTTTACTTACATTTATTTTTATTCTCAGTGCATCATGCATAATATTCCATCGCCTGCAACTCCTATTCGGATGACGCTAATATGACTTGATCGTCGGCGTAAAGAAGGCATTTGACGATCAAATTATTCATTTTTAATTCATACGCACTCTCTTTCAAATTTTTTAAAGAATCGTCTATGCATAAGTTAAACAACCATGGCGAAGCCACACATCTCCGTCTCATACCTTTTTCGATGTTAAACCAGTCCTTGTAAGCTTCGTTTATCCTGACACAAGCAGTGGAATCCTCGTTAAGTGATTTCAGTGCTCGTATTAAACTACCGCTCACCCCATACATAGACAATATCGACAATAATTTACTCCTCACCACTCTGTCAAAGGCCTTTTTCAAATCTATAAAAGCGCCATAGACCTTCTGACTTCTAGCAAAGAATTTTTTGACTATACTATACTATATTATTTTATATACTATATATATATATATATATATATATATATATATTTGTCTTAGACGCAGCATGTAATTCTCCAAAGCATTCCTCCATCTAATTACTCCCAGACAATAACAATAATAAAAAAAAGATTTTTAAATCAAAAGATCCTTATCCCTCGTCCTCTCTGTAGTCCGATGTTAATGTCCAGATAAGGTCCTCGAAATTCACAAAGTGATTCTCGGTGACCTGTGAGCAGATGTGGGTGATGCTGTGTGTGGGAATGCCATCCTCGGACTGGACGCGAAACGGTTCAACCCTTTTGTTCGCGCGACATAATGAACGACTTTTTTTGCCCCAATACATTTCAATTCCTCATTTTTCTTCGGTGTGTCAATAAAATTTTTAAAATTTATACCAAGAACAGGTGTTGCGTGCGGACTGTGGGAAGTTGATCGGACAATAAGAATTTTAAATTATGTGCACGTAACGTGTACAGGGAGAACAATTAATCCGGAAATACTTGAATATTTAAAAAGCATTTATCAACGAAAAAATTGCGCTTCCAATAAATTAATTTGCAACGATGGTCGATGCAGTTTGTAGTAAATTTTTATTTTAATGAAACTCATTCGGATTTTCTAAAGAATGTGATTACTTGTAATAAAACTGGGATATTCCAGAATGATCAAAAAACCAAAAGGAAATCCATGCATTTAAAGTCATTCTTATCTGAATGAAAAAATTCAAAATGAGCAAATCAAAAAAGCAGGCGATGCTTATTATTTTTTTTTTTTCACGTAAAGGTTATATTTTACATCATTTGGGTGACTAAAAGGCAAAATAAAAATCAAACTTACTGTAGGTACGTTTTAGGGGTTACGGGAAAACACTTGATAATAAAAGAAGCACTGCACTTTTTTGAAAATATTTATTATACACACAAACTATCGTTACAACTGTTTACTATTTTATCGAACTTGACCGTCGTCACCTGAACGGTCAACCTTAATCTAAACAAGTAACATTGACACCAATCAATAATAGTAAACCTAATCAATCGTTCCGGCCGTGTTGACCCAATATTTATACAAAGATAGATTATAGTTATTCCAACGTTCGACATAAAATCCAAAACACTACGTGTGCTAGTTTAAACATCCTGACCTTTTCTTTAACAGAGTTCATTTGATTGTGTTTATAATTCCCATGAACGGTCAAGCCGAGTCCATTGGGCTCTTTTTAAACCTTTTTATGTATTTTCCTAGCTTTCCTAGTTTTAGGAAGACTGTAAGAACGTGTGAGACGACCCGATTTCTCTCCATCAGGACCATGCCTACAATCCCTTCTCTGTGAAGCAGTATTTGGCCGAAAAACAAATCCCTATCCTCGTCCACCCATACTCACCCAGTGATTTCTTCTTGTTCCCAAAAATTAATAAATCTTTGAAAGGAACTCATTTTCAGTCGTTGGAAAAAATTAAGGAATAAACAACGCGGTAACTAAACAACCTACCGTCTGAAGACATTCTCCACTGTGATAAACAATGAAGGGCAAATAAATTAGCTTTATCGCAACATGCTATCGGAGGAAGTATTAAAGTTATTAGACAAAAAAAGTTCAGAGCATCATACACCAACTGTGCCAAAGAATATGGAGAACCTGCACATGAAACGATAATACCCTTACACAAAAAATGTTCAACAACTACCGCCTAATCTCCCTAATCACACATGTGAGCAAAGTAATGCTGTATACACTACAAGACACCTCATAGAAAAAGCTCGGGAATATTATACTCATTTGTTTCGTTGACTACGAGAAGGGCTTTGATAATGTGAAATGGTCACAACTGGGGAAAGTGCTACAAAAGATGGGCGTACCAAAACACCCGATTACTCTCATTAGACAACTGTATGAAGACAGTACTGCTGTTCTCAAAAATTTCGTAAAGGCGTCCGACAAGGATGCGTACTCTCTCCATTTATGTACATGATAAATAGCGAATTCGTAATGTGCTTAGTCCTGGACAACTTGAATGGAGGGATCAGGATAAGGTGGAAAATTTTTTCCAATCTTCGGTTCGCTGTCGACACTGTTCTCATAGCGGAAAATGAAGAAGAACTGAACAGAACTGTTAAATTTACTTGAAAATATTAGTGCAGATTAAACCAAAATTATGATAGTTGATCGTGAAAATGAGAATAGAAGGCAACCTGTAATGATTGGCAAATGCGAAGTTGTGAAGCAGTTCACATACCTTGGTTCCACCCTGCACAGCTCTGGCAGCTGTGAACCTGAGATTCGAAGACGTATTTAGTTGGCAAAAGCCACAATGACTCATCTAACAAAGTTATGGAACGATAGAAATCTTGCAAAAGCTATGAAAGTTAAAAGCATTGGTGTTTTATATCTCCTCATACGGCTCAGAGACATGGGTGATACATGCTACTGACAGAAGACGCATAGACGACTTTTTTTGGCTACATTAATAGAAATGATAATATGAAGAAGCTAGTTGTCCAAGGAAGATCAACAGAGCAGCTTTGACGCGGACGTTCGCCGACTAGATGGACCGATATGATTTCCAAGCTCACGAACATGAGGCTGAAAACTGTAACGCGCGACAAGGATGGCGACGTATTGCAGAGTCATCCATAACATGGACGAAGAGTAAAGTCTCATAATCACTACAAATCGGTCACGATGTTATAAATAAAATTATTGTAGAGTGATTTTTGGTATAATAAAGTGTCAAAATATTTCGTATATGAAACTTTTCGTCCTGCGGCAACAACGAGATGATTTGTAGGTGTTTCTGTTTCCGACCATCATATTTTATGAATATTTTTATAGCATCTCTCCCAGCTAATTAGTTACAATGACCATAACGGACGTTTTATTATATTTCAGCCATCGAACGCATACTTAAATACTTCCTTAAAAGTATTCATGATTTAAGTCGTAGTTTTCCGTCAAAAAATCTGCGGCATTATTTACGATATTGGTGTCTCTAATGTTGGCCTCTGCGAGCGTTACGAGCTGGATATAATCCGCAATGTGGCGTTCAAAATGTCAAGGGGTCGCTTTGGCCAGCGTGAGGTTGTTCCACATCGATGTTTATATTTATAGTTTGTGGCTTATTAGATTTATTTTATATTTTAAAACAATGCTAAAGCCCGAGTGAGGAGGTTTTGTGATATAATGCGAATTAAGAACATGCGATTCTCACATCGCTTTTTTGTCGATAGGTATACACACACGAACGAGATTATTGTTATTCCACTTCCTGTTTCCTTATTTTCCATTGTGAGATGGCGGCATTCGACGAGATCGAGATCATCGTGCCGATTTTAATTGATTACATCGAAGATAAGACTCGCAAAAATCTTTTAGAATGGATGGAATTTTAATATTGCTTGCAGTATTTTTAATTTTACCTTTAACTGTACGTTAGAAAAATTTGCGTTTTTATAGACTTGTAAAAGGCCTATAACAGAGTGGAGAGGAGTGAATTCTGGTCGACATTGTCTATGTATGGGGTGAGTGGTAGCTTTGACGCTATCGAATTATGTAACGTAAAAAAATTGTCAAAAAACAAGTTACTTACCCCATTACTAAGAAAATAAACAGAAAAATTTGCGATTTCTAGAGAACCGTCAATAACATATTATTTTATTTTGACATGCAGGTAGGCAGCTGATGACACTGGTGCACCTAAAAAAAAAGCCTACATTCGGTGCGCTAAATAGGCATGTAAATATAGGTAGTTTTCCAATTACAGCACAAGAGCGCATTGTGCGGCATAATGCTCAATATAAGGTGTTCCAACAGCAGCAACGCCTCGCTCAATCGGGCACTTTAAATAGTACTGCTTTAGCGTAATGCGCGATATGGATATAAAGTAAAAGATGTTTTTTCCTTTAAGTTGGCGTTGATAATACTGACACTTTATGAGAATTCCTCTGCTTGTGTCAGGATAAACGGAGCTTGCACGGACTGGTTTAACATCGAAAAAGGTGTGAGATAGGGATGTGCGGCTTCGCCATGGCTGTTTAACTTATACATAAACGATTGTTTAAAAGATTTGAAAGAGAGTGCGTATGGATTGAAAATGAATAATTTGATCGTCAAATGCCTTCTTTACGCCGATGATCAAGTCATATTAGCGTCATCTGAAGAGGAGTTGCTGGCGATGGTTAATGTTATGCATGATGCCCTGAAAATCAAAGGGATGAAAATAAATGTGAGCAAAACGAAAGAAATGGTTTTTGAAAGAGAGGAAAACATGACAAACTGTGAAGATCTGATTAAGGGAGAAAGAGTGGAACAAGTAAATGAATTTGTGTACTTGGGTTCAAAGTTTACGAGAGATGGAAAGTATGCATTCCTGTGTCATTTTTTTTTAATACTCGTGTCAAATGTAACAATTAATAAAAAAAGTTTTAATAATTTATACAAAAAACGTAATTTTATTATTCTTACGTCAAATAAAACTTATTATTGATTTATTATCTTCAATTATATAATCATTAAAATATTGAATGCACCGTGATCCAATTTGACAGTTGCGAAGTTTATTTCTGGCAAACGTGATGTTTGTTTTTTCATTAGAAAGAAGCGCATGATGAAATATTATCTGATGCTAACCGGGAATAAATGTATCATCGAAACTGGTACCGTCAACTTTTAAAGTGGTCTACAAGGAAGTTACGGTAAGTGAAGTATAATTCAGTTGACGCAGCTCAAAGGTGAAATTACAAAAAAAAAATTACGGTACAATATTCAGCTTAATTAATTATCGATGATATTTTATGCAATAATGTAAAACTTGCGCAAGAAACATTTAAAATATATTTTTCGTTAGGTAACCGAGGTTTAATTAGTTGAATTTAAGGTGATGCGTCTATAACGCGCGGATTATGTAATGATCGATTTTAAGGTCGTAAAATAAGAGAAGTCCGTAATAATATCTATTTAACACACCTACTTTTACTGCAACGTCGTTCGAACCATTTCCTAAGCTTTTTAAATCTCCCGTAAGCCTTCTTTTATAAAGTTAAGAATGTTCTAGTTTAGAATGTACATTTTTTTTCACCAAATTATACATACATTTTCCTCTAGCCAAAGCCGTTTTAGGACTACAATACTTTTTTAGTTATTTTTTAAAAACCTGGGGGCTAAAACCAAGGATAAGCCTGTGGTTATATCAGGCGGTATTACTACCCTCACTAACGCACGCAGCAGTAGTCTGGTGGCCAAGGGTAGAAGAGGTTTTGTCCGGGCTGTTCTTGCACATCGAAGTGTGCGAAAATCATAAATTGTTCATATATGCGTTGAATGAGCCATCATGGCCTGTCAACAGCTGGGATCAGAAAGAAGTCCGTTTCACCGTGAGGTCGGTCGATCCAGATTTTGATGATGTTCCGAATCAGACCATGATACCTTACCTAACCCTAAGCTAGTATAGACGTTAGGACTTTTGGTATTTTTGCTCACCAAACACCCTAAAGAAGTTTTTGAATTTATGAATATAAGTTACACAAATAGACTTGAAAATCATTTAAATATACTTACTAAAAATTTAGTTTCATAACGTATTATAAGACGCAGACTTAAACGGTTTATTCCAATGACTTAGCCAACAAATATTAAATTTAAATTTTGTTGTTTATCTACATTTATTTATGCTTACACCTTTTAAAAAATATAAAAAG
This sequence comes from Agelastica alni, assembly GCA_950111635.1. Lineage (NCBI taxonomy): Eukaryota > Metazoa > Arthropoda > Insecta > Coleoptera > Chrysomelidae > Agelastica > Agelastica alni. The sequence continues at coordinate 21,228,592 of OX467709.1, read as the reverse complement.
GAACAATATTTTAATATATATTCAAACATTTTCCTATAACAGTTTAAAATTGCTCAAAAAATAAATATATTTTTGACTTTTATAGCTTCTATTTTTTTGCACCGCCTCCACAGAGGGGCTGCAAATAGTCCTCAACGTACACCAAGATCCAAACACCCCTTCACAATAAAATCGGACAAGATTCCGAAAAAGACCTTGATAGAAAAAAACTATAAAACAAATATATCAACCAAAGACTAGTTGAAGAAAACCATTGACCAGCCCAGAAATAAGACGATGGTACACTGACGGTACCAGGGACGCTACAGGCCAGGTGTGTTTGGAGCATCCTGCAGCAAAAGGGAAAGCATACCACTGGGGAAATACGCCTCGGTCTTCCAGGCCGAGGTCTTTGCCATACTCAGGTGTGCCACACACCTGACAGAAAACAGAGTAACGAACAGTAAGATTCATATTCTCACTGACAGTCGCGCGGCCATTAAGGCCCTCGTAAGTTGCACCACAATTTCATCGGTGGTGTGAGACTGCATGCAGGCCCTAACTAAGTTAGCGACTGCAAATAAAGTCACTCCTACATGGGTTCCTCGGCACACAGAGATGAATGGCAATGAGGTAGCCGATGAACTGGCAAGAAATGGGACTCTGGTGGAACCAAGAAGCCAGTTGGTCGGATTGCCAATTGCCAAAGCGAAACATGAATTGAAACTAAACCTTGAGCAAGAACATATCGCTCAAAGGAATGCAAATACTGGCTGCAAAACATCCAGACAGCTAATGCCAGCGCTTTTCTGCAAAAGGTTCAAGTTTGTCGAAGGGGCCTTTCCAAAGCCATTCGATGTCAGGAACTTAGCTCTCAGGAAACTGATAAACTTTGTACGAAGTCTCGGAATCCCGGGCCTCGAATAGATTAAGGGTTATGCACAAAAGATCGAAGTGCTCGAGAGGCAGCATAGCCTTCACGACCCCCCTACAATCTACAAGAACAGTAGCAAGTGAAAAGAAATGGTCTCTGCCTACCACTACGGGAAAAAGGCGTGACTTGATGTATATTTTAGGTCTATCAGACTTTTTTTAGAAAGTTAACGTTTAAAATACTAGATATATTCTGAAAAATTGGGTAGGAATAGCGTTTGTACCTGCAATCTTCTTTTTCATTAAGCGATAATGAGTCCTATTCTTATCCTGCATCCTTGCAGATTTTACCAATATTATTCTAGTAAGTAGATATATGACAAATACTTTTTGGTTTTTAAATAAAAACCATAACGAATACTTATATTTTTGATAAGTTACTTTATCTTAAGGTATGATGCGTATTTGTACATTATTGTTATACATAAACCTAAAATCGTCATCAGACAAATGAATAAATATTTATTATTTAAACAATCCGTTAAATAATATAATGTATGCTCTTAACGGATATTTCATTGAATTTTTTTAACTCTTCACTGGTAGTAATTTAACAAAAGCATTTACAACGCCTTATTAACTTTTAAAATTATTGTTTAAAAGCAAGTTTAAATAATTCGATTTTAAAATATAAAATTAAAACCAGGTCGTAGAGTCATCATTGTCATTTTTTTTAAGTCACTCGTGGTCGATTTTGTGCTTGTGATCGTTGTCGTGTAAAAAATAATGTACGTAACATTCATGTAAAGGTTATTACTTCACAGCTGGGTATTGTGCTGTATCAATGGCAATTTTAAATAGTTAAATTATTTTTTGGTTCGTGATGATATTTCACCCCATGTATATCTAATTTTGGATGAAAAACGTGTACCATGCGAGTTAAGCATCAACTTTTAAATAAGGCGCCTACGCCTTAAGTGTCGGTCAGTACAAGTGAAATCAAGCTTGTAAAAGGTGAGTCTCAATAATTTTGTTTTCATCATAGTCGCATATCTCTTACTTTTACAAGACGCGTCGCGAGATTTAAGGATGAAATTTATTCATCTAACTACGCAAGAACACAGAAATTCATTACATTACAGAACGTTGATTATTGTAAGGAACTTTGCCCAAAGCGACGATATTCCTAATGATTATTGCAGGGAAGTTGGCTTAAATTTTCTTATAATTTTGGGAATGAAAATATATAAAATAAAATAAATAAATAAAATATAAAAAATAATGATTGAACAAATACATAAAAGCACGTTCAATGTAACTTAATTTATATTTTGTTAGATTTTGACAGGTTCGTTGTTTTTTTTTTTTTATATGTTCTGGTTTCCACGAAAAGGGATATCCTGTAATGTTCAGAGAACATCGTGGGAACCAAGGGAAAGAAGGTAGGAGTTGGTGTTCTTCTTAAATTTCTGGAGGTTGTATGCCTCGGGGAACACCTCCCTAGGCAATGAGTTCCAAAGCCTCGCAATTCGTTGGATGAATGAGTCTTTGGAAAGTGATGTTCTGCAGGTCTCCAAAGTGACCACGAAGGGGTGTGAAGACTGAACTTGACGGGTTAATCTCGAAGAGACTGCCAAAGGAGGAACGATTGTTGATATTTCAGAAGAGCATCGCCCATGAAAATATCTATAAAATAGAGACAAATCGCCAACTTTTCTATGGTGTTCCAGACAAGTGAGCGAGTTTGTAAGCGAGGCATCACCGACGAGACGAATTGCCCTTTTTTGGACAGAATCCAATAGCTTCAGGATATGTTTAGGTGCCGCACTCCAAATATGGGAACAGTATTCCAGTACAGGTCGGATCTGTGCCTTATAGATCATAAAAACAAGTTTTTGGGATGCACTTTTGGCAATGGACCTCACGTGATTTTCCCAGGAAAGGTTATTGCTGATAGTAATACCAAGCATCGATATGGATGACTTCAGTGGTATGGTTACTCCTGACAAAGTTATGTTAGGCACAGTGAGATCAGCTTTTCTAGAGAAAAGACATGCTTGTGTTTTGTTTGCATTGAATTCTACCAAGTTATTGGATCCCCATTCGAGAATTGTTGCTAAGTCCATATTTATATTGTTAATATTTCTTCCTCGTTCATTTCTGGTTTCACGGGCTGATATAGGGGCCCTGGAAGAGAAAGCGGTATGGAGGGTACTATCATCGGCAAAGCTGTGTACGGGACATGAAGTTGCTTTCAACAGGTCGTTGATGTGAAGTAAAAATAGTGTTGGTGCTAGAATGGATCCTTGCGGAACACCAGCATTTATGAGTAGAGTGTCAGATGAAACTCCATCGACCACTACATGAAGAGACCTGTTTGAGAGAAAACTAGCAAGCAGAGAACACAGCTGAGGGGGCAAGCCATAAGATGGAAGCTTGGCGAGGAGTCCCTGGTGCCAAACTCGATCGAACGCCTTGGAGATATCTAATGCCACAGTTAAAGTTTCTCCATACTTTTCAATAGATAGCTGCCATATATGTGAGACGTATGCGAGCAGGTCACCAGTTGATCTCTGATGGCGGAAGCCATATTGCCTATCATTGATAATTCCTGAGTCTTCCAGATATTTCATGAGCTCGATGTTGATGGCTTTTTCCATGACCTTTGAAATAATAGATAGCAGTGCGATAGGTCTGTAGTTGCTAGGTAGGGTCTTTTAGCCTTTTTTAGGGACTGGCTGTACTCTTGCAATTTTCCAATTGGACGGAAATACTCCCAAATTGTAAGAGTGGTTGAACAACTTGCAAAGAACAGGTGTTAGTTCGGGGGCACATTTCTTGAGAACAATCGGCGGGTTAAAGAACCACCAAAGTTTGGTCAAGTTGTCGTAGTAATATCAATAAATCCTTTACTAATATGAAAGTCTATTTGTATCTTCTTCTTAATGTGGCATCTCCATCATTGGAGGTTGGATATCACAGTAGCAAATTCTTCTCGATCTTCGGCTGTTCTTATAAGCCTTCAAAGTTAAGGCCAGCGCACTCTGTCCATCCAGGATATTTTCAACATCCGTCGATACGTCCAAATTTCAAAAGCTTCTAGCTTTCTACACATGGCTTCTGTTAGAGTCCACGCCTCAATTCCATAATAGAGTATACTAAAGATGTAGTTACTTAGTACTCGAGTTCGAATGAAGAGCGACAGTCTTCGGCAACAAAACACGGACTTCATCTTTACAAATGATGCTCTGGCTTGTTCGATCCGGGCTTGGACCTCCTGCATATTATCCCAGCTTTCGTTGACCTGGCACCCAAGATATTTTTATGACTGGACGCGATCGATTTGTTGGTTTTGTACCAATAGAATAATACCACCTCTACGTTGGTTGTTATTAATCACCATTCATTTGGTTTTTTTGATTTATAAATTTAATCCAAATTCTGCGCTATCGTTTTTTCCATTGACAATAAGTTGGGCGTTACGATATTTTCTCAAAATGTATCCCAAATACGCTGTTTTCCGTATCCTTAATATTTTATATTGGAAGGAATTCAGATATGTTTCTAACATTGTCCTCAGTTTTTGTTAATCTGGCTGATACTCCAAGTAGTCGATGTATCGTAGTTTTTTTAAACTATAATTTATATTTCGCTTTTTAGTTCGATTTGCTATTAAAAAATCTCTATCTGTCTCCGTTTTTATATGCCAAACAATTTTAAAATGTAGTTCGCGAATACAATTTAAAAAAAATTACGTATTAGATGGTAAAGCACAAAAAGAATGCATCAGCCGGGAATCAAACCCGGGCCGCCCGCGTGGCAGGCGAGCATTCTACCAGTGAACCACCGATGCGATGAACTGTGTTAATATTTGTTCTGCGCGCAAGCGAAGATCACGCTTAGTCAGTTACAAACAAGATACAGATGAAACTAATATAAGCGTGTTAAAAATGGTTATTTTAGCGCACATTACATAAGACGTATCCCCGAAGAGGCTATTAAGCTCGGAGAAGGACCTTCTAATGTTTAGAGAGAACAGATAGGAGTGGAAAATTGCTACAAAAATGGTAGAAGCATATTGCCACCAAACCCTTGTGAGTGTAATAGGTAATAGGACCGAGGAAAGAGATCGATAAGTATAATCTTAAGAATGTATTTTCTCACAGCATTATTTGAATTGGGACACCGTGTACACGAGATAATCTCCTTTCGCAGGTGAGAAACACTCTATAAAACAACGTGCTTCGTGACACCATACATTTACGACGCCATTCATACCTATCGAAATAGTTCACCTTTGGGCGAATTAAGAAGATCACAAATTAACGATTTCTTTGATATTGCAAAGGCCATGCGCCCATTATGGACATATTGGCCGTAAACGTACACCCATAACACCTGGTTTAGTGTTTTATTGGTACAACATTGTTCATCTGCGTTTGTTTTAGCCGCCTTTTAACTACTAATTGGACGCGGTAAATGTGAAAATATTACCTGAACAAACATAAAAAAAATCAGAGTGTTTTGTTCCCTATGAGTTACAGAGATAGATAGATATAGATGGATATTCGTGTCAAATATACGCTGCTTTGAGGTCGTCGAATCGTTTTATACAACAGAAAAAGTCTAGTTAAATACCACATACTACCATTGATAATATTTTAAACTATGAGAAGATGTAAAGGCATTTTTTATTATTATAGGCCGGTAAAAATAGAATTTAACCTGGCACTATATTTCCGATTCAATTTTTTTTTTTTAAGGTTTAGGGTCACTTACTGAGAATAAAATCATAAAAGGCTGACAGATCCAGGTGGAGCTTTGATCGCAATTTTGAAGAAAAGTTTTTGGCCGATATCTCGGAAACTATACACTTTAGGGAAAAAGTTATAAAGAACATTATTGTATAGAATAGAATTTCGCATCTTTTATTTAACGTAAACTTTTTTGTAAAACTTACCGTTTACGATTTATGGCCCATTTAATGAACCGGTTTTTCTGTTTCGGCTGATAACAGAAAAGCGGGTTTGGAGTTTGTGAGAATTGCATGGCGGAAACATGTACGAATCAGCCGACAGTGTGAACCTCGTCTCCAACGAAAAATCGGTTGATATTGAGTTTGACCACGAGAACGAAGAATTCATTGAGGCTTTACAGTTCTCTTTGTATTCTTCCGAAGAGGTTAACGAAAATGAAGAGGAAACATCCAATATAATTGGATTCTCGTCGCCTCCAAAACGGTCAAAAATTATATAAAATTTTGAATTTTGTTTTTCTAAAAATAAATGTTCAATACATTTTTAAAAATATTCCCCCGTTTTCTTTTATTTTATTCTAGCATGTGAACATAACAATAATAATTACTAAATATTTTTTAGAAATATAATAAAATCAAATATAAAAAAGTTCGTTACTATTTCAGGTAAGAAAATGAACTATTAATTTTTAAGTACATAAACAATCGGGATATTTTTTTTAATTTGTTTGATGAATTTTTACCAATATATTCTATGCGTACCTTGACATTTTCGACTTTACGCCCGGTAGTCTAACATTAAACGTCCTTTAACTCAAAAGGTTTGGACATTAGAAAAAAAATTTTTAATCAAAAGTTGTAGAGAATAAATTGATTTTTAAAAATGGATACATGCATTTTATTGATTAATCCAATATTTTAAGAGTTATCGGCCGAAACAGAAAAACCGGTTCATTAAATGGGCCATAAATCGTAAACGGTTAGTTTTACAAAAAAAAATTACAGTAATAAAAGATGCAAAATTTTATTTTCTACAATAATGGTTATAATAACTTTTGCCCTAAAGTGCATAGTTTCCGAGCGGAAACAGGTCGAGATTGTATGGTGGATGCAGTTACAGTACAGCTAAATTAAAACTAAATAGTAGATATTACAAACGTTCAAATTTTTTTTAACCAAAGTTGCTACAAATTATGAATAAGGCGCAAACAACCTTTTTTATTTATTAGATACGTTTCATTCAACATATTTTATGTATTAAAATATTTACGATAACGCGGTTTTCTCTACCTATTTGAATATCTGTACAGGTAATTGACTGCGTAAATTTGTTTTTAAATTATTACAACAGTAGACTTAGTCGTCGTGGTTAGCATTGCTTACGCGACCGATAATAAATGTTTATCGGAATAATATATAAAAATTTCGTATCCCCAAAAAAAAAACAATGCTTTTTATCGCAAACCACAGCCAGTTCCGTCTTCGCCATAAGGACACATTGCCCGCGACTTGACGGGGGCCTTGAATTAGTACAATCCTGCCACAAATTTCAGTTAAAATTTCCAAATTAAAAACCGAATGAGATTTTTAAATATTTCGGTGACAAAATTTTTACTAAATCTTTAAACGTTTCGATGTGCATTTCTCAAAGCATGTAGTAATAATTTTTATCAGTGTTTGATTTTTATAAAGCTAATCATAATAACCAATAAAGTTACTAAATAAAAATACTTGCGGATGCTTTCATTTACACATTTTGAACTTTCTAAAACGGCCCCAAACTATGTGTGCTTAAGTGCCCCTGCAAGGCTCAAGACTATACCTATCTCACGAAAGAGTAATAGAGATGTGTAATTGAGCTTATATAGTGCAGAACAAAGACATCTATAATGCTGCGCGATACGCTTGTGCTCATTGGCTAGCAAGTATAGTCAAAAAATTCGTGGCTAGAAGTCAGAAGGTCTATTGCGCTTTTGCAGACTTGGAAAAGGCCTATGACAGAGTGGTGAGAAGTAAATTGTCTATGTATGGGGTGAGCGGTAGTTTAATACGAGCACTGAAATCACTTTACGAGGATTACACTGCTTGTGTCAGGATAAACGGAGCTTGCAGGGACTGGTTTAACATCAAAAAAGGTGTAAGACAGAAATGTGTGGCTTCGCCATGGCTGTTTAATTTATACATAGACGATTGTTTAAAATATCTGAAAGAGAGAGCGTATGGATTGAAAAAGAATGATTTGATCGTCAGATACCTTCTTTACGCCGATGATCAAGTCATACTAGCGTCATCTGAAGAGGAGTTGCAGACGATGGTTAATGATGCCCTAAAAATCAAAGGAATGAAAATAAATGTAAGCAAAACGAGGGTAACGGTTTTTGAAAGAGAAGAAAGCATGACAAACTGTGAAGTTCTGATTAAGGGAGAAAGAGTGGAACAAGTAAATAAATTTGTGTACTTGGGTTAAAAGTTTACGACATAACATTGAGCGAAGGATGTTGGCAGGAAAACAAATGAATGTGGCACTGCATAGCTTTATGAACAGCCAGAAAGTGTTAAAAAGGACGTCTGGCTGTGCATAGACGTGTGTTGGTTCCTACACTTAAGTATGGTAGCGAATGTTGGGTTTGGCAGAAGAAGCATGAAAATAGGATTAATGCTGCGGAGATGAGTAGTCTGAGAAGTATAGCCGGAGTGACTAGGTTGGATAAAGTAAAGAATAGTGAAATAAGAGAACGCTGTGGTGTGAAAGAAGATGTGATTACAAAGATAAATAAAGGAATGCTAAGATGGTTTGGACACGTAGAAAGGATGGATGAAGAAAGATTGACGAAAAAAATTTATAAGGCGAGTGTGAATGGACAAGTCGGTAGAGGTCAACCTCGGCGAACATCGATCTCGATCAGATCAAAATTGTTTTGAAGAAAGGCCAGGTCAAGAGTACCAACAACCGACGAGCATGTATGATTGCACTGATGAAAGTGAAGAAAGCAAAGTAGCAAGTAGAAGGAAATGGTATCTGCCTACCCTTACGGGAAAAAGGCGTGACTATATGTATGTATAAATATTATAAACAAATCTATCTTTTTTAAGGGAATTAAATAGTTTCTGTATTTGCCAAGGTAAGAGTTTTCATCGTCGTTCTAATGTCAAATTTTACTTGCGTCCACAAGCGTCGTGCGCAACACAGGTTAAATGAGATAAGTCTATTATTAAACTACTGGATATTTTTTAGACCATTCTTATATCTAACTGTCTAGCTATGTATACCTTATTGTTTTTTTCGTCTAACTTTAGTTTGGAGAGACCTCTGCAATGATTTTTTGTTTTTCTGTCAGAACCCACACAGAAATTCTTTTGCCACAACAACACCTCTTCCTGCTTTGTCAAGCTTACTACTTGGTATTAGATTTCATAGACTTTTGGTTTTTTTTTCGCATATTGTAAGGAACCTTTGACACAGGAGTAATCACCAGGATAATACCAGAAGTAATCGTGGGAAACTGTGAAATTAATGCATAGTTCTGCAGACTTTAATGTTTTTCGTCCAATTTTAAGAGCCTTAGTATAGAGAGTCCTCCATAACGATTTTTCCTTTTTATGACAGAACCTACTGAGATGTACTTCTGTCTAAATTTTTTTGCTTACTTCGTAATATTAAACTTCGTAGACTTGGTTGTTTTTTCGTTCATTGTAAGAAATCTTTCTCATAGGAGTAATCACCAGGATAAGTAATTGCTGGAAATTGTGCTGACGGGAAGAAACTAGCGTATATATGTAATATAATTTGAGTATATTATTATTTAGGTAAAAAAGTTACATACGCTTTAAAATATACAAGGTCCATGTTCTCTTTTAAGAATTTGGTCTAGTTATATAAAAAACGGTAACAAACCGATCGGTACACAATCATACAGGTACACATACACATACAACTTTCCTTTAAAGCTATTTCCGGTAAGATTACAAGACTAAAAAGGTCAATAAGTTTCTATGGAAACAGCTTGACACAACAATACTGTTATTATCTACGACTTGGCTCTTCTAACCCTTTCTTTGACCACTTTCCCCGTTTTTGTTTCCATTATTCTCCGATTTGACCGTAAAATGACCACTATTCTAAAAAACAGGTCAGTAAACTTTGACAATTTCCACCCTTCGCAAAGGCAGTGGCGTATTAATCAACTGTACAAGTGGCAGTAAACGTCTTAATAAAAGAATTACTAAATCTAGTGTATCTTTCAAATTTAAAACATTGAATTGTATTATTAAATAATTGATTTTTATGATTTAAAATTATTTCAAAAGATAAAAGAATTATTTAGCCGAATTTCTCAAGTGAAATGGTAATTTAATTGCTAAATTTGTCGTGCGTCTCTGTTAACAAAAGTGACCGTATCGATAAAAAGAGGTTACGTATCTTGCAACCCAAGTTTAATGGTAGCGACAGTGAGGTAGCCGTATTGTCCCCCTAAAAAACATCGGAAGATCTTGTCCTAGTGAAGGCAGGTAGGGTCTTGGACACGCGCTTTGATTTACTACGTTACAACGGCGTATTATAAGAAGATGAGCATGCAATTAAGAACTCGTGTCGTTTAAAAGGGGGTTCGGTATGTTTATAGTTATAAATTGCTTTTGTTGTACCAGTTTTTTTATTAATCTTTTTTTATGTTTGTGTGTTGTACGTCGATTACTGATTTACGTTTTTTGCATTTTTATCACGTAATTAATTTTCTATTTAAAACCAAAACATATTTTTAGTTTTCTTGCACAAGAAGAACACAAAATTCAGTGAAATCATATCATATTTATTAAAGACAAAATGTTAACAAAAGAAGAATACTATTTCTATTGTATCTGGAATCGTTTAAGAATATTTATGTAGCCTGAGTAACCTTCTTATGCCTAACAAGAGGCTCTTATGGGAGCAAACCTTATACATTGTTTCATATACTTAATGGTTTGTGATATTTCGTTCTGAGCAGTGCATCTTACACCTAGTCAACCTAATAGGAGAACACTATAAAAGAATGGGCCCTGAAATAAACACGAAAACATGATAGTGACCCGTGAACCTGACACTTTCAGAAACTCCAGTCTAACACACGGAGGCGAGCCAATTGAGCGTGTAAAAAAGTTCAAATATTTTGGAACATGGCTTAATGAAGATTTTGACATAAAATGTTACATAGAACAAGCTTGAAGTGCGTTTGTGAAATTAAAGAGCGTTCTTACGAACGCAGACTTTGACTTGAACGTCAGAGTGAGATTTATAAAGTGTTACATATGGTCAGTACTTTTATATGGACTGGAGGGATGGACCTTGAAAGCAACCACAATGAACAAACTGGAAACCTTTGAAATGTGGATATACCGCAGAGTACTTAAAATTCCATGGACGGCACGAGAAATAAATAAGAACGTTCTTAGAAGGATGAAGAGAGACACAACTACTAACGACAATCAAGAAAAGAAAAACAGCGTCACAAAATACCAATTATTACAGGTAATTTTCGAAGGAAGATACGAAGGTAGGAGAGAAATGGGAAGGAAAAAGATGTCATGGTTACGCAATGTAAGACAATGGACCGGACTGAGAACGATAGATGACCTAATACATACATTAGGAGATACATTCAGTAATGGATACGCATAAGAAGAAGTGCCTCTTAATTTACACCATGGTATTTTAGACGTATAGGATTGCTTATCCTTTTTAGTCTGCTAATCCATATCTGGATGTTGGTGACTACATTTGAAGTGCCGACATATAATTATCTAAGTGATGTTAGCAATCACGTTAAAGCATTCTTTTCGATCTGAAGCTGCGTGAACTAATTCATCTATTGTTCTAATTCCGGTCCAATTTGTAATATTCCTTAACCATGAGATTAGTTTTTTTTCGATGCCACGTTTTTTTCAATTTTTTTTTACAATTAGCTGCAGTTTGAGAAGTTTCGGATTTCGGATCACATGTACCAAATATGCCGTTTTTGATAGCACGTTCGCTCTATTTGGAGCGTACGAAGAACTTCTTCGTTTAATTCTCATTTCTGAGAAACACCGACAAATATTTAGACCTTCACGGCATTTATGTATCACTTGATAATGGCGCTGCTTTTGTGACTTGGTGTGAAATTCATTTTCATACAAAGTTGCTTCTTGTTTTCTTTAATAACAGTATTAATAAACTAACACTCTTACACATTTAGAAATCTGCTGTACTTGGGCATCATGCTCAACTGCGGCTTTTTTGTAAGATAGAGCAAAGTATCTAAAAACGAAAATCCCAATGATGGGACAACTAAGAAGATTTTTAAACAATTTACCAATCAAAGTGAAAAATTCGTAAAAATATATAGTTTTGCAAATACATACATACATATATAGTCACGCCTTTTTCCCGTAGGTATAGGCAAACACCACTTCCTTCCACCTGCTACGCTTCTTGAACACATCTTTTGCTTCCTCTTCTTTTTCATTCACACTCGCCTTATTAAATGGTTTCGTCAATCTTACTTCATCCATCCTTTCACTCCGGCTATACTTCTCAGACTACTCATCCCCGTAGCATTAATCCTATTTTCATGCTTTTTCTGCCAAACCCAACATTCACTACCATACATAAGTGTAGAAACCAACACACCACTATGCACAGCCAGACGTGCCTTTTTTGACACTTTCTGGCTGTTCATAAAGCTATGCAGTGCTCCATTCATTTGTTTTTCTGCCAACACCCTTTGCTCAAGGTCACTGTCATACTTACATACATATATTTATTTTCATCACTTTGATTTTCAGGGCATCATGCATAACATTAACCATCGCCTGCAACTCCTCTTCAGATGACGCTAATATGACTTGATCATCGGCGTAAAAAAGGCATTTGACAATCAAATCATTCATTTTCAATCCATACGCACTCTCTTTAAAATATTTTAAACAATCGTCTATGCATAAGTTAACAGCCATGGCGAAGCCACACATCCCTGTCTTTTCGATGTTAAACCATTCCGTGCAAGCTCCGTTTATTCTGACACAAGCAGTGAAATCCTCGTTAAGTGATTTCAGTGCTCGTATTTTAAATAAAAAGGAGACATTTTAATTCAGCTACATTTGATATTTTTATAAAATCCAAGTGATGAAATGTGTGAAAAACATATTTGTCATTAGAAGTAGCATTTTTTTTTACGAGCGATAAACAATTATACATAGAAAGCGAACTTGTACATAACATTTACTTAAGTTATCTTTTTTGAAAAACATAAAAGAGTTTTAGGAGCAAATTTGGCCAAATAAGTTCATATAAGTATAAAAAAGCAACTATTCTTTAATTTATTTATAAAATGGTTGCTATTTAAATCCATTTAAATATTTGTTTTTGCTTGTTGGTTCGAAGAAATAAATGAATTACACAACTATTAATTTCGAGAAAAAAAGTAGTTTAGTCTGACAAAACTTAATGCAACTCTAGCAATCATAAGGAAAACAAAAAGATAAATCAAAACTATACAAAAAAGTATTTAAACAATGCCTTCAAAAATAGAAGCTGTGACAAAATCAACAAAGCAAGTTTAATATTAAACAGTAACATTGGTACATACAAAATAGACTATTTCATTTAACTGTAAATATTTGGTGATGTGTTTAGGTACGACTATCAGAGCAATTTTATTTTTAATCCAGATTAGATAAGGAATGTCATAAAAATCCAAATCGTTAGTGACTAAGACATTTAGACAATACAAGTATATTAAAATGTTACCTCTGATATAATTTTGCAATCTACATGATCCTTTTTTAGCATAAAAACTTTATATTTTAACACAAATAATTGCTGACATTTTAAATATCTTATCAATGAAAATTAATATTTTGACTAAAAAATGTTCACAAACTAAAATACTAAATACTAAAATAAAAGTTGATGGTAAATTGTATTATTTTTATTTTTTAAATGGTTCTATTTTCATATTTACCAAGAAATTTTTTATAATAATTTTAATAATAATTATAGTAACAAAACATATGGTATTTTTTCATTCTTTTCACTGAGAAGTTAGTCGTGTGGACCTCTCGGGTCGCACCCAGACCACTTATATTTTATTTTCAAATTATAATAACTAACATTTGAGCAAGACAGTTTGAAGAAAATAGGAACCAAAAATACAGGATAAGTAAGGTCCTTGTCGATCTGATCGAGATATTTTCGCCGAGGACGACCTCTACCGACTTGCCCATTCTCACTCGCCTTATAAATATGTATCGTCAATCTTCGTTCGTCTATCCTCTCTACATGTTCAAACAATCTATTTATCTATCTTTGTAACTACATCTTCTTTCACACCACAGCGTTCTTGTATCTCACAATTCACTTCTCAGACAACTCACCTCCGCAGCCTTAGTCTGTCAGCTGCTCATAAAGTTTTACAGGGCCCTATTCGTTTGTTTCCTTTCGTTCAATGCTCAATACTTACGGTGTCTCGTAAACTTTGAGCCCAAGTATTCAAACTCATTCCCTTGTTTCTCTCTTTCTATTTCAATCAGCACCTCGCAGCTTATCATGCTTGCTTTCCTCTTAAAAACCATTACTTTCGTCTTGATTACATTTACTTTCATCCCTATAATTTTTACAGAATTTTGCATAAAATTTACCATCGCCTGCAACTCTTCTTCAGTCACCTACATAAAAATGGTTAATTACTTTTTCTTAGAGAGTAGGGCTATTTGTTGTTGAAAACTCTTTGCAAGCGATGTCTAAATACGTAAATGTATAGCAGACGTATAAGGGTAGCTATCAATGAGGGCTATCGCGTACGAATTTGCCGCTAGAGGCGCTAGTGTAGCATGAGGTCTCCGAAATGTCAAATGTTACTATTTGTGGGTGGGCTACGCGGGTTTATTTTTAATTAGAATAATGTTGTGAATATTTTGCAATATCTGAGATTAATTACAGCAAATATGAGTTACGGGTCAATGAATGTCAGTGCTTTAAAAACATACCCAAGAAAAAGAGGTGCAAAATTAAGCGGGCTGAAAGAACAGTTAATTTAGAGGTTGGTTTGCTTACTGTATACAAACACATTTTTTGTCAAAAGTATGCTAGTTAACAGAGTTTAAAGCTATGTTTTTTCTCTTTACAGACTTCATGACTATGATATAAATAATAATTTTATTTGAAACAAAGAAGATAAAATACTATATACAAAACGATTTGGCGTATACTGTTTAGTGGTCTTTACAGCAGTGTAACGTCGAAAAGTGTATGGTGAATATTACCACTAACTTTTTAGAGGTTTACGAAGACAATGTGGGAATAACTGGGTGTGTAATACTGCGGCATGCTCGATATTTTTACGTTACGGTTTTAAGGTATTAAATAGCAGGACAGCAGGACTCCCTGGAATAAAGTAGTTCCGGGAACTAAAGTTTTTTATTTATAATTTCTTTGATTTTTATTTTTTCACTTTCTGTAAGTTTTTTAAATTTTATTGACATTTTTAATATTCTTTTTGTAATAAACTTTATTTTTGCAGCTTTTTTAATTATTTCTAATTAAAAAAAAAGGTGATAGGTACCCAGCAGCATTGAAGCCGGTTAAACACGTTGTTTAGTTCATTTGTTTAAAAAAAAAGAATAGATATATCCGCTTCCTCGAATTGAATTCAATTGAGAAGTCAAGAGCACAGATCCCTGAGTTGGAGTTTATAATTTTTTTAAAACACAAATATTTTTTTTAAATAAAAAAAAAATCATTTTTAGTATCAACTATTTTCGTAACAAGTAGTTCGTCACGCCTTACTCGACAGTGGCGCCAACGGTGGCTCTCATTGAGCGCGGGTTATGTTCCACTGCAAAAAATGTGTTTGTTCGCTTGATGCCCAAGCCACTTAATCGAAATGTGACTGTTCTGCGAGAACTTTTCTAGTTAAAATTACTCAAAAAATTGCATGGAATTTGACATTTTTAAAAATGTTACTAAAACCTACCAGTGTAACTTTTTCTTGGTCGACAATATAAAAAAGTTGTCTGTCTATTTTATTCCAATTTATAATTGAAAATAAATATATAAATCAAAGAACCCCTGATCTACTTCCCATTTGCAGTAAAATAGTCTTAAATTAGTCGTTTATATTTTTTCCGATTCTTATCCTTGAACTGCAAGCAAAGATTAACTTTAAACAAGTCGCGATCTACTTAGAATGTAAATGAGACAGCACGCGGTGGTCTTTAAAAACTCAGCGTCTCCCAATTTTAATTGAGACTTTTCCAACGGCAGTAGAGCAGTAACGGGAGCAGTAGCGTCAGACTGTAGACGTCGTAATGCCATTCTTTAACTGTGTTATGACAAAAAGTTGTATTAATGATTTCTACCGACTTGCGACGCGTTTTTCCCCTTTGTTCCGACGTTATTTTTAGTTTCTTCCAGAGTTTGCGGATGTTCACGTCGTTAAGGTGAAAGTTTAATTGATATTCCGAAATTAAAAGATGTTACGACAAAAAGAAAACTTTCTTTTACAAAATTCACAACTAATCTGTTCGCGGGGACCATTTTAAAAATATGATAATACTCATTTTTTTGAAAACAAACAATGTTAATGCAAAGGAATAATAAGTTGCATTGCTGAGGGACCAGAAATGTTACTACTAAAGTAAGTTCTAACTTTCTTGTTTTTTTGATGAAGATAATGTTTGTCCAATTTTTTAATGTGACAATATCTTTTTAACATTTCTTTCTTAATACCAATCAATCACCTTGGGAATGTTTTAATATTTAACTATAAACTACTTTTCACTCCTTTGAAATGGTGCTAACGATCTGAGAAATATTTCTTATTGTTGATCATTTCTTTTTCGCTCGCACTAGCTCATTCAATAGCTGAAGGAAAAGAATTTGCAGAGGACAGACGATCTTTAAAGATGAATGCCATCCGAATAAAGTTGAAGTAAATAAAGCACTGGTAGGACAAAGATGACTAGGAGTTTTTCTAATATTCTTTTGTGTTAAGAGGCCTGAATTCGTCTCTAACGCTAAAGAACCAGTTGCTAATCGACTTTTTCCAATTTATCATGTTTTCTTTTCATGTATACTTTCTTTTTCACTATTTGGTATAAGTTTTAGTAATCATTTCTTGCAAGAAGTATAATAATTAGCATCAAGATGGTTGTGCAGACAAAATTGGTAGCTTAATACATAGGAACAATTACAAAATTAACTATACAATTATTTAAATAAAATGTAGTTACTGTAATGATTGTGTTTTAAATCATTTTTATAAAACCATAGTAGTTGTTTGGAATTCGCAAATTTACGTCCTTGTTTACTGTTATTTATTATATATTATAAAGTAATCAATGAAAAGCCTACTCTTCCCGATCATAAAATATCAAACAGCAAAACAAAGGGGATTCGAAAGGGATTTTCAAACTTTAAAAACCTCCTCACAAGTAAACCGGACAAAAATTTTTGGGAAACAATTAAAAGATTTTTCCTTTATCTCCGTTAAATAAAAGTATTTGAAGTTTTTATTAGTGAGTTAAAACAGCAATTATTTAAGATTCTTTTAATTGCACTATTTAATAGGTACTCATTCAACTGTTTTTACTTTATGTCATAGTCATAGTAGAAAATAAAGAATCATGGCTTAATTGTGAGAGCAAGTAGATAGTAGAAGTGATAAAAAATTGGAAGTATTGGCAAATTAGTTAAATAAGTGGTAATTAATTCATTATTTCTGTGAGTTACCGATAAAATAAACTTGGCTTAGTAGTAAAAACTAAAAAATCATAATTAAATGTTAAGAAATCAGTGGTATGGAAAGGTGGTAAGAAATAAGCAATCTAGGTTGAACAATAAAGGATCAGGAATCTCGGCTTAATGGTAAGAGCCACTAGATGGTAGAAAGTGATAAGAAATTGAAGGTATTGGCGAATTAGTTAAATAAGTGGTAATTAATTCATTATTTCTGTGTTACATAACGACAAAAGTCGCTTGGTTTAGTGGTAAAAACTAGGAAATCCTAATTGAATAGTAAACAATAAGGAATCTTGGTTTAATGGTAAGAAATGGTAGATAGTTACGAAGTGATAAGAAATTGGAAGTATTGGCAAATTAGTTAAATAAGTGGTAATTAATTCATTATTTATGTGTGTTACTTAACGATAAAATAAACTTGGCTTAGTGGTAAAAACTAAAAAATCATAATTAAATGATAAGAAATCAGTGGTATGGAAAAGTGGTAAGAAATAAGCAATCTAGGTTAAACAATAAAAGCTCAGGAATCTCGGCTTAATGGTAAAAGCCACTAAATGGTAGAAAAGGATAAGAAATTGGAGGTATTGGCGAATTAGTTAAATAAGTGGTAATTAATTCATTATTTCTGTGTTACATAACGACAAAAGTCGCTTGGTTTAGTGGTAAAAACTAGGAAATCCTAATTGAATAGTAAACAATAAGGAATCTTGGTTTAATGGTAAAAAATGGTAGATAGTTACGAAGTGATAAGAAATCGGAAGTATTGGCAAATTAGTTAAATAAGTGGTAATTAATTCATTATTTATGTGTGTTACTTAACGATAAAATAAACTTGGCTTAGTGGTAAAAACTAAAAAATCATAATTAAATGTTAAGAAATCAGTGGTATGAAAAAGTGGTAAGAAATAAGCAATCTAGGTTAAACAATAAAAGATCAGGAATCTCGGCTTAATGGTAAGAGCCACTAAATGGTAGAAAGTGATAAGAAATTGGAGGTATTGGCGAATTAGTTAAATAAGTGGTAATTAATTCATTATTTCTGTGTTACATAACGACAAAAGTCGCTTGGTTTAGTGGTAAAAACTAGGAAATCCTAATTGAATAGTAAACAATAAGGAATCTTGGTTTAATGGTAAAAAATGGTAGATGGTAACAAAGTGATACAAAATTGTATGTTTTGGCGAGTTAGTTAACTAAATGGTAATTAATTCATTATTTATGTTACATACCTAAAACGCTCAGTGGTAAACACTAGAAAATCATGATTAAATGTTAAGATATCAGTGATACGTCCAGGAAGTAAGAAATAAGCAATCTATGTTAAAAACAAAAAATAAGGGATCTGGGTGAACTGGTAAGAAACAAGTCAATTAACAAAGTGGAAACATAAAAGTGATATTGGCGAGGTTGTTAAAAATAGGTGATTTTATAAGGTGGTAAGAAATAAGATATCTCAGTTTTGTGGTAGGGAATGGGTGACAAAAAACAGGCGATGTTTAAAAAGCAAAGTAATTATTTTGCAATCGTCACATCAATTAATTAAATATTAGTTATTAAATTTCAAACTAACAATGCGTATAAATACATATTTTATTTTAATCTAATGCATTTTTGTAAACTTGTGCCACATTCCAAATTTCAATTTTTTATTTTGCGGTTTATTGATATCATAAAATATTGCGATATGGCTATCTATATCTATGTATGTCATAATTTTAATTTTACGGTATTTTATTTATGGGAATTTGTAAATGTTACTGGACACAACTCTCACAACTGTATATTTTTTATAGCCGCAAGTGGGTATTAAATATAAACAATTAAAAGTAAATTTATTTCGTACTTTTATTTACGCGATTGAAACAGCGAACTATATTTCAACGCGTAAAAAAGGTTTTTGATGAAATATGGATGACAATACTATTAATTCCTGACTAATTTGAGATTTATATTTTATATTGTTCTTTAAACATTGGAATTAACCTTTGCTACTTTCTATTAGACGTTCACATTAAATACTTGGAAAAAATTTGTTCAAATATTAATTATTTTCGAAAGGATTGCAGCAGGAGTAGTAAAGTGTCGCAGGAAAGAAACATTGACACAAAATATATTTATTCTTTAACTAATGATAACAAAGGCATAGAATTTATTCACGGTATATGCAGGATAATGTGATTATCCTTAACAATCCTGCAATTATTGCGATATGTTTATTTTCTGTATGAGCGATAGCAGGAACGTAATTTTATCCAAAAAATTATAATGCCACGATTGTTATCGTTTTCACGAAAATGTTTAATAAATATTGTGCAATAATGGTCATTTAAAAATTATGAATCAATGGGATTTTTTTGTTGTAATCATTACAAATCGAGGGACCATTAAAAGCAGGAATGACACGTGAATTTAAAAATAAACAAAAACAACTTTTTTCCGTATTTTTGACACGTTTAAGTAAAAATATTAAACTTGCGGAATAACGATAAATAATTCTCTTACCTTGTGCGATTCTGACTGCTGGCATTTTAATTCTCATTTTGATATTTTTTTTTAACCGTCCGTTCACCGTTCACTAAAAATTGTCCGTCATTTCGCAAAAAACAAAAAGCAGAAAAAAATATTCCCTCACTAAATCATCGTCACTGCGTTAATAACAACCACATTATAATAATATATCATCACAATATAAAATCAACAAAGTTCAATACTAACATAAAAAAAAATAATATTGAATTATCAAAAAAAATAATGGTACGTAAACCGCGTCAAACGAATAGCCGACACAGGTCGAAGGGTCAGATTGGTATAGTTTCGTTAAATATACAGGATCAATTTATCCCTGGACCCTGATGCTGTACGGTCATCACACCGGTCCAAACGCGTGTGTTTCCACGGCCAGCGCGATTCAGGCGATCCTCGGCCGCGTCCCGATCGGTTACTATCGTGGCGCAACGCCTGCCTTCGTGGCTACTCACAAGCGACTAGCCAGCGGTCCTAAAGCACCCTACGTAGGTAGGGGATGATGCGCATCGCGCACCGTATATGACACAGCAGGAGTGGGGAGAGAGTTGTGTGCCCGCTGGCCTCCAGGATGTGATATATTCCGGTCTGCTCCGGTGTTGGACGTTGGACTTTGCGACTACACTTTATGTCATCATTATTTAGAATATAAATTATTTTAATTATTACTGTCAGAAAAGCAGTGATTGATTCCTACAATCGTTCAATTTTTACACCTTTGTTTCAACCAACTCAAATGGTAAAAAATGTTTTCGATTTTTCTAAGCTTCTCTACTCTGAGCTGATATAATACTCTTTTGATATGTATAACCATGTGTAGCAGAAATACATTATTGAAACATTAAACACGTGTAATTGCAGTCCAGCAGGATTGGATTCTGGCAGTAGACTCATGTTTATAAATTTGTTCATAAAAGTTAGCAGGAATTAATTACATCTATATAACATTAATGCAATTTTAAAATGATTCAAGCCCTATTCAAATTTGTTTTCCAATTTATAAGACAAGACACATTTTCCTGCTGCTTTTAACATTTTATTATGCAGTGTGCGTAAAAATATTAAAATAAACAGTAGAACTTTAATTCTAAATAATTAATTATTTTTTTTGTATTTATTTTGCTTTAAACTTAAATTTTTTGGTAAAACATGTTTCTGATTTTTTAAGCTTCTCTCATGTTTATAAATTTGTTCATAAAAGTTAGCAGGAATTAATTACATCTATATAAAATTAATGCAATTTTAAAATGATTCAAGCCCTATTCAAATTTGTTTTCCAATTTATAAGACAAGACACATTTTCCTGCTGCTTTTAACATTTTATTATGCAGTGTGCGTAAAAATATTAAAATAAACAGTAGAACTTTAATTCTAAATAATTAATTATTTTTTTTTGTATTTATTTTGCTTTAAACTTAAATTTTTTGGTAAAAACATGTTTCTGATTTTTTAAGCTTCTCTCATGTTTATAAATTTGTTCATAAAAGTTAGCAGGAATTAATTACATCTATATAACATTAATGCAATTTTAAAATGATTCAAGTCCTAATCAAATTTGTTTACCAATTTATAAGAATCATTTTTCTGCTGCTTTTAACATTTTATTATGCGGTGTGCGTAAAAATATTAAAATAAACAGTAGAAATTTTATTCTAAATAATTAATTCTTTCTTGTATTTATTTTGCTTTAAACTTAAATTTTTTGATAAAAACATGTTTCTGATTTTTTTAAGCTTTTCTACTCTAAGCTGAAATAATAATTTTTTCATATGTACAACGATGTGTAGCAGGTATACATTATTAAAACACAATTCACGTGTAACTATAGTCCAGCAAGATCGGATTCCTGCAGTAGACTCATATTTATAAATTTTTTCATAAAAGTTAGCAGGAATTAATTACATCTATACAAGATTAATGCAATTTTTAAATGATTCTAGCACTATTCAAATTTGTTTTCCAATTTATAAGACACATTTTCCTGCTGTTTTTAACACTTTATTTGTTGCTTTTAACATTTTATTATGCGGTGTGCGTAAAAATATTAAAATAAACAGTAGAACTTTTATTCTAAATAATTAATTCTTTTTTTGTATTTATTATGCTTTAAACTTAAATTTTTTGGTAAAAACATGTTTCTGATTTTTTAAGCTTTTCTACTCTAAGCTGAAATAATAATTTTTTCATATGTACAACGATGTGAAGCAGGTATACATTATTAAAACACAATTCACGTGTAACTATAGTCCAGCAAGATCGGATTCCTGCAGTAGACTCATATTTATAAATTTGTTCATAAAAGTTAGCAGGAATTAATTACATCTATACAAGATTAATGCAATTTTTAATTGATTCTAGCACTATTCAAATTTGTTTTCCAATTTATAAGACACATTTTCCTGCTGTTTTTAACACTTTATTTGTTGCTTATAATATTTTAATATGAGGTGTGCGTAAAAATATTAAAATAAACAGTGGAACTTTTATTTTAAGTAATTAATTATTTTTTTTGTATTTATTTTGCTTTAAACTAAAATTTTGGTAAAAACATAATTTTGATTTCTTTAAGCTTCTCTACTCTAAGCTTAAATAATTCTGTTTTTATATGTACAACGATGTAGCAGGCATACATTATTAAAACACAATTCACGAGTAATTACGGTCCAGCAGGATCGGATTTCTGCAGTAGACTTATGTTTATAAATTTGTTTATAAAAGTTAGCAGGAATTAATTACATCTAAATAACATTAATGCAGCGTTTAACATTTTATTATGCGTGTGTGGAAATATTAAAATACACACCAGAGCTTTTATTTTATATAATTAACTTTTTTTGTTTGTATTTATTTTGCTTTAAACTCAAATTTTGGAAAACACATGTTTTTGATTTTTTGAAGCTTTTCTACTCTGAGCTGATATAATCCTGTTTATATAAATATAATTATGTAACAGGACTATATTATTGAAACATAATTCACGTGTAATTGCAGTCCAGCAATTGTAATGGCTTTCTTTGGTACAGCCCCATAGCTAGAGGCCGTAAGTCCACACTGGTTTAAGCATTTGCTGGTAGACCAGTAGTTTGTTTTTTATAGACAGCTGGGAGTTTTTTCCTACCAACCAATATATGTTATTAGATTTAAGTTGTAATTGTTCTGTTTTCTTTTTTACATGCTCTTTCCATTTAAGCTTGGCATCTAGATTAAGTTCCAAGTATTTAGCTGTTTTTTCACAAATAATTATTTTATTGTTCACTTCTATTGGATAATCATTAATTTTTCTGTTTGCAAAGTTTTTGTGGCTAGATTTGCTCGCATTTATTTTTATGCGCCATCGTTTGGTACATGAGTTAAAGTTGTTTATTGTGCCTTGGAGTTTGGCAGTTGTTTCTTCTATGTTCTTACTGATCGCTAACACTGCAATATCATCAAGAAACGTGGCTAATTTGATATTTTCTGGCACTGGGATGTCGGATGTGTATAATGAGTAAAGTACAGGCCCAGTAACAATATTTTGGGTTACTAGTATAACTTGTAATTCCTGCTAATGTTGTAGGAGTCCGTTAGAATTCCATTCTAGTATACCTAACTAAGACAAATATTAAATGAATAAAAAATACATTTGATCAATTAAATTGAAAAAGGCAGTATTTAATTCATTCACGTTCCTTTTGGTGCTGACGCTCATATGTTTGAGAATTTCATTTCACTCAAAAGTATTTTAGATAAATATGCTTGTACATAAAAAATAAAAATAACACATAATTATGTTTATTTACTCTAGCATGTTTAAATAGAGCCGTAGAGTTGATTTTTTTTTGGTGTCTTTTTCATGTTTTGATATCCTTACCTTAAAATATCTTCCTGTTTGTCCCACATATCATTTATTACAATTGTTGTAGTTAATTTTATAGACAACATTGGATCCTAACTCATCAAATCTATTAAAAATTAAATACAAGGTTTAATGTAGGCAAAATTGTCAAAGATGTATGATTTATAAATGCCCTTTACCTTCTAAATTTTTTTTTGAGACTTACGGAGAATAAATCTAAGTGCTTGTACAGGACAAAAGTTGGTTAATGCGAGAGCTAAAAAAGCTGTAAATTAGATAAACAATAATGAAGAAAGGATAGTGTGACGTAAAAATTGGCATTTGCATGGTTTGAGATTGCATAAATGTGGTGTTTTGATTAATTATACTACAAAAAGAATTAATACATGGAGATATTCAGGATACAGAATGAACAATAGGGTTATCAGCATAGTCTGCTACGCCTACGACGCTGCATGTCGCAGAAAGTGAGAATGACCTACAGAGACAGTTATTTAAGTTCTACCAGATCAGTCAGCAACTCAATATGGATATATCCATAGGTAAAACGAAAACCATGACCATCGCTACCTGGGCATAGATATGTTCAGCGCTAACGATCCGGTAAAGGATCTGAGAAACCAAATTAAAAAATCA
Source organism: Agelastica alni (assembly GCA_950111635.1). Lineage (NCBI taxonomy): Eukaryota > Metazoa > Arthropoda > Insecta > Coleoptera > Chrysomelidae > Agelastica > Agelastica alni. Next base: position 21,204,235 of record OX467709.1, on the reverse strand, counting down.
GCCATAATATCAGGATGTCTAAGGAAAACTGTATGGGCTAATCCTTTTATGCGAAAGGAGAGTAAAATCAAAATATGTAAGACATGTGTCAGGCCAATAATGACATATGGTATAGAAGCGAGAGAGGATACCAACAAGACCAAAAGGATGCTACGAGTCGCCGAAATGTCAGTACTGAGAACAATAGCCGGGAAAACAAGAAGAGACGTATGAAACACTGACATTAGATCACAATGCGACGTACAGAATGTGGTACAGATGGGAAAGGCAAAGAAGAACAGAATGGTATAACCACGTGAAGGGAATGACTGACGAAAGACTACCACGCATTGTACTAGAGGGAAAACCAGCAGTGACTTGTCCACCCAAAAGACCACCAAAGAGATGGAGAGACAGCTGGCAGTCCACATCTCAGGAAATATTACAAAGGCAAGTCCGGAAACAAAAGATCATCAAGATCTCTAACAAGTAGAAAAAAAAGATATTTAAAAAAATTGGTCAAATTCGGTTTGTGAATAAGTCTTAGGACGGAATTGACTTTTTAAAAGTCCCCATCATTTTTATGTTAAATTAAAGCATGTTTGTCCGGATTTTATACATTCATATTTTATTTTATTTTCTCACACACACATATAATATCTCAACGCGGACAGTATATTATAGTCTATGATGATTATAATGTTTCGTTCTTATCTTTATTTTCCTAGGTTATCAATGTTTGATATTCTTATCTTTGTACCTACAAGCTGGTGGACTTAACGCAGGTACAGCCTGATTAAAATTTTCCGTGTCGTTGTACACGATATTGCATACAGGGAGTGTCGAGAAGATTTACAAATGTGACTAATAGATTTACATCACTCAGCATTGCGATAATTTTAGAAATTACGGTATGGTGAAATTGAATCTTTTCACTAATACTGAAGGAAAAGCCGTTAAACAAGAAAATTGTTCTACCTATTATTTTAGCAAACGCACTTGTGTAATATTGGAATAATACTTATAGATTCGGTATTAATTTTATATTTTATTTTGTTGTTGACACAAGGCCTGTTCGTTTGTCATGCTCACGCTGTTTAATAAATTACATAAATGTGCAAATTGATATGATTTTCGTGATACAAATCCACGAAGAGCATTTACCAACTGCTGAATTCAAAGGAACACAAAACCCCCACCAAATCAATTTGATATTTGATCCCAACAAAAAACAACCAAATTGCCCATCAAATTTTCATTTCGTTAAGTAAATAATTTTTTAACTCAGAATTTGCATCAGTCACTTCACCATCAATTATACTGAATTTTCTATTCATTTTTAATGTCCGATTTTTGAAATTCTGCTAGATCAAACTGATATGATTTTTCTGATCTATCTAAATTGGTGGAGCAAATAAATCCTGATTTATCTGGTATATAGCAACTTGCTTCTGTCAAACGAACGGTCTCTGATCAATTGCTTGTAACAAACGATCAGTCGAATACTGCTCAAATCAATTTTGTGCAGCGTGAGCATGACCAAAGAACAGGCCTATATTGACATGGCAATGACGTTTAATATTACATCACAGTAATCTTGATTACACCTTATCGATCTGGAGGTATTATGGTTCTTATATTTTTTGGTAAAAACATGTTTCTGATTTTTTTAAGCCTCTATCATGTTTATAAATTTGTTCATAAAAGTTAGCTGGAATTAATTACATCTATATAACATTAATGCAATTTTAAAATGATTCTAGCTTTATTCAAATTTGTTTTCCAATTTATAAGACACATTTTCCTGCTGCTTTTAACATTTTATTATGCGGTGTGCGTAAAAATATTAAAATAAACACTAGAACTTTTATTTTAAATAATTAATTCTTTTTTTGTATTTATTTTGCTTTAAACTTAAATTTTTTGGTAAAAACATGTTTCTGATTTTTTTAAGCTTTTCTACTCTAAGCTGAAATAATAATTTTTTCATATTTACAACGAAGCGAAGCAGGTATACATTATTAAAACACAATTCACGTATAACTATAGTCCAGCAAGATCGGATTCCTGCAGTAGACTCATATTTATAAATTTGTTCATAAAAGTTAGCAGGAATTAATTACATCTATACAAGATTAATGCAATTTTTAAATGATTCTAGCACTATTCAAATTTGTTTTCCAATTTATAAGACACATTTTTCTGCTGTTTTTAACACTTTATTTGTTGCTTTTAACATTTTATTATGCGGTGTGCGTAAAAATATTAAAATAAACAGTAGAACTTCTATTATAAGTAATTAATTCTTTTTTTTGTATTTATTTTGCTTTAAACTAAAATTTTGGTAAAAACATAATTTTGATTATTGCCCATCAAATTTTCATTTCGTTACGTAAATAATTTTTTAACTCAGAATTTGCATCAGTCACTTCAACCATTAATTATACTGAATTTTCTATTCATTTTTAATGTCCGATTTTTGAAATTCTGCTAGATCAAACTGATATGATTTTTCTGATCTATCTAAATTGGTGGAGCAAATAAATCCTGATTTATCTGGTATATAGCAACTTGCTTCTGTCAAACGAACGGTCTCTGATCAATTGCTTGTAACAAACGATCAGTCGAATACTGCTCAAATCAGTTTTGAGCAGCGTGAGCATGACAAACGAACAGGCCTATATTGACATGGCAATGACGTTCACTTTAGGTCGAGGATTAACATTTTCCCAACATGGATATGTTTCTTGTTGAGACACAATTGATTTAAAATTCGCTTCCACTTTTTATTTTTTGCAGGTACAAAAATTAAGGGTACATTCTCTATTTTTTTTCTCAATTACATCAGGCATTCAAATAATTTTAATGAAATCACGATAATCCTTGACAAAAACTTTATCACCAATTTCGAATGATTTTCTTTTAATTCCTGCAAAATGTGAGATTTAATTATTTTGTTTAGAAGTCTTACTATTATTATATTCCTCGAATTCGGTCCCAAATTCTTTTAAAGTTATAGCCTTACGGGTTCTTTTCTTCCACTTTGTCCGGTCGGTAGCCAGCATTTTCAGCGCTGCATAGGTGTCGCACCTGAAGTCCCTCTTCATTTGATCAATATACTCTATCCTAGGTCTTCTTCTGCCCCTTCCTTCTTCTATCTGACCTTCCAAGATCGTTGTCTGTATCCCTGGGTGTCTAATTATAGGTCCTATCAATATACTTCTGCTCTGGTCAATCTCTTTTTCATTCTTCACAAGACTTCCTCATTTGTGATGGTGCCCTTTCGGCTTTTTATTGATGGTCCAGGATTCAAATCCTTACATTAATAAGCCACAGACCAAGAATTTCAGAAAACTCTTCCTTATCTCCAGCATAATATTGTTGGGTGCAAAGAATTCTTGTTGAAATAAAAATAAAAAATGGATCACTGATGTTTGCAACGGCCCAAATGAGTGTATTTTTCACTTTTTATTAGCATTTTTAGCTGCTCCATTTGACTGAGAAAAGTATGGGGCAGTTGTAATCTGTTTGATTCTAAATTTTTCCACAAAATATTGTAGTGAAATTTTTTGCATTAACAGATAATCCAAATCTTGCAAACGTACTGAGTGGTGCTGTTGCAATAAATATTGTAATAGTATTCGTTGGGAACAATCCACCCACTTAGAAGTTTAATGAGATATTTTTGAAAACTTTTTTTTGTTTTTTGGCGTGGTAGAATTTTAAGCTTTGGTAATCACTTTGTATAAAGCACCTAGGCAGCGGAACTAATGATAAGGCATTACCATGACAATCTGTCAACAAAAAATAAAAATATAAAATTATTACCGAATCTACGAGTATTGTTTCAATACTTTGTACTTGAACTCTTTAACAGATACAAAGAAATAAAAACATTTAAAAGGTTTTCGACAAAAAGTGCGGTCTACTTACAATAGATCCGACCGAAATTCGGTAATTAGATTTTCCCAAAACAAACCTTAAAACAGCTGTTAAAGCCTCGGCGTGGCGTTCAACTTAAAAAGAAAATCTAATAAATAAAGTCGAGAAAGTTTTCCGCCAACTTTTCACATTATCATTCAAAAGGGAAATCGTGCTCGAGCACATTCCAAACTGTTTAAAAATAATTAATTAACTTTTCTGACTTTTTAAGTATACATTACTTCAAGTAGGGCGGTTGATGCGGCATTACTCCGCCGAGAGGCGCCACTTGTAGCGTCGTTGGCCGAGACGGACGACGTCGGGACGCTGATCTAGAATGTCACTTCACTAGGTGCAATTTTACGTAAATTATTTGATGCCGGTTCCATAGTTTTTTCTTTGCATCTTCCAACCGTGAACAGTATTATTTAAAATGTTAATGAAGAACGGGATTGAGGGTGATACAATTTTGGCGAATGGTTATATATAAAAAAAAATCAGTAAACGTTCCACGCATCCATAACCTGAGTCATCAGTAGAGACTGGAAAATTGCACTAAAAAATGTCTAATAGGCGAGACTATATGTATGTACTGCTTATAATTTTATTACTAACATCAACTTCGAAAGCATCTCTGTATTAACAACATTCTTCCAGAAGTCCAGTCGGGTTTTACACCAGGATACAGCTGTGGTACTGCACTCCTGAACATAACTGATGATATTTTTACTGCACAGGATAACCGTAAAATTGGTGTGCTAGTCTTACTGGATTACAGTAAAGCCTTTGACATGCTGAATCATGAGTTACTTCTAGCCATAATGCATTTCATAGGGCTTGGTCAGCCTTGCCTAGACTTTTTTAAAAACTATTTACATGATAGAACTCAAAAAGTTGCTTTTAATGGATTGCTGTCTGCAAGCGGTAGCATAAAACGAGAAGTAGCACAAGGCTCCATTTTTTGGCCCTCTTCTGTTTACAATATATTCCTCAAACTTTCCGTCAGCTAAAAAAAGTTTAAGATACACATTGATGCACATGATAACCAGCTTTACCTCTTCTTTGCTACTAATAATTAAGCTGAATCACAGGCAGATATTAATGAGGATCTTAATACACTAGTGACGCTCTAACAAAAGCATGACTCATTGATTAACACATCAAAATCATCAGTTATGTTTTTTTGATTTGTGCTTCTAGATGGCTTTAATGTAAAAATTAAAAATGAAGTACTGCCATTAAATAAAAAAGTGCAAAAACCTACGCATCATATTAGATAATAAACTGAAATTCAGCCAACATGTATCTTGTATTCTTCAGAAATCATATGCCAAATTAAAATTACTATACATCAACCGACACTCATACATACATACATACATATATTCACGCCTTTTTCCCGTAGGGATAGGCAGAGACCATTTCCTTTTACTTGCTACAGTTCTTACACACATCTTTTGCTTCCTCTACATTCATTAGTGTTCTCATGCATGCTCGTCGGTTGTTGGTTTTCTTGACCTGGCCTTTCTTTAAAACAATGTAGATCTGATCGAGATATAACCGTCAAACCGACTTGTCCATTCACCCTCGCACTATGAATTTGTTTCGTCAGCTATGCGAATCACTTGTGCTCGCACTTGCTAACTATTGTGATTATATTTATGGGCCTTGTTTAAATATAATGTATATAAAAAGATTACAGAGACTTCAGAATTCGTGTTTGCAGTTGATATATGGTATAAGAAAATTTGACAGAATTTCACACACTTTGCAAAATGTTTGTTGGTTGAATGTGATAAATCGAAGGAACTCTAACACTCTAACACTCTAACTTTATTCCATAAAATAATAAGACATCACATTCCTGCATACTTGAATGCAAAAATAACGTATCGCACAGACATACATAACCTGAACATCCGCTGAAAAAAACTCCTGTCCATACCTAAACATCGTACCCGACAATATGAGAATTCATTTTCGTATGGCATTGCCAAGGAATATAATGAACTACCAGAAAATATCGAAGGCTTGTCATTAACCAGATTCAAAAAACAATTATTTAATTCTATCTTCACTGACCATTGCTCAAATCTACAGTGTGGAACAGCCAAATGGAATAAATTCGATAACGAATAAATGAGAGCGTGTTGGAAAAAACGCTTGGACACGTCGATTTGTATTTTAGATGCGCATTTTTTTCAAAAAAAAATAATTATATAGGGTGCGTCATGTGACAGTGGCCAATACCAACTTTCTTATTTTAAATACAATCCCCTGTATATTATTTATTTTTAAGATTCTTAAGAAAATTTTAGATAGAATTCATGTACAATGTCCCATACCTATCTTCAACTGTTTCGGAAATATTAAGTGTTTTCAGATGTTTTACAAAAATTAACATTAAAAAAAGAAAATTATTTTATTTCACAAATAATGTAAAAAAAAACAAAAAAACATTAACTTCAATGTAAGAGATGTTCAAAATATTCGCCGCGAACGTCTTGGCAACATGCTAATCTGGTATAGAAATGTCTTCTAACGTTACTCAACATCTCAGGCGTGACTGATCTAATCGCAAGCGTGATTCGTCTTTTTAAGTCATGTAAGTTGAGTGGTTTAGTTTTGTATACAATACTTTTGACATATCCCAACAAAAAGAAGTCTAATGGCGTCAGATCAGGAGATCGTGCTGGCCATTCTATCGATCCGCGCCTCCCTATCCACCGATTTGGAAAATTTTGGTTCAGGTACTGCCGGACATTGATTTGGTAATGGGGCGGTGCTCCATCTTGCTGAAACCATAGTATATTGGCAGAAACTTGTGGGTTTGCTGGATCAGGATATAAGTTTGTCAAAGTTGGCACGACATTATTTTGGAGCAGTTATAAATATTTATCTCCATTCAAGTTGCCATCAATGAAAAAGGGACCTCTCTCATCCAATGAGGATTTTTATAAGACCAATAGCGGCAATTTTGACGATTAACATGACCGTGAAGTGTTAATGTGCTCTCATTGTTATTTAACATTTCCATCATTTGTTCACAAAAATACGTTCTCCTGTCGAAATCGTCTTCCATGAGCTCCTGAGTTGGCATCATTTTATAGGGATGCATTTTACTTTCCTTTAATATTCGAAAAATTAATGTGTGGCTAATGTTGAACAGTGAGGCTGCTTTTCGACCAGAATTTTGTGGGTTTTCTCAAGCATAACATCCAATATTTCCGAAACAGTTGGAGATATGTATGAGACATTGTACGTGAATTATGTCTAGAATTTTCTGAAGAATCCAAAAAATAAATAATATACAGTGGGTTGTATTTAAAATAAGAAAGTTGGTATCTTCCACTGTCACATGACACACCCTATATAATTATTTTTTTTTGAAAAAAATCCGCATCTAAAAATACAAATCGACGTGTCCAAGCGTTTTTCACAACACGCTCTCATTTATTCGTTATCGAATTTATTCCATTTGGCTGTTCCACACTGTATAAAGTCATAGTTCACCCTGTGTATCAGTTTTACCATCCTTTTTCTCTTTTTTTTTGTTTATAATTATTAAGTATTTTATTAGATTTTTGTAGCGAATGTTGTGGAATGTCACTACCTTATAAACAAATATGTAAATATTATCATATGAAATATTATTAATTTTGTTTTACTTACTATATCTATTCATCAAAGTTACAGGCGCTTGAGGAAGACCAGTACCCTGCTGATCATGCGCCTTTTGACTTTTCCCTGTTTTTTATAATATTATATAGGCACTTATTTTGTTTTTGATATATTGATCGATAAATTATATTATTATATATAAAATATGGAAGAGAGATATACCCAAAAATGAAAATATGCCTTTTGCATGGAATCCAGTCTTTTAGTCATGAGTGTATTAAGCGCACATTCGATGTTTTTTCGAAACCGCAACCTCATAATACACTATTAATTACCAACGCAGCCGATTGACGTTTCTGACGCGTGACCCCTTCATCGACATTTGTAATAGCCAATGAAACCTTTGACATCGTCTCAATGTAACACCTCGACATATCTATGACATTCCTGTAATACCGTATCTTTCGCGGCGACGTCGTCTTTTCTCCTTTCTTTTCGCTTGTACATCCAACGGTGATGATGATGATCCATGGACTTTTCTTAAACGTTGAGTTAATGATCGGATGATAGTTAATTCGACCGACGACGCTAAAGACAATAACGTTTGCATTTATTTTGTTACATTTAAAATAACAAAATTTAACTTTTTTACCCAAATTAGAATTTATAATTATGCGTAATTTAAATTTAAAATAAAATTAAATTTCAATTTGATTTCTTTAAACATTTGTCGATATCATTAACAATAAAAATTTCAAAACCAGCCAGTCCAAATAACTTCTGATTTTGCGTAAATGTATGAAAAACAAAAAATACATCGAATTTTAAATCAAGAGGGAGGTTTAAAAATGTTATTCTGATGTTTCCAAGTGGCACCCATTTAACACTGTTTACATTCGTTTATTGTACATGTATTCTCTCACCTATGCTATTTAACCTGTACGTAGAAAGAGCGTTTGCCGAGGTAATGTCAATGTGTACAATTGGTATAAAAGTAAATGGCATCCCAATTAATAATATTAGATACGCGGACGACACAGTAATCTTAGCAGACAACGCAAACGACCTTCAAGCACTTCTGCATATGGTTCAAGAGAAAAGTGAGCACCTGGGCCTAAAAATTAACTTAAAGAAAACCAAGTTTATGGTGGTTAGCAAAAATAACATCCCCGCCACCCCTTTATACCTAAACGGCATTCTAATAGAGGAAGTCACTAAATTTAAATACCTGGGCTGCCTCGTTACCAACAAATGGGAACCAGAAGTCGAGATCAGAAGCAGAATTGAACAAGCTCGATTAACTTTCCTTAAACTTAAAAAATTCCTAACAAATAATGATCTCAGTTTTCAACTCAGATACAGAATGGTTAAGTGCTATGTCTGGTCCGTCCTGTTGTATGGTGTCGAAGCCTGGACTCTTAAAGTAACCTCGACAAACAGATTGGAGGCATTTGAAATGTGGACTCTTAGAAGAATGTTTAGGATCCCTTGGACAGATCTGGTAAGAAATGAAGAAGTCCTTAGAAGAGCCGGTCTGACCAGCCGTGAACTATTCGACGCCATTAAGAAGAGAAAGACTTCCTATCTGGGTCACATCCTGCGTGGTCCTCGTTACGAATTCCAACGTCTTATCCTCCAAGGAAAAATCGAAGGAAGAAAAAATCTTTCATGGCTCAGGAACATTCGACAATGGACAGGAATACACGACTTTATGTCTCTCCAAAATGCTGCTCTAAATAGAGAAATCTGACAGGATGTAAATAGACGGTCGCCTACGCAGGAATCTGCTTGGCACTTTAAGAAGAAGAAGATTGTACATGTGATTTGAGTGTTTACCATCTATATTACTATTTAAATAATAGGGAAAGAATAGTGAAATCATGTATTCAGAGTCCAAAAGAGTATGGAAAGCGCAAACGATAGAGTGCAAAAAAAATACCGAAAACCAATGCTCAACACAAACAACAATTCAGGCAGAATCAAAAGATACAAAAAAGTGAAACGTTGAATTCGTATCTTGGCAGGTATTATATACATATCTTTTGTATGGAATTCAGTAACATTTATATTTCATTTTTTTTTTTACACAATACCTTGATCAAAATTTATAAATAGCGTAAGGAACTTCGTTCCTATCGGGTCTTCAATGACACCACACAACTTTTTTTCTATTTTATCTCCATCGATTCCAAAATATCTGTCTTTCATTATTTTATACCGCTGTTATGCTTTGAGCTGTAGTCAAGCGTTACACACCATAAAGTTTTGTCTGGCTGAGCATGTTTTAGTATTAGGGGCATAAAAACCACAAAAGTGTCGTCCTTTGATCACTTCCAGATCTGTTCCAATAATAAAACCTTAGGATATGTGTATCATTCTCAAAAGGTAGACCTTTGTACAAAGTTAACGCGGTCCATTCATTTCGAGTCTTTTAGTAAAAATGTTTAGGTATAAGTGAGTGGTAGTTTTAAGGCGTGAAAATTTTTTAAGGTCAGGCTGGATACGTTTCAGCATTAAGAGGTGTAAAAACCTTATCTTCTTACGCATCCCATCCAGGTGTTGTTTCAGAGGACGTTCAAGAAAGCGACCAATCCCAGGTTTCTGGTTAAGAATAATGCAACCATCTGGACCCATCAAGCTTTTCGTACCGCGACCATTCTTGATTTGTTTATTAGTGAAGAACGACTGCCCTAACAATTATATCCTTTTGGGGTCGGATTCCTTAGATGTATCGCCATGTTGGAGCGTTGAGTTGTTTGCCTTATGTCGAGCGGACCTTTTAAGATCATTTCATATTATGCCTTACAAAAAATAGGCATAAATATTACGTTAATATGCAACCCTCGAAATAAATTCTAAAACAAAATTAACATTATTATAAGGCAACAGCATTATTGGCTTCTTGGTTGGAATTTCAATTTGTCCATATGTAGTATTTTAATATACAACCAGGTACTTAAATCAGTGCGGCTTAACAGCATCAAGCTATGGGGATGCACCAGTTATACCAACATTATGGCTTTTTTTTTATGAAAACAGTCGCAAAAAGGGTAGACCTATCGTGTTAGCCGCGGACTGCCCGCACTGCGACTATTAGAAGGGGAAGGGATTATAGAAAGGAAATGATTGTGGACACGCTTTTTAAAAAGTTGCAGGTCATAGTTCTCTGGAAAAACTGATTTTGGAAGCTTATTCCATTCCGTAGCAGCCCTGTAAAAGAAGGATTCTTGATGGAGATTGGTCCTTGTAGTGTCAAGCTTGAGAGTAAATGGGTGAGACTGATCAGCGTGCCGAGTTCTTCGGCCGAATGTGGCCAATGGTGGTACAAGAGTTTTTATTTCTCTGGAGCATCTGCCATGGAAATATCTGTAGAGCAATGACTGGTCTGCAAATCTTCTTCTATGTTCTAGAGGGTGAAGGGTATCTGTGAGAGTTGAGCTGTTTATCAAGCGAATGGCTCTTTTTTTAATGAAATCTAGAAGACGAAGAGAATGCCTTGGTGCTGAACTCCAAATGTGCGAGCAATACTCCAGTAGATGTCGGATTTGAGCCTTGTACGTCGTCAACAGTTGATCAGGAGTAAAAAACTTTCTGGCTTTCCACAGAAAACCTAGCCTGTGGCTTGCCGACTTTGCGATGTTAGCAACATGGTCATGCCAAGACATATTACTGGACACCGTGACTTCCAAAATTGAGATGGAGGGACTTGGTTCAAGGGTATTTCCGGACATTGTGATGGGATGATTTGAGGAATTCACTTTCTTGGAAAACGTGGCACTTTGTGTTTTTTGGGCGTTGAACTGAACAAGATTGTTGGTTCCCCACTCGACGATTGCTTTAAGATCTCTATTGATGGAATCAACCTATTCCTGCCTGAGTCTATTTGTATCATTCACCGAATGTGATTGATAGGATGTGAAAGTTGAGACAAGTGTGCTATCGTATGCGAAACTGTAAATGGGGTTCGTGGTGGTTTTCAAGAGGTCGTTGATGTGTAAAAGAAATAAGGTGGGGGACAGGATGGAACCCTGCGGGACCCCGGCATTGTTGCAAGATTGTTGGTTTCCCACTCGGCTATACAGAGCTTCCGGTATAAAGTTCTGCGTAACATAGTAAATGCCCCGTGATAAGTGTGGAATTTAGATCTTTATCAAGGCTATGGAATACCAACAGTTAAAGAAGAGATCTGTTAATGTAGAAGCTCTTCAGCTGTTGAAAAGAAAAATCAAAAGATTGAAGAGAACTAAGCCGAGGAAATTCATATAAGTGTATTGTGCAAAAGTAGAGTATGGTGCGTGGACTATGTCATCTATAAAAGTGAAAACCAATAAGAAAAAAACTTTAAAAAAACCATTTATTGACTTTGGTAGTTAAGTATACGAGTATCTTTTTCTTTTGTGTGCCCTATCCGGTCACCCGAACGTTGACTATCACTCTGGCTAGAGCATTTTGATCTTCTGCTAAGTGTATGAGTTCTCCTACCGAACGTATATTTGCCCATTCACTAATGTTCTTCAACCATGACTGTTGCCTTCTTCCAGGTCCACGGCGCCCCTCTATTTTCCCCTTTATTATAATTTGGAGTAGTTGATATTTATCTCCTCTTAGTATGTGACCAAGATATGCAATTTTGCGGCATTTCCTGGTGGTCATTAATTGCCTGTCAGTTTTAGCCCTTCTGAGGACTTCCTCATTTTTTACATGGTGCAGCATCCTCCTGTGCAGTCACATCTCAAATGCCTCTATTCGGTTCATTGTACTGATCTTGAGTGTCTACGTCACCGTACCATACAACAGTATTGACGATATGGAACATTCAGTCATCCGTTGTCTTAGCTTAAGGTTCAAATCATCATTGCAAAGAAGCGGTCTCATTTTTACGTGTATACTAGATCAAAATTATTGGTTAGTTTTTTAATTAATAATAATTATTAATACTAGGTTATTATTTTTTTGTATGACAATTATATTATTATATTATAAATATATAAATATATTATTATATTATAAATAAATTTACAAAAATGAAGGAAACGAAAATATTTGTTTGTTTAATAAATGTGACTACGGAATATTGTTGTAGGGGAATTAACCAGTAACCAACTCATCATATTAATTTAACATATTCCTGCATGGAACACATAACTGTGTTTCACAGACATGTTGAAAAATCCTTTTAAAATATTATGTAATCATGACTATCGTATAGTTTATAATTTCCAAGCTCACAGTTACATAGATCATAAAAAAATATTCTCTTTTAATAAATAATATAATATTTACAATTGCGAACTTGAAAGGTCACAATAATATTGGCTTGAGGCGACGAAATTTAATGAAGTATGTTTATAACACATTTAAAAACTATTCCTCGGTTTATGAGGGGCAGGTTGGCGTATGGATACGGGGTTACTCATTATTAAACATTTCGTATATAAATGTACATAAACAATCGAAGGCATTTTGTTTGTAGAAAGTATGCTCATTTCGAATTATATTACGTCGGATCACTTGTTGAATTTCCACATAGTTAATTATTTGTTTTGTTTATACTTAACATTTCTGCGCAGAATGTTTGCTTAACCTTTTTCTGGTTCAATAAAGTTAAACATAGATGTTGCCACCACAAACAGCAACGAATGGCATAACCGTTCTATGAAGTTAGACGAAAATTATGTGTTGTGTCGCGTTCTCGATTGTAATACCGAAACCGAATACGAGACGAGCCCCAGGCCAAACGGGACCGTCTTGCGAAGAAGAACTTGCAATAGAAATCAGGTCGTAGGTCACGTACCTGCGGCGTCTTTACTTATACTCTTACTTGGTTTTAAGCACTGTTTCGTTTTGCAACACTATGAGAACGTTAGTTCTGCCTAAAATCAGTGATGTACTGACCCACTAGAAAGTGTTATTAAGCTTACTTTTCATTTTTTTACACCAGATAGTTTTTAAAAATTAATAAAAAAATGGGTTGGAGATTTTACTTACCTATTTAGAACATTCTAATATGTTTATAGAACTAGATGACATATCTACATAAAGATGGTCACGACTTTTCGCGTAGTAGAGACCACTTCTTCAACTTCAACCATGAACTTTTCGAGAAGAACTGTATTGGTAAACGTTTGTGGGAGTTGAAAAAATAGAAAAGCGAGTTTCATGCAGTTGAAAATTTTTGTTTGTGATCAAGGAAAACGACTATAATAAAACTCAGCTTTTTAGGGTTTATTCCCTGGGAGAATCCATAAGAGAGAGAAGTTCTTATATTTACTTTAGCAGGTTGTCACGTGCCTATTTTTTTCCTTCTACAGTTCCATTATTAATTGCGTCTCTGATGATTTCGCATTCTCTAGGTACTCGTAAGTAGGGTTGCATACCGTATTTTGTTGTAACTTAAATATATCATTCGTTGTAAATAGTGTTGCATACCTAGTAGTGATAGGATTATTGTATGGTTTGCATTTCTGTGTGGATGGGGCTGGCTAACAGCACGGAAGAGGCGATTGTGGAGCCCGGACTGGAGAAGATTGTGGGTTGACGTTTATTCCGTGTCATTTCTTGATTTCCGGCCTGGTAGTGAGTCGATTGGTGTCAGTCTTCGAAGTCGGGTGGTGGCGAGAATTTTTGGAACGATTTGATATTAACACGTGAGCAGAACCTCTACGGTTTTTTCTTTCATATCTGGCTGTATTTGGGACATCTTAATTGGATTTTGAAGAAAAACCATTTAATTTTTAACTTGACCATTCTATGGATTTTATGGATTTTGGTGTCGAGTTAAAATATCCGCATGCGGAATCTGATGGAGGGAAGCCATTGTTAAGTAGTAGGTGCAGTTCCATAATTCAAACCGGCCCCAGGAGTAGGCCACAGGAGTAGGGCCACAGGAGTAGTTAAGTCGTATACCCAAAGGTTATAAGTGATTTATCTTTAAATATATAACGCCGTGACTTATTTTGACACCACGATTAAGTTTTGTTTTAGTTTATTAATATAGTACATTGTTGGAAACTATTTATTGCATTAGATAATATGCCAAAACTAAACTTGGATTAAAATAACCTTCTCAATAATTCTTTATGTCCAAGTAAAAATATATTTTTCTTCCTACTTATTTGTAATTATCCTACGATCTTGATATTTTAAAGGACCAACCATTGTAAAAAATATTTTTAAATAAACTCGATTGTTTTGGCAGTGGAAATCTTTATGTGAATGGTTAAAACATGAGTAAATTAGCAGCCTTATGTAAACGTTTGGTTTAGTGTTATTAATGAGTTGATTTATATATGTTTTACTTTTTTTGGTAACTTGGAAAAGTCTGTTACTCTTACTTATGTTATGGTTATTTTATAAAGTTGTAAATTCTAAATTTTTGGTTTGTTTTAGCAAGAAAATTTACCATAGCTGTTAATTTTTGACTATATGTGTTATAATTTTATTATTGAACTGTGTACTTCGATTTGTTGTGTGAGTAAAGTATTCAATATATGTTAGCTATAATTTTATTTATTTGGTTCACCATAATCTTAGTTGTTTATCGTGTGGCTCTGCTAGTGCCTATAAGACCTAGGGGTTTCCGGCTTGAACCGTCTAAGTCGGTGGCGCGGCTCACTTTTATATTTTTATTTTTTTTCTTCTACCCTCTACGGCTGAGCTCGGACATAATTATATTAATAGAAACGAGTCCTCGGAACAGCTACACAAGAGGAGTATAGAGTTGTAAGAAATAGAGTTAACACAAAAATAACAGCAATAAAACGGCAATTCTGGGAGGCATACTCAGTGAGCATGGAGCACGACCTCTATGGAGGACAAAAGAAAATTTGGAATATGCTTAGAAATCGTAAAAGGCCAGTGAATGAGTACGTTAACACTACAAAAATATCAACGGAACAGTGGGAGTCCCATTTTCGTATGCTGTACAGCGATTCTGGCCAAGAAACAAAACCAGTAATGGAAGAACAAATCAACGATGCAGACGGTAACCCCATAGAGCAGACCCTATGTACAAGAGACATCAACCTAGCAGTGTCAAAACTAAAAAGTCGAAAGTCACCTGGATTAGATAACATAAACAATGAACTTATAAAATATGGTGGGCCTACGTTGATGGAACAAATCACATTGCTATTCAACAAAATATATAAAAACAAGAAAATTCCAGTACAATGGAAAGAAAGCATTACAATACCATTGTTTAAGAGAGGTGTCAAAACAGATATGAACAACTATAGGGGAATAAGTCTGTTTAGTACAACATCGAAGCTACTGACAAAGATCATAGCCCAACAGGTGGCACAGACTGGAATTAATGAGGAGCAACAAGGGTTTCGACAAAATAGATCCACCATCGACGGGATTTTTATTCTTAGACAGATAGCTGAAAAAGCAATAGAATACAACAATGTTGCTTACATGTGTTTTATTGATCTAAAGCAGGCTTTTGATAGAGTCAGACTGAAGGATGTGCTTGCACTGCTCGAGGAAAGAAATTTGGACTCTCATCTTATCGCATTAATTAAAGAATTGAATACCGGAAATTCTAAGTTTATAAGATTTGAACAGAAGCTAACAAAAAGGATAGATATATCGACAGGTATAAGACAAGGAGATAGCCTTAGCCGTATTTTGTTCAACATCGTCATGGATAAAATAATCGACGAAGTCAAAACGGCGAAAAAAGGATACAGGATGGGAGATCAGGAGTTTAAAATAATCTGTTATGCTGATGATGCGGTCATTATATCGCAAGACGAGGACAATTTACAGAGAATGCTATTTAAATTCGAGCAAACTGCACAACAGTATAACATGATCATCTCGCAAGAAAAAACACAATCTCTTACAATATCACGAGATCCCAAAAGATGTAAACTGGCATTATATAACAAGAGCGTGGCACAGGTTATGTCATTTAAATACTTGGGTGCTCAAATAACCAGTAACCGTGATCTTAAGTCGGAAGTCAAGTCGCAAACAATCAAAGCAGCAAGACTATCGGGATTCCTACGAGATGTGATATGAAGGAACAAGCACATGTCTATAGCGAGCAAAACAAGAATCTATAAGACCTGCGTAAGACCGGTAATGACCTACGCTACTGAAACGAGGGCAGAAACAGCAGCAACAAAGAGAATTTTA
The DNA here is from genome assembly GCA_950111635.1 of Agelastica alni. Lineage (NCBI taxonomy): Eukaryota > Metazoa > Arthropoda > Insecta > Coleoptera > Chrysomelidae > Agelastica > Agelastica alni. Next base: position 21,187,570 of record OX467709.1, on the reverse strand, counting down.
AGAGCAGCCGAAATGAGAACCCTAAGGACCATAACAGGACATACTTTACTCGACAGGCAGAGGAGCGAACACATCAGAGCTACCTGCGGCATTCAAGATGTAGTAAGATGGTCCAGAGTCCGAAAAAGAGCTTGGAGGGATCATGTGGACAGAATGCCTGGAAACCGCCTCGTAAGAGCTGCTAATCACAACAAGCCTGAAGGTAACAGACCACCAGCACGACCGCCCAAGAGGTGGCACGAGAGCTGGACATCAGAATCCCAGTTGCGGCTGCTATGAGTGCTAATATATGAGGAAAAACAAGACAAATGTCTTAAGAAAAAGAAGAAGAAGAAGAAGAGCCCTCGGTTTGAAAAAGTTAGTTTTGCTACGGCAATACTGTTTATTAACTTTAACATGCATGAGGTGACCCCCCTAGAAAAAATCTGTTAACGCTTATTGCGCCACCCAATAGGATATTATCATCCAAAATATTTGTTGGGATAAATAAGCAATATTGAACCAATGTCTCAATACCACATGCCACTGAGTGTTCGTGAATTGTTGATATAATTTATATATTGATTATTTTTATCAGTTTCGAGCATTTATGTAAACTTTTTAATGATGTTTAACAATTAAAGGTGTGTTATTTATTTTTTTAAATAAAGTAAGCCAGCAGTAACGAAATCTCACCATTTTTAATCACTTAATCGCCATTTGTATCCTTTGGATACAAATGGCCTTGATCATCCAAACGGATACAAATAAATATTTTTACTATAGGCTGGCTGTCTCAAATAAGATACAACGCATGTATTCAAATGTATGGGGAATTGTAAATCATGACCCGTTGGTCCAATATATGATTTTGGCCTTTTAACACATTTTTCTCTAAGTATTTATATTTTAATAATAATTATTGAAATCGGTAGAAAAGTCATTCATATTAATTTTTAATTGTGAATAGTTATATTATTTATCAATTTTCCTTATATTGTGCCATACAAATTTTTCAGTGATAAAAATTATATAAAAACTTTAAAAGTGTTTTCAAATATTTAAAGTTAATTTTTTCGTAAATATTATTTTTAAGTATATTTTTAATTAATAATTTGATTTTTTGATAAATAAAGTTGTACTACTACAATCTTTGTTTTTTAATTCTCTTTTAAAATAACAGTTAAAAAGATATGAACGTAAATAATATTTTATAATTATATTTATGTTCAATAAATAATTAGAAAAAATTTTAATTATTTTTTATAAGTAATTAAAAAAAAATTAATAAATGATCAAAATATTTTACAATTGTCAGTTGTAATTTATTTATTTTCATCTCTAAATTTAATTTATTCAATAAAATCTCATAATATTGGATGAGATTCTTTATTTTTTATTTACTTACACCAAAGAAGTATAACTTCTAACGTGCGTACATAGGTAAGGTTGGGTTAGGTATCATGTGAGTGGGGCGTAGGTCGCCTCTACACTGCGACCTTTAGTAGGTCTATTGTGGCTCACCCCTAGAGGTTACAGTTCACCGCACAATCCAGCCCTTCTCACGAAGTTCATGGTTGTATAGGGTGGGATTTTCTTGAAATCGGTAGGTTCTAGGTTGGTATAACCAAATATGTTAAACCTTATTCTTCCCAGGTCGAATCATGAGCATAGTATATTTTTAGCAGTTTCGTCTTCCAGTCTTCCACGCAGGAACCATTCCGAGAATTTGGTGGTTTTTTGTTTCACTCAGTATCCCGGAGTGGTCCCCGAGCTGCTTTTTATTAATTTGCCTTTCCAGAGACAGGAATCTGTAGGAGACTATCCTGGCATCTCTCTGTAAGAGAATATCTAGGGGAGGAAGATTTAGGAGGTGTTCCATCGCTGCCGTTGGTATGCTGGACATACCTCCAGTTATGGCCAGGCATGCCAGACGCTGAACGTGCGTACATATGAATAAATTAATGAATGAGTAAATAGGAGTTGTGGAAGAGGTTTAATTTTCCTTGGGCACTTCAGCATTGTCTGCTTTTGTACCTTTCCAGCTCCATAGTTCAGTCCCATCTCTTCAATTCTCCTGTTAATAAGTAGAAGCTCATGTACTGCTATTGCCCCAGGTGGATCACTTCCTTGGTCTTGTATACAACCCAGGTTGTACCTCCATTGGGCGGTGGCTTTACATTCGAAGATAATATGAGTGGCCGTTTCCTCCTCCTCATTACATAATCTGCATATATGTTCTGTGTCAAACACGCCTATATTGTTCAGATGTTTCCTCAAAGACGTGCGTACATAAGTACGCCTTTTTTTTAACATGGTATCCCAGAAACACAGTTTTGGGTAAATGTAATATTTATTCCTGTTCCGGAGGTATCACCTATTAAGATTTTTAATTCATACTCAGTACATTACATTTTATTGCCAATAAAAAAAAGCAACAACAATACTTTTGATGCTGTATTCACAAATTTTTCATTTTTTAAAAAAAATTTATACAATCGGTTTGTTGTACAATTTAAATAACATACTTAGTTGGCTCGCGTCCGGTTCTGACTACATGAGCGTTTGCGTTGCCTTAAAAACACATCCCATAGGTCGAAGGAGAATGTAAATTTGTGTCCTTGCCTTCAGAAAAATTTCGTAGCTGGGATGGATGGTTTTGCTGCTTCGACTTCACTTCGGCGATTCTGAATCTAATCACAAACTGATGACTTCATTGTTCGACTCGTTTAAAATCTATTTGTTGTTTTGATTAAAAATCATTACGGTTTGATCGGAAAAAATCGTATTTGATGGCCGTGCAAGGACGCGACATGGTTTTTATAGAAACAAACACTATCATTATTGATAGTTCGCTGCTTTTAATTGCAATCACGACCGGAAAATGTGTATTATTGAACAAGTGCAGTAAAATAAAGCTTTTACAATCCCGCATCCCCATTATTTCCGTTCATTAAACCCCGCACAAACACCTTTCGTTCTTCTCGACTAAAATAAAATGTTTTATGTAGGGTTTCTCAATAAGGATAATCAATTTTTAAAACTTTCATGATAGCAATGTTTAAAATGTAAGAAATGTCACTAGCTGCCATTTGTCTTTAGCATAGTTTGACAATTCATCAAGGAAAATACACGTTTTAACAACGTTTGGTTATTATCTCAAAAATTGATACAAATAACTGTTCTCCTGCCAAACTAAACGTGATCTTCGTGATCTTCGTCCTTCTGTATTTGCTATTTGTCGGATCGTTGAAAAGATTCCAAAAAAATTCACTTTACACGATATCAGAACTACAATAAGAGAACGATCGGTCGATTGGAATAAGTGAACAAGTTTACGAAAGACGGAAAGTATGACTTCGATATTGAGCGAAGTGTGTTGGTCAGGAAACAAATGAATGGGACCCACAAAAGATTAATGAGCATTTTTAATTTAAACTTAAGTTACTTGTCTGGATTTTCTCTTAGTTTCTAATTCTGCTCTTATTCACATCACTGGTGTGGCTATTTTACACAATACTTTGCTTTTAACTAATCATTGCACAATTACACAAGCTCTTACGAGGTTACACTAAGTCTTGATTGTCTAAAATCTGAAGCATTTCTACGTTGTGAAGTCTATCAGATCGAGTGTGCATAACCCTTAATCTATTCGAGGCCCGGGATTCCGAGACTTCATACAAAGTTTATCAATTTCCTGGGAGCTTAGTTCCTGACATCAGAGGGCTTTAAGAAGGCCCCTTCCAGAAACTTGAGCCTCTTGCAGAAAAGCGCTGGGCATTCGCAAAGCAAATGTTCTGCAGAATCAGCGAAGTTCTCGCAGTAGCGGCAATTATCACTCTCTGTTTTTTGTATTACTTATAAATGGTAGTACATATTGGGATTGGTAGAAAAAGCATGAAAACAAGATCAGCGGAGAGAAGTATAAATAACTCTGATGCATAAAGTGGGAAATGGTGTAAAAAGGGAACACTGTGGTGTGAAAGAAGGTAGTAAAAAAGATAGATAAAAGAATGCTTTTTTTTCTTTTATGTGCCCTATCTAGTCTCCCGAACGTTGGCTATCACTCTGGCTAAAGCATTTTGATCTTCTGCTTAGTGTATGAGTTCTCCTACTGAACGTATACCTATTTGTCCATTCACGAAAGTTCTTCAACCATGACTGTTGCCTTCTTCCAGGTTCTCGGCGCCCCTCTATTTTCCCCTTCATTATTATTTGGAATAATTGATATTTATCTTCTCTTAGTATGTGACCAAGGTAAGCAATTTTGCGGCATTTAATGGTGGTCATTAATTGCCTGTCAGTTTTAGCCCTTCTGAGGACTTCCTCATTTGTTACATGGTCCATCCAAGGTATGCGCAGCATCCTCTTGTGTAGCCACATCTCAAATGCCTCTAATCGGTTCATTGTACTGATCTTGAGTGTCCACGTCACCGTACCGTACAACAGTATTGACCATATATAACATTCAGTCATCCGTTGTCTTAGCTTAAGGTTCAAATCATCATTGCAAAGAAGCAGTCTCATTTTATTGCACGCTGCGCGCGCCATCTCTATTTTGCTTTTTTTTCTGTATCAGGGTCCAGTGTTTCCGTTATGATGCTTCCGAGATATTTAAACTTTGTGACACGTTCTAATGGGATACCATCGTGGTTTAGATTGACGTTATTCTGTACCGTACGACTCACTACCATGAATTTTGTTTTATTAGCGTTGATATTCAAGCCGTATTTTTTTCCAACTGTGTTAATTCTGTCTAGCATTGTTTGCAGATTTTCTATTGTGTCTGATAGTATTACCGTGTCATCAAAATATCTAATTGTGTCCCAGTTCTTCAAGAGCTTCTTGGTCGGATAAGGGTTGAAAAGCAGTGGAGAAAGTATATTGTTATATTACCTACTCTGGCACTTGCTTTTTGTCCCCAATACAGATTCTTTATTAACTGGATATCCTGTCTATCTAATCCCTTTTCTTTTAACATTACCAGTAGTTTATCAAGGTGAATTCGGTCAAACGCTTTTTCATAGTCCAGAAATGCTTAGGATAGGTAAATAGAATAAATAAAATAAAAGTGACAAAACGGATTTATAAGGCAAGTGTGAATGGGAAAGTTGGTGGAGGTTGCTCATTTTCTCATCAAAATCTCTTTATCAATGATATTGTTAGTTGTTTTCGTCATACTGATGCTTTACTATCTTAATGCCAGTAAATGTTACATAATTCGCATTTGACGTACCTAACTCTTAAACACACTCAATTACAACATAAATGATTAATTGCTAGAGAGGGATTTAGGAGTAATTCTTGACAGATCACCCACCTTCAACCACCACATCACTACTGTTGTACCAAAGTCCATAAAAATGTTGGGTTTCGTTAAGAGAACTACTCGTGATTTTACTGGTGTTGGCTCAATTAAATTTTTCTATTTTGCCTTAGGTAGGTCACACCTTGATAACTGTTCTTCTGTATGGTCTGCTCATTACTTAGTTTACAATAGGAAACTCGAACACGTTCAAAATAACTTTATACGCTATACTGCATTTAACATGTCTAACATTACTTTTTAAAATCATAAATGGTACATGTAACTGTCCTCAACTTTTAAGTAAAATTAGTTTCATTGTTCCAACGCGGACTACAACAGTCGAACATTTCACATATCTATCCATAGATATAATTATGCATTCTAAACATTTCTTCCTAGATCTATGAGAAACGCTAATGCACAGGAGGACCTACCACTTTTTTGATGTCTCAAATAGTAAATTTTAAAGCTATATTCGTGATTTTAATGTTCAGTTATTTATATTTTACCATTTCATGATTTTTGTATATCTTGTTTTAAAAACTATGTATATTTATTTTAGTGTTTATGTCTGAATTTGTGTACATTGTATATTTTTTATTTATCCAAATAACGTAAAAATACTGAAGTGGGTAAAATTATTTTTAAAAAAAAAACATTAAAATCGCAAAGTAAAGATGAAAAAATAAAAAATTCAGTGCGATGGATGGACCAATCTAGCTAAATCCGATTCAATATTGGTGAGTTGCAACCTTAAAACTCCGCGTTCGTTGATTTTCAAACGGTTTCTCTATTTGCAACCACACTGAAGCCTTTTTCGACTAGGTATGATGATGGAAAAGCGATAACGTATTTTTCAGCAATGTTCCACAATGCAGGATACTGTGTTTCAATGTTGCGTTGCAACCAGACCTTCTCATAGCCTTGGTTGAACTTCTGCTTAAGCTCCTCGTCTTTGATGATGGTAATCAACTCTTATTGCATTATCACATTGGCTTCTTTCATGGCTGTAATATTTTTATCCGAGGTGGAGCAAATTCTTTATGGAGAGGTTATGAGCCTGAAAGCTCAAGGTCTACTGTGAGACTTCACCCTTGAGGGTTTTAATTATAAATGAAAAATGTATTTTATTTTATTTTAAAAATATATCGTTCGTATTGGGAAACACTTTATCTCCTTTAATAATTTTTTTTTTAAATATTCCCATAATTTTCGTATCTACGTAATTCTAAAACGATATTTTTAGATGCAGCAATGACAATATATTTTTTTCCCTACAAATAAAGCCAACGAAAATAAACAATTAGTTATAAAAAAGCTTATCGTGATTAATTAATTGCAATAACAACGGACCACATGTATACACGAACTGTTACGTAAAAGAAAGAACTAACTCAAACAAATACGGTAGCTACTTGACGCCACATCTCTTCACATGTACGCAATACGTTCGAGTTTTTTTCAATTCCCCACAAAAAACTTCGACAGGATGTCCAGAATAATTTATAAAACGCATCTCGAATGAAGTTAAAAATATCCTCCGTAACCCTCTCACGACGATTGCGTCTCTCCACGGATGTCCACTGCATTTCAGCCACATATGCTTTTCGACGTGGGGTATGTTCAATTTTCTTCACACATGTCCACATCTGAGTTAATAGATGTCGTAAGTTTTGTTTATACCGGGATTGACTGGTTTATACGATATTTTTTACCTAATCGCTACCCTCTTAATGCCATGGGAAGTTTAAAAAATAGTCGATTATTTTAAATGAAAATCTTTTGCATTGTTCATCCAATTTTTTTTTATTTTTATCATTACGTGGACTCTTTGTAAGTATTATACATTTTTACTGAATTTTTACTTTGTAAACTAAACAACTTACGATTCAATCATTGTGGTCCCAACTGAATTATTTAATTATTTAATTTAATTATTTAATGGTACCTAGTACCACTTCATTAAAAAGATTGCTCGAAGAGCTTGGGTTTGAGTGTAAGAAGAAATCATACAATACAATAGGTCATGACTGGCAGGATGCAAGTATTAAATACTTTCCTTTTGAGATTGATTGGTATATCGTTGTTTTTTATTTAGTTTTCCTACTGCTGCCCAAGTTAATCGTATTCTTCCTGATATATCTGCTGTTTGATTGTTTTTTTCTAGTCCTAGATAAATGTATTCTTGTACTTTTGGAACAATTTGGTCTTCTATGTATATGTTTCCTTCTTCTGAGGCCATTATTTTTGTTTTTTCGATGTTCATTGTTAAACCTACCATCCTAGACTTCAACTTTAGATCCCTTAACATTTCTTGTAATTCTTCCAAGTTAGTGCTAATAATTACTATGTCATCGGCGTAACGAAGGTGGTTGAGGTATCTACCATCTACGTTTATACCATTACCTTCCCAATTAATTGTTTTAAATACATTGTCACGTGCCTATTTTTTTTCCCTTCTACGGTTACATTATTAATTGGATCTCTGATGGTTTTGTATTTCTCAGGTGCTCGTAAATGGTTTCGCTTACCGTGTTTTGTTGTGATTTGGGTTTGTCACTCGTCGTAAATAGTGTTGCATACCTAGTAGGTTAGGATTTAATTATTAATGGCTGTGACATTTTTGTTAATTGGAGTGGGAGTCTTTGTTATTAGATTTCGCCTTGATTTTTGGCCTCGATTGTCGTGTGTTGTCAGCTATATTATTGTTTGGTTTGCTTTTCTGTGTGGATGGGCTGGCTATCAACACGAACGAGCGCGATTATGAGTTGGGAACATAGTTTTGCAAAGGTTGGCTGACGCGTGTCCCGTGTCATTTTCTGATATCCGGCCTGGGAGTGAGCAGTTGGGAGGAGTCGCTTGGTGTTAGTCGTGGAGGTCGGGTGAGAGTTTTTGGAACGATTTGATATTAATACGTGAGCAGAACTTCTACGGTTTTTTCTTTCATATCTGGCTGTATTTGGGCCATCTTAATTGGATTTTGAAGAAAAACCATTTAATTTTTAACTTGACCATTCTGTCGTGCCTTTGTGGTGGATATTTTGGATATTGGGGTCGAGTTAAAATGACCGCGTGCGGGATTTGATGGAGGGAAGCCATTGTTAGGTAGCGGGTGCTGTTCCATAATTCAAACCGGCCAGGAGTAGGCCACAGGATTCGTGAATTCGTGTATCCAAAGGTTACAAGTGATTTATTTTAGTATATTTAAACGACGGGACTTTTTTTGACACCACGATTAAGTTTTGTTTTAATTTATTAATATGGTACACTGTTGAAAACTATTTATTGCATTGGATAATATGCCAAGGCTGAACTTTGATTAAAATAATATTCTCAAGAGTTCTTTGTGTCCAAGTAAGAACGTTTATTCATACTTATTTGTAAATATCCTACAATATTGCTATTTTGAAGGACAGCCATCGTAAAAAGAAATATTTTTAAAATAAGCTCGATTGTTTTAACAGTGTAAATCTTTAAAAATACTACTTGGTGTTTCTGTTTCTTGGATCATCGATGTAACAGTGGCGTCTCAATGAAGTTTTCAATTGGTTACATAGTATTGAGTTTAATTTTCTCAACTTTTCCGTTATTATGTGCTTGATCTAAGTGTTTTCAATAGTTTAAAAGTAACAAATTATTTTCATTAAATTTGTACCTGCTCCAAGTTGAATCTGAATTTATACATTACTGAATATACTTTATGTAGTTATTGTGATGGTTTCAAATTATTTTTGTTGCGAGTCCATTTATTTTGTATTTTTTTGTTAATCTTTTGCTATCAGGAATTCTTTATAAAACCAATTATTTTTGAAATTTTAAATGTTGTGAACATTTTTTTTGTTTTTAATTCTCTTTTGTACATCATTAGGTTTTTATTATTGTCTGAAAGATTGTTATAATTAATTTAAATATTATTTTAAGAAAAGTGTATTAAATTCGTTTAATCCACTTTACAAAAATACAGAATTTGTTGTAAAAAATCAGAACATCATTTTTACTTAATTAATATATTGCAGGAATTGTAAATATAGTTTTATTTATCTAGTTCACCATAATTGTTTGTTGTTTATCATTTGGCTCTGCTAGTGCCTACTAGACCTAGGGGTTTCCGGCTTGTACCGTCTAAGTCGGTGGCGCGGCTCACTTTTATATTTTTTCTTTTACCCTCTACGGCTGAGCTCGGGCATAATTTGCCAGTAGAGAGACCACTGGCAGAGTACTCTTTAGAGAACTAAAAGACGTGGCAACATCTTCCAAGGCTAGTGTAAACAGATTAGATGATATTGTGTCTCCTTGTCTTACTCCTCCTTTTATGGAAAGATTTCCTGTGACTGCATCGTCATTTCTTTTAATGTGGAACGTGGCTTGGTCATAGATGTTTTTGAGGAGGATTCTGTATCTGGAGTCTATTCTTGCATTATTCATGGCCTTATTTATTGCCCACATTTTTATGGAGTCAAATGCCATGTTATAGTCTACAAGGGCCAAGTGTATTGGAATATTGTATTCTGTACATTTCTCTATTACAAGTCATAAGGTTTGTATATGTTCGATTGTGCTATATCCCTTTCGGAACCCCGCCTGTTTAACTGGTTGGTAGTTGTCGAATTTGCTGGTAAATCTTGTTGTTATTATCTTTGCCAGCAGTTTGTATGGGTGAGGTAGTAAACTAATTGGCCGATAGTTCTTAATATATAATATATCGCCTTTTTTATGTAACAGAATCATTTGAGCATCATGCCATATTTTTGGTATAATCTCCGTTGTTAAACATTTGTTTAAAAGTACTCTCATTGACTCTATTATTGCGGAGCCTCCTAACTTAATCATTTCGCACGTGATTCCTTCATTGCCTGGAGCTCTACCATTTTTGCATTTGATAGAAGGCATTCTCTATTTCTGTTTTTGTTATTTCGGATCCTACGTTTGTAATAACTCTGGAATATTCCTCTTCTGGTCTACTTGTTTTAGATTTATATAGCTCGTCATAGAAACTTTCTATTATTTGAATTATTTCGTCCTTTTCTCTTTTGATCTCTCCTTGTGCGTTTTTCAGTTGGTACATTCTTGGTCGTCCGGTTGTTTTTAGGTTTTTAATGATTTTCATGTTTTTGTTATTTTCGATGACATTTTCTATGATTCTAGCGTTGTATTTTCTTATATCTTTTCCAATTTCTTTCTTAATTATCTTGTTTAGTTGTAGATACTTCGGTTTTGTTTTATCTAGTTTTCTTCTTCTCTCCAGTTAGGTCTCTTGTTTCTTGTGTAATTTTTCTATTTTGTTTATTTGTTACACCTATGCTCTTTACTGCTGTTGTAATACCTTGTCTTAGCTTGTTTTATAGCTCATCAACCTCAGGTTCTTTTATATTATTTATCGGTGGTATGTAGTTTTCTATTTCCTGTTGGTATTTTCTTTATTTTGTTGAATTACCGAGAATGTTGGATTACCGTGTACTTACTAATTTCACAGGTTAAATTATATCAAAGGGTACCATGACGGTCAGTACGTGTACTGCTAGTCTGGCATCCTTCCTTTTTAGCAACATAATGCTTCTGGTTAGGCCCTCTCGGGGAGATTTCCCTGTGAGTGCCCTTGCTTGACTGCCATTAGAAGACTTAATTATGTCAACATTTTTTTTTAATTAACGACGTGCTTTGTGATTCCATAAACTTGTAGACTTTCTTCGTCATTGAATTTTCCTTAAAATAGGCTAATAGTACCTGTTCGAGCGGCAGATTATCAACATTTTTCTTGTGACACCAACTTGGCATAAGTTTTTTCGTATACACTTTAAGACTTTTTAGTCATTAATCCAGCAATTGCATTATCAGCTAAATTTTTAGTTTCTGGGGGTAAATCATTCATTTTACAATGCTTTTAAATAAATGTAACTTTGACGAAGACATGAGAATACAAACAAACCCTTCCATTGTTACCTTACGTTGCAACGAACATTACTAAAATTAAGCTATGTTTACATTACTTACTGTAATGCATCAATAAATCTATTTTTAAAGAAGTCTCCGGAACATAAAATTTTGTATGAAATTCGGATTATAAACAATCATTATAGTACACGCCGTGTTACCAGACTTGGCTGACGCCTCGACTGATAAAAGTCACGGCTAGTACCATAATGATCGTCATTATGATCCTTATATCATAAATATCTATTATCGGATTTAATTCGCAGAGATATAGTGGCGATCGCATATATTTTAGTAGTAATTTTATTTTCAATTAATCAGTTTTTTGTACTGTTTTTAATTTAGCGGTAATTTTAACCTGGAATGAGCTAGCCTTATCCAAAACTATGACCAAATTAATGGGAATTCAAACAAACTACCCTATACAAAAACTAAGTTAGGTTAGGTTGGCCTGTTGTGATATCGTAATGTACGGCGTTGCCCTCCATCTCTACCGTGAGAACCAGTTGGAGCTGGCGTAAGGTCTTTAATGCTAACTGAGCTAAGATTGGATAAGTCACCAAAGCCGTTTTCTACATAAGGCAGGGCAGTGGCAGATAAGATGAGCCATTGTTTTCTTCTCTTACTTATCGTGACAGCCTCTGCAGAAATGGCTCAGCGATTACCGTACGCCGTGCGTGTGATCCACCTGCACAGTATCATGTTATGGTCGCGATCGCGTTTTCAATGGATACCCTAAAGTTAAAACATCATTAGTTCGACGTAGATACAGTTTGGGCCAAATGTGCCTGTTTGGGCCGATAATGTGCATATGGGTTTATTTTGCCACCTCAGGTTAGCTTTTTGAACTACCTTACTGTGCAAGATGAGGCAGAAGTTTGCAATCGGTACTCCCGTCTGAGATGAGCTACAGTTGGGAGGGTGGTGCCCTCTGTTGCTAGCTTATCAGGCCAACATTTGCCTGGTATGTCCCTATGGTCGCGTACCCAGACAATGTGAACTCTGAACTAAGCCATTAGCTCATTTAGGGTGACTCTGCAATGCACTGCAATGCAATTGCGGAGTTTCCAAACAGCTGCCTGGTTAACATCACTGGTGTGGCTACTTTACACAATACTCTGCTATTAACTGTTAACTTAAAAGTTTAAAATGTTTAGTCCTCTTGAGAGGTCACACTAAGTCTTGATTGTCTAAAATCTGAAGCATTTCTACGTTCGGAAGTTTGTGAAGTCTCACCCTATGACTCCTGGCAACATAACTTTACGAGAAGCCAGAACGTGTTAACCTGTTAAAAAGGCACCTTAGGTTGGGAGGGTGGTGCCCTCTCGGGCTAGCTCATCTGGCCTACATTTTCCTGGTATGTCCCTATGGCTGGGTACCCAGACAATGTTAACTCTGAACTTAGCCGTTAGCTCATTCAGGGTGACTCTGCAAAGCACGGCCGTCCTGGAGATCAAGTTCATTGATTTGATAGTAGCCTTGCTGTCGGAAAGAATTATTATCTCGATGAACTTTTGTTTATTGCGGAGTATCCAAACAGCTGCCTCGGTAATGGCTGTCATTTCGGTTTGATACAGTCTGCAGTAATCAAACAAACAAAACGACAGGCTAAGTTCCCAATATGGGTTATTATTAGACGACCACCTTTCCTTTCCTTTGATAAACCTTTTAAAAACGCTTGCCCAGGATTTTTAATCGATTTGTATTAACAGTCGTTTGTAAACCCAAACCCAACGTTTACTTCCATACAGAAGTCTAGAGACAAGCACTCCTCTATGCATAGCAAGTCGTGCATTTTTTGACACATTCTATCTGCTCATAAAGTTCTGCAGGGACCCATTCATTTGTTTCCCTGCCAACACCCTTCGCTTAATATCACAGTCATAATTTTCGTCTCTCGTTAATTTTGAACCTATGTAAACTCATTCACTTGTTTCACTCTTCTCTCTTTTAATCAGTATCTCGCAGTTTGTCATGCTTTTTTCTCTTTTTAAAAAAACCTTCATCATATGATGCTAATATGACCTGATTATCGGCGTAAAGGACGATCAAATAATTCATTCTTAATCCATATGCATTTTCTTTCAAATATTTTAAACAAATAAATTATTTGCTATAAAAGTAATTGACAATGTTTACAGGTGTAAATTGACAAATATAATTTGTTATAAACAATTTGAAATCGTTTTTTTTTAATAATAATTATAAGAACAAAACATATGGTATATTTTTATTCTTTCCACTGGGAAGTTTTTTTTTTATGAAAATAGTCGCAAAAAGGGTAGACCTATCGTGTGGGCCGCGGACGGCCCGCACTGCGACTATTAAAAGGGGAAGGGATTATAGAAAGGAAATGATTGTGGACACGCTTTTTAAAAAGTTGCAGGTCATAGTTCTCTGGAAAAACTGATTTTGGAATCTTATTCCATTCCGTAGCAGCCCTGTAAAAGAAGGATTCTTGATGAAGATTGGTCCTTGTAGTGTCAATCTTGAGAGTAAATGGGTGTGATTGATCAGCGTGCCGAGTTCTTCGGCCGAATGTGCCCAATGGTGGTACAAGAGTTTTTATTTCTCTGGAGCATCTGCCATGGAAATATCTGTAGAGCAATGACTGGTCTGCAACTCTTCTTCTATGTTCTAAAGGGTGAAGGGTATCTGTGAGAGTTGAGCTGTTTATCAAGCGAATGGCTCTTTTCTGAATGGAATCTAGAAGACGAAGAGAATGCCTTGGTGCTGAACCCCAAATGTGCGAGCAATACTCCAGTAGAGGTCTCCACTCCACTCCACTGTACGTCGTCAACAGTTGATCAGGAGTGAAAAACTTTCTGGCTTTCCACAGAAAACCTAGCCTCTGGCTTGCCGACTTTGCGATGTTAGCAACATGGTCATGCCAAGACATATTATTGGACACCGTGACTCCCAAAATCGAGATGGAGGGACTTGGATCAAGGGTATTTCCAGACATTGTGATGGGATGATTTGAGGAATTCACTTTCTTGAAAAACGTGGCACTTTGTGTTTTTGGGCGTTGAACTGAACAAGATTGTTGGTTCCCCACTCGACGATTGCTTTAAGATCTCTATTGATGGAATCATCCTGTTCCTGTCTGAGTCTATTTGTATCATTCACCGAAAGTTATCGATAGGATGTGAAAGTTAAGACAAGTGTGCTATCGTCTGCGAAACTGTAAATGGGGTTCGTGGTGGTTTTCAAGAGGTCGTTGATGTGTAAAATAAATAAGTGGGGGACAGAAGAGAACCCTGGGAGACCCCGGCATTGGTTTTAAACGCATCAGAAGAAATACCGTCAACTGCCACATGTAAGGAGCGATCTTGCATAAAGCTCAAGAGCTATTGGCGCAGTTTGGTTGGGAGACCGTAGGCAGATAATTTACTTAACAATGCCTGGTGCCAAACGCGGTCAAAGGCTTTAGATATATCCAAGGCTATTGCACGGGATTCACCAAACTTTTCAATAGTGTTTGTCCAGAGCTGAGTGACATAAGCCAGCAAATCTCCAGTAGACCGAAGTTGTCGAAATCCATATTGTCTGTCATGGATTATCTCAAATTTCCACATGGACGGAAATAATCCTTTGCTGTATGATAACTTGAAGAGTCTACAGAGAATATTATTATTCGATATTCTTAAACACGTCGATTATGGTTTTTAAAAACTTAATCTTATCTTTATTGCTGTCGTTCAGGTAATGTACTATACTCGCTAAGAGAATGGACTATAGTGGAAATACTATACTTACAAGACTACTTTTAACCTTATGCAGTATTACGATTTGTTACCATACCAATAAGAATAGGGAATAAGCCTTTATTATTTTTATATAAAGGCTGCGAATAAAAATTTTAGTCTACCAGTGGACCCAGCAGACGTTGTCCTGCCCGAAGGTTTGCTTGCCTATTTTGGGAATATCATAACAAACTCAGCGACCTCGAAACTATAAATTCGACACTAATATGAGCGTTTTTAATAGTTTTTTATGTTTCATCCCCTTCCCACCTCTTTCGTAGAGGTGCTAACAAAATTGGGAATGTCACTTTTAAGCTCAGCGTCCCCGAAGGCAATGAATTTGACACTAATATCAGCCGTTTTTAATAGTTTTTATATACCATCCCCATTCCATCCCTTTCATAGGGGTGCTAACAAAATGAAAGTGAATCTATTCCATTTTAGAATTCACTGGAACACACACAAAAAATTTCATCAAAATCGGTCCAGCCGTTTAGGAGGAGTTCACTAACATACACACGGAAATAAGAACTATATATTGTTTCAACGCGGCCCTGTTTATTTGTCGGTGTCGAGAGTCAACCACAATTAGGGTGCATATTAATGAGCGCTTTGTCGGCCTCCGCCTTCGTCTAGTAAATTCTCGATTACCGCATCGCGTCTAGAGGTTTCGAGATGGTAGGAGGATTGGTCTGGCGCTTTCGTGAAAAAGGTCGAATAGTGGTTTGGAAATATAAAAAGGAGAGCAGTCGCGAAGAAGGTTTAGTTTTAAGTGTTTTATGAGTTATGAAATTTAATTAGTTGTATCTAAGTGATTCGTAAAAGTAAAATTTTAGTGTGTAAAAGTATTGGAATAAAAATTGTTTTGTTAATGTATCGCGAGTTTAAAATTACCGAAGCCAAGAAAGAAGTTATTATCGTAACAATATTAAGATGGATCGCATTCCATATCACTGTTTCTTAATATTAGGGTGCTGTCGGCACCGTTTTGCAGTAGCGCCGCGGTCCAGTTAAACAGTTACTCCAAATCATAAACTGAAACCAATTTACACGTTTTAAAAATAAAATAAGAATGTGTTTAAAATGTTAGGTACAATAAGCTTTTGTTTGAAAATATATTTATAAATATATATTTTTATTAAACGATATAATTTTGAAAATTTCAACGAGCCTCAACAATTTTATGTTGGAACGTCCTACGCCTACATCACCTTCATTTCAAAACCAGCCAGTCCAAATAACTTTTGATTTTGCGTAAATGTAAGAAAAACCAAAATCACGTCGAATTTTAAATCAAGGGGGAGGTTTAAAAATGTTATTCTGCTGTTTCAAGTGGCACCCCTTCTTTAAAATGTCAAATAGCAACCACTATCTTGTAATACATTAAATTGAAACCCAAGAAAAATGCAAATTAGCCATATAAATAACTTCCAGCGGTAAGTTATAGTAATAATTCCGAATTTGCAAATCCCGAATTTTGACATATCTCCACATTTCAAGGTCCCCAGAGCCGAATACAATAGTTTTTAATGGACGTATGTGCGTATGTTCGTATGTGCGCTCGGAATTATTTTTCGTCTCGATTATCTCGAGAACAAAAAATGATATCGACGTGGGACCAATTACATTCGACGCATAATTACGCAACCTTGAATTGGTTAGATTTATAACAAAATCGGTAAAACTGTTTTTTTATGGAGAATTAAAAAACTGAAAAAAATGGTAAACTTTCGGAATTATTTTTCGTCTCGTTTATCTCGAGACAAAAAAATGATATAGACGTGGAACCAATTGCATTCGACGCATAATTACGCAACCTAAAACTGATTAGATTTTTAGCAAAATTGGTCAAGCAGTTTTTTATGGAGAATCAAAAAACTGAAAAAAGTGGTAAACTTTCGGAATTATTTTCACAATATAAATTCTCTAAAAAATAATAAAGTCACATTTTTCAATTTAGTTTCATGTTTCCAACTCAATTGCTCATAATGGCGGCGATAGCCAGTACAAGAATTCCTTATTTAAACATGGCGATTTATAATACAACAATTTTATCCCAAATAAATGCCTTAAACAATATTTCTTTGTAAAATAAAACTGTTTTATAACGAAGAATATTTAGGCACTATTCAATTATTTTTGACAAGTAATAATTATATTGAGATTCGCGAAAAGTAGAGGTTGTCTGATCTTATAATATGGTAATAAGAATTTTTCCTACGAACACGTATGAAAACACCATAAAGCACACTGTTTTGTTATGTGGAAAGTAGCTCATATTAGTAGCTCATATGTTATTTGAATAAAATACTTTAATGCTAAAGTCACTTCAGTATTATAACGCAGATTTTGGAACGAATTTATTCTGTCATACACTGTTTTATCCTATAATGCATTTATAAAGAAGAAAGGCTTATAGTATTTATAGTTCACGTATAAAAGTGTTTTATAATGTGACAATTTCCTATAAATTATTAATTAAAACAAAAGTTAAAAAGTAAGTTTAAAATTTGGGAGTACATAACACTACACTATAAAAATCTATCTTTTAAATCGCACGGCATATAACGCCTGAGTCTTCGTATCACAGTTGGTCTATGCTTTAGGTTTCGAGCTTATCTGTTCGGAGACTTATTTAAACGAATGTTGTACTTATCGTAGTAGTTCGTTATTTCTGATTTCACAGAGTTCATCTGCAGGTCTCACGCTATTATGTAGATTGGAACAAACCCTGGAGCGTTGGTCATCAGTCGAAGAACCTTTGATTGGAAACGTTCTAAAATTTCTATGTTGGAGAGTGATGCCGTTCCCCACAGCTGGATCCCGTAACTCCATATTGGTTTTAGGATGGCTTTATAAATTAGAAGCTTATTTTTCAAGTTTAGTTTTGATTTTCTTCCAATCAGCCAGTAGAGCTGCCTTAGTTTAAAACCCAGCTGCTTACGTTTTGAGAATATATGTTTTCTCCATGTGAGTCGTCTGTCAAGGTAAACTCCCAAGTATTTCGCTTCGTCATAGTGTGGTAGTTGACCGTTGGTAAGTTAATTGGTGGGCAGTTTCCACGACGGTTCGTAAATGTAACTTGGACAGATTTGGTGATGACTAACAAATGATTATTGATCATAATAATTAAAAAAAAAATTTAATTGTTCTAAACAATTGAAAATAGCTCCCGCTTATGAAATGATAAAAAAAAGTTGGAAAGAATACGGTTAACATAAACAGAATATTGTTAATGACAATTATAATTTGTTATAACCAATTTCAAATCGTTTTTATTAATAATAATAATAATAACAACAAAAAATATGGTATTTTTTCATTATTTCCACTGGAAAATTGGTCGTGTGGACCTCTCTGGTCGCACCCAGACCACTGATATCGATTTATTTTGCAGTTTGTTAGGGTTCGTTAAAATTTAAAAATTATATCGTTTAATAAAAATCTATTCAAAATTCAAATTATTGTGAAAAAACGTTTCCCAGATGCTGACTAGATCCGCCCTGTATAAAGAGGCCTAACGGGACACATGTTATATAAGAGAGCAGACCAGCGAGGGTTTTACGATGCGTCTCACCAAAAGTAATGTCACATGTAAACAACTCTCTTCGGTTTATATTAAAATGATGGAACATGCGAATGGCAGAGGACCATAAGTTTCGTTCTCAGAACGCGTTGTTTATAATAAAATCCCTGACAAAATGTATACAATTCAGAAATGTTTGGACCACACATTGCATGAAGATTTCCCTTAAAATAAGAAAATAGCTTTATGATTGTTGCTGCAAACGAATAAGGATTTAATAAACAAATAAACAAAAAGTACTTTTGTTGACTTGCAAACGTAGCAAGATATATTGGCCAAATATTTATTAGCTAATAAAACAAACAAATACTAATACGATCACAAAAATTAACATTTTCGTTATTGGTGACAACAATCAACTCAGATACTCTTTAGTAATTTTTATTTGATCATTGATGTGATGAAGACAATAAATACATCGAATAACAGTTATTTTTGCAAACGTAACACCCTGTAGTAATGCCAGTGGCGAAGCAAAAGCCTTTAAACATGGTGAATAAATCTAAGAAATAAAAATAATAGCCATGCGTAAAGGAAGCATGCGATCTGATTGTTACAAAACTCAAAGTTTTAACATAATGCAGGAGGATATGGTACAAATGTAGTCGATAAATAATGTTTGCACATTCCATTTAATCTTTTCGCTAAAGCATATCAAATTATTTTTGTAAAAAACAATACATGTTGGCGATAGCACGATAAAACATTTATCAAACAGATAAAACAAAAATTTTATTCGAATTCCGAAAACCGTTCGTAGCAATAATACCAAAACGAGACGAATAGAACAAGAAGTATGAAGTTACTCACCCAAACGGAGACGTCTAGCATACACAGTGATCTAGATCAGCAAATGGAGCAGGTCTAGGCATCTACAAGGTAGAACCGGAAAATACCAGCAGCATAAACCACCGCTTGCTAGTGTTTCAAACCGAAATCAAAGCAATTCTTACCTGTGACCAAATTATGTTACAGAGGTCGTATAAAAATAGCAGGAGAATCTACATCATACAATAGTAGAGGACATTCAAGTTGCACAACTCAAATGGTATGGACACGTTCAAAGGATAAATGAGGACAGATTACCTAAGCAAATCTTAAACTGGACACCACAAGGAAGAAGAAAAAGAGGGCGACCCAGAAAAAGCTGGAGAGAGGGTATCGATAAGCAAGTCCGAGAGAAAGGCCTAGAACAGGATTTATGGATGGATAGGGATCAATGAAGACTGGAGATCGGAAGACGTCGAAGAACATTTTAACCCGAATTTATATATATCTACATCATATCAAACAGCCAGTTGCTAATTCTATTTGAAAGTAGTATTATAATGTGATGTGAGAGTATCAGGATATTAGAGAGAACATGGCAACAAAAAAGCAGTCATAGGCTAGCAAAATCTAGTGGATTACAACAGTTGAGAGGCTCAAAGCTAATTTGCAGTATTGCTTACAGTACTCTTTTTTTTCTTTAGCTTTTTTATGTCGCATACTACTAAACGTAAGCCTCCTCCATTTTCCTCAGTCTTGTGCTAGCTGGTACCACCTTTTTCCTACTGTTTGCCTAATATCGTCCAGCCACCTTCTTACAGTACTGCTAGGGAGCAAACTAGAAGGTGGTTATAAAACAACTACCACAAATACTGTACAGAACAACCAAACACAAGAAATTCGAAATCTTTTATGTGTAGGCTATCTAGAGAAAGAACAAAAACAAGCCCAAAGCTTGGGCAAAGGAAAATAATGCATGCAATTAGGAATCTTCCGGAAAAGTTCAGCTACACGGAACTTGCAAAAATTCCGCTTTGCGGGTCCTGCAAATAGGAGGATGAGGCTTCTCTTCAGTGCCCATGCTACTTCGAAGCACTCTTGGTGCGCAGATAAATGCACTTTGAGGAACCTTAATTGGAACTTGAAATGCTAAGTGACACTCCCAATGCCCTGAAATTTTTTGATGGTACAGGACTGATGCTATGACAAGGGACACAATAGATCTTGTAGCACATGTGATAAGTGACATTGATACCAACCCTGAAAAAAAAGTAATTGTAAAAGAAAAATGGGACAAAGCACACTACCTTGTGGGTTTTTAATTTGTTAGCATTGCAAATATTTGGGAAACATATTGTACTTACTCCCTATTATCCTGTAAAATATAAAACATTTCCTAATTATCACTGCGGTGAATTCACTGGATACTAAAATATTCTGTTTTTACTAACAGTTAGTATTTAAAAACTGTCTACGAAGTAAAATTTACGGATTTTTTTTTTACTGTAAACTTTATGTAAAACCTAAAAGTGCCCTCGCCAAGTTCTCGAAGTAGTTCAGGCCATTTTGGACCCCCTTATCACTTTGTTGTGGTTAAAACCAAAAGCCTGAAATAACCAAACAGGCATTGTATAAATATACGGTATATTTAAAATTTCATTCAATTTGAACCAGTAGTTTAAGAATTATAACTAGTCAAAGTTTCTTAATTTTGTCACTCACTCACTGACTGACTGACCGATCATCAAAACTCTAAGGCACTTCTAGTAGACATAGAAGCTTCAAATTTAGAATACAATTAGTGTTTATTGTGTAAATCAAGGAGGAACAAAAATATTTTGCAATTTCGGTCCAGTTTTCTAGATACACCAACTGCATAAATAACTTTGTAAACCCATATAAATATATAGGATTACAAAGTTACATTTGCAGAGAATGAATCAGTGTGCCTGTATATGTATAAGAACTATCTACAAAAAGAAATAAGATGCCATCAAAAACATAACTTGTAAAAAACACCAAGTCTTGCAACTCAGTTCTTCTACCGTAAAAAGTTGTGAGATCCATGTTGTCTTAGGTTATTACGTAATTAGCTAACCTAACAACATCTTATAGTGACCATATCAATATTAAAAATCTTTTGTTTTTAAATATATATATATATATATATATATATATATATATATATATATATATATATATATATATATATATATTTATAAAAACGTGGCCATCTGTATTGACTCACTGTCTTCTATCCAGTTCATCCCTAGTGTTTATACACAACATGCCATTGTCCAAGGTATACACGTAAGCACAACTTTAATTTGGGTACCATCACACGTTGGTATCTCTGGTAATGAAAAAGCTGATGGTGCTGCCAAACAGTCTTCAACAACCAACCCTATCTACGAAGAATTTCAAGTACAGGGTGATCTTAAGAACCACCTTCAACACACCATTCTTGAATCTTGGCATATAGCCTGGAACAGATCTTCTGCCAAGCTTCACGAAATACAACCCTCTATCAGTACCGCACCGATTTCTGTAGCGACTCGTAGAGATAAAATTATTATTAGAAGACTGAGAATAGGTCACACTCACCTGACGCATCTACATCTTATGACCAAAGAGAAGTCAATTCTGCAACGATCCTCTAACTGTTAAACACATCTTAACTGAAAGTGCAACTTACGCAGCCCAACGTCATCACCACAAGTTGGAAGAAAATATTAAAAAGATTTTGAGTTCACGTGATCAGTTTTCACAACTACTGAATTACCTTAAAGAGATAGACATTTATAATAAGATCTAACTTTCTTTTTCTCAATGTAATCTATAGTTATTTTATACATTGTATTACGTGTCAATGACCTTTGTAGTTGAGACACTTATTTAAGTAAAAAAAAATATATAATATGTATTACTTGTGAGATACATTGTGTTTTCATGCGATGGCCAAGTCGATCTATTTATTTAAAACATAAAAAAAATTTAATATTGATATGGTCACTATAAGATGTTGTTGGGTTAGCTAATTACGTCATAACTTAAGACTAAGGGCCCTTTAGTGGGGACTGAATAAATTAACCGACTTGGTATTACATGGATCTCACAACTTTTTACGGTAGAAGAACTGAATTGCGAAACTTGGTGTTTTTTACAAGTTATGTTTTTTATGGCATATATTCTACATGCAAAATGTATAATATCTATTGAATAACGAATTCAGATTAAAATTTGATATTAATTATGAACAGTTAAAGCTGAATATACCCTGATCAATGAATCCGCCACTGGGTAACATCCGCAAAAGAAAATATGACAAGATCGTGAGTGTCTTGTCGTCTTTATCTTCAACGTCTTTCCTCATCCGCAAGATTCTAAGGAGCGTCACTTCTTGGACAATAGTGACCTGGCTCGCCCTCTATGACGTCATGCCCATTCAATGGTAATGCGATAACCCAGGACCCATCTATCTACAGTTTCATTTTGTAAATTGTCTTTTTACCATTTATTTAGTAGCTTACAATAACCTAAGTTCGGTACCATTTATACAATAATAAAATGTATGTATTTTTGCCCCACTTCAAATTTAGGTAATGTCAAACGTTTATAAATATTTTTTCAGATATAAAGCTTATTAGGTTAGTTGGAATTTAGATCGGTACAAAAAAGAAAACACTATTGTTTGTTTGCCTAAGTTTTAAATTTTATGAATTCATCGGGGCTCAAAAAGTACTTTTTCCTTTGGTAAATATAACAAATAACTCATACGATAATAACAGCTACACTGTAAAATAAAGTGATAGATTTTCTACTGATTCTAAGAACAAATTTACTCAAATGTTTGCTGATATACTTAAAATATAAAGTAGAGCTTGTTGATTTTCTTACCGGCTATGACTCATACAGCCGCAGAGTTAAAATTTACGGTACAGTCAAATAGTGTTTTCGTTTTAAGCTACTTAATTTAATTTTATTGTTAAAAAGCCACAGTTTAAAGAATACTCAGTTAAATCAGTCTCTGTCGGAGCTTCGATGTTTATGGCTATAAAGGGCTTCGCTTCGACAGAAGAAGTTCTATAAACAAACCCTCAACTTCCAAGGGATCAGATGAATTTGGGGAAAAAATAGTTAGAAAAATCATTTACTTTCATACCTACAGCTATTTAGAAAAGGAAGCCTACCAAAGAGAGTGTATTTGAAGCTGTTAAAAATGAAGAGGGAATTAATTTTACAGGCCAATAAATTTGGAGTTTGTTAAAAATTTAAAAACAAGTTGCCTGAAAAATGTTGTTGCGGTTAAACTTGAATATTTCAGTATGATCCAAAGATCAAGCGGCAATTCATGCATTGGAAGTCATCATCATCATCATCGCCCAGATAAACTAATAGGAAATGAGAGGATGCTCAAATGTTTATTCAACGCGACGTGAGGGGCATAATTCACTCCGAATGGGTATCTAAAAGGCAGAATTTTAATCAAACTTACCTACACTTGGAAGTTTTGGGAAGGCAGCAAAAACGTTTGGCTTTGCCGTGGCAGTTTAACATATTTACAGACGGTTGTTTAAAAGATTTAAAAGATATTGCGTGTGAATTAAGAATGAGTGATTTGATTGTCAAATGCCTCCGATAATTGGTCATATTAGCATCATCTAAACAGGAGTTGAAGGCGATGGTTAAAATTTTGTACGATGTAATAAAAATCAGAGGGATAAAAGTTAATATAAGTAAGAAAAAAGTAATAATTTTTGAAAGAGAAGACAAACTTTGATGTACTGATTGAAGAAAAAATAGTGAAAAAATTGAAAGAGTTCGTATACTTGGGTTCAAAGTTTACGAGAGACGGAAATTATGACTGTGATATCAAGCGAAGAGTGTTGGCAGGGAAACAAATAACTGGGGCCCTGCATAAATTTTTTTCGGTCCGTCTCTGTCGACCTTGTCTTGAGGCGACAGCGCATCGACCACAATGAGCGGCAAGTAATAAAAGACACAGGATAATTCTCCAAATTATTGGACCTTATTTCGAATAGTGTCGATTCATCTAAAATATTGATTAACAGGTATTTAAACGGGATCATAGATCGAAGTTGATGTTAGTTAAAGCCAAGTATTTTAAAATAATTGTAAAATGAATTTCTAAGTGATTTGTAAATTTATTGTGTAGAAATATTAGTATAAAAATTGTTTAGTTATTGTACTAAAAGTTTAGAATTACCGAACCGAAGTAGAAAATATCGTAACAGTATCAAAAAATGCACGACGGGCTATACATAGAGGAGTGCTTGTCCCTACAACTATGTGTGAGAGTAAATGTTGGGTTTGGCAGAAGAATCATCTTCTGCGAAGATTAGTAGTCTAAAAAGTATAGCTTGATTAATTTTAAGGGATAAAGTGAGAAGTGTAATAATGGAACGTTGTGATGTGATAACAAAAATTATTAATTAGTTCTGATACGTAGAGAGTATAAATGGAACGTATCTCGATCACATCGAAATTGTTTTAAAGAGTCAAGAGTACCAGCAACCGACGCTAATGAACGTAGAAGAAGCGAAAGACGTGTGTAAGATCCGTTACAAGTGTAAAGGATTGGTCTCTGCCTACCACTACGGGAAATGGCGTGTCTATGT
The DNA here is from genome assembly GCA_950111635.1 of Agelastica alni. Lineage (NCBI taxonomy): Eukaryota > Metazoa > Arthropoda > Insecta > Coleoptera > Chrysomelidae > Agelastica > Agelastica alni. The sequence goes on along the minus strand of OX467709.1, from coordinate 21,162,613 downwards.
GTATGCAAGAACGTGCAAGGCGACGATGACCAATTTTTTTCTGGAGAAAACTTAATGCCTTCTCTGTGAAGCAGCTTTTAGCCGAAAAACAAATATCTATTTTCAACGACCCTCCTTATTCATCTAATTAAGTTCCCCGTGACTTCTTTTTATTCCCAAAAATACATTTTTTTTAAAGACCCATTTTCAGTTTTTAGAGAAAGTTCGGGAAAAACACGCGATTTCTAAAGAACCTGAGGTTTTAAGACTTTCTCCATTCTTGATGAACAATGGGAAACAATACATGCAACGGTCTTAGGTTAGGTATTATGTGAGTGGGGCGTGGTCGCCCCTCCACCGCCACCCTTAGTGGGTCTATTGTGGCTCACCCCTAGAGGTTACAGTTCACCGCACAATCCAGCCCTTCTCACGAAGTTCTTGGTTGTATAGGGTGAGATTTTTTTGAAATCGGTAGGTTCTAGGTTGGTGTAACCAAATATGTTGAACCTTATTCTTCCCAAGCCGGGGCATGAACATAGTATATGTTCAGCAGTTTCGTCTTCCACGCAGCAAAACCGACAGTCCGTTTGTTGGTTCAGACCTATCTTTCTGAGGTGGTATCTTGGACGACAGTGTCCTGTAAGCAGTCCCGTTAGAATTCGCAGGTCATTTCTGCTCCATCTAGGATCTGCTTAGTTGTGTTTCTCGAGCGTTTAGGTAGAAACGCCTTCGAGTGCAACGGCCTTGCTTACTTATTAGATCTTGTATTTTTTTATTTGGATAGTAAAAACAGAATCAGGCAACTTACTGCTTGGCAGTTGAAAAAAGTTGCTATGGTTTGCAAATGCGAACACTCTTTTGGTAACCGACCACTTTGCTGCTAGCAAATCTGGCGACCAGCATCTTGTAACGAGAAGCATAGCGCCCCTTGAGAAGCAGCTAGTGTTTTGATAAGACATTACAATATTAAAAGCTGAAAAAAATTCAGTGATTAAAACATTACGAGTCTATAAATAAACGCTCCAAAAAAAAATAAAAACGGTAACAAATATTTTTTTTAATCATCATCGTTGATAAACGTTCCACATTTGTTTCCTAGAGCTAGTAATGATAATGATGATGTAATGGGTATATCCTTTCCAGCACATGTGCTGAAAATTATAACCCATGTATGGACTGTCCCGTCAATAAGGTAGGTAGGTGGCAATGTGCTATTTATATAAAACACATGTATGCAGTATTGTTGCTACTATTATTGACTATTTCAGTAGGAATGCAGGGGTGTATTTTCAAAATTTTAGATGTTATTAAATGCAATACAAACACTTAATCTTTTCTTAATCTTTGGTTAGTTTAAGACGAGTAACAGAAAATACCTTTTTAATTTTTTAAACAATGCTACAACAATAATTAATAAATATACAAATATATACAGGGTGTTGATAAATAATTAATAAGAGCAAACTTAAGGGGGTGTTTCTGCATGGAAAAATAATGATGGTTTGCTATATAAACGTATGTCTGCAAATGCCTTCGTTTTCAGAGATACGGGGTAAAGTTTTTCGTAAAAACTGACGATTTATTTATTACTCTAAAACCGGTCGAGATATGCAAATGAAATTTGGTGGGTTTTAAAAAGTAGTTATTGTGCAATTTTTGTCGTACAATTAAGAATTTAATGTTCATCATTAGCGCGCATACGGGTAACGATCTCAATTTTTTTAAAGAAAAATATGGTACGCTACTGAGATATTTTTTATTAAAATAATGTTTGATTTCCTCAGTAAATTTGTGACAAAAAATCTTTCTTGCCTTTTTTTTGTATAGGGCGCCGTTTTTATGCTAAAAAATAAAACATCTTAACGCGTATTTTTCATTGAACTCGAATTTTACGAAAATCTTTATTACAACAATAGAAAATTGAACAAACTTAAACACATTCATATCTTGGGCAGTAATTAAAATATTGCAAATTTTTTTTTAAATTGTTTATTTACCTAAAACGCGTTAAATGGTCCAAGAATTTTTCAAATATCTTTGCAACTTTGGTCGGAATTGTTAATTGTTAATATGCAAAAATCTAAAATCGCCAAAAAACAGTATCTATTTTCAACAATTTTTTTTTTCCACCCTGTGGGCCTTCATTGAAAAATTCTATTGAAGGGCAAAGATTTTTCGATTGTTGCTAAACTATATCTCGATAAATCTTGCACGATTCTCTTCGGGTTTGGCTCCTGTACATAATGTACGAGTTTCTAACCAATATGTTAATAAACACCCGATTGCGGTTGAAAAAACGAAATGTAGAATTTTTATTTGCCATTAACCGCTTGATTAACAATGTTAGCACTTTTTTTTTCATGACCTTTTTTACACATTTTATTTAACTTTTTTCGATAGGACGCGTTCCAAAAAAATTATCTCAAAAATATTCATTTTTTAATTTTCAATAATCTTTTATTGCTAAAATATACCCCAGTAATGGCCGAAAACTCAGGACTATAATCTTGTATGTCCAAACAACCTAGAAAAAAATTGGCCAGAGGGTGAGCCTCTTGAATAGGTCTTATGTTAAGGTGACTGGACTAATATACCCAAAGATGTTGGTATTACTGAAGAAACTAAACCGTTGTTGACAATTTAGAGTCGACTGATGATACTTAGAAAATGAGGATTCACCTGACTTCGGTTTCGTCAGCAGAAAATAAACAACAGTCCAACACTGGAAAATATTACGACTGTCAGTGATAATACCTTCAATCATACGCCTTTGTATTTCTGATTGGCCTTAACACTTGGCCATTGTTAAGAGCGTCGTTTACAACGCCCCGAAAAAAAGCGGTCAGTTTTTTACCTCAAGCCACAGACGAAATGTTACGTTTCGTCCATTCGACAGTTTCTGGTTCTATAATTTCGTGTTAAAATAACAGGGTGCTGTTAAGTAGTTTTTTTTAACAAAAAAATTTCTAAATTTAAAAACCGCAGGACATTTTATGAGGCAATCGTTTTTGTTTGAATGAAATTTAATAGGTAACTATATTTTATTAATTTTTTTTATTAAACTTGGCAAATTGTCGTTGCAGTTATTGCAAACATTCTTGTCAATCATTTACAATCAATTATAAAACAGTTATAATTCACACAGTCGCTTGTTTGGGGTGCCTTAGTCGACGAAAATATATTTTAAAAATCTGCGCGATCCATGGAAGTATTTAAGAAAGGAAACAACCCAGACGAAGGTTCATCGGTCAAGGTAGTATTAGAACCCCACTGAGAAATATATTTAGTTGTAGTCTCTCAGGCCCTAATCAGTGTTGCCAGTTTTAGATTTTACGACCCTAACGATGAAAGGTTCCTGAAAATATTTTATTTGAATTTAAACAACAAAAAATAGATAAATATATATATATATATATATATATATATATATATATATATATATATCGTACTGCACCGGTCAGTGGAGTAGGCAGATTGAGACCACGAAAACGTACTGAACATTACCCTTCCTAACCCTAACCGAACTCTCGATAATGGCTCCAAAGCGGGAGCCAAAACGTCGAGAAAACAAATTATCTGAACGCGGTTTATCCAGAAAACCTAGTATTCATATATATATATATATATATATTTCCTTCAAAATAATACACAATAGGCACAATTGCCCATAATGGATGAAGATGAAGTTAGGATGAAGTCAGTAAAAACTCCGATGGACCCGAAAGTAACATCAAGACTGGTATGGGAATGCCGGGAAGAACGCAGTGTCGTCTCAAAACTCAACAAAATAACTTTGGTGTGGGTTCCAGGACACTGTGGGATCGAGGGCAATGAAAAGCTGATGATCTAGCAAGAAAGGGCCCATCAGCTCCATACATTGGCCCAGAACTCGCACTCCGTATTACTAAATCTGAGATCCGAGAATGCATACGGGATTGGGTCAAACGAAAACAAAGAGAAAACGGGAAAACATTTATCACAGAACCGACAAAACACAAAACTGAAGAACTACTGAAGATGAGTAGGAATCAGGTTAGAAATATAACGGGTCTTCTTACAGTGCAACAGAAGTAGCTTGGCGGGTGAGAGGTCACAAAATCTGCGCACGACGAAAACATTCAAATAACGATCCGATCGGCAATGACGAAATTTTCAGTAATCGTGAGTCTCAAGTACAATCGGAGGAAGAAGTTTACGAATGTGAAGTATATTCAGCCGAATATTTGTTATTTTAGAGGCTACTCGCCCGCCAAGCTACTTTTGTTGCACTGTACTGGTCATAGTCCAATGAGTGGACACCTACAAAAAATGGGGCTATACAACTGAGAACTTCACTGCAAACAATGTGGCGAAGGACAGAAACAGCCAAACACATACTGTTAGTATGTATCACTGGACCGCAAAAGACAGACAATATTCAGGCAACCTAGGTTAACCCCTAAAGAGTCAACCGGTCAAGAACCTGTACAGATTGGTAGATGGGAATGGGTGATGTGACAACTAACACAAAAAGTCCAAGAGGCTGAGGTCTAGCTGGCGATAGGACCAGCATCCGAGGAAAAAAAACATATCAACATGGACATTTAAAAATTTTTAGTCAAAAAGCAAAGTTAAAATACACTCTTTAAATACTTCTTCTTCTCAATGTGCCCTATCCTCAGTGGACGTCGGCGATCAGTCTGGCCCATTTGATTTTATTCACATCAGATTGAAATAATTCTATTAAGGTCAGACCTGTCCATTGTCGCAATTTTCTTAGCTATGATATTCGACGTCTTCCTTGCGATCTTTTTCCATCGAATTTACCCTGCATTATAAGTTGAAGCAGCTTGTACTTCGTGTTATTCCGCATGATATGCTCAAAGTATGACAGTTTTCGTTGTTTAACTGTAGCCCCGTTGGTCACATGATGAGTCTATGAAACTCCTAGCATTCGGCGATAGCACCACATCTCGAAAGCTTTAATCCGCTTACAAGTAGCTTCGGACATCGTCCTTGCCTCTACGCCAAACAGAAGTACTGAAAACGCACAGCATCTCAAGATTCTTGTCCGAAGATGAAGACACAAAGTTAAATGATGATCGTGCTTTTTCAATCCTTCGACATTATTATACATGCATACACATAGTAGAGGTCGACCTCGGAGAACATCGATCTCGATCAGATCAACATTGTTTTGAAGAAATGCCAGGTCAAGAGTACCAACAACCGAAGAGCATGTATGAGAGCACTGATGAAAGTAGAGGAAGCAAAAGATGTGTGTACGAACCGTAGCGGAAGTGGAAGGAAGTGGTCTCTACCTACCCCTATGGGAAAAAGGCGTGACTTTATGTATGTATGTATGTACACATAGTCATGCCTTTTCCCTATTCATCTCTCCGCTACGTTTCTTAAACACGTCTTTCGTTTCTACTGCTTTCATTTCCGCTTTCAAACATGCTCGTCGGTTGCTGGTACTCTTGACCTGGTCATACTTTAAAACAATTTCGATCTGATCGAGATACGTTCGCCGAGGTCGACCTCTACCGTCTTGCCCTTTCACACTCGCCTTATAAATCTGTTTTGTCAATCTTCTTTCATCCATCTTCTCTACGTATCCGAACTATCCAAGCATTCCTTAGTACAATCCCTTAATGTTACTTATGTGTCCATTTCAAATCCTGTACAGTACGAAATCAATGATCTGAACGATATTACACTTTTTTGTAATGGTGTTTTAAATTTTATTAAAAGATGATGTGCAGGTATTTTGTTTTTTCCGTAGAATCTGCAGACATCATTTTCCACATTTCCTATCTTTTTTAGATGTACTGGATGGTAGTAATCTGCAGTGATCTTAACTAGATGTTTTAGGTCTTTTCTATTTAGGAGTATAGCAGACCAATGGGCGTTTGGTCTGATTAGTCTGCTCTAAGCTACTCCAGTGGGAGGATTTTGGTAGCTGAAGAGCCGAAGCCCTCTTGCTTCTAGCATTTAGTGTTTACTTAATACATTGTTATGTAAATCTGCAGAATGGTTCTAAAACAAATGGTAGTTTATTTGAACCTTTTATGCCAATGCTTTGTATGTAAATGCCCTGGTGGTGACCTGTGTTATCTCTTGTAATTTTTCACTGGCATCTGCCTTATTCTTTGAACAACTTCTTTGGTCACATCGCATGGACATTAATTCAGATGTTACATACAAAAAGCTTTAAAATTCCTTCTAGGCAGTACAAACATAAACCAACAGCTTCTACATCTTCAGACAGCAATGACTGCTTACTTATATCAACAGCCTTCAGCCACATTTTTATTCTACGACATCTTGATATCCCACCAAAGCTTTTCTTTTTTAAATTTTTTTTAAACGTAATATAATTTGTTTTTCCAATTATTGGTTTTAAGCGTATATTTCTAAAATTGTATCGTAAATATTATCAATTTTATATCCTTTAAAATTATTATTATTATTATTATTATAATTCCAATAAAAAATAAGGTCTAGGAAGACCTACGAGTCCAGATACAAAAACATGAATTAAATTAAATTATCTTAAGAACACAAGATAATATCTTAAATACTCATAAATTAAGAACCTCACAAGACCATAAAACAACTGTACAATAAACATTAAAGAATTATCCCTGTAAAAACTTATCTAATTTGTTTTTAAAAATGTTAACACTCTCAGTATTTACTATTTTTGGTGGTAGGCTGTTCCATGTGTGAAATATTCTATTACTTAAAAATGTTTTTCTAGAACTGCATTTGAATGTTCCCATTTTTAATTTGTAACGGTGTCCTCTCAGCCGGTCATCATTATTAAGCACGTACAATTCTCTCAGATTTCCGTAATTATATTTTACAATTCTAAATGTTAAAATAAGTTCTCCCCGAAGGCGACGTTGATCAAAATATTGTTTCACGGTAAAATCTCTTTTTATTGTTATTTATCTTATTTGATTTTTTTGGGTGTTCGTGCAGAAAATCGGCAACGTTGACGTTATTATCGACGAAGGGCGGCTTGCCTTTTGAGATTTATAGCCTGTTGAATGTTGCCCTGTCCTCTTTTCTGAAACTGACCGCAACATTCGAAAACCTGTCACAACATTCTTTTCTGTTGTCCAGCTTTTGAATCGCAACCACCGGAAACGTTAGGTGAATTTTGGTTGTTATTGATACGCAAAACTAAATCGGTTGTTTTATTAGTCTTGCCATAAGGACACACAACTTCTTTTGTAGTTTGAATAGTGCTAAAACAATCTTTGAAACGATCACGAAAAGGACATCGCACTTATTGTTAAAATGTCAATATTAATGAACACTGATTTTCGAAAAATCCGAACAAATAAAAAGAGTCGAACAATTGCAATAAAATTTGTTATACTCAAACTCTACTAGAAAATTTGAACAAACCAATTCAACATGCGAAAACGCGGGAGTGGGATTTAGTAGAAATCGTCACATAACGAAATGGATCGGTGATTCAGTGGTAGAATTCTCGCCTACCACGCGGGCGGCCCAAGTTCGATCCCCGGCCGATGCATTCATTTGTGCTTTTACCATTTGAGATATAATTTTAGTGAGTAAAGCAAATCAAACTTAAAAGCAAAAAATAAATTATACTTTAAAAAAACACGCTTTTAGAGTTAATCAAAATAAAAAATAATTCTTAACATAGGAATAAAATTACTGACCAGAAAATTGTAGATTGTAGATTATAGGGGGGTTGTAAAGACTATGCAACCTCTTAAGAACCTCGACCCTTAATCTATTCGAGGCCCGGGATTCCGAGACTTCATACAAAGTTTATCAATTTCCTGGGAGCTTAGTTCCTGACATCGGAGGGCTTTAAGAAGGCCCCTTCCAAAAACTTGAGCCTCTTGCAGAAAAGCGCTGGGCATTCGCAAAGCAAATGTTCTGCAGAATCAGCGAAGTTTTCGCAGTAGCAGCAATTATCACTTTCTGTTTTTTCCATTACTTATAAATGGTAGTGAATGTTGGGCTCGGGATTCCGAGACTTTAAGCAAAGTTTATCAATTTCCTAGGGGCTAAGTTTCTGACATTGAAGTGCTTTAAGAAGGCCCCTTCCAGCAACTTGAGCCTCTTGCAGAAAAGCGCTGGGCATTCGCAAAGCAAATGATCTGCAGTTTTAGCGAAGTTCTCGCAGTAGCGGCAACTATCACTCTTTGTTTTCTTCATCTTTTTAAGGTGATACCTCATAGGGAAGTGTCCACTGAGGAGTCCTGTCACCAGTTTCAAGTCTTGCTTGTCCAACTAGAGAAGCTGTTTAGCTTTCCTTGGCAAAAGGTTTACTAGCCTTTTCGCTTGTCTTTGTCCTGGCACTTTATGCCAGTGAGATTTCATTTCATCTGTTTCCTAGCGTCGAACCTCTTCTTTCAAGTAAGCTTTGAAAAATCCACAGAAGGGTTCTGGGCCGGAAAATTGTGTATTTAACCCTTCTTTGGCAAGGCAATCTGCTTCTTCGTTGCCTTTTACTCCCTTGTGACCTGAAACCCACATCAGAGTAAGCTGATTGTTCGCTGCCAGTTGTCTCAGGGACTGTTTACAGTCCCAAGTCAGCTTAGACTCACAAGTGAATGACTTCAGAGCTTTTAGTGCTGCTTGGCTATAAAATATAGATTAGATAGATTTCTGCCCTTCGGGTGTTTCTTTCGATGTACTCTTGGCACATATCTCTATGGCATGCAATTCTGCTTAAAAGATGGTTGGGGTGTTACCAAGAGGTTTTGAGAGCCTAAAATTCGGCCCTATAACGCCCACTCCAACCCTTTCATCTATCTTGGATCCATCAGTGTACCACACTACAGCATCCCTTCTTAGTTGAGGTCATTTCTCTGTGCAAACTTGGTGGTTATTTATTACCACTTCAATTACATTTCGAAGTCGTACCTAACCGGCATAATATCTGTCGGCTCAGATATGGATTTCTTTGGAAAGAGTAAGCTGAGTTCCATTTAGAGTTGGGGCTTTAAGTTCGTACTTTTGCCTCCTGGTTAATGGAACCAGCACTGTTTTGCTAGGATTGACATTAAGTCCTTCCTTTGCGCACCAGCTTCTGATTGTGTCTAGGGCTACTTGCATGCGATTGAAAATTACTTCGTCATGTTTGCCCCTAATGGTGACGACTAGGTCACCGGCGTAACCTTGTGTTGTAAAACCAGAGTCGTGTAGCTTAACTATCAGGTTGTCTACAACCAGTGACCAGGGGACAACCTTTTTATGCAGCCATCTTGACTGTCTCTCCCCCAAGAGTCACCTCAATGATTCTGCTTTCCAGCATAGATTGTATCTATTTCTTTCCTCGAGTGATCTAGTTATGGAGGCAAGCGAGATGTTGTCAAAAGCACCCTCTTTGTCGATGAAGGTACAAAGAGCCATTTCTTTTACCGCATATGTCTTTTCAATGCTTTCATTTAGGAACTGTAAAGCATTTATCGTGAATTTACCTGCTTGATAAGCAAACTGTTTCTTGTGGAGCGGTCTCAACTCAAGGAGTTTGCTTCTGATGTAACAATCTATTATTTTCTCCATTGCTTTTAGGAGAAAGAAGGTGAGACTGATGGGGCGGTAAGACTTTGGTTCGTCCATGACCAGAAAATTAATGTCACTGTCAAAAAAAATTAATGTCAATTAATGTCACTGCTTTGTATGACATTTTTAAACTAACTCTGCGGTTAGAAATGAAAGCACCCCACGCTTTTAGAACAGTGACATTAATTTTCTAGTCAGTAATTTTATTCTTATGTTAAAAAATATTTTTTCTTTTTAGTTTGATTAACTCTAAAAGTGTGTTTTTTAGTTTTTTTAAACTATAATTTATTGCGTTAGATCATACGTGAATATTGTTTTATTACTGCAGTTTTGTTATGAAAAATGGAAACTGCAGCAAATGTGTGTAATACAGATTTAGAAAAGTAATTTGAAATTGTATAACTTGTTACAAGTATTAACTGTTTACATTCGTTTATTGTACATGTGATTTGAGTGTTTAATATTTAAATTATAGGGAGACAATAGTGAAATCATGAGTCCAAAAAAGTATGGAAAGCGCAAACGTCAGAGTGCAAAAAAAATACCGAAAACCAATGCTCAACTCCAACAACAATTCCGGCAGAATCAAAATAAAACGAGCGAGTTTAAAGAAAAAATATTTCAATTCCACAATAATTAATGTTGACCTTCAAACTTTACATAATTGACAGGGCCGGTTTTTTTGAAGTTTAACCAATAAAATTTTAATGAAAATCCAGTAACGGAAAAATTCCTGTTACACCAACTAATTATTGAATAACTTTGTTATCATTTAATATTTTAGATTAAAAATGGGGTAGAGAGAAAATATATTGGACAGTTTGATTACAGCGTTAATAATAATTGTAGAAACATGGATTAAAATCGTGAGCATTTTCGAGCAATTTAAATTTGGTCGAAGTAGCAATAGTTGTGAATTTCGTGATTATAGATCAACAGCGGAAGACAGATCGTCATGTAACATTATAAATATGTGAAATAACCCGATCAGTTGAACGTAATGTTTACAGTTGATTTCTCGAAAGTAAAACTTTAAGTTGTTTGGGCATTAAAAAATAAAACAAAGCCAACGAAAATGCTATTTCTTACGAAGATCGTAGTACTGTGAATGAAGAATGGTATACGCCAAAAGCGTCAAACAGTACAACACAAATAAGGACCGTGCTTCTAGACTTTAACACCATCTAGTGCCAAACATGTCAATTAATTGGGATCGTTTATTAAATTGTAAAACGTGATTTATTGATGAAATAGTTTTTGGTATTTGTGCCTTAATAAATATTCAGAAGCCATTTTTTTAAGAAAAAGAATGGTTAAGACTTTTTCAGAAAATTGTAAATAATATATTGAATTTGGAATTGTATGAAATAAAACTATACATATGATTTATAAGAATGATTTTGATTTTAAAAATAACGAAAATTTTATGTTTATAATTTTTTTTTTAATGCGTATAACAGAGTGGTGAGGAGTGAATTGTGGTCTACATTGTCTATGTATGGGGTGAGTGGTAGTTTAATACGAGCACTGAAATCACTTTACGAGGATTCCACTGCTTGTGTCAGGATAAACAGAGCTTACACGGACTGGTTTAACATTGAAAAATGTGTGAGACAGCGATGTGTGACTTCGCCATGGCTGTTTAACTTATACATAAACGTTTGTTTAATAGATTTGAAAGAGAGTGCGTATGGATTGAAAATGAATAATTTAATCGTCAAATGCCTTCTTTACGCCGATGATCAAGTCATATTAGCGTCATCTGAAGAGAAATTGCAGGTGATGGTTAATGTTATGCATGATGCCCTAAAAATCAGAGAGATAAAAATAAATGTAAGCAAAACAAAAGTAATGGTTTTTGAAAGAGAACAAAGCATGACAAACTGTGAAGTTCTGATTAAGGGAGAAAAAGTGGAACAAGTAAATGAGTTTGTATACCTGGAAAGTATAACATTGAGCGAAGGGTGTTGGCAGGAAAACAAATGAATGGGGCACTGCATAGCTTTATAAACACCCAGAAAGTGTCAAAAAAGGCACGTCTGGCTGTGCATAGAGGTGTGTTGGTTCCAACACTTATGTATGGTAGTGAATGTTGGGTTTTGCAGAAGAAGCATGAAAATAGGATTAATGCTGCGGAGATGAGTAGTCTGAGAAGTATAGCCGGAGTGACTCGGTTGGATAAAGTAAAGAATAGTGAGATAAGAGAACGATGTGGTGTAAAAGAAGATGTGGTTAGAAAAATAAATAAAGGAATGCTTAGATGATTTGGAAGCTATGATAACTAATAGCACTGGATCTGGTATAAATTTTACTCACTGCAACATCGGCTGTAGCACAAGATAAATAATTATAGTGGTTGTCATGTTTGAAATAGTTTTTTATTCACTTAAGTGTTAAGTGTTGTGATGGGCCATATCTGGATACATATCTCCCTGATCCGTGCAATATCAATAGTTCGCTATCCCATCTCTACCATACATACTTACCCAGAATTGTCAGGTGACAAGACACGAAAATGTAACATTGAAAAACATGTAAAAACTGAAGAGTGAAAAGGAAAATAGTGAAAACTGAAAACCAGCAACTATCTGAAAACTGTTGAGTTTGCGTCTAGGATATTATTTTATTATTATTATGTATTGAAACTAATCGTATGTTGAGTATTCAATTGATAAATTCGTAAATAAGTTCCCAACTGTTTTACGTTCTAGAACGTAAAAGTCTTTGTTTTTTTCCTAAGACACTTTGTTTGTGCTGTTCTATTCTATGCTAACCTTTATCTTTATTTTAAATTTCGTTCTAACCTAAAAGTTTTTGTATTTTCATTTGTATTTTGATTAAATAATGGTTCCGAATTTAAATCTTAATGAGGTGTAATTGTTTTATATATTTTTAAAGTACGGAATACAAATTAAACAATGAAATTGGTAATAAAAACGAAAGTCATTGTCAAAAAGCAGTTATTTTATTGGTTAATTCTCAATTATTTTTTAATTTATTTCATCTGTAAGAACAGGTCTATTTATTTCTTATCGTATTTCTTATTTTATCTTATGTACTGTATAAACCGAGTGTGAGTGTATCTAAATTCTCTTAAAACTGTGTACGTTGCCATTCTACTGGGACCACGCCACCCTTTTTTGTGTTTTCATGGGAATAGAAAGTGTATTTTTAAATTTTACTTCATCTGGACAAAAATAACCCCTCGGTGCTTCTGCACTCACCATATAGTAAGATCAATTAGCAGCACGAAGCAGACACCCCGATGAAGCATTTTTAGAAACTTCCGAAGATAAATCGAGTCCGAAAGCGACCGTTAGGCGGGCGGGGGCGGTATTTAGTGACAGATTGAAACCATCAGGCAGAGAAGACCGTCTCAACATGTGAAAACATCCCTCTTCTAGTGGATGTCTGGCCTGTTCTTTCTGTCGGAATGTTTAGTCTACTTTCGAGTGTACATCTATCTTAAGGGTTATACGGGGGTTGACTGTAATAACTAGTATAAAAATAAACAGTTTGTCAGGCCGATGAGATATTGGTTTTGCGCATGAGTTTTTAATTCTAACGAAAATTGTTTATCAGTGGGTACATGGAACCCAGGATTAGGTCAGTGGTGTACGTGATGAAAAAACTCACCCCTGATTGCAACATGCTACGAAAAGAAATGAATTGATGACAAAACTTTGTAATCGAAATTTTAAACATTCTTTTAAAATTTAATTTGCGCAATATACTTTTGAACATTAAAAACAGTTTCATGAAATCTTTGATGTTAACCTTTTTTCTAACCGCTTTTGTTAGACCACAAAAATGATCAGGACCAATTGAGGATACATTGCGCTTCTTCTTAGGCTAGCCTAAGACTAAATGACAGAAGTTTCGAATTAATTAATCGTAATTTTAAAAAATTTTAAAATTATTTTGTAATTTAAAGGATCTGAATTGGTTTTATTTCAAAGGGCTATAATTGAATAACGGTTAATGTTTTAAGGTAAAATACGATTTTAAAATACTGTAAATAATTAAAAATATAATAACTACTTAAAATAAATAAAACACTGTTGACAACTAAACTGTTTCTGAATTTAATTTATATTTGGGTATACGAACAAATAAACCCGGAAAATGAATCGAATATCCTTTTGAGTGAAGTAGTCGCAGCAATCAGAGCACTTAAGAAAGAAAAGTCCACCGGAATAGATTCGATCCCTGCGGAGGTCTGAAAGGCCCTTGAGGAGAGGAACATTAAATTCCTACATCTGTTATGCCAGCAAATTTGGAACACCGGAGTGTGGCCAGTCGAATGGTCTGTATCCACTATAATACCCATTCATAAGAAGGGATCAACAATGGACTGTAACAATTATCGTCTGGTTTCCCTGATCTCACAGGCGAGCAAAATATGGCTGCATGTTCTTCGATCTCGGTTGGTCCACTTCCTCGATTACCAAATAGCACCTGGACAGTCAGGATTTGTCAAAGGGCGAGGTACACGAGAACAAATACTAAACGTCCCAATACTTATGGAGAAGGCCAGGGAATACTATGCACCCGTGTATATGTGTTTTGTCTACTACAAAAAAGTGTATGACAATGTAAAATGGTCAAAGTTGTGGGAGAACTTGTGCGTTGCGGAAGTACCTACTCATCTGGTAAATCTCATAAAAAAAGTTATATGAACAAAGTAGAGCAGTCGTCAAAATTTACATTCGTATTTCCAGAACAGCAGATATCAAAAAGGGAGTTAGACAAGTGAGTATTTTATCACCTCTCTTGTTTAATATATATACGGAGTGTTTAATGAGAGAGATACTTGATGAGTGGAAAGAAGGCTTTGCCATAAATGGAAATTTTTTTTCAAATTTAAGATATGCTGACGGACACTCTTCTGATTGCTAACTCAGCAAAAGAACTTACAGAATTGATACAACGACTCGAGAGAACATCACAAGAGTATGGTCTAAAAATCAACTAAACCAAATCTAAAGTATTGATAGTTGGTAGATCGGATTAGACAGCAAACAGACCACATCACATTGCCAACTGTGAAGTTTGTTTATTTGTTTGGGTGCCCTTATCCACTCCTTCGTCAGCTGCGAGATGGAGATCAGCCGTCGTATTCAACTTGGCCTAACAGCAATGAGCCAATTACATCAAATTTGGAAAGATCGATATATATATATATATATATATATATATATATATATATATCCATCAATACCAAAAAATCACTGGTCCATGCCCTAGTGTTCTCCATTTATTGCTACGCTTCCGAGACATGGGTTATAGGCAGCCGACAGGCGCGTTTGAAATGTGGGTATGGCGAAGAATGCTAAGAATACCGTGGACGGCACATCGCACCAATGTGTCAGTGCTGAACGAGATTGGACCATAAAACCGTCTCAGTTGCTTGACATCAGCGCGAATACTGAACTTCTTCGGACATATAACTCGTCACGACAACATTGAGAGATTGATTGTCCAGGGCAAACCCCTTAGCAAAAGGAAACGCGGACGCTCCCTATCTAAATGGACAGACATTTTATAAAAAATTACCGAGCGTCCACTAGTGGAAGCCATTAGAACTGCTGCTGACCGTGGGAGATGGCGAGAGACTGTAAGAAGAGTTCTGAGTAATAACACCTGACATTAACTTGTGATCACTACACGTAGTTATCGACGTTAGACTAAGAAGAAAAATACGTATGTTATACAGGGTGGCCAACCGAAAACGAAACAGAATCATTTGCAGGAATGCTAGGAACATGGTAAAAAAACGCTCAGACCCGTCGATTTTTGATTAAGGGGGAACACTTTTTTCCAAAAATTTTGACTCCACTTCTTTCAACCCCAAGCGAGGGTAAGAATTACTCCAAAATTTTTAAATGGCATTTGGGGTCGAATAAGAATTCTTTAGAAAGCTCTGATAATTCTCTATACAATAGTCTTTAAATTTTAAAATTCCGCCCATTACTTATTGAGAAATAAGATTTTAAAAGTGAAACTTATCTGCAAACAATCACGAACGGTAAAAATGTCATTCATTCGAGTTAAGTTCGCCAATGGTATAAATTTAGTACCTATTTTATGCTTTGGATTGCTTTTTGGCGATTTGTTATCTTTTCTAAAAAACACAAATGGATACGATCAGGAAATTATTAATCCAGGCCTGAATACAGTAAACGTCAAAGCAGTGGATGTCAAATGATTGTCTAGTAACGTATTTCAAAGTGTTGGTTGGTAGTTTATTCAACGTAGTTTTGAAAATTGAATACTATGGTATATAATATTGCAGAAAGGGTGGATATTATTTCGAATAGAGCGAATAGAACAGCTCAGCTATTCAATGCACAACGTCAAGATCGATATGTCAGTATAAAGTACGTACTAGTAGTAATATTTAGACCAACGTTTTCCACGGCATTCGATTTGGAGAAGAAGCAGCATTGAGTGGCCTCCACGATCGCCAGATTTATCGCCTCTCGATTTATTTTTGTGGGGACATCTTAAAAGTAAAATCTATAAAACACAATCAGCGTCGTTGGAAGATTTGAGTCAAAGAATCGTTGACGAGTGCCGTCGTATTACTCCGGAAATTCTTCGGAATGTGCGTGAACGTTTGGAACAAAATCTTTATTATTGTATGGAAACGGGCGGTCCTAAGTATAAACATTTAATCAATTAAGTAGTAAGTAAGCAACTAAAATTAATTTTTAATTAAAGACTATTGTAAAGAGAATTGTCGGAGCTTTCAAAAGACATCTTAGTCGACCCCCAATGCCATTTAAAAATTTTGGGGTAATTCTTACCCTCGCTTGTGGTTAAGAGTAGTGGAGTCAAAAATACCGGAAAAGTGTGTCCCCCTTTAATCAAAAATCGACGAGTCTGAGCGTTTTACTAAAATGTTGACGAGGTTTCTGCAAATGGCTCTGTTTCGTATTCGGTTGGCCACCCTGTATGATAGAGTTTTTTTTTTTTTTTAAGTTCTGGTTCCCACGAAAAGGGATATCCTGTAATGTTCAGAGAACATCGTGGGAACCAAGGGAAAGAAGGTAGGAGTTGGTGTTCTTCTTAAATTTCTGGAGGTTGTATGCCTCGGGGAACACCTCCCTAGGCAATGAGTTCCAAAGCCTCGCAATTCGTTGGATGAATGAGTCTTTGGAAAGTGATGTTCTGCAGGTCTCCAAAGTGACCACGAAGGGGTGTGAAGACTGAACTTGACGGGTTAATCTCGAAGAGACTGCCAATGGAGGAACGATTGTTGATATTTCAGAAGAGCATCGCCCATGAAAATATCTAAAAAATAGAGACAAATCGCCAACTTTTCTACGGTGTTCCAGACAAGTAAGCGAGTTTGTAAGCGAGGCATCACCGACGAGACGAATTGCCCTTTTTTGGACAGAATCCAGTAGCTTCAGGATATGTTTAGGTGCTGCACTCCAAATATGGGAACAGTACTCCAGTACAGGTCGGATCTGTGCCTTATAGATCATAAGCAGCTGACTGGAGGTGAAATAGCTCTTGGCACGAAACAAAAAACCAAGTTTTTGGGATGCACTTTTGGCAATGGACCTCACGTGATTTTCTCAGGAAAGGTTATTGCTGATAGTAATACCAAGCATCGATATGGATGACTTCAGTGGTATGGTTACTCCTGACAAAGTTATGCTAGGCACAGTGAGATCGGCTTTTCTAGAGAAAAGACATGCTTGTGTTTTGTTTGCATTGAATTCTACCAAGTTATTAGATCCCCATTCGAGAATTGTCCATATTTATATTGTTAACATTTCTTCCTCGTTCATTTCTGGTTTCACGGGCTGATATAGGGGCCCTGGAAGAGAAAGCGGTATGGAGGGTACTATCATCGGCAAAGCTGTGTACGGGACATGAAGTTGCTTTCAATAGGTCGTTGATGTGAAGTAAAAATAGTGTTGGTGCTAGAATGGATCCTTGCGGAACACCAGCATTTATGAGTAGAGTGTCAGATGAAACTCCATCGACCACTACATGGAGAGACCTGTTTGAGAGAAAACTAGCAAGTAGAGAACACAGCTGAGGGGGCAAGCCATAAGATGGAAGCTTGGCAAGGAGTCCCTGGTGCCAAACTCGATCGAACGCCTTGGAGATATCTAATGCCACAGCTAAAGTTTCTCCATACTTTTCAATAGATAGCTGCCATATATGTGAGACGTATGCGAGCAGGTCACCAGTTGATCTCTGATGGCGGAAGCCATATTGCCTATCATTGATAATTCCTGAGTCTTCCAGATATTTCATGAGCTCGATGTTGATGGCTTTTTCCATGACCTTTGAAATAATAGATAGCAGTGCGATAGGTCTGTAGTAGCTAGGTAGGGTCTTTTTGCCTTTTTTAGGGACTGGCTGTACTCTTGCAATTTTCCAATTGGACGGAAATACTCACAAATTGTAAGAGTGGTTGAACAACTTGCAAAGAACAGGTGTTAGTTCAGGGGCACATTTCTTGAGAACAATCGGCGGGATTTCGTCAGATCCACAGGCTTTGTTGGTGTTGAGACCCAGCAAAATCTTTCTGATAGTACGTTGGCGAAAGGTGATCTCGGGCATGTGACTGTCAATAGGTGTAATGTTCGAGGGTTGTTTTCCCGAAGAATCCAGAGTGGAATTTCCAGTAAATAGGTGCGCAAAGATATTGGCTTTTTCCTGGGCAGTCGTTGCTAGTGTTCCATCTTCATTGGTTAGGGGAGGAAAAGAGCTGAAAGTGAAGTTTCTTCCCACAGCTTTGGCGAAAGACCAAAATGAACGGGATCCGTTAGGACATTCAACAAGTTTTGATCTTATTTTGGCATTATGAGCATCTTTTGAACATTCTATTGTCTCTTTGCATATGCTTCTAGCCTCAACATATGCTGCTCTGGTTATGACTTGTTAACAAATTTTTATTAGTAAATAAACAGAAATATTTTTCATATGTTTTTGCAATTAAAGACCACAATTTATGTAAACCCATTTGCAGCAATACGTAGTTTATTATGCAGCTTTTACTGTATCACTAGCAGTTTTTAAAATTAAATTATGGTTTTAAACCAATTAATACACTAGTTTTTAAACACTGTTTATCTCGTGAGATGTTTTCTGTTATTCTCCAAAATCTACTTTAAGTATTTAAAGTTTTTAAATATTTTTAATTTGGAAGACATCCCCCGTATATTTATGAATTCATTTCAAGGACGCACCTTTCTGAAGGAGCCAACTTGTGCGTTGGTCAAGATTTACTATTAGTAAAATATACCATATGGTTTCTATTAAAAGCGATGTTATCAAGATTTTGAGTTCAAAATTTTTATTTTCTAACGGTACTTTTGGCCTGCATCGATGCTATGTTTATTGTTTTAACGGAAAAAAATTGGCTAGGACAATTTATATACCTACAATAGTCAGGTTACATACATTTTTAAAAACGTTGTAATAAAGATTCTATTAACGACCAATCAATTTTAAAAAAATAGCTTTTCCGACACCATGTGTGACCGAGAATTGAAATTTTTTGGGGATATTTCCCCAATAATGTATGACTGTATAACACAGTGTAATGTTCCTATACTGTTTACACAATAACGTACATTCGGTAAACATAATTAACAAACAGATTATTAAATAAGCTTCGAAAGTTTCTTAAAAGTAAGAGTAAGATTCAAGCTTTTCAACGATTTCAGAGTATAGTACTAAGGCACAGCATTGATGCACCCTAGTACTGCTAAAGTAGGGACATCCAACGGGTCCTACAAATGGTACTGTTTACCGGACCATTACTAAATGCTTAAGACATAAGAATTATAGAAAACTTATACTACAATCAAACAGCAAACATCAGAATAGACATTACACAGACGGAAGATATGGAGATCAGGCGCGGAGTGAGACAGGGATGCGTGCTTTCCCCTTTGCTGTTTAACATCTACTCAGAAGCGATCATGAAAGAAGCATTAGCTGAAGAAGAAGCTGGAGTGCGAGTTAATGGGATACCTATTTCAAATATAAGGTATGCGGACGACACTATGTTGCTAGCCGAAAATGCCATTAGCCGAAAATGCCATCGACCTACAAAGAATGGTACAAAAGGTACATAATGTCAGTATTCGATACGGGCTAAACATGAATCTCAGCAAAACAAAATTCCTTGTATTCACAAAGACCCGAAACAACAACACACAGCTGATAGTAAACAACCAGATAATAGAACGGGTATATAAATATAAATATTTGGGAACATGGATTAACAGCAACAATGATTATGCTAGCGAACTGAAAGCAAGAATTGAAATCGCACGCAGAGCCTTCATAAATATGAAACAGTTTTTCTGTAACAGAAATTTAAATAACGATCTCAAAATACGTATGCTGAGATGCTACATATTCACCATCTTACTATACGGCATAGAAGCGGCCACATTGACAAAAGTCATGATGAGAAAAATAGAAGCATTCGAGATGTGGCTATACAGGAGAATACTGAGAATATCTTATATGGACAGAATTACAAACGAAGAAGTACTAAAAAGACTCTCAAAAGAAACAGAAATTAATAACGAAATAAAAATCAGAAAATTACAATATCTGGGCCACACTATGAGAGGAGAGAGATACCGAATGCTACAAGTGGTGATGCAGGGAAAGATTGCAGGGAAGCGCAGCGTGGGAAGAATGGTTTAATTGTTCATCAAATCATCTTTTTAGATCAGCAGTCAACAAAATGCAAATAATCATGATGATCGCCAACCTTCGACGGAAGACGGCACCATAAGAAGAAGAAGACTAAATGCATATAACAAAAATTAACAAAGGTTTATTAACGTCGACGCTATCAAGCTTCTGAATAACACGTATTTATTACAAAGACTTAAGAGGATAAAACATTTTGAGTTCTTTTGGTGATTTTTTTATTTTAAAAAAGAGCATAACGCGATATAATTGCTGCATAATATTAATAAAGTAGGTATAATATTAGAATCAAAGACAGACCAATAAGACATTAATTTTGAAAGGCTTTCGCGGCCATCGTTTGTTAGCGAATGGTTTTTCGGGTATATAGGCCATCTCTAGTGGATGGCATCTAATGGAGATATACTTGTCTGCTTTTTAAGGCTGACAGTCTATGACATTTGTATGTCGCGATCGCAGGTTGTATACGTTTTGGTGGGCGGGGCATATTTGATGGCTGTTCAGAAATTGATCACGTTCCGGAGATTCATTTTTCTTATTTTTGTAAGGAAGCAGCTTTGTATTTTTAAGTACAGGTACCCATGTTCTATTAATTTTAAGTGTTTCTTCAGATTTATTAATGTTCTGCTGTTGTTTATGTATTTCAATCGCTTCTCTATAAAGCCTCGGGTGATATGCAGATGTGGTGCATAAGACTTGGGCTTCCTCGAATTTATTATTAATTGTGTGCTCCGCGACAGCAGATTTTTTTGTACGTCCAAGACGGCAGTTGGCTTTGTGTTCTTTGACCCTGGTGTTAATGGACCGTTTGGTTGTTCCAATGTAGACACTTTCACAAGTGCATGGAATACGATAAAGGCCTGCAGCACTTAGTGGGGCTCTCTTATCCTTGGCAGATTTCAGATAGTCACTCGAGGAATGTAGGGTAAAAACGCTTTAGAAGTGACTTTACGACTACTTAGTTCATCGCTTATGCCACCTCTAGTGCTAGGCTTTCGACGTATACATTTATGTATATCTTTTACATTATATCCATTTGATATAAGGGCGTTCTTAAGGTGGTTCAGTTCTTCATTTAAATGTTCTGGTTTACAGATTCTTATTGCCCTTTCTACCAAAGTTTATATTATATTATTATAATCAGTATTATTTTTTTGTTAATGCCTCTAATTACCTCTATGTTAATTCGAATTAAATAAAGCAATAATAAACTAACTTGAATAGTTTTTATTGAAAACATTTTGTTTAGGTAAAATCCTCCAAGTTTTATTGCAATGTCCTAGACTAATTAATGGTAAAGTATGTTTATTAAATGATCAACAACATAACCTTATGATTTCCTCAATATACGTACTACTGCCAAAGTCTGGCAACGTTGTTCAAATGTGACCTCATACTCGCTTTATGACGTGCATGCACATTTATATTATATTAGCCTTACCTACATACTGGACAAAGGGTTTGAATTAAATTATTAATAAAGTATTTGACTAGGGGTTTTATAAAATCGACTTAACTTATTCAAAGTATTGTTACGGCCTATAAGTATTTGTAAAGTCATAAATAAACAATGGTAACATTCAATACCAAGCTAGTCACTAATCAACAACAAATAAATACATATTTGTCTTGGTTACTGATTAACGAGGTAAATTGGTTTTATTTCATAATTTAACTATGTTACTCTTCTTTCTATTTCGAAGACGCTCCACTTGTATTTGTCTATTTGTCGTTTTCGGAAAATAATTTATTAAAACCCCTGTAATATTACAACAAGGTTAGCAGTAAAATGTGTAATTCTTTTCGATAGTTTCACAACAAAACGAAAAGTTAATACATCATTTGGATATTTAAAACGTAAAGTTGTTTGTGATTTTAAAAGGACGCAGAGCCGTGTGTGTGGCCTTTTTGCTTTTTGCGTAATTCGTGATCGTCAGTCCATTTCCGAGATAAAATTGCCTATTCCGAAATCTGTTAATCTTAGTAGTTCCGGGCCATTAATACTACTTAGAGCATTGTGCGGTTTTTGGGACCACCAGAATTTCGCAGATTACACAACCCGTGTTTTTTATTTCTTTGTATATGGATCGGACAGAGCAAATTTATTTGTATATTTATTTTTAAATGCCCAATTTAAAATTCGTCAAATCTTACAAAAAGTAATATTTTATTGGGTATTTTTTTTTATTGTATTCTGTATACAGGGTGATTCGACTCTCAAATCTGTAGTTTTATCACTTAACAGAACACCCCATACTTCTTGTGCTTTGTCGGAAGCCACTTAATAACTATTTTATTTTATTCCATATTTATTTATCCGATATCTAACGTCCATGGATTCTGAAATATTTTTCTTTCGCAAACAAAATCCAATTTTTTTATTTGATTTTTATTTTTTATAAAATATTTTAGCACAAATAAAAAAATAGTATTTTTTCAACGTTGTTTATTTTATTTTAAAAACTTCAATGGAACATTGTTTTAAAAACTTTAAATAATTTTTATCAGAAAATCTGACTTGACTGTGATAAAAACATTGATTTTTAAAACTGCTTCGAAATGTGCAGCGATCATTAGAAAAAAGACTGCAACAAATTCGGTCTACTGGAGATTTGCTGGCTTATGTCACTCAGCTCTGGACAAACACTATTGAGAAGTTTGGTGAATCCCGTGCAATAGCCTTGGATATATCTAAAGCCTTTGACCGCGTTTGGCACCAGGCATTGTTAAGTAAATTATCTACCTACGGTCTCCCAACCAAACTGCGCCAATGGCTCTTGAGCTTCATGCAAGATCGGTCCTTACATGTGGCAGTTGACGGTATTTCTTCTGATGCGTTTAAAACCAATGCCGGGGTCCCCCCCTTTATTTCTTTTACACATCAACGACCTCTTGAAAACCACCACGAACCCCATTTACAGTTTCGCAGACGATAGCACACTTGTCTCAACTTTCACATCCTATCGATCACTTTCGGTGAATGATACAAATAGACTCAGGCAGGAACAGGTTGATTCCATCAATAGAGAGCTATCGTCGAGTCGGGAACCAACAATCTTGTTCAGTTCAACGCCCAAAAAACACAAAGTGCCACGTTTTCCAAGAAAGTGAATTCCTCAAATCATCCCATCACAATGTCCGGAAATACCCTTGAACCAAGTCCCTCCATCTCGATTTTGGTAGTCACGGTGTCCAATAATATGTCTTGGCATGACCATGTTGCTAACATCGCAAAGTCGGCAAGCCAGAGGCTAGGTTTTCTGTGGAAAGCCAGAAAGTTTTTTACTCCTGATCAACTGTTGACGACGTACAAGGCTTAAATCCGACCTCTACTGGAGTATTGCTCGCACATTTGGGGTTCAGCACCAAGGCATTCTCTTCGTCTTCTAGATTCCATTCAGAAAAGAGCTATTCGCTTGATAAACAGCTCAACTCCCACAGATACCCTTCACCCTCTAGAACATAGAAGAAGAGTTGCAGACCAGTCATTGCTCTATAGATATTTCCATGGCAGATGCTCCAGAGAAATAAAAACTCTTGTACCATCATTGGCCACATTCGGCCGAAGAACTCGGCACGCTGATCAGTCTCACACATTTACTCTCAAGCTTGACACTGCAAGGACCAATCTTCATCAAGAATCCTTCTTTTACAGGGCTGCTACGGAATGGAATAAACTTCCAAAATCAGTTTTTCCAGAGAACTATGACCTGCAACTTTTTAAAAAGCGTGTTCACAATCATTTCCTTTCTATAATCCCTTCCGCGGCCCACACGATAGGTCTACCCTTTTTGCGACTATTTTCATAAAAAAAAAACATTGTATTGATGTCAATGGAGGTCATTTTGAACATTTGTGCTAAAAGCTTTGCATTTAATTTTTTCATAAAATAAATTATTTTTTTTCTACAATGTTAATTATTATAAATATATTTGGAGCAGAAATTCTTGCAGCAGTCTTAGTGGACATTATAATCAAGTAACGATGTACTTACTGAATAATATTTTTTAAAACACGCCTAATGAATGTTGTCAAAGAGTAGCACGCATTTAATAATACTAATAATTGTAGGGTATAAAAAAGAATATTTTTCTGTTTAGCTGTTAATGCTATAGGCAAAAAAATATTCGCAAATCGTATTCACAACGGTTTTTAATGTCTATTTTTATGGAATCATTAGTTTCCGATTTTGTACCTTGATTTGCCGTTTCCTGGACATCGAAAACATGCTCGTTGATAAATAAGAAATTTGAACCTCCGAAGCGGGTGGGCGGATATCCAACGATACAGGTCCTCATCCGGTCAATATTTCGTTGTAGCCAAAAAGAAATACGATCACCTTGTATACAATAATAACGCACAATGGGTAACACAAGATCGCTTCTTCAATTGCCGACCCCGACATATTTATTTTCTCTAATTACTATCATTTGTCGTATGCAATAAAGTAAATTTTTCCAAAAAAAAGCATATTAGGTGGAATTTTTCGTTGCAGGAAATTTTTAAGAACACGAAATCGGGGATACCGTTATAGTGACTGATTTGATCAAATTCGAATGTGTTACCAAGGAATTACTTTGAAAGGGACAACTTTCGGCTTAATTGATCGGAGTAGGGTGAAACGTCAACTAAACACGACGGTTGCCAAATAACCAACCCTACTTGATGATAAACAAAGAAGTTTGGCGAATATTTTTAAGCGTGAATATGTAATCATAAAGAAGTAAAGGTGTGGTTGGTTGGTAACAAATTTTTTTTAAATCGGCACTTACATCCACTTCTTTGGAAATAACCTTTGACAGTTCCCTTTCTTTATTAATTAACTTCCCAGTAAAAGTTATAGTAGTAGATCCGATATTGCGAATCCCGATTTTTGACATATCTCCACATTTCAAGGTCCACAGAGTCGAATACAATAGTTTTTAAGTGGACGTCTGTGTGTTTGTACGTATGTGCGTTCGGATTATTTTTCGTCTTGATTATCTCGAGAACAAAAACAATATCGACGTGGTCCCAATTGCATTCGAAGCATAATTACACAACTGTAGAACTGTTGGCAGGTATGCTACAATCTTTCAGGCTGAAGTATTCGCTATCAAATTGTGTGCAAGAGAGTTGACCAACAGACCTCTAGCAAACAAAAACATAAATATAATATCAGACAGCCAGGCTGCTTTAAAAGCACTGAGCTCCAACAAGATAAATTCTAAACTTGTATGGAATTGCATCGAATTCTTAGAGTACCTTGGTGCGAACAACAGGGTGACCCTACTGTGGGTACCTGGGCACCAGGGGGTGGAAGGAAACGAAAAATCCGATACCCTTGCAAAACAGGGGGCCGAATCTGCGTTCACTGGACCAGAACCGGTTTTTGGAGTCACCACAAATGCCACCAAAACAATTATTTCGGACTGGGCGGAGAGGAAAATACTCACGTACTGGTCCGACATACCAGGGCTAACCCACTCGAAGGCGTTTTTACCGTTACAACCCTCGAGAAATACAACTAAGCAGATCCTAGAATGGAGCAGAAATGACCTGCGTATTCTAACAGGAGTGCTTAAGGGACACTGTCGTCTAAGATACCACCTCAAAAAGATAGATCTGAACCAACAAACGGACTGTCGGTTCTGCTGCGTGGAAGACGAAACTGCTGAACATATACTATGTTCATGCCCCGGCCTGGGAAGAATAAGGTTCAACATATTTGGTTACACTAACCTAGAACCTACCGATTTTAAAAAAATCTCAACCTATACAACCATGAACTTCGTAAAAAGGGCTGGATTGTGCGGTGAACTGTAGCCTCTAGGGGTGAACCACAATAGACCTACTAAGGGTCGCGGTGGAGGGGCGACCACGCCCCACTCACATGAAACCTAACCTAACCTAACCTAGAACTGATAAGATTTTCAGCAAAATCAGTCAAGCTGTTTTTTATGGAGAATCAAAAAACTGAAAAAAATGGTAAACTTTTGGAATTATTTTTCGTCTCGATTATCTCGAGAACAAAAATGATATCGACGTGGCACCAATTGCATTCGACGCATAATTACGCAACATGGAACTGATTAGATTTTCAGCAAAATCAGTTAAGCTGTTTTTTAAGTAGAATCAAAAAACTAAAAAAAAATGGAAACTACCAGAATTTTGCAATTTATAAATTATATTAATTTTAATACAAAATATCGATATCGACGTGGGACCAATTGCATTCGACGCATAATTACTCAACTTAGAACTAATTAGATTTTCAAATTACTTGGCCCTATTCATTACTTCCAATACACTGGGTGATGTTCTATCGCACAAATAAACAATTAAATAAAATATCGACAAATGTCTACTTAAATTGGAATCGTATAAAAAACTTTTTTATTATTAGTTTTCGTTTGCCCCGTGATTTGGTGTTCGGGTCACCAAGTGCCGGAGAGAAAGAAGTTCAAGATGATGCAGATGAGTTACAGGATAGTTTGTTCAAAATTTATGAAATGGCCAGGAAGAGATTAAGGTTTGCATGTAATAAAATGAAGGCTTTCTATGACCTTGGAGCAAATTCGAACGGATTCAATGAAGGAGATCGATTATGGCTGTATAATCCACATCGAAAGAAAGGTGTGTCTCCCATTATAGAAAAAACCATATAAGGTAATAAAAAATAAATAAATTATGTGGTTTACAAAATCCAACACAGCCCCTGAGCCAAGATAAAGTTCGTCTACCTAGAGAGGTTAAAGTATTAGAAAGAAAAAGTTGCACAAGTATTTGATCAGGACAAGAGGTTAAAGCCTTACAATGGCGAGGTTGCACAAGTATTTCTTCGGGATGATCAAATTTGGGACAGTGATGACGTTACGGATTGTGATCAGCGAGTACGTCTGTGAAGCCATCATTTGACCCAAAGAAACGGCGACGGCAAACTATTTACAAAAAGATGTTACATGAAGACTATTCCTGCAAATTATCGCCCTATTACATTGCTCTCAGTCATATCCAAAGTTATGGAAAAAGCGATTAACACAGAACTTATCAAATAGCTGGAGAAATTTGAGATAATCCATGACAGACAATATGCATTTGTTAAGCATTAGGCATTGTTAAGTAAATTATCTACCTACGGTCTCCCAACCAAACTGCGCCAATGGCTTTTGAGCTTCATGCAAGATCGCTCCTTACCTGTGGCAGTTGACGGTATTTCTTCTGATGCGTTTAAAACCAATGTCGGGGTCCCCCAGGGTTCCATTCTGTCCCCCACCTTATTTCTTTTACACATAAACGACCTCTTAAAAACCACCACGAACCCCATTTACAGTTTCGCAGACGATAGCACACTTGTCTCAACTTTCACATCCTATCGATCACTTTCGGTGAATGATACAAATAGAATTAGGCAGGAACAGGTTGATTCCATCAATAGAGATCTTACAGCAATCGTCGAGTGGGGAACCAACAATCTTGTTCAGTTCAACGCCCAAAAAACACAAAGTGACACGTTTTCCAAGAAAGTGAATTCCTCAAATCATCCCATCACAATGTCCGGAAATACCCGTGAACCAAGTCCCTCCATCTCGATTTTGGGAGTCACGGTGTCCAATAATATGTCTTGGCATGACCATGTTGCTAACATCGCAAAGTCGGCAAGCCAGAGGTTTTATGTGGAAAGACAGAAAGTTTTTTACTCCTGATCAACTGATGACGACGTACAAGGCTCAAATCCGACCTCTACTGGAGTATTGCTCGCACATTTGGGGTTCAGCACCAAGGCATTCTCTTTGTCTTCTAGATTCCATTCAGAAAAGAGCCATTCGCTTGATAAACAGCTCAACTCTCACAAATACCCTTCACACTCTAGAACATAGAAGAAGAGTTGCAGACCAGTCATTGCTCTACAGATATTTCCATGGCAGATGCTCCAGATAAATAACAACTCTTGTACCACCATTGACTACATTCGGCCGAAGAACTCGGCACGCTGATCAGTCTCACCCATTTACTCTCAAGATTGACACTACAAGGACCAATCTTCATCAAGAATCCTTTTTTTACTAAGCTGCTACGAAATGGAATAAGCTTCCAAAATCAGTTTTTCTAGAGAACTATGACCTGCAACTTTTTAAAAAGTGTGTCCACAATCATTTCCTTTCTATAATCCCTTCCCCTTCTAATAATCGCAGTGCGGGCCGTCCGCGGCCCACACGATAGGTCTACCCTTTTTGCGACTATTTTCATAAAAAAAAAAAATTTTTGGTAGCATCAAACGCCCGACATATTAGCGGATGATTTATAGTCGACAATTGAAAACTAGCGATGTTATTAGAATATTCGTGATAATTATCAGAAAGCAATCGTTCTTTCGGGAACGAGTGGTTGTACATGCCGTAAAGAAATTAAAAAAAAAGGTTTAATAAGTGGGTAGAAGGAAAAATCAAATGTATTACACGGGAGTAAAATGCCTTTTTTCCCCACATTATTCTGGATGCACTTTTCTCCCTAGTAATACCAATAGCTAATTTATTACTCATGCGGGATAAGTAGTATCTTAGAGCACACGGTTGAAAAATAGCTATTTGCCCGTTTGAGTGCGACAAGTTTACTTGGCGCACGCTTACGTCATTTGAGTGTTACTTAGCGCACGCAAATTATACTTAGCACACGCAAGCTATCCTTGTCGCACGCAAATTCGAACCACCAACCTTTCGGTTAACAGCCGAACGCATAACTGTCAAGTTGACATAACAAAGAATGTATTTTTATTTCAGTTAATATTTTTGGTCTGGACCCCTGTTTTATGATCCCGTTTATTCCGCATTCACAATAAAAAATAGTATGTGCAACCCGTGCGATGTTGTCGATTGCTCACTCGAGCAAATGAACGCTCTCGCTTCGCTCGTGTAGTAAACTTCGCACTCGTGAGCAATCGTCAATTTATCGCACTAGTTGCACAATATACTATTTCCCTATGATTTCAACTTAAGTAGATACACTGTACTGACAGAGCGAATATATCAATTAATTCTCATCTGTCAAAAGAATGAACTGACTAAACTTATCTATGTCAAGATGCATTTTAATGCTGACGCTTGACACTGAGCATTGTTAAGCAAATGATCTGCCTACGGTCTCCCAACTAAATTGCGCTAATGGCTCCTAAGCTTCATGCAAGATCGCTCCTTACATGTTGCAGTTGACGGTATTTCTTCTTAAAGAACTAATGCCGGGGTCCCCCAGGGTTCCATCCTGTCACCCACCCTATCCAACCACGAACCCCAGTTTCGCAGACGACAGCACACTTGTCTCAACTTTTACATCCTATCGATCACTTTCGGTGAATAATACAAATAGACTCAGGCAGGAACAGGTTAATTCCATCAATAGAGATCTTGAAGCAATTGTTAAGTGGGGAACCAACAATCTTGTTCAGTTCAACGCCCAGAAAACACAAAGCGCCACGTTTTCTAAGAAATTAAATTCCTCATAGTACTTCATCACAATGTCCGAAAGTACCCTTGAATCAAGTCCCTCCATCTCGATTTTGGGAGTCACGGTGTTTAATAATATGTCTTGGCATGACCATATTGCTAACATTGCAAAGTCAGCAAGCCAGAGGCTAGATTTTCTGTGGAAAGCTAGATAGTTTTTTAGTCCTGATCAACTGTTGACGACGTACAAGGCTCAAATCCGACCTCTACTGGAGTATTGCTCGCACGTTTGGGGATCAGCACCAAGGCATTCCCTTCGTCTTCTAGATTCCATTCAGAAAAGAGCCATTCGCTTGATAAACAGCTCAACTCTCGCAGATACCCTTTACCCTCTGGAACATAGAAGAATAGTTGCAGACCAGTCATTGCTCTACAGATATTTCCATGGCAGATGCTCCAGAGAAATAAAAACTCTTGTACCACCATTGGCCACATTCGGCCGAAGAACTCGGCACGCTGATCAGTCTCACCCATTTATTCTCAAGATTGACACTACTAGGACCAATCTTCATCAAGAATCCTTCTTTTACAGGGCTGCTACGGAATGAAATAAGCTTCCAAAATCAGTTTTTCCAGAGAACTATGACCTACAACTTTTTAAAAAGCGTGTCCACAATCATTTCCTTTCTATAATCCCTTCCCCTTCTAATAGTCGCAGTGCGGGCCGTCCGCGGCCCACACGATAGGTCTACCCTTTTTGCGACTATTTTCATAAAAAAAAAATCCTCCAAGTACTTGAAGAAGACGTAAATGTTTAACTTCCTATTCCTATTCATTACGCTAACTGTTGGATCTTGATCAACTAAATTTAAAATAATATATTCTGTATTTATGGCATTTCCTCCGTCTTCTAGATTCCAGTCAAAAAAGGGCCATTCGGTTGATAAACAGCTCAACTCTCACAGATACCCTTCACCCACTAGAACATGGAAAAAGAGTTGCAGACCATACATTACTCTACAGATATTTCCGTGGCAGATGCTCCAGAGAAATAAAAACTCTTGTACACAACATTCGGTCGAAGAACTCGGCACGCTGGTAAGTCTCGCCCATTTACTCTCAAGATTGACACTACAAGGACCAATCTCCATCAAGAATCCTTCTTTTACAGGGCTGCTACAGAATGGAACAATCTTCACTAAACTCCACACATTAGTGACCTCTAATCCAAGAAGATACACTCACTGAAGATACCGCTATTTTTACAACTGACCGTTATCAAGAAGAAGCTATAAAAAAACTGCAAAAAACAACATAAATGGCAACAATGTTATTTTACAATTTTTACAGTAGCACAACTTTTTTTTCTGAACGTCAATGGTTGAAAAGTCTTATATCATCGTTTCTATAGTCCCTACTTGTCGTCGTTAAAGAAACAACGGTGGTTCAATCCGAAAATCCCTTTTATTAACCTCTAATAGTGACTTTGTCGAATAAACCGCGTACCGAACTGTATCAAATGGAATTTTTTACAAAGCCTAAATTTAATTAACTTTTTCGTGAATAGGAAATTTAAATCTACATTTCCAACCTTTTTTTCTGCAGCCGGATGCGTGAGTTGCACGGTAAAATTCTTCTAACTCGATTAGATGCCGTAATCCGTCCGAATATCTCGACATTATATTTGATACGCTGGCTAAAAAGGACTAAGGACTTTTTTTATTTGTGCTGGCCAACGTGTGTGTATGCCGGTGACTTGTTTACAAGATACGGCCAGATATGTCACATTTATGCCGATTTCCATACTTTGATGCAAAAACACAATGCGGGCACAGTTATGACGAATGGTCCATCCGTCAATAGGGGGTTTACTGACCACCGTTCGTATTTGTGGGTGATACAGGGATGGATTTTTTCATATTTCAAAAAAAAAGTAATAAAATTTTTACTACAGAAAATTTATGATACAAAAACTCGAAGAAGAACGATTCCAGGTTTATCATTGAATATAATAAGGTAACTGCTACCTACTGGTTGACCAAAATAGTACAAAATAGTACCTTAGAGCATAAAATCACTTGCTAATGAAATATACACGATTCGAGTATATATTTTGCATGTATATAGTGTTTAATACGTAGGCCTTTGTCAACACCACTGCTCAAAGAGCACACAGTTCAGTTGTACACCAATTCCGATTTTTTCTTCGAAAGACATGTCCAAGCTAGCCTATTATTTGCTCTGTTACCTGCGTTCTCAGTCCTTTCTTAATATTCAGTTGTTCTAATATTGACACATTTGTTCTGCGAGCTCTCCAAGGAATTCTGAGCATACGACGTTGGCAAAACATATCAAATGCATCGATGCTTTTTTTGTCAGTTTACTTAAGAGTCTAACACTCCGCCGCATAGACTAAATTTGGGAAGACTAGGCATCTGACCAGTCTCATTTTGGTCGGTACGGTGATTTCGTGACTTTTCCAGATTTTAGTCAGTTTAGCCATTGCATTTTTTGCAATAGCTTATCTACGTTTAATTACCTCATTCGCCAGTATTGGATATTGCAGATCCCAGGTACTCAAGCTGACTTGCAACGGAGATATTATTTATTTCCATTACTTGTACCAACTATACTTTGAAGTAAAACAATAAGTGGTGTATTCTTGGTGGAACCCGAGAGGTCCACACGACTAACTTCCCGGTGGAAAGAATGAAAAAATACCATATGTTTTGTTGTTATAATTATTATTATCAAGATTATTATAAAAATCAATTTCAAATTATTTATAACAGATTATAGTTGTAATTAACAATATTTTGTTTATGTCAACCGTATTCTTTCAAACTTTTTCTATCATTTTATAAGCGGGAGATATTTTTAATTGTTTATAACAATTGAAATTTTTTTTTTAATTATTATGATCAATAATCATTTGTTAGTAACAATATTCAATTGTTATAAACAATGCTTGATTATTACTGATAATAATTTTTTACTCTTATAGCATCTTTCAATACTGACACAAGCTTAATATTCTCCAATTCCTATTTTTATTATCTAAAACTCTTTTTATGAAATATTTTTCATACAATTATTCCTAACATGCAATAATCATATTATTTAAAAGATCTTAAAATTCTGTATAAAAATTAGTATAATATATAAATTACAAAATTCAGGTAATTTACCATTTTTTTCAGTTTTTTTATACTCCATAAAAAACAGCTCAACCGATTTTGCTGCAAATCTAACCAGTTTTAAGTTGCGTAATTATGCGTCGAATACAATTAGTGCGAAGTTGTTATCATTTTTTGTTCTCGAGATAATCGAGACGAAAAATAATTCCGAAATTTTTTTCAGTTTTTTTATTCTTCTTATAAAATTGCTTGACCGATTTTGCTGGAAATCTAATCAGTTTTAACTTGCTTAATTATGCGTCGAATGCAATCACTCCCACGTCGATATCATTTTTTGTTCTTGAGATAATCGAGACGAAAAATATTTCCGAAAGTTCACCATTTTTTTTAGTTTTTTAAACCTCCTTATAAAACAGCTTCACTGATTTGGCTGAAAATCTAATCAGTTCTAAGTTGCGTAATTATGCGTCGAAAGCAATTGGTACCACGTCGATATTATTTTTTGTTCTTGAGATAATCAAGACGAAAAATAATTCCGAACGCACATACGAATATACGCACATACGTACACACACACAGACGTCCACTTAAAACTATTGTATTCGACTCTGGGGTCCTCGAAATGTGGAGATATGTCAAAATTAGGGATTCGCAAAATCGGACCCATTACTATAACTTCCACTGGGAAGTTAAAAAAGTAGCACCGTAATCCACTGAAAACATTTTACAATTATCACTCTTCCATCAATGACACTAAAAGTTACAAAAACGATATTCCGCGTGTCCATCAAAATTTCGAAACGTTGAACGTTACGGATCTGATGTAGCAGCCGTTCGTGAATTGCATATTTTTTTCATTGGAGTTGCATTTCGTTGCGTTTGGACTGTCTATACAAATGTCACTTAGAAATATTATAAATGGTGTAATTCTATTTTGGACGAAATAATAATCGTTCGGGCATTTAGGGTAAGGAAGGTGATATTTTTAAATGACGATGAAAGAAAAGAGATTTTATCGAATTTTGGGTAATTTAATATTTCTTTTGTCGCTAAATTCGCACCGAAACACGTGAATACTCGTATATTAAAAGTTATCGTGTAGTAGTAGTAGTTCAGTCAAATTAAATATTAAACTTTGCATCAAATCAGGTTTTTTTTGTTTGTAATTTAAAGGCAATGTAAAATCCAAGTTTTTGACCCTTTTACTCGTCCTCGGCAGACAACCAGGTTATTCTCAAAAATTTCGCCCCTTTTTCAGTTTTGGTCGATTTCGACCCGGAAGGGCTGGATTTTATCAAATATTATAATATTTATTTTTAAAGCAGGTTAAATCCCATCAAAAACATAAATGTGAAATGAGAGTCAAGCTCATTATTATGATATATTTCTTGGTTGTTGACTTCAACGACAAAAGAAGTGAGATCTAAATGGGCGCCAAGTTCAATGGTCAGTCCTGAAATTTATTTATGACAACATAAAATATCTCATAATAACTTAAAATATCATTTCTTCTAATAGCTAAAGGAAATATATATCGAAGCCTAAGGTCTGACATGGCTAGTTCAAATATACGAATTATATTATAGCCTTCGCAAGTTCTAAAGCTGTAAGTTCTTATTTTATTCTTCCGAAATGTTGGCTTGCTGGTAGAAACTAGCCATCAAACATAGGACCCTTCCATGACTGTACTTAATAATAATAATTCGTATATTTGAACTATCAGACCTTAGGCTTCAATATATTATCCTAAGTCATTAGAAGAAATAATATTTTAAGTTGTTATAAAATATTTTATGTTGTTATAAATAAATTTCAGGACCTGGCACCCATTTAGATCTCACTTCTTTGGTCGTTGAAGTCAACAACCAAGGCATATATCATAATAATGAACTTGGATCTCATTTCACGTTTATGTTTTTGATGGGATATGATTATTTTTTGTACAGAAATTATTAGTAAGTATTTATTCATAATAAAATTAATACCAAATAGTTTTTGTTATTCTACTGTATTTTTCTACGTTTACGGGGTATAATTGTCTTTTGTGTGATTTTTTTCTATATTTTCTTGTACCTTTTACTATCTGAAACTTGATACTGAATAATGAAATCAATAAATTGAAAACTTATAATTAAATGATAATAATTTACCAGTTTCTGATTTATTTCTTTGTATTTACCCAACTACCTATCTGGATGCCAAATTTGAATTTTCTAGGTCATCTAGAACTGGGTTAGTTAGAGTTTTGATCTATACGTCAGTCAGTGATCAAAATGACGATTTTTGAACGTTAATATCTAAATAACTGTTTGAGGTGTGTTTATGAAATTTAAAGCACATATGAATCTCGCAAGTCTCAATATATATGAGCCAAATTTTACGTGTTTATGTGAAAGAGTTTTTGAATTATGAGGAGGTCAAAAGTGGCTCCAAATGTTTCGTGTAATATTACGCACGGTACCGCTCGCTATTCTGTTAGCTTGAACTTGGCTTGACACGCTACCGCGTATCTAGATATAGGATATCGTGACCATTTATTTTTTGACTCAAAATGGGACATATTTAGGTCAATTAACAGGTAGTCAATAAAAAAACACTTTTTTAAAGTTATTTATTCAGAAAAAGTCAGTTAGCTTAAAAGTTACAAATTAAAAAATATATATACCCGAAACGTTTGGTTATATTCATATTTATCAGAGGAACAAATTTGCTTTACTATAGCTGGTGGTGATTTTAAGTAAGAATAAAACTCTTAGCACGTTTTTAATATTTACCCTAATTAATAACATCGCCTTTAGCACTGAAATTTATAACTGGGTTTACTGGAGCATTTGTAGCAGGCAAACATAAAATATATTTAATTAGAATAAAAAAGTTATTTGCTAAAGATAGTTGGCTTGAAAATGTTTAAATACTTTTCCACCCAACGAGTTTCCGCGGAAACATTTAGAATATTCCATTCGGTTACTCTCTGCGATGTAATGTAGTTAAAAATTAATGAAAATTTGTCAATAACTTCTGTATCTTTATTACAGTCAATATATTCCTTTTCAATTATTACATCCAGAGATTTTTAAACGTCTTCCCATGCGGGGATTTTTTTTAAATCCCCAATAAAATATCTCCATTTCTTTGGTAAGAAAGCAAGTCCACTGCTCCAGATATCCATCCTTTTCACAAACTCTTCATCTATGTCAGTAACATTATCTTTCGATTTCACCATTAAATGACGGACCGTAAATGAAAGAAACTGATTGGTCTGTTTCTGAGACAAATTGTCTTTGAGATGATTGATTTCTTTTGCAGCATTAATTGCCGATACAGTCTAACCTTCAAGTTGTATTACAGCTTGATATGAAAACTTGCTGACTAAGCGTGTAAAACATAAATCTAAATTCGGATGTGGGGTCTTCAAAAAAGTTTTTTAGTAACAGGGGACATTTTTCAATACACAAAATAGTTATTTTTGTATCTAGTGCGCGAAATGCTACTTTGGTGATCGAGAATTGATTTTTTTAACGAGTTAAAAGAAAGTCGAGATCGTTATGCTACCAGTCGCCGATTGTTTTTGAAGTATCAAAATAAGAGATGTTTTAACCAAGTTGTTGGAATAAATAGTATTGGAAAGATGCCTAGCTTAATAGCTAAACACCTAAAATTACCAAATCCTGATGCCTACACGGGCCATAGTTTTCGGAGAACATCAGCCACACTCCTTGCTAATACGGGGGCCGATATATGTGTTTTGAAACGACATGGAGGATGGAAATCTTCGACTGTGGTCGAAGGATACGTGGAAGATTCTATCAATAATAAAATTCAAATATCAAATAAAATTTTAGACCGTGAAATTTCAGGATCAAGTGCTGTCACCTCTACGGCTTGCAAATCAAAAATTGATAGTCTTCCAACTCCCAAAACTACGATATCACGAGCTGAATCTGAGTTATCTGGTTTAGGAATAAATATTGGTTCGTGCACTGGCTGCACCATTAATGTTAACATTGTAAATAATAAACAAAATTAGGTAGTGTTAAATTTTCTTACAATTTGAAAGCCTTAATTATTGTTATACATTAATAAATAAATGATTTCTTGGATTTTTGCTTGATTGAGGAACATAAAGGTTAAAATATAAAAATCCCATATAGTTTACATGCAGTGTGCGAAGTAAGTATTTCACACACTACTTCGCGCACGGTGTCATGGTAACGAAGGAAAATGAAAAAAAGGGCCACTTCGCATATTGTTGTCAATGCGCGAACCTTGTCATTTTTTGACGTTTGTAGAAAAAGTAGTTTTTTAATGGCTAATACATTTTTAAAACTTTTTCCAAGGCAGGCAAAGCTTCAACTCGAATCGTGTAAATATAAAAAAATGAATATATCTTCACATCCACATCCAATAGATTCTTGATGAAAATTGGTCCTTGTAGTGTCAATCTTGAGAGTAAATGGGTGAGACTGATCAGCGTGCCGGGTTCTTCGGCCGAATGTGGCCAGTGGTGGTACAAGAGTTTTTATTTCTCTGGAGCATCTGCCATGGAAATATCTGTAGGGCAATGACTGGTCTGCAACTCTTCTTCTATGTTCTAGAGGGTGAAGGGTATCTGTGAGAGTTGAGCTGTTTATCAAGCGAATGGCTCTTTTCTGAATGGAATCTAGAAGACGAAGAGAATACCTTGGTGCTGAACCCCAAATGTGCGAGCAATACTCCAGTAGAGGTCGGATTTGAGCCTTGTACGTCGTCAACAGTTGATCAGGAGTAAAAAACTTTCTGGCTTTTCACAGAAAACCTAGCCTCTGGCTTGCCGACTTTGCGATGTTAGCAACATGGTCATGCCAAGACTTATTGGACACCGTGACTCCCAAAATCGTGATGGAGGGACTTGGTTCAAGGGTATTTCCGGACATTGTGATGGGATGATTTGAGGAATTCACTTTCTTGGAAAACGTGGCACTTTGTGTTTTTTGGGCGTTGAACTGAACAAGATTGTTGGTTCCCCATTTGACGATTGCTTTAAGATCTCTACAATTACAATTACTACAATAGCTTTTGATTTCGCGGTTTTAGAAAACGGGACAGTTTTACGTTCCAGAGTTCATTTCGGGGACAGCGGGACGCGTAATTATAAAAAAGGACAATCCCGAACAAAACGGGACGTTTGGTCACGTTAGTATAGGACCAATAGCTTCGGAGACACCCCTTTTTAAAATTTGGCCAATTTTTTAATTTTTAATTATAACAGAAAAATTATCTCCGACTTCAACTATAATAAATGGATATCAATTAAATGCAATCTTTTTTTATTTTTAATGCTGGATGATGTAAAACTTTCGAATATAAACGTAGTTAAAGATAATTTCATTCATGTAAAATTTTTCAATTGGTTCAGTTAGTCGGGAGTCATCTAGTCATCGAAATAAATCCAAATAACCGTTGAAAAATCAATAAAAGCCAACTTAACAATATATAATCAACTTGAGCAGTTAACCTTTCTTTTAAAAAAACAATGAGCCAAGATAATGATCGCAACCCGCTCAAATCACAATAAAATCCAATGTAGGTAGAGTTATTATTATCATCCACTGCCCAGCATCTAGTACCTTCAAATTTGACCTTAACACATGTCAATTCTGTTTACAATTAAACAAAAAAATTCACAATACTCGTATTGTGCGTCTTTCACGATGTCTTTCAAACGAAATCAGTACAAAAAATCTAAATGCCATTATAGCTCACGGGGTGGTATCAGATATATCGAATAACAGTAAACACTCATGATTTTAATCTAAACCATTTAAAAAAATAGCTACCCTTGTCTTGTACCGTATAAAAAAATCTGGACCCTTCGTAGGACAAAGATGACCGTAAAGGTCCTTTGATAGTTGTAGGCCAGGTAATTTTTTTCGGTTTTTTATGCCGTGAGATTTTCACAAGGTTGAATAATAGAGATTTTCGGGGTAAGAATTAAATTTCGCATTTTTGTTGGAAGACGCTTTTTACAAGAATCTATTATGGCTAAAGAACAATTCGATACCTTGCAAGGATCTCGAGTAGTGTTTCTGTTACAAAAGAAGGTTGCTGTTATTTAAAAGAATATTAAGTGGCCAATTGCTTTTCAAAAAAAATTTGACCTTGTAAACTGAACTTTTAGCTCAACCTTTCTTCACGATATAATTATTGATTATTCTAAACGAAACGCCTTTATAAATCGCTAGTTATTTTCTGTAAAGCTTTTTGGACTGGTCTGCACTAATTTCTATGGGAGGCCTTTGTTCAAAACTGGACGAATTAAAGGGCAAGAAGAAAGAAAAAAGAAGTTATATAAATAAATATTCACTGATGATAATGAGTCTCAATAAAGTGCAGATTATTGATAAAAAATTCAAGCAAGTAATAATAAATAATTATTCGAATAAAATATTTCGGTATTTAGCTTTTTTAAACATAGAGGTTTATTTCTCTCACTGTCAGTGTCAATTAAATAAAATACAATTTTCATTAAAAATAAATAATTGTTTGTTATAAAAAATAATTTTAAATAATACCTGAGCCATTTTTTTCAGAATATAATTTTAAAATTGCTTATTACTAAGGTGAGATGTCAAATGTTGCAGCATCATAAGCGACCACTATAGGGCTCGCTCGTTTTTTTTTTTTAAATTTAACAGCCCTGTGCATAAATGTCAAAAAATTACCAAAAATCTATGTGTGACAAATAGTTTTCGGAAGTGACCTATTTCAAAATAAATTAACATACATACACGCTTCTTAATTTCCGTAGTTGTCATCGTTTCAGGGAAAACTAATTATTTTTTTTGTTTTGACAAATGATGACGAAACAGGTCGAGGAACCGAAACAAATACATGTGGATCACATAACGCTGCATTGTGGTGATGAGTGTTAAGGTTCAAAGGAAGTATTGTGAGTCAACATAATTTCTTTTTTATAAAACGAATTTTTTTCTTGATTTAAAGATGTTAAAAGTTATCCACGACTCATCCGATAGTAAAATTTTACAGTGTGATTTATCTAATCTTGTACACTGGTGTGATATAGGTAAATTTACTGCAACTGAATACAGACAAAGGTCATTAATTTACTTTTTTATCTATACATACTTACATATTGTCACACCTTTTTTTCAAAGGGGTGGGCAAAGACCACTTCTTTTAACTTGCTACGATTCTTACACACGTCTTTCGCTTCTTCTACTTTCAGTAGCGCTTTCATACACGCTCGTAGGTTGCTGGTACTCTTGAGCTGGCCTTTCTTTAAAACTGGCTGTGTATAGAGTAGATGCTGGTCCTTACACTTATGTACGGTAGCGAATGTAGAGTTTAGCAAAAGAAACACAAAAGTATGATTTTCTTCTTTCAGCACCCTGTCTGTATTCAGACGTTGGCTATCATCATGGCTGTGATATGCTAGTATCTCTCACGATCGGCAGCAACTCAAAAAGTCCGGTCCATTGTCTGATAATGATAACTTCTTGCGTCCTATCCATCTCTTCCCTTCAACGTTGCCCATAATGATGAGATGAAGTAATTGGTATTTGGGTCGTCAGATGATATGCCCAAAATATGATTAACGCTGCGGAAATGAGTAGTTTGAGAAGTATAGCCGGAGCAACTCTGATAAATAAAGTGAGGAATAGTGAGATAATGAAACGCTGTGGTGCAAAAGAAGATGTGGTTACAAAGATAGACAAAGGAATGCTTTAATGGTTTGGACACGTAAAGAGGATGGATGAAAGAAGATTGACGAAATATATTTATTCGCTCCGTGCGTGACTGCAGCGCCATAGTATTTGTGAACTAAAGGGCGCTGTCGCAGAGTTTTTAAATATATAAATGAATGGGGGTTCGTATTAAAAATTAATTTTTATTATAACAAATTTTTTGCGGGTCAAACCAAATGACAATTAATCTTCAATCCTGTAAATTTGTTATTCAAAAATTACCCATAAAATATAAGCATAACTAATCATTTAAAAACAGTATAAAATCTGTAGCGTTTACTATAGTAAATAAAATAAATTACAGTAGATCGGACTTTAAATAATATTGGCAATAATTGCTCAGACAGGTTTCCAAGCAATTAGTCATACCATCGAATTTCAACCTCAGATTATCATCAAAGGTAAAAATCTTGTCCTTACAGAACATGTCCGAGATGTTGATAAACATCGTCGAAATAACAAAAGTTATTCGATAAAGTCACGAACTATTCGAAAAGGACTACTTCTTTAAAAATAAATAATTAAATGATTTATTCTATTAATAAAAAATTTGAAAATCAAATAATTGGAATGACTATTGCCTGCTGAATATCATAAATTTGGTCTTTCCTATATTGATTTTTAGACCTTGTGTCTCTCCCACGTCACCGATTTTGTTTATAGGCAACTGTAGTCCCTTGATTATGTCTGCTAAAATTACTGTATCATCAGCATTTTTGATTGTTGTTATTGGCTCTCCCTTTATTTTGATGCCGAGGTGTGATATTTCTTCCAATGCTTCCTTAAATATTCGATCAGAGTATAAGTTGAAGAGTACGGGCAACAGTATGCAACCCTGTCTTACTCCACGCTGTATTCTAATATGTCTGTTTAAATATTGCCTATTTTTATCTGTGCCGTTTGATTCCAGTATAGATTTTTAATTATGCGGATATCTCTATCATCTATTCCAACCGTCTGCAGTATATCAATAAGTTTATCGTGCTGTACGCGGTCAAAGGCTTTTTCATAATCGATAGAGCATGCAAAAACATCTTTCCGCTGATCACGGCAGAAAATTGCTTCTCGCGTTCCGAAAGCGTTTCTAAAGCCGAATTGAGAATCATCAAGATCTTCCTCACATCTACGTCTGATACGAGCGTGAAGGATCCGTAGGAATGCTTTGAGCATGTGGGACATGAGGCTGATTAAGAAATAATCCAAACATTTTTTTGGTTATTTTTTTTAGGTAGAGCAATAAAGGTTGATGATAACCAGTCTGATGGAATCCACTATTAAATAGTTTAACTACCAAGCCAATATTTTCCTATGTAATGAGCTTTAGAGCCGTGGTCGGAATCTCGACAAGGCCAGATGCTTTCCTATTTTCCTTAAAGTTGGCCTCTATATAACTGGTCTATGTGTTCTTTAATTCTTGTTTCTCCAAAATTAGTTGGTTACGATCATTTGTTAGTGACAGTCGTTCTCTTCCTGTAAACTCCAGCTACTTCCTTTACTTTTCTATACATATTAAAAGTATCATGTTTGGATAAGAGGTCTATTTCTGCACAGTAAGGCAGTAAAAGTAAAAGAATTAGCCTAACCTAATCCACCACCACCCAGGCAGCTTATTATAAATAATACAGTTATTGAAAAGGTAGAGACTACAACATATTTCGGAACTACAATCAACGAGAGTTGGAATCATTCTCTCGAAATACGACGTATACTAAGAATCCCTTGGACAAGCCCATGTTACAATCAAAAGAGTACTCGACATTTTAAACAAGGAGGTGGAGATCATGAGTACAGTCAAAAGTCGGAAATTGGAATGCTTAGGACACATCATGAGAAACAGCGAAAGATACGGTCTGTTGCAGCTTATCCTACAGTGAAAGGTGCTTGGAAAGAGGAAACCAGGCAGAAGAAGGATATTATGGCTTAAAAATCTGAGAACTTGGTTTGCAACCTCCACCACGGGTCTATTTAGGGCCGCAGTCGATAAAATAATTATTGCCAGAATAATCGCCAACGTCCGGTAACGGACAGGCACTGGAAGAAGAAGAAGAAGAACCTAACGTACTAACCTAACACCAACAGTACCTGGTGAAGTTTGAAAATGCGGGGACGTATTAGAAAAGACCCCAAACTTAAATTGGATATGTTTAAGAGAGTGGTGACGTTATTTTTCTCAAAAAAGTTGGCAATCGTAGCGTGTGTGTGTGTATATAACATAAAAAATTATTGTTATGAATTTTTTTTTGGTTAAAATAAAACCAGTTCGTACTTGCATGGATTTTAATGGGTAGTTCAAAAAAAATTCAACGTTTTTCGCCGTAATTCATTAGTAATAAGAGGTCATCCGATACCGAGATATATCCCAGTAAAAACAGTGAAGAATAAAAAAAGTTACCAGGATAATGAAACGCGTACGAATTGTTGTTGCAGACCCTTACGTGAGACAATTTTTTTCGTGTATAAATAGAAAGAAAGAGAGAGAGAGAGAGAGTAAGAGAGCCCAGCCTCTCCTAGATAGTCTCAAGAGTCTCAGCCTTCTGCGGACCAGATGGCCCATACACGAACCCTGACCGTTTTTTATAAGCCGCTTTTTTTATGCGTTCTTAGACCCCACAATTTTTTTCTCTTCTACACATCGAAATCATACAGGAAAGGGGCAGATTTTTTTGAGGGAACCCTACACTGAGTTCCGTTCGGAGATTAATTTGAAATACAAAAAACATTTTTTTTTACCTGGACAATAAGGTGCATTCGAGTTTGCAGAAGGAGAGATATTGGCGAACGAAGACGAAAACAATTGAAACACATGTCGTTGAAGCGAAAAAGAAGATATTAAAAAAGCGACACACACACATGTGTGTGTACAAACGTGGGAATGCGAGATAAAAAATCGAGATCGCACTGTAGCTTGTTGAAGCAACTACAGTAATTGGTTTGGGGTTCGATATAAAAACGATATTTTACTGTTCAACAAATATTTGTCCATTTTTTTTTAATAAAACAGTTATGGGCAGTGTCCTTTTTTCTCACGGTTTTTGTGTGTGCTTTGTGGATGATAAAAAAGTTTTAGGTTTCCTTTAACTTTACCGTTATTTTCTAGTTTGA
Source organism: Agelastica alni (assembly GCA_950111635.1). Classification (NCBI taxonomy): domain Eukaryota; kingdom Metazoa; phylum Arthropoda; class Insecta; order Coleoptera; family Chrysomelidae; genus Agelastica; species Agelastica alni. Next base: position 21,118,993 of record OX467709.1, on the reverse strand, counting down.
AAACTATAACAGAAAGATATAAATACGGTGTATACCATTAACATTGGCGATAAGAACAATGAATTGTATATCTGAAATTCAAATGCAGTTTAAATTTCAACAATGACAAATAGCCTCCTTACCTTATCTGTAGACCACCATTTAGTTGTTCGACGAGGTTTCCTGAACGGCTGTCCCTTGAATCTTCTTTCCCAATGGTGCAATCACAGTCACAAAAACGCTTAAATTCTAATATCGTTTTTCTATATTTTATTAGGAAAGAAAATTTCATATATAGAGTGTGTCCACTTAAATTGGCAGCACGTGGGAAACTTTTTATTATTAATTTTATGAAAAAAAATTATCATTAGTAATACCACTAGAGGTCTAATTATTTCCGGAAATTTTCTAAAAATATTCATGAGCGAGAAAAAATTTCCGGATATTAATTTAACCTCGCGTGGTTGTTACCCCCAAGCGCGCCATTAGATGTTTCACATCAAAAATGGACAAATGTGGAATATTATTAACCACAAAATTATCTTGTTTTTAACATTAGTTTCACCTGTATCTTGTTTGCTTGTATATATGTTTGTAACTGACTCTTTGGCCTCGATGTTTCCCTACTTTAAGCAATCAGATTTAATTTAAACTTTGCACACTGGTCAAAGATCGACGACAATGCAATAATTCGATCAAAATATCCGATTATCCTGATTACTTTCGTCGGGATTAATAATTTTTTTCAGTAATCCTTTGCATAAGAGTAAGAGAGATAGAACTTGTGCGTGAACTACGCATGCGCGCAGAACAAATATTAACACAGTTCATCGCATCGGTGGTTCAGTGGTCGAATGCTCGCCTGCCACGCGGGTGGCTTGAGTTCGATTCCCGGTCGATGCATTCTTTTTGTGCTTTTACCATTTAATACATAATTTTTTTAGTGAGTAAAACAAATCGAACTAAAAATCGAAAAATAAATTATAGTTTAAAAAAACTAAAAAACACGCTTTTAGAGTTAATCAAACTAAAAAGTAAAAAATAATTCTTAACATAGGCATAAAATTACTTACTAGAAAATTAATGTCACTGTTCTAAATGGTTGGAAAGGGATACTCACTAGGAGACAAAGAACTAAAAGTAATTTGCTACGCAGACGATGCCGTCCTACTCTCAAAAGAATGCTTTATCAGTTCGAAAAGACAGCTGCCAAATACAACATGGAGATATCGGTAGCAAAATTAAAAGTGCTAACCATCTCAAAAGAGCCCAGAAGATGTAAATTGGCTATATACAATAAACCAGTAGAACAGGTTATGAGTTTCAAATATCTCGGCGTCCACATCACGAGCAGCAGTGACCTCCAAGAGATGAGATCTCTAAGATCCATAGCAGGCAACACACTAAGGGACCACAAAAGAAACGAAGACATCCGAGAACTTTGCGATGTCCAAGACATAGTGAGATGGTCCCGAAACAGACGTCGCGAATGGAGAGATCTTGTTGAACGGATGGACGACAACAGATTGCCGAAGATTGCAAGGAATGGTCTCCCAAGATCCAGCAGACCACCTGAACGCCCACCCATACGTTGGTATGAAAGCTGGAATTCATCATCCCAGCTACAACTCTAAGAAATTAGAAAACAAGTCAGATGCCTTACAAAAAGGAAGAAGAAGAAGAAGAAGTTCTAAAAGCGTGGGGTGCTTTGTAAGACATTTTTAAACTATCTCTGCGTTTCCGAATGAAACAGTGACATTAATTTTCCCGTTAGTAATTTTATTCCTGTTAAGAAATATTTTTTACTTTTTAGTTTCATTAACTCTAAAAGCGTGTTTTTTAGTTTTTTTAAACTATTATTTATTTTTTGGATAAAATGCTATATTTATGACATTGTGATGCCAACAAAGTCACCATTATTAAATGATCAAAAGAGCACTTCGGAATTCCAATAAAAATTTCAGATTTTACGTAATGACAACAACTTCAAAGCTTCGCAAATCAACCGTTTGTGTAATTAGCATAGTTCCACTCCGTATATTACAAATTGCATTTCGGTGTCTATTTAAAAGTAATCGCCGTGTCCAGGCGACGTGGCCAATGACTTTTGAGTTTGTTTCTATTTGGAACAAAAATAGCCCCATCGTCGCCGTCTGGTCAGTGTATCTGGATTATTGAACCTTTTAGTAATGAAAATAAGCTACATACGTGTGTGGTTGTGTGTGTGTGTCAGCGTCGTTTAAATTGCAAAAGGAAATCGTACTTACACTTTTTGTTTAAAAAGCAAAGATGCAGTTAAAAATATCCAAAAATGTACGACCCAACATTTTTACTATTTTCGATCTTGTATACCAAATCCAAAAAAATAGATTAACATTCTGATTTTCTCTTTTGTTACAAATTATTTCAAATGATAAAAATTGGGAATTTAAAACTAAAAGAGAACTCAGACCCACCAACACTCTACTTCTCATCTTGTCGTTATATGTGCCTTTGTGAATAATAATTGCGTAGAATTTTTTATCACTTTACGTCTTCTTCTCCCCTTTCCTTCTCTCTTGAAATGAAAATTTGCTAGTCAGATTATACAGATTATTGAGTAAATGTTTAAAATATAAAATTATACAGGGCGTGCTGTTTACATCCCTTTTTTTTAAACACTTTGAATCCTTTTAAAATGCATTTTTAAATATTAGGAATAAAATCCTTTGGGGAAAGATAACCAAGTAGATAAAAATTAATATTAAAAATATGTTAATGACACTATTGCGTCAGTTAAAATTGTATCGTTCCCACTCCAACTTTATTTAAGCGAACATCACTGCCGAATCTAACCGAATTCTTCACCAATGGCGTATCCTAAATATTTTGGAACGTTTACCGAATATTTATGTCTTAAAAAATATATTGGAATTGGAAGTACTGAAATAAAAAAACATTATAGATGGATGTGTTTCATATTATAAGTGGTTGCTGTTTTATTCTATTCAACAATTCTATACGTTTTAATTTTACATTTTAGGTCTTCATTAACCTTAGCATCTCTATTATTGGGTGTCTTGATACTGAAAACTTAATTTAAAAAGTTTTTTTATTAAATTTAACTGAGAATACTAAAAACCTAGTTGTGCTTGTAAAGGTAATATATAATCTTATTTGACACTGAAAAGATCGGTCTATTCGTCCATGCCGGAGAATAATTGCTAAAAATCCAGCCAAATTATTTATGTTTGGTGTATTTTAACATTTTATTTATTAACATTTTTTAAGTATTTTTATAAAGTTAAATTTAAATAAATAAAAATAAATGTTCAAAAAGGAGGATAAGAAAATACCTTCCAACTACAGGGGAATAAACCTCTTGAGCACCACATTGAAATTGACAACAAAAGTAACGAACAAAATTACCCACCTCATCTCGCTGGCAGATGAACAACAGGGATTTTGGTCAGGAAGGTCTTGAACGGACGCCGTTTTTGTCATAAAACAAGTAACGATCGAATACAATAAGCAAGCCTAAATATGTTTTATCGACATTACCAAAGCCTTCGACCACGTCCAACTGAAAGATGTTTCATATCTCCTTTACAACGGTCAAATCCCACACAACCTGATAAAAAAACTATAGAGAACATTTATGCAGCAAACCAAATATAGGCAAAGTTAGACGGAGATCTCACCAAACCAATACCAGTTGATAGCGGTATTCGCTAAGGAGATTCATTAAGCCCACTTCTCTTCAACATCATCACGGGTAAGATTAAACAGAAGGGTTCGCTTATTAAAAGGATAAAAAATGGGACATGAAGATTTATAAGGCAAGTGTGAATGGGCAAATCGGTAGAGGTCGACCTCGGAGAACATATCTCGATCAGATCAACATTGTTTTGAAGAAAGGCCAGGTCAAGAGTACCAACAACCGAAGAGCATGTATGAGAGCACTGATGAAAGTAGAGGAAGCAAAAGATGTGTGTACGAACCGTAGCAAGTGGAAGGAAGTGGTCTCTGCCTACCACTATGGAAAAAAGGCGTTACTTTATGTATGTATGTATGTATGTACATGAAGACGTAAGAATTTTGTACTATGCCGACGACGCCGTGCTGATAGCAGAGAACGAAGACGACTTACAGAGACTCCTACACTTATTTAACCGTACAGCTAAATCTCTTAACAACACCATTGAGATGTAACTGGAGGTAGATGAAGAAGTTATTAGGCAGTAAATAAAATTTAAGTTTCTCGGCGCGGACCTCTCGGGCTTTGGCAATGTTGAGGCAGAAGTAAGGGAACAAACAACGAAAGCCACAAGAATAGCGGGGTGTTTAAATAGTACAATATGGTGCAATAATTGAGGTCAAGACTAAAATGTACAAAACAACTGTAAAACCTATCTTAACATATACGGCAAAAACTAGTCCAGAAACATCTAAAACTAAACGACTATTAAGGACAACCAAAATGAAAGTATTCCGCAGAATTACTGGTAAAACACTTTTTAACAGGGAAAGAAGTGAAAGTATAAGAAATGCATGTAGATTATTCATTCATGGCTGGGAATTAAACAGAAAAAAGGAGTGAAATGAATACAACAAGGACAGACACTACACGGACACTACAAGGACCAATCTTTATCAAGAATCCTTCTTTTACAGGGCTGCTACGGAATGGAATAATCTTCCAAAATCAGTTTTTCCAGAGAATTATGACCTTCAACTTTTTAAAAAGCGGGTTCACAATCATGTCCTTTCTATGATCCCTTCCCCTTCTAATAGTCGCAATAGTCCGCGGCCCACACGATAGGTCTACCCTTTTTGCGACTATTTTCATTAAAAAAAAAAAAAACATAAATAGGATGGATGACAGGAGAATAGTAAAATTTGCTGATAAATCACTACGGGGGCGCAGGAGCGTTCCTAAATAGATTACTCACCCCCAGCACCCCTACGAAAGCGTAGGAAGGAAATGAAATAAAAAACAGCCAAAATCGTCAATCTTCTTTCATCCAACTTCTCTACGTGTCCAAACCATCTAAGCATTTATTGATCTATCTTTGTTACTACATCTGCTTTCCTCACTACAGCCATCCCTTATATACTTATTTCTCACTTTATCCAGCTTTATTTTTCAGACTATTTATCTCCTAAGTATTGATCAAACTTTCATACTTTTTTTGCCAAACTCAACTCAAGATAAGTGTTGGACCAGCACACCTCTATACACGGTCGTGCGTTTTTTGACACGTTCTGACTGCTCATACAGCTATGAAGAGTCCCATTTATTTGTTAACCTGCCAATATTTTTTGCATAGTCACACTTTCCGTCTTTCGTAAACTTTGAACCCAAGTATACAAATTTTTCCACCCTTTCTTCTTTAATCAGCCACTCACAGTTTGTCATGCTTTTTCTCTTTCAAAAACCATTACTTTCGTCTTGCTTACATTTACTTCAAAACATCTGTTTTCAAGCATTATGCATAAAATTAACCATCGCCTATTGTATTATGGGAAAATTATTTACGATTTCTTTAATTATTTGTCCTTGTCCCTTCGAAGTGAATCCTTTAGAGCGACATCGATGTTAGATGTTCTCGGTGATGAAATAGAATTCTGCTTACTCCTTGAGTGTCATCGCAAGAACTGCAAAATAGTTTTTATTTATTCCTGTCGAAGCCAATAATCGGCGACGATAACTTTTAAACATAAAACACCCTAAAAACCGCAGTGTATTTGAAACTTTACATTGTAACACCTATCCGCCAAAATATAGGTGCGTACTTTTTTGTAACCGTTAAGTAGGAATCTTCGGTAATCTTCGTGTTTTGTAGACGTTCTAATCCCACAGGATTTCAATAATAATTCTTTTTTACACCTCGTATGTAATAATGGAGAAGTTTTTGCCGAAACAATTTTAAAGTTTTTTAAGGTTATTCGTTTGTTCCGCCACAACCATCCACAACTTCGTTCTTTATCTCCGAAAAGATTTCAAAAGGGAGTTTAAAGTGATCCGAGTCGGTTCGGGTTGTTTCTTCTGACCAACGGTGCGAATCTTAATTTAGAAATTATCTTACAGATAATAAAGTTTCCACGACTTTCTAAACTCACATACAAAGGTAGTGCTGGTGCATTGTACATTCTGCACGCTTCAAACTACAAGTGGATTTTCTTGATTTAAGAAAGTAGAAAGTCCGGCAGTAACACGCTGGAATTGTGTAAGAAACAACGATAAGAATCTTGAATTGAGGAAGTTGATGCGAGGAATAATGTACGCGACTTCCGACAAAGTTTTAGTGTACAAATAACAAATAATAAAAAAATTAATTGCAATCTAAAAATTTGACGGTGCGCCGATTTCTCCTCTACAGTATGTTTCAAATAAAGGTGACCCCGTCTCTAGGATAGGTATAAAACTGAAAAATAATTGGGGTTTGCTTAGTAAAAAAATTTCGTAACGCCATCCTTATTCAAGATAAAGGGCGTTGCAGAAAAAAAAGTAATACACATTTATTACGATTTTGTCAAAACTACTGGAAACATTGTAATGAAATTTTATGCGAATATATTTTAGAAGCTGATACATGAATTTGTTTTTATATCTGACTCTCATAGAGGGCGCTAGTTACACGGTTCGTACCAAGTAGTATTGAACAAAACTTTTTTAAGGTTAGATTTGTTAATAAAAATTTCAGGTGAACTTAAACGTTCAATTATACACCAAAAAGGTACTCTTGCTAAAACTCGATACTGTGTACCGTATTTTGATTTAAAAATTATGAAGTAATAACTGATGCTGGTGTAAAGTAATTATAAAGTTATTAAGTTTATTATTATTATTACTAAGTATGCATTATGTGAATTAAAAATTTTTTGTAGCGTAAAACGGATTAAAAAATTTGGTTGAGGGTTGTCCTTTCTTCTAATGTTTGACAAAAATCCACGCTAAATCTGGCAAGAGCACTAGACTTGTCTGTAATGATAAGGATGTAGCTGCTGCTCTTTAAGTATCCTTTCACATCCTATCGATCACTTTCGGTGAATGATACAAATAGACTCAGGCAGGAACAGGTTGATTCCATCAATAGAGATCTTAAAGCAATCGTCGAGTGGGGAACCAATAATCTTGTTCAGTTTAACGCCCAAAAAACACAAAGTGCCACGTTTTCCAAGAAAGTGAATTCCTCAAATCATCCCATCACAATGTCCGGAAATACCCTTTAACCAATTCCCTCCATCTCGATTTTGGGAGTCACGGTGTCCAATAATATGTCTTGGCATTACCATGTTGCTAACATCGCAAAGTCGGCAAGCCAGAGGCTAGGTTTTCTGTGAAAAGCCAAAAATTTTTTACTCATGATCAACTGTTGACGACGTACAAGGCTCAAATCCGACCTCTACTAGAGTATTGCTCGCACATTTGGGGTTCAGCACCAAGGCATTCTCTTCGTCTTCTAGATTCCATTCAGAAAAGAGCCATTCGCTTGATAAACAGCTCAACTCTCACAGATACCCTTCACCCTCTAGAACATAGAAGAAGAGTTGCAGACCAGTCATTGCTCTACAGATACTTCCATGGCAGATGCTCCAGAGAAATAAAAACTCTTGTACCACCATTGGCCACATCCAACCGAAGAACTCGGCACGCTGATCAGTCTCACCCATTTATTCTCAAGATTGACACTACTAGGACCAACCTTCATCAAGAATCCTTCTTTTACTGGGCTGCTACGTAATGGAATAAGCTTCCAAAATCAGATTTTCCAGAGAACTATGACCTACAACTTTTTAAAAAACGTGTCCACAATCATTTCCTTTCTATAATCCCTTCCCCTTCTAATAGTCGCAGTGCGGGACGTCCGCGGCCCACACGATAGGTCTACCCTTTTTGCGACTATTTTCATAAAAAAAAAACATTTTATATTGCTTTGCAAAATTTAAAGATCCAAAGAAGCATTATTGCAAGATGCTGAAGTTTTTAGCTACTGTTACGATCCGGTAATTGGTTTATTAATTCATCCCAAACCAACCAAGCTTTAAAAAAAGTCAAAGTTACACCAATCGGAATGGGGTATCTCAAACACCCTTTCGGCATTTGAGAAGATATAGCCCTTCGCAGAAGTTATGACAACAAACCCTAAAGACTCATTTCTGGCAAATCCCACAAACGGTCGTATCGACAGATCTTTCGCATTACTCGATTTCGCGAACTGTTAATGTCTGTTTCTGGCAGAGGCGTTCCTTAAACAACACTCAAAAACAAAAACTCTAACTTTTATTTTTTAAAAAAAAAATCCTCCAAATACTTGAAGAAGACAAAAATGTTTAACTTGCCATATTCCTTACGCTAACTGTTGGATCTTGATCAACTAAATTTAAAATAATATATTCTGTATTTATGGTTCTTGTTGTTCTTGGCCTACCAGAAATTATTTTTTTTGGTCTGCAGGACGCTAAGAGGACAGGAAGGCCACAACGTCCGTTACGGAGGAAAATGTTATCATTGTGAGAAAAATGCTTGACTTGCCACCAGATTAAGGAAACCTTAGGCCTTAATGCACCAGCAATTAGATCCATATTCATTTCTTTAATATTGTCGTACGGATTAATAATTCACTATGGTACTCGTATTTCCATGGTCCAAACATCCTTAAACTCAATTTCAAGGACACTCTCGTGGACCCTAATTTACATCTAAAGCACCCCCAATTTTGTTACCGTTGACGTGGACTTCTTGCAGTTCAAAGTTAACCCCTAAAGGTCAATATAGACTATTTTAGAAAGTTAAAAATATTTTATAATTTTATGATTTGCAAGTCTTATGCACCGCTATATTTAAAATAGTATTTTATTTTAACTGTTTTATAGCTACGACTAAGCTAAACTCCCACTGGAACTAAAAATGATATTACCAAATTGCTATGGACAGTAAAATTATGTAGCTGTTCTGTATAAAGTTACATTACATTCTTGCGGTTGGGTCATTGGTGTAGGCACCTATGTCACATAGATCTTTTGATCCTCTGTGACTACCGCTGTGTCTAAAGGGTATCAGAATTCCAGTCCGCTGGTTTTGGCAACCGTTTAAACAACCGTTTAAAACCTTTTTTACTTCCACAAAGTTCCGACGAAAAGATAAGATTCATGCCAGGAAAGGGAACAAGGGAACAAATCCTGAATGTAAGACAAAAAATAGAAAAAGCATATTAATTTAATGGAAAGACTTATTTGTGCTTTGTCGACTACAGCAAGGCATTCGACTGTGTAAAATGGAAGAATTTTTGGATTATCTTGGAAAACATGGGAGTACCAAAACATATGATTATTTTGCTTAAAAACCTCTACGACAACAGCTGCGGGAAGGTGAAAGTCAACAACACACTATCCAAGTCTTTTTGTCCAAAGTGCGGTGTAAGACAGGGCTGTATTGTGTCACCGGTACTCTTCAATATATACGGAGAGTATATAACGAGAAAAGTTCTGCAAGGCTGGCGAGGGGATTAACCATAAAAGGAAAAAGAATTACTAACCTTAGATATGCAGATGACACCTTAATACTAGCTCGTTCGGAAGAAGAACTCACGGAATTCATAAGAAAGTTTACAGGATCAGCAGAGAACAAAAAGAAGACGAAAATTATGATAATAGACTGCAACCCTGCCAATGTTAGACAGATCGATGGTTTTGAAGTGATTGAGAAATTTAATTATTTAGGATCACTTATCACAAACAAAGGCGGCTGTGATGATGAAATTAAACGCAGACTAACTCGAATATGGAAAGACTGCAATATCTCAACGCAACAAACTGAAATTATTAAACTTTTTGATCTTTCCCATTGCCACATATGCTTCTGAGACCTGGACTTAAAAAATAGCCAATCGAAGAATAATAGATGCTTTTGAAATGTGGGCCTACAGAAGAATGCTGCGAATATCATACACAGAACACCGTACTAACGTGTCAATTCTTAAAAAACTAAAAATCACCACGAGGCTATCAACCAGGATAAACCAATCATACCTACGGTATTTTGGACACATTTCAAGAAAAACGAATGGGCTGGAAAAACTTATTGTAAAGGGAAAAATCAATGGTAAACGACCAAGAGGAAGGTCTCTGACGCGCTGGGTGGACCAAACCAAAGAAATCATTGATCACGGACTGTAAGAAGCTTCTCTTGCAGCTCAAGACAGAGAAGGATGGATAACTACGATCCAAGCAATTGAGACATGATCTCACCATACTCTCTCGAGAGTAAAAGGAGAAGAAATAGAGAGAGAGAGAGAGAGAGGATTTCTGTTGGCCCTGTCTCATTTAGATCACTTCGATCCATTATCATGCGGTACCAGGTCCAGAGTGCGTCTGCCCCCTTCTTGAGAGGTTTTTTCATCAGCTGTCTTGGTGTTCTCCAGCCAGCATTTGCATTCCACTGAGTGATATGTTCTCGCTCAAGGATTATTTTCAATTCATGTTTCATGTTTGCAGTCGCTTACTCAGTGAGGGCCTGCATGCAGTCCCACGCCACCGATGATGTTGTGGTGCAAATCACGAGGGCCCCAATGGCCGCGCGACTGTCAATAAGAATATCAATCTCACTGCTGGTCATTCTGTTTTCTGTCATGTGCGTAGCACACCTGAATATGGCATAGACCTTGGCCTGGAAGACCGAGGCGTATTTTCACAGGGGTATGCTTTCCCTGTGGTTGCAGGTTGCTCCAAACACACCTGTCCAGTAGCGTACCTGGTACCCTGATCTGTCAGTGTACCATCGTTTCAATCCTGGGCTGGTCAATGGTGTTTTCTTCAACCAGTCTTCTCTGGTTGGTATTTTTTTTAAAAAAAGTATAAAGTTACTTTGTAATTATTAATTAATTAATCCGGTTTATAGCGTGTTTCGCCTTCCGGTTCCCAGTTGCCAGCCTCTTCGGTCAGTCCAATCTCCTGGGGCTAGATTTCTTTCGGACATCGCTTTCTGAATGCCCCCTATCCATGTTGGTTTTGGTCTACCTCTTTTCCTTCGTTCTGTTGGGGTCCATTTAAGCACTAGTTTGGGTAGCCTTTCATCTGTCATACGTTCAACATGGTCGTACCATATAAGTTGTCTTCTTTGGATTTCATCTATTATAGTTGTGTCGGTCTTTACAATTTGTCGAATTCGGTAATGTGTAACCCTATCGAGACGTGATATGCCAGCAGATCTTCGCCAGAAATCCATCTCCAGGGCTAGCAATCGGCGTTCTAATGTTTTATTAAGTTGCCACGTTTCACAGCCATATAGAACAGTACTTTGAAAGATAGTATTATATATCATATGTTTTTTTCCCTAGATATATTTTTTGCCCACAACAGCGAAATTAGGCATCCTATAACTTTCTTTCCTTTTAATATCCGTTGTTCTATTTCCTCCTCAGTACGACCTTTACATGTGATTTTTGTACCCAAATAGGTGTATTCCTTACATATTCCTATTTTTACATTGTCCAGATCCAGATCTGTTGTTTCTGCCCCAATACACAAATATTTCGTCTTGCTCATATTAACCGTTAATCCCTATTCTTCGTATTCTCTAAGAAGTCGTTTTCCCATAAACTTCAGGTCTTCTTTATCTTGGGCCGCGACGACCTGATCATCCGCGAAGTGCAGATTATACAGAGTAGTGTCATCATTTAACTGTATCCCCATTCCATGGCACGCTCGTCTCCACTTCGTTTAAATATATTTTAAATAGTGTGGGGTATAAACTACAACCTTGTCTTAGACCCTTAGTGACGGTGAAACTTTCAGATAGATTATTTCCTAACTTAATTTTGGATGTTAATTGCTGATATAACTGTTTAATAGCTATTATTACAGTGTTATTGATCGTTGATTTCTCTAAGACTTGCCACAGTTTTGTTATCGGGACAGTATCGTACGCTTTTGTAAGGTCTACAAAAAGTAAATGGACTTCCCTATTAGTTGCCACTCTTTTCTCACTCATTTGAACAATGCTAAAAATATGGTCCATGCATGAGCCGCCGGCCCGAAACCCTGCTAGTTCGATTTCGTTTGCTTCGTATTCTTGTTCTAGTAAGTTTTTTAAGATTCTCCCATATAGTAGGCTTAGGGTGCTTGTTACCGAGATACATCTGTAGTTAGAACAGTCATCCTTTTTGCCTTTTTTGTGGATTGGTGTTATCCAGGCTTCTCTCCAGCTTAACGGAATTGGTTCCCCATTTAAATATCGTGTAAAGAGTTCTTTGAGGAATAGAATTAACGTCCGTGTTCCATTTTTCAATAGCTCTGCAGGTATGTTCTCTGGTCCACTAGCTTTTTTATTCTTCATGGAGGTTACGGCTTTCTGTATCATATTTCCATTTAAATGAATGTACTGACCCTGGACTTGGTACTTTGTAATTATAATTATAAAAAAAGTAAATAAAATTAAAAGAATAAAAAAACTTTTTTATGTATGGACGACAACGGTTTCTACTTGTTCTTAATTTTTTGTTAAATAAAAAAAGTTTCCGTCATTTAAAGAACGTTAACATTAATACCGATGACGGAACAATATCAACTTGCATGCACTGTATTATCTTAACTCGATAGTATACTGACAATAGATGCACAAGTGTGACGATTGCAATTTTTGTGTAAGTTCCGCCAACAACGACAGAAAACTGGCCAAGTCTTTGGAGCATAATGGATTGCAATAACTTCCGGTTACCTACAATCTCATAATCGAAATAATTGCTCATACGAAAGAACACAGTCGCCGAAGAGAAACTGGTAACAAGGTAACCAGAGGATTAAAATAACAGTAGCAGGTTTGCCTGTAGTTTGCAGAAAAAAAACCTTATAGACTCTATTTCAGGGATGTGATCTTGACTTTTCAATTAAATTTTTAATAATAACGAAACCTCGAACAAATTATACCTTATCTGTAAATTTTAATACATGTAGTAACGGGTTAAACTAGCTATAATAATTTTATCTACTTTTTTTGAAATAAATAAAAAAGTTGCCAGAATTTAACAACCAGTTTAATACAAAAAAAATGAAAATAGGTCAAAAACAATTTGACTGCAGAAAATTTTTAAAAATACAAAAAAAATTAACAAATGGTACAGGAAAAAAATTAAATAAAAAAAATATATATAACTTGACTGTGTGTTCTAGCAATGGGAATCCCAAATTGTTATCGCTAAACGGAAACCATCAATATGGGATCATGATCAGGGTTCATCTGTGGTACCTCGTTTCCCCAGTAGGAGTTCCTTGCTTAGTAGGGGTTGTTATCCTTTCTTGGGTATGACTCCACTGACTGTGTCAGGTCTACTTACTAAAAACTCCACTCTAGGTCATTCTGGCTATTGCCTCCGGTGATACTTAGGCCCGTCAAGGACCGGGAAACAGCAAAACACACACTGCGCCGCTGTTAGGCACCAGACCGAAAAAGACAGGCAATCCCCAAAACCTAGTACCACGCTGCACCCAATTCAGTACTGCTCATCCTTCCCAGTGCCCCGCAGCAGTATAGCACGCGCGCCATCGCCCCCGGATTCCCGCCGCACAACCCGCAGGCCAGGCCTTCATTATACATTCCCTTACTGATTTTCTTTGGCTGATTCCTGTTTATCAGTAATAGTTCTGCCGTCCTTTTAAGGCACGGTCCTTTGATGTATTATTTCCCGTGTTTGTTTCCCGTTATGCTTTTCCAGTAGTTTTTGTATTAATCCGAACCTCTTCTTACAAGTCTACTTTCTCATTACCTGCAACTTCCTGGCGTCCTGGAACCCGTATCAGTTTGACGTGATTACGATTTACCAGCGTTCTCAGTTCTTCTTTGCAGTTAGCGCTTCCCTACTACCATGCATCCATCAGCATATATATATATATATATATATATATATATATATATATATATATATTTTTTATATGTTCTGGTTCCCACGAAAAGGGATATCCTGTAATGTTCAGAGAACATCGTGGGAACCAAGGGTAAGAAGGTAGGAGTTGGTGTTCTTCTTAAATTTCTGGAGGTTGTATGCCTCGGGGAACACCTCCCTAGGCAATGAAATCCAAAGCCTCGCAATTCGTTGGATGAATGAGTCTTTAGAAAGTGATGTTCTGCAGGTCTCCAAAGTGACCACGAAGGGGTGTGAAGACTGAACTTGACGGGTTAGTCTCGAAGAGACTGCCAAAGGAGGAACGATTTTTGATATTTCAGAAGAGCATCGCCCATGAAAATATCTATAAAATAGAGACAAATAGAGACAAAGTTTTGTTAGGCACAGTGAGATCGGCTTTTCTAGAGAAAAGACATGCTTGTGTTTTGTTTGCATTGAATTCTACCAAGTTATTGGATCCCCATTCGAGAATTGTTGCTAAGTCCATATTTATATTGTTAACATTTCTTCCTCGTTAATTTCTGGTTTCACGGGCTGATATAGGGGCCCTGGAAGAGAAAGCGGTATGGAGGGTACTATCATCGGCAAAGCTGTGTACGGGACATGAAGTTGCTTTCAATAGGTCGTTGATGTGAAGTAAAAATAGTGTTGGTGCTAGAATGGATCCTTGCGGAACACCAGCATTTATGAGTGTCAGATGAAACTCCATCGACCACTACATGGAGAGACCTGTTTGAAAGAAAACTACCAAGCAGAGAACACAGCTGAGGGGGCAAGCCATAAGATGGAAGCTTGGCGAGAAGTCCCTGGTGCCAAACTCGATCGAACGCCTTGGAGATATCTAATGCCACAGCTAAAGTTTCTCCATACTTTTCAATAGATAGCTGCCATATATGTGAGACGTATGCGAGCAGGTCACCAGTTGATCTCTGATGGCGGAAGCCATATTGCCTATCATTGATAATTCCGGAGTCTTCCAGATATTTCATGAGCTTGATGTTGATGGCTTTTTTATATTATATATATATATATATATATATATATATATATATATATATATATAAATACAGCAGCTTATTGCATCCCAAACACCATCTATCCTTATCATTCCAATCGCCTTGTTCCAGTCCTTTCCTTCTTATTTCCATATCTATGTCCTATATCCTTTTTTTCTTGATCTAATTTATATTGTACTAATGTTATATATATATATATATATAACATTGTTATATATATATATATATATATATATATATATATAACATTGTTATATATATATATATATATATATATATATATATATATATATATAACATTAGTACAATATAAATTAGATCAAGAAAAAAAGGATATAGGACATAGATATGGAAATAAGAAGGAAAGGACTGGAACAAGGCGATTGGAATGATAAGGATATATATATATATATATATATATATATATATATATATATATATATAAAATTAAAAAAAAACCATGGTTTTTTCTCCAACTCACCGGATCAAAATTCAACTTACCTCTTAAATTAACGGTTATTTACTTCACCAAACTCAACAAATTTTGAATTCTAATTAAAGTTGTAGAAAATATAAAAATAGGAGCCTTAAAGTATTTTTAGTAGCAACAACAGTGGTGTGTATCTGCAGCGCAGTCATGAGAAGAAAATTCATGTACATAGTTAATTGTTCTTCGGTTGCGTACATCATGTGATGTCGACATCTTATCGATTTTTTGGTTTGTTGTGACAATATTACAACGTACCATACAGGGTGTTAGAGAATAAGTGCGACAAACTTCAGAGGGTGATTCTGCATGAAAAAATAATGACAGATTGCTATATAAACATATGTCCCCAAATGATCCGTTTTCAGAGATACGGGTTCTGTTTTAATGTTATTGTATTAGTTAGTTGTTGATAATGAATTAAAGAAATGAAAAATACGCGTCAAGATGTTTTATTTTTTTGCATAAAAACGGCGCCCTATACGAAAAAAAGGCAGGAAAGATTTTTTGTCACAAATTTACCGAGGAATTCAAATATAATTTGTAACTTGAAATATCTCAGTGGCGTACCATTTTTTTCTTTAAAAAAATTGGTATCATTACCAGTATGCGCGCCAATGATAGACATAAAATTCTAATTGCATGTCAAAAAACGTGCAATTACTACTTATATCTCGACCGGTTTTAGAACAATACCTCTAAAGTGAAGTATTTGCGGACATACGTTTATTTAGCAAACTGTCATTATTTTTTTATGCAGAATCACTCCCTGAAATTTGTCGCACTTATTTACAAACATATATTAATATTTTATTTATTAAAAAGTAATTAAAAAGAGTAAAGGAATAAATGACGGTCGTAAACCATTTCATAATAAAGATTAAATTTTAATTGCATAATTACACTGAAAAAAATATATTTATTGATTAACGTCTTTGACAAATTACTGCGTTTTTTTTTGCTTTAAAGCCAACTGATAAATTAAAAGAATCATATTTATTCTTTATCGCAAATTGAGACATTAGTAGGCATATACAAAGATGGGCATGAAAAAGTTTTCTATTTGCTTAGTTGTAATTCAAAAACAAAAAGCAAGGCTGCTCTCTTGAAAACATTCGGCAAAGTATAAATAAATTTAAGACTTAAAGTATTGTTCTAAAATTTAAAGCACTAAGGCTTCATCATTTTTTAAACAGCTAAAATTCATCCATAAGAATGCTATTTGCCCGAACAAACATCCAGATCCTAAATTAAAATGTTTTTTTATGGATTGGTTTTTAAATAATATCTTTTTTGATCCCTTTTTTGTTGTTTTTATGGAGAAGAATCCATTAGGATACTACTTCTTCCTGTATTGCCAACTCCTCAAACCAAGTTTGCGACTATACGTGTTGTGCTAATCGTATTAATGTAGAAGCATCCTTGATTTTAAGGGTGGGTTCTGCAAGCAGAAGAGGTCCTTCCCTTTCACTTAAAATTTCTTAATTAATTGCAGTAATGGATATTTCGGAAGTTGGGACCAAACCCAAAATATCCTGTTGTGCTGGGTTTTACTATCATGAACGATTGTCTTTCTTTGTCCATTTGCTTGAGTACTTAGTTGTGTGTTATTTTACCCGACCAAAGAATTTTAAACATCCTCCATTTCCTATCTTCTTGTTTGTTAAGAGGCCTTAGTTTACAGGTTGGCCCATTAGTGTGTGGAAGTGCAATAACTTCTTCTTTCATGTGCCCTATTCGGTCTCCCGAACGTTGGCTATCACTCTGGCTAGAGCATTTCGATCTTCTGCTAAGTGTATGAGTTCTCCTACTGAACGTATATTTGTCCATTCACGAATGTTCTTAAACCCTGACTGTTGCCTTCTTCCAGGTTCACGGCGCCCCTCTATTTTTCCCTTCATTATAATTTGGAGTAGTTGATATTTATCTCCTCTTAGTATATGACCAAGGTATGTAATTTAGCGGCATTTTATAGTGGTCATTAATTGAGTTTTAGCCCTTCTGAGGACTTTCTCATTTGTTACATGGTCCGCCCAAGGTATGCGCAGCATCCTGCTGTGCAGCCACATCTCAAATGCCTCTAGTCGGTTCATTGTACTGATCTTGAGTGTCCACGTCACCGTACCGTACAACAGTATTGACCATATATAACATTCAGTCATCCGTTGTCTTAGCTTAGGGTTCAAATCATCATTTTATTGAACGCTACGTGCGCCATCTCTATTCTGCTTTTTATTTCTGTATCAGGGTCCAGTGTTATGTGTATGTTATGATGTTATGTTATGATGCTTCCGAGATATTTAAACTATGTGACACGTTCTAATGTACCACCGTGGTTTAGATTGACGTTATTCAGCATATTAAATTGTTGTTATGGGTAAGCTATTAATTTTAATTCCACAGTGTCCCAGTTCTTCAAGATCTTCTTTAAATATTCGGTCGGAATAGAGGTTGAAAAGCAGTGGAGAAAGTATACATCCCTGTCTTACTCCTTTTTGTATTGCAATATGGTCTGTTGTTATATTACCTACTCTTGCACTTGCTTTTTGTCCCCAATACAGATTCTTTATCAGCTGGATATCCTGTGTATCTAATCCCTTTTAACATTACCAGAAGTTTATCATGGTGAATTCGGTCGAACGCTTTTTCATTATCCAGAAAGCATATGAACACATCCCTACATTGGTCTCGGCATTTCTGTAGCATTACGTTGATTCCGAACAGTGCCTCCCTTGTACCAAATGCATTTCTGAAGCCGAACTGTGATTGATCTAGGCCTTCTTTGCATTTACTTTTAATACGGGCACGAATTATTACATACAGGAATGTTTTCAGCATGTGACATGAGACTTATTAGTCTATAGTCGCTATATAACTTACTTAGGATAAAAAATACAAAGAAATGTTTTAAATAAAGGTTGTTGTATTTGCACCGATACACTTTTTTGTGTTAAGCCTAAGCGAGACAACATGAATTTTACTTTTTTTTAATAGGACACCCTATATTTTCGAAGTAAAACTTCTTTACGAGCACCGCTCAAAAAAAATACAGTGAGTAAATCGACAAAAAAGTGACGTCATCACTTTGGAATCTTACGAGAATGCGTGCCGATCGACAAACTAATCATTTATTTTCCATTTCTGTTTAAATAATTGAAATCTCAGCAAAAACAAAACAAAAAAAATACAACGACGGTGAACGAAAAAGACACATTATTGTGCATGCAGGTGGAAAGCATGGTTTTATTGATGGTTCGGTTTTTTTCAAAATCAAAATCGGCCGATTGTCATGACAATATGGATACAGAGATGTTTGTGAAATGGTTAAAATATAAACTATTACGATCGTTACATGAACTATCTGTCATTGTATTAGATAATGCTCCGTACCATTCGGAAATTTTAAACAAACAGCCAACAAACTCCTGGACGGTACAGAAAATAAAAGAATGGTTAACGACAGTATTGCTTCAAGCCGGAATTATTATCGATAGCTAAAAGGCACGAAAGAGAAAAAATTTACAAAGTAGATCAAATTATACTTAGTTATGGACATCGTGTGCTAAGACTTTCGCTTTATTATTGCCAATTTAATCCCATTGAGTATATTTGGTGAATATGCAAAATTTATTATGACAATCACATTACAGTGATAAGGCTGTTTTAGAAACCTGGCAACGAGCACTTAATACTGCCACTCCTGAAATTTGGGAAAAATGTGTCACAAAATGTAAAAATTTAATAGAGGAATGGTGGGCTCGTAAAAACCGCATCGAAGCAATTAATCCTGTTATCATTTACAATCCGAAGGGGAAAAGCAATGACAGTGATTCCGATTATGATGACTATAAATCTGATGCTTGATAATACCGTAACTACTACATGATTAAACATATTTATAAAATTTGTACCGATAATTTATTTTCCCTCTTAACATAATTAAATATGTGCCTATTGCTAACCAAAAATCCCATCGAGAGCTACATCTACGATTTCTGTTCACAATAAAGCAAAAAATTAAAATAAAACCTCTTAACAAAAGCATAATCAACAAAAAATTTCGGGTTTAAATCCTAGGGGAATTTACTAATGTACTTCTCAACAAAGTGCGCCCGTTAAGTGGATGTCTTGGTGACTAATCCGATACCGTCGTATATTTATTTATTTATTTATTTATTTATTTATTTATTTATTTATTTATTTATTTATTTATTTATTTATTTATTTATTTATTTACACTGTTCTACAGAAAAAAAAAGATTTCCCATTACAGAACAGGAACAAAGTAAACATTTGCACAATAGTACTAACAATAAAAAAGCTTAAGAGTAATACACAATTTACAAAATCAGACTAACATTAGTAGAAAGCTTAAGACTAACACAACATTATTACTGCTGATAATAATAGCTCTTAATTTGCCTCACATTACAATAGAATATATCAAGAGGGTCACTTATAAGGTTATAGTTGCTACAGATAGTATGAATAGGAGAGTTTTAAGTATATTTGTTCGTGGTGTGGTAGTGTAGAATGAGTCGGTGTATCGAGATGCCTGACGGGGAATTTTAAAGTTTATCTGATGTAGTAAGCATTGACATTTAATTTCATTGTTAATTATTTTGTGTAGCATAATGACACTAGAACATTCTCGTCTTCTATCCAGAGTGAAAAAGCTACGTCTTGACAGTAAACTCTCGTGTGCCGTGCCAATTAGTGGATAAGTCCTATCTACTTTAAAACTTAGGTATTTGAGAAAGCGTCTTTGGATTGCCTCCAGTTTCTAAATATGCACTTGATAATATTGGTTCCAGATAACCGATGCATATTCTAGCTTTGATCTCACAAAAGCATAGTAGAGAGTTTTAAGTGTTAAATGGTTAAAGTCGCGGCCTACTCTAATTATAAATCCATACATACGGTTTGCTGACGTAGTTATATTGTCTATGTGGTTTTGGAAAGATAGCTCTCGGTCGAAAGTAACTCCAAGATCCTTAAAATTACATGGTCTGTCTAGAGAATAATTGTCTATCTTATAGTCAAATATAATTGGATCAGATCTCAATGTATACGACATTACGCAACATTTGGTAGGATTTAACGCTAAATTATTAGGCCTGCACCATTGGCTTATTTGATTAAGATTTTTCGATAGTTTCTCACATTCAGTCAAATTAATTATAGGAGAGAAAATTTGTAGATCATCAGCATACAGTAAAAATGAGCTATTTAAGAAATCGGCTTTAATTGGTGTCGAAGTTCACTGGCATACAAAGCACATGACACGAAAAAGAAACAAGCGGAGTGGTGAAGAAGTACTGGTGGATGTCGAGGAGCTTATAGGACAGTTTACAAACAAAGATTGGACAAAGAAAATTGGTCGATGAGGTAGATATTTTTCCTGCACCTTGTTGCTTGAGCAGATAATGCGAGTGATGCGAGAGGGTAGAAGAGACCCCAGTTCACCTCCTTGCGAATCGCCCAGCATTATTCAGTTTAGGGTAAATGTGGTAAAAAGTCCTTCGAACAGTTCCCCGACCTGAGTAATTAACGGTTTTATTTACTGAGATAACATTTATTTTTGCCTCGAATCACCGTGTATCTTTTATTTAAAATATTTATTGGTTCGGTAAATTATAAGGCAGAGCACGAAAGAATTTAATCGAAGTATTTTGGTATTCGCCGATTTAAATTGGAGTTCAAGAGAAATCCTGCCATAGAAGAACTATGACCCTCGCTTCGCCTACTATGCAAGAAAGTGAATTATATGAGAATATTGTTACACAAATTGACTACCAGTTTATTTCCGGATGTTGCGTTGTTGTCAAATTTTTCATGAAAATATCTGCTATTACGGATTAAAGAGAAAAAAACTAAAATTAAATATCAGGGGTCTGGGTGCGACCCGAGAGGTTCACACGACTAACTTTTCAGTGGAAAGAATGTTTTGTTGTTATAATTATTATAAAAAACGATTTTAAATTGTTTATAACAAATTATAATTGCCATTAACAATATTCTGTATTCTTTCAAACTTTTTTTATCATTTTATAAGCGGGAGCAATTAAATTTTTTTTTTAAATTATTATAATAAATAATCATTTGTTAGTAACAATATTCAATTGTTATAAACAATGCTCTATTATTACTAACAATAATTTTTCACTGTAGTAGCGTCTTCAATGCTATTCTCTCAATACTGACACAAGTTTAAAATTCTCCAATTCCCATTTTTGTTTTCTAAAACTATATCTTTTTATAAAATATTATCATCATATTTTTCATACAAATATTCCCAACATAAAATAACCATTGTTCAAAAGACCTTAAAATTTTGTATTAAAAAAAGTATAATTTATAAATTGCAAGATTCAGGTAGTTTACCATTTTTTTCAGTTTTTTTATCCTCCATATTTGCTTGAAATCTAATCAGTTCTAAGTTAAGTAATTATGCGTCGAATGCAATTGGTCCCACGTCGATATCATATTTTGTTCTCGAGATAATCGAGACGAAAAATATTTCCGAACGCACATACGATCATACGCACATAGGTACATACACCGACAGACGTCCACTTAAAAACTATTATTAATGAGGGGGGAAATGCGGTATGCACCATAAGAGATACCAGCAACAGTACCTCCCTTGTGAATGAACTTACCGACTAAAGCCACTAACCTTACGCCAGTAGCCTTTTAATACCCCCGCGGGATGGCATCAAAGCTCTACTTTGCATGGGCGGCCTAGCCGAAGCTTTATTTCTTTCTCTCTTCCTAGAAAACAGTAGTGTTGCTACTACTATTTCTTCTAACTTGCTCTTTGCGTCGTAACTCCTTCAGTATCTTGGTTGCAAAGACTCTAACGGCTTTCCATTTCTCATGCGATGCTAGCATTTATTCTACCAAGTTTTCCGGCGTTACTACTGCCTCTTATTTCTCTTGTAGCTCTTGGCGCTCCTGCCCATAAGTTGGGCACTGGAAGAACACGTGTTTTGCATCTTCTTCAAGTTTGCACCCTTCTAAACACTGGGGTAGGTTCTCATGTCCAAAGCGATGAAGGTACGAACGGTACGATCTGTGTCAGGTAGTAATTTACTTCACCATGTTTCCGATTGATCCAACTATCCACCCATGGGATAAGGCGATGTGTCCATCCTTCTTTCGTTGATTCATCCCACTCAGCCTGCCATTGCAAAAGGCTTTGAAGCCTCGCCCCTCTTCGTTGATTCGCTCGGGATTCTATAGGTGTGCCTCTTTGTTGATGTAGGTTTCTTCTCTCTTCCGAAAGGATATGGATAGGCATCATTGCAGCTGTAATACATATTGCATCTTCTGACACCGTACAAAATGCACTGGAGACTCTCACGGCGATAGGTTGCTGCTACCTTCCTGCGGTATTCTTGGAATTTTAAGGCATCTCCCCAGATGCCAATCGCATAACTTAGCACAGAAGTTACTGCTGATGCTAGCAGTTTTCTCCGGTCTTGGCGCAGTCCTCCAATATTTGGCATTAGCCTGGACAACGCCCATGCCACATTTGCAGCCTTCTCAGTTATTTTAATGAAAGAGACTGCCTTTGATGGTTTCGAGTATCGTTACTGCGTAGTTACTTACACTCGAAATTCCTGTATATAGTGGAAAAAATTTGCGGAATATAGTGTTTATAATGCATTAAAACAATATGCACTCTAGCTAGTTGACCAACACAAAATATAACAGATAGTCGCGATGGATAATCGAGTATCAACCAATTTTTTTTTGTTGGTAATGTAAAGGACGACCATTACTTCTTCAAGACCATTTTCCATCTTACAAGTAGCTGAACGAATATATCCAACAGATGAATGCTGACAGCAAAAATCTTGAGTATTTCTTAGAAAGCATGACAAATTTGATTGATGTGAACAATATCGTCCATTTTAATTGACGAATAACCGTTTACAACACCATTTTTGCAAAATAAAGATTTTTAATTTGAATAAAAAGATAGATCACTTTCTCTCTCCCTATGCAGTCAGTAAGTGTGAAGGTTGTAAGATAGCGCATTTTTGTTATCCATAGTATTTGCTAGCTACTCGTAGTACTGTCCTCCGCAACGTGCGTAGAATTGCTATTTAAACAATTGTAGAAGTGCTATTAAAACAATTGACTCTCTATAAATGACCATTTTTTTTAGTTTATGCATACGATTTTAAAATTGGCAATCCCGAGGTATTCACACAGTGTATTTACGTTGTTCGCAGTCACATTCATTTTGTAAACAACCTCTAACGGTAACAATTAAAAATAACAAATGCACCAAGGTCCTCACGAAGTTCCATTTCTACAAATTATCAAACGCGAAGCGCGGAAAGTTCGCACAACAAATTTTAAAAGGCTTCGGAATGATCGGCATAAATGTTGTTTTACTTCGTGGACCTACAAAATCCGATATCTCGTCCTGATATAATGAAGTATACTGTATGCATTTATGAATAATGCGTCAACTGAAACGTGATTTGTTGGTATATTCTGTTTCAGATTGAGTACGTTTGAAACGGTAATAAAATATTAATGCACAATTATTTGAATATATGTACGTCACGTTTTCAAAATAAAGTTTGAACGTATATTAAGCGTCGGGTCTCGCTACACGCCTAAATGAAGCTTTAACTGTATAAAGAACAGCGACGTCAAAGGCGACACAGTCGCAGGAAACAACTTTTGAGTAGTTTGGCAGCGTTACTTAGCAACCACTTCAGTAGCTAATTTTTATCTTAGAGATTGTAGTATGTACCATTAAAGATGATTTATTAAAAAAAAGAGACTCGGTCCCCACTTTATTCCCAAAGAAGCGGATGTCGAGTGCCAATTTAAACCGGATCTGTTACTACCTAACCACACCTTTACTTCTTTAGCATGATTACATATTCACGCTTAAGAAAATACGCACACAGACGTCCACTTAAAAACTATAGAATTTTACTCTAGGGACCTTAAAATGTGGAGATATGTCAAAGTTCGAGATTCGCAAAATTACTATAACTTCCCACTGGGTAGTTAATAAAAATCATGGCTATGACCATGGTATTGACTTTATTAAAAAGATAATTTTATGCCATTAGTGTTTAAATATGATTATTACTTTATAACATCACTTTCGCATTCGTAATTGCGACGTAAGTTTTCCATTTCCTTTCGAAACAGATTGACAGATTGTACCAACGCACCTCCATAAAGAATTTTTAAATTTTACAAATAAACATCATTCCTATAAGTATTAAACAAAAAATTATCGACTTATTGTTTGATGAACGTTCACATTTTCAGAACGTGGACAAAAGTTGGAAAAAAGTTGTAGCTAGCAATCATTTTATAAAACGCGTGCTAGTGTTTCAGTCGTTTAGAATTGTTTTGTCTGCCTTTAATATAAAAAAAAATAGGACCTCTTTAAAATAATTAGTATGCAATCGTAAATTTCCCCATTTATTTTATTACCTGTTTACTGGTAAGAATTAGGTGTCTACCTGTACCTGGGTGTACCGTTCTCTGGCACGATGTTATGCGGGTGTAAAATGACAAATTTGATGATGACAAAGTACGGAGGCTACTATACTACATTCGTATCACCTGCATGATTCACTTTTTGCCCTACAGCCTACCCGCTGATAAAAGGTTAAACGTGACGAGAAGTTTTTAAACGGTATCATCGTTACTGATAACATCGTACACGTTTAGAGGTTTTAGAAATTATTCTCTATTTGTTTTTATAATTATGTTATTGCAAACTATGCAGAAGGATTTTATTTTATTATCGGTTAACACATAAGTGTTAATTTAAAAATATATTTGAGCTTTAAGTGTGTTCTGCTAAAAAACATGTACTATTTTTTTTAACTTTCTCTCCACTAATCCAATTTTGCGACATTTACTGACAAAACAACCTTCATCCTGAAAAATTTACAAAAAAACCCAAGATGATTCCAAACTATAGTCTATTAGAAAAGAAACGATGGCACAGTTTTTTAAGGCAAAGGTTTAAAACGGTTGTTATACAGGATTGCTTGAAGCAGAAAAACCGTAGATATCGATGCGTTATTATCTTAGTTTTAACAATACTTAATAGGACCACCCGAACATACCTCGAATCAATCAATCAATCAACCAGCCGCTAAAGTCGACTGCTGGATATAGTACTCCCTTGTTCGCTTTCACATCTCCCTATCCTGAGCAATCTGCATCCAGTTAGTGTGGAGACGTCTTAAGTCGTTATGCCATCTGGTCGGAGGACGGCCTCTGCTGCTAAATGCATGTTGTTTTGGTCTCCATTCGTTATTTTTCTAATCCAACGATCACCGTTCAGCCTTGCCACATGTCCTGCCCAATTCCACCTGCCCTACCTCGAATATAATACATCATAAAATACAAATGAGCTAATCTTAAGGGATAAACCAAAAATTATAGGCCTCAGTGACGAATGATAAGAATTGGGCAAGAAGTAAGAACTTGTATTTATTTTTACAAATGTTACGTTTTATTTAATATGAATAAACGTTGAAATAATATATTTCACCAAGTGTATAATGCATAGCTTTATGAACAGCCAGAAAGTGTCAAAAAAGGCACGTCTGGCTGCGCATAGAGGTGTGTTGGTTTATACACTTATGTATGGTTGTGAATGTTGGGTTTGGCAGAAGAAGCATGAAAATAGGATTAATGCTGCGGAGATGTCTTAGAAGTATAGCCGGAGTGACTCGGTTGGACAAAGTAAAAAATATGGATATAAGAGAACGCTGTGGTGTAAAAGAAGATGTGGTTACAAAGATAGATAAAGGAATGCTTAGATGGTTTGGACACGTAGAAAGGGTGGATGAAGGAACATTGACGAAACAAATGTATAAGGCGTGTGTAAATGGACAAGTTGGTAGAGGTCGACCTCGACGAACATATCTCGATCAGATCAACATTGTTTATAAGAAAGGCCAGGTCAAGAGTACCAACAACCGACAAGCATGCATGAGAGCACTGATGAAAGTAGAGGAAGCAAAAGATTAGTGTAAAAACCGTAGCGGAACTGGTCTCTGCCTACCGCTACGGGGAAAAGGCGTGACTATATGTACGTATGTATAATGAATGTTTTTGCAATTTGTTAGTATTTGAGACTATAGAATTATAGGTTTCTACAGTAATTTACAAGTTTTGATATTTCATAAACTACCTTTTTCTCTCTCTCCAGTCGTTGCTTGATTTCGAGCGTCGTGACTATTTATGGTACAAGCCTTCGCCATACTTCTCCATCCTCTAAGGCTCTCATTACTTCTGCTATTTTTATATTTACAAGGTCCTTGATTTGGTCTATGAGTCTTACAGGATATTTGCCACTCGTTCTTTTGCGTCCACTTTCACTTGGATCACAATTTTCTTCATTCCGTCCTTCCGTATCACGTGACTAAAATATTTAAGTATGCGCCTTTGGATTCTTGGGAGGAGCCTTTTATGATTTCGAATATTCAGTTTTTTTCCTATGGAGATATCTATTTGTTCTATGAGCTGTCCAAGGAATTCTCAGCATCCTGCGGTAACATATTCTTTTAAACGCTTTTATTCTCTTGCGGCATGCTGCGTTTAACTTCCAAGATTCTGATCCATAGGTTGTGATGGAAAATATCAGCGCTTTGAGAAGTCTCATCTTGTTAATTTCCCAAATATTGTGGTCTTTTCAGATTTTAACTAGTCTGCCCAAAGCTTCATTTGCCATTCCAATCCTTTTCCCGATTTTTGTTTTGGAGCCTCCTTTGTTGGTTATCTTTTCGCTAAGATAAATGACAGTGTCATTGATTTCTATATCGTCGGAGTGGCATTAAGATTGTCTGAGGTCTGTCCACAATCAACAGACAGCATTTGGTCCTATTTAGTAGTAGGTCTGATTCTAAACTAGTAGCTTCTACACGTTGAAGTATTTCAAACATTTCCTATTCGTTTTGTGCCAGAACTATCGTGTCATCCGCATATCGTAGGTTTGAAACTTTTTTTCCGCCAATAGAGACTCCGTCCTCTCAGTTTTTAGAGCCTTTCTAATAATCTAATAATAATAATAATAACTTTGTACCTACTATAAATTTAATATACGTATACGTAAGTTTAATATAGAGTGTTAAAAAACCTGAAAAACTATACTAAAACAAAATATAACGAAAAATGTGTTAAATATTACGATTGAAGTATTTAATTAAAACCATATAAACAATGTTAATTGGAGAAAATGTAAAATAAACTTCTAAACTACAGTTTATGATGTTGTGCTTCCTCATATTCTGTTTCAGACGAATTGTCATCCGCTGCAAGAGAAATTATTATATGTTCTATTCTGCTGTCAATAGGCTTTTTCGGAAACCTACTCGGGTTAACACGATCCCTAACCTGCACGTTTGTTTACCTAAGCCGAGTTGCCTACCTGTGTTCGGAAACTTTTGATTTGTTGACTCGATCATAGACTCAGGTTCGCTTTTCGTAACACACCTCGAGAGAAGGGTCGTTAAAGACGCTATAGGCACCGCATGCGCATTACTGAAGGTTAGCATAAAAAAAAATGTTCGATATTATTATATTATAACCTAATTCTTTTGTGGTTGTTATTACTGGCTACTCTCTTATATGTCGTCGGACATTACTCGTCTGACTAATGAAACCACATACCTCACATTTCCCGAAATTTTTCTCGACTTGCATGATTTTCAGTTATAAAAAAATGATTAATCGACTGAATCGACTAATCGACATAAAAAATTGAGGTTAGGAGGACGTTAACAGTCAGATCAAAAACCTTAAAGTTCGTAAACTACAGTTCTCGGGTATGTGATCGGAGGGATCTGTCACGTTTTTTTTTTTTTTTTTTTTTTTTTTTTTTATTTATGAAAATAGTCGAAAAATGGGTAGACCTATCGTGTGGGCCGCGGACGACCCGCACTGCGACTATTAGAAGGGGAAGGGATTATAGAAAGGAAATGATTGTGGACAGGCTTTTTAAAAAGTTGCAGGTCATAGTTCTCTGGAAAAACTGATTTTGGAAGCTTATTCCATTCCGTAGCAGCCCTGTAAAAGAAGGATTCTTGATGAAGATTGGTCCTTGTAGTGTCAATCTTGAGAGTAAATGGGTGAGACTGATCAGCGTGCCGAGTTCTTCGGACGAATGTGGCCAATGGTGGTGCAAGAGTTTTTATTTCTCTGGAGCATCTGCCATGGAAATATCTGTACAGCAATGACTGGTCTGCAACTCTTCTTCTATGTTCTAGAGGGTGAAGGGTATCTGTGAGAGTTGAGCTGTTTATCAAGCGAATGGCTCTTTTCTGAATGGAATCTAGAAGACGAAGAGAATGCCTTGGTGCTAAACCCCAAATGTGAAAGCAATACTCCAGTAGAGGTCGGATTTGAGCCTTGTACGTCGTCAACAGTTGATTAGGAGTAAAAAACTTTCTGGCTTTCCACAGAAAACCTACCCTCTGGCTTGCCGACTTTGCGATGTTAGCAACATGGTCATGCCAAGACATATTATTGGACACCGTAACTCCCAAAATCGAGATCTCATTGGATCGGGTTGGTGATCCAGAGTAAGTTTCCGAAAAGGCCTAATAATATGATCAAGCTCGCACATAATTTTCTCAATTTCCATAACGTGATTAATACATTTTTTCCAATTTTCTGTTGTTACTTCAGATATTGATTTTTGGAAAAGATTGGTCAGATCTGGTAATTTATAATTTGTGTTATTTCGAGAAACGTTACCTTTGATTTGAGCCCATATTAATTCAGCCGGATAAAGCTCACAATGATAGGGTGGTAGGCAAAGTATTTCAATTCCTTGTTTTTTAGTTATCTCCTCAGCGACATAAACTCCTGGACAATTTTCAAATAAAACACCCTGTAACTCAGACATGAGACACATTTTATTTAGGTGATTTGGGTTGAATCTTCATATTTTGAGTTTAGGATTCTATAGTTGAAATATTTCTAATTAGTAATAAAACACCCTCTGTATAATCGACCCACATATACCTATAGTGTAGGATAACATGCGGCGGAATTAGCTGGTTCTTTAAAAATCAGTTTTATACATTTTTATTTTTATGATTCTATGCGTCGTTGTTAATATTATCCATTGTATTCCTCCAGATGGAGTTGGGGCCGGTGTTTTCAGAAGGAAACCAAAGATTGAAATATCTACCAGTCTTGGCAGGTATGCCACAATCTTTCAGGCTGAAATATTCGCTATCGAATTGTGTGCAAGAGAGTTGACCAACAGACCTCTAGCAAACAAAAACATAAATATAATATCAGACAGCCAGGCCGCTTTAAAAGCACTGAGCTCCAACAAGATAAATTCTAAACTTGTATGGAATTGCATCGAATCCTTAGAGTACCTTGGTGCGAACAACAGGGTGACCCTACTGTGGGTACCTGGGCACCAGGGGGTGGAAGGAAACGAAAAAGCCGACACCCTTGCAAAACAGGGGGCCGAATCTGCGTTCACTGGACCAGAACCGGTTTTTGGAGTCACCACAAGTGCCGCCAAAACAATTATTTCGGACTGGGCGGAGAGGAAAATACTCACGTACCGGTCCGACTTACCAGGGCTAACCCACTCGAAGGCGTTTTTACCGTTACAACCCTCGAGAAACACAACTAAGCAGATCCTAGAATGGAGCAGAAATGACCTGCGTATTCTAACAGGACTGCTTACGGGACACTGTCGTCTGAGATACCACCTCAGAAAGATAGATCTGAACCAACAAACGGACTGTCGGTTCTGCTACGTGGAAGACGAAACTGCTGAACATATACTATGTTCATGCCCCAGCCTGGGAAAAATAAGGTTCAACATATTTGTTTACACTAACCTAGAACCTACCGATTTTAAAAAAATCTCACCCTATACAACCATGAACTTCGTAAGAAGGGCTGGATTGTACGGTGAACTGTAGCCTCTAGGGGTGAGCCACAATAGACCTACTAAGGGTCGCGGTGGAGGGGCGACCACGCCCCACTCACATAAAACCTAACCTAATTCCTATCATGCGCTGATAATATTGAGAGAGTCAGCTTACAAGTTTAAAAAGAAAAACCGTTTTTTGATAGACCTGTATAAATGCTGCTTTTAATGGAGTTAAATAAAAAGAATTAACGTTGCCAGGCGTCGAGAATAGGAATTTTTTCTGTAAAAACTGACGTTCCCCTGTGACCAGAAACTGCATAAGTTTCCTTCGTAAAGAACATTTATTAACTCGAGCTGCATTTGGAGCGAACACGACGTTTTCGATATAATTTTAAATGTAGTAAAACTTTACGATGATACGAAACAAAAAGTAACGTTTATAGACATATATGTATAAGTAATTGTAGATATGCTTGTTAGCATTAAAATGGAAACGACAGAACGCAACAATTTCAATAATTCAACCTTACGTAACAAAAATGCTTATCCTTTTCGAGTAAAAAACGTGCGCATAAACATTTTCAAATATATTCAACGATAAAATGTTACAGATTACTCATGAACCAATAAATACGGTACAGTAACATCGTGTTAGTGGCCTTTAGCCAGCACCGAACGTGTTTGGGTAGATATTATTTCACGTGAAGTTTTCATCTTGATTTAGATGACTCTGTGGATATTTATTTGTCATGGTTCTATTTAAAGAAGGTCATGAGTAGTCTCATTATCATAACGTTAACTTCTTACAGGATATAAAATACTGTGTCCTATTGTCGATGCTAAACATGTTAGACTGCTATTAGTGTATGTGTGTGTGTGTGTGTGGTATACTCTGGTGTAATCTGGAGTATACGAGTGTCATTTCGAAAGTATTTTAATAACAAGGTTGACCATCATGGGTGGGGCTGCTACATCAAATTTCAACAAAATAGATTCTTTTCAAATAACAAGTCTTTACTATTTTCTTAAAGTATTTTTTTAAACAGTAGAATTCTTCTTCTTAAAGTGCCAACGCAGTTGTTACTATATATATGGGAAAAATGTATAACTGATTTTTAAAAAATCAGCTATACTATATCACCTATATTATAGGTTCATGTGGGTCGATTATGTATCAAAAAACAATTACTTCTCTGACTATATGCCACGACAGGCATTGAATTAAATCTGATACATAATCGACCCATATGAACCTATAATATAGGTGACATATAGTGGAATTAGCTGATGTTTTAAAAATCAGTTATACATTTTCCCATCTATTGACGCTGTCAAAAAATGTTTATAGTTTACTATAATAATTTTTTTTTTTATGAAAATAGTCGCAAAAAGGGTAGACCTATCGTGTGGGCCGCGGACGGCCCGCACTGCGACTATTAGAAGGGGAAGGGATTATAGAAAGGAAATGATTGTGGACACGCTTTATAAAAAGTTGCAGGTCATAGTTCTCTGAAAAAACTGATTTTGGAAGCTTTTGGAAGAAGGATTCTTGATGAAGATTGGTCGTTGTAGTGTTAATCTTGAGAGTAAATGGGTGAGACTGATCAGCGTGCCGAGTTTAGGAATAAATATTGGTTCGTGCACTGGCTGCACCATTAATGTTAACATTGTAAATAATAAACAAAATTAGATAGTGTTAAATTTTCTCACAATTTGAAAGCCTTAATTATTGTTATACATTAATAAATAAATGATTTCTTGAATTTTTGCTTGATTGAGGAACATAAAGGTTAAAATATAAAAATCCCATATAGTTTACATGCAGTGTGCGAAGTAAGTATTTCGCACACTACTTCGCGCACGGTGTCATGGTAACGAAGGAAAATGAAAAAAAGGGTCACTTCGCATATTGTTGTCAATGCGGGAACCTTGTCATTTTTTGACGTTTGTAGAAAAAGTAGTTTTTTAATGGCTAATACATTTTTAAAACACTTTCCAACGCAGGCAAAGCTTCAACTCGAATCGTGTAAATATAAAAAAATGAATATATCTTCACATCCACATCCAATAGATTCTTGATGTAGATTTGTCCTTGTAGTGTAAATCTTGAGAGTAAATGGGTGAGACTGATCAGCGTGCCGAGTTCTTCGGCCGAATGTGGCCAATGGTGGTACAAGAGTTTTTATTTCTCTGGAGCATTTGCCATGGAAATATCTGTAGAGCAATGACTGGTCTGCATTTCTTCTTCTATGTTCTAGAGGGTGAAGGGTATCTGTGTGAGTTGAGCTGTTTATCAAGCAATGGCTCTTTTCTGAATGGAATCTAGAAGACAAAGAGAATGCCTTGGTGCTGAACCCCAAATGTGCGAGCAATACTCCAGTAGAGGTCGGATTTGAGCCTTGTACGTCGTCAACAGTTGATCAGGAGTAAAAAACTTTCTGGCTTTCCACAGAAAACCTAGCCTCTGGCTTGCCAACTTTGCGATGTTAGCAACATGGTCATGCCAAGACATATTATTGGACACCGTGACTCCCAAAATCGAGATGGAGGGACTTTCTTGGAAAACGTGGCACTTTGTGTGTTTTGGACGTTGAACTGAACAAGATTGTTGGTTCCCCACTCGAAGATTGCTTTAAGATCTCTATTAATAGAATCAACTTGTTTCTGCCTGAGTCCATTTGTATCATTCACCGAAAATGATCGATAGGATTTGAAAGTTGAGACAAGTGTGCTATCGTCTGCGAAACTGTAAATGGGGTTTGTGGTGGTTTTCAAGAGGTCGTTGATGTGTAAAAGAAATAAGGTGGGGGACAGGATGGAACCCTGGGGGACCCCGGCATTGGTTTTAAACGCATCAGAATAAATACCCTCAACTGCCACATGTAAGGAGCGATCTTGCATGAAGCTCAAGAGCCATTGGCGCAGTTTGGTTGGGAGACCGTAGGCAGATAATTTACTTAACAATGCCTGGTGCCAAACGTGGTCAAAGGCTTTAGATATATCCAAGGCTATTGCACCAAACTTTTCAATAGTGTTTGTCCAGAGCTGAGTGACATAAGCCAGCAAATCTCCAGTAGACCGAAGTTGTCGAAATCCATATTGTCTGTCATGAATTATCTCAAATGTCTCCAGATATTTGATGAGTTCTGTGTTAATCGCTTTTTCCATAACTTTGGATATGGCTGAGAGCAATGCAATAGGGCGATAATTCGCAGGAATAGTCTTCTTTCCTTTTTTCGGAATCGGTTGGACTTTAGCGTTTTTCCACATGGACGGAAATACTCCTATATTATAGTTTTCTATATATTTTGCGTATATATATATATATATAAATGTTGATCGTAGCCAGTGATTAGGAATCACCTCAGTGCTGTATATGTTATTGAATAGACTGACAACTACATCCAAACTCTCCTCATTTAAAAGTTTTAAAGTCTCTGAAAATATTTTGTCCGGACCAGGAGTTTTTCTGTTTTTCATTAGTCTGATGGCGTGAACTACTTCTGATATTAAAATACTCGAACCTATTGGATTATCTTTTATTTGTGAAGAATTAACCACCGTTTTCTCCATTTTACCACGCTTTTTTTCAAGTGTAAGTTTGCCAATAAGGACTATAATATGAGATTTTTTAAAAGAAATAACATTCGGAACATCTTGTGAAAAATGCCAATAAACTGATAAATATATATGTATGCAAACTCACGACCGCGATTATTATCTGTCTGTTTAAATATGATTTTGACGAAACAGGAACAATAAAAACCTTCCAAAACAACTGACTGCCCGCCTCACATCCGCAGCCTCCTCCGCTCCTCTGCCTCTTGATATGCAGTCCACGGCGATTCAATTCAGATCGTATCGCGATGCGAGCTTGTTTTCAATTAAATTTATTTCACTTTAAAGTCGAAACCACAAACGGGGAGGGACTTTAATTCGTTTTTATCCTGGCTCTTTTCCTCGAAAAACACTTCGAGAATCCTCAAAATCATGAACACTCTGTTAAATAGAGTTTGTAGACGGTCTAGTCAACTATTTTAAAGAATGTTTACTACTTCCGATTTAGATTAATCAAATTGTGTGCCTCTGCGAGATCTAACATTAAAGATGTAGAAATAGTTGCCTAAATGTCACTTAAAATCTATTTTTTTTAGGTAAACAAAAGTATTTGGTCATTGAAGCATCGCTTGTATGTGACAGAAATAGTTTTCAAAATTAAAGTAAAAATAAATAAGAATTGGTCGTAGCAATAAATATAAAAAAAAATACTAAAATTTAAAATGGTAATTAATCTGCATGTATACACTAGGGTGATTCAGAAAAAAATTCAGAATTTTTTTTTTCGGAACTGAGCGCGCCGGCGACGACGACTAGGAGCAAGCAGTGGCGTTGAAGCGGAAAGCTGGAGAAATACGCTGAGGTGTGGGCAGCTTCACTGGAACCTCTATGGCCTCGACTCACTTTTGCTAGATGTTAGATTCCTTCGATAATTAAATCAACCTGGTTTGATAGGTTTTTTATCTACTATAGGCTAAAGGGTTTACTGTCTTTTATCGCTGTAAATTTTGTTATCACAGTAAATAAAATAACACACATGTCATCGAGAATATATTGTGTATTTTAATACATGGAGCTTACAATTTCAAGCCTTGTATATCTTCAGAATAATTTCACCGGTTGTTAGCTTTGAATTTAATGTATTTTATCTGGTTAGCGGCGAGAATTGTGTGCTTCGGCAGGCGTTGTGCATTGCTTGACGGTCGAAATGCGAAAAAGGCTGAGAGACCGGAAGCACGCTCAAACGTGGCTTCGTGTTAACCGTCTTTTTCACGTGATCGTATAGTTGATTTCTACAATTGCGTGCTACACTTTTGGAATATTCTGGAGGGATAATGAATGCACGTGTTTTTAGATGATTTTTTTGTCGGCGTCAGGGCCGTACTGAGTAGTTTTAAAAATCAAGGAATTTTTCAGAGAGGAATTGTACAGTTGAAAGTACCAATTTTCAACAGAAACCATGCTTAAAAGCTTCTGTTAGTTGCCAAAATGGGCCTCGTAAAGTATAAGTCCTTAATACTAATATTAATAAGAGTGTTCGCATCGCACTTTTCGATTTCCCAATATCCTTACTGTTTAACCTGTACAGCTAACGAAAAACTGTAGCTATGATCTTACCAGCTGATGGGACAACACTAAATTTTCGAGGGGAATGGGAACCCCTATGACGCCAATTACATGCTATTTTTTTGGATTCTGGATCAAAGTGATGAACCACTGTTTCGTCGATTTTAAAAAATGTTCGCTTAAATTCATCAGGATTCCTGTTATTGATCTTCAAATTTGTCTCCGCTGCAACCTGGCGAACACGCTTCTGGTTTGCCGTCAGCATTCGTGGAACCCAATGTGCAAAGAGTTTTTTGAGACCGAATTACTGATGTAAAAATTTTTCAACTCTTCCAACAGAAAACCTACATGTCTCTGCTATGTCCTTGACTGTCATTTAATACCATGTCATGGACTAAATTCTCATTTGCTTTGGTCACCACAGTTTTGAAGGCTCCTTTACCTGGTGCATGTTGACAGGACTCTCTTTCCAGTTTTGAAATCTCGTGACCAGTTCTTGATTACCTGGTACGAAGGGGCAGAGTCTACCCAATACTTCTACCATGTCCTTATAAATTTCTTGCGGTCATAACCCCTTTTTACAGGGGAACTTTATCGCACCTCTCATCTCAATTTTGTCCATTTTTATAAAATCACGCCCACCGAAATGGAAAAATATTAATATTTAACATACACAAACTGATGCGCTGATGCTAATTGGCACACACTAATGTCAAACAATAAGCTTTTGCCTGACACTTTATTTGAATTTGTCATTCAACGCCAACTATGTAAGTGACAACAATTCGTCAACTATCCTCGTTTTTTATTCAACTGTTTTAAAGGTCTTGTGGCACGCCTTTTGTGGAAACTCCATGTATTTCTCTTGACGAGTGGAAGCACTAAGGAAGGCCCAACAGCCGAAAGCGCCCTGCGAAAAAAAGAAAAAGTAAATATTTTACACGACATACACCGTGTTTTATTAATTGTTTAATACGTGTACACAGTCACAGTCACTTTATTGCTCTTTAATCATTTTTCTATTTTAAGAAAATCCTCTTTTACGGGATCCTAGCAAGCCAGTAATTTAACTTATACAGAATGGCTGTGTCAACTGCAAAGCTCAAAATTTCCCATACTATTCTTTGAAAAGTCAGTTTTTGTTTTAGATCCGTCGGTAAAAATGTTTTTATGTTCACTTCATTTTACTCTACATTCTGTATGGTAAGTTAACTGGATTAATAAAGTACTTTCGTTGTTGCACAAGGTATTTAGATATTAGATATTTAAAAAAATTTTAATTGTTAAGACCATAGTGGCATAGAGTTTTTTGAGTACCGCTATTTCAAAAATATCTGTACCTAATTTTGTATCATTAAACATTCTAATTCTTCTTTTATCATCCCTTTGTTTTATCCAATAATTTCCTAATCTTCCTGTAATCAGAACCAAAACTTAAGTGTCTCACCCCAAGTTATTACAGTTTCTGCTAAAATGCTGATATTTTTTTAAATGTTTTATACTAGACTTTGACAAACAATGCCTCACCTTGTATATACAATTTTGCATCTATTAATTAAAATAAACAAACTTTGACTTTTTTTAAAGGTGCAATATAAATTATAATAATAATTGTCGATTAAATTCGTAATTATGAGACATAGGCGCAACGTCTGAACAGAGTAGGCTTGGCAGTCTCTTCCACCTTCGCAATTGTTTCGATACCATTACACGACCCAGTGGGCGAAACAACAATGGTCAGTTCAGTTGATACTCAAGACTAATATATCATTTGGATAACATACAATTTTGCATACATTAATATATTAACAGTTCTTAGGTCTCGAATATGGATAGACAATGACTTTACTATTATTTATTGACATTTTTGATGTTAGAGTTCAAAAGCTAGGATGAGAGATCGACGAAAAATTGAACTATTGTAGGTACATTAAATGCTTTAAATAGATAAGACAAGTAAGTGGTCAGTCAACAAACTTCTTACGTAACAATTGGAATAAACGTTTGGAGTACGATGATTTTTTAAAAATCTCAGTTAGAGTATAAGTTTCAAAGTCTGGTAAAACATATAGTCAGCACTCACCAGATTTATTAATTCTTCCGAACCACTTTTCATATTTTAAACTTTATTAAATTAAATAAAAAAATTAAGTAATAAAAAAAATACCATGACTCAAAAACCTCAGTGTAACTAAATTAAAGAATAAAAGACCTGAATTATGGCTTTATTCTACATAATAACACGACTGATTTAATATGACATATATCAAACATAATATTACCAATAGAAAATAATCTTCTTCTTCTTATAGTGCATCTCCTATCGGAGATTTGCTATCATCACAACTATCTGGACCTTATTGACTTCAGCTCGAAAGAGTTCAATATTGCTACAATTAAACCAGTCCCTTAGGTTTTTAAGCCAAGACACAAGGCGTCTTCCAATATTCCTCCTTCCACCAATCTTTTTTTTAACTATCAGCTGGAGAAGTGCGTTTTGGGTCCTCTCAGTATATGACCTAGCTATTGAATTTTTCTCTTTTTTATGGTGTTAATGACTTCACATTCCTTATTCATCCGATTTAGGACTTCTACATTAGAGATCTTTTCTGTCCAGGAGTTACGCCACATTCTACGGTAGCGCCACATCTCGAAGGCTTGTAGTTTGTCCGTGTGATTCTTCTTGAGTGTCCAAAAGCGCAAAAAAACACGTAACAACGCAGCATCCTCATCCTAAGTCCAATCTTGATATCTCGACTGGTGAACAACTTTTTCATTTGACCATGTTGACCTGGCTATCTCTATTCTCGTTCTTATTTCTCTTGTTTGGTCATCCGATTGTTCTATCTAGGCTCCCAGGAATTTGTATGACTGCACATTCTGTATTAAGATGTCTGCTACTGATACGTTTATATGGTTGTGATCTTGGGGGAACTTTGTAACTACCATTAACTTGGTTTTCTTAAGATTTATCTTTAGACCGTATTCGTTACATCGATCATTTAATTTCTCTGGAAGATGTTATATGTCTCTTTGATTGATAATACAAATGTCAAATATAATACAACCAATAAAAATAGATGTCAAATATAAAATA
This sequence comes from Agelastica alni, assembly GCA_950111635.1. NCBI lineage: Eukaryota > Metazoa > Arthropoda > Insecta > Coleoptera > Chrysomelidae > Agelastica > Agelastica alni. The sequence continues at coordinate 21,080,499 of OX467709.1, read as the reverse complement.
ACCAATAAAAACCACCTCGGGTCGCATGGAGGGGGAATTTAACGTGTACGTTTCATTTACGTCTTCGATTTTCTACGGCGAGTCCCGTCCGCGAAGCCCAACATAAGAAGTATAGTTTTAAAATTTCTTTTTCTTAATTTAAGAATTTTAGTGTCAATAATTATACTTTTATAGCAACAACGTATCTATATACCTTTCTTATAAAATTAGGACTTTAATATAAATCTTCAAGATTTGACTATACTTGCTTTATGTATTACGGATTTTTCCGTTACGAAACACGAAACAGCTAACGCGTATGCCATGTACCAACTAAACCTGCGCAGCCTTGGACCAATGAGCGCACTGGTGCGGTTGAACTGATTCTTCAATCTTTCGAAACTTGCTGTTGTAGGTTGTCGCCTCTCAGGATCATCATCATCGTAGGTGGTCTTCCGGGTTTTCGTTTGTCTGACCATGGCCTCCATTCCAGAAGTTTTTTTCGTTCATCTCTGATCTGTTTGTCGTGCTATACGACCGACCCACCTCCATTTCGACTTTGAGATCTTTTCAATTATGTTTTCTACCTTTGTTCGTCTACGAATCTCCTTATTTCTTACTCTGTCTTTGAGTGATATCCCCAGCATAGATCTTTTCATATTTCTTTGTGTGACACTCAATTTCCTTGCTGAAGCCTTAGTGAGCGTTAGGGTTTCTGCTCCATTTGTGAGAACCCGTTGGATACACGTTATTAAAGTCTTCCTTTTTAGACTTATAGAAATTTTGTGCTTAAATATGTGTCTCAATTTGCCGTATGCCATCCGAGGTTTATGCGCCTTAAAAGTTTATAAGTTTGGTTGTCCCTGCTGATTTTTAATTCGTGTCCCAGATAGGTATACTTTTCGACATATTCTTCTTGCGATCCCTCTATGCATATATTTCCTGTTGGTACTAGGTTTGCCATTCCAGGATATCTTTCATGATAAATTATTACTAATAGTAATGCGTTTTTATTACATTCCCCCAATAACCAAATAATATCTACCATTTCGTCACGAGTAAAATTCATATTTGCTAGTTAAGAGTGTAATACACCAATGGATTGACAACCAGTAATGGCGAATTGTCACTTTCTGACAAATCAATCAGGGCCAACTAACAATAATTGATACGTTTAGAAACTCAATTAATACTTTGCACAGAAAAATGGAAATATCTCAAAAACTAATAAATTTAGGTATAGGATCGGGACGGCAAGACAGCCTTAGCCGAACTAACAAAAGTATGGAAAGATCACCACATAAGTAAAGCTACAAAACAACGCCTCATGAAATCCCTTGTATTCTCAATCGCTACCTACGGCTTCGATGTGGCAATGTGGCATGTAGACGCCGGATCGAAGCTTTCTAAATGACATGCTATAGACGAATGCTTAGAATTCCATGGACGGCCCGCAGAACAAACGCTTTAATCCTTCAAGAGCTAAGAATGCGGAAAATGAACGGTTGTTACCAGACATCCAAAGAAACACCCTCAAATACTTTGGTCATATCATTCGGAGAGATGAGTTAGAAAAACAAGTCATCCAGGCGCCGGAGAGGAAGATCACCGAACATATATATCGACCAAATAAAATCCTTGACAAACCTCTCCATACAAGAAGTGATGCGGACTGCTGAAGACAGAGGAATCTGGAGAAACTTGACTATCCCGGGCATACATTCATGGGGTCACGACGTTTGAAACCAGACATCGACTAAAGAGAGAGATGATAACAGAGCTACTGAGCTTTATCACACTAATCAATTACCCTGTATGTATTACCTATTTTATTTATAAATTTGTTGCTTTTAAATACAGATCTAGCTAATAGCCGGAGAGCTCGTTGTAAAACGATTAAATTCTTAACTTTTGATTACGTTGTCAGGCCAATTCCAAATATTGTGCAGCTATATATGAACCTCGTTTAATTTTGGACGGCACTGTACGTTCAATATAACAAATAGAAGATTGTCAATCGTCCAAATCATTCAAATGCAAACACGTTAACGGTTTTTAATTGGATTTTACATGCTTAATATCATTACATACGTCAAAACGTTATTTGCTAATATAAATAATTATAAAGCCAGTCATAATATCTCACAACTCAAATATTTTCATTAATCACTGCAACAAGAAATAACTTTCGACATTCAATTTACACATCTCTGGCATTTAGAATCACGCACGTTTCGTAAAAATTTTAGCCTCATGACCAATAGGGTCAAGACATAATTAGCAATATAAGGTGTGTGTGTGTGTTTGTGTGTATGCATTGTCAGTATCAGCATGAAATAATGACGGGTAATCGAGATGGTGTAAAATACTTCATCACATGCATGTACCTATCAGTCAACGGCCCGAACTCCAGAGAACCTCCAGTCGATGGAGTAGGCAATTTTCATTGTCCATACCGCTAGATCATTTTAAATTTTAATTATTTTTTAAGTTTTGTGCTCACAGTTTTCATTTTATTACTAATGTTTGGTGGGAAGGGGGAGGGGGAAACGAATGCAGCGTTGGATAGCTGGAAATGTGTACTATTTCACTATTTCAGTACCATAAGGTGGTCACTCTAATAGGCAAGATTGTAGATTGTAGGGTGGGTCGTGAAGGCCATGCTGCCTCTCAAGCACTTCGACATATCAGATCTTTTGTGCATAACCCTTAATCTTTTCAAGGCCCGGGATTCCGAGACTTCGAGTAAAGTTTATCAGTTTCCTGGGGGCTAAGTTTCTGATATCGAAGGGCTTTAGGAAGGCCCCTTCCAGAAACTTGAGCCTATTGCAGAAAAGCGCTGGGCATAGACAGCAGAAGAAGAAACACCATATTGTGACCTTTATAAATATCTTTAAAATATAGACACACTTCTGTTAAAGTTTTATAATGGTGTAGATTATAAAATACAGCCATTAAGTTTAGAATCTAACTTAGGGTCAAATTATATATCGAAGAATATTGTTTTATTTTATTGTTTTAAAAACAGGTACCTAGTGGTGTAAGTATCAGTTATATTAGACAAATGTTTAAGCGTGACATTGTTGTATTCATCCGTGAAGTATTTACAATTAATTACATCGTTTAAGAATCTATACAATGAGCTTATTTTCTCAAAATGGTCGAACAAAAATTATGAGCTATGTGAGGTCACAAAAACTGAGAGAAAAAGTTGGAGTTTCACGCCGAAAATTAGGTCAAAAATAAGGCCAATCCTCTTTTGAAACCATAAGTTATGAAAATAATGCACAAAATTGTAAAAAAAATGTGTCGCGGAAAGAAGAAAAGTTGTATATATCAATAAAGCAATGTTTATGCTTTATTTAAAATAATTAATATTTATATACATATTTATTTGACAGAAATCATAAGCACCCAATATGCGCCCACCTATTGCCCATATTTTCGTTGTAACTTTGTTAGAAACATCGACTTCCACGCCTTTCAATTCATAAAGAATACCAGAACTGAATTTGCTTTGTCACTAAACTCTGTCTCTGTAGGATATTCTTCGTCTTTTGAATTGATTATAACAATACCCGTCGCGTCGCGATGACCACACCAAATTGGACAGAAGAGTATTACTTTGGGCTTGGCCATCGCTCGACAACAAAATGCAAAATAGTCCAGCAGATTGGGCCAACTTTCAAAATAAATTTTAATACCTACTATTTTCTTATCGTTTATATATGTTGCATTTTTTGTATTTATAAAAAAAGCGCAGCTAAATAAGCTAAATGTAATATGCATTTTAATACAATGTTCATGCTTTAGAGCTTCGATTTTGGCCATGATCCATAAATGCATACATACTTACATATAGTCACGCCTTCTTTCCGTAGGAGTAGATGGAGACTACCTATTTCCACTTGCTACGGTTCTTACACACGTCTTTCGTTTATTCTAATCTTATCAGCGCTTTTATGTATGCTCGTCGGTTGCTGTACTCTTGACCTGTCCTTTCTTCAAAACAATGTTGATCTGATCGAGATATGTTCGCCGAGGTCGATCTCTACCGACTTCCGTCCATTCACACTCGCCTTATAAATTTGTTTCGTCAATCTTTTTTCATCCATCCTATCTACGACTCCGAACCATGAAAGCATCCTATTTTACATGACAGCCTTTCCTTATCTCACTTTTCCTTTCTTTATCTATTAGAATCACTCCAGCTGTATTTTTCAAACTACTCTTCTCTGCAGCATTGTTCTTAGTTTTATGTTTCTTCTGCCAAACCCAACATTTACTACCATACATAATTGTAGGGACCAGCACTACTCTAAGCAGATCCAGTCGTACCTTTTTTGACAAATCCTAGCTGCTCATAAAGTTATGCAGTGCCTTCTTTGTTTTTCGTCTCTCGTAAACTTTGAACCCAAGTACACAAACTCGTTTACCTGTTTCACCCTTTCTCTTTTAACCAGTACCTCGAAGTTTATCATGCTTTCTTGTTTTTCAAAAACCATTACTTTCGTCTTTTTTACATTTACTTTCTTCGCTGGATATAGGATGGGCAATCGCATCATTAAAGAATTATGCTATGCAGACGATGCAATCTTCATGGCAGAGAATGAAGACAACCTACAACGCCTATTATACAAGACAACAGTAACAGCACACAAATTTAACATGAACATTGCAACAGAAAAAACACAGTCAAAGGTTATCTCTAAAGAACGTGCAAACTGGCAGTCGACAACAAGATAATCCAGCAGGTAAGAAGATTCCAGTGCCTACCTAGGAGTGGAGGTATCAAGCGAAAGAAACCTTATTGAAAAAGCACGAATACAAGCCATAAAGCAAATAAAATGATGAGTACAAAAAGCATGCTGAGGATTTATAAAACAAGTGTAAGACCTATTTTAACGTACGCCACAGAAACCAGAGCTGAAACATCAACAACAAAAAGAATAATGAGAACGACCGAAATGAAAATAATAATAAATAATCAAGGGTGTAACACTCAAGTATAGAATAAGAAGCCATGATAAAAGAAAAGAACTAGAAATACAGGATGTGGTAAGATGGGCTAGAACACGCAGGAGATGCTGGAAAGACCATGTGGAAAGGATGCCAGATGAAAAATGGGCAAAGTGGGCCATGTCGCAAAAACCAAACTCGCGAAGACCGGTAGGCAGACCACCCAAGAGATGGTACAAAAGCTAGAGCTCAGCATCACAGGAAGAGCTCCGAAGGAGGCTAAACGCAACGGATTAAACAGGACCAGGTCCTATTATAAGAAGGAGAATAAAAAGAAGACTTTCTTCGCTTTGATTTTTAGGGCATCATGCATATTAATAACCATCGCCTGTAACTCCTTCTCAGATGATGCTAATATGACATGATTATCGGCAGAAAGGAGGCATTTTACGATTTATTCATTCATTCTTAATCCATACGCACCCCCTTTTAAATTTTTTCTTCCTCTTCTTCTTCTTACCTTAGGACTACGTCCTGTGTTTGCCTCAAAGGTTGCCCAAAAACAATTGGGACGATGAAGACCAGCTATCATACCATCTTTTTGGTGGGCGTCCAGTTGGGCGTGGTGTGTTGGGCCGCTTCTCTCTTACAATTTTTGCCAGCCGGTCGTTTGGCATTCTGCTTTTTAAACAATTAAATTAAGCCATGGAGAAGCCACACATCTCTGTCTAACACCTTTTTCGATAGATAAAAGCAGTGGATTAGCTAAACTCTGCTTTTTTTGATGAAATATAATATAAAATTATATATCTTAAAATGAGCAATAAGCCTCTCTACTAATAAAATCTTTTAAAATTTTAATCTACATATTAGCTTTGTTTTGGTACCAATGGTATCTATTTATACAATCCCATTGACGATTTGGCCCGTAGCCTTTCAGTATTGACCGAGCAAGGTTAAACATCTTTAAAGGACCAGCAGGATACTCGAAGGAAAATAAGATTTTCTTGAATAGATGGATAGTTTCAATTAATTAAAACCGTTAACCTTAATACAACTGGTGATGTATTCATCCAATTAATTATTTAATATACAAAGCGGTTCATCAAGATTATTTTATAAATAACTAAAAAATAATATTTTTATACTAAATGTTTCAAGATCAATACTATTTTTAAGGTTTGATTAAACGTTGCATTTCTTTGTTCCAAATTTGAGATTAAACTGAAGAGTGCTAGCATTTTTGGTTAGAATTGCAAGATCGTCTGCAAACGTCAATTCAATAAAAAAAAGAAGAAAAAGAATTTTTTGAAAAAGGTAATCCTAATATACAGTAATATACGTATAAACATAACATAACATTACATTATAGATATTGTAAATAATTATAAAAATGTAGTTAGTTACAGCTCCAAATTAAAAAATTTCGGTTTGATAATCAGCACACAAACTATTAATAAAACTATCTTAAAAAATTATATTCTATCCAACGTTTTGGATGGATTTTAAGATTTAACTACGTTTGGTAAGGACTGTAAGAACTACCGAGGTATTAGTTTACACAGCATAGTCGGAAAACTGTATGCAAAGATATTGATTAAAAGAGTAATAAATGAAACTGAGAAGATGATATGGGATGTGCAAGCAGGATTTAAACAGAAGAAGGAGATGTATGGATCAGGTCTTTTCATTAGGAGGTATAGTCGAAAAATTCAGTCAGAAGGTCTATTGCGCTTTTACAGACTTGAAAAAGGCCTATGAATTGTGGTCGACATTGTCTATGTATGGGGTGAGCGGTAGTTTAATACGAGCACTGAAATCACTGCTTGTGTCAGGATAACCGAAGCTTACACGGACTGGTTCCTTGCAAAACAGGGGGCCGAATCTGCGTTCACTGGACCAGAACCGGTTTTTGGAGTCACCACAAGTGCCGCCAAAACAATTATTTCGGACTGGGTGGAGAGGAAAATACTCACGTACTGGTCCTACTTACCAGGGCTAACCCACTCGAAGGCGTTTTTACCGTTACAACCCTCGAGAAACACAACTAAGCAGATTCTAGAATGGAGCAGAAATGACCTGCGTATTCTAACAGGACTGCTTACGGGACACTGTCGTCTGAGATACCACCTCAGAAAGATAGATCTGAACCAACAAACGGACTGTCGGTTCTGCTGCGTGGAAGACGAAACTGCTGAACATATACTATGTTCATGCCCCGGCCTGGGAAGAATAAGGTTCAACATATTTGGTTACACTAACCTAGAACCTACCGATTTTAAAAAAATCTCACCCTATACAACCATGAACTTCGTAAGAAGGGCTGGATTGTACGGTGAACTGTAGCCTCTAGGGGTGAGCCACAATAGACCTACTAAGGGTCGCGGTGGAGGGATGTGTGGCTTCGCCATGGCTGTTTAACTTATACATAGACGATTGTTTGAAAGATTTGAAAAAGAGTGCGGAACGCTTCTTGCCTTGGCCTCCACTCGACGATACGTCTTGACCATTGGTTGTCAGATAATCTGGCAACGTGTCCTGCCCAGTTCCATTTTAAAGTAGCAATTCTTTCTATAGCGTCGATTGTTCCTGTTCTATGACGTATTTTTTCGTTTGGGATCCGGTCTCCAAGAGAGACGCCCAACATCCGGCGCTCCATAGCCCTCTGTGTTACTCGGATTTTCTCTACGACCTTTCTTGTAAGTGTCAATGTTTCCGCGCCATAAGTAAGAACGGGCAGCACACATTGATTTAAGGTTTTTCTTTTGAGGCATACTGACAAGTGCGACTTAAATATGTAATTTAATTTTCCATGGCTGTCCACGTTAATCCTATTCGACGGAGGAGCTTACATGTTTGGTTATCCCTGCCAAGTCTAATTTCATGTCCAAAATATTTATATGACACAGTCTGCTCAATATACTTTCCAGCGATAGAAACATTACGGTTTAGCACCAGGTTCGTGTCTTGGTCATGTTGGTTCTCAGTCCGACCTCGAAGGAAGCGTAATAGAGTTTTTCCAACATTGCTATTGCATCATCCATACGATCGGCTATGAGGACGATGTCGTCTGCAATTCTTAAATGACCAAGCTTTTCTCCATTTATGTTGATACCATGTTCGTATAGGTCTGCCCTCTTACAAGTATGTTCCAAAAGTGTTTGTTTCTTGTTCGGATAATCTTACACTATCCGTGGCATTTTGGTAGATATGTTTAAACATTATAAACAGCCATAAAGGTACGTCTGGCTGTGCATAGAGAAGTGTTGGTTCCTACACTTTGTATGGTTGTAAATGTTGGGTTTTGCAGAAGAAGCATGAAAATAGAATTAATGCTGCAGAGATGAGTAGTCCGAGTTGTATAGCCGGAGTGACTTGGTGAGATAAAGTGAAGGATAGTTAGATAAGGATTACCGGAAGTCAAACGTGCTATAAAATCTATGAAGAACAGGAAATCTAGCGGTCCAGGAGGAATACCACCGGAATTAATTAAATACGGAACTGAGAAGTTGGGGCGAATGATACACGCAATGTTCCTCCGAGCACTAAATGGAGAAGAACTACCAAATGAATGGACGGAAGCCTACATAACGTCTATCCATAAAAAAGGAGAGAAAAAAAGTGCGAAAACTACAGTCGTCAAACAAAAATTAGAAGAACAGATACAAGGAAAAGTTGATGAAGATCAGGCAGGATTTACGGCTGGAAGATCATGTATGGACCATATATATACAATTCAACAACTCATAGAGAAAAAAATGGCCAAGAACAGAGAGGTACATTTTGCATTTGTGGATATCCGAAAGGCCTATGATTCTGTCCCTCGGTCTAAAATCTGGGAAGCCATGTTAGAAATGGGTATAACGCAGAGAATTATCAGAACAGTCCAAAATATGTACAAAAAAAATACCGTAAGGATTAAAGAGGGTAATAAACTATCAAATGTCTTCAAAACAACTAAGGGTCTCCTCCAAGGATGCTCAACATCACCCACACTATTCAAAATATTTCTACAACAGACACTAAGACCATGGAAGAGAAAATGTGCAGGAATGGGAATACCAATTAGAAATGATCATCTGTATACTCTAAGCTTTGCCGATGATCAAGTAATCATAGCTCAAGATGAGGAGGATTTAGGTTTTATGATGCGGAAACTAGAGGAGGAATATGGGAAAAATGGAGTGGAAATCAACCTCGAAAAGACCCAATATATGTCAACGGCACAAGACAGGATATATCACCTAGAAATAGATGATAACCGACAGATCTCAGGAACAGACAAATTTAAGTACCTAGGGTTTATAATATCAAAAAGTGGAACAACAGAGGAAGAAATAAAAAATAGACTAGGTCAAACTAGGGCATGTATTAATCAATTAAACCCAATATTATGGGACCGCCACATAACCAAGACTAATAAAACGAGAATATTCAATTCAATAGTTCGCAGCGTAATGACTTATGGAGCTGAAATGTGGGTGATCAACAAAAAAAACAAAGGGAAGATTGTAGCCACAGAAATGGACTTTTGGAGAAGGAGTTGTGGAGTGAACAGATTAGATCGAATAAGAAATGAGGAGATCAGGAGAAGAATGGAGGTAAAAAAAGACATACTAGAACACATAGAGGAAAAGAAACTAACGTGGTACGGACATGTTAGAAGAACTCCGGAGGATCGCTGGATACACCGGGTAACTGAGTGGAGTCCATTAGGCAGACGAAAGAGAGGTCGACCAAGGCGATCATGGAGAGACGAAGTGGATGAGGCGATGAAATTAAGAAACCTGCAGGACGGAGACTGGCAGGACAAGGACAACTGGAGACAAGGGCTGAAAGCAGGAAGGCAGCGACAGCTGTACATATCCTGGATTATATATATATATATATATATATATATATATATATATATATACATATATATATATATATATATATATATATATATATATATATATATATATATATATATATATATATAGTTAGAGATAAGGAAACGCTGTGGTGTAAAAAAGATGTGGTTATAAATATATGTCAGCTTTTGTGGCTTTAAAGACAAATAACAAAACAAAATATTTGTCGCAGGAATAAATTTAATAACTATATTAAAAGTTCTGTACTTTTTTATCAAATTTTTCACCTTGTTTATTGAAATTTATTATATTGTGTATGCAAACATTCTATTATTTTAAATAGAGCTTTAACTTGATTTTTTCTGCGAAATTTTATATTGGTTTATTTGTTACATAGTTTCAAAAAAAAATTAAATAACTGTCGGCAATATTAGAATACGCGGTCCAGCCCCATTTGTGACATTGTCACTTTTTAATATCACATCAATGTTATGAATAAATAACTACATAAAATATGTGTAGGTTCTGGCTACAATGGGTAACGGAATTGGTTTTTTATTATTACTCGCATTCATTTACGTTTACAGTTTATTTAAAATTGGCTTTGCCGATACTGAGTTTGTTTTGTTCTATCGATAAAAGACAAATCGTAGGTTTATTTCCACATTGAACACAAACAGTCCGTTATAGTTCAGATTGTGCGCAGTATATTATTCAGAAACGTTCCAACAAGGGTTACTTACTAGTACAAACATGTACTATGCTGTTTCCACCCATTTTGCAGATATTTTGGTAACTGTACAAACAGTTAGCGATTTTTAAACGCTTGCACTGTTCACAAAACGACCAGTTGAGATTTGTGATTTGTGTTTAGTTTTAGTTATTTTATTTAACAAATATCGTGGATATATTGAGTGGTGGTTTCTTAGTAAAACACAATAAATTCATCTATACTTGTGCTTAGATGGTTTGGAAACGTAGAAAGGATGAATGAAGATTGACGAAACAGATTTATAAGGTGAGTGTGAATGGGCAAGTCGGTAGAGGTCGACCTCGGCGAACATATGTCGATCAGATCGACATTGTTTTGAAAAAAATGCCAGGTCAAGAGTACCAGCAACCGACGAGCATGTATGAGAGCACTGATGCAAGTAAAAAAAGCGAAAAATGTGTGTAAGAATCGTAGAAAGTGGAAGGAAATGCAAGCAAGCATACTTTTATTACTATAAATGATTACAGTCCAAGCAGACGATGTTGCAGGCAAAAGCTTGCAGGCACTCCATTTAAAAACTGGGTGTTTTTTTGTTGCCACCCCGAATATCTTGCTTGGCGTATCTGCGCTTTTTAAACGATAGCAAAAAATGTGTGCGTGCAGTTCACTTACACTAGAAGCGAAACTTTAGAAAACATAGTATTTTGAAATTAGTTAAATACAATAAAATCCATAAGGTCACTTTCAATGGACATAATTGCCAAATTACTGAGTCTCTCTTGTGCCATAGTTGATCGTAATAAAGTTTTTATTAATTTTAATTTTGAAAAAGAGCTTTCTCCCGATGCTACAGATACTAATAGCGTTAAAAAAATTCGTATTGCAGCTGCAGTATTTGGAAATGTTGAAATTAAATTATTCTCTAAAATGTATTGAATAATTAATCGAGGATCTAACTCCCTTTGCTCTGGTAAGTGGCATTTTAAACGAATAATTTCATCTAATAAGCCATTTACATCAATATCTGATTCTTAACGTGCTTCATCTTTTAAATAAAATGATAAATTTTCCCATGAGATTTTTTTTCTTCATTCGAGCTGAACATTCTATAAATAAATCCAAAAAAGTTATTAAATAACTTCAACCCCTTGAATCTTTCATTAGGAGATGATAAGGTCTTATATAATATAGAGAATAATACTTTTATTTTGTAATTCATTTTCGGGTCTGTTATAGGTTCGTCAGTACTTTCATAATGAAACACATCTGTTGCTTGCTTTACTTTCATCAGTGCTCTCATACATGCTCGTCGGTTGTTGGTACTTTTGACCGACTTTCAATGCTTCATGCTTCTTCTGCCAAACCCAACATAAGTGTAGAATCAACACTTCTCTATGCACATCCAGACGTGCCTTTTTTGATACTTTTTGGCTGTTCATAAAGCTATACAGTGCCCCATTCATTTGTTTTTCTGCCAACACCCTTCGCTCAATGTCACTGTCATACTTTCTATCTCTCGTAAACTTTGAAACCAACTACACAAACCCATTTACTTGTTCCACTCTTTCTCCCTTAATCGGAACTTCACAGTTTGTCATTCTTTCTTCTCTTTAGAAAACCATTACTTTTGTTTTGCTTATATTTATTTTCATCCCTTTGATTTGCAGGACATCATGCATAACATTAACCATCGCCTGCAACTATACTTTAGATAATGCTAATATGACCTAATCATCGGCGTAAAGAAGGCATTTGACGATCAAATCATTCATTTTTAATCCATACGCACTCTCTTTTAAATATTTTAAACAATTGTCTATGTATAAGTTAATCCTGATACAAGCAGTGAAATCCTCGTAAAGTGATTTCAATGCTCGTATTAAACTACCGCTCACCCCATACACAGACAATGTCGACCACAATTTACTCCTCACCACTTTGTCGTAGGCCTTTTCCAAGTCTATAAAAGCGCAATAGACTTTCTGACTTCTAGCCAAGAATTTTTCGACTATGCTTCGTAATGAAAAGACCTGATACATTTCTTTTCTAAATCCTGCTTGCATATCCCATATCATCTTTTTTTCTGATTATAATGATAGTGTATAATAACAATAATATAATAGATTATAATAACGTAGCACAACTAAGTCAATTCTTACTTATTCTAGCCGTAATATTGGGGAATTTACATTCAGATAAAGTCTTTCCCATAAACTTAAGCAAACTAACTTAAATCACTACTTGTTACTTACTGAGTAAATTCGATTCCAGATAAAACCGTTTTCAAAGAACTTTTCAAATCTACACACCTTGTTAGCTTGAGGTACACGTAATATAAAATCCAGTAGAACCACCATTAATTTATGTAAACAAGAGGTCAACTACTGTCCAACTCGAATCTCCATCATCTACAATAAATTTAACAAGCTTCTACAAGAAATTTCGTTGGTCATAACGAACACCTACGCTACTACCGTTTGTTCTTGCTTATTTTTTCTTTCATTTCTTTTCTTCTTCTCCCGTAATCGGGTGAAATCGACACAGTCGGAAGTCTTCTTAAGTTAAGACCTCGATGACTTTGTCGATAGGGGCGACGCGTGCAAGCACGTCACTGATAAACTTGACATCATCCATGGGAATATCTTAAAGAGTTGGCGTTTGCGGAAACATGAGCTCTAATAGAAGTTGTTTATTATTATAGGGAAGAATTTATGGTACTTGTATAACTGTAGTAAATGTTTGGTAAAAATGTCTGCAACGCATGTTTTTATTAAACGTTTTACGTTTCACGTTTTATTCGTAATGGCATCAGCGATAGATAAGAAACTAAATGTCCTAATAGCAATAATTTAACTTGTCATTACAAGTTAGGCTCACAAATATTTATGTACTGTAATATTTTTCAAACTTTTATTAACGAATTTTCTCACAATATTCGGTATATTTTTAAATGACCTGTTTTAATAGCAAATAATTATTAATCAAGGTGTATATACATAACTATACATACAACGCAGAAAGACTAAACAACCTAAGTGACAACATTAGAACTATCCTCAACAATAATCTTCAGAAAGTGCTAAATTTCCTTGAAGACATTAACACATATTATAGAATCTAAATTATAATCAATTCGTGTTCTGTCTCTTCCTGCTAATTTTCCTGTTAATTTTGTTAAAATTACAAAAAAAAAGTTGTAGACGTTAGTTAGGCTGTTTGGTAAGATACATATATACATATAGTCACGCCTTTTTCCCGTAGTGGTAGGCAGAGACCACCTCCTTCCACTTGCTACGGTTTTTACACACATCTTATATATCAGATCTCCCTGCCAGCACAAGAATCCACAAGGCTCTCGCCAGAGATTCGACGCAAGAGATTGGATCGATAAAACGACTAGATGGCTCTTTTACTGACTCTGGTAGGCAAACTTTAGAGACTCTCTTGCAGACCCACTTTCCCGGCAGTCTGCTTCTGAGGGACCAGGAGCAAATTCCACTCTCAATGGGATCGACATCACGACCCAAAAGGGAGGACTGTAGAAATGTTTCAAAAGTGGTCACCCCAACATCGGTACAATGGGCGGTGAACTATTTCTCCCCATTCAAGTCTCCAGGGAAGAATGGTGTTTTCCCTGCCCTCATTCAGGGCAGCGAAATTTTACTACCTCTTCTGGTTAAACTATTCAGAGCGAGTTTGGCGTGGAGTTATATTCCGCTGGGCTGGTCAACGGCGAGAGTTGTCTACATACGTAAAACGGGTACGGTGAACCATTCCCTACCCAAATCCTTCCGGCCGATCAGCCTTACCTCATTCTTAATGAAAACTCTGGAAAGAATTATTGATAGACATATTAGAGAGGGGAATCTTTGGGAACATCCGTTAAACCCCCACCAATATGCCTACCAAACAGGCAAATCTACGGATTTAGCTCTAACAATCTAGTAGGAAAGATCGGCCATTCCGAGGAACAGCTCGAGTTTTTAATGACAGGCATCCTGATAGAAATATGGGCCACCAGACCATCACAGAGTTAGTACGGAAATTTGGAGAAACTGGATCCGTTTGTAACTCAAAGTACTCAAAGTTCCTATGTTACGACTTTTTATGTTATGACGTTAGTATTAAATTATGAGTACAAATGCTAGTGTGTTTAATTTAAATAAGACGAATTATATCGAAAATAATACTATAAATATCTCCTTTTATGTTTGGTACTATAAATATATATATATATATATATATATATATATATATATATATATATATATATATAAAGTAAAAAATAGTGAAATAAGAGAACAATGTGGGGTAAAAGAAGATGTGGTTACGAAGATAGATAAAGGAATGCTTAGATGGTTTTGACACGTAGAAAGGTTGGATGACGAAACAAATTTATAAGGCGAGAGTGAATGGACAAGTCGGTAGAGGTCGACCTCGGCGAACATATCTCGATCAGATCAGCATTGTTTTGAAGAAAGGCCAGGTCAAGAGTAGGTACCAACAACCGACGAGCATGCATGAGAACACTGATGAATGTAGAGGAAGCAAAAGATGTGTGTAAGAACCGTAGCAAGTGGAAGGAAGTGGTCTCTGCATACCCCTACGGAAAAAAAGGCGTGACTATAAGTATTTATGTATATATATTATCGGGTTCAGAAAGTCTTTTGACGTTGTCCGATGTTTAACTACCACGACTTCCTATCCTCCCATTGATTTTCTCTTTCCAGGTATCTTTGGGTCTTTCTTTCTTTCTTCGGTTTGGTGGTATACACTGCATTATTTTCTTGGTTAGTCTGGCTTCATCCCTCCCCTGGACATGAACATATCGTATGAGTTGCTGTTCAATGTCGGTTATTAGTTGTCCATCTTCTCCCATTCTTCTTCTAACTTCCTCGTTTCGATTTCTTTCGCGTCTGGATATTCCCAAGGACTGTCTAAAATCATCCATCTCGGTGGCTTTGAGTTTTCTGCTATTATTTCCTGTAATTCTCCATGTTTCTGCTCCGTACAAAAGAGAACTTTTATTCGGGGTTTTATAGATATTATACTTTCATTTTTTTCCTATTTCGCCACTCTAGAGTATACCATTCAAACAAGTAGTTAATCTTCTGGCCTGGGTTATTCGTTTTTTAAAATATCTGTTATCTGTTCCTGTAGTGTCAAATTCGACTCCCAGGTATCTATACTTATTGCATGCTGGGATTTCGTCTGTGTCCAGTTGGATATTTGATAATTCAGTGCCGAGAGGGAGATATTTTGTTTTTTTCGTATTTAGTTCCAAACCCCACTGATTATATTATTCCTGCAATTTTTGTGCCATATATTCTAAATCGTCATTGTCGTTAGCGAAGATAACTTTATCGTCAGCAAATTGTAGCGTGTAAACACAGGTTCCTTCCAACTCGATACCGATTCCCCTGCATTTTCTCTTTCATTGTTTTAGAGTGCCACATCTTTTTCGTTCTCTAAAGAGTACTCTGCCAGTGGTCTCTCTACTGGCAAATTATGCCCGAGCTCAGCCGTAGAGGGTAGAAGAAAAAAAAATATAAAAGTGAGCCGCGCCACCGACTTAGACGGTTCAAGCCGGAAACCCCCAGGTCTTATAGGCACCAGCAGAGCCACACGATCAACAACTAAGATTATGGTGAACCAAATAAATAAAATTATAGCAAAAATATATTGGATACTTTACTCACACAATAAATTAAAATACACAGCTCAATAACAAAATTATAACAAATATAATCAAAATCAACAGCTAACAATAAATCG
This sequence comes from Agelastica alni, assembly GCA_950111635.1. Lineage (NCBI taxonomy): Eukaryota > Metazoa > Arthropoda > Insecta > Coleoptera > Chrysomelidae > Agelastica > Agelastica alni. Next base: position 21,064,221 of record OX467709.1, on the reverse strand, counting down.
AAACTTCAAAATTTACAACTTTATAAGACAACAATAAATAAAAAAAATCCAAAGTTTACGATTCCATAAAATAATTAAAACAAAGGTAAGAATGACAAACCTTATCAGGTTACCAAAAAAAACGTATACAAGTCAACTTTTTCACAATACTTCATCAACGTTCACGTACGGCTGCTAATTTAATCACGTTTTTTTTACCATTTTTCCATTTACATAAAGATTTACACTGTTAAAACAATCGAGCTTATTTAAAAATATTTCCTTTTACGATGGCTGTCCTTCAAAATAGCAATATTGTAGGATATTAACAAATAAGTATGAAGAAAACGTTACTTGGACACAAAGAACTATTGAGAATATTACTTTAATCAAAGTTCAGCCTTGGCATATTATCCAATGCAATAAATAGTTTTCAACAGTGTACCATATTAATAAATTAAAACAAAACTTAATCGCGGTGTCAAAAACAAATCACGTCGTTTAAATATTCTAAAATAAATCACTTGTAACCTTTGGGTATACGAATTCACTAATCCTGTGGCCTACTCCTGGGGCCTACTCCTGTGGCCGGATTGATTATGGAACTCTACCTGCCACTTAACAATGGCTTTCCTCCATCAGGTCCCGCAAGCGGATATTTTAACTCGACACCAAAATCCAAAATATCAACAACAAAGGTAAGATAAAATGGTCAAGTTAAAAATTAAATGGTTTTTCTTCAAAATCCAATTAAGATGGCCCAAATACAGCCAGATATGAAAGAAAAAACCGTAGAGGTTCTGCTCACGTGTTAATATCAAATCGTTCCAAAAACTCTCACCACCACCCGACTTCGAAGACTGACACCAAAACGGCTCACTAAACTACTGACTTCCAGGCCGGATATCAGAAATGACACGGGACACGCGTCAGCTAACAATCTTCACAAATCTATGTTCCAAACTCATAATCGCACTCATCCGTGTTGATAGCCAGCCCATCCACACAGAAATGCAAACCAAACAATAATATAGCTGACAACACACGACAATCGAGGCTAAAAATCAAGGCAAAATCTAATGACAAAAACCCCCACTCCATCTCCATCGATTAACAAAAATGTCACAGCCAATAATAATTAAATCCTAACACTACAAGGTATGCAACACTATTTACAACGAGTGATAAATTTAAATTACAACAAAATACGGTAAGCGAAACTATTTACGAGCACCTGAGAAATACCAGACTATCAGAGATCCAATTAATAATGGAACTGTAGAAGGGAAAAAATAGGCACGTGACAAGAGTTTTTGCTACATATATTTTAAACAGTGTGGGTGACACACAGCAGCCTTGAAGTAATCCCTTGTTGACAGAAAATGGTTATGATAGTTTGTTATTAATTTTTATTCTTGATGTAGAACCGTTAAATAGATTTTGAAGAGCTTTTATAAGTGTATAACTAATGTTTGATTCCTGTAATACTTTTCAGAGGTTTTTAACAGGAACTGTATCGTAGGCTTTATGGAGATCCACAAACATAAGATGGGTCTCTTGATTGGCACCAGACCTTTTTTTTATTAGTTGTTTTAGGCAGAATATATTATCAGTGCAAGTTCTTCCAGCTCTAAAACCAGACTGTTTCTCTTTTTTTCGATCTCTGAAGTCAAGTTCAATCAAATCTATAAGGATTCTTTAATACAACCGACTTAGCGTACTTCTTACGGATATGCCTCTATAATTTGCACAGTCTCGTTTATTGCCTTTTGTATGAATAGACGAAATATAAGCGACTTTCCTCTCTTCTGGTACAAGGGCTCCATTTAATAATTTATTAAATGTTTGGTACTAACTTAAAATTTTTGTTTTTGAACAACATTATTTCTTCTAAAGATCTCTTGGGCCACATTGGAACTTTACGCGGTCCAGAAGTTGCCCAAAGTTGAGCTAGAAGGAATTGAATGAAAGTTTTTGATTGTCGCATTTGTTATTAATTTTTGTAAAATCTCATCAAGAAAAAGAATTTTTGCAAAAGATTAAAATTTGTATCTTGTTTTTATTTTTCTTTTTTTTTTCTATAACAATAAACAATTGCACGGAATTCCTAATGACCAGTTTTTAATTAATGAATTGACGAACAAACATAAATAGTTGCAAGTTTGCTTGCTACACGTTACCATTCCAAACTAATTTAGAAAGAGATAATAAGGGTCACTGTATACATTCAAAAGGTGCGCGCAATCTTCTTCATTCACATGGCCCCCGTGGCCTGCAATGCCACCGCTACCACAGTTCGAAGAAAAAAAATTAACAATGGATTAAATGCAGAGAAGAAATATAGAACGGTAACTTCAGCGATGCTGCTACTAAATTTTTTATATGTGACTGTAGTCGACGATAAAGGAGACATTAAAAAAAATATTTTAAACAACGTTCTAAGATGTTTAATTTATTTATTTTAATTTAAAGTTACTAAATTTCCCAATTAAAAAATCCTAAACTTTCTTGCCTATGAGTTGTTTTTATTATTGATTCCCATGCAATTTTACGGCTAACTTCCATAAAAATATTGTAATATATTTTTAAAATTTTTATACAAGGTGTTTGTGAGATATATTCGTTTTAAGAGCTTCCCATGAAATTTAATATTTCCCATAAAGAGCACTGTTTTCATATTTCAAAAATTTTAAAATACTCTGCGTATATCGTATTATTTATCTTCATTGAATCATTTTTGCAGTAAACGTTTAAATTCAACTATGTGATAAACTTATGAACGTTAATGTTAGATTTACTGCAAGGAAATATCCTAACCGAATAGTAATAAACAAGTCAAAAATAAAATATATATTAACAACTATGAGAATGCATAAGATATTAAGATATAAAATCGAAGATTGGAGACGGCGAAAATATCCGAATAAATAGGGCACATCCTGTAATTTTTTTAATATCTTAGAATTGCATCGAATCCTTAGAGTACCTTGGTGCGAACAACAGGGTGACCCTACTGTGGGTATCTAGGCACCAGGCGGTGGAGGTAAACGAAAAAGCCGATACCCTTGCAAAACAGGGGGCCGAATCTGCGTTCACTGGACCAGAACCGGTTTTTGGAGTCACCACAAGTGCCGTCAAAACAATCATTTCGGACTGGGCGGAGAGGAAAAATACTCACGTACTAGTCCGATGTACCAGGGTTGACTTACTCGAAGGCGTTTCTACCTAAACCCTTTAGAAACACAAATAAGCAGATCCTAGAATGGAGCAGAAAAGACCTGCGAATTCTAACGGGACTGTTTACTGTCGTCTAAGATACCTCCGCGGAAGGATAGGTCTGAACCAACAAACGGACTGTCGGTTTTGCTGCGTAGAAAACGAAACTGCTAAACATATACTATGTTCATGCCCTTGCCTGGGAAGAATGAGATTCAACATATTTGGTTACACCAACCTAGAACCTACCGATTTCAAAAAAATCTAACCCTATACAACCATGAACTTCGTGAGAAAGGCTGGATTGTGCGATGAACTGTAACCTCTAGGGGTGAGCGACAATAGACCCACTAAAGATCGCAGTGGAGGGGCGACCATGCCCCACTCACATGATACCTAACCTAAGCTAACCTAAGATAGATTATAGTAAAATTGCTTATTGATCTATTGATAAAATTTTAATTAAAGAAAAACACCATTTTCTTAAAAAAACTATGTTTTTTTAAAAAATTTAAAGATTAAGGATAAAATAAGTAAATAGACTGTCAATATAGTTTAATGAAGTAAATTTAGAAAAATATTTTACTATCTGAAGTCACACTTAGTGTGACGGCAAGATTTTTCGCTGAGTCCAACAGCAATTATCACTAGGTCTTAAATTGTTTTTTAATTAGATGATGTCGTTCCAAAAAAAAAGTAAAAATAAACACTGGCCTACAAGTAAAGAAGAAGATGCGCGCGTAACAATAGCAGCCGTGCGATAACTCCCACGCAACGGTGACCACGGGAATGACCACTGACCCCTGCAGTTGTCTTGGTGACCCTTGCCTCGATAGAATAAGTGCTTCGAACGGCCTCGCCGACCTCCGGATGTTCTGCACCGGAAGAAGACACGCAAACCAGTTTTTATTCGAGTTAGCCATTACTCGTTTTCAAATGGTGATTACCTCTTGCATGTTTTTTGAAACTATATAGTATGTTTGGAATTCTTGAATGTTTACGTATTGCGATGAATTTTAATTTCACTTTATTTTATTTTTATTTTAAATAATTAACAGGTATCCAATAACTTATTAGAAAAGAAAAATGTAATAATTCAGTTAATAAATATTATACAGGGTGATTTTTCTCGATGGCACATTAGACGTTATGGCAAAACTAGTCAGAAAATAAATCTGAAAATTTGTAATAAGGGGTTTTCGGCATTTGGTCTATCGAATAAAAATATGCTCGACTTTCGGCGACTTCCGGTTGTACCGGATGTTGACGTCAACTTAGGTATTTTAAATGGAACAGCCCAAATATTTTTAACTTTTTGAATTGCATACGGACTGCGACTATTAGAAGGGGAAGGGATTATAGAAAGGAAATGATTGTGGGCACGCTTTTTAAAAAGTTGCAGGTCATAGTTCTCTGGAAAAACTGATTTTGGAAGCTTATTCCATTCCGTAGCAGCTCTGTAAAAGAAGGATTCTTGATAAAGATTGGTCCTTGTAGTGTCAATCTTGAGAGTAAATGGGTGAGACTGATCAGCGTGCCGAGTTCTTCGGCCGAATGTGGCCAATGGTGGTAAAAGATTTTTTATTTCTCTGGAGAATCTGCCATGGAAATATCTTATTATCTTAATCTTAATCTTAATTATAAATAACTTTTTATAACAATGTACTACACCTAAATTTATTGGTTTTCGAAATAACAGTTATTTTAGTAAAAAAATTGACGTTTTACTGTTATTTAGATACTCTATTTATTTCGTGATAAATTACATTTAAACAATTTTTACCATCTACATCTATTACTGATAGACAGCTCAATGTTATCCCAAAAAAATATTTTAAACTTTGTTTTACACGATGAAATAAAATCAACGGTAATTTTGGATTATAAAAAATGCTAAAAACTAATTTTTTTTAAATAGCACTTATTTTTTTCTCCCTTTACAATTCTTTAGTAGATTAAGAAAAAATATTTTTAACATTTCCCTAATTTTCCAAAAATTTTTGGTTTTTATTTTTCATTATCTTATAAAATAATTTTTACCATCTAAGAGCGCCATGAATATAATTGTTAAGAGTACAGTTGTCATTGTTTATAAGTTTAATTCGTCAGTTAACGTTTATTTTTTATTGCTAAAATTAGTAACAATGGCTAGATACGAATAATAAAAATAAAACAACCAATAGACCCTTTTTGCGACTATTTTCAGTAAAAAAAAAATTTTACTAAAATCGATAGATTTTAAGTTGGTAAAACCCAATACGTTGAACCTTTTATTCCTAAGCAAGGGCATGAACGCAGTATGTGTTGAGATGTTTCGTCTTGCACGCAGCAAAACCGACAGTCCGTTTGTTGGTTCAAACCTTTCCTTTCGAGGTGTTATTTTAGACGACAATGTCCTGTAAGCAATCTTCGCAGAAATCGCAGGTCGTTACAGTTACCAAGTTACCTCAGTAAACAAGTATCATTAAGATAAGAAAAACAGCCTATCTGGCGCATCTAATGCGACACAAGGAGTATGAACAACTACATGTAATACTAGAAAGAAAAATTGAAGGTAAACGAGGCATAGCTAGAAAACAAAAGTCCTGGCTAAGAGACATAAGAGACTGGACAAACATCAACAGAGACGGCACCTGAGAGGAGGAGGACTACTACATTCCAGGATCTGCTTGCTTGTATTTTCGTTGGTTTGGGTCAAAACGCTTTCGAATGTGTCAACCCTGGTGGATCAGACCAGTGCGTGAATCTTGAATACGGATGGCGTTACGAAAATTTTTTACCAAGCAAACCCCAATTATTTTCCAGTAGGGGTAGGCAGAGACCACTTCGTTTAACCTGCAACGGTTCTTACACATATCTTTTACTTCTCCTACTTTAATCAGCGCTTTCATACATGCTCGTCGGTTGTTAATACTTTTGACCTGGCCTTTTTTTAAAACAATGTCGATCTGATCTGATTCCCATTCACACTAGCGTTATAAATCTGTTTCGTCAATTTTCTTTCATCCATCCTCTTTACGTGTCCATCTGAGCATTCATTTATTTATCTTTGTTACCCCATCTTTTTTGACAACACAGCGTTCCCTTATCTCACTATTCCTCAGTTTATCTATCAGTCACTCCGGCTATGCTTCTTGTTTCTTGTTTTTTGTTTCCCTGCCAACACCCTTTGCTCAATGTCACATACTTTTTTTTTCTCGTAAACTTTGAACCCAAGTAACAAATTAATTTACTCTTTTAACTAAAGGCCAAGTCTCTGATCCGTATATAACAGTTGGACAATAAATGAGATTTTTAAGTTTTATAGTTACGTAGCTAGATCCCAATAGTTTTTGCAAAGCAAAATAGCATCTGTTTCCAGCATAAATTCTTGCTATTCTCTTCTTCATCTGCCTATCCACACTATTGGATGATAGCGATAACATTTCTTTACGCTTCTCGGTCTGTTGCTGTGTGTACCAGGTCTCCTTAATTCTTTAACTTTTTCTTTCTCTTAGATTTCTTAACCAGGACATTTTCTTTCTTCCCAATCCTCTTCTGCCTTCAATCTCTCGCTCAACTATCAGTTGTAGCAGTTGGTATTCTGGTTTATGTGACGTGACAAAGAGCGGTTGATATACGTCCATAAAACTGGGTGAGGAGCTAAAAGTCAAATAATGCTTTACTCGTTCTAATTACATTTTGGCAACCAATAGATTATTTTAAACCATGGAATATTTTAAATTAAGCTAATTGTCCTACGTATATTGCAATTCAATATGAAATATTACAACTAAAGACTCCTAGTTATCTTTGGTAGATAATAAAGTGTTTCTTCATATTTTCGCGATTATAAGTGGCATTGTTTACATTAATTATCGGTTAAACAATAGAATGAGAAATTATGGTGAGTGCTTTTTATTATAACAATTAACTCATAGACGTTACAGAAGAATAAAGAAATAAAGTAGGATATATCAATAAAAATAAATGAAATTACTTGTTTTGCAGTGGATTCGAGCTCGTTGATTGCAGGAACCACTTACACAAATTTTAATTATACAGGAACCATCCTTACAAAACAAAACAAGATACAACTAAGATAGAAAAAAGAGCGGTTATAAGTAAATTATTGTAAAAATCAGTTTTATATTAAATATATAATTATGCACTTAACAACAGTGAATTATTTAGTTGAAATTTACCTACCGGAGTAACCACATAAATATTTGGGAATTTTATTTGTAGCAAGAATGCAGTTTTCTTACCAAACCCGTACAAAAAAACAAGCTTGGAGAATTGCACCTCCTTCAAAATTTAAGCTGTTGGACTCCACCAAGAAAAGCGGTCTGAACATAGATTTTGCATGTCAACGACTTCTCTAACATAGAGCACTCATTAATACACTTCAAATGGTCAAATTCGGATAATACTCAACTCAATACATTCACACTCGCATTCATATAGACAACCAAATGGACTTAGGTTTAATAAAATCCGCTATGCAGATGATGTAGACTATGCAGACTATGAAAAAGCTTTCGAAAGCGTTGAAATGTGGGCAATAGAAAAAGCAATCAATAACTGTAGAATAGACTCACGATACCGAATGCTCTTCTTCTTCTTTTTCTAATGCGTATCCACTAACGTATGTTTGCGATAACATTTTCCATTGCTTCTTTGTTCCTTTCGGTGTGTATTAGCGACTGTATATGGTGTAGTCCACTGTCTGATATTTCGCAACCAAGACATTTTTTTTCTTCCGATACAATATAGGTTCCAAATGCATCTAATGTCTTTTTGGTCGATATCAAGCCTATTAAGGAGCTGCATTAATTTATGGTGTTGTACGCGATCAAATACCTTTTCGTAATCTATGAAACATAGACACACATCCTTTCTCTGATCATGGCAGTTCTGGACAAGCACTTGTGTTGCGACTATCGCTATTCGTGTACTTAACCCTTGTCTAAAACCAAATAGCGAGTCGCTTATGATTCTACAGAATGCTAATACATAATATTTACAAGAATACAACAATGACAATATAATTACAAGATACAAGGGAAACATGGGGATAAATATAAATGGAAATAAACTAAACCACCTGAGATATGCTGATGACGGAGAAATAATAGCATCTACTTTCGAAGAATTGGAAACTATACTAACTGAACTAACAAGGGAATCCGAAAAAGTAGGTCTTGTAATGGATTACGCCAAAACAAAAATGACAAACACACAAGCAATTAGAAACGTAATATTAAACGGCACCATTATAGAAACGGTCAATGATTATTTATATATATATATATATATATATATATATATATATTTGGGACAAACCATAAAAATAAACAAGGAAAACCAAACAGCGGAGATAATAAGAAGGGTCAGATTAGCCTGGGCAGGATTTGGAAAATTAAAGAAAAAATACAGCAGTACCTAAAAACCAGAGTATACATACGCCTGCCAAACATGGACCTTGACTAAAGCCAACATTAATAAACTAAAGAAAACCCAAAGAGCCATTTGGGGGTGGGTTTGGGGGTGTGGGAGCGATCAATGTTGGGAATTAAATTACAAAATAAAAAACAAAATAACTGGATAAGAAACAAACCAAAATTTAAAAATGCAGGTTAACATATAGCCAGGCTAAAATGGGACTTCGCAGGTCATAACGCCAGACAAAAGGATAATAGGTGGAATACCACGATACAACAATGAAGACCATGGACTGGAAAGAGAACAAGAGAACGACTCCAGATGAGATAATTTAGAGGATCTGCAACTCTTAATAGATCGAAGTAGTAACTAAAGTCTTGATATTAAATTAAGCAAAACCAAGCTAATGGCAGTTAGCAAGAATTACATCATCGGATATCGTCTTTATGACAAAAAAACTACAATATAAACAGATAGGACCATTATTAAGAGTGAGATAACACACAAGAGGTAAAAACGTAAATAGGAAAGGCTATATCTTTTTTTAACAAAATAAGTTCCATATTCAAGAATAACAATCTAGCTCTTGAAACAGAACTAAGAATGCTAAGGGGTTATGTCTTTTCCGCCCTCTTTTATGGTGTTGAGCTCTGGATAGATCACGTAAAAAATGTTAAAGTTTTGAGAAGAATGAACAAATATCTAGAGCTTATGGCCACCACCAAATGTAGAAAGCTTAAATGCGTTGGGTGGAAAGATATTTAGAAAGAGAGGTTCGGGAAGAAGAAGATTATAGTGGTTGAAAATCTTAAAAACCTGGTTTAATAAAATCTTTCCATGATAATCGCCAACACTTTTAACGAAAAGGCATCCCCTTCGTGGAATCTCCTCGATTTATAAAAAAAAGATACGGTTACGTCAATGGATCCATGAAGCGTATTAGATGGTCAGCAATAATACACGGCCATCTAGAATCAAGATGCTCTCATAATTATACAAAGGAAACGAGTGAAACGACGCGATGGATCTACAGTTTAGATTTTCTCACACTAAAAATTAGAAATGGACAAACAATGCTTCTCTTAATGTTCACGTCGATAGACGGTAGTTGACCCTCGGTCGCTATTTTTATTATGAAGACACATACTAGAACATCTTATTAAATCAAACGTTTTGTGTTTAAAAGAAAACTAAATAGATCTATGCAGCGATAATATAAGCTGACTAACAGTTATGTATGTACGTTGTTTGTAAACGTTGTAAAGAAAGGCAAAATATCAGTGTAGTAGAGGTGAATAACCTATAAGGGGTAAGGTTCTCGCTAAAGAAAATACTCGTCATTAACTATCCCAGCTACTCAGTAAGGCAACTTACTCCCAGCTACTCAGTTTACACGAGATAAATTTATTTAATATTTAAATAAGGGGTTACGTTTTTGGTGCGCCACTGATCATATGGCTGGTGAAAATTAGAACTCACCCTGATGTGAAGGCCAGACAACTGCACTAAAATAATGGGTCTCTGTAAACTACTGATTTTAACATCTATATGACGACAACCAATAGTACCAAGACAGGTAAATAATTGATAAATGATAATCAGTGAACCTAGAATTTGATCTATTTACAGTACGAGTACTTAAAAATTATTAATATGCTATTAATTGCTATGGAAGTAGTGCCCCACACATATTTTGGTACCAGGGAGTCTGGTCCTGATGTCCCTTTTGATCTATCAGCTATCAATTCGGAGATACTAACACTACCCAGAATTAATGAGTCTCTTAAAATAAGTGGCATTAGCTTATAATAAAAACAGAATTATTTGCACTTTCTCTCTCACTCACTCACTTATTTTCGGACTGCAAACAAAAATTTCAGCCTTTAGTTTTACGTCACTGAGTCCAGGCATTATACACCCTATGTGTTAAAAACAGGACCATCATGTTTGAGGGTTTTAACAAGCTGTTTTATTAGCTCTAATTTTATAGGTTAGGTTAGGTTAGGTTTTATGTGAGTGGGGCGTGGTCGCCCCTCCACCGCGACCCTTAGTAGGTCTATTGTGGCTCACCCCTAGAGGCTACAGTTCACCGCACAATCCAGCCCTTCTTACGAAGTTCATGGTTGTATAGGGTGAGATTTTTTTAAAATCGGTAGGTTCTAGGTTAGTGTAACCAAATATGTTGAACCTTATTCTTCCCAGGCCGGGGCATGAACATAGTATATGTTCAGCAGTTTCGTCTTCCACGCAGCAGAACCGACAGTCCGTTTGTTGGTTCAGATCTATCTTTCTGAGGTGGTATCTCAGACGACAGTGTCCCGTAAGCAGTCCTGTTAGAATACGCAGGTCATTTCTGCTCCGTTCTAGGATCTGCTTAGTTGTGTTTCTCGAGGGTTGTAACGGTAAAAACGCCTTCGAGTGGGTTAGCCCTGGTATGTCGGACCAGTACGTGAGTATTTTTCTCTCTGCCCAGTCCGAAATAATTGTTTTGGCGGCACTTGTGGTGACTCCAAAAACCGGTTCTGGTCCAGTGAACGCAGATTCGGCCCCCTGTTTTGCAAGGGTGTCGGCTTTTTCGTTTCCTTCCACCCCCTGGTGCCCAGGTACCCACAGTAGGGTCACCCTGTTGTTCGCACCAAGGTACTCTAAGGATTCGATGCAATTCCATACAAGTTTAGAATTTATCTTGTTGGAGCTCAGTGCTTTTAAAGCGGCCTGGCTGTCTGATATTATATTTATGTTTTTGTTTGCTAGAGATCTGTTGGTCAACTCTCTTGTGGCATACCTGCCAAGACTGGTAGATATTTCAATCTTTGGTTTCCTGCTGAAAACACCGGCCCCAACTCCATCTGGGGTTTTTGAGCCGTCTGTGTACATTACGTATTCGGTCTCTGGGAAGAGGATTTGTCCCCTTATCCATTTGTCTCTCTCTGGAAAGAGGACTTTGAACGACTTTCCTACGTGTATTTTTGTGGCTAGCAAGTCAGGAACCATCCCGAGAATTTGGTGGTTTTTTGTTTCACTCAGTATCCCGGAGTGATCCCCGAGTTGCTCTCTATTTATTTGCTTTTCCAAAGACAGGAATCTATAGGAAGCTATCCTGGCCTCCCTCTCTAAGAGAATATCTAGGGGAGGGAGATGTAGGAGGTGTTCCATCGCTGCCGTTGGTGTGCTGGACATAGCTCCAGTTATGGCCAGGTATGCCAGCCGCTGAAGGCCAGCAAGCTTTGCTCTAGCTGTCTGTTGTAACCCTTTGGTCGACCAGACTACTGAACCATACGTGACCATAGATATTATCATTGTTTGATAAATCCAGTAAATCTGTTTGGGGTTCATTCCCCAAAATTTGCCACATACTCTTCTGAGATTCCAGAGAGAAAACCTGGCTTTGTTTATTGTTTTTTCCAAGTGGGCGTTCCAGGTGAGTCTTTTATCCAGAACTACTCCCAGGTATTTCACTTCCGTCGCAAATGGAATGCTCTCTCCGTATAGGACAGGCTGCCGAAGCTTATCTAGCTTTTTCCTTTTCTCCCTAATTTTATAAGTAATGGGAATTAACCACCTTGCTGGCCACAAAAAAAAAATTTATCATTTTGAGATCAACACAAACTGTCAACTGATGCTCTTGGATTCGACTGCAATATTAGTTGACAACACTATAAATTGAAACAGTAGGTAATGCTCTATAAAACTTTATATTATCAGCATTAGACTTAAAAAGCAATACCAATAAAAATTAACGCTCAGTATGTTGTTAACTTTACCACGTTAAAATTTAAATTTTTAAATAATAATAAACAACGGATTTCTATAGCTGTCCGGTAACTAATACTACCCTATTTCTTCCTACATCCCACGCACCAAACGAATGATTAGTGAGTCGGTACTATTTGAAATGCAAAATAAACAACGAACGTGTGGAGCTGTCATTAGCTAAAATTCTAACAGTACACACCAGGCGGTCCATTACTCCATTTCTCTTTTCATAAAATACACACACGCCTTAGAAAAGCTTCTAGGTTTAAAAAAAAACGACAAACAATATAAAATTGAACTCAGAAATATTAACCATACAAATGTACAGTATGGTCAAAATGAAAAAATTCATTATTTCGTTAATCGGTAATTTTACAGAAAAATCCTAAGACCTATAGATTTTTATTAGTAAACGCGCATTTCATCAGATTTTCTTTTTATACCTAAATATTTTAAACAAACATGAACCGAATAAAAATTGATGTAAAATATTTATTTATTATCATACTTAAATATAGATAAAATTTCTTTGTTCCAAGTAGCCATGATCGTACAATCTGCAATAGTAAAAGATCATTTTTTATCATAAAAAACAAAAAATAATAATAATGATAATAATGTTTATTTATACTTTATTTCGAAATGGTACGGAGTAATAAATCATTTTCTGAGGGCTGTAACATAGGCGTAGGTATACAAATCGGTTGTTTAAAAAGCGGAAAATGTATTTTTCTAATTTTGGAACATAGGACGTAAGGTAAAAATGCGTTTGCGCATTATAAGAGACGGAAAGCCTTCTGTGTGTCGGACTTCTCCATGAAAGCGTTGGACTTACTTTCAGGGCCCCACCGACTAAAAAACCTTACATCCCTCGTCCGGTACATATGGCACAGGACCGCGTGAGCATTACATCGCTTCCATATCACCCTTCCTAGCTGTTGTTAGCTACATCTGTCGACCATTCTTCTTTCTTCTTCTCCAGCTGGACCTCGCGTACAAATTCCGTCATTGTCGTCCAGTTCTTCATCGTCGCCAACATCCAAGGAGTTACGTTATCCACCCCTCGAGGCACATCTTTCTTGTTCTGAAAGCGTAGCCATATTTCGGACCAAAGCCCACATAAAAAGAATGTGTGCTCGGCGGAGTCGACAACACTTGGACAGTACTTACAATAAGGATCGTTTCTGATCCCCATTCGATGTAAGTAGGAATTAAATTGTCCATAACCAGTGGTTCTTGTTGCCGACTCACTGGAAGGACTGCAGGAGCTGGTAAGCCGCATGACGGCTGCAAGCTCAGAGGCCGGACTTAGCCTGAACGTGAGAAAGACAAAGTGGCTAGCAGTTAGCAAATCAAACAACGTGGACGGACACCTGACAATTAACGGTCAACGAATTGAGCGAGTAGAAACTTTTAAATATCTTGGGTGTCAACTAAATGAGAAGTGGGACAGCATGCAGGAGATTCGTGCCAGAATAGAACAAGCTCGTGCTTCGTTCCTGAAAATGCGTAAAGTACTTTGCAGCAGAAATTTAAGCTTGCCTCTGCGCGTCCGAGTGCTTCGCTGTTACGTGTTCAGCATACTGTTTTATGGAATGGAAGCTTGGACTTTGACAGATGCGATGTGCAAAAAATTGGAGGCCTTTGAAATGTGGACGTACAGAAGGCTATTAAAAATCTCCTGGGTAGAAAGAGTGCGTAACACCGAGGTACTTCAACGCCTCGACAAGCAGCTGGAAGTTCTGTTTACACTAAAAAAGCGCAAACTGGAGTATTTTGGTCACATCTTAAGAAATGACAAGTATCGACTTTTAAAGCTTATTATAGAAGGTAAGATCGAAGGACGAAGAGGCCCAGGTAGAAGAAAGATATTCTGGCTAAAAAACTTAAGACAATGGTATGGAGTGAGCACTACCACATTGTTCCACCGAGCTGTAGACAAGGTTCAGATAGCGCTGATGATTGCCAACGTCCGAGGAGGACAGGGCACCTAAAGAAGAAGAAGAAGAATGACCAGTGGGAAACTGGGTGAAATAGTAATCCATCTCTTCATGTTTCCGTAAGACCCAGTCATGAACAGGTTTCTTCTTCTTAAAGTGCCTATGCGGTCCGAATGTTGGCAATCATTCTGGCTATCATTATCTTGTTTGCTGCGGTACGGAATAGCCCGGTCGTGGTAGTAAAAAACCACGTTCTCAGGTTTTTCAGCCACGAGATACATCTTCTTTCCGGTCCTCTCTTTTCCAATATCTTGCCTTGAAGAATCCGTTGTAGAATTCCGTATCGACGTTCGTTACGCATAATGTGACCAAGATATTCTAGTTTTCTGATATTTACAATATCCATGACTTCTTATTTCTTGTTCATTTTTGTTAGCAATAATTGGTTGGTCACATGGTCTGTCCATGGAATCTTCATAATTCTGCGGTACAGCCACATATCAAAGGATTGTAGTTTTTTTGTGGTAGCCTCCGTCAACGTCCATGTTTCTACTCCATACAGCAACACAGAGAAGACGCAGTAGCATCGAAGAAGCCTTGTTTTGGTGTTTATTTGTAAATTGTTCTTTTTGAAGAGTAATGCCATTTTTAGAAATATTGTTCTCACTTTCTCTATACGGCAGCGAATTTTTTGTGAGTGATCCCACTGCTTATTTATCATGGTCCATAGGTATTCATATTTTTGCGTTCTTTTGATGTTTTCATTATTAACTGTCAGTTGTACATTATTGATAGGGGGTTTGCTAATGACCATAATATATTTAGTTTTATTGATGTTAAGATCAAGCCCATATTGGTGGCTAGTTTCAGTTATTCGCGTCATAAGATATTGAAGGTCTTCTAGATTATCTGCGAGAACTACAGTGTCGTCGGCATAACTCACTCTCTCCCCATTAATGAGTATTCCTGCTTCGATCTCCTTCAGTGCTTCTTTGAAGATTTGTTCGGAGTATATATTTACCAGTAGTGGGGAAAGAATATACCCTTGTCTAACACCTCGTTGTATTGATATGGTATCTGTGCGTTCTCCTTCCACCCTAGAAAATGCCATTTGTTGAACACGTTGAGTTAGCCTAAATGTCCATCGCCCTGTTATCTCGGACACCAACGACCTTGCCAGAGTGTTAGGGTTCTTTCGCGTTCTCAGATCCTGATTTTTACCAAAGGTCCTTCTTCAGCACGTCGGGCATCCCAAATGCGCCTCCTCTAGAACCCAAAAAGGACGACACTTCAATGTCAAAGCCTGTATGCCTGGTGCTCAGTGTTGTATCGTCACTTATACCTAGTGTGTCAATTAAAATGGCTACATTAGTTTTCGTTCCAGTGAAACGAGAGAGAAAAGATTATTTTGCTTAATGTACATGACGCACCCAAACACCAAAATCCTCTGTATAGTGTTGATACTGTGGTGGGATGGGAAAGCGATTACCATGAAGTTATGAACGTGTTCGAAGAATCTGCAAAATTTATAGAAAACTATAATATTATTATAGTAAACTATAAACATTTTTCGACAGCGTGAATAGATGTAAAAATGTATAACTGATTTTTTAAAAATCAGCTAATTTCCCTGTATGTCACCTATATTATAGGTTCATGTGGGTCAATTCTTGTTTGTAGCTGAATACAATTATACAATGTAAGAATTTGTGGGGATACAGCTATGTTTAAATGAAATTCTCACAGCTTATTTTCGCTGTCGGACTTTAAAATACTTTTATAGTTTACTGCAATAATATTACAGTTTTCTATTATTTTTGCATATATATTTAAAGAGTGGACCAAAAGTCTATAAACGGACAATTATCTCGTAAACTGCAAGTCCGAATTGTACAAAATTTGGGATAAGCCTATTTTGAGATACGGAGATTCCAGATTTGACATTTGCAATATTGTCAGATTTGCTATTTTTCTGATATTATTAGTCACTTTGGTTTTTAAATACATCACCCTGTATGTTCAGTCATTATTGGAACCTCCTCTTTAATACGAGTTCAGCCATAGGTATATATAATTTTTTATAGAAATATAGATTTTTACATCATCAGCGAATATTACAGTAATTACAGTAATCAAAGTAAAATTATACATCATTTATATAAAAATTAAATAGTAATGGTCCCGGATGAGACCCCTGTGGAACTCCTGAAGTAATAGTACTGGATTACAGAGATGGTTAACTTTGACATACTGGATTCTTTTAGTAAGGTAACTAACTATTCAGCTAAGATTTTAAGATTTATGAAATTAACATTGATGGTTGGTCCTTTAGACCAGTTTTAATAACAGCAAAAAGGCCGGACGAGGTATTTTCCCAAATAAAAAAAAAATTCACTTAGTATGATGCCCAGCCGTTTATTAAACATCAAAACGCGTACTATCTATCGAAACGGTGTCACTCTGAACGAGGCCTTACTGATTGTGCTTGCGTCATCAAAGACAAATCAATCTGTCAAATATCAGTCCTTAAAGTTATTAAAAAAGTATAAGACCATGAATCGTTATGGATAGTCTAGAAAAACAGATAATAAGAAAACCCGATGGTACGGATGCGGAATCTGACGAGTATTTGGCACACGTAAAAATTTTTATATTTTTCTTTTCGGCTTCCTGGGTAGCACACACCAAAGGACTTATTCTGCTACTGAAGGAAGTTTACGCTGAAAATTTAAAAAGAAAAGTACAAATGGAAGTTGTATACGTTACCGCAGACACCACCATCGAGGGTTACGAACAAGATCTTAGTGTTCAAGGACCATGGTGTTCCGTACCTTTTAAGAGTAGTTTATGCGACGAGTTAAGATACAGATATGGGATATCTTCGATGCCGAGCATTTGTGTTGTTAAAAGAGATGGTACTATTATTACAAATAAGGGTAAAGAAGAATTGATGAAGCTGGGCGTTAATGTTTTAGTTACATGGACTGAATACAGTCAAACATAATAATAGTACCTTTTTTTTCAGAAATTATAGACGAGTATATTATCTTTTGTATTATTTCATTGTTCGACATACTGTGTGGAACAGCCAAATGAAATACATTCATTATTTCAAATATTGTGCATATTTACAAGTAAAAAGGTTCGCAACAGCACATAACATAACATAACATTCTTCTTCTTGTTGTGCCATACCCCCTGGGGGCGTCGGCGACCTCTGCAACTATTCATGTGCACGCTCAATCAGTGTTGCATGAATAGAAGGGACCTACAGTTTAATGCCGGTTCCGAACGGCTAGTTTAGAGAGGCTATACTAGGCAGAATACATTCGGTGGTTTGCCATTGCCTTCCGAACGGCAGCGGTCGCTTATAATTCGTTGGTTTGACCTGGGAATCGAACCCGGGTCTCTTGGTGCAGAGGCTGGCGCGCTAGCAACTACACCACGGCCGCCACAACATAACATAACATAACAACATAACATTACATTATAGATATTGTAAATAATTATAAAAATGTAGTTAGTTACAGCTCCAAATTAAAAAATTTCGGTTTGATAATCAGCACACAAACTATTAATAAAACTATCTTAAAAAATTATAATCTATCCAACGTTTTGGATGGATTTTAAGATTTAACTACGTTTGGTAAGGACTGTAAGAACTACCGAGGTATTAGTTTACTCAGCATAGTCAGCAAACTGTTTACAAAGATATTGATTAAAAGAGTGACGAATAAAACTGAGAAGATGATATGGGACGTGCAAGCAGGATTTAGGAGAGGAAGAAGATGTATGGATCAGGTTTTTTCATTACGAGGTATAGTCAAAAAATTATTGGCTTGAAGTCAAAATCTCTATTGCGCTTTTATAGACTTGGAACAGGCCTATGACAGAGTGGTGGGGAGTGAATTGTGGTCGACATTGTCTATGTATGGGGTGAGCGGTAGTTTAATACGAGCTCTGAAATCACTTAACGAGGATTCCACTGCTTGTGTTAGGATAAACGGAGCTTACACAGACTGGTTTAACATCGAAAAAGGTGTGAGACAGGGATTTGTAGCTTCGCCATGGCTGTTTAATTATACATAGACAAACTTATGCTTTTTTAGAATATTGTGTATAGTTCCCAAACATAGTCCACTTTGTTGTATTAAATCATTGATTGAATTAGTAGGATAAGCTTCAAAGTCAGCTAAGACATAAATTTTAGTTGCTGCACTTATTAAGAATTGTTTCTTGGTTCTAGTTTTTTTGAACGTATATTTATTCGATCCTAACTTGCGATACAAAAGCAAAAAGTACATTTGATCTGGCGAGTTACCCTAGGTAACAAGGCACTGTAACGTTCACGAGCTCGGTGGCTATTTTTTTGTCAAACGATATAACATTCCATCATATCACATTTTTCTGAATGCGTGAAAGGCATTTTTGCTCTCAAAAGACACAAACTGTAAACTGTTTACTAGCACAACTTTAATTTGACACTTTAATCCTGACATTTATAAAACAAACGAATGTTGTTTATGAAATAACAGCCATCTTGACGAATTTGAAAAATCGTCAATAGCTTTGTCATTTGTGACATTAGGAAAAAGGGTCAAAGGGCACTTTTTGTTCAAAATTCAGTTTCCTATCGATTCTAAATATTGTATACTGGGTGTCCCATTTAAAACAATAAAACTTTTTAACATAACATGCGAACGCGATGTTCGATTTTTATTCCGTAATCACCATCGTAATTGGCGATAAAAATACTACGTTTGCCTATTTAATTGACTTTGTAGTGCCGACTTAACTTTAAAAACCCTGTATACAGCTTGAATAACGGACCCAATTATTGGAAGTAGTCGATGTCTTAAGATCCTCTAAATATAGTGTTCGAGCTGGTTAAATATATCTTTAAAATTATGCTATTTTTCCCAAGCGTGAACTCAATTGGAATCACTCTGTACGATAGAAATGACCATTTCAAGTATCCGCTGAGCTTTTAATATAATGAGTGGCAGTGTCCCTAAAGGAATTTCGGATTTGTGGGTCTTAAGAACCTCGAGGATTCTGTCATCCCCGAATTTTTTGACCGGTCACGTATTGCGGACACATATTTTTAAGAGCATATCATCGAAACTTTTAATTAAAAAAGGTTTTAACGATTCAATGTAATAGATGAATATTACGTTTCTGACAAAGATTTCTTGCAAGATCGAATTGAATTTGGGATAATTGCAATTTTGTTCAAATTTTAATAAAAGCGATTATTGTATAGTTCTTCCAATGTCAATTAAAAATATATAAAAAAAACATCTATTTCGACTATTTGTTGCGGAAAAATGTAATCCCAAACTTCCAACATGGTTTCATGAAGGGTCGATCAACCTTAACCAATTTACTACACTGTACCAAAGATTGGTCCAAAGAACTCGATGACAGACATCCTTTACCTTCGTGGTATCCAGATTTAGTTCGAGATCGTAAAAAGCTGGAAAAAGTACAAAGACGCGCAACCAGATTATCTTTTGGCCGTGTTAGACCTACGTACGAAGAGAGATTATCCATGGCAAACCTTACAACATTCGAAGAAAGACGTATCCGAGGTGACCTAATACTTTCCTTTCGAATTTTGAAATTCAACTTTGGCGACCTTCAAGCAGCTTTCCCCCTCCATTTAGACGATTGTCTCCGTTAGCACTCCTTAAAGCTAAAGAAAGAGCCTTTTAAAAATCGTTACAGGCAAAACTTTATAAATAGCAAAAATTTTTATACACTTTGGATTGGGAGTCTTTTAGTCGCCTTTTACGACGTGATTACCGTCTACCAGCGTTCTCAGTTCTTCTTTGCAGTCAACGAGTATGGGGGAAGGGGTGGTCCATCCCTGAGGTACCCCCTGCACAGGACTAAGGCTGTCTACTACAGGATTTTGCCTGGTTTCCTGTAGGCTCCGTTAGCTACGTTGCTCCCCCACCGCCATGCATACATCAGCACGGTTCGCATAACACTCCCATACCTGGGATCTATTCTATTTTCCCCGCATCCCTAGGGGAGTTGGTGTTAGGTTAGAACGTTAGGTTAGGTTAGGCTGATAATAATCGGTATTAATTGAGGCAGTAAAAGTAAAAAAATTAGCCTACCCTAACCTAACGTCCTAACCTAACTCTGGTGAAGTTTTAGAATGCTGGGACGTATTAAAAAAGACCCCTACAACTGTAAACAATATCTAATAGTATAATCTTCAACGAGCGTGTAATGATATCTATTATTCTTGAGGATAATAGCTATCATTAAACGCGAGTAGAAGACTATACTTTTTCAGAGTTTTAATATATATATATATATATATATATATATATATATATATATATATATATATATATATATATTCCCATCATTCCATGGCGGAACATAGGGCCTCAACAAAGTTTCTTCATCGGACTCTATTTCTGGCAAGCATTTTGACTCCTTGCCATGATTTATTCATTTTTCGTATTTCACTTAATATCGATCTTCTCCAGGTTGTCTTTGGGCCGCCCCTAGCGCGGCTACCTTGGGGATTCCACTCCAGGGCCATTCGGGCTATATAATTTTCAGGTTTTCTAAGGGTGTGACCCAGCAATCCCCATTTGCGCTTCCGTATCTCTGTGTAGGTCGGATTCTGGTTTGATCTTCTCCAGAGCTCTTCATTTGAAATACGAGCCGGCCAGAAAATACGTAATATCCTGCGTAGACATTTGTTCACAAAAACTTGCAGAGCCCTGGATGAGCTTTTAGCGGTTTTCCATGTTTCGCATCCGTACAGAAGAACAGATTTTACGTTTGTGTTGAAGATACGTAGTTTTGTGTTGGTGGTGTATGCTCTCGAACTCCAGACCCTGCTAAGCATTCCAAAAGCTCTCCTTGCTTTTTGTATTCTGGTTTTAATGTCTGTATCTGTGCCACCCTCCTTGTCAATTACACTTCCAAGATAAACAAAGTGTTCGACTAGTTCGATTGGTTGGTTCTCAATATGTAATGGATTAACATTGTCAGTGTTAATTCTTAACTGTTTAGTTTTATTGATATTAATCTTAAGACCAACTTTCTTGGCTTCTTCACTGAGTCTGACGAGCTTCTGCATCATATCTTCAAAAGCGTGAGCCAGAAAACAGATTTCGTCGGCGTAGTCCAGGTCTTCTAGCCGGCCATTGAAACCCCATCTTATTCCTCTGTCCTGGTCATTAGCTTTGCGGAGAACGGAATCCAGCACGATATTAAAGAGCATTGGAGAGAGGACACAACCCTGCTTCACTCCGCTTGAGATTGTTATAGGTTCGCTTGGTATTCCTTTGTGAAGTACTTGACAAGCAGAGTTTGAATAGAGCTGTTTTATAATTTGAATCATTTTGATTGGAATGCCAGTTTCCCTGAGAAGCTCCCACACTGCGTGATGCGATAGTGTGTCGAAAGCCCGGTCAAAATCAATAAGGACCAAATATAATAAAGTTCGGAACTCAACTGAATGTTCAATGATTATACGTAAGCTATTTATATGGTCTATGCAGAATTTATCCTTCCTAAATCCTGCTTGTTCCTGTGGCAAGTTTTCGCCTACGCTTGGAGAAATTCGGTCACGAATTATCAAAGATATAACTTTGGTGATGGTGTTTAGAAGGGTTATACCTCGCCAGTTTGTACATTGGCTCAAGTCACCTTTTTTAGGAATTTTTATGATAAGCCCTATTTTCCACTCTGCTGGAATGTGTTCGTTGTTCCATGCTTGGGCAATAAGTGGTTGTATTAGATTCGCGATTGTGTTCGAGCATTCTTTAAAGATTTCTGGAGGTATATTGTCGGGACCGGCAGCCTTGCCATTTCTAAGAGATTTTATGGCTTTTCTTACCTCCGCTAGCGTCGGTTCGTTTGCGGGGATTCTCAGATAATTTTCACGAGGAGCTATTTCGTCGTTGTATGGTGTAGAAGGTCGGTTTAAGATATTACTGAAGTGGTTTCTCCAGACGATCAGTTGTTCTTCATTCGAGGTTACAGGTTCGCCACTCTCTTTCATCACATAAGGCGAGTCCCTTTGGAACTTTTTGTTGGAGAGCTTTTTCGTTATTTGATAGAGTTTTTTTGCGTTGTTTTTTGTGGCAGCCTCCTCTGCTTCTCTTGCTATATTGTTTATCCATTTCCTTTTGTCCCTTCTTGCACCTTGCTTTACTTCTCTATTAGCTTCTCTGTAATCCTCCCTTCGTGTTTCCTTGTCTCGTTCGTTGGCTGTACTGTTTATTATGTTTTTAATTTCTTTCCTTTTAAGAATCTTTGTCCAAGTGTCATCTGACAGCCATTCTTTTCTCTCTATTTTCTTCACCCCCAGTACCTCTTTACTAGCTTTCACCAATACTTTTTGGATGAAGTTCCAGGTATTATCATGGTTTCCATCTAAGTTTGCAAGAGCTTCGATTAGTTTCCTTTCAAAAGTATTTCGTTTTTTTGTGTTAAATTTAATGCGTTTATATGTGTTGGCCTTTTTCTTTGCGGTTAGCCTAATCCTTATTTGGCCGATAACTAGGTAGTGATCCGAGGCCACGTCCGCGTGCGTGCCCATTACTTCTTCTAGGTTTCTATTATCTGCGCCAACTTTAGCATTGAAGTTTCCCATCAGAATAAGGATATCTGATTTTTTCACTCGAGTTATAGTTGTGCTTAGGGCATTATAGAAGTCATCCTTTTGTTCAGTGGTGGAGGTTTCAGTTGGAGCATAGCATTGAATCACTGTGACTTTCCTAATTTTAGATTAAAAGCGGGCTATTATTATCCTGTCGGAGATCGGTTTTCAGTTTATTAAACATTTCCTGAAATCTTTGCTTAGCAGTAATCCTACCCCGCTCTCGTGGTTTTTTACCTTCCGGCTTCTTGTCTCACTCAAGCCAAGGAAGGTGAGTTTGTAGTTGTTCATTTCTCGGGCTACTTGTGCCAGCCGCGCTGGTTCCATCATTGTCTTTACATTCCAACATCCGAATCGTGTCCTTGATTTCAGGCCAAAAGTCGTCATCGTAGAATCCATCCGGTTATCATTTGCTTCGGTTTCAGTAATCGAGAATTTGAGGTGTGCAGATAATTAGTCTACAGCACCCGAGTCTGATGCTGGGGCTGCCAGCTGTAGCTTCCAGACAAGCCTCAGATAAAAACTGGATAGTTTGGTAGTAGATATTTAATTCTACTATAGTGAGATATGGTTATATCGCCAATATTCGGTCGCCAGAGCCTCGTCGGTTATCTAGCAGGGGACACACCGGGTGGTACGAGACCACCACTCGGGCAGGTGAGGTTGACATTTGAGCGACTTGGTACTGGTGCTGTTATGCGCCGCCCCTTGTACCCTCAGAGTTTTAATGCAATCTTAATATTGTGGTCTTCTTTCATACATCCCCGCATTTTCAAACTTCTTCATTAGGTAATGTTGGTGTTAGGTTCGGACGTTAAGTTAGATTAGGCTAATAATAATCGGTATTAATTGAGGCAGTAAAAGTTAAAAAAAAGCCTAACCTAACCTAATGTCCTAACCTAACTCTGGTGAAGTTTGTAAATGCAGGGACGTATTAGAAAAGACCCAATTAAAATGTGCTGTGCGAGTAGTCGGATTACTTTCTCTCTTCTTCTATCTGCAGGCAGTAAGTGTAGAGAAAGAGAGATAGGGACTAACGCATTCTTGTTACGCAAGTTGTTCTTCAATATAAAAAAAAAGTTTTTTTGTCATTGCAAATATTTTATTTAATTTAAAAAACATATCCTTATTGGGAAACGCATTATTATTATTAGATACCTTCAGTTGCATTTGTTACTACGTGGTGTTAGTATTACCTGAAATGTTTAAAATAATTTTGATATCACACGTTAAGGTAACAGCGATAATAAATATTGAAAAACCTGGTATCAATTTGCGTAATTAGATATCGTACAAAATTAAATACAATTTTGTGAGCAACATACACGCAAACCAGTATGAATAGATCTAAACGTTAATTAGTGTAAGTGCGGAAGTGTCCCGAGGCTTCGCAGCTTTAGCGGCACCGTCCCTGTCGGTCGGGGCCGTTTGACCCCTGGCCAAGGGGGCCGCACTTATTGAGGGGGAGCAGCACCGATGATCGTGATGACTGTTATACGTAATAGTTACATCCGCGTCCGCATATTATACCGGATTGTCGTTCATTAACTAACTTGGACGGGATGATGAGTCAAATGGATTGCTGCACTGATATTAATGATAAAATGGAACTTTCAATTGACTTGTTATCCTCTCGCTACTTATTTTGCATCACTTACCAATGTTGCTGACATCATGTTAAAAAAAAATAAGAATCATCAATACTTAAAACACCATTATTTGTTTTAAGTCAAGTTTACCAACCTTTTAGTATTTGGGACCCACTTTTCTTTATTAATTGTAACCACGTTCTCCTTCCAAAGGTTTTATTACCAATACCAATATCTTTCCAAATCTATTTTGCCGCTGCTAGAGATGTATTATTAAAGATAGGGACCTGTCAAAGGTCCCCACCCTATTGGTTACTATCCAAGGACACCTTTACTTCTTCAGCATGATTACATATTCCCGTTTAAGAATATACGCGCGAACTTCTCTGTTTATTGTCAAGCAGGGTTATTCGGCAACCGTTATGTTTTTTTTTGACGTTTCATCCTACTGCAACTGATTTAACCGGAAGGTCCATTACGTCATCCCTCGGCCAGATAAAAAAATTTAACCGGAAGTGATCCCTAACAGGTAAAAATCAGCAGAAAAAACCAAACGCGCGAACTGGCAAGAAGAATGTCTCTGGAATGGGCGGCAGCATATGGCAAACATATTTAAGTCCAGCATACCAATTAGACTAAAAAGAAAAACTTTTGTCAGTTTTAACCTATGGGGCAGAAACCCTAAATCTTACCAGATCATCAGTAAAGAAGCTACAAATAGCACAACGAAAAATGGGAAGATCAATGCTTGGACTGACATTAAGGGACATGGTGAGAAACAAGGATCTGCAAGGGAGGACTGAAGTGAATGATATGATTGAGCACATTACTAGGGCAAAATGGAGATGGGCAGGACACATTGCAAGGTTGAAGGACGGTAGATGGACAAAAGGATTCGGGAATGGAGACCTAGAGCCGTCAAAAGAAGCAGAGGAAAACCATCGACACGCTGGACAGATGATATAAAAAAAATATCATCCAACTGGATTGCTGCAGCTCAGGATCGGAAGACATGGAAACGCTTAAAGGAGACCTATGTTCAACAATGGAAAAATGTGGCTGGATGATGATGATCCCGAACAATAATAATTCATCTCTTTCGCTAAAATTTCAAAATTTCACCACGAATAACGGAATTTTGCCATGTCTAACAAACAATGACCTCTGTCTCTTGAAAATTTGCATTAATTTTTTCAAAGTTTTCAATGTTTTATGTTTTCGAATGGAATTTTTGTTTAATTCTTTTCACGTATTCACGCCCCCTCTCCTTTTATCGCATCTTTCCTAGGAGGCGTGCTCCATAGGTTGATAATCACTGTTTTAAGAGTGGTTGGACCTTTATTTAATTCATTAGTAAAAAAAAGAACGGTAAAAATAATTTCAGATTTTTTTACCTTCTGATTGGGAACGGTCTGATCTAGGCATCTCTGGATGAATTTTGGTGAATAACTGGTAAGTTTGCAATTTTTTTTGACAGTAGATTCGAAAGAAATATGGAGATTTGGGACTTGAATAAAGGTTTATTTGACATGGACACATTTTTGCTTCCTACGAAAACTTAGTGGTTCGTGATTCTCCTTGGACAAAATAATACTTTTTTATAGAAGGGATTGGGATTGATTGGGAACGGTCTGATCTAGGCATCTCTGGATGAATTTTGGTGAATAACTGGTAAGTTTGCAATTTTTTTTGACAGTAGATTCGAAAGAAATATGGAGATTTGGGACTTGAATAGAGGTTCATTTGACATGGACACATTTTTGCTTCCTACGAAAACTTAGTGGTTCGTGATTCTCCTTGGACAAAATAATACTTTTTTATAGAAGGGATTGGGATTGATTGGGAACGGTCTAATCTAGGCATCTCTGGATGAATTTTGGTGAATAACTGGTAAGTTTGCAATTTTTTTTGACAGTAGATTCGAAAGAAATATGGAGATTTGGGACTTGAATAGAGGTTCATTTGACATGGACACATTTTTGCTTCCTACGAAAACTTAGTGGTTCGTGATTCTCCTTGGACAAAATAATACTTTTTTATAGAAGGGATTGGGATTGATTGGGAACGGTCTGATCTAGGCATCTCTGGATGAATTTTGGTGAATAACTGGTAAGTTTGCAATTTTTTTGACAGTAGATTTGAAAGAAATATGGAGATTTGGGACTTGAATAGAGGTTCATTTAACATGGACACATTTTTGCTTCCTACGAGAACTTAGTGGTTCGTGATTCTCCTTGGACAAAAAAATTATATTTTCATAGGAGGCTCACAAAATAAATTCTAAGATCATGATCTATATATTAACCATTGTTGGATGCTGCAAAATCAGATTATCGCAAAAAAAACCCAATTTCTTGGCAAACATGCCTTTATACTAGAAAAACAATGAAATTGTTGTGTAGAAATGTGCAATTGTATACGGGGTTTTCCATTCTAAACAATTAATCATGAGCCGATGTCGTAGAATTCGAACACCCAGAAACTCCTGTAATCTAAACATTTCATTATTCTGATATATATTTCAAAGCAGAAGGCACTATTGAGCCACATTGTATCCATAATTATTTAAAATTGCACAATGTGCCCTTTATTGTATAGACAAGTACCACCATTCTCGTAGAATGTGCGAAGGTGTTTTCAGTCCTACTTTATGGTCTCTAAATAAATAATTTTTCATGGAATCTTGTTTTTATCACCTTCTAGGTAACATGCTCGTGAATGTCCATCCGTATCTATCATCTATTTATCTATCTATCTATATATTTATCATTCTACGTCGGATCCTTTTGTCAATGCCGATCGCCGCCGGCGGAAGCAAACTCGGCAGCGGTCTGCAATGAGTGCGAGGCATTATTTTATTTACGCCATCGGTAGAGATTTGTACCTCCCGCTTTACTCCCCGAATTTAATTTGACCACTTTCAATGGCTAAACCCCTTTACTAGTACTATTTTTTTAATCAAGTCTCGCAATGTCCAGGATATGCAAACCAAACACATCCAGTGACGTCTCTGTTTTTCTCCTTTTGGTCCTTTTTTAAAAATTACTGCAAAGCTTATTAAAAGTATATTTGGCATTCGTTTTTATTTAAAAATATTAAAAAAAATTTAATTGTCAAAAAGAGAAGAAATTGCACAGAGAATACACCAACGTGATTCAAGCATTAATAAACTCACCGCAAAGAATCGCGTTGTAAATTATATAATGACTCACTCTGTATGAATTTTATAGAAGGTGGTTTTAATAGTGGGAGTTAAAAGTTGAAAAAAAGCCGAAATATTGAAAATAACCATTGGACATACAAAAACAAAAATATTCGGGGTCTGATAATAATATGTATACCTAATAATACTGGTACAATAAAACTACTTTATTTTGAAAATAGTATAATATATTATTATTTAACAATAGCGTTGGGCCTGACAAAAGCCTTTCGGCACCTCAACCTAGTGATCTTGCGTACCATCCCCTGGGGTTATTCATTGTGTATTTTCTGGGTTCAATTTACTTTGAAGTACGAGATCAGTGTTCTTGCGTTACAATTTCTAGGATCTTCGTAGATAGGAGTTGTCTCACCAAACGATCTTACTTTTTTTTGTAATAAAATTTTACATTCTATCAGAAGTTAGTGTACAGATTCTTTGTCTTCGCCGTAGAATCTGCAGGAATCATTCTCCACCTTGCCCATATTTTTTAGATGTTCATTGACTTGATGGTAACCTGTAGTGATTTCAACTAGCAGTTTTAGGTCTTTCCTATTTAGAAGTAAAATATTGTTGTCTCCCACAGTTTACCCGTTTTAACCAGTCCATTAAGCATTTTTTCATAGTACACTAACTATCTCTCCTTATTTACTTATGCCTAGGTACATACCGTTGCATGCATTTCACCTATATATATATATATATATATATATATATATATATATATATATATATATATATTGGCAATCAGACAATGCAAATGATTTAACTAAAATCATATCCAATGATATGAAGAAAGTAAAGAATTGGTGTGATTCAAATCGTCTTTCTCTAAATATTTCGAAAACTAATATAGTAACTTTCAGATGTGAACTTGACAATATACCCATGGGGAATGACGTAATTGAGGATAAAAGTAGCTTAAAATTTTTGGCAGTACATATCGATAGAAAACTAAAATTTGAAGACCATGTTTATGCCTTGTGTAACAAAGTGTTTTCTGGTTGTTATGCAGTCAGAGTAGTCGCAAATGAACTTGGTTTAACAGCAGCTAAGACTGTTTATTTTTCACTGGTGGAATCTCACCTGAGATATGGAATTTCATTTTGGGGCGTATGTAGTGGTTATCTACTACAAAATATTTTAATTTTGCAAAAACGAGCCGTAAGATATATGTGCAAATCAAAACGTAGAGACTCTTGTAGATTACTCTTTACCACTCATGGAATTCTAACAGTGATTTCTATCTTTATAATGGAAACAGTGTGTTTAATTAAAAAATATTTGAACATATTTCAATCCTTACCAAACCATTATGTGACAAGGCAATCCAACAACATTAAGTTGCCAATACCAATGACATCAGTCATAAAGGATTCCATTATCTATAATGGTTGTAAAATGTTCAACCATTTGCCAAAGAATGTAACAGAAATAAAATCTTTACAATGCTTCAGGAAGGCTGTGAAATGTTTTTTAAGTGATAGACCATACTATAATATACAAGAATTTTATAATGATAATTTTTAAATAACCAATCAATACTGTGATTTTAAATTTTATTTGGGGTATATTTCATTGTGACTTATATATTTTATTTATTTTTATATTTATATGAATTTATGTTATGGGTTAAGACAAACTTGTTTATTTTTACCAGTAGTTTGTACGACTTATATGTTTTTATATATACAAACTGACTTCATGTATTAAGTGAAAATTGATTGTTTTAAATGCATTTTATTTTTACATATAAAGTGCCTTATAGATTAAGTGAAACTTTGTCCACAAGATTACTCTTATGACAATAAAGTATATTCTCTCTCTCTATTGTTTATAATAGTCAAGATATTCTTCAGATTTTAGGTAGTTTAGTAACCGCTTTGGTTTTTCTTAACTTTTTCTAACGACTTAAGGGGGTTTTATTTTAAAAATTCCTTTGTTTTTAAAAACAAGAAGAAGCCATAGGAAGCTGAATTAGGTGAATATGGAAAGTGTCGATGACAGTGATTTCTTTTTGGGTTAAAAACTGCGTCACACAGAAGGCTTCCTAATAAAGAAAGGATTCAAATTTTTCCCTGTTACAAATCGAGTCTACGTCGCCTCACAGTCTACTCTCCGTAAGTATCGCTTGGCTATCTGATCTAATGAGAATTGTCTTCTTTTTGTATTCTTCTCTTAGATTCTCAACAGCACAAGCGTTTATGGCCTGTACTTAATTTTAATCTAACCTTTTTTACTAATTTCAATCTTAAAACTAAAGGTCTTACTCAACAGAAGTTCCTTAGACTCTAATAGAAATAGAGACTAATATTAGTAGTGTGTAAGCACTGAACTGTAATCTGCTTTACACTAAAACTTACCTGCTAAACTAACTCAAAGGGCTTTGTTCTCTTGAGTCTTCTCGTCTGGTTGGTGTTGTCGAGGAGCTGGATGACCTCAACATTTACATGTTCATCGTCGCTGTTCATGACTCTTGGCAAACTTGGTGATCGCCTGGTTAACAGTGTCAATCTCCAGGTCCCGATGGAGATCACTGTTTCGGAAGTACCAAGGAAGATAAGTGACATCCTTTACTTTTATTAACCTAACCTAACCTATAATTGTTTATTGTCTCGATTCTTTTATGGATAAAGAATTCCAGCTGTTCAGATCAACTAAACTTAAATCAATGTACTTTCTAGATGCTGTAAGAAAGTCCGGTTAGAAGATAAAAAATAAGTCCATGCAATATCAGTATCTTGATTTTGTGAATCTATAGACCAACTGGCATGCATTTGAAACACAACTTTACTTCTTATCATCATCACGCGACGAGCTAGCGATATCCAAAGTAAATCTGATCAATGTAAATACATCTTTGTGACATTGTAGAAATTTTTGAGTGAATGAAAGTACACGTGGGCAGAAATCACGGCCTGTTAGGATAGAAGGATGTTTAATGTCAAGCATTCGATATCATCGCTGGAAGTAGTTGGCGGGTTCACGTCGTGACACGTGATGAGACCCAAACAGGCCTCGTGACACACGAAGAGACTACCATTTCCTTACTCTCTGTACTTTGATGATCTTCCATTTCTTTGTGCAATTATCGATTTCGGTTCTTATCTATAGAGAAACCGAGTCGGGATAAGGCCGGGTTTACACTTACTCTCAATAAACGGTATTCTTTCATGCAAATGCTAATACTCAGGTCCGGCTTTCGATATTTAGTTTCATTCGAATACTTATCCATTTCCAATTAGATTAATTTTATGTTTCAGTATTAAAAGCAAATCCTTTACCTTTGTAATCAATAAATAACGGGTCAATTGACCTTAAGGTGTGGCTTTTAAAATAGGTTACAGGTTACACTTTTAAAAATATTACCTGATAGTAGTGTTTACAAACAGTATTAGGTAAAAACCTCACTATGAACATCCAAAAAACTAGATACCTTAGCGTTGTGACGAAAAACCAGAACTCACAACTAAACAACTTAGATATTGTAGAGGCATGTAAAGATTACAAATATTTAGGAATAACATTCGATAAAACAGGAAAAAAAGAGAAAGAAATAAGAGCAAGAATAATACAGGCAAGGAAGATAATTGAATATCTAAATGGAATTCTCTGGAGTAAACAAATAACCAGACAAAGAAAATACAACATATACAACACAAAAATTAAAAGTAGCCTACTCTATGGTTCAGAAACATGGAGAATGACCGAAAGGAATAAAAGAATGCTAGAAGCTACAGAAATGGATGCACTTAGACGACAAGCAAGAATTTCCCGTGCAGATAGAGTAAGAAACGAAGACATCCGATAAAGAATGGGACTGAAGCATACGATCATTAACGATATCGAACAAAGACAACTCTCTTGGTATGGACATGTGCAGCGTATGGCAGACTAAAGATTACCAAAATAAGCAATGGAATGGATCCCCCATCACAAAAAGAAAAGAGGAAGACCCAAAATAACATGGAACAAGGGGATAAAGAAAGCTATGAGTTTAAGACCTACAGGAGGGTCAATGAGAAGATCGAAGATATCGGACAACGTCGTCGTACGTTCTAAACCGATGGATATATATACATATATATATATATATATATATACATATATATATATATATATATATCATCCCTTTAATTTTATGGTATCATGTATAATATTAACCATCGCCTGCAACTCCTCTTCAGATGATGCTAATATGACGGCGTAAAGAAAGAATTTAACGATCAAATCATTTATTCTTAATCCAAATGCACTCTCTTTCAAATCTTTTAAATAATCGTCTGTGTAGGTATAAGTTAAACAGCCATGTCAAAGCCACACTTTCTTGTCTAACACCTTTTTTAATGTTAAACCAGTCAAAATGATTTAAGTGCTCGTATCAAACTACCGGCATGTTAATAACTAA
This sequence comes from Agelastica alni, assembly GCA_950111635.1. Taxonomy (NCBI): domain Eukaryota; kingdom Metazoa; phylum Arthropoda; class Insecta; order Coleoptera; family Chrysomelidae; genus Agelastica; species Agelastica alni. The sequence continues at coordinate 21,032,072 of OX467709.1, read as the reverse complement.
TTTAATGAAATTTAATATCAATGTAAACACCACATATAAACTAAGTTATTGTAATCTTTCATATTTTTTTGCTACCAGGTGTCATGATTCAATTGATCAGTTCCTAACAACACTGCTAACACTTGATTCAGTTGGAAAGAGAGCGAATAAGAAGCTGTGGACCATATAATTTAATCATACAAATTTCGTTTCATTAGAGATTTTTCTTCGAATAAAATGCTCCCTCACCTATTGTTTCTGTGGCTACAAAAAGTTTACTCAGAAGCTGTCTCGAGCAACCTTCTATTGAGCACGGGACTCATTAATATTTAAGTTTTACATGTATTTTAATTTTTGTATTGCACATAGGAAAATAGTAAAGCATTGTTGGAGAGAGAAAAAAAAAGAGAGAGAGAGAGAGAGAGAGAGAGAGAGAGAGAGAGAGGGTGGGCATGTCTATAAAAAAAATAAAAAAAAAGCTTGCATGACTTTCCGTGTTTGGCTGCGCCTCCCACGAAAACTTGTCGCGCGCGCATGGAAAAAGCCTATTTTCTGGACTCCTAATGAAATATACTAACAGCGCAGCGTCTAATTGGGGATAAATAAATTTCACTTGAAATTGTTCGTCAGGAAGTAAGAATAAATTCATGTTTTATACCTTTAACATAAATAAAAAAAGAGAACTCTTATGGGGTTCTTTAATGGTCTATTTTGGAGGGAGCCCCAGTTAATTACAAAAAAAGATACGTTTTAATTTTTATTAGTGGTTGTTTAGTAGGCTAAAAACTGGATTTAACTTTTATTATATTAGTAAATTATTACGTATGTTGGTCAAAATAGTTAAATACTTCTTTGGAAGCGCAAAATGGGTAACTACAACTCTGACAGTAACTAGCAGAGCATCTCGCTGCGATTGTGGGAGGAGCAGAGAATGTAAAATATTAACTAAACTTTTGATGGTTATTTAGATTTTGCGCTGCATATAAAATTACGAAATGTTGATTGATGAAACTATTAAATTCCCCTTAGTGTCGTGAGAACAGCGCTACAAAATCAAATTAAGATAAGTAATATTTTCTATTATTAAATTAAATATGTAGTTTTAAAGTTTTTTTGAGATTGTTCATAAATTGTTCATAAACAGGCATTATTTAAACGAATGACACAAGACAACAAGAACGAGACATGGGAAACAAAATGTAGGGAAGTCAACTCTTACCTTGGTGGGACTAAATCTTCCGAAGCGTGGAAACTAATCAGATCGCTAAAAACTAAATCAGTTAATAAAACTAATATTCATCTAATTCAGATAGATAAATGGAAAGAACACTATTCCAAAGAACTTAAAGAGAACAGAGAACAATATTTAACTACTTCTCCAAAAGTTTACCAAGTCCAGGGTCAGTACATTCATTTAAATGAAAATATGATACAGAAAGCCGTAACCTCCATGAAGAATAAAAAACGATAGTGGACCAGAGAACATACCTGCAGAGCTATTGAAAAATGGAACACAGACGTTAATTCTATTCTTCAAAGAACTCTTTACCCGATATTTAAATATTTAAATCCAAAATTAAGTTAGGAAATAATCTATCTGAAAGTTTCACCGTCACTAAGGGACTAAGACAAGGTTGTATTTTATCCCCCACACTATTTAAAATATATTTAAACGAAGTGTTAAAGAAGTGGAGACGAGCGTGTCATGGAATGGGGATACAGTTAAATGATGACACTACTCTGTATAATCTGCACTTCGCGGATGATCAGGTCGTCGCGGCCCAAGATAAAGAAGACCTGGAGTTTATGGGAAAACGACTTCTTAGAGAATACGAAGAATGGGGATTAACGGTTAATATGAGCAAGACGAAATATTTGTGTATTGGGGTAGAAACAACAGATCTGGATCTGGACAATGTAAAAATGGGAATATGTAAGGAATACACCTATTTGGGTACAAAAATCACATGTAAAGGTCGTACTGAGGAGGAAATAGAACAACGGATATTAAAAGGAAAGAAAGTTATAGGATGCCTAAACTCGCTGTTGTGGGCAAAAAATATATCTAGGGAAAAAAAACATATGATATAATACTATCTTTCAAAGTACTGTTCTATATGGCTGTGAAACGTGGCAACTTAATAAAACATTAGAACGCCGATTGCTAGCCCTGAAGATGGATTTCTGGCGAAGATCTGCTGGCATATCACGTCTCGATAGGGTTACAAATGACCGAATTCGACAAATTGTAAAGACCGACACAACTATAATAGATGAAATCCAAAGAAGACAACTTATATGGTACGGCCATGTTGAACGTATGACAGATGAAAGGCTACCCAAACTAGTGCTTAAATTGACCCCAACAGAACGAAGGAAAAGAGGTAGACCAAAACCAACATGGATAGGGGGCATTCAGAAAGCGATGTCCGAAAGAAATCTAGCCCCAGGAGATTGGACTGAAGCCGAAGAGGCTGGCAACTGGGAACCGGAAGGCGAAAGACGCTATAAACCGGATTAATAATAATAATAATTGTCACTCAAAATTAAATGTCTCAATTATGACCGATGAAATTTCACAGCTAAAATGAACTTTATTACAGTGGGCGGCCAAATTATTAGGGACACAATATAATTATGTTAATTTTCAAAATAAAGAGAATTTAATTAAGTACCATGTAGGTTTTTGTGTTTGTATTTATTTTTAATCCATAAGAGAGCTTTATTTAGCAATTATCGTTTAAATGAACAATTACAAAAAAAATATAAAAAAATTGGTAAAAATTAAAAAAAAAAGTTAATATTTTGTAACGCTACCCTTCGACGCGATGACGGCCTCCACTTTGTGAGGTTCCCATAAATTTTCTATCGGGGCCATGTCCGGCGAATTTACCGGCCAAGGTAAAACTGTCACGTCATTATCATCCAGGAATGCAGTAACACTTCCGGCTTTGTAGCAAGGTACTGAGTCATGCATAAAAACATGCTCTTCATCATTAGGGAACCATTCCCGCACCTGAGACAGAAGGCGACTATCCAGTATTAGCTTGTACCGATCTTGCCTCATAGAGCCTTCTACGATGTAGAGGCATCCCATACCCATGGCTGAGATTACAGACCATACCATGATGCTAAGGGGATGTTTCACCCTTTGAACAAGACAGTCAGGGTGGTACTGCTCTCCTGTGCGTCGTCGAACAAACATGCTTTTGTCCACCAAAATTTAGAATGTTTTTTTTTTTATGAAAATAGTCGCAAAAAGGGTAGACCTATCGTGTGGGCCGCGGACGGCCCGCACTGCGACTATTAGAAGGGGAAGGGATTATAGAAAGGAAATGATTGTGGACACGCTTTTTAAAAAGGATTGTGGACACGCTTTTTAAAAAGTTGCAGGTCATAGTTCTCTGGAAAAACTGATTTTGGAAGCTTATTCCATTCCGTAGCAGCCCTGTAAAAAAAGGATTCTCAATGAAGATTGGTCCTTGTAGTGTCAATCTTGAGAGTAAATGGGTGAGACTGATCAGCGTGCCGAGTTCTTCGGCCGAATGTGGCCAATGGTGGTACAAGAGTTTTTATTTCTCTGGAGCATCTGCCATGGAAATACCTGTAGAGCAATGACTGGTCCGCAACTCTTCTTCTATGTTCTAGAGGGTGAAGGGTATCTGTGAGAGTTGAACTGTTTATCAATGGCCCTTTTCTAAATGGAATCTAGAAGACGAAGGGAATGCCTTGGTGCTGAACCTCATATGTGCGAGCAATACTCCAGTATATATAGGTCGGATTTGAGCCTTGTACGTCATCAACAGTTGATCAGGAGTAAAAAACTTTCTGGCTTTTCACAGAAAACCCAGCCTCTGGCTTGCCTACTTTGCGATGTTAGCAACATGGTCATGCCAAGACATATTATTGGTCATATTATTTGATTCATCTGAGAAGCTGACCTGTAAAAACTTACCATATTACAAAAAAAAGCCTTTTTCGGAGTTTCTACTAATCATATTTACCCGACTCCAGTCATTAACAGTAAGATTCCGGGTTCTCTTGCCCAATGAAGTTTTTTTTCTTTATCGCTTCAGTTAAGGGAGGTTTCTTGAGTGAACGACACCCCTTAAGATTGAACTCGGCCAAACTTTTTCTGACTATCCGCTTGGAGACGTTGATCCCTTGGTTATTGACAATTGTGGTCAATTGGGTTACGAATTTTTTACGATTTTTGAGGCACACATCCCTTATTTGACGGTCACCACGAGGAGTGGTGATCCTTTTTCTGTCGCTTTTTCCCGCGCGGTTGGCGGTTAACGGAAAATTTTTGTCTATTTTTTTATATATATATATATATATATATATATATATATATATATATATATATATATATATATATATATATATATATATACGGCAGCGTTTCTCAAACTGTGGGGGGCGCGTTTACATGATTGGGGGGGGCGCAGTACAGAAAAATAAAATGGTAATGATAAAATGCTACAGATAGATTTTTAAAAAATCTTTATTGAAATTTTACTTACTTAATGATGACAAAGAAACATTCTAAGGACTAATGGCTAACATGAGCTAGTTTTAAGGCGCACAACTTCTCTAAATTTGGTTCTATGTTAGAGATGGCCACTCTGAGTTCATTTTCTAATTAAAGTTTATTTCTGTATTTAGATTTCACGACAGCAAGTGCAGAAAATCCAGTTTCACAAAGGTAGGACGTTGGAAAAGGCAACAGAATTCTAAACGCTTTGGCTTTTATAACGGAGTAGTCGTTCGGAAGTTCAGTCCAGAAGTTTGTTAAATATTTGTTAACAAAGTTTGATTTTTGTAAGGGATTTGTTGAAATATCTATCAGTTGTTCTTCTTCTTGCAGTGATAGTCCGACAGGTCTATTTTCGAATGGATTTAAAACCCAGCTCCAGTCTGACAACTTGATATCTTTCTCTGCAAAGAAGTATCGCTTGAAATTCTCAGTTAAGTTTTCTAAATGGCTTCCTATGGTTTTTAGCATCACAGCTTTATGAAAATCTTCCAATGGGGAATCTTGCACAAAATCGCAAAATGTGGGAAACATTTCCAAACTGTTTTCTTTCAAGTTTTTCAAAAATATCTACTAAATAAGAAAGCTTCAGTAAAAATAATTTGTCGAAAAAATCTGTTGAATGCTTGTGACCTTCCTCGCTTAAAAATATCGCTATTTCCCTTCTTAATTCAAAGCCACGCTTAACCGTCTTACCGCGTGACAACCATCTGGATGAGGAATAAAACAACAAAGATTGATGCTCAGCTCCCATATCTTCACACAGAACAGAGAACATCCTTGTTTTTAGTGGTCTGATTTTTATAAAGTTAACAACTTCAATAACTACTGTCAAAATCATGTTTAGTCCAGGGCTTAGCTTAGATTTTGATGCTAACGCTTCCCGATGTATCATGCAGTGCGTCCAGATAATTTCTGAGGATTCCTTTTTTACTAGCGCTTGTAAACTGTTGTATTTACCAGACATGGCTTGAGCTCCATCGGTGCAAATCGCAACACAATTTTTCCATTTTAGTAATATCATTTTACTAATAGAATCATTTGTAATCTTGAACAACTCGGTGGCTGTAGTTCTTCCTTCAATCTGTTTACAAAACAATAAATCTTCACATATTTTAGAACATTGACAGAATCTAATGTAGCAAATCAAATGGGAATCATTACTAGAGTCAGTTGCTTCGTCAAGTTGTATAGCAAACAAGTTTCCAGTAAGCTCAGATTCAAGCTGCTGCTGCATATCAACTGATATATCGTTAATTCGTCGACAGATTTTATCATTTGACAGAGGAATATTGTTAAGTTGTGAAGTAAAATTTTCACCAAACATTATTTCTACAATGTCTTTGCAAGCGGGTAAAATAAGTTGCTATGCAATAATGTGCGGTTTTTTGCATTTAGCTACTTTGTATGCCACTTTATATGATGCCAAGAGAGCCTTCTCATTTACTGCCAGTACTCTATGGAAGCTGGATTTTTGTTTTTTAAACAATCTGAGTTTCTCCACAAAAAAATCTCGCGGTTTATTGACATATTCTCTGTGCAGCGTTTCTAGATGCCTCTGTAATTTATTTGGTTTCATGCTATCTGCAGCCAATACTTTTAAACAGATAACGCATTGTGGTTTTTCTTCGCCACCTACTTCAAGGCTAGTAAAGCCCAAATTTAGGTATGATGGGTCATATTTTCTTGTTTTAGATTTCGGACGATTTCCACCTGAACCTGTCGATGTACAAGCCCCGTCATCCTCAAGTTTTCGTTTTAAAAAGTTATCCATACTACATCTACTTATACACTCACACTTCACAATAATGCTTGCTTAGTGTTAAAACACCTTCACTGAGAGACTGAGAATACCGTATGTGCGCTTCTGTATTTATAGTCGCGTTCAGACAGTTCGAGAAAGATCAGGAAGCTTGAATACGTGGCACGAACGCCGCGAACTTTCCGACAGCATCTTTGGCGCTCTCGACGAGACAATGTTGCCTATTTTAGTCCAAATTCCTAGGTCTACGGATTGGGGGGCGCCACATTTTTTAAATTAAAACAGGGGGGCGTGAATAACAAAAGTTTGAGAACCGCTGATATACGGTTTACTACTGTTGCTGCTGCTATCTGTCTTTGGGAGTACGTGGAATGCAGAAGTAACGCCTCTATTCTGCTATTAGTCTCCTCTCTACACTTCTCTATGCACAGCCAGACGTGCCTTTGTTTTATTATTTTCGTTGCAAGTATTTGAAAGTCTGTCCAATTTTTGTCTATCGAATCTGCAATGTGTCTAGTGTTTATGGAACAAAACGTACAGTCATAACAGTGCGGTTGTTACAACAAACAAACCAACGTCCATCGCGTCCGTACGAAAAAAAAGCCTCAAATAACCGTCACATTCAAATTTCCTGATACACGATATTTGCATATATTTATTTTGTTTCTTTTGTTAGCTGCGAGCAATAAAAATAACTGACCCTCGTGCAAATAAATACTGACTTATATCACAATGGCCCTAATGACAATACGCATAATGCGTCGATGGTCATTTTTATATTTTTCCGAAGTACGTAAACGTCCAGTTCCGAAGAAGTTAATCTCTGACCCCGGCTCCCTTTCCGCATTGTACAATCACCCAATTCGCTGAACGGTTTTTTGTAAGGGCGCCGGTGGATCATAACATTCAGTTGGGACACTGTAAGCGTGTTTTGTTGCAAGCACTCCCCATTTTTTCACCACAATTGCGTGAATACTCTGCAAATACGCTACTATGATTCAGATTATAGAGAATATTTTGCGAAATTTGTTATCGTCGAAGCTACAGGGTGATTTTCACAAATAAATTAAACCACTTGAGGTAGGTAATGGAAACTCTTAATGAACCGTGCAAACGTCACAGCGTCGAAAACGAAAATCACACTTTAAGAGTTAATTTCTTAAATTAGTATTATAGGCCAGGCAAATGTAAATGTAAGCAAAACAAAAGTAATGGTAAGGATAAACGGAGCTTACACGGACTGGTTTAACATTGAAAAAGGTGTGAGACAGGGATGTGTGGCTTCGCCATAACTATTTAACTTATACATAGACGCTTGTTTAAAAGATTTGAAAGAAAATGCGTATGGATTGAAAATGAATTATTTGATCGTCAAATGCCTTCTTTACGTCGATGATCAAGTCATATTAGCGTCATCTGAAGAGGAGTTGCAGGCAATGGTTAATGTTATGCATGATGCCCTGAAAATCAAAGGTATAAAAATAAATATAAGCAAACCAAAAGTAATGGTTTTTGAAAGAGAGGAAAGCAAGACAAACTGTGAAGTTCTGATTAAGGAAGAAATAGTGGAACAAGTAAATGAGTTTGTATACCTGGGTTCAAAATTAACGAGAGATGAGAAGTATGCACAACAAAATTCTAGCCTAACTTTAACTCAAAACAAATACAACACTGCTCGAAGTGTGGCAAGAATTTAGTGAGTCTTCTCGTATTCGTGCCTTGCTGTCTTTGACTCTGGCACAAAAAACGGAAAACGAAAGCGAGCGCCTGCAAAACAAGACGAGGAAGCACGAGGCGAAGTGAGTAGACCCACTACACTCTTGTCCTCGGCACTTCTTCTTCTTCCAGTGCCTGTCCGTTACCGGACGTTGGCGATCATTCTGGAAATAATGATTTTATCAACTGCGGCCCTAAATAGACCCGAGGTGGAGGTTTCAAACCAAGTTTTCAGGTTTTTAAGCCATGATATCCTTCTTCTGCCTGGTCCCCTCTTTCCAAGAACCTTTCCCTGTAGGATAAGCTGCAACATACCGTATCTTTCGCTGTTTCTCATGATGTGTCCCAAGTATTTCAATTTCCGATTTTTGACTATACTCATGATCTCCATTTCCTTGTTTAAAATGTCGAGTACTCTTTTGTTTGTAACAAGGGATTCTTAGTATACGTCGATACAGCCACATCTCAAATGCGTCCAACCTTTTACTGGCTGCATCTGTTACAGTCCATGACTTAACACCATATAGGAGTACAGGAAAGACATAGCATCGGAGAAGTCGTTTTTTAGTTGTTAAGTTCAAAAAGTGGCATTTAAACAGTTTCGACATTTTAAGGAATGCAGCACGAGTCCTCTCTATTCGACAACGTATTTCGAGAGAATGATCCCAACTCTCGTTGATTGTAGTTCCGAAATATGTTGTAGTCTCTACCTTTTCAATAACTGTATTATTTATAATAAGCTGCCTAGGTGGTGGTGAATTTTTGCTTATCACTATGTATTTGGTTTTATTCATATTTATATCTATTCTATATTCCTGACTTTGCATTAAAAGCTGGCTCATCATATTTTGTAGGTCCTCTAGTTTGTCGGCGAATATTACTGTATCATCCGCGAATCGGATGTTGCTGAATCGTTAACCATTTATAAGAATTCCTGCTGATGAGTCACACCTCGCATTTTAAATATTTCTTCTGAATATATGTTAAATAAAAGTGGTGACAACACACACCCTTGTCACACGCTCCGTTGAATTTTTATTTCATCAGTCATCTGACTTTTGTTTTAAACTTGTGGTGTTTGATTCCAATAGAGATTTTTTATTATCCGGAGGTCATTGTTGTTAATACCTATCTTCTTTAACACTTCTATTAACTTGTTATGTTCTATCAAAAGTCAACAAAGCATGCATGTATGTCACAGTACATATCTTTGCATCTCTGAAATAGAACTTGTATGCATAACAATGCCTCTCTTGTTCCTGTTGCCTTTCGGAATCCAAACTGAGTGTTACCGATATACTCTTTACATTTCGAGTATGATCTCGTATGTAGAATTTTTAAGAAGGTTTTAAGAAGATGACTCATGAGGCTTATGGTACGATAGTCATTGCATCGTTTTGAAGTGGATTTCTTTGGTATAGCAATGAAGGTAGATTTGAGCCATTCTCTGGAAATCTTTCCTCGGCCCACTGCGGGTTAATTCAGCGGGAAGCATAAACATTTTAATTAGCATAAGTAGGATAAAAGAGCTAACTGGACCAAACGTGAAGAAAATGTCCAGGAAATGATTGCTGTTTTGACATACTTTTAAAAGAAAAACATTTTAAAATAAAAATAATTCGAAGCGAGTCTGAACAAAGCCACAAAAATTAGAACCCGTTTCTAAATTAATTTTCGCTCATTCTATTAACTACCTCGAGGGCCAGCCAGTGGGGTCTAATGTCATTCATAAAAAAATGTGACAAAAGACAAAAGTGTCCCCCAGCTTTTTTATTCAACCCTTTTTTGGTGCCCGCATACTAAGATTAATAGAGGCCGAGGGACGACCATAAGAACCAACCAGGTGTGATTGAAGGTTTTTTTTAACGGCGTCGGGGTAGATAGTTTTTTTATATTTGTTTTTAGCATGTGCCTTTGAAAAAAGGAAGCTGCTACTGGTTACCGATAGTTTATGAAGTTTTTTTACTAGTTTTTTTTTTAATTACATTTCTTATGTACATATATACTGTTTATTATTTTTTAATCGGATCCAAACTGCTGTTAAGATTCGTTAAATTTTATATTTAAAATTAAAAAAGCGTATATAAGGTCAAATTACGTAGTACATCTAATTAATTTTTTAAACTTAATAAAATGTAGTAAATTGTATACAGCGACATTTTCTGTTTTAATTATAATGAATTTCTATAATGGATTTTTTAAAAACCTTTTTGTAAATAAATATTTTAAAAAATATTTAACATTGAAATTGACTACGGCGTTTGTAGTTGGTAGAAAATCTGGCAACACTGTAGGCCGCGTGGCGTCCGGACGGTGTATTTGAATTAATAACCCTGAAATTTTGACAGTTATGGATATTACTATTGATGTACATCTTCTTCTTGAATTTCCGCTCTTATCGGAGATTGGAAATCATCACCACTACTCGGACCTTATCAATCGCCCACCTGAAGAGTTCTGGCGACGTGCAACCAAACCACTCCCTCAAGTTGCGCAGCCGAGAGATTCTTCTTCTGTCAATCGTCCTCTTGCCTTTTATTTTGCCTTGAATAATTAGCTTAATGATATTATATCTATCTCCTCTCAGAACATGTCCTAGATATTCAATTTTCTCCTTTTTATGGTGTTACTAATTTCTTTGGCTTTATTCATTCCTCATTTGAAACCTTGTCAACCCATGGTATTCTCAACATCCTTCTGTAACACCACATTTCAAATGCTTCTATGTTCTTGATGTTTTCTGATTTAAGTATCCAAGCCTCCATTTCATACAATAGAATGGAGAATATATATAGCATTTTAGCATTCTGGTTCTCAAGTTCTAATGTTATACCTCGGCTGCAGAGTATTTTGTTCATTTTTATAAAAGCGCTGCGAGCTACTTTAATTCGACACTTGATTTCTTTTGTGTGTTCTGCTGTTTCAGTTACCAATGTAAGAGGATACCTATTTCAGGTTGTCGTTATTAATTTTTATAGATGGTCTATTGTGATTTGTGCTTTGCAGAAAATGCTTGTTAACTCAATTAGATGCTGTAGATCTTCCAGACTGTCGGCGAAGATAACGGTATCGTCTGCGTATCGCAAGTTGTTAATTCTCTCGCCGTTTATGACAATACCACCGGTTTCCTCTAAAAGCGCTTCTTCAAAGATGCCTTCACTATATACATTGAACAAGAGAGGCGACAATACACATCCCTGTCTAACACCTCGATATATCTTAATCTCCTCACTTAGATCTTCTCCGACTTTGACTCGAGCTGTTTGGTGCCAATAGAGATTGGATATTATTTTTATGTTTTTGCTATCGATATTTTTTCTCTTTAGTATCTCTAGGAGTTTTGGGTGTTGGGCTCTATCAAATGCCTTTTGAAAGTCAATAAAGCAGATGTACATAAAAGTGTTAATACAATAATATTATTTATTCCAGTAATATTAATGTGTTGATAATATGTTGTATATTGTTTATGAAATAAAAATGTATTTTCACGACTTTTACACATTGATTTCAAATAGAGAGGAAAATAAAGAGCACGTTATTATCGACATGCTGCCGTGCGATGTTGTCAGATTTTTATATTGCAAACATTTACACCGGTAGTGAGTTCAGAACGAATAATTTCATGAATCTCTCTGCAATTATCGGAAACCCTGCTTGTTTTTGGACTCGAAAAATCGCAAATCGTCTGAACTTACCAACAATAAGTTGTTAAAATTATTCCACCTCCGGTAAAAATAACATTGAGTAAATGGTGACTTTAAAATGAATTATTTTTAAAAAATTCATCAATGTTATACACATCCTTAAATAAAATATTGTTTAAACAACGTAAATTTTACCATTGTCCTTTCTTTGCGTACGCCTAAATGGTATCTGTTTTGCTTTGTGGATGTAAAAGCTGGACACTGAAAGTAAAGCATCCAAATAAATTAGAAGCGTTTGAGTTATGGTGCTATCGCCGTATGCTAAAGATTCCGTAGACAGCACACGTAACTAACGAACATGTGTTGGAATCCATACATAAAGAGCGAAAATTGACAAACACCATCAAAATAAGTCGAATACTTTGGACATATGATGAGGGGGTATAAACATCACATGCTCCGATTAATTATCCAGGGTAAAATAGAAGGAAGGAAGGAACAGCTTTCTTGGCTTTGTAATATTAGACATTGGACGGGTCGAGCAGTCGAAGAATTGTTTCTTGTAGCTACCGATCAACCATGTAAACGTGTCAGTAGCAGACATCTTAATAGAGAATGTGCAGTGATACAAATACCTGGGAGCCTGGATAGAACAATCAGGTGACCAAACAAGAGAAATAAGAACGAGAATAAAGATAGCCAGATCAACATTTACGAAAATGAAAAAGTTGTTCACCAGTCGAGATATCAAGATTGGACTTAGGATGAGGATGCTGCGTTGTTACGTGTTTTCCGCGCTTTAGTATGGAGTGGAGGCATGGACTATCAAGAAGAATCACACAGACAAACTACAAGCCTTCGAGATGTGGTGCTACCGTAGAATGTGGCGTATTCCCTGGACAGAATAGATTTCTAATATGGAAGTTCTAAATCGGATGAATAAGGAATGTGAAGTCATTAACACCATAAAAAAGAGAAAGCTTTAATATCTAGGTCATATACTGAGAGGACCTAAATACGCACTTCTCCAGCTGATAGTTCAGGGAAAGATTGGTGGAAGGAGGAATATTGGAAGACGCCGTGTGTCTTGGCTTAAAAACCTTAGGGACTGGTTTAATTGTAGCAATGTTGAACTCTTCTGAGCTGCAGTCAATAAGGTCCGGATAGCTGTGATGATAGCAAACCTCCGATAGAAGATGCACTATAAGAAGAAGAAGCTACCGATCGAGAAGCTTTCCAACAAATTGTCAACTCTTCTTTCTTAAGCCAGAGGCTAGGTTTTCTGTGGAATGCTAGAAAGTTTTTTACTCCTGATCAACCGTTGACGACGTACAAGGCTTAAATCCGACCTCTACTGGAGTATTGCTCGCACATTTGGGGTTCAGCACCAAGGCATTTCCTCCGTCTTCTAGATTCCATTTAGAAAAGGGCCATTCGGTTGATAAACAGCTCAACTCTCACAGATACCATTCACCCTCTAGAACATAGAAGAAGATTTGCAGACCAGTCATTACTCTACAGATATTTCCATGGCAGATGCTCCAGAGAAATAAAAACTCTTGTACTACCATTGGCCACATTCGGCCGAAGAACTCGGCACGCTGATTAGTCTCACCCATTTACTCTCGAGATTGACACTACAAAGACCAATCTCAATCAAAAATCCTTCTTTTACAGTGCTGCTACGGAATGGAACAAGCTTCCCAAATCAGTTTTTCCAGAGAACTATAACCTGCAACTTTTCAAAAAGCGGGTCCACAATCATTTCCTTTCTATAATCCCTTTACCTTCTAGTAGTCGCAATGCGGGCCCTCCGCGGCCCACACGATAGGTCTACCCTTTTTGCGACTATTTTCAGTAAAAAAAAACTTACTTACAGGTAAGCACTGATGATGACCGCTCTGCTACGATATATAATAATTTTAATAAATTATTTTATGCACGAAATACAAATTTTCTTTCATCGTTTATTCCATTTGGCTGATACACGCTGTATATATTTTCATTGTTTGCACACATTATATAGCTTTTGGAAAAATGAACAGTGGGTTAAAAATTTGACGTGATAGACATAAACTAGTAGATTCATATGCCAAAGGTTAGTCTTATCTAAATTAAGTAAATGTGTGTAATTAATAAATCCACTTTTGAATTAATAATCAATAGTTTTAAAGCGCAACCGGTTATTTTTTTTGTAAAACCTACTGCATCAATGCTTCATACGCTATTGGCACAAAAAAAAATTTCTGTTGCAATAATTCATTTGATTCAATGTTGCGCATGAAATTAAAAAGTAATTATTGAGATGTTACGTTTTTATGTCACTAACGGTCTACCGCCAAGTTCCCCGTCGAAAAAAAAGACAACCTGAAAAATTACCAACAATTTATCGTGTTTTTTTTTCAATTTTTTTAATCTGCATAAGATTCCTGTCATCCATAAATAAACTTCTTTAATTATACTTCAACAAAAAACCTGGGGTATGACTATTTCCCACATGAGCATCTCCGATGGTCTAGGTAGTTTTAGGGGGTAAGTTTTTTAGCACGGCAAAGAAATTACCATCACAAAAAGAACTTGCAATGCATACACTTTTTTTTAAAGGAAGTGCATCCCTAGTTTTTTTCTACCGTTCTCACGTTCATTTATTCTTTCGATGTGTAGTTTTCTAAACAATTAGCATATTCGTTACAGATTCAGCTTACTATATCACGGGCTATTTTAAAAATAGCTTAATCATTTTTTACCGGTTATTAATAATTTCAGTTAAAAATAACGAGGATGCCGAATAGGTTAAATAAAGAGCTACATAGGGGGCGCGATTAAAATAAACGTTAATCTTTATCATTGTCTCAGATTCTTTTTCTGTTTTAAAAGCTCTAAAACCTATTGAACTCTATATAGTTTTAAGCACAATCCGTATTGTATATTACAATTTAAAAACTGGTGGCAGTCCTAAATCTCAATGGCACACAAGGTCAGCAGGGATCAATTCTAGCTCCAACATTATTTCTACTTCACATCAACGATTTGTTGAAAACAACTTCATGTCCAGTACACACCTTCGCGGATGATAGTCCCCTCCATACCATTTTTTCTTCCAGGGCTCGTATATCTGCCCGTAAGACCAGAAGTGAACGAGGAAGAAATGTCAACAACATAAATATGGACTTGGCAACAATTCCTGAATGGGAATCCTAACAATTACCGTCCCATAAGCCTCTTACCCATCGTCTCCAAAGTAATGGAATCCATCGTTGCCGATCAAATGGTCGACTTTTTGTTGCGGGAAAATGTAATCCCAAACTTCCAACATGGTTTCATGAAGGGTCGATCAACCTTAACCAATTTACTACACTGTACCAACGATTGGTCCAAAGAACTCGATGACAGACATCCTTTAGACATAATTTACCTTGATTTTTCTAAAGCCTTTGACAGGGTGCCAAAACGTAGACTTCTACTAAAGCTTGATTATCTTGGCATAAGAGGTACTCTTAATAAATGGTTTTCAGCCTTCCTAATAAACCGGTTATTCAAAGTCAGAGTTGGACAAGAATTCTCCGAGAAAAACCCGTAACTAGCGGTATTCCACAAGGTTCCGTTCTTGGACCCTTACTTTTCATCGCATATTCCACTGATATTCGACACTGTCTGTCAAGCTCAATTTCGGCTTACGCTGAAGACACGAAACTTTGCGGAAATCCTAACATCAGTTATCTAAGTTTGCAGAATGATCTCAATAAAATACAAGAATGGTGTTCCAATTGGTTGATGCCTCTGAAGATTGATAGGTGTGTCGTGTTACACGTCGGAAACAATAACCCGCAAAATACGTATTCCATTAGTGCAGGGGTCTCCAAACTACGGCCCGAGGGCCACATCCGGCCCGCGGACAGATTTTGTCCGGCCCGCGGAGAGCTAGTATACTTGAAAACTCCTTTTAGAAAACATATTTTTTATAGCAAATTAAATTTAGTTTACTGAAGTACTCTAATTTTATGTTGAATAATTATTAATATGACATCTACATTGATATGGTCATGGGCTAACTACTTATAACATTGTTGTAGGCTTATTGTTATTGTTTTTGTGATAAGTTGGATAAAGAAACACAGAATTGTAATGAGTAAAGACATGTATAATTAAATAACATAACTTATAACAATTATAATGACATATGAAATACTAATGAGATTTATGTAATTGAGATTTTCCACTGACAATAGTTTGTAGTTGTGGACTAATTTTACTTGTACCAATTATTAAAAGAGATTTAAGATGCTCATCAGTTAATTTAGATCCGTAAACATTTTTTGTGTACTTCATTTTGGAGAAGGTCTTCTCACACAAATAAGTAGTACCAAAAACAAAAAACAGCCCACGAGCAATTTTATGCAAATTATCAAATTGTGTCAGTGGAAGACTCTTATAAAATTCCAACAAAGATGAGTTTTGATATTTGTTCTTAATTATATCACTGCACTGTAGATCAATCATTTCCATTTAATGTTCCGGGGCTAGGGTTTCAATGTCAGTATCAAAAGGATTCTGAAAAATCTTAATTTGATTCGCAATGGCATCAAAGTCCGAGAAACGAGTATCAAAATTTATTTTCAAAGCACTCAAAGTTTCGATTGCAAAATCGATAGGAAACTCAGTCTCATTGGTGTGGCTGAATATTTCACATGTTTTAAAATGTGAAAAACATTTACCTCGTAGTTGTGATTGAAACAGTATTAATTAGAAATTACAGCTAATGACAGGAAAATTAATAATATGCAGTGTTGCCGTTTTGTGGACTTTAATCCGATTTGTAGCCTTTTTTAAACGTTGCGTACTTTTTCGGACTTTTTTTTTTCATCAGTGGACTATTTCTCGCTCACTTCTCTGGAACACCGTAGGACACCTATTTTTTAAGTTAAACGTTTAATAAAGTATTTTATTATTTTTTTAAATTTGTTTTATTTGTTGCTATTAAATCACAATACAAAGCGTAATACCTCATTTAAAACGATAGTGTAGATTGTAGATTGTAGGGAGAGTCGTGAAGGCTATGCAACCTCTCAAGCACCTCGACCTATCAGATCTTTTGTGCATAACCCTTAATCTATTCGAGGCCCGGGATTCCGAGACTTCGAGCATAGTTTATCAGTTTCCTGGGGGCTAATTTTCTGACATCGAAGGGCTTTAGGAAGGCCCCTTCCAAAAACTTAAGCCTCTTGCATAAAAGCGCTGTGCATTTGCAAATCAAATGTTCTATTTTAACGCACGCCACAGAAACCAGAGCCGAAACATCAACAGCGAAAAGAATAATGAGAACGACCGAAATGAAAATACTAAGAATCATCAAGGGATGCCGGATGAAAGATGAACAAAGTGGACCATATCGCAAAAACCAAACTCGCGAAGACCGGCAGGCAGACCACCCAAGAGATAATTCGAAAGCTGAAGCTTAGCATCACAGGAAGAGCTCCGAAGGAGGCTAAACGCAACGGACTAAACAGGACCAGGTCCTATTTTAAGAAGAAGATTCTATATTATTCAATTTATATTCAAAGAAAATTGGACTTCTAATTCTGGCGAACGTAATGATTTGACACTTATCGATGTTTACCTCTAACAAATTATTTCTACACCACATAGACAAAGCTTCGAGATCTTTTTGTACTAATTCGGCATCCTCACAGCAAGTAATTGCTCTATAAAGTTTGAGATCGTCCGCAAACATAAGAAATTCAGAATAATTGAAAACAAACTCTATGTCCGATACAAACAAGTTGAACAGCAGTGGGCCCATATGGGATCCCTGTGGTACCCCTGATGGAACCTGAATGGGTGTAGATGTTGTATCTCCGTATTTCACAGACAGAGTTCTACCAGTTAAGAAGCTATTGATTACTTGCAAAATATTCCCGTCTATACCAAGCGCTTGAATTTTAGCTATAAGTAGGCCATGGTTGACTCTATCAAAGGCTTTGGAAAAGTCCGTATAGACAGAGTCAACCTGTAGCCTCCTCTCAAGATTTTCAGTTAAGTAGTTTGTGTAAAGAGCAAGGTTGGTACAAGTGGATTTAAATTCTGAGAAACCGTGTTGTTGGGGATTGAGTAAAGACTTACAGTCCCAGGAAAGTTTCTTTGTAAGCATAGAATCAAACAGCCATCACTGACTGATTGCAAACTGCTCTATAATTCCTAATATTTTTCTTATCTCCTAGTTTATGTATTGGTTTCAGGAAGCTATGTTTCCAATAATCTGGAAAGGTGCCTAGAGAAAAAATTTGATTGAAGATATTTCGTAATGGAATTGCTAAAGTGTATAGACATTTGTGTATAAAAAATAAAGGTATCCCATCAGGTCCCATTGTGAGCTTGGGGGAAACAGAGAGAACGTAATCTATTACATCCGTAGCAGTAATACTGTAATTGTTGATATAGACTTTGTTTTCAAAATTATATTCAGGAGTAAAATTCACTGCCTGGTTATTATATACAGTTGAAAAATAAGAGGCAAACAAATTGACAATCTCGGAAGAATTATTACTGACTTCATTTTCATAAAACATGGCTGAAGGTAACTTATAATCCTTTCTTTTACTCTGAATATAACTCCAAAAAGCCTTTGGATTATCAGAGATATTATCTTCAATTTTATTAATGTAATTTTCATAGCACTGATCTCGAATAGCTTTACAACTGTCCTTTAATTTACAGAAATCATAATAGTAATCAATGTTGCCTGTTTCCTTATATTTTTGAATTTTTTTAAAGGAATAAATAGATGGATTGCCTGATAAATAATGTCATAAAAACAATTAATGTTCTTATTAACATCTGAGTTACAGATTTAAATCATATCTGTCCGACCGCACACAATATGTGCAGTTGAATGGATTTAGCGCGGCTAAGAACACTCCGCTGTTACGTATGGAGCATTCTCTTGTACGGATGTGAGACATGGCCGCTTAAAGTTGACACCATGAATAAAATAAAAGCGTTTAAGATGTGGTGCTACCGGAGAATCCTCAAAGGTTAGTTATTTCAGACACATAATACGAGGCTCCAAATATCACATCACTCGCCTGATTATCCAGCGAAAGGTTGAAAGCAGAAGATGGATAGGTCGCAAAGAGATATCATGATTACGAAACATTAGAAATTGGACAGGACTGGGAGTAGAACAGCTATTCCGAGCAGCGAAAGATAGAGACCAATTCAATCAAATTGTCATGGAGATAGCCCACGCCTGAAGACAGGAACGGCACCGAAAGAAGAAGGAAGAAGTCTGATTGCGTAAATTGTGTATTACTCTATTGCTAGTACCTACTATTGTGCAAATGTTTACTTTGTTCCTGTTCTCTAATTGGAAAAAAAAAATTCTGTAGAATAGTGTAAATAAATATAAATTTTATTTTTTCACTATTTTAAATTTGAATTCTTGTACACGTTACATATTTAAAGTATACTGGTTTTTATAATTGCACAACACAGCGGACATCCCCTACAATTAGACAGAAAGTTAATTAAAAGATTCGTTCAATCGGTTTTCTGTTCAATGGATAATTTTTGTCCAGACATAACATTTGACATCCAGTGAACTAGCAGCGAAAGGTCTTATCTGACCAGGGCTAACATATTGCGTAGGGGTTGTTGTCAAATACCAAAATACAATAACACGCAGCGAGACAATCTGTTTGTGGACTTGGTTTGAATTAATAAGCGTCGGTTTGTGACCATTGTACGTTTTGAGCCATCTGATGCATATGACAATTACAGATTTTTTCGCCGTATGAATATTAAATGAATCTGCTTTCTACAGGGTGATAAAACGGTGTACAGCAAACATTCTTATACAGCGTAAAGTAATTACGGGGTGTTATAGAAAATAGTACACACCTTTCCAATTAGTAATATCTTCAAATCCGACACCGATATACTTTTTTCTATTCCTTATTAACGTACAGGGTGATTTATGAGTTTTAACTGAACCATCTCTATGATTATTCATCGAATTTAAAAATAAATAAAAAAAGCAACAAGATGGCCGTAAAATACGATGATACCCTAAGTATCACTGGGTGCTTTTGTTATTATATTTAATTATTTTTTTAGACGTGGATTATCATTATACAAGGCTTTAGATATAGCATACGGAGATGATGATATGGCAAATCAAATACGAAGGCGAAGGTAGCATGCTCAATAAACGCAGGAGTCTTTATAACAGACACAGTAAAGCAATATTCGCAAACTGAGAAAAAATTTAATGGCTAGTCTTTCTAATTGCATTGCTCAATGCAACAGTAACATGGGTAAATCTGATCAAATGGATAAATGCATTTTTAATTATATAATTAGTATCTGCAGCAAAAAGTGGTACTGGCCAATTGTTACTTGGCTCCTTGATGCAGCAATAAACAACGGATGGTTTTTATACAGGCAGAACAACAATAAAACATTAAACTTGAAGTTCGGAAGGGACGTAGCTCAAGAATACCCAACACGTTTCGGTACACAAGCAAAATCGCCAGGATCTGCAAAAATGTCTGTTGCCGTACTCTGTTACCAGGTGTTCGGTATGATGGTACGAACCATTATGTTAATCAATGATATATGTCGCTGTAACGAAAATAAATGCAAAAGTTTTAAAAGAACAATGTTCTCTAAATGTCACGTAGGTCTTCGTGTATCTTGTTTTGCCAGCTATCACACAAAATAATATTTTTTTGATGTTTTTAACAAACAAAAATATTTTTTGAACAATTTAATTATTTTGTATTTTATTGCAGTGATACCATTTGGTATCGGCATATAATTCGGTTTTTGGAATTTGACATTTAATAAAAATATTTTTTGTCGTCAGTTTAAACTCTTATTAGGTTAAAAATATAAAAAACTATAATGGGTTAATATACAAAGTAATTTTATGAATTTTAACTCTATAAATAATTATAAAATTTATTTAGTTTTTGTTTCCATTTAAAAGTGTTGATTAACGAAGTTTTTCTAAATTTGTGCGAATACGTTTAAAAAATAATTTGTCGTTGAAAATAAAGAAAGACTTTTTCTTTGGGGTCTGAAAATTAGGTTATAGGACTTGTTGCATTAAAAACACACTGACAAATAAAATGTTACTCATCTTATGATATATTATTTCTTGAAAAATCGGATTTTGAACAAGCGTCGTGACGAAAAATTGCGAGTGAAAAGATTGAGCAGTGCACAATTTAAAATTCCTAGTTAATGTGAATATAAAAATGTTCAAATGTCAACACATATTGACACATTAATACAGTGCGAATTGCATTCCTTTATCTATCTGTGTTACCATATCTTCTTTCACACCACAGCGTTCCCTTATCTCACTATTCCTCACTTCAAAGTCACTGCGGCTATACTTCTCAGACTTCTTACCTCCGCAGCATTGATTTTACTTTCATGCTTCCCTGCATAAGTGTAGGGATCATCACTCCTCGTTACACAGCTAGTTGTGCCTTTTTGTGAGCCGTTCTGGCTGCTTATAAAGTTATGCAGAGTCTCATATATTTGTTTCCCTACCAACAGCCTTTACTTAATATTGCAGTCATACTTTCCGTCTCCCGTAAACTTTGAACCCAAGTATACAAACTTATTCACTTGTGCCACTCTTTCTCCTTCAATCAGTACATCGCAGTTTGTCATGCTTTCTTCTCTTTCAAAACCCATTACTTTCTTTTTGCTTACATTGACTTTTATTCCTTTAATTTTTGGTGCTTCATGCTTTACACCATCAGTATTAATGTCATCATTTTTTAAGTTATGATAATATTACTGAAAGTAGTAGTCATTTATATTTTGGAACACAATTAAAAGCTCGACCTTATACAACGTCTTCTTCCAACTGAAACTGTCAATTTGAAAAGGATTCAGGATGTGCAACTCATTTTTTAACCGACTTAAAAAAAAAGAGGAGGTTCTCAATTCGACTGTACTTTGTTTTTTTAAATTTGTTACCTCAGAACTTTCGGCTGGGTAAA
Source organism: Agelastica alni (assembly GCA_950111635.1). Lineage (NCBI taxonomy): Eukaryota > Metazoa > Arthropoda > Insecta > Coleoptera > Chrysomelidae > Agelastica > Agelastica alni. The sequence goes on along the minus strand of OX467709.1, from coordinate 21,010,418 downwards.
CCGATTTTGATGATTTTTTTTTATTTGAAAGCTGGTGCTTCCCGTGTGGTTCCATTTGATCCAGTTCTTACAATGGCATCCACGGTTTACGTAAAAAATTCATATTCACACCTAATTTTTGAACTCGTGGATTTTTAACCTAAAAAGTCTTGCCAAGTGCCCAATTTGGATATTTTGTCACGGGAATGAATTTTAAAAATAAATAACTCGAACAATTTTTACATTTTTTAAACTAGTATTTAAAAAAAAATAAAACAGATTAGTTCTAGGGTTTCTAGTATTTGCGGCATTCGTCTCAGTCCCATGATTTAACATAATTATGTAGAAAAGTAGCCGTGATGATATGGTTATTGTTAAAATTGCTGTGTTACAAAAAAAAACTATAAAAATAAAAACAATACTTAACGTGAAAGTAAATATATTTATTGCGTGCCACAAAATTACTCATGCTTAAGGGATACTCCTTGCTGGGGGTCGTATAGAGGGTGTACAGTCGAACATCAGTTAATCATAGTAAAACGGACAAAAAGGGGCCACGCGCCCGTTACTTCTTTTCTGCACTATCAAGGCTATTTTTTTGGGGGAGCGATTGACCTAATGCCGTTCTTGATTCATTATTATTGAATATATTGTGATGTCCAGTGCTCTTTCTGCATATAACAGCTGTGAAAAATTTTATGAATTGATGCATAATATATACAGGGAAAATTCGAATTTCGTGTCGAATTGTCAATTATCTTTGTGACAAAAAAACGCATCACCCTGTAGAAGTTAATATTTATTAACCAAATTCCGTATATACGGTGCTTTTAATTCAATACCAGCCAGTCCAAATAACTTTTGATTATACGTAAATGTAAAAAAACAAAAAACACGTCGAATTTTAAATCAAGTGTGAGGTCCAAATAACTTTTGATTATACGTAAATGTAAAAAAACAAAAAACACGTCGAATTTTAAATCAAGTGTGAGGTTCAAAAATATTTTTCTGCTATTTCCAATGATACCCCTTCTTTAAAATGTCAAAAAAACAACCCCTAAATGGTGAAACTTTAAATGAAAATCCAAGAAAAATGCAAATCAGCCATATAAAAAACAATTTAAATGAAAAATGAAATTAATTACAAAGCAGATCCTTTATTATTAGTAATTTCCGTAACAAGTTCCGAAAGTGATATTTTACTGGATGAGTAGGAAGTTTCCAAAACGAGCCATAGGTGAGTCCTGAAATCCTGCGAGTCCTGTAAAATCACTGTTTTTCTGTAGCCGTTTTGTATGTTAAAAAGAATATCGATGGATAATAACTTTATACAATGTGGAATAGCCAAATGGAATAAATTTGATAACGAATAAATGAGAGCGTGTTGGGAAAAACGCTTGGACACGTCTATTTGTATTTTTAGATGCGCATTTTTTTCAAAAAAAATAATTATATAGGGAGTGTCATGTGACAGTGGCCGATACCAACTTTCTTATTTTAAATACAACCCCCTGTATATTATTTATTTTTTGGATTCTTCAGAAAATTCTAGACATAATCCATGTACAATGTCCCATACCTATCTTCAACTGTTTCGGAAATATTAAGTGTTTTCAGATGTATTACAAAAATTAACATTAAAAAAAGAAAATTATTTTATTTCATAAATAATGTAAAAAAAAAAAAACATTAATTTCAATGTAAGAGATGGATGAGAGAGGAACATACGCAATATCCTAAAAAAGTTAATTTTTGGGCAGGAATTGTTGGAAATCATATCGTAGGTCCCTTTTATATTGATGGCAACTTGAATGGAGATAAATATTTAGAACTGCTCCAAAATAATGTCGTGCCAACTTTGACAAACTTATATCCTGATCCAGCAAACCCACAAGTTATTGCCAATATACTATGGTTTCAGCAAGATGGAGCACCTCCCCATTACCAAATCAATGTCCGGCAGTACCTGTTCCAAAATTTTCCAAATCGGTGGATAGGGAGGCGCGGATCGATAGAATGGCCAGCACAATCTTCTGATCTGACGCCATTAGACTTCTTTTTGTGGGGATATGTCAAAAGTATTGTATACAAAACTAAACCACTCAACTTACATGACTTAAAAAGACGAATCACGCTTGCGATTAGATCAGCCACGCCTGAGATGTTGAGTAACGTTAGAAGACATTTCTATACCAGATTAGCATGTTGCCAAGACGTTCGCGGCGAATATTTTGAACATCTCTTACATTGAAGTTAATGTTTTTTTGTTTTTTTTTACATTATTTGTGAAATAAAATAATTTTCTTTTTTTAATGTTAATTTTTGTAAAACATCTGAAAACACTTAATATTTCCGAAACAGTTGAAGATAGGTATGGGACATTGTACATGAATTATATCTAGAATTTTCTTAAGAATCTAAAAAATAACACGCTTTCATTTATTCGTTATCGAATTTATTCCATTTGGCTGTTCCACACTGTATAGACAATTGCATAAAACAATAACTCTTATAAATACATTACTTATTAATATTAATAACACAATTATGACAATCACTTATATAAATATTATTAGGGATATTAACAGAAGTGGCAGTGTTGAAATTAGAATTGGACGCATCAGTAATTGTACTAGTTTTCGAGATATTAATTTCATTATGGCCCTTTTCAATCTGTCAAGCTATGTGAATTTTGTTTTTTAAAGAATTTTCTTTGTATCCCTCTGCTACATTGGTTGATTTCCATCCTCCGTGTCTCTTCAAGTTGGTTATACTAACACCACTTTCAGCGAGTTAAGTGGCTGAGCTCCTGCGTAAACAGTGCCCGGTGTATCCTTTGGGATTAGGTAATTTAAGAAATTTAGCAATTGTGCAGGCGATTTTTTCAAACCAATAGGTTGTATAGTATATTTTCCGTTTTTATAATAAACAAATAATCTACGATGTGGTGTGTTTTTTTGACGTAATGACAAATATTTTTTTGTATAAAGAAATATTAGTTTTTGCAATGCTGATAAAAATTCGTTCCACATTCGTTTTAGAATTAGGAATTTTAATCACTAACATGGTTGTCTTATCTTCTATATCATCCAAATTCATTTTACAAACCTCTTCAGGACGACAAGCGCCTTCTAAACCAATTATTAATGCAACCTGTCACGTGCCTATTTTTTCCCTTCTACAGTTCCATTATTAATTTGGTCTCTGTTAGTTTTTGTATTCCTCAGGTACTCGTAAATAGTTTCGCTTGCCGTATTTTGTTGTAATTTAAATTTATCACTCGTTGTAAATAGTGTTGCATACCTTGTAGTGATAGGATTTAATTATTAATGGCTGTGACAGTTTTGTTAATCGATGGAGATGGAGTGGGGGTTTTTGTTATTAGATTTTTGGCCTCGATTGTCGTGTGTTGTCAGCTATATTATTGTTTGGTTTGCATTTCTGTGTGGATGGGCTGGCTATCAACACGGACGAGTGCGATTATGAGTTTGGAACATAGATTTGCGAAGATTGTTGGCTGACGCGTGTCCCGTGTCATTTCTTGATATCCGGCCTGGAAGTCAGTAGTTTAGTGAGCCGTTTTGGTGTCAGTCTTCGAAGTCGGTTGGTGGTGAGAGTTTTTGGAACGATTTGATATTAACACGTGAGCAGAACCTCTACGGTTTTTTCTTTCATATCTGGCTGTATTTGGGCCATCTTAATTGGATTTTGAAGAAAAACCATTAAATTTTTAACTTGACCATTCTATCTTACCTTTGTTGTTTATATTTTGGATTTTGGTGTCGAGTTAAAATATCCGCATGTGGAATCTGATGGAGGAAAGCCATTGTTAAGTAGCAGGTACAGATCCTTAATCAAACCGGCCCCAGGAGTAGGCCACAGGATTAGTGAATTCGTATACCCAAAGGTTACAAGTGATTTATTTTAGAATATTTAAACGACGTGATTTGTTTTTGACACCGCGATTAAGTTTTGTTTTAATTTATTAATATGGTACACTGTTGAAAACTATTTATTGCATTGGATAATATGCCAAGGCTGAACTTTGATTAAAGTAATATTCTCAATAGTTCTTTGTGTCCAAGTAAAAACGTTTTCTTCATACTTATTTGTAAATATCCTACAATATTGCTATTTTGAAGGACAGCCATCGTAAAAAGAAATATTTTTAAATAAGCTCGATTGTTTTAACAGTGTAAATCTTTATGTAAATGGAAAAAAAAACGTGAGTAAATTAGCAGCCGTACGTGAACGTTGATGAAGTATTGTTAAAAAGTTGACTTGTATACGTTTTTTTGGTAACCTGATAAGGTTTGTTATTCTTACCTTTGTTTTAATTATTTTATGGAATCGTAAACTTTGGATTTTTTATTTATTGTTGTCTTATAAAGTTGTAAATTTTGAAGTTTCGATTTATTGTTGGCTGTTAATTTTGATTACATGTGTTATAATCTTGTTATTGAGCTGTGTATTTTATTTTATTGTGTGAGTAAAGTATCCAATATATTTTTGCTATAATTTTATTTATTTATTTGGTTCACCATAATCTTAGTTGTTTATCGTGTGGCTCTGCTAGTGCCTATAAGACCTAGGGGTTTCCGGCTTGAACCGTCTAAGTCGGTGGCGCGGCTCACTTTTATATTTTTATTTTCTTTTTTTCTTCTACCCTCTACGGCTGAGCTCGGGCATAATTTGCCAGTAGAGAGACCACTGGCAGAGTACTCTTTAGAGAACGAAAAAGACGTGGCAAAACTAAAATAAAAAAATTAATCATATTGAAGAAGAGTAATTTGATTTAATTATATTACTTATGTCATTAGGTTGATATCTCCAGCTTCTGATAAGAAGTGATCCATTTCTTCTTTATTCAATACTTTTGTTTTTTTTTGTTTATAGCCAATAGATTTTTTGTTAAGGAAAGCAATAACTTTGGGATGGCGGCTTGGGAAAAATTTAAGAATATACTATAGAAATTTTTGCGGGAAAACGTGTGAAAAGTACTTTCTAAAAAAAAATGTGTGAAAAATTCATCATGGTTGCTACTTCAAGGGTAATTTTTATAACAAGTTTTTACTTCGATTAAACACTTAAAATTTCACGTACTTTTTTGCAACACAATTTACACATTATAATTCACCTATTTCACCCATTTTTTGCAATTTTTTAACGAGATAAGAGTTAATAGATCGAAAGAAATTATTCATTATTATTGCATTATTGATATACAGAAACTTTGACAACTACTTTGACAAATGACAGGCTTTTAAAATCCGTACTTGGAATTGCGACGTTGCCAGAGTGCGCGTATATCTTTTTTTATAAATTATATATTCGACTGTTAATCGATGATGAACATAAAAATTAGCCTAACCTAACCTAAAGGCCTAACCTAACACAAACAGTACCTTTTTTAACCAATTGAAACATCTGTTTATTTAAGGTAATAAAAGTAAATAAATTAATACTAATATAAACTACGCATGCGTATGCGTCTACGGCCTAACCTAACACCAACAGTACCTTTTTTAACCAATTGAAACATTAACTTTTGTACGCGCCCTTGTTCCCAACTTACTTGCTCATTAACTAAAAAAAACAGTCTTCTGTAAATTTTTAAAGTAATCTATAAGATATAACTTCTTTTTCATTAACTGAGCCATAAAAATATTTTATCTAATATACAATTACTTCTGGTTTGAATTGGCAACGCCGCAATTCCAATTAAGAGTTTAAGATGCTGTCATATGTCGGACAGGTTAATAGTTTATGTATTAATAACAATGATTAATTTCTATGGAATTGTTGATGCTTATTCCGCTAAAAAATTGCAAAAAAATGTGTGAAATAGGTGAATTATAATGAGTAAATTGTGTTGCCAAAAAGTACGAGAAGTTTTAAGTGTTTGATCGAGGTAAAAACTTGTTATAAAAATTACCCTTGAAATAGCCAACTTGATGAATGTTTTACACATTTTTTTTTAGAAAGTACTTTTAAAACGTTTCCGCGCAAAAATTTCTATCAGGATATTCATTTTATAGTGTGTTTTAATGACCTATGAAAGTTTTATAAAAATTCATTTGGCAACCATATTGTTGAATTATACCGCGGCTTATATCTATATTATTTTTAATATTAATTGTGGACTCAAGCATCGAGTAATTGCTCCAGAGGCTTGTTGACTTTAATATTTTAGATTTTTCCATTAAATATGCAAGAATCACTTGCTCATTTATAATATGCACATTTTTATTACTCCATTTTTTAAATAAATTGTAAACCAATTCATACCTCTCTCTTGACTTTACCGGCAATAATTCGTAAGTAGCTTCTTTAGCAGATTCACTTATCTCATGTAGGATCATTTCAGCCTCACTTTCACAACTGATTTCCATTTTTTGGATTTAAAAATCGAAAAAACATAAACCAATGTTACGTGAAAATCGCTGTCATAATAAATTACAAGTTCATGTTATTGTCATAATCGCCTACATAGATATCCAAAATCGTACCGAAAGTAAAGAAATCGTTTCGAAAGTGAAAAAAATCGTGCCGAAAATAGATATTTTCGGTACGATTTGTGTTAAGTGTATTTTCGAAAATTTCATCCCAATCGGTGCGAAGTGCAAACGAATACTTAATAAAAAAACATTCAAAATCATCATTAATAACAATACTACGAACCAATTTTAATGCGAATTACAATTATGGACTACTTTTTGTTATTTACTTTTAACTAATAAAATAAATAATTTTGTTTCTTTACAAGGTGTCCAAATATTCGGCGGATAACTCTTGACAGAAGATGGTTTTTGCAGATCAATAAAGATTTATATGGGAACATAAAATCTTTACGAAATTTATTCTTCAGACAATATAATTATTAGATAAACATAAAATTTGTTAATTCCGAAGAAAATGTTTCAAGATTTCGCCTAGACCAAGAAAAAATATCACGCATACACAAGTCATTCGGCGGATACGGCTGAACTACCGCCACCTGTTACTTTATTATTACGAAGTTAAATTCGCGCACCCCCAATTCTTTATACTGCCATTGCCATCGAGGCTTAAGGGTAAAAATAAATTAGAATCTCGCTTCAAGATTCCTACCTAAACGCACATTAATTCGTAGAGACCCTCATCAAGTGAAATAATGCGTTTAATTTGAGTACCTCCGCCTGCAACCTGTCCGATATATTTGAAACAACCCTTGGTCAGCGAACATGTGCCTTTTTCTTTTAAATTTTATGCATCATCCGTCGTGTATAAATTTTTTTCTAGGGGCTGACAACTGGCCGCGGCCGTTGCTCGACCCATTGGATCAATCTGCATTTTACCTGCGTTCTGAAAGGCGAGATCCCATCGCCGGTACTTAATTTAGTTTTTATTTATTAATGACGCTTGCCAACGCACGTTACATGTTCTAACTTACTTGTCACCGAGAAAATTTATCAAAACTAAGGGCTGCTTAGCTAGCCCGGGATATCTTGTAGTTATTATTATTATTATTGTTATGGCATTACAGCACTGTGTGGGCCTTAGCCTGCAGTAGAATATGTGACTATTCGTTCCTGTCAGACGTCATCCTTTGCCATCCTTCAACTCCAATCACTCTCAAGTCATCCTCAATATTCTCCACGTAACGAGTCCTTGGTCGCCCTTGTTTACGTTTTCCTTTTGGTTTGTCTAGGAGGGTCTTTCTTGAGGGGTCATTGGCATTCATTTGAAGATATACAGTTCTTCAAATGACCTTTAAGCTCAAACCTGATTTATGTTAAGTTACTCCAAGAAAAACCTTAACATTTTTTAAAATTAGTTTACCTGGGAAATTATTTAGGTGTTTCTAGACTTTTTGTATATGTATTTATTATGTTGTAAACGTAATAATTTTTTTTTAGGGATAAATAGTGTTTTATTAACTCTGGCGAGAAATCGGAATGATTAATAATTATGCGTTGAATGATCGTTCATTTTATATTTCAACGTGGTCACAGAATGTTACTTTGAGGCACCTCTTAGATAAGTGCTATCACTGTTTTAACTTCTTTAAAGGAACACTGTGTAGCAACCGTGGCATATAAGTATGGAATAATATAGAAAACATAGAACAATACGCAAATGAGTACCTAGTTATACAGGCCATTACGTCCTTCTGAATATATTTGTGCCATCGATATTTTCAATATACGGCTCTTGTATACAGCCTTGACCGTTGAGGGAGAGAGATTTCAACTTACTATCAAATTACATCTTTTCATACGTCAATCATTTCGTATGTATGCTTATACGTAAAAAGCGGGATTATACAGAGATATTCGCCAAAATTGATCGGTATGCACAACTTATCAATGCGCATATCAATGATGTTACCGCTGATTCTAATACAGGGTGTTTAAGTAAGTAAACTTGAACGGTCTTCTCTTCTTAGCGTGCCTTATCCGTCGCGGACGTTGGCTATTAATATGGCAATTTTAATTTTATTGACGGCATTTCTAAATAACTGTATAGATGTAAGTCCAAACCACTGGCGTAAATTGAATAGCCATAAGTGTCTTCTTCTTCCCGGTCCTCTTTTACTGATGATCCTTCCTTGAACTATTAACTGCCTAGTGTCTTGCCTGACAAGAAGCTCTGAACACCTCGACCTAAAGATAGGATCTGTTGTGCCATCCCTTAGGTTGTTTATTGTGTTACTTCTGGTTTAAATTCGAGTCCTTTGAAGTATGAAATCACAATTTCTAAAATCTTTATAGGTAGCGATTTCCTTACCGAGTGATCTTGAAAGCTTAAGTTCTACTGTGAGACTCCACTGACTGTGTTAGGTCTACTCACTAAAAATTCCATCCCTATTAAGGTCCGTCTGGCTATTGCCTCCGGTGACACTTGGGCCTTTTGGTCCATTGGCAATCCCCGGAACCTAGAACCACGCTGCACCTAATCCAGTACCTTCGTAACTTGTTCAAGTTCTGTACTGGGTGGTAACAATGTAGCTGCCCAAGAACCGCCCGTCCTTTACAGCGCCCCGCAGCACGCGCTCCACCGCCACCGGATCCCCGCCGCAAAACTCGCAGGACAGGCCTCCATTATAGAGAGATCCCTTAGAAATTCTTAGCTGATTCCTGTTCATCGGTAACAGTTCTGCCATCCTTTTATTGCGCGGTCCTTTGATGTATTATTTCCCGTGTTTGTTTCCTGGTATGCTTCCTAGCTATGGCTCTCCCCACTTTGGATTGGAAGTCTTTTAGTCGCCTTTTACGACAGGCAGACCATACCTGGGCTCTATTCTATTTTCCCCGTATCCCCAGGGGAAACTGAGCGATCTTACTCTTTATTGTAATACTCTTATAGTGCTTTACATTCTTTTAATAAATGGTATACAAATTCTTTATTTCTTCCAAAGAGTCTGCTGGAATCATTCTTCACCTGGCCCATCTTGTTTAGATGTTTATTGACTGGGTAGTGACCTGTAGTTATTTCAACTGGCTGATTTAGGTCTTTTACATTTGGGTTGTTGTCCCCTTTTCTAGTATTAATAAATGGGTAAATTGTAAATATCGACGAACAGACTATTATTTGACCTAAGTCCTTACAGAACACGATTGTTTTAACTCTTATCTCAAGAGAATTGGCAAAATTGAGACCTATTTTTATTGTTTTTTTACTCACAACAGTAATATTGGATTAAAAATTAAAGAAGTTTTAAAAAATATAATAACATCTAAAAATGTTGCGCGAGGTATGAGATCGCACGTTGTGGAACATTGTCATCACCAATGGGCAGTCAGATACAGCAATAAATATGCGGCGGATGACAAGGCGACATCTATACTTAAAAATCAGAGACACGTTTTCAAGGAACTGTCTGTTTTACAAAGGAAGTTCTACAATACTATATAAAACATTCATGTTACTTTTGGTATAAAAATGTTGCCGAAAGGTACCAACCGCTAATCCATTCATCCAAAACTTCGATCACGACGTTCAGAAAATTGCGAAACATAAAAATAAAAACCGCAGCTGAACACACATTGACCCGCATGATACAAATCTAGTTGGGCATTAAACAAGAATGCAAAAAACCGAAAGATGAGGTCCATTAGGAAATTATCCATGGGGATTGTAACACATTCAACAATTATATAATAACTTGGAGATCGGATAGTTCAGGTAAACTTTCAATTTTAACGCGTTAATGTTCTGCAACAATATAGTCCGTCAATCAAAAATACTCAGTGTTAAGAGTTAGTTTGTAACCAAAGGTCGCATAAAGACGGTTAATTTGAAATTTGACTGTAGGCCCAACAGAAATAATATTTATTATTCAAAATTAATAATATTCATTTTTATATTACGCATTTTATCATTAGTGGTACTATCAGGATTTCCATCATATTAGATATCTAGTACAAGGATAGTCTCAGGAATATCCAACCTGACGTTTAGATGGCGGTTGTTACTATGGTAGACCTTATTAAGGTCTCGATTAAGATAGTACGACAGATACCTCAAGTATCAAATGTGTTCTCTGTGTGATTTGACTTCCGTAGTATTTATATTTGGAAACGCCGCGTAAAAGCAAAAAATACAGAAATAGGTTTACTATACTCTGTTTCACTCAAAATATTTAATAAAATTGCCACGTCTTTTTCGTTCTCTATTGAGTACTCTGCCAGCGGTCTCTCTACTGGCAAATTATGCCCGAGCTCAGCCGTAGAGGGTAGAAGAAAAAAAAAATATAAAAGTGAGCCGCGTCACCGACTTAGACGGTTCAAGCCGGAAACCCCTAGGTCTTATAGGCACTAGCAGAGCCACACGATAAACAACTGAGATTATGGTGAATTAAATAAATGAAATTATAGCTAAAATATATTGGATGCTTTACTCCTACAATAAATCAAAGTACACAGCTCAATAACAAAATTATAACAAATATAATCAAAATCAACAGCTAACAATAAATCAAAGTACTCAGTTCAATAATAAACTTATAACAAATATAGTCAAAATCAACAGCCAACAATAAATCAAAGTACTCAGTTCAATAATAACATTATAACAAATATAGTCAAAATTAGCAGCTAACAATAAATCAAAGTACTCAGTTTTGGCATATTATCCAATGCAATAAATAGTTTTCAACAATGTACCATATTAATAAATTAAAACAAAACTTAATCGTGGTGTCAAAAATAAGTCACGTCGTTAAATATTCAAAAATAACTCACTAGTAACCTTTGGGTAAACGTATATTGTAGATCAAATATAAAAAAAAAATAACTTTAATCTTGAATACCTTAATACGGAGTTCCTGCTAAAAACACCAAGCAAGTCTTTATAACACTGCAATTTGTCGTCGATATGGATGATACGAATGCACTACTCCTGTGGCCGGTTTGGGTTATGGAACGGCACCTGCTAATTAACAATGGCTTCCCTCAAATAAATCCCGCATGCGGTTATTTTAACTCGACACCAAAATCCAAAATATCAACAACGAAGGTAAGATAGAATGGTCAAATTAAAAATTAAATGGTTTTTCTTCAAAATACAATTAAGATGGCCCAAATACAGCCAGATATGAAAGAAAAACCGTAGAGGTTCTGCACACTTGCCAATATCACACCGTCCCAAAAATTCTCACCACACCACTCCCAAGACTGCCACCAAACGACTAGCACTGCTTCCCAAGCCGGATATCAAGAAATGACACGGAACCGACGTCAACCAACAATATCCGCAAGTCCATGCTCCACACCAAGAATCGCGCTCGTCCGTGTTGATAGCCAGCCCCATCCACACAGAAATGCAAACCAAACAATAATATAACCGACAACACACAACAATCGAGGCCAAAAACCAAAGCAAAATCTAATAACGAAAACCCCCACTCAATCTCCAGCGATTAACAAAAATGCCACAGCCATTAACAATCGAATCCTATCACAACAAGGTATGCAACACTATTTACAACGAATGAATTATTTAGGTAACAACAAAATACGGTACGCGACACTATTTACAAGTACCTGAGGAATACAAAACTATCAGAGACACAATTATAATAGAATATATATATATATAGAATATAGAATATAGAATAGAATAGAAATAAACAGATGTTTCAATTGGTTAAAAAAGGTACTGTGTTAGATTAGGCCGTTAGGTTAGGTTAGGCTAATTTTTATGTTCATCATCGATTAACAGTCGAATATATAATTTATAAAAAAAGATATACGCGCACTCTGGCAACGTCGCAATTCCAAGTACGGATTTAAAAAGCCTGTCATTTGTCAAAGTAGTCCAGTGTTTCTGTCTATCAATAATGCAATAATAATGAATAATTTCTTTCGATCTATTAACTCTTATCTCGTTAAATAATTGCAAAAAATGGGTGAAATAGGTGAATTATAATGTGTAAATTGTGTTGCAAAAAAGTACGAGGAATTTTAAGTGTTTAATCGAGGTAAAAATTACCCTTGAAATAGCCTTCATACTGAATTTTTCACACATTTTTTTTTAAAAGTAATTTTAAAACGTTTCAGCGCAAAAATTTCCATCAGGATTTTTCATTTTATAGTGTGTTTTAATGACCTTTGAAAGTTTTATAAAAATTCATTTGGCAGCCATATTCTGGAATTTTTCCGTTATTGACTGTCATTGACCGACGCTTAAAAACCAATAAAAATAATTGTGGTTTACTTGGTAAAAAATTTTCGAAACGCCACCCGTATTCAAGATAAAGGGCGTTGAAGAAAAAAAATGTATACACATTTATTACGATTTTGCCGAAACTACTGGAAATATTGTAGTAAATTTTTATACGAATATGTTTTAGAAGCTGATACATTCCATGAATTTGTTTTTATATCCGACTCTCATAGAGGGCGCTAGTTACACAGTTCATACCAAGTAGTATTAAACATTACTTTTACATGTTTAAGGTGGCGAAAAAGGGTAGAGTATTGCAAGTCTTGAAAATCAAGAAAAGAAAAGATGAACAGAACGCCTTATCGAACAGAAAACATTATTTAAGGTTTAATTTGGGTTTAATTAATTTTTGACTTCAAATCGTGGAAAATCCCACAGGGTTAGGTACAAATCTTATATAATCTTTTTTAAGTAGAATTTTACGACCATCATTTTTGCTTTCTTTATGATTTTTTACCACAATAAAAGTGCGAGATAAATACAAAAAAATTGTAACCTGGTGGTTTTGCTCAAAAAAGGGATGATCATCCACGGTAGAGGTGGGAACTTTTTTTGCCCTTTAATTCCAACCTATTTGACTACTTATTTCCAAAATTTCAAATTTTAATTTCAATCCAAAAATCAAATATTTTACATGGCAAGCTCGCACAAAAGGAGAACATTACCAAAAAATAGCGACACTTCTAGAAGGAAGCAATCTACAAAAAAGGTAAAAGAATCCGTATCGTCACAGAAGGAAGAGAAGAATGAAAAGGATTAGACAGCAGCCAGGTCCGGACGTTTGGTCAGAGTTCCCGATCGGTACTGATTTTAATCATTTTTTATCTAACATTGCCAAGGGTGGAAGAACGGTTAGTGTTGAGCAGCAGAGCTGCTGATTTTTATTAAACACGCTGTACTTAGTAAAGATTTATCTGTTCTAGTTGTTTGATGTCAGTTATTATATTGTGTTAAAAAAAGTCAATAAAAGATCAAATTTTCCAAATATTAGGTAGTCGTCTTTTATAAAAATCCATATATTCATATTCAACAGTAGGCATAACCATGGATAAAACATTGATCCATCGCTTCACACCTGAGATGAACAAACAGTAAAAACAATAAAAGGGGAGAATCAACTTCAAACAAGGCAAAGACATTTCCATCCGTAGGCAAGTTAATGGTGTCAGTTTTTTGCGATAATTTTTAGAAAGTAAAATCAATCAAATGTGAATATTATGCGAAGTTAATGTAGCGCATCCTCTCACCCCTCTTGTTTAATCTTTACTCCGACAAAATCTTCAAATAAGCGTTGGAAGAGGCGATCTATTAAACGAAATGCAAACTATTAAACAAAATCAGTGCAGTCGACCAAGAGTTTGGACTTAACATAAACGTTAAAAAAACCACGTTTATGATATTTAGTCGAAATAGCTACGAGAACGAGCAGCTCAATCTTGATGGGAAGGTAATAGAGCGTGTCAGCCAAATTAAATATCTTGGAAGTATATTAACGGACACCTTGGACCCCGAAGTTGAAATAAGATGTCGAATCGAAATGGCAAGAACAACTTTCCAACGAATGAGAACACTTTTTTGCGACGATAACCTAAACCTTAAATTACGCCAGCGTATGTTGTTTTATTTGGTCAGTTCTTATGTATGGGGTGGAATGCTGGACCTTAATGGTTAGCTCAATCAATCTCATAGAAACATTTGAAATATGGATTTATCGTAGAATGCTGCTGATTCCGTGGACTGATCTGTTGTCCAATGATGAAGTGTTAAGACGAGCCAGGGTGAAGAGATAAATAATGGTCACAGTGGCCACATCTTACGCGAAGAAAAGTATCATCTCCTCCAGTTGATTATGAAAGTAAAAATAGAAGGCAGGGGTGTTGGAAAAAGGCAAATCTCTTGGGTGAGAAACATCAGGGAGTGGACAGGCATCCGGAACGCTGTTGACCTGTTCGGGGTTGCAGAAGATAGAGACACACTTTCTGCAGTAATCGCTAACGTCAGGGCGACCGGACTTGGCACATAAAGAAGAGGAATGTAGCGTTCAAGTGATTTAATAAAGAAAAAATGCTCGCATTTGCCGAGAAAGAAAGAAATACAAAGTACCAGTTTATGCATCCGTCTCCACGATACCCAAAAGTAATGATTTAAAGCTCGAATTGTTTTCTCAAGCACCCTATTTAGAGATTTATTTTCTGTTTGGAAACTTGAAAATATGCTTGATGGTAATAGATTGGTCAACAATAAAAAGGTGTAATCTGCGGTAAATGACTACTTCGAGTAGTTTGACAAAAAATGTTTTTGGAGCTAAACGGAAAGTGTGTAGGGAAATATATTTTTTTCCAAATTTTTTGTACATACTTTGCTAGGTTGGTTACTTCCGAGACTATCCTCGTATTCATCGAACAATTCAATCAAAGCCTTCTACCATTTGTCACAGTTAGCGATTGTGTGTATTTTTCTTGCGTATTCACAAAAAGTCTACATCATCTTTGTAGCGAGCTCAACAAAAGATAAGATAAAATGAAAATTCATTTATAACGAAGAAACAAAGAGTCGACTACGCTTTGTGTCCACGTGACTCGTTAAGATTGCGTCCCCGCGAAAATAATGATTCGTTACAAGAAACACAGATATCGACGGACGAAGAAACACCAACAGGACATGCGTTGGAGTTTTTTTGTAAAACATTTCCGATAATATAATCGTTGGATTTTTTTTGTAAAACATTTCCGAAAATATAATCTTTAATCGTATGCTTTTAACTATTCAGTTAATAAATTCAATAATACGCAGAATTTTTTTAAAAACAAAATTCTACTTGTTATTGCACATTGGAGAGTGACGCCAGAGCTACAGGGTGTCAATTTAATAATATAATAATAATAATGTTTATTTAATTACCAAATATATATATATATATATATATATATATATATATATATATATATATATATATATATATATATATATATATATATATATATATATATATATATAAACGAGTTTTTTTCAGCATCGTTGGCAGTGCAAGAAGCCGTTAAAAAATGCATCAATTTGTGTTAAAAAAGCATTAAAAACTGGACTGAAAGCTGGTTTGATCAAAGAGAACGGGGGAAGGTTTAAATTAGGTTTTGGTTTGCCGATAATGAAGGCTCGAAGACGAAGAAAAAATAGAAGCAGAAGCCGTAGACGACGTAGCCAAAAGCGACAAAACCGAAAACGAGGTAGCCGAAAACGAAAAAGTCGAGGTAGGAAGAAAAGCGCCATATTGAAAGAAGATCAAGCAAAAAGCGGAAGAAAGAAATCAAAAACATTCAAATCTGGTACTGATGTTTAATATATGATTTATAATAAAGCGTTAATAAAAATAATGCATTATTCATAAACTATGGAAATCTGGAGACAATATTTTTCAGATTAAAAATAATATTTTTTGAAGTGAAAACTTCTTTAGCAGCGTTGTACACTTTTTTTGTAATGGGTAAAAAATGTTAAACTCGCGTCAGGACACGTGACCTGATCGAAAATTCGTAAGACGGATGGAGAGTAGACAGCTGGCGTAGCGTAGGAGAGGGAGTATCCCCCTCTCTTTCTACGGCGCGGCGAAAATGTATGCCTGCGCCGGCTGTTTCGTTTAGGCGGCGCAGGGCGCACAACGTTAATACTTAAGTTTTCACTTCTGCCGGCACTCCCAGAGTGCAACCCGTAAAATTTTTTTTTCTACAAGCGTGCGTGATTCACCCTCTACCCGCACGCAATTCAGTTTGGAAAGTGTCATTTTCCCACAGTTGTGCGGGAAAAGTTTTCCCACACTAGTGCGGGAAAAACATTTATATGATATCCTCGTAAAATATAAGTGGTGGGTGACAAAATATGAAAGTTCAAGCTTTTTTGTTGCAATACTAAGTGAGTTTGTTCAAAATCATCCATCATTTTGCACTATTTATTGAAAAAATGAACAAATATTGATAAATAAAAATGTATTGTTATGAAAATCACCCTATATATAGGCTTTGATTGATCTGATAACGAGTAGGTAACAATTGATGTTGTCATGCCGATCAATACACAAATTTGTTTGTAATTGTCAGTGACAGACAAAGCGTTACTTATATAAAATTTTCGATTCAGTGAAATTGCCACAATGGATTATTCATCTGATGAAGAACTTCCACAAGAAATCGTGTAAGCAGCTACAGATGCGAACTTAGAGTTATTGCCAACGAAATCTAAACAAAGGTATGAGAAGCAATACACGAGTTTTCTTGAATGGTGCAACAATAAAAAAGTGAAAACACCAAATAAAGAAGAAGTATTCTTGGCTTATTTTCTAGAAATGTCTAAAACATGGAAGCCGAACACTTTATGGGCAAGATATTCAATGTTGAAGAGTGTATTCAAAGTAAAGCAAAATTTGGATATTAGCAAATTTTACAAAACAACTGCATTCATTAAAAGACAGAATGTCGGTTTTCGACCTAAAAAGGCCAAAATCTTTACTCAAGAAGACGTTTCAAAATTTATGACTGAAGCACCCGATGACATATACCTCATGATTAAGTTAGTAGCAATTATTGGATTAGCTGGTGCTTGCAGACGAGAAGAGCTGACAAAACTCACCATTGACGACATAGACGACAAAGAAAACCTGATAATTGTTAATATCAAGGATTCCAAAAATCATTCCTCTAGATCCTTCGTGATATCTGAAGAAGCAAATGATGGTTATTTTTTGAACGTATACAGAAAGTATGTACATTTACGTCCAAAAGAGACTCCTCACCGTCGTTTATTCTTGTATTACAAAAGTGGAAAATGTACTGTGCAATGTGTAGGAATCAATACCATAGGAAAGATACCCTCCGAAATAGCAGTATATCTGCGCCTTCAAAATCCAGAGCTTTACACTGGTCACAGCTTCAGGCGTTCCTCAGCCACTTTACTTGCTGACTGTGGTGTGGGTATAACTAATATCAAACGCCTAGGAGGATGGAAATCGACTTCAGTTGCAGAGGGGTATTTAGAAGACTCCACCAATCGAAAAAAAGAAATGTCCAACAAAATTCTCAATTTGAACACTACATCGTCTTCCGGGTGCATTTTAGAACCATCCACGTCTATATCGATCGGCGACGATTTGATGCCTGTGCCTGCACATTCGATTTCTTTCGATAATGTATTGCCCGAGTTACCTTCTTCTTCAGGATATCAGCCATCTTCAAAAAATATGCTGGCTTCCGCTATAAATTTACATAATGCATCAAATTGTACATTTACAATAAATATTACGAATAATTAGTGGATAGAAAATGTTACTCTTGTTAGTTGTTTCCATTTGCATGAATAAATAATTGAAAAAATGAATTTGTTTCCTACGCTTGTAGAAAAAGTATTGTTCCTAACTCATGCGGAAAGTGTCTTTCCCGCACTCGACTGCTTACCCGAACTCCGCTCCGAGTCGTTCGGGTTAACGGCAGTCGCGTGCGGGAAAGCATCACTTTCCGCACTTGTTAGGAAAATTACTATTTTTTATTCGTTTTTGGATATTATTTGACCACAGGAGAGAGTTTAGTTTATTTATTGCTTGTTTTCCGTGATTAATGCGTTACCAAAAATACATTATATAAATACAGAAGTTTACAAAAAAAAATATTATGTAAATTAATAAACATTCATACATCCGCTGAGACACAATAGTGCCTGTGTGCGGGAAAACATAATAAAAATATAATAAATAAAATAAGTAATATATAATATATAAAAAAGACAAATAAAATTGTCTGGTAAAATATTTTCCACACAATCTAAGACATAATATTGGTTGAAATCGAGATTAATTTGTATCACCATTGGGAATTTATATTATTTATACGTCAACTATAGACTACAAGGCAGTAAGGTATTTTTACTCGTTAAGTGAGTTACCACTTATTACGAGAATTATAAAAATACAATAGAAAGTTAATACTTGAAAATAATAAAATATATCAGGAACGCTTACTACAAGCACTTACATAAAATAACAATGTTTACCATAGTAAGTGGTTTTAAATGATAATTTTTTTACTAAGGGACAATTGATGTACAAATTCCCTTGGAAGATTCCGAATGTGAATAATTAGTTTTTTCTTAAATATAGATACCGTCGAACTGTTCTGAATATTAGAAGGTAAGCTATTATATAGTCTTGGACTTGGGTACTGATGGAATCTTTGACCAATGAATTTATAAGCCCGTGGTCCAACATTGTTGGTGTTGTCTAAGTCCATAATAATGGGTACGTATGTTTAATTTGGCGATGCGTTAGACATGGATGTGTCATGTCGCCAATGCTTTTTATGTCTATTCGGAAGCTGTCTTTGAAGAAGCGCTGAAATATCGCCATGAAGGTGTTAAAATTGGTGGAGAAGTCATTAACAACATTAGGTACGCTGGTGATACTGCTATAATGGCAAAAAGCCTTGAAGATCTCCAAACAGTACTAAATGCAGTAAACAATGCGTACAAGGAAAAGGGTTTAACTGTCAACACAAAGAAAACGAAGTGGATGGTTGTCGGTAAAATTAATATTGAGTATCCAAAATTAAAATTAGATGGTGAAATTCTGGTAGCTTACTTCGTGCATCAGTGAATAAAGTTCGTATAGAGCCATTATGCTCGCCAACATCCGTAACGGATAGGCACCAACAGAAGAAGATATTGATAAATTCTTATTTCTAGCCTTACAACCTTAATTGAAAACCACTTGATCAACAGCTAGTCTCTGTTCAGCATTGCCACCTTATTGTAACATTTTTTTTTTATGAAAATAGTCGCAAAAAGGGGTAGACCTATCGTGTGGGCCGCGGACGGCCCGCACTGCGACTATTAGAAGGGGAAGGGATTATAGAAAGGAAATGATTGTGGACACGCTTTTTAAAAAGTTGTAGGTCATAGTTCTCTGGAAAATCTGATTTTGGAAGCTTATTCCATTTCGTAGCAGCCCTGTAAAAGAAGGATTCTTGATGAAGATTGGTCCTAGTAGTGTCAATCTTGAGAGTAAATGGGTGAGACTGATCAGCGTGCCGAGTTCTTCGGCCGAATGTGGCCAATGGTGGTACAAGAGTTTTTATTTCTCTGGAGCATCTGCCATGGAAATATCTGTAGAGCAATGACTGGTCTGCAACTCTTCTTCTATGTTCTAGAGGGTGAAGGGTATCTGTGAGAGTTGAGCTGTCTATCAAGCGAATGGCTCTTTTCTGAATGGAATCTAGAAGACGAAGAGAATGCCTTGGTGCTGAACCCCAAATGTGCGAGCAATACTCCAGTAGAGGTCGGATTTGAGCCTTGTACGTCGTCAACAGTTGATCAGGAGTAAAAAACTTTCTGGCTTTCTACAGAAAACCTAGCCTCTGGCTTGCCGACTTTGCGATGTTAGCAACATGGTCATGCCAAGACATATTATTGGACACCGTGACTCCCAAAATCGAGATGGAGTGACTTGGTTCAAGGGTATTTCCGGACATTGTGATGGGATGATTTGAGGAATTCACTTTCTTGGAAAACGTGGCACTTTGTGTTTTTTGGGCGTTAAACTGAACAAGATTGTTGGTTCCCCACTCGACGATTGCTTTAAGATCTCTTTTGATGGAATCAACCTGTTCCTGCCTGAGTCTATTTGTATCATTCACCGAAAGTGATCGATAGGATGTGAAAGTTGAGACAAGTGTGCTATCGTCTGCGAAACTGTAAATGGGGTTTGTGGTGGTTTTCAAGAGTTCGTTGATAGGGCGTTGATGTCGTTGATGAGGGCGATAATTTGCAGGAATTGTCTTCTTTCCTTTTTTCGGAGTCTACAGAGAACTGGGGTGAGCTCTTGAGCACAGGTCTTCAGGACAATTGTCGGAATTCCATCTGGTCCTACTGACTTATTAGAGTCAAGATTTCGTAGGATTTTCCTGATAGTGCGTTGGCGGATAGTGACCTCAGGCATTGATGCGTTTATTCTAGGTATCGTACATATTTCTTATTTTTCTTTGTTTTGTAACAACATGGTTATACTTGTGTTTTGAGTAATTTAAATTTTTTAATCAACTTACTGGAATTCTACCGCTTTTTTCACGTTAATGATGTACATTTTTTCTTTGATAAAAAGACGTTTTTCTTTTCCTGTCATGCTCAAATTTTTAACGTTGTCCGGTAAGTATTCAAAACAAGACTAATATGTATTTAATTTGCATTTTATGAGCTTCGTTGTGAATGGCCGTTAGTCGGATTTTATTTTCCTTCATTGAGGGTGTTTTTACCATTGTTGTGTGCTAAAAAAATCCCATGATGATTGCCTGCGGTCGATTCAAAGAAGGGTTCGTTATAGACATGTACAATATGGGATTATCCTAATTAAAATTATTATATTATAATGTTATTCTTAAACTAACTCTGCGTTTCGGAATAAAAGCACCCCACGCTTTAAGTACAGTGACATTAATTTTATTCCTATGTTAAGAATTATTTTTTACTTTTTAGTTTGATTTTTCATAACAAACAATAATTCTTTTTAATGAAAATTGTATTTTATTTAATTGACATTAGGAGTGACAGAAATCAACCTCAAAATTTATAAAAGCTAAATACTAAAATATTTTATTCGAATAATTATTTATTATTACTTAGTTGAATTTTTTATCATTGATCTGAACTTTATTGAGACTTATTATTAACAGTATGTATTTATTTATATAATTTACGCATATAACAGCAAACTTTATACACAATACTGTAATTTAAGTGCACAGCTGATGACTGACAGTACTAACCTCTCGGAAAATTGGTTGACGGCTATCTGACGGCCAACTCCACCACAGCGCGCTCATTTGTCAAATCAAATAGCGCGTGCTACCGCGACTTCCTGTTACACACTTCCTGTTACATTTCAAAATAATACGTATGACAAAACTTTATAATTGTCGGTAGTCAATAAGAGAAATTATGATACTAACTAAAGAGAAAATAACAGTTGCAAGAATTTTATTTTAATGACGGTAGAAGAATAAATTGAAACAAATTAACGTACATAAATTTGATTTTGGTTGTTGGTCGTTTTTTTTTACAAGGATTAAAATCAAAATTCATTTGTTATATAAGCTGTAATCACAGCATTTTTTTATTCTTATTTATATTAAATTGCTCTTTTTTAGTAGCACAGTTTTAAAATTTACATAAACGTTACGTTGTTGACAGAAGCATTATCTAAACCTGTTTTTAAAAAATTGTCAACCCGTATCCTCCGCCAAATTTTAGAAATTATTTATAAAATTACTCTTAAATATTTTTAAACTTAAAGTACCCACTGAATGCTTCAATTGCGACATGTTTTGAAATTTTTACATCGCGCAGAATGTTGAGATTATATGGAGCACATTTCAATTATAATTGTACCGATTAATTTCTAGTTTACCCGATTCGAATTCGTCATCTATTATTCAGTTTTATTTTCGTTTTTAATGTGGCCAAAGAGCAAACAGTACCAGGAACGGAGGTCCCGATGTCCGCCGAGGAAGCCTGTAGGGCTCACGCGAGTGGCCAAGGGTCACGAAGGGACTTTAGGTCGAGAAATCACCAAGTGGCACCGACCGATGGATCTCTCCAAAGGCGGGTTTTTTAGAAGGATCAAGACGACTATTCCAATATTTAAATATATAAATAATAATGTTTAAATAACCTTATAAAAACGTGCTTTAGTTGCAAAAATGCCGCTCTTCAAAAAAGCACATTCCTAGAAAAAGATACATTTATTTTTGTAAATTTGAAATTTTCCATTTCACTATGACTTATACAGATTAATTGTGTGTAAGATTAAAAATGGGTGGTAAAAGCGATGGGCAAAATGAAAGTAAAGAGCTGCATGAGAGTATTTTTTTCTTTTTTTAGCCACGATTGCGTTAATAACCTTCGCTATGTCGATGACACAGTCATATTGGCTGATAGCTAGCAAGCGCTTCAACGCCTTATCGACAGGATAACTACCGAAGGAGAACGACTGGGTTTAAAACACAACGCGGACAAAACGAAGGTAATGGTGGTTAGCAGAACATCAAATGTACATGTAAGTATTAAAGTGAACGGTAACAATATCCACTATGTCTCCAAGTTCGGATATCTCGGAAGCTGGATATCGGAGAACCTCGACCCAGACACGGAGATACGTAGCTGAATAGAGCAGGCTAGGGTAGCATTAACAAATATTAGAGCAACAAGATTCTTTATTTAACGTGACGGTACTGTTTTGTGAAATGCTACATTTGCTCAGTGCTGCTGTATGGAGTGGAGACTTGGACAATAAAAGCTAACGCCTTGTGCCGTCTCGAACCCTTCGAAAGTGGGTGTTTAGGAGAATCCTTAAAATTTCGTGGACAGAACATATAACCAACGTGAAGGTATTAAACCGAATGGAAAGAGAAAGAGAAAGGGAAGAGAACTGCTGCAAATAGTAAAACGAAGAAAAGCAGCCTACCTGGGTCATATATTCAGGAATTCCAAGTACCAATTTCTGAAACTGATTATGGAGGGGAAGATCGAGGAAAAAAGAGGCATCGGAAGTAAGAAATACTCGTGGCTAAAGAACATGAGAGATTGGACCAACCTCGATGCACATGCACTTTTCAGAGCCGCTCAAGATCGAAGCGAGTATGCCAGAATTGTCGCCAACATTCGGTAAATGAAAAAGGCACCTTAAGAACCCTTTTACCGTTACCTTAGAGACTTGCCAAACATCTTTCTTTCAGAGCTCTTTCTTTCAACGAACTGTCAAGCTTTGGATCTTATTACCAACTGAAGTTTTCCCGAGACATACAGTCTCCAAAACCCAGCTGTGGGTACCTGGGCATCAGGGGGTGGAGGGAAACGAAAAATCCAACAACCTTGCAAAACAGGGGGCCGAATATGCGTTCACTGGACACCAACCGGTCTTTGGAGTCACTACAAGTGCCGCCAAACAATTATTTTGAACTGGGCGGAGAGGAAAATACTCACGTACTAGTCCGATATACCAAGGTTGACTCACTCGAAGGCGTTCTTATCTAAACCCTCAAAAAACACAACTAAGCAGATCCTAGAATGGAGCAGAAATGACCTGCGAATTCTAACGAGGCTGCTTATAGGACACTGTCGTCTTAGATACCACCTCGGGAGGATAGGTCAGAATCAACGAACGGACTGTCGGTGTTGCTGCGTGGAAGACAAAACTACTGAACATATACTATATTTATGCCCCTGCTTAGAAAGAATAAGTTTCAACTTATTTGGTTTTACTAACCTAGAACCTACCGATTTCAAGAAAAACTAACCCCATATAACCATGAACTTCGTAAGAAAGGCTGGATTGTGCGGTGAACTGTAACCCCTAGGGGTAAGCCACAATAGACCTACTTAAGGTGGCAGTGGAGGGGCGACTTACGACCCACTTACATGATACCTAACCTACCTGACCTAACCTACAGTCTCCAAAAGTTCAAGAAGAAAAACAGTTCATACCTTCTTGCCCATGGTTCCCACGATGTTCCCTGAACGTAACAGGATTCTTCCTTTTCGTGGAAACCAGAATATAAAAAGAATCTTGAAACAACGTATAATTTCTACATTATTTTTATTTTTTATTCAGATTCACTACAGGTAAAGAGGTAAGAAATAAGTGGATTGAATTGTTAAACTTAAGACAATATTAGCAGTACCTTTATGCAACTTTTCCTTTTTATTCCTTATAATCATACTTGCTTTGAAGTTACTTTACCAGTTAAATATATATATATATATATATATATATATATATATATATATATATATATATATATATAAATATATATATATATATATATATATATATATATATATATAAATATATATATATATATATATATATATATATATATATATAGTATTGTCTCTTTAAATTTCAACTATTAATTAATTAATACGACCTCTATTGATTTATTTTTTTGAGTATTTAAGCCAAGTAAAATTCCAGTTATTAACTAATTATCTATCTTAATACATACCTGAAACTTTTTCTCATTAAGTCTTTGACTTGTCTTAGGCTTGAAGACGATTCCAAGCATTTACTTTTAAGTTTGAAATCCCAAATGGTAGCAAGATAATCTTTTGAGCTTCCACAAAAGCTTTACCAATGTTTACTCGAAATTTAATCTTTCCCCAATCTTCTTTTTAATAGAAATAATTATGACTTTAATGTAACAACGATACTATAATTAGGAGAGGAAAAGAAAATTGTTTTATAATGATTTCGATGTACAAGGCGATTCATTAAGAATGTCCAACATGCCTTTTACAAATATTGCTAGTTTTCGAGATACCGGGTGTTTACAGTTTAAATAAAATTAAATTTTTTTAAAACTCCTATTTAAAAATCGGCAATCAAACCTTTTTAGCATAAGCTTGCCAATTTGGACTCTAATTAAGCATTGCTAATAGAGGGCTAGTGACCCTTGGTTGTGTTCAGTAACTCAAAGTAAATTTTTTTTTGGCGAAAATTGTTAAAATTAAAATCCACATTTAAACTTTAAACACCGGGTATCTCTAAAACTAGCAATATTTGAATAAGGCATGTTGAGAAAAATCATCATATTTTGAGGTCTAGAATCTACTATTCAGAGATTGAACATTTTTAATGAATTACACTGTAAGTTCTCTTCTTTTTATTTATTTAGATAAAACTAAATCTTTATTACTAGTGGTTTTGGGATTAAAAGAAAAATTTAACATGAAACCAAATATCGGAGAACATTGGTACCTCTAACATTTTTCATCTATTATTGATATTGTTACTATCCGGCCCTGTTGTCTGTCGTCTTGAGGTGCGTCGATCACAATTAGACTATATGATTATGCCACCGGCGATTGAAACAAAAGAAAAGACCGGCAAATTCTAAAATACTGCGTCTAATGGTTCCGAAATGGTAAAAGGATTATTAGGCAACTTTCTTGAAAAAGGTCCAATAGTTTCGAATGGTGGCGATTCTTCTAGAACGATTATTTGAAATATAAAAAGGACAGCAGTCGCGAAGAAGTTTTAGTTTTTAAAGTTTAAGCTGAAGTTCAGTTTTTAGTCTTGAGTTTAGTTAGTTTGATGTCAAGTATTTAAAGTAATTATAAAGTGAATATCCAAGTGATTTGTAAAGTAAAATTAATTGTGTAAAAATATTGGAATAAAAATTGTTTAGTTACTGTACTGAGAGTTTACAATTAATGAACCCAAGAAGTAAATATCGTAACAATATGTTTCCAAGCACAAAATTGTTAAAAGGCCAAACTTGGCGAAAAAATTTCCTCGAGAAACTTAAATGATGTGTTGGCCCTTCTAGGCATAAGTGACTAAAATAGCACGAACGAAGAACCCTTGCAAAAAGAATTTCGCTAATTAATTATAAATATCTGCAAATCAAAATGTGCATTGATCGCGGGCTGGTTAAGAAAATGTAAGATATTTTTGTTATATTTGTGGGAGAAAATATTTGGAGACGACGCTGAGTTTCACGATGTTGGTACGGGTACGGGAATGGCCAGAGGTCACATCGGTATCGACCAAACTTCTAATGCGTCGTTTTGTTTCGTCAGAAAAGTTTTGCTTGTACTAGATGACACCAAATTTATTTACACACATAAAAAAACTTTTAACATTAAGTGATATTACTAATGCAACTATCTCCTGTACTCTTTTGCAAAATAATAACAAACCATAAAATTACAAGACAGCTAATAAAAATTTGTGTCATGCAGGCCAAAAATTTCAAAAATAAAATAAAAATTAATTGACATTTTAACCTTCATTTTCCCGCGCTGTCATTCTGTCGAAAAACATGTTTTTGACGCCAAGTTTGCAATTGTTGTAACCTATGTGTTTACTAAGGAAAGTATACAATTTAGTGAAAATTTCGATATTTGAACGTTATTAACTTTAATATTTTATATTGGAATGAATTCAGATATGTTTCTACCGTTGTCCTCAATTTTTGTTTTCTGGCTGCTACTTCAAGTAGTAGATGCATCGTGGAGGGTTAAGCTGTTCTTGCAGCAAACCACATTATTGTTTTGTGGTGTGAAAGAAAATAAGAATGATAAGTGGATAATCAGATCTTATTGTTTGCAGACCAGTGCTATTAAAAATGATCCTCTAGAAATCAATGGATGACATGACTTCAATTATATTTATCAGTATTTATTTACTTTTGACTTCAATAAAAATAACCTAGAAGAGAACTTGTCTGTCTCCTTTCAATGAGTTTTTCATATTATTTCTTTTCCTCTTCTATCTTCAGACTTTAGGACGTTGTTATAATGCTGGACACTGATAAGTTTTTACTTGGTATATCACTGTTTTTCAGGTAAAGTTTTTGATAGCCCCCTGACATATTGATGGAAAATTCTATCGACCACATAAAATATAGAAGATAAAATACTTACAATCACTAGAAGTTATGAAATCTTTCTCAAAAAAGTGTTTAGAACAAACTCTCATGTTTTTGGTTACTCTATTTCCCATTTTCAGTTTGATCTCCCACAGTTTCTTTACATCAACCATAGTCATTACATCCAGGTACACAACAATTTGCTTTGCTGGTCATTTTAACTATCAAGAAATTATTAGTCACTATTATTCTTCTTCTAATTCGTATTACTAACGGATGTTTGCGATAACATTTTCCATTGCTTCTCTGTTCCTTGCTGTGTGTTTTAGCGACTGTATATCGTGTAGCCCTTTCCACTGTCTGATATTTCGCAGCCATGACATTTTTTTCGTTCCGATCCTTCTCCGGCTTTCGATCTTGCCTTCGATCAACAGATGCAAGAATTGATATTTCGTGTTTCTCATTATATGTCCCAAGAATGCCGTTTTTATTTTCTTAATCAATTCAAACAGTTCACGTTGTTCGTTGACTCGTCTTAAAACTTCTTCGTTTGTCAGTCGGGCCGTCCAAGGTATCTTGAGGATTCTGCGATACAGCCACATTTCAAAAGCCTCTAATTTCTTAATTACAGTCGCCTTCAATGTCCAACCCTCCATACCGTAAAGAAGCACCGCCCAAACGTAGCACTTCATGAATCTGAGTCTTAGGTTAAGGTCGAAATCGGAACGGGTAAGCACTCTTCGAAACCTCAAGAATGCCTGACGACATTTTATTTCCTTGTCCGATGTCCAGTCTTTGAAGTACTTAAATTTGTCTACTTTTTCTATGGGCTTTGCGTGAAATGTTATGGTGGAATTTTCAAACATATTTAGGTTTCTAGAGATAATCATAAACTTTGTTTTTTTGGTGTTGATATTTAAACCCATTGATCTGCTCTGTTCTCCTACTTTGTTGACAAGTAGTCACTATTAAACAACTATAATCTTTGCACAAATGCGAGCTTCAGGGTATATAAACACAAAGCTATCACACTTGTTCATTACGTGATATTGATGCGAGTTTATTCCGTCAGATGGCGTATTGCTTAGCATTAAAAGATAATAGTGTGAAAACAAACGTTTTAATTTTTTTTTGTTAGATATAAATTTTTAGAAATTGATTTTCAGCATATTTCTGTGGCATGGATTAGTTTATATTACATCCATACCAAACTCTCTCGTGTCACATCTGTATAACATGGTTTGTGGTCATTCGCTACCTCCCCATTAGTACTATTTTCGTCCCTAAAGATTTATTAATGGTTAACCGTCTGAACGAGCTATATTAGAGACCAGCAATATTTTCGGCAAAAAGGTGGATATTGTAAATTCGACTGGTAAAAACGTAGATATCTTTATACACAAAAATTCAGCTTCCGTATGCATGGGTCCGATAAACTAGAAAAGTAGTCGATGGTTTGACTCGGAATTTTTACGGAATATTCGATATTTCCTAAAATAAAAGCCGTTTCAAAAAAATCTTTAACACGTTGATATTTTATTTTATTTTTACAATAAAATTTCATTTTACAGATTAATACACGTTAAGGTGATGACGCTATTGGAAATATTTTTAAATGTAACACCCTATACATTGTGAAATTTTTAGATCAATAAAAATGAGCTGATTCCAAAAAGGTATAATTGGGGTTTCTTCTTCTTAGGGCGCCGTCTCCCTACGAAGGTTGGCGATCCAACTAGCTATAATGCATCTTTGAAAATCTCTATAGATGTCCATGAGTCTCATAACGTGCCCGATGTATTGGAGCTTTCGTTCTTTGATGGTTGTCAGCAGTTCTTTACCTTTACCTATTCTCCTTAGCACTTCCTCGTTGGTCATCCTATCTACCCAGGATATACGTAGTGTACGGCGAGACAGGTACATCTCAAAGACACAAGAAACATGGGTATTTCGTGTAACCACCTTGCTGGACAAGAAAAAAATTTAGCACTTTGAGATCAACGCAAACTGCCAACTGATGCATGTTAAACTTGAGCTCTATGTCAAACGCAATGGTCTCATACACAGTTGTACTTACTTACTTGCAAAAAAAGTTGACAAAAGAATTGAGATAAAAAGTACAGAGGAGTGGTAAAAAAACTACAACAACTAGGGAGCAGCCATAGACATGGGGAATTAAAGAGATTATAACTTCTTATCAGTTGCGAGTGATATTGCTTGATAGATAGCGTCTTCTTCTTCTTCTCGGTTATGCACAATCATTAACTTGAATAAAAATGTCTGCAACATAATAATTTGGCAACACTATAGGTGATAAAAAGAAAAGGTTTGCTAATTTTAAATCAGCTCACCGAAAAATCTCTAGAACAGGTGTTAACTTCACCGGCACCAAATCGAAAAAAAAATTGTGTTGGCCAGTGTAATCTATATTGAAAATGATGAAGGTTTGTTACATGGTGGTTTGCTTGAGTTTGTATCAAAGTCAACCAAAGATTACGATGTTTTTCAAATTTTGGTTGTTTTGGTAATGTACCCATCAAGAGACAGGATTATAGGAAAACATGGCGATCAAACCAAAAGAAGATAAAACTCTATAATTGGGTATAAGCGAGTAATAGTACATTTATTTTAAATAGCGTCACTCTGTTGAAATAAATTTTCTCTGTAACGTGCTGTACACGCCAAGCAAATGAGGTATAAGGGACCAAAAATCTTTTAATTTGCTCTTTTGCATTTACTTTAAAAGATAAAAATAAAAAAAAAAATTTTATCTAAACTGTGGGTCCAGTTAACGATTGTCCGAACGAAACACTTACGATCTAAATTTAGTCAGGATCGCCCCGAAGAGCTGTTGCTGCCCTTGAAGATGCAAACAAGGTTGTCTGTGGCAATATTTTGAGCATCTCTATGAATTTACTAATATAATTGGTACATACGTTTCTTTTATCTAGACTTTTAAATAAAGTGTAAAGTGCACACTAAAATCGTTCTTTTTAACGATAGTGACGTCAATGAAGCTGTTCCTTTTATAAGTACATCTAGAAATCTAATTATAATTTTTACATTTGATCTCGAGCAAGAGTAAAGGTATGTACACTTGAATTATATTCAAAGTAAACAAAATTTAACCTCAAAACATTTTGCAGTATACAAAGTGATTTTTTTAATTATTTTAATTTTTTTATTATGTTTAAAAATAATTTGAATAATTACATACCCGTAGGGGTAGGCAGAGACCACTTTCTTCCACTTGCTACGGTTCTTACACACATCTTTTGCTTCCTCTACTTTCATCAGTGCTCTCATACATGCTCGTCGGTTGTTGGTACTCTTGACCTGGCCTTTCTTCAAAACAATGTTGATCTGATCGAGATATGTTCGCCGAGGTCGACCTCTATCGACTTGTCCATTCACACTTGCCTTATTTGTTTCGTCAATCTTTCTTCATCCATCCTTTCTACGTGTCCAAAACATCTAAGCATTCCTTTATCTATTTTTGTAACATCTTCTTTTACACCACACCACCTTAAATACTTGAATAATTATTATTATTTTAACATATAAGTACTCAATTAATTTTACAGAAATGTCAGCTATTCTCATCTCCTTGATTAAGACAACTATTCTGTTTGAGTTGCCACGTCTTTTTTTGTTCTCTAAAGAGTACTCTGCCAGCAGTCTCTCTACTGGCAAATTATGCCCGAGCTCAGCCGTAGAGGGTAGAAGAAAAAAAGAAAATAAAAGTGAGCCGCGCCACCGACTAGCAGAGCCACACGATAAACAACTAAGATTATGGTGAACCAAATAAATAAAATTATAGCAAAAATATATTGGATACTTTACTCACACAATAAATCAAAATAACAGCTCAATAACAAAATTATAACAAATATAGCCAAAATTAACAGCCAACAATAAATCCAGGCACACAGTTCAATAATAAACTTATAACAAATATAATCAAAATCAACAGCTAACAATAAATCGAAACTTCAAAATTTACAACTTTATAAAACAACAATAAATAAAAAAAATCCAAAGTTTACGATTCCATAAAATAATTAAAACAAAGGTAAGAATAACAAACTTTATCAAGTTACCAAAAATAACGTATACAAGTCAACTTTTTAATAATACTTAATCAAACGTTCACGTACGGCTGCTAATTTACTCACGTTTTTTTTTACCATTTACATTTACACTGTTAAAACAAAGGACATGGTCCCCAGGTGGGTAAATCAAAATCCCACCCCTCATCCGAGGGCAGCCTCAAGGAATCTGGGGGAGGCATAAATTCGTATAAGACATACAAGACACATGATAAAAATAAAAATATGATGAGAAAAACAAAACCCAAACACAGGATAAAACTTAAAATTGCATCCTACAACGCCAGAACTCTTTTATCAGAGGGAAAATTAGTGGAAATGGAAATGGAACTGGAGAAGATCACGTGGGATATAGTCGGTATTAGCGAGGTCAGAAGGAAGGGTGAAAACTTACAGAAATTAAAATCCGGCAACACTTTTTACTACTTCGGAGAAGAACAACAATCAGTTGGAGGAGTAGGGTTCCTTATTAATAAAAACGTATCAGAATATATTAGCACTATACAAGCCATATCAACGAGAGTGATATATTTGATACTTCGACTAAATCCAAGATACAGCCTAAAAATTATACAAATCTACGCACCAACTTCGGACCACACAGAAGAAGAAATAGATGTACTGTATGACGAAATAACAAAGGCACTAAATCAAGACCATACACATTTCACGATAATATGTGGCGACTTTAATGCCAAAACTGGAATAAAATCTGATCCGTCTGAATTTGCTCTAGGAAATTTTGGCAGCCCGGGCAGAAATCAAAGAGGCGAGACTTTAGTAAAACAATCGAGCTTATTTAAAAATATTACTTTTTTTTTACAATGGCTGTCCTTCAAAATAGCAATATTGTAGGATATTCACAAATAAGTATGAAGAAAACATTTTTGCTTGGACACAAAGAACTATTGAGAATATTACTTTAATCAAAGTTCAGCCGTGGCATATTATCCAATGCAATAAATAATTTTCAACAGTGTACCATATTAATAAATTAAAACAAAACTTAATCGTGGTGTCAAAAACAAATCACGTCGTTTAAATATTCTAAAATAATTCACTTGTAACCTTTGGGTATACGAATTCACTACTCCTGTGGCCGGTTTGATTATGGAGCTGCACCTGCTACTTAACAATGGCTTCCCTCCATCAGATCCCACACGCGGTTATTTTAACTCGACACCAAAATCCAAAATATCAACAATGAAGGTAAGATAGAATGGTCAAGTTAAAAATTAAATGGTTTTTCTTCAAAATCCAATTAAGATGGCCCGAATACAGCCAGTTATGAAAGAAAAAACCGTAGAGGTTCTGCTCACGTGTTAATATCAAATCGTTCCAAAAAAACTCTCACCACCACCCGACTCCTAAGACTGACACCAAACGACTCCCTTAAACTACTCTCCCAGGCCGGATATCAGGAAAATGACACGGAACACGCGTTAATTGACAATCTTCGCAAATCTATGTTCCAAACTCATAATCGCACTCGTCCGTGTTGATAGCCAGCCCATCCACACAGAAATGCAAACCAAACAATAATATAGCTGACAACACACGACAATCGAGGCCCAAAAATCAAGGCAAAATCTAATAACAAAAACCCCCACTCCATCTCCATCGATTAACAAAAATGTCCCAGCCATTAATAATTGAATCCTAGCTATAAAGGTATGCAACACTATTTACAACGAGTGATATATTTAAATTACAACAAAATACGGTAAGCGAAACTATTTACGAGTACCTGAGGAATACAAAACTATCAGAGACCCAATTAATAATGGAACTGTAGAAGGGAAAAAATAGGCACGTGACAGAGTATTTTAATAAATATAAGAAATGCGACCCATCTAACACCTCGGTTGTACAATATGGTACCGAATTTCCAAAGGGATATCAATAACAAGGAAAAATACAAAAAAAAGGTTAAAATGTGGATACTGGAAAGGAGAGCAGAAATTATACAACTATTAAAAAATATCTTTAACCAATGCCTACATAAAGAAGGAAAACCTGAAGAATAGCACGAAAGCCTTACAATTCTGTTATTAAAAAAAGGCGACAAACAGGACTTAAAAAATTACAGGCCCCATCTCATTGCTGACGCAAACCTATAAGGAGTGCAGCAGGGAGACGTTATTTCTCCTAAATTGTTCACATTAGCATTGGAAGACGTCTCCAGAGCAATGGATTGGGCACACATGGGGATAAATATACATGAAAAGAAACTAAACCACTTGAGATATGCAGATGACGTAGTAATAATAGCATCTACTTTTCGAAGAACTGGAAACTATGCTAACTGAAGTAACAAGGGAATTCGAAAAGTAGGTCTAAAAATGAATTACGCCATAACAAAAATAATGACAAACTCACAAGAAATTAAAAACGTAAAACTAAACTGCACCTTTATAGAAACGGTCAATGATAAAAATAAACAAGGAAAACCAAACAGCGGAGATAATAAGAAGGGTCAGATTAGCCTGGGCAGAATTTGAAAAATTAAAATGGGTCTCAAAAAATAAGAAAATACAGCAGTACCTAAAAACCAGAGTATTTGAATTTCCTTCCAATACTTACGTACGCCTGCCAAACATGGACCTTGACAAAAGCAAACATCGATAAAATAAAGAAAACCCAAGAAGCCATGGAGAGCGATCAATGTTGGGAATTAAATTAAAAGATAAAAAACAAAATAAATGTGTAAGAAAACAAAACAAAAGTCAAAGATGCAGGTTAACATATAGCCAGGCTAAAATGGGACTTCGCAGGTCATAACGCCAGACAAAAGGATAATAGGTGGAATACCACGATACAACAATGAAGACCATGGACTGGAAAGAGAACAAGAGAACGACTCCAGATGAGATGGGGAGACGACATAAAGAAAATAGGAGGAATGCATTGGAAACAAAAAGCACAAAATATAAATGATTGAAAAAAACTATGGAAAGCCTATGTCCAAAGTTGGACGAATTGAAAGGCGAAAGAAGAAGAAGACTGGAAACTGCTAGATCATAATTTTATGACATTGTAAATCAAAATATACAATATTGATTGTGTTATCATTTAAATTAAAAAAATTTAATAATGATGGTTTTAGGTGTTACGTTAAAATAGTTGTAAAGATATGTACTAAAAATTTGATTATTTTATTCATTATATGAGTTAGTATGGTAGTGAATGTTGGGTTTGGCAAAAGAAGCATGAAAATAGGATTAATACTGCGGAGATGAGTAGTCTGAGAAGTATAGCCAGAGTGACTCGGTTGGATAAAGTTAAGAATAGTGAGATAAGAAAACGCTGTGGTGTAAAAGAAGATGTGGTCACAAAGATAGATAAAGGAATGCTTAGATGGTTTGGACACGTAGAAAGGATGGATGAAGGAAGATTGACGAAACAAATTTATAAGGCGAGTGTGAATGGACAAATCGGTAGAGGTCGATTTCGGAGAACATATCTCGATCAGATCAACATTGTATGGAAGAAAGGCCAGGTCAAGAGTACCAACAACCGAAGAGCATGTATGAGAGCACTGATAAAAGTAGAGGAAGCAAAAGATGTGTGTACGAACCGTAGCAAGTTGAAGAAAGTGGTTTCTGCCTACCCGTATGGGAAAAAGGCGTGACTCTATGTATGTATGTATGTATGAGTTAGTTTTAGGTTTTCTATGTTAATGAAATGTCATACAACTTTACCTTGGCCACAATACAATCTGTATTAATTCTTAATTTTTCATTATTAGCCAGTCACTCACAAATAATATAACAGTTCAACTGTATTTCTGAGACTTATTCAAGTTAATTGCTTATTTTAAGACAAAATATTTCTTGTATTGTTTTTGATTCAAATAAACTAACTATTATTAATATTTTTTTATAATATATTTATATAGGTACTTTTTAATGGAGGAAGAACATAAAAATACACTTTCGTTTAGAAACTAGTAAGCTCATCCGCTTCCTTATCATCTAAAGAATCAAATGGAATGCAAATCCAGAAATTTGTGCAATTTTATTATCATAAATTTGTCAACACAACACAACCCACTAATGGTCCCACTAAAAGCAAAAATAAAAAATGTTTTGCTTAAAATAGTGTTAATTAATGATTCGGAAAAGATAGGCTAATTTCGAATACTTGCTTTCTCATTAATATTGGAAAATAAAAATTCGATTCAATAAAAATTATATATATATATTTATTTATATTTACGTTTTAAAATAAGTATTAAAATACCAAATCAAGTGCCATGTTTTATACTTAAGCGTTATTTTATAAAGCATAATTATAAGTACACTTTTCCCCATCCCAAATACATTGAACAGAAATTCACTACACTTAAGTGTAAGAAGTGTAGAAACATAACTAGTGTCTTTTCGAAGACTATAGGACTATTATTGAAAAACGCAACCACAAAAATGTGGTAAATAAAGGCGCTGGGGGATGTGAGGGTTACATCTCAACTTAGCAGTTTTAGATAATGTGAAGTATGTCAAAGGGAATATAGGCAGTAACTCTTAAATTCTGAATTAAAAATAAATTATTTGATCGTCAAATGCCTTCTTTACGCCGATGATCAAGTCATATTACCGTCATCTGAAGAGGAGTTATAGGCGATGGTTAATGTTATGCATGATGCCCTGCAAAAACAAAGGGATGAAAATAAATGTAAGCAAAACGAAAGTAATGGTTTTGGAAAGAGAAGAAAGCATGACAGACTGTGAAGTTCTGATTAGGGGAAAAAGATTGGAACGAGTAAATGAGTTTGTATACTTGGGTTCAAAGTTTACGAGAGAAGAAAAGTATGACAGTAACATTGGACATTGGAAGGGTGTTGGCAGGAAAACAAATGAATGGGGCATTGCATAGCTTTATGAAAAGCCAGAAAGTGTCAAGGCACGTCTAGCTGTGAAGAAGTATGAAAATAGGATTAATGCTGCGGAGATGAGTAGTCTGAGAAGTATAGCCTCTGTTGGGTAAATTAAAGAAAAGTGAGATAAGAGAAAGCTGTGGTGTAAAAAAAGATTCAGGATACACTTGAAGCAGGACATATCAGTAGATTGAAGCGGCAAGCCAATTCGCCTGATATGAATCCCATTGAAAACATGATGGATTACATTGCTAGAGCCATTTACGATTGAATCAACCTACCTCAGACTGCTGATGAGTTAGTCGTAGCAGCTGCAGAGGAATGAAATAATATTTCACAAGACACTATCAACCGCTTGGTTATTTCAATGCACAGATATATTATGCCAACGTGGAGAAGGTCATACCGAATATTAGTCAGTGTACAACATGTTTAATTACTTTTTTTGATTTAATAAATTTTGTCAGCAAATTTACACATTTGTTAGTTTTTAATTTTCTTAGTATCCCAGATCATGGAAAATACTTCTTTTACAAAAAACAGATTCAGGAAGCAATATTATTTTATAAATATATTTTGTTTTTCTAACAAAACATTTCTTTAACAAGGCTGAGTGGGGGTCCAAGACTTTTGACGTTGTGTGTATGTCTAAGAGCCGGTTGGAGATCGACCTTTACCCATCTCATAACCAGATGAGACATATTTTTTATCAAATATCATTTATTTAAAACATGCCTGTGAAAAAATAAGCCTTAAATCCCCCGAACAGAACTAGCTATATTAAGAGAGCATCTTTTTGGAGAAAACTTTATATATCTTGAAAAATAATCAATATTTATCAATTTTTCAAAAAAACACTTCTTTGGTTTGCCATAGGCTACACTTAACAGTAAGTAACAAGTTTGAATACGTTACAGTTAACTAGTTAAAGAAAACCCGATTTTTTCGATATAACTCGAAAAGTATCAATGATACCAAAAAATTATATTTTATTTAATAGATAGATCTTTTTAATACCTACAATTTCCTGATTTAACATTTTTCAATCAGAGCTTTAGTTTTTTAGTTCTTAACAAAAAACCGCTTTTCGCAACTGCCAATTTTTTAGATTATGTTCGGTAATCAGGATCGACTTGCATGAAATAGAAACTCACCCTGAATTTTAATTTCCTATACGCTCATAATTTTTTTTTAAATTAATTTTTGCTTGGACTAATATTAATTTTAATTGGTTATCAGATCGGATATATTGACTTATCTGTTCGTATCTGCTTGCTAGGTAGCCATGAACACTTTTCGATAGGCAAGCTATCATAGGCATGTTTGTAAATAAATGATATTTGATTAAAAATATGTCTCATCTAGTTATCACACGGGTGAAGGTCGATCTCCCACGGTCTCCTCTACTAGTATAATTATCTACGAGTATTACACTAACAGAATTTCTACTGATACAACAGTTTTACGTAAACCAAGCCCCATTGAAGTAGAAATCATTTAACTCCATAAATGGTGTTACGACTCGACCGAATAGTTCCACTACCGACCACTGGATGGAGATACCTATCGGGTTAATCTCCCCTTTACGCTAGGCAGCTTTATTAACACAATGGCCATTATATACACCAAAGTATCGACCTTATTTATATCTCTTTTGTTTGTTAATTATAACCAATGATGAAACCACCGAATACTACTACTTAGCTGATTTTTTGTTTAAATGACATTAAGTTAACTGAATAAATGTTTGGGAATATTTTAATACTTAAAAACTGATACATTTATTTTTAAACGAAGAGGTGTTTTTACTTTGAAAACTTCCATTTTTAAATTTTAATCAAAAAACGTGGGATGTCGAGATTAATTTTGCAAAGTATTTCGTATTTCGTATTTTAAAAAAGCTTATAGTTTTTTAACTGAACTTACGTCGACATTTTAACAGGTTGCAGCACAGCATAAGCATAAACTACACCAAAAACAACTGCATTCAAAGATCTTACCCTCTTAGATGTTTTTCTGTTGAGTTATCTAAAGAACACAGCCCACACTAATCCTCAAGCCAACACCGAAGGAACTCGAGCAAAACATTTTGCGGTGTTATTAACATTTCAGTGTGAAAGAGTCTTTCTCAGTTTGAGATCCAGATTGCATAAAGGCTACGAGGTAGATGATAAAAATATTACCGATATTTCATTCAAAAAATAAAATCCACATATCTAGTTCGTCTATATCTGTAATATAAGAATAATTCACGAATTGTTGCCCCTAACATAGTAGGCGTTGAATGACAAATGCAAATAAATTGTCAGGCAAAAGCTTATTGTATGACATTAGTCTAAGCCAATTAGCATCAGCGCATCAGTTCGTGTATGTTGAATATTCATTTTTTAACACGCTATATTAGTATCACCTGTATATTGTTTGCTTATATGTATGTTTGTAATTGACTCTTTGGCCTCGATTTTGCCCCATTTTAAACGATCAGATTTAATTTAAACTTTGCATACTTGTCAAAGACAATGCAATAATTCGATCAAAATATCCGATTATCCTGATTACTTTCGCCAGGATTCATAAATTTCTTTAGGGATCCTTTACATGAGAGTAAGAGAGATAGAACTAGTGCGTGAACTACGTATGCGCGCAGAACAAATATTAGCACGGTTCATTGCATCGGTGGTTCAGTGGTAGAATGCTGGCCTGCCTCGCGGAGAGCCTTGGTTCGATTCCCGGCCGAAGCATTCTTTTTGTGCTTTTACCATTTAATACACATTTTTTTTAGTGAGTAAAACAAATCAATTTAAAAAGCAAAAAATAAATTATAGTATAAAAAAACTAAAAAACACGCTTTTAGAGTTAATCAAAATAAAAAATCATTCTTAACATAGGAATAAAATTACTGACGAGAAAATTAATGTCACTGTTCTAAAAGCGTGGGATGCTTTCATTCCGAAACGCAGAGTTAGTTTAAAAATGTCATAAAAAGCTCCCCACGCTTTTAGAACAGTGACATTAATTTGCTCGTCAGTAATTTTATTCCTATGTTAAGAATTATTTTTTATTTTGATTAACTCTAAAAGCGTGTTTTTTAGTTTTTTTAAACTATAATTTTTTCTATTGAGGTGTGATTTATTTTTTCTTAGTACTTATTTAAAGTATGTTTTGAATTTTAAAAAGAAATTGCAGTAGGCTTATCTGCATTATTGTCTATTTTAATTGTTTCTAATCAAAATAATTTTTTGATAGTTATAAATACAAAATTGGCTTCCAATTTATTTTTTATTGCACTATAAAACACAAATGTTTATTTATTTTCCGTTTTTTAATCTAGAAGTAGTGAGAATCAAAAACTATAAATTGTTTCCATTATTTGTAACCTCTGAAGATCGTAAAATGAAGCAGGAATGACTTGCGTATTTTAACAGGACTGCTTACAGGACACTGTCGTCTAAGATAACACCTCGGAAAGTTAGGTCTGAATCAACAAACGGACTGTCGATTTTGCTGCGTGGAAGACTAAGGAAGTGGAAGAATAAGGTTCAACGTATTTGGTTTTACCAACCTAGAACCTACTGATTTCAAGAAAACCTCACTCCATACAACCATGAATTTCGTGAGAAGGGCTGGATTGTGTGGTGAACTGTAACCTCTAGGGGTGAGCCACAATAGACCTACTAACGGGCGCAGTGGATAAGCGACCTACGCCCCACTCACATGATATCTAACCCAACCTAACCTCTGGAGTCCCGCAGTGATCCCATCCTGGTCCTCTTCTTTTAATCTATTTATCAACCATATTGTTCACTTTTTTCAGCACTGTAAATTCCTAATTTTTGCTGATTATTTAAAAAATTTTCTTGAGATTAGAAATAAAATTAATTGTGAGATGCTACAAGCTGATCTCACTTCACTTCATTCTTGGTCTATAAAAAACGGAATGTCACTAAATTTAGACAAGTGCAACTGTATCAGGTTTACTAGATCTAAGACTCCATCATTTACAATAACCACGTTAGAAATGAGTTATCCAGACTCAGTTCAGTTCGTGATCCAGCCACCTCTCTCGGTTCTACCTACGCTACGTTTGGTCTGTCTTGGTCTGCGCCATCCAACTGTCATGGTTCTGTCTGGCCACATGCCCCATTTGTTTTCCGAGATATGCTTCATGATATCCACGACCCTAGTTCTTCGTCGGATTTCCTTATTCCTGATCTTATCTCTTAGACTGATTCCAAGCATGATGCGCTTCATTGCTCTTTGCATTCCTCTGAACTGTTCAGCATTTCTTTTTGTTATATATATATATATATATATATATATATATATATATATACATAATTTATACATTAAATAATTCTTTACTAATCATATACACGCAGTGATCAGCAAAGCTTCCCAAATGCTAGGTTTTCTCCTGAGAAATGCTAATAGTTTTTCCATCAACACCCTGAAATATGTGTACTTATTCTTCGTACAACCAAATTTACAGTATGCTTCACTAATTTGGAATTCATTTCATAAAATTCATATAAACAACATCGAGCGTATACAAAATAAGTTCCTAAAATTTCTTGCAGTATGGAACCTATAAGTATATGCAGATTTTAGGCAAGTTGAATATGTGCTCTCTCGAAACGAACAGAAAAAAATCTGATCTTATAGTACTGTTTAAAGCAATATCTCCTGCCCACAGTTAGTACAACTGATAAATTTCAAAACAGCTAACGTTCATAATCGTGATAATGTATTGTTTGCTATACCATTTCATCATTCTAATCACGGCTATCATTGTCATCTATCTATATTCTTGAGATTGCGCAACGAATTGAATAGTAATGATTTTTGTTTGACAGGATTTAATCTCAAATCTTTCAAAAAATCATTGCAAGCAATTAAATAGCTTGATTTATTGCCCTATTGTTGTCTTACACTTCATGTTGTATTTATTACTCTACTCTGTTTGTAGCGTTAATGATTGTTAAAATTAAGTTGTACAAATCTACTTTTTTGTTCATGTTTCTTATTACTTATTTATTTAATTATGTTATGTTTCACGCTGTAAAAGAGGGGTTTTCCCCTATATTTTAAATAAATAAATAAAATAAATAAGTTAATATTTTACAATGTTCAAATAATTGTCACATAAAACTAAAATTACAGACGATATCGTTCAGATGCTGCAAAAAAATAATTCTTCTATATAGGTGAGTTCCATTATCGAAGAAAAAGGGAGAATCACGGCATAGTGTATGTGTCTTAGTTAGTTAATGTTTCTATTTCGAAAATGCGCGAACCGATTGCAAAGAGAAACGATGGCAATTAATCTCCTTACCTCTGGAAGAGATATCCTCCGTCGTTACCAAGGCAACCGAAGGTCTCCAACAACCGATTTCAACCTTGCTACGAATATTCCATTAGTAGTTATAGACCAGGAATTCTAACTAACCGCCATTGGAAACACATTTTAATAAGATTCTTTGTTGCTTCAGTCAGGGTAAAGTTAAAGAATTCGGTCAGCTGTGCTTACCCTGTTTTAAAAATTCATCGGAACTTTTAGTAAACATTTAATTTTTGTTTTGTAACATTTTCGACTACTGATATATGTAGTTTATTATTTTTCGATGTATTTTTCACTACTTTTTTCTCTACCTCTTGAATAGTAAACCGAACAAAAACTTATAGTAGTAAAACTAATCGCCTACGCGGATGACTTAGCTGTTGTGATTGTGGCAAAGAATGATGAAGATCTGGAGGCTCTAGCAAACGCGGACCCGGAAAACGTTAGCAGATGGCTAAAGGAAAAGAGGCTTAAATTAACCCAATAAGAAACTAAAACTGCCCTCTTTGCAGCAGAAAAAAAAATTAAGAACATCCTCTTTACGGTAAAGAACTTACTTACTTTCCGCGTCAGGGTCATACGATATCATCTTTTCAAAAAATAGCGGCTGCAATAGCCTTGTCGTTGCATAATATAAGGTCTCTGTGAGTGCATCCAGTCGTGGGCAGGTCAGTAGGTGGTTCATATCTTGAATTTGGCCACACGAACACAGCACATCGTCGTTTTCCGGCAGCATTCCCCACCAGTTATGCGGTTATTTTCTTGGGACCCCTTGAGTATTTGTGATCTAGCCATAAAGCTCTTTCGCGATCTTAGGCGTTGATTAGCTGGCTCGTGTTGATGCAGAGGATGGAGTGCATCGGTTTCTTGTTTCGTCCTTTCGGCATCTGTGGCGACAGCTCTTCGCATTGATGGGGACGCTACACCAATGAGGGGGTACAAACTCTGAACTGGAGGTGGCTTTAGACAGCCTCTTACGATTCTTGCTGGCCCATTGATTGCGACGTCCACGGTAAAGAAAGTGACTATAAATTGCCAGGAAAATATCAAGTAACTTGGAATTTACATGAACAGGGATCTAAACATAGTATATCACGTACAGGAAACCGCAAAAAAGACGATAAATCTCTAGCAAGTATAAGTAAAATCATGCTCAATGTTGGAGGTCCGAAAAAGACAAGTAGACGAATACTATGTAGTGTAATAGAGTCTGTAATGTTTTACGGGGCTACTGCATGGCAGCGGGATTTTTAAAAGAAGACCTACAAAGATATTCTCCCAGGAGTTAAGAAAAGTGCAGCAATAAGAATGGTTAGTGCATACCTGAGGACCTCTAAAAAAGCTTTGCTGGTCTTAGCAAGAGCACCACCTATAGACCTATGGGTGGGAGAAAGAAAGCTGATGCGAAAAGGGGTTTTAAAGAGGGAAGCTCGCAAACAAATAAAAGACCAATGGTAAAAAAATAGCAAGTTTACGATGGGAAAGCAAATTGGACACAAAGAATTATAAAAGAAAGATATAAGGCGAGGAAAAGTCAAATTATGCTTAACCCAGATACTCTCCGGAGACGGAGAATTTCAGGCGTATTTGCTAAACAAGATAGGACAATTGACACTAGATAATGTTGTCGACAAAATGATACAATCTAAAGGGAATTAAAAGGCAATAAATAAAATGGCCATGATTATCATATCCCCAAAAATTACTAATACACCGGGGTGAAAAACATCCTCTATCGCAAAAGTTGTAGTTTGTGGTCAATATGCTAAGGCGTAAGTCCAAATTCCCAGTGATAACGGCTTCAGTCAGTGCAATTGCCTTAAAGTTTCAAATGTTTGCAAAAAAATTAAGATTTATTCATGTTTCGATTAGTACTAGAGTGTCTACGGCTGCATCAAAGGCACAAAGGTTACAATATCGTATATTTTGACCCCAAATACACCAATACACCT
Organism: Agelastica alni; assembly: GCA_950111635.1. Lineage (NCBI taxonomy): Eukaryota > Metazoa > Arthropoda > Insecta > Coleoptera > Chrysomelidae > Agelastica > Agelastica alni. The sequence goes on along the minus strand of OX467709.1, from coordinate 20,967,057 downwards.
TTGGGCACGTGTTAATTTAATGGAGAAAATTCAGATATACATTTAAATGTAGGGTTCAGTGTTCTTTCAGCGATACGGACTCTAATATACTTCTTTAACACACCTTTCCATTGCTTAGCTGTGACAAGGCATGATATGGGGCTATTTTATGGTGCAGATTTCTCAATTGTGGTTTGGGTAATCATCGAAATCAAAATTTAGATTGGGAAACAAACTTTCGCGCTGCTTTGCGACGAAACGTTCCGGTACCCAGTCTTGTAAGTATGGTTGTAGCAGCTCTTTGATGATCATCCAGTCGTACATCGCACAAAATAGCGACAAAAACATTCTCAGGATGTGCCCAATAAGTATTTTTCTGCAAAACATTGTGCATTATCTTTTTTTAGTTCTTATCAAGGTATCTTATCCTTAAAATTATTGTTAGCAACAATTTTTTTGGAACATCAGTGATTATATGGTTTCCTTTTATGGGAAATCACATAGAAACATACACTCGAACGATGAACGTTATTAAATCATCTTCTTCTTCTACTTGGTTGAGATCATATGATCTGTTAATTCCGGGCTTGCCGTTGTATTAATTCTTGAGATGTGGACTGCCAGCTGTCTCTCCATCTCTTCGGTGGTCTACCGGGCGGTCGGCTTCCTACTGGTATTCCCTCGAGAACTATGCGGGGTAATCTATCTTCGTCCATCCTCTTGACGTGGTTATACCATTGCCTTCTTCTCTGCCTTCCCCATCTTACGATATCCTGTACGCCGCATTGTTCTCTTATATCAGTGTTTCTTACGTGGTCTCTTCTGGTTTTGCCAGCTATTGTTCTCAGCACCCCTTATCTCGGCTACGCGCAGCATGCTCTTTGTTTTGTTCGTGTCTTCTCTTGTTTCTATTGCGTACGTCATTATGGGTCTTACGCATGTTTTGTATATTTTAATCTTACTGTCCTTCCGCATGTACCCGTTGGCCCAGACAATCTCTCTTAGGCAGCCTGATGTTGCTGATGCTTTATTGACTTTGTCCCTTAGATCTTTTGTTGGGTCGTGGCCGCTAGACATATTCATCCCGAGGTACTTAAATTGCATTACCTGTTCTATGGGCTTATCTTCAATTACGAGCTTGCATCTGAGTGGTTCCCTGGTGATTGTCATGCTTTTTGTTTTCTCGACCGATATGGTCATATTAAGCTGTCGGCACACTTGGTGGAACTTGAATAGCTGTCTTTGTAGGTCGTTCTCGTTTTCTGCGAAAATTGCTGCGTCGTCGGCATAGCATACCATGCTGATACGTTTGTTACTCATTCTGTATCCCATATTTAAGTTCGCTACTTCTTCTATAATTTTATCCATAAGAAGATTAAATAAGAGTGGGCTGAGGCTGTCTCCCTGTCTGATTCCTATTGGTGTTAGAATGCTTTTCGTGATATGTTGCCCTGATTTAACTTGAGTGGAGTTGGCGGTGTTGAGGTTGCAGATTACCTTTACTATGTTGGCTGGTGTTTCTTTTTCGGTTAGGATATTGATCACATCGCCTAGTTTGACCTTGTCGAATGCTTTAGTTAGGTCGATGAAACAGATGAATGCCGGTGTATTATATTCTATTGCCTTTTCCTTTATTTGTTTGGTGGTAAATATGGCGTAAGTTGTCGATCTTTCCTTTCTAAATCCCTGTTGTTCTTCTCTATTGGTTATGTGATTCTCCAGTTTGTCCTTTATCAGGCCTGTGAACAGTTTCATTGTTGTGCACAATAGGGTTATTCCTCTGTAGTTATCGGGGGATGTTTTTTGTCCTTTCTTGAAAATGGGAATTGTTTTGCTCGTGTGCCACTCATTTGGTATTTCTCCTGTGCTCAGGATTTTATTAAACAGAGCTGTGAGTGTTATTATGAGCTTAGGACCACCGTGTTTCAGAAGTTCGTTCGGTATATTATCCATACCTGGTGCTTTTCTGTTTTTAGCTTTCCTTAGTTTTTCTTTTACTTCCGCCCTTGAAACCGTTGCGCTGGCCGCCGTTTGATATTCAATTTCACTTAAATCATCAATTGGTTAAATCCAATATTTCAGAGCTTCAGTTTTTCAGGAGTTGATACCGTTATAACTGTAGGCGTCATTTGTAATCCTTCAAGTTTACCTCGATAGCATGGTTTCGTGTGGTTTATCATATGATTATGCAGAATAGTTTTTTTTATGATTTAGTAATCGCTTAGACCATCGGTTCTCAAACTTTTTTTATTCACGCCCCCCTGTTTTAATTTAAAAAATGTGGCGCCCCCCAATCCGTAGACCTAGGAATTTGGACTAAAATAGGCAACATTGTCTCGTCGAGAGCGCCAAAGATTCTGTCGGAAAGTTCGCGGCGTTCGTGCCACGTATTCAAGCTTCCTGATCTTTCTCGAACTGTCTGAACGCGACTATAAATACAGAAGCGCACATACGGTATTCTCAGTCTCTCAGTGAAGGTGTTTTAACACTAAGCAAGCATTATTGTGAAGTGTGAGTGAATAAGTAGATGTAGTATGGATAAATTTTTAAAACGAAAACTTGAGGATGACGGGGCTTGTACATCGACAGGTTCAGGTGGAAATCGTCCGAAATCTAAAACAAGAAAATATGACCCATCATACCTAAATTTGGGCTTTACTAGCCTTGAAGTAGGTGGCGAAGAAAAACCACAATGCGTTATCTGTTTAAAAGTATTGGCTGCAGATAGCATGAAACCAAATAAATTACAGAGGCATCTAGAAACGCTGCACAGAGAATATGTCAATAAACCGCGAGATTTTTTTGTGGAGAAACTCAGATTGTTTAAAAAACAAAAATCCAGCTTCCATAGAGTACTGGCAGTAAATGAGAAGGCTCTCTTGGCATCATATAAAGTGGCATACAAAGTAGCTAAATGCAAAAAACCGCACATTATTGCATAGCAACTTATTTTACCCGCTTGCAAAGACATTGTAGAAATAATGTTTGGTGAAAATTTTACTTCACAACTTAACAATATTCCTCTGTCAAATGATACAATCTGTCGACGAATTAACGATATATCAGTTGATATGCAGCAGCAGCTTGAATCTGAGCTTACTGGAAACTTGTTTGCTATACAACTTGACGAAGCAACTGACTCTAGTAATGATTCCCATTTGATTTGCTACATTAGATTCTGTCAATGTTCTAAAATATGTGAAGATTTATTGTTTTGTAAACAGATTGAAGGAAGAACTACAGCCACCGAGTTGTTCAAGATTACAAATGATTCTATTACTAAAATGATATTACTAAAATGGAAAAATTGTGTTGCGATTTGCACCGATGGAGCTCAAGCCATGTCTGGTAAATACAACAGTTTACAAGCGCTAGTAAAAAAGGAATCCTCAGAAATTATCTGGACGCACTGCATGATACATCGGGAAGCGTTAGCATCAAAATCTAAGCTAAGCCCTGGACTAAACATGATTTTGACAGTAGTTATTGAAGTTGTTAACTTTATAAAAATCAGACCACTAAAAACAAGGATGTTCTCTGTTCTGTGTGAAGATATGGGAGCTGAGCATCAATCTTTGTTGTTTTATTCCTCATCCAGATGGTTGTCACGCGGTAAGACGGTTAAGCGTGGCTTTGAATTAAGAAGTGAAATAGCGATATTTTTAAGCGAGGAAGGTCACAAGCATTCAACAGATTTTTTCGACAAATTATTTTTACTGAAGCTTTCTTATTTAGTAGATATTTTTGAAAAACTTGAAAGAAAACAGTTTGGAAATGTTTCCCACATTTTGCGATTTTGTGCAAGATTCCCCATTGGAAGATTTTCATAAAGCTGTGATGCTAAAAACCATAGGAAGCCATTTAGAAAACTTAACTGAGAATTTCAAGCGATACTTCTTTGCAGAGAAAGATATCAAGTTGTCAGACTGGAGCTGGGTTTTAAATCCATTCGAAAATAGACCTGTCGGACTATCACTGCAAGAAGAAGAACAACTGATAGATATTTCAACAAATCCCTTACAAAAATCAAACTTTGTTAACAAATCTTTAACAAACTTCTGGACTGAACTTCCGAACGACTACTCCGTTATAAAAGCCAAAGCGCTTAGAATTCTGTTGCCTTTTCCAACGTCCTACCTTTGTGAAACTGGATTTTCTGCACTTGCTGTCGTGAAATCTAAATACAGAAATAAACTTCAAGTAGAAAATGAACTCAGAGTGGCCATCTCTAACATAGAACCAAATTTAGAGAAGTTGTGCGCCTTAAAACAAGCTCATATTAGCCATTAGTCCTTAGAATGTTTCTTTGTCATCATTAAGTAAGTAAAATTTCAATAAAGATTTTTTAAAAATCTATCTGTAGCATTTTATCATTACCATTTTATTTTTAATCTGTACTGCGCCCCCCCCAATCATGTAAACGCCCCACAGTTTGAGAAACGCTGGCTTAGACCTACCGAAAACAGTCTTGAACTACAATTTTTAAACTATGACGCAGTCATCTCAATTCTACTACATCTTCCTATACTTTTTCAGTATACTTTCCTTGATGTAATCCTCACATAAGTTGATCGTTAATAACGATATTTTTTTTATCTCCAATTGGTCCCTTTCTTTCCTCTTCTAGAGGTGGCATGGGATACAATATTTTGCTACCAATCAGATTTCCAGCAGTTACGTCGATATATTGTATTTACTGCTACCACTTCTTAGTTACAGCTTAATAAGAATGGAGCTTTATAACAATGAAGTCTTTTATGACAACAAGAAAAGGCATTACTTTAGATTGTCAACAAAATACTCTAATGTCTCTTTTTCAAATGTTACGAGAGACGGAAAGTATGACTGTCATATTGAGCGAAAGATGTTGCAGGAAATATGTGAATGGGACCCTGCATAACTTTATTTGCAGCCAGAATCGTGTCAAAAAACGCACGACGTATGGTAGTGAATGTTGTGTTTGGCAAAAGAACCATGAAAGTAGGATCAACGCTGCGGAGATGCGTAGTCTGAGAAGTATAGCAGTGACTCCGATGGATAAAAAGAGAAATAGTGTAATAAGGAAACGCTGTGGTGTGAACTAAAATGTAGTAACAAAGATAGATAAAGGAATGGTTCGAAAAAATAAAATTGATTGAATAGATTTATAAGAAGAGTTTTATTTGGCAAGTCGGTCAAGGACGAACTAGGCGAGTACATCTATCAAGCATCTTATAATTACATTTATTATTCTAAAGGATAAAAAGTAAAAAAAAAATTAGTTATTTCTTGGTCTATAAAGATCTCTACATCTCTCTCAGAAATCCTCTTCCACATATTTAGGATTTGAATACGTTAGTGTACTATTGAGGCTTCCGAGAAAGAGAAAGAAATAATCGCCGGAAGAAGACAAAAGAATAATCTGGGTTACAACCTTTTAAATGTTTCATTTGTAGAGAAAAATCCGTGTTTTGCAAAAAAGTTTTACTGCACAAATAAAGAAAGACGATTCTTGGTTTTATGGTCTTTAATTAACATATTGCTAGACTGCTAGAGACAAACACCCTTATTTTTTTTATAACATCTCCCGATTACAATATATACCGAAGAATTTTTAACGGTTATCAATAAGTAATATTGTTACTAAATAATGTCACAACTTGAGTAAGATATAAAAACGTTAATTTGTTTGCCACATCATGGATTCTGGATAATAGTAAAAAATAATCAGTTTTTTTATATATTTTTTTACTTTCTTGTCTGGGTATTTTTAGTTTATTTGCGCATAATTATTAATCAAATATGTAACCGGTTCATTCGCCATAATCCAGACTATTAAAATACAAGCGCATTCACCAAATTTTTAGTTCCGTACCTTTCATTAATTTTTTGTTGTATATTAAATTCGTAAGCGATGTTTATTGCTTGGTTATTCATGATATTTTATTTGTAGTTACACAGATACATTTTATATTTTGTACGCTTCAATAAGCGGTGGTAATCTAGGCACGTAGTAGCGTGTCAAGTCAAGTTCAAGCTAACAGAATGGCGAGCAGTACCGTGTGTAATATTACACGAACCATTTGAAGTCACTTTTGACCCCCTCATAACTCGAAAAATATTTCACATAAACTTGTAAAATTTGGCTCCTATATTGAGACTTGCGAGATACATATGTGCTCCAAATTATATAAACACACCTCAAACAGTTATTTAGATATTAACGTCCAAAAATCGTTATTTTTATCACTGACTGACCTATAGATCAAGACTCGTAATTCAGTTCCAGATGACTTAGAAAGATCAAATTTGGCATCCAGATACGTAGTTGCGTAAATACAAAGAAATAAATCAGAAACTATTTTCAATTAATTGATTTTATTAGGAATACTTACTTATAGTGCCTGTAAATGTAAAAACCTGCAATCAAAATTTATGTGGATTTTATGATCTTTTCGTAAATATATAACAAGTGTAATACCATCCTTAATTTTTTTTTCCAAACATATCAGTTTTAGTACTTATAACTACTTTTAACTAAGAGTATAGTCAAACTTTCGTATTTATTACGTTATTAACTGAGATTTAGTCATAATTATACAGGAAAATATATAAAATAACACAAAAAAGACAATTATACCCCGTAAACTTGGGATAATAAGCACTATTTGGTATTAATTTTATTATGAATAAGTACCTACTAATAATTTCTGTACAAAAAGTAATTATATCCCATCAAAAACATAAATGTGAAATAAGAGCCAAGTTCAATATTATAATATATGCCTTGGTTGTTGACTTTAACGACAAAAGAAGTGAGATCTTAATGGGTTTCAATGGTCAGTCCTAAAATTTATTTATAACAGCATAAAATATTTTATAATAACTTAAAATATTATATCTTCTAGTAACTTGGGATAATATATTAAAGCCTAAGGTCTGACTTGGCTAGTTAGAATATACGAATTATTATTAAGTCCTATGTTCGATAGCTAGTTTCTAACAGCAAGCCAAATTTTCGGATGAATAAAATAAGAACTTACAGCTTCACAAGATATTCTAAGTTGTTATAAATAAATTTCAGGACTGACCATTAAACTTGGAAACCATTTAGATCTTACTTTTTTTGATGTTGAAGTCAACAATAAAGGCATATATTATGATATTGAACTTGACTCTTATATGATATTTATGTTTTTGATGGGATTTTTTTTCCCATTTTATTTTGGCAGTAAAAATAATGAGATGTAATTTTAATACATATATTTGTCAATGTTAAACGTCAAGTAATGCAGTAACAGTTTAGATCGGAGGTAGATACATTCTATTCAATCCATAAATAAAAAAGAGAAAAGACAAGGCTTATTTTTTTAATAATACACGACAACAGTAACTAGCCATTTTGATAATAATAGTATCAAAATAACCTGGGCAATCACTAGACTTGAATCCAATAGAACATTTAAGGGACATGCTTCATTGAAGAGTTTAAAGAGATGTCAGGAATCATATTTAAACCACAACACCGTCATTCTGATGCCACCATAATAATAACTTATATTTAAAACATGTTAAGAGCCTTAATCTGTTTGTATTGATTATAGTTCTTAAAAATGGTTGAATAATTTACTAATAGTTTTTATTTGCATAAAATGTTTATGCTGTAAGCAAAAAGAGAATCTTTAATTTATATTTTTAATAAAATACCTACTGGAACGTTTTGTTTTATGGTAAAAAATGAAGTAAAATAAGAAATATCCATGCTCGTATTTTATCTTTAATGTTTTATTATCAATCTAATTTGTAATAACCTACTTTTGGAAATGTAATCCTGACATTATTAGATCTTTCTATGTGCTATGTTAAGTATGTAGAGCAATATGTAAGGACAGAAAGGGGAAATATAATTGAATTAAATAAATTGATGGGAATGAAGACGGTAGAGGAATATGTTCCCGATCGCATTACTGCCTTGTCGGGAAATCCAAGAGAAACCATCATGTTGAACACCATTTATAACACCTGTAAATTAATGAAAACGTTCTCCGGAAACTCTCTACGACGTCGTCTACGTAAGGGGCGTCGAATTCGGTCTTTCGCCCATCCCTTTCCTCGACTATCAAGACCACATGTAACAGTTTCCTCAAGTTAGTTTGTGCTTTAATAATGGTTCCACCCTGCAGTCCTGCCCCCGTAATTAAGCGACTACTGCTACTAGCACTCTGCTAATTAAATACAGAGAGGCACACACGTTTCCACCACACGCTCACAAAATGGCTGCCGCCTCCTTGCCACGGCCCCCGCTGCTAGCGTTTCGAGCCACCCAGCGAAACCCCACAATCGTATATCTTCGCTCATGCTGTCCTGGACATGAATTAATTTCCACTAAACTTTACTATCCCCGGCTCTCTATAGGTTCTCGTTCCGTTACTGTTTCTTTCCATCAAACGTTCTCTGCAACAATAAGATCACATTTTATTCTTCAATATTGACAACTGGCGTTTTTTTCATCAAAGTAAATACAACTAGTTATTATTTCTCATTTGAACTTTATTGTTACGACACAATATTTTTTGGAACAATACGAAAAATATAAAAAAAATTACTGTACGGCTGTGCCAGCAAAGTTATGGAGAAAGCGATTGACATAGAACCCATCAAATATCTGGAGAAATTTGAAATAATTCATGACAGACAATATGGATTTCGACTGGAGATTTGCTGGCTTATGTCACTCAGCTCTGGACAAATACTATTAAGAAGTTTGGTAAATCCCGTGCAATAGCCTTGGATATAACTGAAGCCTTCGAACGTGTTTGGCACCAGGCATTATTAAGCAAATTAAGCAAATTTCATGCAAGATCGCACCTAACATGTGGCAGTTGACGGTATTTCATCTGATGCGTTAGAAACCAATGCCGGGGTCCCCCAGGGTTCCATCCTGTACCCCACCCTTTTTCTTTTACACATCAACGACCTCTTGAAAACCAACACGAACCCCATTTACAGTTTCGCAGACGACAGCACACTGGTGTCAACTTTCACATCCTATCGATCACTTTCGGTGAATGATACAAATAGACTCAGGCAGGTACAGATTGACTCCGTCAATAGAGATCTTGAAGCAATCGTCAAGTGAAGAACCAACAATCTTGTTCGGTTCAACGCCCAGAAAACACAAAGCGCCACGTTTTACAAGAAAGTGAATTCCTCAAATCATTTCATCACAATGTCCGGAAATACCTTTGAATCAAGTCCCTCCATCTCGATTTTGGGAGTCACGGTGTCTAATAATATGTCTTGGCATGACCATGTTGCTAACATCGCAGTCAGCCAGCCAGAGGCTGGGTTTTCTGTGGAAAGCTAGAAAGTTTTTTACTCCTGATCAACTGTTTACGACGTACATGACTCAAATCCAACCTATACTGAAGTATTGCTCGCACATTTGGGGTTTAGCACCAAGGCATTCTCTTCGTCTTATAGATTCCATTCAGAAAAGGGCCATTCGGTTGATAAACAGCTCAACTCTCACAGATACCCTTCACCCATTAGAACATAGAAGAAGAGTTGCAGACCAGATATTACTCTACAGATATTTCCATGGCAGATGCTCCAGAGAAATAAAAACTCTTGTACCACCATTGGCTACATTCGGCCGAAGAACTCGGCATGCTGATTAGTCTTACCCATTTAGTCTCAAGATTAACACTACAAGGACCAATCTCTATCAAGAGTCCTTCTTTTACAGGGCTGCTACGGAATGGAACAAGCTTTCAAGTCAGTTTTTCCAGAGAACTATGACCTGCAAATCCGCGGCCCACACGATTTTTGCGACTATTTTTAGTAAAAAAAAATGGAACACATTAACCTGGAAGCACAATAAACAAATATATCTATATTTAGGTATTTGACGTTTTTTTTGTCTTTTCGATTAAAAAATCAAGTCAAATACTCTCTCTCACTAAGGTGACACCATACCTTCAAAGTTATTAAACAATTTGCTCCAGTTTATTTGCAAAAAAATAGATTTTGAAGAACTAGGTATAAACATAAATGGCGAAAACCTATGCCACCTGCGGTTTGCGGATGACATTGTCTTGATATCCGACTGCATAAATGAAGCCCAAGAAATGGTACAAAGACTGAACGCTGCCTCTAAACAGATGGGAATAAAAATTAATATCTCTAAAACTCAAGTGATGACAAACCTAATAATTGGCGGTAAAATATATGTCAACGAGAAACAACTTGAGGAAACAACTAACTACAAATACCTGGGTCACGAAATACGTTTAAGTCACGACAAGCAAACGTGCAAACTTACTAGACGCATAGGGCTATGGACGTATTAGACATATTTTTAAAAGTGCACTTCCGATATGTTTAAAAAGAAGGGTGTTCAATCAATGCGTACTGTCTGTTCTGACATATGGTGAGGAGACCTTAACATTAACGAAGAAAACAGCGAACAAGATAAGAACTACTCAAAGAACAATGCAAAGATCAATATTGGGGTTATTTTTGAGAGACAATGTACCGAATACCGAAGTGCGAGCTAGAACAAAAGTCACAGACGTATAAGAGAGAAAATAACTACCTTGAAGTGGAATTGAACAGGACAAAGACAACATGCATTATAAAAAATTTAATTAACTGGGAACTGTTATCAACAAAAATAACGTAGCTCTGAAGAAATCAGGAAAAAGGAAAAAGCTAGAGCCACGTTTACTAAAATGAAGAAGGTGTTCTGCGGACGAGATCTAAGCCTTAATCTTAAAATTCGCCTTGTGAGATGTTACGTGCTGTCGGTTCTTTTCTACGGAATGGAAGCGTGGACATTAAAAAAGATCGATACCAAGAGGACAGAAGCATTTGAAATGTGGATGTACCGTAGAATACTGAGAATATCGTGGACAGAGAGAGTGACAAATGTGGAGGTTTTGCGAAGAATGCAGAAAGATAAAGAATTGATACTTACTATTAAGAAGCGCAAACTTCAATACCTGGAACATGTTATAAGGGGAGATAAATACCAGTTACTGCAACTTATTATCCAGGGAAAAATATTGGGCAAAAGATCCATAGGAAGAAGAAGAAATTCATGGTTGAAGAACTTAAGAGAATGGTACAATTGCAACAGTTGCCAACTGTTTAGATCTGCAGTATCAAAAATACGCATAGCTTTGATGATAGCCAAACTTCGGGACGAACACGGCACCTAAAGAAGAATAAGAACCAACCTTAAGGATTAAATAACAGGAAGATCTTTACCTGCAATTTCAAGGCAAATATTATTTATATTTGCATCTCGCCCAATAACAATAAGTGTATTGGGATTGTATACTAAAACACACCAAAAATTTAAAAAAAAAATGGTATTTTTTAATGACTTACTTATTTCTGTTATTCGATCATTTAGTATTAACATTTTTTATCCTTAAAATTATGTTATTTTGCCGAACAGATGACAATTTGGTTAAAATCATTATGTCGGTTGGCGGCTGAGACAGTCTATCAAAAGAATTTCCCATGGAAAATGAACTTATCGCATTAACCTTGAACTTGTTTTAAAGTAATCGTAAAATAAATTAACTTCGAAGAAGTTAAAAAGAAAAGGCGATAAGAAGGCAGAGCAAGAAGGGATCTCGGAACTTGTTAATGATGTTTTATAGTTTAATAGAGAAGAAAAATATAATAAAATGTTTGTTTGGAAAAAAGTATGTTGAAAATAAAATTGGAGTCATTTAATATTGTAGCAAAGACGGTTCACAAACCGTCGCCGATAATGAAATGTTAGAACTAATTTACTTTAACAAAGACATATTTAATTTCTTTATTTAGTAAAAATAATATTTTAAGAGCTAAATATCCATAAAAAATGCACAGTCTTGTTTAGAGAATTCTTCAAGCGTGATATTATTTTTTACAGATCTTTGGTATCGAAATTTTGTTAACGGTTATATACCTACAGAAAGACACGGAAAACCGAGCAGGAATATGTATGCTCAAGTGAAAGACAAGAGCTTGGGTAAACACGTGATGATATTCCAGGCAGAAGATGCAGCAATACATTGCTGCGAAGAACAGTTACTCTTTTAGCCAAGCGATTATAAAAGCATTCAAATTTGTCTGGAATTACTGAAAAACCTGCAAAAGTAAGTCAGTCAAAACAGACTGTCTTTAGTCTGTCACACAGGTTAAGAGGGCAATGAAGAGGTTGACTCAGTGCCTGATAAGAAAATTGGTCCAGTACATTTTTATGTTATAGTAAAAGCGTTGCGTAAAATAATGCTGGTACAGGGCGTTTGTAATGAGACGGGTCAATAGATTTCTTTAAAGAACCATCGACAAAATTCGTGGGATACCTACTTTTTTTTTTTTTTTATGTTCTGGTTCCCACGAAAAGGGATATCCTGTAATGTTCAGAGAACATCGTGGGAACCAAGGGAAAAAAGGTAGGAGTTGGTGTTCTTCTTAAATTTCTGGAGGTTTTATGCCTCGGGGAACACCTCCCTAGGCAATGAGTTCCAAAGCCTCGCAATTCGTTGGATGAATGAGTCTTTGGAAAGTGATGTTCTGCAGGTCTCCAAAGTGACCACGAAGGGGTGTGAAGACTGAACTTGACGGGTTAATCTCGAAGAGACTGCCAAAGGAGGAACGATTGTTGATATTTCAGAAGAGCATCGCCCATGAAAATATCTATAAAATAGAGACAAATCGCCAACTTGATCAGAATAAGCGATCAACCAGGATCATGGTTGGGCTCCTGACAGGGCATTGTAGCCAAGGTATGACAAGGCTTAAGTTTTAACGATAGAAGAATAAAAACACAGTCCTCTTAATATATAGAGGCTCTGAGGTGCTGTAACAAGGAAGAGTTTAGACATGGAACTCTAACACAATATGAGAGCACACACAATAGATCTGAAAGTGTCGCAGTAAAAAGGCTTTTTGCCCATTAGCCTCACATAAATCTAATTCAATATTCTTTGTTCCATGTAGATTTTTTAGACAGTGTTTCTTACGTAATTTTTGAAACAATAGTATTAAAAAATACTTTCCATACATCCCACCCTCAAAAACTAAAATATTTAAGGGCAATTTAAAAAAAAAAGTATTTTGGTGATAGTATGTAGACCAAATAACTGCCTGCTATTTGTTACAAAAATAAGGGTCTTTACAGATTATCTAATAAAAGTAACGTAAATAAAAAGTATCTATTAAAAATTTTTTTTAATTGGCTAATCCCACTCGCCATTGCTGTATGCTCTCATAAAAATAAATACGAAATTAAAAATCTTACCCCCCGATGGAAATCAATACCTTTTATAGTCCGTACACAATTTGTTGATAGCTCACTGCAAGTTTGACCCTCATTAGAGAACTGAAATACAGAGAGGACAGGTAGTATGATATAATAACAAAAACCAACCTAAAACTGGCAGTTTAAGATGTTTTCGACTAACCCACCTTGTATCTGAATAAATACAATACAGCTATAGAACTTTTAATCCGATTATGTAGGTATTTTGAGTGGAAATGACTGACCAGTGTCGTAGAGTATATGATTAAAACATTACGTTACTTTAAATAAATAAATATATTAATATTCTTAAACTGTAGGTACTGTAAATTGTATTTTTATTTTAATAAAATTTCTTTATTTTATTTAAAAATAAAAAGTTACTTGCAATTTGTAAAAGATACATTTATTTAATTAATACCTATTTTTAAATGATATAAACTACGATTACTTACAAAACTATTCAAATTCAAAATAAACAGGATCATCTTCGGAATCCGAGTCGTCTTGCAGGTTAATAATTAGCGGTTGTGTCTCTACAGTCGCATCAATTATATTGTCAAGATCCCACATTTTTTGTTCTTCTTCTATTACATGTCTTACTGCATCTCGCCAATTTTGTTCTGTAATATGTTGTAAAGACTCATATAACAATTCACGTACAGCTTGTATTTTATATGACATATTTTTTCTAGCCACATAGCTTTTCATTTGTGCCCAAATGAGTTCAATTGGATTTAATTCGCAGTGGTAGGGTGGAAGTCTAAGGACTGTGATGTTTCGTCTTTCCGCCATTTTGTCAACTACGTATTTCTTGAACTTAGATTTGTGTTGCCGGGCAATTTTTAAAAGTTCTGCTTTAACCATTCCATCTTTGTAAGGCAGGGACTTATTCCGCAGCCATTCAATGATATCCTGTTTCTTCCACGCAGTCGTTGGAAGTCTTTCTACTAGTCGTGAATGATAAGGTGCATTATCTAATACTATAATTGAGTTTGGTGGTATATGTTCAATCATCTGCTCAAAATACTCTTCGAAAACATCAGCTGTCATCTCCTCGTGATAGTCTTTTGTGCTTTTGGATTGAAATTCCAACAAACCATGCTTAGCAAATACTTTTTCACTGCCAATGTGAGAAACTATTAATCTACTGCCTTTACCAGAGGGTGGGGAAATACCAGTAGACCAACCTTCCATAAAGGCTTGCCTGGAGCTTGATATATTTTTATCTGACCAAATTTTTGTGAGAGTATGACCTGCGTTTACCCACGTTTCGTCCTGATAGTAAATTGGCTTTCCTTCAGCCCGAAATTTTCGTATAGATCTTAGATACTTTAATCTCCAACATATTATCTCTTCCCGGTCAATCAAAAGTGATTTTCGGTCTGATTTCTCCCACCGGAAATTTAATTCTTTTAAAACTTGCCACAATTTGGTTCGTCCGACATGAGGCAAATCCGGGTCGTCTCTAACTTCTTGTAAAATTTTGTTTAAGTTGGGTATTTCTTTTTTGTAAAAAAATTCGTGAATTTTCCTTCGAATACCATTTTTGGCAAATTCATCAATTTCAATAGGTTTTCTCCCCCTCTTTAAGTATTCGTTTGTATTTGGGTTAGCTATACCTTGTTTTTTTCTTTCTGATAGGAACCTATATATTGTTGACTCCCCTACGCCCGTCATGTGGGCACAACTCTTGATTATGTTCTGAACAGTGTTTGTGGGATTCTGAGAAAGCAGAGCATCGTGAACGTTCAAAACAATAGTCTTCTCTCTTGGTGAATAGACAGACTTACTGACTGTACGCAACAGTACCGGTGTAAAACTTGATGATGTTGATGATGATGACGAAGCCATCGCAAGCAATCAAACAAAACAAGCAGGAACGAAAGGTACGTATATGTTTGTAGGAATATGAAAAAAAGTTACTCACGCACTGCACAAAATTCGCAAAATAAATAT
Organism: Agelastica alni; assembly: GCA_950111635.1. Classification (NCBI taxonomy): domain Eukaryota; kingdom Metazoa; phylum Arthropoda; class Insecta; order Coleoptera; family Chrysomelidae; genus Agelastica; species Agelastica alni. The sequence continues at coordinate 20,951,837 of OX467709.1, read as the reverse complement.
TAGAGACGTTAATTACTGCCGTAGACGCCGAAACACCAACGAGCCGTAAATTAAATGCGATCAAAAACGTACTAAACCTAATGAGGGTCAAACTTGCAGTGAGCTATCAACAAATTGTGTACGGACATGAATAAACACCTCAGGAACCTCCGCCTATGATTTTACGACTATTACGGCCGTTTTATGACTTGGACGCACATTTTGTGCTATCGACAAATTATGAACGGACTATAGTTAATTGAAAAAATGTCTTACAAAAGTTCATATAGGCACCACTAAAGGAACTGGTAAATTTTTGCAATGTAGCTCTATTTATTTAATTGTTTTAAATTATTTCCGCTACAGTCAATAAATCTCTCCAACCTCCGAAACCATTCCTCAAGCCATATCTGCCACGTCTCGCTAGGGAGTATGATGCACTCGTTGTCGCAAGCACTCAAAAGGTCCTCATCACTGGAAAAACCGTCTATCTTTCAGCTTTATTTTCGCACGGAAGAACAGTGCAAAGTCGCAGGGTGGAAGTTCTGAAATGTAAGGAGGATGATCAAGCAATTTCAGTCCTGTAGTGGTTAAATATTCGGTGCAGCCTATCGCGCGGTGTGCTGGTTCGTTGTCATGATAAAAGAACCAAGTGTTAATTCTTGAATTTGGTCGGAAGTTCTTCAAAAAGTCGCACGCACTTTAAACTATCACTGCTGACAAACAACTGAGGCCACCGGCTTGGCGCAGCGGATAGTGTGCAAGTATGAACACGTCTTAACATGCATCAACACTCAGACTCCTGCGCCACGTGGTTGCAAAACTTACTTGATTCACTTTGTAATAAATGTAACACAATACCGATTACAACAATCATGCTCTCGTAAAATGACCCTGTATATATAATTCTCATCGATTTCCTGAAAGTTGTGTCTTTTTGATGCAATTTATGAATACTCAGAAGAAGTTTCGTCTTACTGCAGAAATGCTTCTTAATGGAAAAATAAAGCTTTAGAGGCAGCTTATATTAGGAGGTTGTGACTTATTGAATAAGACTTACATACAATATTGATCAAAAGCAGCATTTTAAATCTTGTAGGTAATTTTAATGTTTAATTGTATGGATATTGAATTAAGAAACGCTTTAAATAATATAGAAATTATTTGTAACCCATCAAAACAAAAAAAAAAAATTTTCTTGATTTTTTATTTAATTTTGTAATAGGCATTGTTACAATATTTTCTTTTTGGGTTCGGTAATTCTAAACTTTCAGTACAATAACTAAACAATCTTTATTCCAATATTTTTTACTTAACAAATCACTTAGATATTCACTTTACAATTACTTTAAATACTTGACTTCGAACTAATTAAACTTAAACTAATTTCTTCGCGGCCGCTGTCCTTTTTATATTTTCAAATCATCGTTCTAGAAAAATCGTCATCATTCGAAACTATTGGACCTTTGCCAGAATAATTCTTTTACCATTTCGGAACCATTAAACGCAGTATTCTAGAATTTGCCGCTCTTTTCTTTTGTCCAAATCGCTGCGCCGGTATAATAAAGCAGTCCCCTAATTGTGATCGACTCGCTGACGCCGACAGACACAGGGCCGGATGGTAACAGTATAATAAATGTTTAGATCTCCAAGTTAAATGCGGACCACTCAGTTTTCAAGATTGATTTTCTTTTACGAAAGTATCATTAGTAAAAGATAAAAATACATTTTGCCTTCGAAAGAGGCAATACATAAAAAAATTTCTAGGTAGGAAAAAATATTTAATGTTTATTCAACTGGTGTAACAATTTTTTTTTATTATAAAGCTGCCGCAGCAATACAAATATAAATACAAAGCAGCAAGTTAATGCTGTTTTTTTTTCTCAAACATTTTAACAGTTTTAACAACCGGTATTACATCATGAGTCTAAACTTGCGATCCATTAAGCCAATGTATTAATGAATGTGACAATTATACAGTGCATTCATTTTAAAACCAGCCAGTCTAAATAACTTTTGATTTGGCGTAAATGTGAGAAAAATAAAAAACATGTCTAATTTTAGATAAAAAGGGAGATTTAAAAATGTTAAATTCTTAATTAAATATACAGTGTCATGTAAATTTATACCGTGGTGCAGGTATTAACACAGACCACGAGCCAAATAAGAGGTCTCTTTAAGCAGTGGTGGCATCGTGTGCAGGAATCAAGTAGTGTACTAGAGCGTATACAAGTTGAGAATTTGCAAGAAGAAGGTACAAAAGAGGAGTCCATAAGAAAAGCCAGAGGTAAAAAAATACCTCGCAACTGAAAATAAATCAAAAACCAAGATGGTAGTATGGTAAAAGGAGAGAAATGCGTATTAAAGAGATGGAAGGAATACTTCGAAAGTTTATTTGAGAAAGAGGATACACAAGTACAGGCCTCATTCGAAGACATGAGTGAAAGTTGCAATTAAAGGGAAATAAGTACGACAGAAATTGTGGAAGTTTTGAACGGTATGAAATTGGGTAAAGCTGCTGGGTACGTTAAAATGCTGAAGGCTGGACAGAGCGTGGTAACTAGTCTGCTGTACCACCTTTTTAACCTTTGTTGGAGGAGTGGCAGCGTACCAGACGACTGGTGCAAGACCGTTATCGTGCCGCTTTACAAGGGAAAAGGTTCGCAGCAAAAACTACCGAGGTATTAGTATACTCAGCATAGTCGGCAAACTGTATGCAAAGATATTGATTAAAAAAATAACGAATGAAACTGAGAAAATGATATGGAATGTGCAAGCAGGATTTAGAAGATGTATGGATCAGGTATTTTCATTACGAGGTATAGTCAAAAAATTCTTGGCTAGAAGTCAGAAGGTCTATTGCGCTTTTATGGAATTGAAAAAGGCGTATGACAGAGTGGTAAGGAGTGAATTGTGGTCGACATTGTCTATGTATGGGGTGAACGGTAATTTAATACGAGCACTGATATCACTTTACGAGGATTCCACTGCTTGTGTCAGGATAAACGGAGCTTGCACGGACTGGTTTAACATCGAGAAAGGTGTGAGACAGGGATGTGTGCCTTCGCCATGGCTGTTTAATTAATACATAAACGATTGCATAAAAGTGCGTTTGGATTGAAAATGAATGATTTGATCGTCAAATGCCTTTACGCCGATAATCAAGTCATATTAGTGTCATGCGAAGAGGAGTTGCAGGCGATGGTTAATGTTATGCATGATGCCCTGAAAATCCAAGGGATGAAAGTATGACAGTGACATTGAGCGAAGGGTGTTGACAGTAAAACAGATCAATCGGGCACTGCATAGCTTTATGAACAGCCAGAAAGTGTCAAAAAGGCACGTATAGCTGTGCATAGAGGTGTGTTGGTTCCTACACTTATGTATGGTAGTGAATATTGGATATGGCAGAAGAAGCATGAAAATAGGATTAATGCTGCGGAGATGAGTAGTCTGAGAAGTATAGCCGGAGTGACTCGGTTGGATAAAGTAAAGAATAGTGAGATAACAGAACGCTTTGGTGTAAAAGAAGCTTTAGTTACAAAGATAGATAAAGAAATGCTTAGATGGTTTGGACACGTAAAAAGGATGGATGAAGAAAGATTGTCAAATCAAATTTATAAGGCGAGTGTGAATGGGCAAGTCGGTAGAGGTCGACCATATCTCGATCAGATCAACATTGTTTTTAAGAAAGGCCAGGTCAAGAGTACTAACAACCGACGAGCATGTATGAGAGCAATGATGAAAGTAGAGGAATCAAAAGATGTATGTAAGAGTCATACGGGAAAAAGGCGTGACTATATGTATAAATGTTAAATTTAAAAAATGAGGTATATTTCCGATTAAACCAAAAATTACTGAAAATTGTTATTACGCCTCTTTTAGAGGACATTAGGCCTCTATAAACTTATGACATTTTAAATTTACATTTAATAAATTGAGAAATGTGGAACAATACAAGTGCGACACCCGGTATGCAAGTCTTAGTGATGTCGTAATGAAATTAGGTTCAAAGGAGTTTATTGAACGAAGAAGAAATCTGCGTGGAAAATGAACTAATAACATTAACCTTGAACTTGTTTCGAAAGAGACCGTAAAAATAAATTACAAGAAAAGTTAAAAAGGGGAATGCGGCGGCGGCGGCGGCGGTGGGAAGACGCGCGGCAAGAGCCAGCTCACTGAACTCTATAAATGATGCATTATTCATTTGAAGTTCTCAAGCGCCAAAGAAGTTGCTTCTAAAAATAATAAAATGCTGATGAGCGGCAATCTGTTGAATGTGCCATTATTTACCGGTACGAGGGCGGCGGCAAAGTTGAGGGGAGGGGAAGGGTGGTTGGCTGGCGTAGTAGAGAAAGTAAAGTATGAAAAAGAAAAGAGAGCAGAAATACTGGCAGACTCTCGAGAGTGCTCAGATCGATTTTTAATTGCAGCCTTCGCCTTGACTTACTTTAGATTTTCATTAACACACTCCACAGCTGAAAAATGGGACGCGCCTCCCGTCGTCGCGACGCGATAATTCACTATTTATTTACACTCGCTTTGAAAAGGAAAAGAGGTTCTTCAACGCTCTGCCCATTCTGTTGGGAAGTTTTTTTTTTTGTCTCCATCTTTCTTTCAAGAAAGTTCAAGGCAGTTCGATGGGCTACATATACTCATTTAATGTCTCACATATGTAGTGCCCCGATCCAGGAAAACATGGAAAGAGGGTTAATGAAAGCCCAACGAACTCGGTTGACCGTTCATAAGAATTTATTTGAACCGAACGAACGTGCCAATGTCAACACGCATTGTTTAAGAATTAATTGTATTTAACGAATCGTCTAGCAAGTGTTGAGTGTTTTTATACTTTGTTATAACCGGGTCGTGGCGCGAACTGCTTAGTTTGCCTTCCTCGGTTCAAGTTCAAACATTGTAAACAAAACATTTAGTCGTAACGTTCAATTAGTTTAATATAGTATTTAGGAAAACGTTCCTCCTTTTATTCTAACAAGGGTTTCCCGTAATCTTAAGGTACCTAAGTACAACATGGCTACCTAAAACACTACACATATTTTACCCACGTAACTCTTTATATTAGCATTAATGAAGACCATTTAGCTTTCTTCTACAAAAGTGAGACAAACCTACTTAGTGCTAATAATACATAAAAATGCCCAATGTCAAAAATAGTCCCTATTGTAGTGGACTAACTTCAAAAGGGGTGTATCACTGGATGCATCCCTTACACGTCTTAATTGTCATACCTATTACTTAATATCTACCTAACATTATTTGGGTTACCCAGATAGATTGTAATATAATGGAATGTTAATAAAAAAAATAAATATTCAAAATATTCAGTAATAGAATTGGGTCAAATCGACAAATGGTTGGGACCGACCCCTTTCGAATTGGATGAATTTTTGTCACAAGTTTTCGTATATCCTAAAACGAAGTCTTGCAGGAGAAAAAAAAATTAAACAAATTTTTTCGAAAGTTATGAGTAAAGTGTGGATTATATGCACCAAAAAAACGAAGTATATACACGTATACAACGTGGCCAACCGAAAACGAAACAAAGCCATTTGCAGGAACCTCATCAACATTTTAGAAAAACGCTATGACCTGTCGATTTTTGACACCACTATTTTCAACCACAAGTGAGGGTAAAAATTTTCCCAAAATTTTTAAATAGCATTGGGGATCGAATAAGCTCTTATAATTCTCTTTACAAAAGTTTTTAAATTTTAAAATTCCACCCATTACTTATTGAGAAATTAGATTTTAAATGTGAAACTTTATTTGAAAATAATCCGCAGTATGCCGAAGATCATTTTTATTTTTAACAGGACGGTGCTCCTTCGCATTATGCACTGGCGATTGTTCGTCAATATTTAGACCAACGTTTTCCATGGCATTGGATAGGGAGAAGAGGCAAATTGGCCTCCACGATCGCCAGATTTATCGCACCTTGATTTCTTTTTGTGGGGACATCTGAAAAGTAAAATCTATAAAACACAATCAGCGTCATTGGAAGATTTGAGTCAAAGAATCGTGGAGGAGTGCCATCGAATTACTCCGAAAATTCTTCGGAATGTGCGTGAACGTTTTGAACAAAAACTTTATTATTGTACGGAAGCGGGCGGTTATCAGTTTAAACATTTAATCAATTAAGTAGTAAGTAAGCAACTAAAATAATTGAAATTTTAATATGTAATTTTGTATTGGGGGGAAATGTAAAATTTAAAGACTATTGTAAAAAGAATTGTCAGAGCTTTTAAAAGAAATTTTATTCGACCCCCAATGCCATTTAAAAATTTTGAGGTAATTCTTTCAACCCTCGCTTGGGGTTAAAAGTAGTGGAGTCAAAAATACCGGGTTAATCAAAAATCGACGGGTCTGAGCGTTTTTTTTAAAAAGGGACGATGTTCCTGCAAATGGATCTGTTTCGTTTTCGGTGTAAATGCATCGATTTTTAGGGAAATATGAACTCAATTCGTCCATATAATATTTTTATTTACACAAACTTTTTTTAATTCTAATTAACAATCATTAATCAAACAAAAATAAAAGTACACTATTTAATTCAATATAATGTTTTGGAATTTGAGACATAATATCTGTAATAACGTTGTGGCTTGCCACTACCTTATAAACATATATGTACAATCATATGAAATTATACAAATAGACTCAGGCAGAAACAGGTTGACTCCATTAATAGAGATCTTGAAGCAATCGTCGAGTGGGGAACCAACAATCTTGTTCAGTTCAACGCCCAGAAAACACAAAGCGCCACCACAATGTCCGGAAATACCTTTGAATCAAGTCCCTCCATCTCGATTTTGGGAGTCACGGTGTCTAATAATATGTCTTGGCATGACCATGTTGCTGACATCGCAAAGTCAGCAAGCCAGAGGCTAGGTTTTCTGTGAAAAGCTAGAAAGTTTTTTACTCCTGATCAACTGTTGACGTCGTACAAGGCTCAAATCCGACCTCTACTGGAGTATTGCTCGCACATTTGGGGTTCAGCACCAAGGCATTCTCTCCGTCTTCTAGATTTCATTCAGAAAAGGCCATTCGGTTGATAAACAGCTCATCTCTCACAGATACCCTTCACCCACTAGAAGTAGAAGAAGAGTTTCAGACCAGACATTACTCTACAGATATTTTTAAGGCAGATGCTCCAGAGAAATAAAAATTCTTGTGCCACCACTGGCCACATTCGGCCGAAGACGTCGGCACGCTGATGGGTCTCACCCATTTACTCTCAGGATTGACACTGCAAGAGTCCTTATTTTACAGGGCTGCTACGAAATTGAGCAAGCTTCCAAAATCAGTTTTTTCAGAGAACTATGACCTGCAACTTTTTAAAAAGTGGGTCCACAATAATCTTTCTATAATCTCTAGGTCTACCCTTTTTGCGACTATTTACAGTAAAAAAAACTACAATAAAAGTTTTTCCAAATAAAAATCCGTTAAAGTATTAGTATAAATACGTCCTGCAGTTCTAGAATAAACCAATATTACTATAACATAAGAAGTGTGAAAAGTGCAAGCTATCAAGTTTTTTTGGTCTTTAATCCACTTTTATGCAAAAGTAAAATTAAAAACCATTCTGTGAATCTAGTACTATAGAGGTAACCTATGTTAAATAATGGATTTTTTTGTTGCAGGTGGAGAAAATCCTTTATGGAAAGGTTATGAGTCTGAAAGCTGAAAGGTCTACTGTGAGACTCCACCGACTGTGTCAGGTCTACTCACCAAAAACTCCACCCCTATTTAGGTCCGTCTGGCTATTGCCTCCGGTGACACTTATGCCTGTTGGTCCATTGTATCTTGCCTATGGGTTTTTGTATCATTGTACAATAAAGACCCGACCCGCAGACCGCCTGACAAGGAATCGGAAACAGCAAAACACACATTGCACCGCCGCGAGTCACCGTACTGAAAAATACAGGCAATCCCCGGAACCTAGAACCAAGCTGCACCCAATTCAGTACCTTCGTACCTTGTAAAAGTTTTTACAATTTCTCTACTGGGTGGGAACAATGTAGCCGCCCAAGAATCGCCCATCCTTCCCAGCGCCCCGCAGCAGTACAGCACGCGCTCCACCGCCTCCGGATCCCCGCCGCACAACCTGTTCATCGGTAACAGTTCTGTCGTCCTTTTATGGCACGGTCCTTTGATGTATTATTTCCCGTGTTTGTTTCCTGGTATGCTTTTCCAGTAGTTTTTGTGTTTTTCCGAACCTCTTCTTGCAAATTCGTCTACTTTCTTATTACCTGCGCTGGGCATTCGCAAAGCAAATGATCTGCAGTTTCAGCGAAAGACTTACTAGCCTTTTCTCTTGTCTTTGTCCTAGCACTTTATGCCAGTGAGATTTCATTTCATCTGTTTCCCAGCGTCGAACCTCTTGGCTATCTGATAAAATATAGATTTCTGCCCTTCGGGTGTTTCTTTCGATGCACTCCTGGGCACATATCTCTATAGCATGTAATTATGCTTGAAAGGTGGTCGGGTTGTTACCAAGTGGTTTTAAGAGCCTAAAATTTGGCACTATAACGCCCACTCTAACCCTTTCATCCATCTTGGATTTATCAGTGTACAACACTACAGCATCTTTTCCTAGTTGAGGTCCGTTCTCTGTGCAAACTTGGTGGTTGTTTATAACCACTTCAAACTGCATTTAGAATTCGTACCTAACTATTGTAGGAACAGTTCATTCTTCCTTTTTCATTTCTTTCTTGTAAAATATAAAATATTTCCTATTATGTCGTTCCAGGTTTTTCTAGGTCTTCCTCTTTTTCTCTTGTTTTGTTTTTTTGTTTCATAGATTTGTTTAACAGGTCTACTGTTTGGCATTCTCTTTAATAAATAAAAAGTAATAATGCAAACAGGAGAAACTATTAAAAAAAATCCAAAATCTGTTTCTTCTATTGCATTTGACAATTTGCTGCTACTAACAAATATTATTAAAGACATTTTATGAATAAATTATTAACATTAACAATTGAAGTAGCAAGACAAAATTATAGCTGTTATTTTTAGTATTTTCACCCCGTACACCGCATCCCTCATTTAATTTGCTTGTAAACCCATTTCGAAAAGGGGTAGTATAGTTAAGCAGATATTTAGTAACGTAGAAACTGACTAGATAGTTTGAACATTCCTACACGCCAACCTCCGACTACACGCCCTCACCCCCGGACGCCAACGACGTTCCGGGCTTATACAGTATCCTAAAGCTATAAGCGTAAAGGGACCGATGAACATTAAAATGAGGCGTACGAAACTAAGGCGAGTTTTGTGGAGAGATAACACGGGTCAAGAAAAATGTTTACCATTTTTCAGTGCTATAAAAAAAAATAATCAACCGTTTCTCTTCTTTAATAAGCTTTTAAATAGTAACTTCTTTTAATTACACTTTAGATAATGTTTTTAAAAATAATCTGAAACACTGCAAGAGTATGGACATATTTTAGAAGTCCATGTAAGCATAATAACAAGGTTATTCAATAAGATATACGAAACAGGTGACATCCCGCGTGATTGGCTAAAGTGTACATTGATTACCTTACCTAAGAAGCTACATCCAAAACAATGTAGCGACTATAGACTAATAAGTGTCATGTCACATATGCTGAAAATATTCCTGCGTATAATTCATACCCGTATTAGAAGTAAATGCGAAGAAGGCTTAGATCAATCACAGTTCGGCTTCAGAAATGCGTTTGGTACAAGGGAGGCACTGTTCGGAATCAACGTGATGCTACAGAAATGCCGAGACCAACTTAGGGATGTGTTCATATGCTTTCTGGACTATGGAAGAGCGTTCGACCGAAATCACCATGATAAACTTCTGGTAATGTTAAAAGAAAAGGGATTATATAGACAGGATATCCAGTTAATAAAGAATCTGTATTGGGGACAAAGAGCAAGTGCAAGAGTAGGTAATATAACAACAGACGATATTGCAATACAAAAAGGAGTAAGACAGGTATGAATACTTTCTCCACTGATTTTCAACCTCTATTTCGACCGAATATTTAAAGAAGCTCTTGAATAACTGGGACACTGCGGAATTAAAATTAATGGCTTACCCATAACAACAATTAGATATGCTGATGACACGGTAATACTATCAGACACAATGGAAAATCTGCAAACATTGCTAGACAGAATTAACACAGTTAGAAAAAGATACGGCTTGAATATCAACGATAATAAAACAAAATTCATGGTAGTGAGTCGTACGGTACAGAATATTATATATGGTCAATACTGTTGTATGGTACGATGACGTGGACACCCAAGATCAGTACAATGAACCAACTAGAGGCATTTGAGATATGGCTGCACAGGAGGATGCTGCGCATACCTTGGCCTGACCATGTAATGCCGCAAAATTGCATACCTTGGTCACATACTAAGAGGAGATAAATATCAACTACTCCAAATTATAATGAAGGGTAAAATAGAGGGGCGCCGTGGACCTGAAAGAAGGCAACAGTCATGGTTGAAGAATATTCGTGAATGGACAAATATACGTTCAGTAGAAGAACTTATACACTTAGCAGAAGATCGAAATGCTCTAGCCAGAGTGATAGCTAACGTTCGGGAGACCGCATAGGGCAAATGAAAGAAGAAGATGCAAGCATTCTTATTACTTGATGCTAATGCGACCTATATTTAAAAGCTCCTAAAAGTTATTTAGATAACATTGCCAAAGTCTCCACATATTTTCAAAGTCTGCATTAGGATTCTTCTTACTTGATGCCAAGGGGAGCTACGTCTAGAAGCTCCTAAAAGTAATCTGGATAACATTGCCAAAGTCTTGATATATTTTTAAAGTCTACACCAGGATTTTTCTCAATTGATGCTAAGGTAAGCTATGTGTAAAAGTTTCTAAAAATAATCATGTTTACATTGCCAAAGTCTCCACATAACTTCCAAGTCTGCATCAGGATTTTTCTCACTTGATGCCAAGGGCAGCTACGTTTAGAAGCTGCTGAAAGTAATCTGGATAACACTGTCAAAGTCTCGATATATTTTCAAAGTCTACACCAGGATTCTTTTCACTTTAGGATTTCTTTCAATTGATGCTAAGACGAGCTACGTCTAAAACTTTTAAAATTAATCTGCTTAGCATTACCAAAGTCTCGACATATCTTCAAAGTATACATCAGAATTCTACTTACTTGAGATAAAGAAAGCTTTTCTAAAAGCTTCTAATGATAACTTGGTAGAGGTTTATTGTTATTAGCTGTAATAAAACATATATTCTTTGATGAGCCTTTTTTAATAGTAAGTTAATAAGCAAATATTAGTAGAGGTTTCTTAAATCGCTTTAAAATTGTTTTTATATTTTATCTAAAAGATCCAAATTGGGATGACTAACTTGAAATTTTTTTTAAAAAGGGGTTGGTCAAGTTTATGCAGGAGTGCATAGCAATAAGAGGCGGTTTGCTTCTAAAATTTCAGAAAGACATTTTTTAAAAATTCTTATAAAATTTTGTAGTGAAATTTGGAATGACTTAATATGACTAATGAATATATTTTCTTTTATAATTATATAATTATCACAGAATCTTACAAAAAAATGAAATTGTGTTAGTTCAGGAGATCTATCAGTCAAGAAATCTACGGATAAGGAGATCATTGAGTTTAAGAAACAAAAAACAATCTAAAAAGCTAATAAATGACAATAAAACTTAAAAAATTTGACTTACAGTCATGATATTTTTAAAAAATAATTGGTGTGTATGCTCTAGTTCTCTTCTTCTAAGACAAAAGTTCTTTGTCCTCGTCCACGATAAGTTTTTTTTAAGTAAGCCCTTTATAACACGTGATAGTTAAACTCGAATCCCATATGTGTGTTTTAACCATAATTTCCGAAACTTAACTACGCCACTGTCTGTTGGAATAAAGGACAAGACATAGAAAGGGTAAGATGTAGAAGGAGTAGTGCGGTTTTGGGGTGGCATGGCGTCAGCACCACCCCGCGTGTTCTTGTAGCTACGGGCACGCTAAGCCTTCTATAGTTTGGAAGTTTAATTAGTTGCAGAGAACCTTCCAGCATTCTCCCACCCGCTGCTTCTGCTGTTCTTGTTTTAATACAATGCGCCAATATGTGTGCCTTGTCACACACATACACACTTACACACACAAAATATATTGAGAGAGTTACAAAACATATGACTACATGTCAGTGATAAAGATGGGCAGACGTTAATGCGAAAATTTCAAAAAAAATACTGCCAACAGTATTATTTCCTATATCAGGAATTTCTTTGATCATCTGTGAAGTATTTACCAAAAAAAAAATACTGCGGTGCTTATATTTCCAAACTACAAGCCATCCCTTAAATGTACTAATCCATTTTAAAGTCAATGTACTAGGGCGGATCAAATACGAACAAGACTAATTTTCTTTAATCTGCAGTACATATTATTTTTCTTAAGAGATTAAAAGAAGAATAGAAATAGCCAGCCGTATAGCATGGACCACCAGGACAATAAATACAGAAGTTTTAACTAGAGTAAATACCCGCCCTCAATTAACAAATATCATGAAGATAAGAAAATCAATCTATCTGGGACATATAATGCGGCACAAGGAGTATGAACAACTACAAGTAATACTGGAAGGAAAAATTGAAGGTAAATTAGGCATAGGGAGAAAGAAAAAGTCCTGGATAAGAAACATAAGAGACTGGACAAACATGGATGGTTATACCTTAATCCATCCAGCCCAACATTGAAAAGAATTTGCCATATAGGTCGCCAACCTCAACAGAGACGGCACCTGAGAGGGGGATTATTTTTCTACATAGTTTTGTCTTCTGGACACACACTTCTCCCAATGTATAGGTAATTTTTTTATACCATCTTCGTAGAAAGTTTGTGGGCAGTCTCTGAGCCTTTTCAGGAAGATGGATCTCCCATCGCCTTGTGCGGCGGCGATGACTTATATTTGCAACCCCTTTTCGCCCTTCAGAAAATAATTTGTACCATGCAAATACTCTTGCTCTTAAAATGGTTCGGTCTCTTAAGCCTCCGCAGGATATTTGACGGATTTACGCCCTCAAGCGTCAAAGACAGGTACAGGCTTCTCGCTTCTGGATGCACAGACACTGATTCGAGAGTCGTGCGATTGGTACATTGCACACACCATCCCAGCAACAAACCCGTTCCGACATGTCATCACTAAAGGAACTATGGAGAAGAAAGTCTCGTTCGTATTTATTATAATATTGTTGTAATTATTATTCAATGCAGAGTTAGGAACATTGCTAAGCAACATTTTTGAAGGGGCATCGAAAATATTATTCAATATTTTGACCATTTATCTTTACATAATTTTACTATCATTTTAAAACGCCCGGAATTAAAAGCAATGAATAATTATACTTATATTCATTGGATTAAATTGAACAACAAAAATAAATGCCGAGCAATTGAATCAAAAACAGCTAGCATCAGTTATTCAAATTTATGGTGAATGCGCAGGTTCGATGTGTGCGCATTCGCCGTTTATTTTAATTAGTTTAAAATTTGGTGAATAACCCGGTTTGCATAATGATATTCGGTTAATTTTAGTAATGTATTGCGTAAAACATTAACATAGTTTTTAATTTATCTTTTTCTTGTGTCCATAATAAAAGTTAATCGGGTATTTAAATACTAGGCTATGCATATTTTGTCTCGTAAATGACAGCTATAACAATTCGTTTAAATACAGTATTAAAGAATTTGTTAAAAAATAAAAAATATTGTGCAAAACTTGCGATAGATTTTCTTTAAAAGAAAGCTTATTAATTGTTCCTTTTTTGAAAGAAATACGTTTTCTGTGGTAGACTGTTTAATTTTTGATCCCGAAATATTAAAAAAATGAATCTTGCAAGGAATTTAACTAAACAAGAAGTACTGCAAGCCTCAGAAAGATATTGTCGAAATGATGTTGCCAATATGTTAGGCAAAAATTGTTCCACAATAAATCGTACAATAAAACGCTTGAATGAGGTAGAAAATTATTCGAGAAGGCGAAAACAATGCGCTAAAGACCGAGAGAATTGTTTTATTAGAAAAATCGCTCTAAAAAACAGGACCATTACTAAGTTCTGTGATCAGAAAAAACTCAAAACTATCCGCAGATGTCCCCACAAAAAAAATCGAAAGGTGATAAATCTGGCAAACGTGGAGGCCATTAATTGCTGCCTCTTCTCCCAATTAAATGCCGTGGAAAACGTTGGTCAAAATATTGACGAACAATCGCAGCATAATTCGGAGGAGCACCGTCCTGTTGAAAATAAAAAGAATCTTCGTTATACTGTAGATTATTTTCAAATACGTATGAGTCAAGGCAGGGTCAATAGTCAGTCAAATTAGAAAAAAAGGACTTACCAGTCGGTCACGGCAAATGCCAGCCCATACATTTAATTTCTCCGTTTGCTGTGTATGCACCTCGTGAAAAACTCTTGGGATTGAATCGGAACCATAGCGGCAATTGTGGCGATTTACCGTCTCGTGCAAAAAAAAACTGCATTCATCGGAAAAACAGATATTATAAAGAAACTGTGGGTCGTTCCCTCTCGCGCACTCATTATTAGGTACTAAATTTATACCACTGGCGTACTTACCTCGGATGAATGATATTTTACCGTTCGTGATTGTTTGCAGATAAGTTTCACATTTAAAATCTAATTTCTCAATAAGCAATGGGCGGAATTTTAAAATTTAAAGATTATTTTTAGAGCTTTTGAAAGACATATCAATAGGGCTCAACAGGTTCGGATAAACCATAAATCCATAAATTTTTAGTGACATCGGGTGTTCCCCAGGGTTAACACTTAGGTCCATTATTATTTAATCTATTTATCAATGATATTGTTAGTTGTTTTTATCATACTGATGCTTTACTTTTTGCAGATGATTTAAAGTGTTTTAAAATTATTAAAGGTCATGAGGATGTTGGAGTATTGCAATCAGAATCGGATAACCTGTCTGAATGGTGCACTCTTAACGGCATGGATCTTAATGCCAGTAAATGTCACATAATTCGCTTCTGTCGTACCCGATACTTAATCACACTCAATTCCAACATGGTCACTGCTAGGTACAGTCAATCAGATAAGGGATTTAGGAATAATTCTGCTCTCTTAAGAACCGTACCACTTCATGATATCTCTGTATCTGCTATATAAACTATGTATATACATTTTAGTGTTTATGTCGGAATTTGTGTATATTGTATGTTTTTTTTCCTGTTGTTTTTATTATATGTAATTTAAAAGGGCTTGCCCGTAAATAAATAAATATTATTCGACCCCCAAAGCCATTTAAAAATTTTGAGATAAATATTACCCTCGCTTGGGGTTGAAAGTAGTGGAGTCAAAAATACCGGAAAAAAATGTTTTCTTTTAATCAAAAATCGAAAGGTCTGAGCGTTTTTCTAAAATGTTGACGAGGTTCCTGCAAATGGCTCTGTTTCGTTTTCGGTTGGCCACCCTGTATGCTTTGACGCTCGTACAGAATTAGTTCCTATCCGTATGAGATTTATTTTTCTTTCTGTGCCGTCTATTACCAAAGGTTGGCGACCATCATGTGATAGGTTTCTCTGTTGTGCGCAGCATGAAATATAGTTGAAGCTTCTGGTATTTGAAACCATTCACGCCATCCAGGATTGTTTCTTTCTGCCCAATCCTTCCCTTCCTTCTATCTTTCGCTCCATGATAAGTTGCAATAGACCATACTTGTCATTACGAAACATATGGCCCAGTTGCAAGAAATTCCACATCTTTATTCATTCTTCTCAATGGCTCCTTATTGGTTACTCTTTTAGTAATATGAGCATGAGTAATATGAGTAATATGAGATTTAGGAATGCTAATTACCATTTTGAGGATATTGTAATAAAGCATGTGATGCTTTTCGGTACTTTTCTGGAACCCAATTGTCACGTGCATATTTTTAATTAAATCCTACAGTTCCATTATTAATTGCGTTGTAATTAGTTGTAAAGAGTGTTGCATACATAGTAGTGATAGGATTATTGTTTGGTTTGCATTTCTGTGTGGATGGGGCTGGCTAACAGCACGGACGAGGCGATTGTGGAGCCCGGACTGGAGAAGATTGTGGGTTGACATTTATTCCGTGTCATTTTCTTGATTTCCGGCATAGGAGGATGATTCGTTTGGTGTCAGTGGTGGAAGCCTGGTGAGAGTTTTTGGAACGATTTAATATTAACACGTGAGCAGAACTTCTACGGTTCTTTCTTTCATATCTGGCTGTATTTGGGCTATCTTAATTGGATTTTGAAGAAGAACCCTTTAATTTTTAACTTGACCATTCTGTCGTGCCTTTGTGGTGGATATTTTGGTTATTGGGGTCGAGTTAAAATAACCGCGTGCGGGATCTGATGGAGTGAAGCCATTGTTAAGTACCAGGTGCTGTTCCATAATTCAAACCGGCCAGGAGTAGGCCACAGGATTCGTGAATTCGCGTATCCAAAGGTTACAAGTGATTTGTTTTAGTATATTTAAACAACGTGACTTATTTTTGACACCACGATTAAGTTTTGTTTTAATTTATTAATATGGTACACTGTTGAAAACTATTTATTGCGTTGGATAATATGCCAAGGCTAAACTTTGATTAAAATAATATTCTCAATAGTTCTTTGTGTCCAAGTAAAAACGTTTATTCATACTTATTTGTAAATATCCTACAATATTGCTATTTTGAAGGACCGCCATCGTAAAAAGAATTATTTTTAAAATAAGATCGATTGTTTTAACAGTGTAAATCTTTATGTAAATGAAAAAGAAAAAAATGTGATTAAATTATCAACCGTTCGTGAACGTTGATGAAGTATTGGTAAAAAGTTGACTTGAATATGTTTTTTGTTTTTGTAACCTGATAAGGTTTGTCATTTTTATCTTTGTTTTAATTATTTTAATGGAATCGTAAAATTTGGATTTTTGATTTATTGTTGTTTCATAAAGTTGTAAATTTTGAAGTTTCGATTTATTGTTGGCTGTTAATTTTGATTATTTGTGTTATAATTTTGTTATTGAGCTGTGTATTTTAATTAATTAATATTTAATTGTGTAAGTAAAGTTTTCAATATATTTTTGCTATAATTTAATTTATCTAGTTCACCATAATTGTTTGTTGTTTATCGTGTGACTCTGCTAGTGCCTACTACCGGCTTGTACCGTCTAAGTCGGCGGCGCGGCTCACTTTTATATTTTTTTTCTTCTACCCTCTACGGCTGAGCTCGGGCATAATTTGCCAGTAGAGAGAACGAAAAAGACGTGGCACAATTTCCTGTTTATGCCAGAAAACGCTCGTCTTCACATAGCTGGAGAGATACTTGATTATCTTAATGAAGTTATGCAGTGGCGACCAAACAGCCCGGATTTAAATCCGATCAAGCAATTATGGGATCACTTAAAAAAAATGTTAAACGTCAAATATCTAACTGCACCTAGATGTAGGGGAATTTTAGAATGCAGTTATCACGACATGGGAACAATTCCTTAGGATTTTATCCAAAATTAATTAAAAGCATGCCTAGGTGCATAAATCCGCTGTGATCCGAGGTAGAGGAGGCAACACACGCTCCGAGTGTGGCCTTACACCATTAATTTCGCTGCTAGTGTCCTGTTAACACAATTTTTTTTAACAATACAGTTTATTATTTAATCTTAAGAATAATTTGAATTCCATTTTTATATAGAAATATTAAACCAAATTCACTTTTAAAATATCCGTTTTAAAATACGTTTTTCTAACTTTTAATGTACCAATGTTTATAACAAGTTATTAAAATTAATTCATAATTTGTATGATTTAAAACTCCTGGTTAAATTTAACGCATCACTCATATTTTCACAATAATCTTAATTTATTAATAACTTACTGTATGACAAGTAGCCCATGGACCTTGTTTGACAGTGACAGTTGTTATTTTAGTTAACTTTAGTATCACATAATATTGTTTTGACAATAATCCGTATTGAGCTTCGTTTTAGACTAAAACTGTGTTACAATTTTCATAAAAAGTGCCAATTACAGCAAAGTGTCTGTGAGAAACAAGCTGTTTATTGTGAATGTTTTTATCACATGCATGTTTGGCAGTTCATTTGCGAGTAAATCAAATAAGAAGAATAAACCGTCAAAAAAACTGGTCGATGGAGGAGGCAGTGCAAGCATCGACTCTCCTGGATGAAGGATATTCAATGCGTTATGTTGCAGGTTTGTTAGGAAGTCATTATTCCAACATCAGTGACATTCTTCTTCTTATCACGCCCTCCCTTGCCGAAGGTTGGCGATCCAAATGGCTATTGTAGCTCTAGAAACTGCAGCTCAAAGGATTTCTGCAGACGAGCGGTCGAACCATCTCCTCAAATCCTTTAGCCATGAGTTCTGGCGTCTTCCTACTGATCTTTTCTCCTGTATTT
Organism: Agelastica alni; assembly: GCA_950111635.1. Lineage (NCBI taxonomy): Eukaryota > Metazoa > Arthropoda > Insecta > Coleoptera > Chrysomelidae > Agelastica > Agelastica alni. The sequence continues at coordinate 20,933,409 of OX467709.1, read as the reverse complement.
TGCCTTCCATTATGAGGCGTAATATTTCGTATTTAGGACCTCTTATCACATGACCCAGGTAATGCATTTTTTTTTCCTTGATGGTGTTCAGTAGTTCTTTTTGTTTGTGCATGCGCTGGAGTACTTCATCGTTGGTGATCCTTTGTACCCGTGAAAGTGGCATGGTGAGACGATAATAAAACAGGCTCGTACCATCGAAGACCAGGGCAAGGGCGAAAATGTTGCACTAATCAAATTGATGATCGTTTTTTAAGACAACGTGCTCTTAGAGACAGAAAAGTTAACAGCAATTTGCTAAAAAATGAACTAGCAGATGTTCAAAATATCGCAATATCGTCTCAAACGGTTAGAAGATGTTTACATGAAGCTTCGAAGCTCGTACGGAGTTGGTCTCTATACGTACGAGATCTATAAATGCCCAATATTACTTAGACAACATTATTGTCGAACATGTAATGCCTTTTGCTCCGTTTGTTGGACCTAATTTTTTATTAATGCAAGACACCGCTCGTCCCCATGTGGCTAGACAGGTTATTGGCTATCTAAATGATGTTAATATTCCTTTATTGGAGTGGCCACCTAAGAGTCCGGACATGAATCCTGTAAAGCATCTATGGGACTATCTAAAAAAACTCAGAAGTCGTGGACCCCCTGCTGCTAATTACAACCAACTTATAGAGGCCGTTATTAAAGAATGGGAGAATATTCCACAAGCTTTTGTTGAACATTTAAAATAAAGCATGCCTCATCGAATAAGTAGTAACTTCAGAACGATAGCACTTATAAACCATGCGAGCAAAGTTATGCTACAGGTGCTGCATGAACGATTAAACAGGCTGGGTTTATTCCAGAAAAAGGCACTTAAGATCAGCTAATAAATGTCCGACAACTAACAGAAAAGCTGTACGAATACAATGTCCCAGCCATTTTTTATTTTCTTGATTACACCAAAGCCTTCGACACTGTCATCTATACTATTTTATGGAAGGTTCTAGAAGAAATGGGCGTACCGAACCACCTAACACATCTCATACACAACATAGCCTATGAGAAAAATCTCAAATCTCAGATACGCGGACGACACGACAATCTTAGCAAGCAGCGAAGAGGTAATAAGAAACTTATTAAAACGAGTCGAAGAAGTTAGTGCAGGGGTTAAAACTTAACAGGAGCAAGTGTTGTCTCATGATCGTGGATAAAAGCGGAGTTTTACCACGAACCCTTTCTTTAAAACCTGAGTACGGAAAGATCACAACATAAGTAAAGCTACAAAACAACGCCTCATAAAATCGCTTGTATTCTAAATCGCTACCTACGGCTCCGAGTCATGGACTATCAATGTGGCATGTAGACGCCGGATCGAAGCTTTCGAAATGACATGCTATAGACGAATACTTAGAATTCCATGGACGGCTCGCAGAACAAACGCTTCAATCCTTCAAGAGCTAAGAATTGCGGAAAATAAACGGTTGTTACCAGACATCCAAAGAAACACCCTCAAATACTTTGGCCATGTCATTCGAAAAGATGGGTTAGAAGGAAGATCACCGAATAGGTATATCGATCAAATAAAATCCTAGACAAACCTCTCGATACAAGAAGTAATGTGAACTGCCGAAGACAGAGAAATCTGGAGAAGTATGACTGTCCCGGGCATACATTCAAGGGGTCACGACGTCTAAAACCAGATATCGACTGAAGAGAGAGTGAGATGCCTCAACGCATAAATGCAGTGATAAGTAGAGGAGGGCCTACACGGTATTAGTGTTGATTGACCCAGATGCATTTATCCTGTTTTACTGATTTTATTTTTTCACTTTTAAGTTATGCTAGCTCATGTATGCATGTATGCTTAAAGCAATCGTCGAGTGGGGAACCAACAATCTTGTTCAGTTCAACGCCCAAAAAACACAAAGTGCCACGTTTTCCAAGAAAGTGAATTCCTCAAATCATCCCATCACAATGTCCGGAAATACCTTTGAACCAAGTCCCTCCATCTCGATTTTGGGAGTCACGGTGTCCAATAATATGTCTTGGCATGACCATGTTGCTAACATCGCAAAGTCGGCAAGCCAGAGGCTAGGTTTTCTGTGGAAAACCAGAAAGTTTTTTACTCCTGATCAACTGTTGACGACGTACAAGGCTCAAATCCGACCTCTACTGGAGTATTGCTCGCACATTTGGGGTTCAGCACCAAGGCATTCTCTTCGTCTTCTAGATTCCATTCAGAAAAGAGCCATTCGCTTGATAAACAGCTCAACTCTCACAGATACCCTTCACCCTCTAGAACATAGAAGAAGAGTTGCAGACCAGTCATTGCTCTACAGATATTTCCATGGCAGATGCTCCAGAGAAATAAAAACTCTTGTACCACCATTGGCCACATTCGGCCGAAGAACTCGGCACGCTGATCAGTCTCACCCATTTACTCTCAAGCTTGACACTACAAGGACCAATCTTCATTAAGAATCCTTCTTTTACAGGGCTACTACGGAATGGAATAAGCTTCCAAAATCAGTTTTTCCAGAGAACTATGACCTGCAACTTTTTAAAAAGCGTGTCCACAATCATTTCCTTTCTATACCTTCCCCTTCTAATAGTCGCAGTGCGGGCCGTCCGCGGCCCACACGATAGGTCTACTCTTTTTGCGACTATTTTCATAAAAAAAAAACTTATCTTTAAAGAAAAAATAAGGCAATTTAAGGTCATGTTGGAGTTATTTGTAAATGTTTATTAGTATTTTAATGTAACTTAGTTTGATTTTGTGTTTATATTGTAATTATTTAGATTAATTAAAATGGTAAATTAATTTTGTCCAGGAGTTTACATTGTTAAGTTAATTTTTCCTGAAGTAAAACCTAATACAAATTTACCTAATTGGTATAGGTATATAAAATTATAGATTTTTGCGGTAGATATTATGGACATTTTTACTCTCATAGTTACCGTAAATTTTTGATCCGAAAATGCCGTTTATAATTATTGTCTCACTGTTAGATCAAAACAAATATTTGATAGTGTAAAACATATAAAAGAATCCATTTTCATTTTGTTCGTAGCCGTAAATATTTTAGTTTGATAACACAAAAGAAGAGACTACTAAATAAAAAAAAAGGGTTCGGACGGGTAACGATTCTCTAACGAGATAACGCAACATTTTGCTCGTTACCAAACTATTGAAATGTGTCGGGGCACGGCGTGACGCATCTGAAGTACTCTTCATGTGGCAACTTCAAAAATCTCGATAAAAAGTCCTCAAAAATCACTTTCCAGTTGAAAAATAAATGACACAAAGCTACTTGATTGGAGTCAAATACGTCAATAGATAAGATCACGCGGATTTTAAACGGTAAAAACATGAGAAAATGGATATTATGCTAACAATAGGGAATATGCTTTTTTTATATATATTTTACCTCGTTATATAATAAGAGGGCGGTTTGATAAGTCAGTGACTTTTTGAATAAAACAAATTTTTTTCCGCAAATAAACATTTTATTTTTCTATACAATCACTTTTTAGCTCGATACATTAAGTCCAGCGTTTTTCTAATTTTTGTATTTCCTCCAATTAATAGGTTTTTTCAAAGCTCTCAAAATACGCGTTTGTTTCGGTAATGACTTCTTCATTCGACTCAAATCTCTTACCGCCCAGCCATTTCTTTAGGTTTGGAAACAGAAAATAGTCGCAGAGGGCTAAATCTGGAGAATATGCTGGATGGGGTAGCAGTTCGTATCCCAATTCGTGGATTTTGGCCATCATGACTAGACAAGTGTGCACACGTGCATTGTCTTGATGAAACAGCACTTTCTTCTTCTTAGCCAAATGCGGCCGTTTTTGCTTCAAATCAACGTCGAAACTGTTCAAAAGCTTTGAATAATATTCGCCGGTGATCATTTTACCTTTCTTGAGGTAATCGATGTGAATGACACCGCGTACATCCCAAAAAACTGTGGCCATGACCTTGTTGGCTGACAGACTCTGTTTCGCCTTCTTTGGTCCACGTTCACCCCGAGCAACCCACTGATTCGATTGTTCCTTGGTCTCTGGCGTGTTGTGATGGATCCATATTTCATCCACAGTAACAAAACGGCGCAAAAATTCGTCCGGATTACGGCTGAACATCGCTAAACACTCTTTTGAAGTGGTCACACGATTGCGCTTATGGTCGAGTGTGAGCAATCGCGGCACCCATCTCGCAGAGAGTTTTTTCCTGTCCAAATATTCGTGTAAAATATGATGTACCCGTTCAGTTGAGATACCTACAGCACTTTCATTCTCCGATCATCCAATATCATTTCATGGATTTTATCGACGATTTCCGGCGTGATCACTTCTTTTGGGCGACCTGGACGTTCGGCGTCACTATTGCTGGTACGCGACCACAACGGAACTCTGTAAACCACTTCTTAACCATTGAAATTGATGGTGCCGAGTCCCCGTAGTATTTATCAAGTCTTTCCTTAGTTTCGTAAAAATTCACGAGGTTGCCTGCTTTGAACGGCTATCAAACACCAACTGCACGACGTAGCTTGCTCAAAATTAGAAAGTTGCCCACTGATAGATTATAGTTGACGGCAGCACTGTTGCATTTGGAGTAACTGCGCGGGAAATTCAAAAAGTCACTGACTTATCAAACTGCCCTCGTAGTAATTTCAACGCCAAAAAACCTATTTAAAGAATTTAACAAAAAAGTTTAAAAAAGCCAACCGACACGGGCACTTTAAACGCCCGCCATTTTAGCGCGCTTAGTGTGACGTCATAGTCTATGACAACAAACAAACAAGTGGAAAGGTTAGGTTAAAGATTATTAAAGAAGTATTGTGCTTTGCTGAAATTTTACAGTTTTTTCTATTTTTAAATGATATCTCATCATGAAACTACCTTCTCCTTCTGTAAAACAATCCAAAAAGCCGACATACAAGTACTGCATTGTGCCTAAGTGTAGAAATGCACCAGATAAAATGTTTTTTTTGTCCCGAGAGGTTTGGACTTTAGGAGAAAGTGGTGTAAAATTATGAAAACAGACAAGGTATCTCCACCAATTGATTTATATTGTTGTGAAGATCACTTTGACGTAAGTATTTAATTAGTTCACTCAATATTTTTTATTTTTTTCTGAGCTATACAGTTTTAAAGTTGGAAATTAGACAATACTTGTACCTCCTGTGTGATGTGTAACACATTATGTTTCCTATTCATTTCACAATTTAATTTATTATGTTCCTGTATTTATGTAGAAAGAGATACGGATAATTATATGCAGTATAAAATTATGAATTTGCAAGAAAAACAAAAAAAAACTACATTAAGATTAAATAAAGATATCCTTCCTACCAAATTTCAATTTCAAAAGGATACTGAGTCGCAGCCACCACCAGAGTGAGAAAAGGGTTTCCTAAAGAGAAAACATTTATAAATAATGAAAGGCGTTTTTTCTGTGCCTCCCTCTAAACAAAGTGTCAGTGTTAAAGACTCCTTATTATAAAATTATTTAGAAGCAGGTACTACTTCATCTACATCTCACATATACAGGGTGGGGCAACCCATACGATACGATCCCTGTAAACCAAACCATACATTTTTTCGGGAATTTACCCATTTCATTATATGTATATTGATTAAGGCTGCAAAAGGTAATTATTTTGGAGTTTACAGGGTGGATAAAAAAAGTGTGACATGTCAAAGTTGTGTTTTTTTAATGGAACACGCTGTATTTCGTTACATTTTTGAATAGTTCAGGAAAAAATAATACGATTTCATAAAAGGTACTATGTAGCTAACTATAACCGTTCTTGAGTTATTGATTTTTTTATGAAAATGCTAGGTACAATTGGAAACTAAATAACATCGAAATGTATAGAAATTATCCCTTCGAATTCTGACCAAGCATAAAAGAGGTTTTGGGCTATTGATTTCGATAAAACCCGTATCTCAATATTATACAGAATGTTCAAAAATCATTGTCACTTTTTTATAATTTCGGACAAAGATAACTTTGTTATTTCAAATAAAACACCTTTTATTTTTTTGGTCCGAACAATATAAAATTCAATTATCTTTTATTTTATATTGGGATTTTCTATACCTAACCTAAATAGTTTTTCAGATATTGGCTTTTTCAAATAGTAGTTCTTATTTCAATGCATTCTTTGAATCAAGATATCTTTGAAACGACATTTATTTGATTTGCTCACAGAATTCTCATTGACAGTTGTTATACTTTACTTCAACAAACAAACAACAAAATATAAAATACGCATGTATTTAATTCAAAGTAGATGCTCAAAATGACGACCATCCTGTTGAATACAAAGAGCCACTCTCTTTACGAAAGACTGCTTAACACTTAATAATATTTTAGGCGTCATTTTTGAAAAACAGTCCTTATTGAGGGTTTTCTATGATCCCATAATAAGAAATGCATTTTCCTTATTTCCAATGATAGATTTTTTTCTATTTGCCTTTTCATAAGCTACACTTTAAGTCCTACAAAATTCATGTAGCAATCGTTTGAGAACCAACTTGTTTGGATGATTTCGGTCTGGATATTTTTGGGCATACACCCTCGACGCCAAAAGGCAATTTTCTAAATACTCACCAACCGCTAAAATCATATCCATCCGCTCTTGAATAGGATAAGTTTTCATTTTCGGCGGTAATAATTCAGTGAATGTTTTCAATAACGTAAAATACAATAACTGGTAATAAGAATTCTTTCAACAAGTTCAATAAATGTCGTTTCAAAGCTATCTTAAGTCAAAGAATGCATTGAAATAAGAACCACTATTTGATAAAGCCAATATCTGAAACACTATTTAGGTTAGGTATGGGGAATCCCAATATGAAATAAAAGATAATTGAATTTTATATTGTTCAGACCAAAAAAATACAGGGTGTTTCATTTGAAATAACAAAGATGATGATTTTTGAACATTCTGTATAATATTGAGATACGGGTTTTATCGAAATCAATAGCCCAAAACCTCATTTATGCTTGGTCAGAATTCGAAGGGATGATTTCTATACATTTCGATGTGTAACGAAATACAGGGTGTTCCATTAAAAAAAACTATTCAAAAATGTAACAAAATACAGGGTAACACAACTTTGATATGTCACACTTTTTTGAGCCACCCTGTAAACTCCAAAATAATTTCCTTTTGCATCCTTAATCAATATACATCTAATAAAATGATGAAATTCCCAAAAAAATATATGGTTTGGTTTACAGGGACCGTGTCGTATGAGTTACTCCACCCTATATATATATATATATATATACAGTGTGTCCAATTAAGTCGGCATTATATGGGAAACTTTTTTATTCTTAGTTTTATGAAAAAAAGTTATTCTTTATAAAAAGTTATGCATAGTCTAAAACTTAAAATACAACCATTAGATAGCAATTTTTTTAAACCGTATACGGGGTTTGTCAAAAAATATGAATTTTACTCAAGAGTAAAGTACCTTTATTTTTTAAATAGCCACAATTGTTGTAAAAAACGTTGATCATAATTGAAAACTATTGTGAAATATCCAATATTATCCATCTGCCATGAGAAAACAGATTTTGTTGTTTTTATAAGAATAAAATAATAGGACCATATTTTTTTCGACAGTCCATGAACGGTATCTAAATTTTTTACAAAATGAATTCTACAATTTTATTAGCGAATTATGTTTAATAGACCGTCAACTTATACGGGACCAACAAGACGGTGCTACATGCCACACTACAGTCGCTGATAGGTTACTTGAAACTATTTTCAATGACAAAGTAATACGAGACTTTGGCCGGCTAGATCTCCAGACTTAAATCCTCTGGATTACTTCTTATGGGGCTACTTAAGATGTAGGGTTTATCAGCAAAAACCTTTTTAAGATATTAATCATTTAGAAAAGATAATTACAGAAGCATTTCAGGAAATTACTAAAGATATGATCAATAATGCATTAAGGGAATTTGATAAACGAACCATTAAATGTCTAGCAAGAGATGGTGGATGTATTGAGGCTTTAGTGAATTAAAGCAAAATAAAAATTATTTTATTTCCAATTGCAAAATAAAATATTATGATCCATGTATGCATTAACTATTCAAATGCAATAGAACATTTTTACAGAACTTATTATCAAACCGAAAAGTTACCATGTCATGTTTTTCAATAAAATAGCTGATGTGTAATTTTCAAAATTTGCATAATTTATACCGAAAATTATTAAATATCGTTTTTTATGGCGAATGGATAATATTAGATATCTGACAATAGTTTTCATATATGATCAACTTTTCTTAATAACAATTGTCGTCTTTTTTTAAAAATAAAGCTACTTAAAAATATTCTTGCTTGTAACATGAGTAGCAAACTGCATTTACTGCACAACCTTAAATTCCATGAAAATCATTAATGAGAAGAGTGAGAGATTTTACCAAAATTTGAAAATCATAAAGGCACTTTATGTATAACGACCGTTTTGAACCTGTCATAAAAACCGAGCTACCATGAATTTCCAAATAGACTAAAGCATAAGCGACGTAAGTCTTAAAAGCGACAAAGAACGTGTTGATAGTTACTTTAAGAGCCCTCCTTCGCAGTCCATTTCCTGGATGTGTCAATATCGACCACAACAACACAATGGATACATGCAAGTGATATAGATATCAAACTAAAAAGTAAAAAATAATTCTTAACATAGGAATAACATTACTAACGAGAAAATTATTGTCACTGTTCTTAAAGCTTTGTATGACTTTTTTAATTTAACTCTACGTTTCGGAATAAAAGCACCCCACGCTTTAAGAACAGTGACATTAATTTTCTCGTCAGTAATTTTATTTCTATGTTTAGAATTACTTTTTACTTTTATTAACTCCAAGAGAGTTTTTAACTTTTTTTTTTAACTATAATTTATTTACTATAAAGTTGTTTAAAAGAAAACCATAAAAGAGTTAAATTTCATATTCGATTGGAAAAACGACATTTAAAACCTCTCATATTTCAGAGCATTTCCTGGGGCAATTGATTCTACAATTTCCGTTATTTCCGGTTTCTGACGTGGGTAACAAAATACGACTATAATTTCGAATTTCCTGATCCTTTTCGCAACTTTCATTAAAATACGAAGCAGATTGTCGACTAATCCGTCGATTTAATACAATTTTATTGTGTTACAAAAATGATGCAGGTATAAAGCAACCCTTTGATGTATGCGTTCCCCAAAAGGGACCTTTAAGTAGGTCACTAAGGTAGGATTTTTCTTTTCCTTCTTCCGTAAAGGGGATTTTTGAAGAAGGAAGTGTATTGTATTTAAATAACATTATTTGCATTTTGTTGAAAATAGAAAAGGCTCGCGATTTTATCACTCCCTTGTATATTAATGCGCACCGAGAAAACGTTTTATCCTAAAAGTAATATAGTACACGTAAAAAATTATTTTTTAAATAACAGCTAGTTGTATATGCATGAATTTTCTTGCTTCAAAAAAAAATTGGTGCAGTTTTAATTGTTCATGATTATATAAAAACCGTTTTAGTTTGAAATAAATACAGAATGGTTTTTAATTTATGGCACTGAAACTTATAAAAAAGTATTTCTTGCACCTCTTTAGGTGCAATTGCTACGCCTATTTACATGACCTGACAAATGAAAATGAAATTTACTGTATCAGATGTTACTGATGAAACTGGCAGTATCACATTGCGGCAAAGCGAGGATTCTAGGCGCAATATTTGAGTCTCATCACCACATTCCAAATTGTTGGGTCGTTAGAGGGAAATTTGAAGAGACGATCTCAAACGTCCTCCAAGAAGCACTCAACACAGTATACAAATGATGCGAGAGGGAACAGATGTCTGTCAAACCCCGGCAAACTATAATTGTTCCTTTAACAAGAAGGAAAAAGCTAGATAAGCTTCGGCAGGCTGTCCCATACGGAGAGAGCATTCCATTTGCGGCGGAAGTGAAATACCTGGCTGTAGTTCTAAATAAAAGACTCACCTGGAACGCCCACCTGGAAAAAACAATAAATAAAGCCAGGTTTTTTCTCTGGAATCTCAGAAGAGTATGCGGCAAATCTTGGGGAATGAACCCCAAACAGATCTCCTGGCTTTATCAAACAATGATAATATCTATGATCACGTACGGTTCAGTAGTCGGGTGGACCAAAGGGTTACCATAGACGGATAGAGCAAAGCTTGCTGGCCTTCATCGGCTGGCATGCCTGGCCATAACTGGAGCTATGTCCAGCACACCAACCGCAGCGATGAAACACCTCCTAAATCTTCCTCCCCTAGATATTCTTTTAGAGAGGGAGGCCAGGATAGTCTTCTACAGATTCTTGTCTTTGGAAAGGCAAATTAATGATATTTTTTCTTCACCTGACTCAATAAAACAGTTATGACTCTTGTTCCGCTTTATGGATTTTAACAAACTTAGTATCATTATTGGGAATGGAATTCAATGCCTAATAAAATATTATATCATCGTCTTATTTCGGTGGTTTAAACGATCGTTAGATGGCGTTGATTGAACAATTGTTTTGTTTTCAACTTTTATTGGGAATATTTAAATGCGATGCTATATTTTTTAATTATTCACTTGAAAGAGCATGGAACTTAAAAAAAAAAGGTAAACACCGCATCTCAATATCAATTTTTTAAGCCAAAATACGAGAAAAAAAAGGTATACTAGTTATATACTTAAGTAAGTATATTGAAAATTTTACATAATGTAGATGTCAATAACCAATAATTAATTAACAAAAACGACAAAAATAAACTACATTAACCTAGTAAAGTAACCTAAAGATATTGCTCGAAATATTTCCCAACTTTTTCGATGCAGATATTTAATCTCTTACTTACTTACTCCGTGGCTTACAACCCAGGGTGGGTTTTTGCATACTTCTCAATAATCCTCCACTGTTGTCTGTCGCTCATAGCATCGAGCTGATTTTGGATGCTCATTGTCCTTAGGTCTTTGGGAATATTGTCTCTCCATCGGAGTCGTGGGCGGCCTAGTGGTCTTCTACCCTCTGGTGTTTCCTCCCATACAAGCCTGACAGTGCGATTATCCGGTAGTCTTCTCACATGTCCCGCCCACTGTAATCGTTTGGATTTTATTTCTCGGACAATATTAGGCTCTTCGTATAGGTCTTCTAGCTCTCTATGTGTACAAGTTCTGTATCTTCCCGTTATTGAATATACGGTTGGACTATATATTTTCTTGAGTACTCTGCGCTTAAAGAATCGGAGGCGTTCTTCATTTGCCACGGTCAGCGTCCACGTTTCACATCCGTACATCACAACTGGTCTAATTATTGTTTTGTATGTGTTTATTTTTGTACGTCTTAATGTTTGCTTAGATTTTAGTAGATTATGAGTTGTATAAAGGCATTTTTTTCCGGCTTGTATTCTACAGTTAACTTCTTCTGTCCCATCAGTATCTTCTGACAGTGTTGTTCCAAGATATTTGAATTTTATATTTAATCTCTGCGGGGTAGAAAAAACAGCAGCTTCTATTTCAGCACTGGGAATACTATCAATTGCGTTTTATATTCGTTGAATAAGATCTGCTCTATTTGCAGGTCTTGTGGGAAACAAATCTATAATTCGACCCCATAGATTAAAATCTAACACAGTTAGAGACATTGGCAGCCACGGGAATATGCCACCTCTTTCTATCCGCCTTTACTCATCCAAAGGTATATTAAATAAAGGATTAATAATAGTTACTGTTATATAATTGTTTTGTTAGTTTCTTAAAATAGAAAATACAAATCGCTACCATTGACAAAAATTGTAACCAACATATTAAGTTCTTTGGCAAATATTTTATCACATGAAAAACGTCATTAATTGAACGTATTTATATAAATATATATTCACTGTAAACAATAAACATCCCCAAAACTACATAGTAAACAGCTCAGGTTAAAAATCTCCTCGAACCCAACAAAGTGATTTAATAATGTACCCATACAATTTGATTCCTATTTCTTTGTCGACCCAAATAAGCCCATTCATCGCGTTTAAACAGGGCTGGATTTAGTGGCAATTTGGGGTTTCGTCACAATGAACAGTATTTCTATTTTTTTTAGAGCCCTTTTTTGCAATAAAAAGATCTGTAAATAATTCACAAAAAGGTTAGTCCACAATTTTATTACATACACTTAAGTACGTACAAACTTGCTTCCAGAAAACCATTAAGGCATTTTTTTCTTAGTCAAATTGCTCATCTTAAATGTTATCCATTTTAAATGGTGAATAAACATAAGTTATGAAAATATTTCAAAGAATTTTCTTATCAGATCATCAGAATTTAAAACGGCGCCGGTGCCAGCTTAGTTAAGAATCATTTAAAACAAGAGCCAATTTTTGTTGGCACATTGTTGAGTAATTATAGATGAAATTATACAGGAAACATTTATATTTCTAAAATATACGTTTTTCATTTTAAATAATAAATTAATTTTAATTTTAAAAATATTCCAAATGATTTTTGCTCATCAGATTCGTATTAGTAAAAAATCATTTAAAGCAAGTGCCAATACTGCCAATTTTCGCAGGATCATTGTTGTGTAGTCATTGGTCCTCATTCTTTTTCTAAACTATACTTAGTATTTACAAAACTACTACCAGCAAACCTTTGAAATATATATTTCATTATGAAAATGCTCATGTTGAATATTATCCATATTAATTGGCGAATAAATGTCTGACAAAAATTTATTAATCTACACTTTTTATTGGCATTTTTTTGTTATTCTTTAGAATTCGAATGCAAAGTAGTGGTTTAAAAACACATTATAAATAATTAATACACTAACACGTTCCAGTTACTTCGATTTTTTTTTCTGGATTTTATCAAACCACTACGAACTTAAAGAACTAATTGATAAAAGTTTATAAGTCGAAGAAACCAGTTTAAGTTAAATTTAGTCACGAAAAATTCATCATGTGATAAGAAAAGACGCAATTAGTTTTTTTATAACACTACAAAAATATTCAAGGGTGTTTTTAAACAGTATTTGTTGAATATCAAAATTGTTATTCGATATTGGCTTAGGACCCATTGGATTTCGTTAATTTTAGTAACAATTTATAATTAAGATATCAGTGGTCTGGGTGCGACCCGAGAGGTCCACACGACTAACTTCACAGTGGAAAGAATGAAAAAATACCATATGTTTTGTTGTTATAATTATTATTAAAATTATTACAAAAAACGATTCTAAATTGTTTATAACAAATTATAATTGTCATTAACAATATTCTGTTTTATGTCAACCGTATTCTTTCAAACTTTCTCTTATCATTTCATAAGCGGGAGCCATTTTCAATTGTTTGTAACAATTGAAAAAGTTTATTATGATCGAGAATCATTGGTTGGTAACAATTTTTAATTATTACAAACAATGCTTTAATTATTACTAACAATAGGTTTTCAAAGTTCTCAATGCTGTTCTCTCAATACTGACACAAGTTTAAAATTCTCCAATTTCTATTTTTGTTTTCTAAAACTATCTCTTATGAAATATTGTTATCATATTTTGTATACAAATATTCCTAACATGCAATAATCATGTTATTTAAAAGATCTTAAAATTCTGTATTAAAAATGGTATAATTTATAAATTGCAAAATTCAGGTAGTTTACCATTTTTTTCAGTTTTTTGATTTTCCATAAAAAACAGCTTAACCGATTTTACTGAAAATCTAATCGGTTTTAAGTTGCGTAATTATGCGTCGAGTGCAATTGGTCCCACGTCGATATCATTTTTTGTTTTCGAGATAATCGAGACGAAAAATAATTCCTAAAGTTTACCATATTTTCAGTTTTTTTATTCTCCATAAAAAACAGCTTGACCGATTTTGCTGAAAATCTAATAGGTTTTAAATTGCGTAATTATGCGTCGAGTTCAATTGGTCTTACGTCAATATCATTTTTTGTTTTCGAGATAATCGAGACGAAAAATAATTCCTAAAGTTTACCATATTTTCAGTTTTTTGATTCTCCATAAAAAACAGCTTAACCAATTTTACTGAAAATCTAATCGGTTTTAAGTTGCGTAATTATGCGTCGAGTGCAATTGGTCCCACGTCGATATCATTTTTTGTTTTCGAGATAATCGAGACGAAAAATAATTCCTAAAGTTTACCATATTTTCAGTTTTTTGATTCTCCATAAAAAACAGCTTAACCGATTTTGCTGAAAATCTAATCGGTTTTAAATTGCGTAATTATGCGTCGAGTTCAATTGGTCTTACGTCAATATCATTTTTTGTTTTCGAGATAATCGAGACGAAAAATAATTCCTAAAGTTTACCATATTTTCAGTTTTTTGATTCTCCATAAAAAACAGCTTAACCAATTTTACTGAAAATCTAATCGGTTTTAAGTTGCGTAATTATGCGTCGAGTGCAATTGGTCCCACGTCGATATCATTTTTTGTTTTCGAGATAATCGAGACGAAAAATAATTCCTAAAGTTTACCATATTTTCAGTTTTTTGATTCTCCATAAAAAACAGCTTAACCGATTTTGCTGAAAATCTAATCGGTTTTAAATTGCGTAATTATGCGTCGAGTTCAATTGGTCTTACGTCAATATCATTTTTTGTTTTCGAGATAATCGAGACGAAAAATAATTCCTAAAGTTTACCATATTTTCAGTTTTTTGATTCTCCATAAAAAACAGCTTTACCGATTTTAATAAAAATCTAATCGGTTTTAAGTTGCGTAATTATGCGTCGAGTGCAATTGGTCCCACGTCGATATCATTTTTTGTTTTCGAGATAATCGAGACGAAAAATAATTCCTAAAGTTTACCATATTTTCAGTTTTTTGATTCTCCATAAAAAACAGCTTTACCGATTTTAATAAAAATCTAATCGGTTTTAAGTTGCGTAATTATGCGTCGAGTGCAATTGGTCCCACGTCGATATCATTTTTTGTTTTCGAGATAATCGAGACGAAAAATAATTCCTAAAGTTTACCATATTTTCAGTTTTTTGATTCTCCATAAAAAACAGCTTGACCGATTTTGCTGAAAATCTAATCGGTTCTAAGTTGCGTAATTATGCGTCGATTGAAATTTGTTCTCGAGATAATCGAGACGAAAAATAATTCCGTACGCACATACGAACATACGTACATACACACACAGACGTCTACTTAAAAACTATTGTATTCGACTCTGATGACCTTGAAATGTGGGAAGTTAAAAATGTTTAGGTTAGAATGAAAAAAAGATGAAACTGGCTAAAGAAAAAGTTGGTCATTAAAATGTATAAGAAATCTTTGCAGTCGCTTATTTTTCGCGGTACGATCCTGTAGTCTAATTTAAATTCAACCCTTTCCCATGCGAAGGGCAGGTACGTATGTAGAGGAAGAAGGAAGGCTTTAAAAAAGCGAAAAAGGTATAGGAAGAGTTCCCGCATCCGAATGAATATATACATAAATTATCGTTGGGACTACAAATCACATGCATATGTTCGACGTAATATTAAAAAAAGGTTAGTTTTTGGTTGATGTTGATACAGAAAAGTAACAAGCTTGGTTATTCGTTGGAACTTTACGGAAACTAAATGAACGTTCACTTTTTATAGTGTAGTGAAATGTTAACGTTTTAAAGATGTGTGTGCTTGCGTGTAAATTAAACAGACACAAACGGAAAACTTTTAGGTATGTACGTTACCAGTGACATCTAATAACTAATAAACGACTTTTTTGGCCTCGTGGTCGAATAAATAAGAGTACCTAGTCATATTTTGTGCAACACGAGGCGTCAAAAATATTTTTAAAGTAAAAAAATACCCCTCAAAGAAATTAACATTTTTAAAGTTCTTGACGATTTTAAAAGGTTTCAAGTCACTTCTTTGCACAGTTTTTTCTTATAACGACAAAAACAGAACACGTACACAGTGACTGAAAATAACCAACAGTGGATACATATTTGTCAATTCTTTTAAACTATCTAAGATTTATTGTTCTTCTTAGAAACTGATTACGCACTTCTTTTTCGCGTAGGGGTAGGCAAAGCCAATTCCTTACCACTTGCTACGGTTCTTTCGCTTCTTCTACTTTCATTAGCGCTTTCTTACATGCTTTTAGGTTGCTGGTAGATTAGATATTATTAAACTAAACTTGAAGCTGAGTAGTTAAAAAAAGATAATTACCATAATTATAAATTATTTATTGATGTATAAACAAGCACTTCATATTACACACATTGAAAAAATCGATGGATATTAATTTATAGTTAAATATTATTCAGTTGCTTCATTAAATATATTGTATTTTTAACCCACATTGTGTGTCAATGTATTTTCCAATGTTTTTACTTAAGCAGAAAAAGAGCTTAACCAAAACATGTTAAATAACATTTTCTATATTAGTTTTAAGTACTAAAGAAAATTAGATCACATGAATATTTAATCTGAACGTAGAAAGACACTACTAAAACCGTAAATAAATGCTAAGAACACGCTTAAAAATGGCACTCGACAAACAGATATGGCGCGAGCAATGGGCATTTCTTAAATCCAGTTATATAGAAACTAAAGATGTACCTTAAAGACGCACAGGACGCATGAAATCTACAACCCATAATAAAATAGTATATTATTTTACGAGTGACGAAATGTTCACGAGCTTCAAAAAATGTTTTCGATTAGTAAAACACTATACTTTTTCTACAACCTTGTTTATATCATAATAATATACTAAAAAAGAACAATGCTAATTTAAATACGCAAAATCCATATCTCTTTTTATATTTTATTGGTAGTAATAAATCCAAAGAGGTTTACTCAGCTTATTTTGCCTTTTCACTTTTAAATCAGAAATAATAATAACTTGATGCTTTGCAGAGAGAATGGATAGTTATACCTTATATCAACGCGATTCTTTCTATGCAAAGACGATGTAGAGCTGTTACTAGTTTAAAATGTTTTAACCGCAAAACCTCGGTATGATCAAAGATTAAATACAGACAGATGCGAAACCCGGCGAAAAATCGAAAGGATTTTCCGATGTATGAATGGACAGTTAAATGGGTTTGATTGCATTGTTGCCACTATCTTCAGTGTCTTCAGAATTGTATTTAATAACGTTTCTGTATGAACGAGGCTCACGTCCGAACATCCCGAACGCACACGAAAAATCTTTAAATACACACAAGGACATTTAAATTGGTTTGAATGTTTATCTCTCTTGCCGTAAGACTTTCTCCCTCAACTTTCACATCGGTTCGTATTGAATCTGTGGTTTAGTTAAAAATTTCCAGTTTAGAATAAAATAAACATCTTGTGCGCGTGTGTGTGTGTGTGTATTTGTGTGTGTGTGTGTGTGTGTGTGTGTGTGTGTGTGTGTGTGTGTGTGTGTATTTGTGTGTGTGTATTTGTGTTTTTTATGCAATATATTTATTAACCATCTTTGAGAGTCGTAATTTGTTTCCAATTTAAATTTAAAATGCGCTTTTATTTTTATTTGTTTTAATACTTCACAAACATCTCTTATTAGTCAGGACATTCTTTTAACCGACTAAAATTGCGTCTTAAAATTTCGACGTGCATCCCGCCGATGTCTTTCGAAACGTAAGATTTAAAATGGAAAAAAATAAAACAAATTACTTCCGCCTTTGGACAAACAAACTAGAAAAAGAAAGTTCCTTAGATAGAGCTTTAAATCCCTTCACACGAAATGCGCATAAAAATCATGTTCCAGTTTAATATTTTATTTGATCATCTCCGGCTTGAAGGAGATAAGCACAAGAATTTCAACACTCTAAAATTCTAAAATCCACCTACCCAGCGTCGCACAAATATCTGGCGTTTTTGCTCCTTTGACAGAACAGGACTAAGACACAAGTTTAGGGATGATAAGTTTGCTTATCGATTTTTACCCATTGATTTTTTCATTGCCTGAATTTTTAACATATTGTTATTATCTATTTTAATAGTAAACCCTAGATTAGGGGAGCTATAGCTCAGGCCCCGTCATTCAAAGAAGCCCCCGAATTCGAGTAATTCAAATTCAGATCAACTTAAATAATTACCAAAATAATTTAAAGAGTACACAAAAATGTCTTATTAAAAATATTTACAGAGTGTTTCATTGAGAGTTTTCAATCTCTGAATTGTAGATTAAAGACCTCAAAATATGATGATTTTGTGTCCATACAAATATTGCTAGTTTCCGAGATAATAAGTGTTTAAAGTTTAAATAAAACAATTTATTCTCTAAATGTGTAACAGTAACAAATTAAAAAACAAAAATACTGGTGACGGAACATTTACCAGACGGGGAATATTTAATTGGAAAAATAATCATTTGATTGGAGATTCTTAATAAATCACCAATGCTCTTATTTACCCGTATGGGTGTAAGGTTCTAATACATTATTTACCAACAATAAGGTACAATATAAATAAATAATAAAACCAAACTAAACTAATTCCTAATAACTTTCTTCCAGTCTTTCCTGTTTACCGCTAGTTTCTTTGATTCCGACGACTTTTTGCCTTTCTTCTTTAAAATTTTTCCCATCATAATATCCCACGTCTCTCTAGCCCTTTCTCGTTTCTTCTTCACTTAGTTTCAGCTTCCCAGACTCTTTTTACAGGTATATTTCTGCTCATCCTTTGTAAGTGCCCCCCCATCCTAGTTGTCTTTGTTCTATAATATTTTATAGATGTTCTATATAAAGTTCTTCTCTTATTCATTCATTTCTTACTTTGTCCCATTTCAGCCGCAACTCATTTGCTTTTTTTTTGTTAACACCCATGACTCACATCCAAATGTAAGAATGGGTCTGTATACTTTCATTTTAGTTTATTTTTTGTTTATAAAACATTTTTTCATTGCGTTTTCTATTGTATAGTTCGGTTCTATCTCATGACTTTCAGTTTTTGCTATAGTTGTTAATTAAAAATTATAAACTTATTATTATTACCATGGCTCAAGAACCTTAGTGTAACTAAATTAAAGAATAAAAGACCTGAATTATGGCTTTATTATATGTACATATTAACACGACTTATATAACATGACATATATCAAACATAATATATCCATTGGAAAAGAATACAAATGTCAAATATAATACAACCAATAAAAATAGATGTGAAGTATAAAATAACCAATAAAAACCAGCCGCGTGCCGCGTGAAGGGGGAATTTAACGTTTACGTCTTCGATTTTCTACGGCGAGTCCCATCCGCGAAGCCCAACATAAGAAGCATAGCTTCAAAAAATTTCTAACATTATTTAACATCTGTGTTGTAACTGGGATTTTTATAAATATAAACAATAGTTACAATATTCCATTTGGCTGTTCGTATATTTCCATGAAGTAAACAGTTTAAGTATCTTGGATGTTATATCACCGAACATCTAAATCAAGATAGAGAAATCATGTGTAGAATAGAGACAGCCCGAACAACATTTCAAAAATGAAACCACTACTCTGGAATGTTAATCTGAACCTAAAATTACGGCAGAGATCTGGACAATTAAAGCCGCTACAGTTATTCGGTAAGAAGCGTTCGAGATGTGGTTACACCGGCGAATGTTGAGAATACCCTGGACAGCCAGGCAGACCCACGAAATGGTACTAAACAGGACCGACGCAACACGTATGCTACTAAATACAGTTAAATGCAGGAAAATCTCATATCTTGAGCATGTCTTCAGAGGAGATCGATACAGAATCCTACAAACATGATGGGAAAAGTGGAAGGACGTAGAAGACTAGGAAGAAAGCAGGCTTCCAGCGCAGCGCAAAGAAACTCTTCCGATTGGCGCAGAATCTAGAAAGACTTGCCAGAGTAATTGCCAACGTCAGAGAGACCTGATATGGCACTTAAAGAAAGAAAGAAACAGTATGTATCATATCATATCATGTATCACTATAATTAATGTCCTACTCCAGACATTTAAGATTTTCTTAATCTTTGGGTTTCTTTATTACATAACCATCAAATGCATAAAAAAAAATACTGCTTAACCGGTAGGTTTTCTTTTATTCCTTTAACCTACCTCTTTTTTTTACTTACCATTTTAATAATTTGAGGTCAAAGATTTACTCTACTGCTAATAAAAAATTAAAGGTGTAATGTTATTTAAAGGTGTTGAAAAATGTGTATCTCATACTCCTACGAATTTAAAAATTCCCTGCCGTAAACTAAGTGTCATCTTGAATGATAAACAATAACTTCTTACATATTTATCGCATTGGTCAGCCATGTAGCTCATATTCAAAAAGTGAAAATAAGTATTTTTTTTTGTATAAATGGTACGGCCATTCCGCCTCTGCAGTCTCCTTTTTGGACTCAATGATGGAAAAACAAAGACGCACCTAGAGGCGGCCTTTGTTAAAATTTGATGCGTGAAATCATGACACACTAAGATTCCGAGCACGTTCTTTCTGAATTGCGAGCTACTTTAGCGCTTTAAAATTCATTACGAATTATATCAGCTGTAAAAATGAGCTTTTTGCTCAAAGAATGAGGTGAATTATGGCAATTTTGATTTCACACGAACATCAAACTCGCTACGCGGTTTTTCTTTTATTCATTTTTATTTTCATCCAGTTAGTAGCGATTTATTTTGCGTTTATTTCCAAATAAAGTAAAAATTAAAATAAAATAGAGAAGTGGTTAATAATATGCGAATGACACCGTCTTGCTAACGAACAACCTTAGAGACACACAACACCTTCTAGAATAATTAAATGATGGATTCAACAAAGATGGTCTAAAAATAAATTGTAAGAAAACTAAGCTAATGGTAGTTACAAAGTTTCCACAAAACCATGTAAACGTGACAGTAAATTGTAGATTGTAGGGGGGGTCGTGAAGGCTAAGCAGCCCATCATGCACCTTGACCTATCAGATCTTTTGTCATAACCCTTAATCTATTCGAGGCCCGGGACTCGGAGACTTCGTACAAAGTTTATCAATTTCCTGGGAGCTAAGTTCCTGACATCGGAGGGCTTTAAGAAGGCCCCTTCCAAAAACCTGAGCCTCTTGCAAAAAAGCGCTGGGCATTCGCAAAGCAAATGTTCTCCAGTTTCAGCGAAGTTCTTGCACTAGCGGCAACTAACAATCTCTGTTTTGTCCATCTTCTTCAAGTAATACCTCAGAGGGTAGTGTCCAATGAGGAGTCTTGTCACCAAATTCGTCCAACTCGAAAAGCTATTTAGGTTTCCTTGGCGAAAGGCTTACTAGCCTTTTCGCTTGTCTTTATCCAGGCACATTATGCCATCATTTCATCTGTTTCCAGCTTCGAACCTCTTCTTTCAAGTGGGCCATGGAGAGTCCAAACTTGGTAGTTGTTTATGACCACTTTAAACTGTATTTCGAAGTCTTACCTAACTGGCATAATATCTGTTGGATTCTAGGAAAATATTTTCCAAAATCTTCAAATGTCCAATTTAATTTGCTGCTTTAAGATTTATTGTTTGGCTCAGTCTGAATGCACAAAAACGTGACAGTAGCGAACACCATAATAGAGAATAAGCAGACATAAAAATGTCTAGAAACCTGGATAGAACAATCGGGTGAACAAACAGGAGGTATAAGAACGAGTTTAGAAGTAGTCAAATCAAAAATTTTGAAAATAAAAAAGTTACTACTATGCAACCTTGCATCTATTGAAATATTAGTTTGATGGTTTATATTTAATATGAATTTCAATATGGAATATTGTGTCCCTAAAGTAAAACTTTTAAGTTTATTTGAAAGCTCTTTAAAATAAACTACCTAATAAAACATTTTCCGAACAATATGGAATATCTTATGTAATTCTCCAGTGCATAAATTTTCTGTAGAATCTTTTTTATTTTAACAGGTAGTTTTTACATTACCAGAAATTTCTGGTGGTGTATAAGATAACTTCTTATTACTTGGCATGTTTATTGTTATTTTTTATGAGTTTTGACTGAATGTCGATAGAAAATAAATGTTAAACAAATAATTCACTTGATTAGCACCAAGTACATGTTTCTATTGGTGTATTTTACGACCAAAATATATTCATAATACAAATTCGTGTTATAATGGACCATAGACAAATAGAATAGTAGATTCTGTCACTAGGTTAGAATGAAAAATTCGATATGAGAGGAATATTCCGAGTGCGAGCGATAGCGAGCGCAAGGAAAGAATTTGAATAACAAATACTTTAAAGGACTTAAGTTATTTATTAAAACATAGATATGTATTAATTGTTATTAATATACATATTTATTGTGTTGGTACAGTTATAAAAATGAAATACCGGTGCATTTAAAATATTTTCTGTAAAGTTTTTTAAAACAGGAAGAAGGTCGAGGGGAGGTTTTCTGGCAAATTAATTTTACTTATGGAAGAAATTAATTGGTTTGCTATATTTATTTTGTTTTGTTTGGAATTTTCTATGAAGCTTTCTGCTACTTGAATAGACTTCCATGCCTTTTTAAAGTTATTATGTCTGCACCTGCATTTACTAATATAGTGGCTGAGGTTCAACGTAAACAGTGCCCAGTATAATTTTGTAGATTATTTAAATTAAGATATGTGGCAATTTGTTTTGGCATATTACCCAACTTATTTATTCCGATTATTTTTTTTGTACATTTATTTTTTTAAAAATTTATTAAAAAGGAGGTTGTTTAAAGGTCTTAAACCCCAATAATTGTTTATAATATTATAAAAACATCCAGTAATCATAAACTCTCTTGTTTTTTTGTATAGGGAATAACAATTGATAATGAGGATTCCAAATCTTAATGTTTTGAATTTTAATATTGTATAATTCATTTTTACGGCAAGACCCCAACCTAAAAGTTCAAATATTATCAAAATTGATACCTAATTAAAAATATTTATTACCTTTATTGCTAAATATATTTTATCTGGAGCATTTTCTAGAAAACATATTTTGTAAAAATCTTTGATTTTTGAGTATATTTTCCATACGGTGGGTGATTTCCATTTCTTTAGTAATTCACCAAAAAATGCAATCAAAACGTTTTCTGAAAATAATTCTGTCGTTGCCAATTTCTTAACATGGTATATATTTTTCAAATGCCTGTTTTGATTTTTGAGGGAGTAGGTTTTTTGTTATGTTATCAGCGTAATTGAAACTGACATTTACTTCAAAGAGTTTATTTGAAATCCAAGGCAATCTCTATTTTTTAAAACAATTACGAAATATTCATATCATAACAAAGAATGAAATGAAAATACATGCATGCAAACAACTGTTGCAGAATGAATATTTTCACTCTAGAGTGTGAATGTTGTCATTATATTATTAAAAATAATTTCATAATTGGCATATTCCAAGTATGGTCGTAGAAAAAATAAATTTTTGCTACAAATTTTCTTTTAATATCTCGCAAAATTGTTTTAATAACAACTGTTGTTACGATATCTAAGCAGCATTGTAAAAAAAGTATTAACAGATGTTTAAAATATATTTTAAGCTTTTTTAAAAATAAGATCCAATTATAATTACTGTTCATTTTGTACGAAAAAGCAAAACCAAAATATGTTCAATAACACGTTAAATCTTATTAAAAAATTGAATAGACTGCATTGAACTAACTGACCATGGGTCATCGCCATTGAGAGTACAATGGACACAATTGGAAAACAGCGGGAATAATAAATGAGACGAAGGACCACAGTTGTTCGATTGACCCCGTAACAGAATTAAATTAAACAATGACAGAATCCTTTAAAAAATATAACATCTTTGTTAAGAACGTATTTTGAAAGTAATAAAAAAACATTACAAAAATACTTCATCCATTATGAAATTAGTTGACGTTAAGATTTGACAAAACCCCTCGTAGTAGGGATTTTTGAAAAAAAAATTGTTAGCATCCTTTTTGTTCCTATTAAAAATCATTTCATGTATTTTATTACATAAATATTGGCCAAAAATTTATGACATCAAGAACACCTTTATTTTTAAAATACGTTGTGATAAAAGCTAATGTGGGCGTCATTTTTTGTGTGAATTTTTTTGCAATAAAAAATTAAATATTATTAATGATAATTTAAAAGAGTACAACGTGTCACTAACAAAATAATCCAATGCCTAGAAGAGAAAAAGCATTGTTCTGCTGTGTTTCTGGATGTGACCCAGGCTTTTTAATGGGCTGTTATATAACCTTAAGTTCTGCTTGCAAGATCGCCAACTCTTTGTTAAACATCACAATGAATACTCGACGTTCTACATGATTAATGCTGGAGTCCCAGTTAGTGAGTGTACTAGATCCTCTTCTTTACCTACTATACATATTAGACCTACCCACATCTAACAATGTCTTAACAGCCATATTTGCAGACGTTACTGCCTACTTGTCTTCACACCTAAGAGGTTCTTCATTAATTAAGTAAGGGTCCCGAGGTGGAGGAGAGGAGGGTTAAAAAAATCTCTACATGCCCTTCTTATCTTGGGGGGAGTGGAATAAAACCCAGTCTTACGTAATATTTTTTAAGTCGAAATTTAATATCAGAAAACTAGTTCCATTTCGGATGCCGAATGGATTTCTTCATTCCATAATTTACATCTTATTCTACAAATTTTAAAATCTTAAATGTGTTCATTTTTAACCATTTTAAATGCTATCAATAATAATTATAGTACATTCAGAGGACACCGTTGGATTCCTCGTTGAAAGTAACCTAGGGTATGACCTTTGTTTCACGACTAACCTCGTGCGGTTTTCCGAATTTCCGGGGTTTCCATACTTTTTCGTCGCAGGTTATTTAAATAGACTGTCATTAATTGGGAAATAAAGTTTATTAATACACGCCATAAACGTAATCTTTTGTATATAACCGTTGGATTCCTCGTTAAAAGTTACCAAGGGTATGACCTTTGTTTCACGACTAACCTCGTGCGGTTTTCCGAATTTTCGGGGTTTCCATACTTTTTCCTCACAGGGTATATAAATACACTGTAAATTAATTGGGAAATAAAGTTTATTAATATACGCCATAAACGTAAACTTTTGTATAAATCTTCTGCGGGAAATAATATTTTTTAATAATTAATCTGAAGATTCTAATCATTACGAAGCAATAAATAAACCCAAGTATTTTACTAGTGTAAGTACTTTTTAACATTAAATTGTTAATTTCTCGATCCGAAGTGTGTAGAAACTCAGTTGGTTTCAGGGAGAGCAATTTATTTTAGGAAAAAATGTGAAAATGTATAGTTCTCGATAATGATTCCAGAATTATTTTCTCTAATGCAAAACTGTAAATTATAAAACTGCAAAAAATTCAAAATTAAAAAGATTTTTTGTAATTTTTCAAAATCATTGAACATGTAGTGACCAGTGGTCGGCAAGCGTCCAATTATGGAGCGTTTCTCATCTCGGTCGCGCTTCCTCTAATACCATTGGCCCGTTTTGGTCAATCGACCCTTTCAGGACTCGACATGGGTGGATGTTTTCTTCTCTCCCCTATTTCTAATTCGGTTTTCCGTTACGGGGGATCCGGAGTTGAAGCCTCCGTCCATATATTACAATAGTCTGTACGTACGCCATTTAAAATACTAAACTTTTCCAATATTATAATTTTAAATCGCACGTCAATTTTGAAATTTATTTAACACAAAAAGATAACTTTTTTTTAATAATAATAATCAGTTTGGAGAAAATAAGTTTCTTCAAAAAAAAATTGCCGTTAATAAATAATACAACATTCCTGTCAAGTCCTACAAATCTTTGTATCAGTAATTTTAACAATAGGTAACCACATCGTCACCAAACATATCTTGCATGTCACATAGGTAATTCTTTTTTTCTACAAGCGTGCGTGATTCACCCTCTACCCGCACGCAATTCAGTTTGGAAAGTGTCATTTTCCCACAGTTGTGCGGGAAAAGTTTTCTCACACTAGTGCGGGAAATTTTTTCCCACACTAGTGCGGGAAAAACATTTATATGATATCCTCGTAAAATATAAGTGGTGGGTGACAAAATATGAAAGTTCAAGCTTTTTTATTGCAATACTAAGTGAGTTTGTTCAAAATCATCCATCATTTTGCACTATTTATTGAAAAAATGAACAAATATTGATAAATAAAAATGTATTGTTATGAAAATCACCCTATATATAGGCTTTGATTGATCTGATAACGAGTAGGTAACAATTGATGCTGTCATGCCGATCAATACACAAATTTGTTTGTAATTGTCAGAGTGACAGACAAAGCGTTACTTATATAAAATTTTCGATTCAGTGAAATTGCCACAATGGATTATTCATCTGATGAAGAACTTCCACAAGAAATCGTGCAAGCAGCTACAGATGCGAATTTAGAGTTATTGCCAACGAAATCTAAACAAAGTTATGAGAAGCAATACACGAGTTTTATTGAATGGTGGAACAATAAAAAAGTGAAAACACCAAATAAAGAAGAAGTATTCTTGGCTTATTTTCTAGAAATGTCTAAAACATGGAAGCCGAACACTTTATGAGCAAGATATTCAATGTTGAAGAGTGTATTCAAAGTAAAGCAAAATTTGGATATTAGCAAATTTTACAAAACAACTGCATTCATTAAAAGACAGAATGTCGCTTTTCGACCGAAAAAGGCCAAAATCTTCACTCAAGAAGACGTTTCAAAATTTATGACTGAAGCACCCGATGACATATACCTCATGATTAAGTTAGTAGCAATTATTGGATTAGCTGGTGCTTGCAGACGAGAAGAGCTGACAAAACTCACCATTGACGACATAGACGACAAAGAAAACCTTATAATTGTTAATATCAAGGATTCCAAAAATCATTCCTCTAGATCCTTCGTGATATCTGAAGAAGCAAATGATGGTTATTTTTTGAACGTATACAGAAAGTATGTACATTTACGTCCAAAAGAGACTCCTCACCGTCGTTTATTCTTGTATTACAAAAGTGGAAAATGTACTGTGCAATGTGTAGGAATCAATACCATAGGAAAGATACCCTCCGAAATAGCAGTATATCTGCGCCTTCAAAATCCAGAGCTTTACACTGGTCACAGCTTCAGGCGTTCCTCAGCCACTTTACTTGCTGACTGTGGTGTGGGTATAACTAATATCAAACGCCTAGGAGGATGGAAATCGACTTCAGTTGCAGAGGGGTATTTAGAAGACTCCACCAATCGAAAAAAAGAAATGTCCAACAAAATTCTCAATTTGAACACTACATCGTCTTCCGGGTGCATTTTAGAACCATCTACGTCTATATCGATCGGCGACGATTTAATGCCTGTGCCTGCACATTCGATTTCTTTCGATAATGTATTGCCCGAGTTACCTTCTTCTTCAGGAAATCAGCCATCTTCAAAAAATATGCTGGCTTCCGCTATAAATTTACATAATGCATCAAATTGTACATTTACAATAAATATTACGAATAATTAGTGGATAGAAAATGTTACTCTTGTTAGTTGTTTCCATTTGCATGAATAAATAATTGAAAAAATGAATTTGTTTCCTACGCTTGTAGAAAAAGTATTGTTCCTAACTCATGCGGAAAGTGTCTTTCCCGCACTCGACTGCTTACCAGAACTCCGCTCCGCGTCGTTCGGGTTAACGGCAGTCGCGTGCGGGAAAGCATCACTTTCCGCACTTGTTAGGAAAATTACTATTTTCTACAAGCCCAGCTAATAAAACCCAATGGAAAAACAGATTATTACATTAATAAAAAACCCTTTCGGAAGCTTTTCTATAAAGAAGTTTTCTATTACCTTAAAATCTTAGCTATCTTTAAAGGATATCCCACTCATCGAAAATGTCTAAGAAACACAAAGTTTTTTCTCGTATATACAGTGTGTTTCAAAAAAGGTGACCCTGTCTCTGGGATAGGTAGAAAACTAAAAAATAATTGGGATTTGCATAGTAAAAATTTTTCGTAACGCCATCCGTATTTAAGATAAAGGGCGGTGAAGAAAAAAATTTATGCACATTTATTACGATTTTGCCAAAACTACTGGAAACATTGTAATGAAATTTTATACGAACATTTTTCAGAAGCTGATACATCCCATAAATTTGTTTTTATATCTGACTCTCTTAGAGGGCGCCAGTTACACGGTTCGTACCAAGTAGTATTGAACATACCTTTTTTAAGGTTTGATTTATTAATTAAAATTTTAAATAAACATTATTCAATTTTACACCAAAAAGGTACTCTAGGTAAAACTCGATACTGTGTACCGTTTTCGGAATATTTTGATTTGAAAATTATGAAGTACTTAATAACCAAATTTTGTTTCTTCAACGCCCTTTATCTTGAATACGGATGGCGTTACGAAAAATTTTTATTACTCAAACCCCAATTATTTTTTCAGTTTTCCACCTATCCTAGAGACGATGTCACCTTTTTTTGAAACACCCTGTACATCCACTTTTGTTGCATTATTATTAAAAAGTGAAATACCGTTGTTGTGTACCAGATTAGCCAGCAATGAATTTATTTTAATTTCAGTTAAATTTATTTTCCCTCAAAGATTTATCAAATGGTACACTTTTCAAATTGAAATTATTAATATAATAATAAAAAATGTAACATTAAAAACTAAACTTTTTTTCTGATAAATCTGTGTTTCCTTGAGTAGCATTAATTATGTACAGTGTGACACCGCGTTGGCGTTCTTAAAACTAAATTATCTAAAGGAAATCAAACCTCTTGTTAAACCATGGAAATACCCATGCAAATTGAATCTTCGTTTAAAGTAATTTAATATTTAAAATAGCAAAATGTCACTTTTTAATCGAAATTAATTCTAGACCAACGCTTTTTAAGTACTCATTAAATTTCTTACAAATATGCTTACCCATCCTTAAGAATTTTAAAAAGAACCAAAAATTGAAGCTTCTACAATTGACAGAAGCTGTCGAATATCGTATGTCTCGTTAGACTAAAAATATAATATATGTACTATTGAAAATTTATAGACTGTAAAAAAGGTAAATTAGAAAATAATTTTAAGGTAATAAAAAGATATGCTGGTTACATTTTCCTAATCCCCTACGTTGGTATTGTATTTCCCACCTAAATTTTATTTTCCAAACTACATTTAAAATATCAGTGGTTTGGGTGCGACCCGAAAGGTCCACACGACTAACTTCCCAGAGGAAAGAATGAAAAATACCATATGTTTTGTTGTTATAATTATTATTATAATCATTTTAAAAAACAATTTTAAATTGTTTATAACAATTTATAATTGTCATTAACAGTATTCTGTTTATGTCAATCGTATTCTTTCAAACTTTTTCTCATCATTTTACAAGCGGGAGCTATTTTCAATTGTTTATAACAATTAAAAATGTTTTTATTAATTATTATGATCAATAATCCTTTGTAAGTAACAATATTTATATGTTATAAACAATGCTTGATTATTACTAACAACAATTTTTCACTGTTATAGCATCTTTAAAGCTATTATCTTAATACTGACACAAGTTTAAAATTCTCCAATTCATATTTTTGTTTTCCAATACCATCTCTTTATATGAAATATTGTCATTATATTTTTCATACAAATATTCCTAATATGCAATAATGATATTATTTAAATTCTCCATTAAAAATAGTATGATTCATAAATTGCAAAATTCAGGTAGTTTTTAGTTTTTTAAAAGATTATCGAGACGAAAAATAATTTCGAAAGTTTACCATTTTTTTTCAGTTTTTTTATTCCCCATAAAAAACAGCTAAACCGATTTTGCTAAAAATCTAATCAGTTCTAAGTTGCGTAATTATGAGTCGAATGCAATTGGTCCTACGTCTATATCATTTTTTGTTCTCGAGATAATCGAGACAAAAAATAATTCCGCAAGTTTATCATTTTTTTCAGTTTTTTGATTCTCCATAAAAAACGTTTCGACCGATTTTGCTGAAAATCTAATCAGTTCTAAGTTGCGTAATTATGCGTCAAATGCAATTGGTTCCACGTCGATATCATTTTTTGTTTTTAAAATAATCGGGACGAATAATAATTCCGAATGCACATACGAACATACGTACATACACACACAGACGCCCACTTAAAAACTATTGTATTTGACACTGGGGAACTTGAAATGTGGAGAAATGTCAAAATTCGGGATTTGCTAAATCGGATCCATTACTGTAACTTCCACTGGGAAGTTAAAAATTATTCTTTAAGAAGTAAATTTACTTATTTATTACAAATAAGACTGTGCTTAAATTGTATGTAAGCATACCAAAAATTGAAGTTTTTACAATTGTCAGCTGACATACCTAAAATATAACGGACGTACGAAATTTTTAGCTTGTAAAAAGAGTAAATTAGTAAATCATTATTCTGAGGAAGTGAATAGATATCAAATTGATTACATTTTCTCAACTTCTTACGATGGCGATTTCAAGCATTTAGAAGTCGTTTTTTTTGTTTCCCACCCTAACTTTATTTTCCCAACTAAATTTAAATGATTCTTTAAAAAGTAAGTTAAATTGTTTGTTACAAATAAAACTTTGCTCAAATTTTAATGTAAGCGTGCTGGGTAAATTTACAACGAAAAATTTAATTACAAAACAATTTTGATTGGAGAAGTTCGATCAATCTTACAGAGTTCCAAAGTTTATCGAGGCATTAACGCCGATCTCGCTTGTAAAGATACGGTACAGGCTGTATACAACGAGAGAGCATGTATATAAAGTAGAAATTGAAAACAAACAGCTCCAACACATGAGAAGCAGGTGGGTAAACATGGCGCCGGTAGCCATGACGCCATCATAGAAAGTGCTACCCCCGAGGGTTGTTAGCGACCACAGCGCCTAGCAACCCGCCCTCGCGCCCTAGCAACGGCTAGCCACTAGCCGCGGATACTTATTGATCAAGAAGGCCGCGCGCCATGTCCCCTCGCCCCGCACGGACACTTGATACATGCATATTCGAGTTTAAGGGATGAAGCGCCCCCTCCCCCTCGTTTCTCTCTCTATATATAAAACGACGAATATGGGGGTGGAGGAAAACTGCGACTATACAGTCGGTCAGATCGAGATTGGAAAGTTTCTAATGTGGTACACCAGTTTCGAAGAGAAAGTTTAATAAATTTTTATTTTTTGTCTTTTCTACGTACGGGGTGCATGAATTTTTTATTATCGATAAAAAAGCGAATAAATCGAATATTATTAATATTTATATAAAAATCAGTTTTAGAAACAACAAAGTACCGTAAATATATTTTTATCATATTTATATTCGACGGAATAAATTTATTGGAAAGAGTGCTAAATATTAAATCATAATGGAGGTGTTTAAATCCCATAATAATTTTATCGCTGACAACATTGCTACTAATTAAAGAAGCAGTAAGGAAAGAGGAAATAAGTCAAATTGATTTTTTTAATTTCCCGTTTTAAAAATACAAATCTTTTATCTTTAGAAAAATTACATCCCCTGTGTTCTCTTATTGACTTTAACATTGGTACAAGGTGTTTGTTTTTCACTCATCTTTACTGAAACTATTAAATAATATAAATAGAAATATAAAGTGTCACATGACCAAATTTTAATGAAATAATGTCCATAAAAGAGAGAATTTTAAAATATTTAAATGTAGGCTTTTACAGTTTGGAAATTGTAACGCTTAAGTGACTACCTTTGTCATGGTAAAAAACATTTAAACAACGATACATTATAAAATTAAATTGGTGGTATTAACACGTAAAAATAATAGAGGAATATTAATTTATACCTATTTAAATGTTGCTGTTGTTCTAAACTTTATCGAATTTAAACTCTAAAGAATATGTGTAAGTAGTAATTTAAGTTTATAATAAATAATTATATTTTTTATTGAACGTGAAAAGATACCATAAACCGTAAACAAATGCTAAGAGCTATTGGCTATAGAAGGGAACTCGACAAATAGATGTAGTGGCACATCTTAGCGTAATTTCCAACTTGAATATTGGTTGTGTACGAATTGTATATGTATCTAAAAGACAAAGGTATACTGCGCTTTCGTAGACTTAGAAAAGGCCTATGACAGAGTGGTAAAGAATTAATTGTGGTCGACATTGTCTATGTACCTATGGAATAAGCGGAAGTTTTATATGAGCACTAAAATGACTTTACGAGAATTCCAATGCTTGCGTCAGGATAAATGGTGCTTACACCGAAAAAGGTAGGAGACATGGATGCATGGCTTCGCCAAGGCTGTTTAACTTATACACAGACGATTGTTTAAAAGATTTGAAATAGAGTGCGTATGGATTGAAAATGAATAATTTGATCGTCAAATGTCTTTTTTACGCCGATGATCAAGACATATTAGCGTTTTCTGAAGAGGAGTTGCAGGCGATGGTTAATGTTATGCATGATGCCCTGAAAATCAAAGGGATGAAAATAAATGTAAGCAATGAAAGTAATAGTTTTCCGGCCATCACCCTTCGCTCAATGCCACTTTCATACTTTCCATTT
This sequence comes from Agelastica alni, assembly GCA_950111635.1. Taxonomy (NCBI): domain Eukaryota; kingdom Metazoa; phylum Arthropoda; class Insecta; order Coleoptera; family Chrysomelidae; genus Agelastica; species Agelastica alni. The sequence goes on along the minus strand of OX467709.1, from coordinate 20,900,955 downwards.
TTCGTAAACTTTGAACCCAAGTACACATTTACTTGTTCCACTCTTTTTTCCTTAATCAAAAGTTTGTCATGCTATCTTCTCTTTTAAAACCATTACTTTCGTCAAATTCATACACACTCTTTTTCAAATTTTTTAAACAATCGTCTATGTATAAGTTAAACAGCCATAGCGAAGCCACACATCCCTGCCTCACACCTATTTCGATATTAAACCAGTCCCTGACACAAGCAGTGGAATCCTCGTAAAGTGATTTCAGTATTCGTAATAAACTTCTCACCACTCTGTCATAGGCTTTACCCAAGTCTATAAAAGCACAATAGACCTTTTGACTTTAGCAAAGAATTTTTTGACTATACTTCGTAATAAAAAGACCTGATCCATACATCTCCTTCCTCTTCTAAATCCTGCTTGCACATCACATATCATATCAGTTTCATTCGTTACTCTTTTAATTAATATCTTTTCATACAGTTTGCCGACTATGCTGAGTAAACTAATACCTCGGTAGTTCTTACAGTCCTGCTGCAAACCTTTTTCCTTGTAAAGCGGCACGATAACGTCCTTGCACCAGTCCTCTGGCACGCTATCACTCCTACAACAAAGGTTAAAAAGGCGTTACAGCAGACTAGTTACTACGCTTTGTACAGGCTTCAGAATTTCAACTGTTATCCTGTCGTACCCAGCAGCTTCACCCAATTTCATACTGTTTAACGTTTCCACAATTTCTGTCGTACTAATTTCACTTTCATTGCAACTTTCACTCATGTCTCCGAATGGAGCCTGTACTTGTGTATCATCGTTGTCAAATAAACTTTCGAAGTATTCCTTCCATCTCTTTAATACGCATTCCTCTCCTTTTACCATACTACCATCTTGGTTTCTAATTTATTTCAGTTGCAAGGTAGTATTTTTACCTCTGGCTGTTTTTATGGACTTCCAGAAGAGTTATTGGAATAAAATTAAATTAAAATTTGAGTTTTATATTTTATTGTTTTGGGTTATTTTCAAATTTTAGATATTTTTGTCAGAAACATTTAAAAAAAATCTTATAGGTTGTTTCAATAAACTTTGTCAAAATTAATGTTACAATTTATCGACTGTAAAAACTCAGTTCGGTTAAAATTTTCAGCTATGAATAGAATGGAATTATCTATTTTAAGTAATCTAAAAATATATGATTAAGACAAAATCGAACAACAAAACAATACTAACTTAATAATAATTGAAGATAAATTGAAATTAAAAAGATGGAGAATTTACTCATTTTGAGATATTCTGTAAATTGCATAAATAAAAGTACCTAGTGGATCTAAACATCAAACAAAAAAATATTATTTACTTATTGTTGTGTTTATTAATAATTTGGACATTTACAATAAACGTATAGTTTCTAAAGGATAAATAATCCCTTTTAAATTTTTGTTTTTCAATGTCGATTTTTAAATGTACATTCCGAAGAAGTTATGTCACTGGTTTTGACGAGGTGACGTAATCGGTAATTTTTTTTAAATTGAAATAGATGTCCTGTGATACGTCATCTGAATTGTCTTTCAATACTGCATTCAATGATAATAAATAATGTTATAGGACACCCGATAGAAGTTCCTTAGGCTATTCGACAAATATGTTAACATGTTAATATGTAAATGTTAACGTACATACATATAGTCACGCCTTTTTCCCGTAGAGGTAGGCAGAGACCACTTCCTTCCACTTGCTATGGTTCTTACACACATCTTTTGCTTCCTCTACTTTCATCAGTGCTCTCATACATGCTCGTCGGTTGTTGGTGCTCTTGACCTGGCCTTTCTTCAAAACAATGTTGATCTGATCGAGATGTGTTCGCCGAGGTCGACCTCTACCAACTTGTCCATTCACACTCGCCTTATAAATTTGTTACGTCAATCTTATCTTCCTTCATCCATCCTTTCTAATTGTCCAAACCATCTAAGCATTTCTTTATCTATTTTTGTAATCACATCTTTTTTTACACCACAGCGTTCTTTTATTTTACTATTTTTTACTTTATCCAACCTAGTCATTCCGACTATACTTCTCAGACTACTCATTTCCGCGGCATTAATCCTATTTTTATGCTTCTTCTGCCAAACCCGACATTCACTAACATAGATATGTGTAGGAACCACCACACCTCTATGCACAACCAGACCTGCCTTTTTTGACACTCTTTATAAAGCTATGCAGTGCCCCATTCATTTGTTTTCCTGCTAACACTCTTTGCTCAATGTCACTGTCATACTTTTTAAATATAGCTGTGCCAAATAGACCTCAAGCGGTGGTAATCATTAGCCACTTTAGAGATAAATTACCCATTTAATCCCAAAGAGCGGATGTCAAGTGCCGATTAAAGCCGAATTGGTTATCACACCACAACACCTTTACTTCTTCTACATTATTACATATTCCCGGTTACAAATATTCACGCGAGCTTCTTTATTTACCGTCAAGCATGGTTTAGGTCATGTTTAGTTGACGTTTTATTGTACACCTACCAGTTTAGCCGAAAATGGTCACTTTCAATAGTCATTCTATTTTACAACTTCTCAATCGGAGAGGTGATTTATTACCTTAACTTTGTGGAGTGTTTTCTTACCCCAATAACCATCACTTTTGATACTTTTTGTTTACCACGAATAATGCCACAATAATTAAAACAAATTAACCATATTCGACTAAAATGCAGGTATATTTTAATCGTTTAAAAGAATCCCCTCTTTTTGCTCCTTCCCTGTACGATGAAGAGAAGGTGTAGGCAAAACGAAATGTCCCGCGGGCACCTCACTACCCCCCTCCTTCTTGTCACATACGTCTATCACATTCTAACAACCCACCCAAAATGTCAATGCTTATCCGGAGTTAGCTGAGGGGTGGACTCCAGCCACCCCCAGCGAAACGTCGGGGTATGGGGAAATGCCATGCAGCAGATCAGGGAAGTTTCTATCAACCCCCCTGGTTCCCTTTCAGCCCCGGACCTTCGCCGTAGAACATGTTCTTTGGATCGCGAATGATATTTATATGAAGTCAATGGACCGATTGTGTGGGTAGTTCTTCTTTTTTTCGAACTGATAGAAAAGTATATTTCACCGGGAATGTACAGGGTGGCACCGAAAAAACACATCATTGAATTTAATATCCTACTTTGCTGTGGCTATGCTGTGGAATGAAAGAAAAGAAAAACATGTTTTTAACTTGAAACTGTTTTTTAGTGTAAAAATAGTGAATGTACTACATTTTTTGTTTGCCCGTTTTCTAAACATAAAATTTAGATAGTTTATCGACTCTGGAGCATATAATTGCCCATGAGAGAAGCATTCGGTGTCTAAATTCAAACCGCACACTTTTGAATGCAACAATCTAAATAAAAGTAACTCACATTTGGATTTTCAAAAACAAACAATTAAATCGTTTTCAAAACAAATTACTTCAACCCTCCTTTATTTTCTCAAAAATAAATAAAATAATCTCCTCTCTTCTTATATGCAATCAAATCAATTTCAACTTTTGATTAATTAATTATAAATAATACTATGCAGATCAATTAACTTTTTTCCATACTAACGTTTATTTTCACTATCTACATTAACACTGTTGGTCGAGAACGACGATTATTGTTAAAATCATAAGTATCTATTTGAGAACACAAATATTCAAAAGCTGAATTTCTATATGGAGTGATTTAAAATTTGATGCAGATATTTTTTAAGGACGTATTGCTGGGACTTTTTTTTAAATAAATATGTGTCCTAAAATGTACCCTCTCAGAGCTACAGTCACTGTAAATTGCTTAACAAAATGATTATTTGAAATTGTGACTATAATAATAAATCTTATCTTTTAAAAATTGGCATGCCTCCGTTTTTTGGGCACTCTATTTTTTGCTTCAAAAATTAGGTAAACTCAGTTTTGGGGGAATTGGAGGGGGTTCACACACTCATTGGCCCCAATTTTATGTTAAAAAAAACTTTTAATTCAAACAGCATAATCTTGTTGTCCATAAACAAATCTAAAAATTCGGTGTGCTTCACCATGGTAAACTTGGTCGAGCATTTTGCATTTATACTTCATTGCTCGGTACTCATCACATTTTTAAGTCAGGATGTATCCCAAATGGTGACTTGTTTAAAAAACAAATAGGACTCCATTGGACATTTTGCCACAACACGTATTTCTCAGGCCCAGCTAAACGAGCAGCTTGATTTAAGAATGACATTGTGGGTAACTAAACGATTTATGATGGTTTTGAATGAAACTTGTGTTACATATGTTTGCAAAAATTGTATTCGTAACTCAGATACCATTACCGTGGAGTTCCTTTTTGCACCTAATTGCAAAAAACCGATCTTCATTATGGTTCGTAGAACTCGAACGTCGTAATGTCTTTCAGATATGTCTCCAATTTCTACATAACAGGCATTCAAGCGGAAAATTACGCCATGAGATGAGCTCGGCTTACATCTGTTTGTCGAGCGCTTATTTTATAGCATGCCAAAAGCTCTTCACATTATTTGTCCGTGGTTTAAATGGTGTTTTCCCATTTTTAATTAAAAAATTGTGATTTACTTTGAAGTCAAATCTAGCACATTTTCTTCAATGTTTGAAACCGATAAAATATAGAACAATAACAATTTTATGTTTTTTTATGTTTATTTTGCGCTGAAGTAAAAACATCAGAAAATACAATGACATACAATGTGGTTTAAAAATACATTTTTTTAATGAAATATTTTAAGTTATGTATATATATATATATATATATATATATATATATATATATATAAATTAATCTCCCTGACAATTTTTTTATTCCTTTTAAAAAACCCAGTTTATTATCGTACAAAATATACATTTGTTTTTTCGTGGTTTAGGTATATGTTTTATTACAAATAAATGTCTTTCTATTTGTTTAACTGGAACGCGATAAACGTACAACTATTTCTACAAATCAAAAATAAACGGAGTATAACAACCATATTCCATAACTTAACGAACTTTATTTAATGCTACAATAAAATATAAAAGCTTTCTCTCTTTATCCAACTTCTTCCGATTCCCTCACATGACTATAAAGACCCTTTTCTCATTCCATTCCTTACACCCTCTATATTTTTATTCGATATTCCCAAGGGTTTGAACATAACACGACTAGAAAGATAAGGAAGTGTTTTCCTTCGGAGAACATTCCCGATGTTTGCATCCGAAACTAGCGAGATAGCCACACACGCCATCGCTATAACCCGCACGATACGACGGAATTTCACTAAAAGATATGCAGAAGGACATGCCAGCGAATATATTTAATAAAATACGCTAGCATGTTGCAACACCAAACGATAGGATATGTTTCGATTTTTTAACACTAAAAGGTAATATTAGAAAATTAATAGCCTTGAAAATGATTTATTTTTATTGGTAGAAAACAATCGAAATAATAAAACAAGGAGGCGAAACTATTAAAAAAAAAAAGCATTGTGGTGTCATTGGACACACGATAGGAACAAAGTTCCTTGAGCTATTTATAAAGATGGCAAGATTCGAATTCAACGTTTCACTTTTTTGTATATTTTTTTTATTCTGCCGGAATTGTTGTTGGGGTTGAGCATTGCTTTTCGGTATTTTATTTGCACTCTGAAGTTTGCTCTTTCCATACTCTTTTGGACTCTGAACACATGATTTCACTAATGTCTCCCTATAATTTAAATAGTAAACACTCATATCACGTGTACAATAAACGAATGTAAACAGTAAATAAGTACTTGTATCAAGTTATACAATTTTATTGCAATTTTAATTGCAATAATAAAACAATACTCACGTATGATCTAACACAATAAATTATAGTTTAAAAAACTAAAAAACACGCTTTTAGAGTTATTCAAATTAAAAAGTAAAAAATAATTCTTAACATAAGAATAAAATTACTGACGAGAAAATTAATGTCACTGTTCTAAAAGCGTAGGGTGCTTTCATTTCAAAACGCGAGTTAGTTCAAAAATGTCAAACAAAGCAGTGACATTGATTGACATTAATTTTTTTGTTAAAAGTGACATTAATTTTCTCGTCAGTAATTTTATTCCTATGTTAAGAATTATTTTTTACTTTACTATAATTTATTTTTCGCTTTTTAGTTCGATTTGTTTTACTCACTAAAAAAATTATGTATTAAATGGTAAAGCACAAAAAGAATGCATCGATCGGAAATCGAACCCGGGCCGCCCCCGTGGCAGACGAGCATTCTACCACTGAACCACCGATGCATTTCGTTACGTGACGATTTCTACTAAATCGCACTACCCGTAAGCAGCGTTAAGGAACTTTGTTCCAAAAATCACTTAATAATGTTTAGGTTACCAAAAATTTTAGTACGTGTACATCACATAATATGGCGTGTTAAACTCAAACATCTTTTAAAAAAATTATTTGACAATTTTGACTTTGTCGTTGGACACACATATAATTATCAAATTTGCAATTTAAAAAAAGACAACAGTACCAAGCAGCAACTAAAACAGTAACATTACCAAAATTAGAAAAATAACGGATTATATAAATTGGAATCGTATGCAACAATAAGAAAACTTCCTTTATTCTGCAAGGCACAACATACCGTGCGTGGCTGAATTATGGAACACATTCAATATTTCGCAAACAATTTTTGTTTTTCAATGTCGATTTTTAAATGTATATTCCAAAGAAGTTATGTCACTGGTTTTGACGAGGTGACGTAATCGGTAATTTTTTTTAAATTGAAATAGATGTCCTGTGATACGTCATCTGAATTGTCTTTCAATACTGCATTCAATGATAATAAATAATGTTATAGGACACCCGATAGAAGTTCCTTAGGCTATTCAACAAATATGTAAGTAAATGTTAACGTACATACATATAGTCACGCCTTTTTCTCGTAGGGGTAGGCAGAGACCACTTCCTTCCACTTGCTACGGTTCTTACACACATCTTTTGCTTCCTCTACTTTCATCAGTGCTCTCATACATGCTCTTCGGTTGTTGGTACTCTTGACCTGGCCTTTCTTCAAAACAATGTTAATCTGATCGAGATATGTCCACCGAGGTCGACCTCTACCGACTTGTCCATTTACACTCGCGTTATAAATTTGTTTCGTCAATCTTCCTTTATCCATTCTTTTTACGTGTCCAAATCATATAAGCAGTCCTTTATCTATCTTTGTAACCACATCTTCTTTTACACCACAGCGTTCTATTATCTCAATATTAAATGTTAAATAACAATATATAGGTGAAGTGAGGTAAGCCGTGGTACCTAACTGATATTTTAAAAGTTAATAATTAACTTTCTCTTTTGTTATACACCAGAACCAGTTAACTTTATAATATATATAAATATATATATATAAATACATAACATTACTTTTTTCAAATACCTAACAATAAATAAAAGAAGGTGACATTAGTAAGACATGAATCAATACTACTATTTAAGAAGCTAAAGCTCAAATGAAATTTCATTTGGTAAACCTACAAGTTAAGCATATAAAAGTTTTGCACATTTCATTAAATATTTTTACAAAAGTGTATAATATGATAATTACATATTATAAACTTACCACACATTGTTATACACTAATTCAAATTACTTCTGTTAAACCCAATCACCTCACAAGACCTATTTTAAAGTCTAACTAAACAATGTTTTTAGCCGTTTACGTTTTTATAACCAACTAGCGGACACGGCAGACGTTGTCCTGCACGAACGTTGGCTTGCCTTTTTTGGGAATATCACTATCAAACTCAGCCTCGCCGAAAACTATAAATTCGACACTAATAAAGCGTTTTTAAAGGATTTTTTTTTCCATCCCCTTCCCACCTCTTTCGTAATGACGCTAACAATATTGGAGGTATCACAATCAAACTCAGCGACTTTGAAAACTATGTATTTGACACTAATATCAGCGTTTTTAATAGTTCTTATATTTCATTTTCTACCCACCCCTTTCGTAGAGGTGCTAACAAAATTAGAAATATTACTATCAAATTCAGCCACCCCAAAACCTATAAATTTGACGCTAATATAAGTCTTTTTTGATAGTTTTTAAATTCCATCCCCCTCTCACCCCTATCGTAGGGGTGCTAACAAAATTGGGAATGTTACCATCAAACTCAGCCACCACGAAAACAATGAATTTGATACTAATATCAGCCTTTTTAATAGTTTTTATATTTCATCCATCTCCCACCCTTTTCGTAGGGTGCTAACAACATTAAAGATATCGCAATTAAACGCATCGACCTTGAAAACTATGAATTTGACACTAATATTGGCGTTTTTAACAGTTTCATCTCCTACCCACCCTCATCGTAGGAAGTTTTTTCACTAAAACCACCCTTGGTATGTAAAAAACAACTTCTGAAAATTTCATCCCAATCGGTCTAGCCTTTTGGGAGTTTTTAAAGGACATACATACATGCAAACATTTTTTCATTTTTATATATATAGATAAACGTCACTATCAACTTGTACATGTCAAAGGATCAAGAATACCAAAATAATATAATTTAATTTTTTTTTTAATTAGATTATACTTTTCAATTACGTAATATAAATTATCCCCGCCAAGAATTCAAATTCAAATGAAGTTTTATGATTGGTTCAGTCGGATTATACTTTCTCTGTCCCTCTCTCTGCAGGTAGTAAGTGTAGATGAAGAGAGATAGAGACTAACGCATTCTTGTTACGCACAGTTTTTGCTTTATAGCCTTGGTTTCCGCAACATGCGGTAAGGAACTTCGTTTCAAAAATATACTGGGTGTTTCTTTTAAAAATGCAAGATTTTTTAATTTTAGGTTTCTTAGGTGTAGATGCAGTTACACAAACACACTCTGTATTTCGTATGTCCAATGTTACATGGCATATGCTTTTATTAAGGTTTCTACTTTTATAGAATTAAATGAAACTGTTTGTTTTGCTAAATCAGATGTTATCTGCCGGCAATGACATGCCTGAATTTTTTTTACACAAGGTCTTCTTCTTAAGGCCTTCGATATCTTTAAAACGACAAGACCTATATGCATATAAGACCGTTTTACGAGTATATTTACTAAAAAACAATTTTGTTCGGTTTTTTGGGACACCCTCTATAGTTCTAAATATTTTTTAAATTAAGTTTGAGATCATATGTGGCAAATAAAGTTTTTTGACTAAATATAATTCATAATTAAATAAAAATTTACCTCGAAATTCTCAGACATGGATCAATCTAAAGATTCTGGAAGGAAGCAAGACTTTTCGATTAGTTTTTCGACCTTTTCAAGAATACAGTTACATTATATAGGTATTTTTATTACCTACTCACTTAACTAGACACATTTTACGAAACTTATGGTCTGTTAGTAAGTACGAGATAACAACAATGTAATTATTAGTAGGTATTTAAAAAATATTATTTTATTTTTACTCACTGTGTATTTCAACTAGTACATTACCTACGATAAAATTGTTTTAACTTATGCTTATCTTTTTAATATAAACTCAAGAACTTTATGTGTACATAATCAATCTAGAACTTTCTGTTGACAAAGGTGACTTCAAAGGTTTTGTCTTCGTTTGAAAATAGAATATTTAGAAATACTGAGATCGTTAATAATAACATGGGCGTATTTTTCTAAGGCAAAAAATTAATTATATACAGTCATTTATTGGCAGTGAATTGTTCAAAAGAAGATGCAAAAATAGATTAAGTACCCACTTTTAATTTACATTTAATATTAGAGCCATTAAGTTATTGCAGACTTGACACTTATTGAAAACTCATTCGCTGGCTCTTATATAACATTCAATAGTCAAAGAAAATATAATTTTAATAACATACTACGGTAAAGATGGCAGCTCTGACGCTAGCATAAATTTGTTAGCGTTGACAGCTGACATCACTTTAAATAAACTCGTTCAACTGATAAAATTTTCCAAAAAGTATATTTAAATGCCATTCCAATTATAAAACAGCAAAATAGACGTAATACAAAATTTTTTTTACTGAAAATTCTTTGGCCGAATGTGGCCAGTGGTGGTACTAGAGTTTTTATTTCTTTGAAGTATCTGCCTTCTTATTTAATGAGTAAATGAGTATTGTGTAAATATTTATTATAATCATTAAAAAAGGCAACATAAAATTTATTTTTTAAATTTTGTTTGTCCCTATACAATCAGTAATAATGTCATTGTGATTAAAAGTTTTTTATCATTACTTTTCAACATTATATGGTCACATTTTATGGAGAACCTAGTAATAATGGAATACTTGATGAAGGTTGGTCCTAAAAGTGTCAATCTTGAGAATAAATGGGTGAGACTGGTCAGCGTGCCGAGTTCTTCGGCCGAATGTGGCCTGTGGGGGTATAAGAGTTTTTATTTCTCTGGAGCATCTAGCATTGAAATATCTTTAGAATAATGTCTGGTCTGCAACTCTTCTTCTATGTTCTAGTGGGTGAAGGGTACTGTGAGAGTTGAGCTGTTTATCAACCGAATGGCCCTTTTCTGAATGGAATCTGAAAGACGAAGAGAATGCCTTGGTGCTGAACCCCAAATGTGCGAGCAATACTCCAGTAGAGGTCGGATTTGAGCCTTGTACGTCATCAGTAGTTGATCAGAAGTAAAAAACTTTCTAGCTTTCCCCAGCCTCTAGCTTGCTGACTTTGCGATGTTAGCAACATGGTCATGCCAAGACATATTATTAGATACCGTGACTCCCAAAATCGAGATGAAGGGACTTGATTCAAGGGAATAGGGTGGGAGACCCCGACAATGGTTTTTAACGTATCAGAAGAAACACCGTCAACTGCCACATGTAAAGAGCGATCTTGCATGAGGCTCATGAGCCATTGGCGCAGTTTGGTTGGGAGTCTGCGACTAATCCTGGAAACAGTAATTCTTAAATACAAACGGTCCTGCCTAGATGCACATAACAAATAGTGTGTTGCTCTTGCAGTGAGGCCTCGGTCAGAAAGCCAAATGTAAATACTGTAATCCACGAGTCTTTGCGACTAATGCTAGAAACAGTAATTCTTTAAACAAACGGTCCTACCTAGATGCACATAAGAAGAAGTGTGTTGCTCTTGCAGTGAGGCCTCGGTCAGAAAGCCAAATGTAAATACTGTAATCCACGAGTCTTTGCGACTAATGCTGGAAACAGTAATTCTTAAGAACAAACGGTCCTGTCTAGATGTACATAAGAAGAAATGTGTTGCTCTTGCAGTGAGGCCTCGGTCAGAAATCCAAATGTAAATACTGTAATCCACGAGTCTTTGCGACTAATGCTAGAAACAGTAATTCTTTAAACAAACGGTCCTACCTAGATGCACATAAGAAGAAGTGTGTTGCTCTTGCAGTGAGGCCTCGGTCAGAAAGCCAAAAGTAAATACTGTAATCCACGAGTCTTTGCGACTTATGCTGGAAACAGTATTTTTTAAAAACAAACGGTCCTGCCTAGATGCGCCTAAGAAGAAGTGTGTTGCTCTTGCAATTAGGCCTCGGTCAGAAAGAAAATTTACAAGCAAATGCTAGGCCTTCAGAAACTTGAATGGTACTGAAAACGATGAAGTTTAGATGAAAAACTTGGTCAAATTTTGAAAAGCTGTATCTCCAAAACTATCGGTACTATAAAAAGCGTTCTGACCTCAAATTGTTGGAAATTTAACCTACTTTAAAAATAAATAATACAATCTTTAAAAAAATACCAGTCGTTCCGGGTAAAAATTGAAAAAACTGAAAAAAGATCATCATTTTTTATTTTTAAGAATGACCCGGTCGCCTGGCGAGATCAAAAACTTGGATATAACATTGCCTTTCATTACAAACAACATATTAAAAAAACTAAAATACCTGGTTTGTAGCAGCGTTCAATGTTTAATTTGACTGAGCTATCATGAAATGAGCACCAAAAACAAAAAACATTCCAACTACAAAGTTTTATTTAAAACCTCGGTGACGTAAATCTAAAATATACATTTATTCAATTAACGATAAATGTTAAATACGTGAACCCCAAGTTACGTCTATGATAAAATTCTCCTGGTATATGTAAGCAAAGCGTAATTGACAAGGATATGGTAGAGACACAGGCACAGAAGAGCCTTTGAGCCATATACAGCGTTTCTGGGAGTGATATATTGATAAGTACATGCTTGCAGGTTGCTTAGATACTCAGACAATTCGGGTTTATGAGAAATTTCATCCAAAGAGTATTTAGAAAGGCGATATACATACTCGGTGAAAAGCTTTCTAATACGACAAAGAACATGTAATCAATTAATTATGTTTATTTCAAAAAATAACAAAATTAGTTTGTTCATTTCTGTTCTTGGAGTAGCTCGTCACCATACCTGGTATTTTGTGGCTTTTTCTGGTAACAAAGAGTTAATAGTAATATATTTTTCGTAATTTAATCTTTTTCTTCTTTTTCTTCCTCCTATA